>OU015494.1:155521258-156853758 GCA_907164885.2 Dolomedes plantarius | reverse complement strand
CTTTATAAAAATGTGTATATCCTTAAAGATGAAGAGTTGTAGAACACATGGAATAAAAATTTATCGATTGGTGGACGGAAAAGTTGAATTTTGCATACATGAAAATAGTAGAAATTTGCGAAACAGAAAGGCGCTGGTCCACCCGGAATGTCAGCTGTTTCTGTTGTCCACCTCTCTTGAGTTCGGTGGTTTTAATTTAATAATTAAAAAAGTTTAAAGTTTTGAAAGTCACCTGCTGATGGCCAAATGGCTAGGGCGCTGGCATTCGGTTCCAGAGTTTGTGGGTTCGAGTTCCACTCTGGTCATGGACGTTTGTAGCCGATCGGAATCGGCTTTAAGTAGTAGGTCCCGGTCTAATTAGCCCTCGTGTAGCAAAAGTTGACCGTAGCGCTCCAAACTGAGCCCTTAGAAAATTCACCGTTTTGACGACGATTTGCATAACATTGCCCATTTTTAAAGCTTTTCTGCATGTTTTCCTGGCGTATTATGCAATTGTACTTCATAAAACGAGAATTTTTAACAGAAAAGGCATCGTCTTCTATTAAAGCGGAATCGGTGCCAAGGCTATACTTTCGAGTTTCTGAGTAAAAGCCTTTTGGAGTAATAGACATTTACGTTGAATTAATGATATCTGTAGTGCTGCTTTTTGCCAATTAGGTGCCGAAAAAAACGATAAACTTGGACTGTGGATTCGGTGATGTCATCGCTTTCCCGAGTAACTTGACACCTGCACACCCATGTTTGTTTTTGAGATGCATTTAGTATAGCATAGTTCTCTAGGACTAAAAAAACCTTTAGTAAGGACTTTCATTAAGGCCTCAGCGGTATGACGTCACTCGGCGAGTTGGCTGGCTTCGCGGACTTGGCGGACGTGGCGGAGACCGCATCGCCCCGTTCGCCTCCGGATTTTTAAAAATGTTCAAGATTTAGTTGAAGAATTGCGTGAAACGTTTATTCTCTCCCGTCAAAGAAAGGTGACATCCGCGTGCCAAACAGCTGCTGAGAACACTGGAAAACCACAAGCTAAGCGTAAACGGATTCGATATCAAACGTCCAAATGTGAAAATAAAACACAAGGTATTTGCTCAAATATAAAGTATTTGTAGTAAATCCACAAAACTTATTACTAAGTTCTGTACAGAGTGCATACAGTAAATTGGATAAAATAAATCAATTAAACTAGTAAGTAACTAATAAATATTTTAATATCTCTTTAAATTCTTCTTTAAAATGTTCTATAAACATACTTAGATAATCGATTTTGCATTAACGTTATGTAGTATAATTTTTTTTTGTTTAAGAGAGACGTCATTATACTTAAGGAAGTAAAATTTTGAATAACACCATCTTCCGAAATTTTAGTTGATTTCCGCTGATTTATATATTTAATGTAAATTCTGCGAACTATTAATTATCAAATGAAACTGCAATATTTTACTTAACGAAATTAAAATTTTTGTTAATTTTTATGTGTTTTGCCATCTAAGGTCAAACTAACCCGCTCTACAATCCTAGGTATACCGAAAGGGCCGTGGTTCTAGTGTTGATCTTACAAGTGTTAATCTTACAACTTTATGGGCCGCAATGAGCCCCTCAGGCCGCGGGTTAGACACCCCTGCTCTAAACCCAACTAACCAAGGAACTACTACCTGAATGTTACACGCGTGTGTTATACGCTTATGTTACACTGCTTCTAACAACACCAATAAAAGAAATTCTATGGATAATTTTTTGGTATTTTTGTGATTTTAAATTTTACAATTCTATCCCATATTTTTTTTCGAAATGATAAATAATCCCGATGTGGAGAGTTTCAACACACCATTCAATGCTTAATGACACTCAGTCGCATTCAGTTCAGTTCTGTATGCCTCCCCTTTCTAGTGTCAAAAAAGTCGCTTCCATTTTCTCCTAACTATTTCTAGCTGTTATTTAACATCCCTTTATCCCGGCGCCAGTAAATGAAATTCTCTAAATTAAACTTTGATACAAAGTCTCTAAACATGCAAGTTGGAGGAACCGAAAATTGCTCAATATTATCTTTGAGTCTCGGAAGCAGGTGCCGGACTTTACGCTGTAATGAGTTGACCGGACACAGGCATCGATCGCCAGAGCAAACGAGATTTCATAGATGGGGCTGCGGGAGAGAGCAAATGGACAGAACGGACACTTCATTGTCCATGGTGTATAAACTGGGAGGGGAGAAGTTTCCTGCTGTAATGACATGGAATGCTTCGTTATGGAAGCTCGTGTAATGGTCCCTTTGAAATTTGCAACTGAAAGAGGGATCCAAAGTATATACAGCTGGATTGCGATGAAATGCTCGAATATTAACAGTGGGATATTAAAGGGAGAACATTCTTTTCATAACGACGTGCACCGTAAAAATGCTCTCACGAGAAATAGTAGCAGTACTTAAATTAGGCCATTATTTTAGACTCTTTCGTATTAACAACAGCTTATTTAAATGCATTATTTTATTAGGACCGAAAGTGTTTATGTGCCACTAGCTTCGATAATGTTAATATCTATAAATGTCATTTTATAAATATAATTCTATGTATAGTAGAAAAAAAAAAGTTCTAGCATCTGATATAGTCTAGTCTGGCATTCCAAAATATACCATAGGGATTTAGAGAGAGTTTTGGCTGATTATTATTATTATTTTATTATTTTGCTACCTGTGAGAATGCAAACCTTTCTGTTTAGTTAAATATCGCTATTAATTTACTAAAACGCGTTTACATTGAAATATTATCAAAAATAGTCAATGATAAACCGTAACAGTGATCCATTTAAAACAACCTGTTTATCGGAAGATCTACAGGTATCTATCTATCTACAGGATCTATCGGTAGGTAGACTATTTAATGTCGTCAAAGAACACGACAAACACATGTGTTTGCATCTGGACTCACTCTACAGACGCATAAACAAAATGCTGGTCATAAAAACATTACGACTAACATTTCGAGTTGTTTGTTTAGTCAATCTCAAGAGTGCTGGGTAAAGCTGAAAGAGACTAATTCAGTTAGGTTACTAGCGTGGGTAGTAGGAGATTGTTTGTAATTTAAAGCAGAATTGTTTATTTTCAGCAACCTACTAGCACTGATGAAACAAGAGAAACAGCAAGAAGAAATATTTATATTGCTCATGGGTTAACAGGTCCACTTTTAGCCCTCTTTGAGTTATTACCGCTTTTGGATGTCTGTTGATGATCACTAGCATTTCAGTTCATTTCTACTTAAGTTTTTCCTGGGAAAGATAACTTTCTTTTACGTTCATTTGGGAACTGAGTTTTAATAACTCGATTTTTAACTCGCTCAATAAAAATTTACTTATTAAGAAAAATATTCTTTTCACAAGAGACAGACAAATTATAGAATATTTTCATTAAAAAGTAACTTTCGTCGAATATTTCTGCTAAAAGTGGCTGATTCTCTATCTTTTAAGAATATAAGGTTAGTCGTCAAATTACAGTTTTCTTTTAGTGTCTATAACGGAAATTTCATTTCACAAGAGGTACTTTAGATACAGAGGTTCACCAACTACTATTACCTTAACAGTTCTATTAAATATCCACGTAGTGATTTAAAAAGGCATTGTTACCATTGTATTATGCATAATTTTGTTTTGATCTTATAAATATCACTAACTGAGATGTTTTGACGTTTGATCAAACACTATGTTCAAATCTTCCTTTAAGATCACATACATTAATAGGAAAGTATATTGGATCACCTAAATGTTGCTCCCATGATGAATCAGCTAGTAAAATCACAGTGTATAGGAGAATATCTCCCGATAAGTGTGCCTACCACATTCGATAAAAAAAATTCTTATTATTAAAAGTTATACGGCCGTTTTTTATGATTCTTCTAAATCGACCTTGGTATTGAGCGCAAATCTATTTGTTAAACTTTAAACAGCCTCTATAAAAAGCCTTTAAACATTATCCATTTTTCTCGCATCCGGTATATATATATATATATATATATATATATATATATATATATATATATATATATATATATATATATATATATATATATATATATATATATATATATATATATATATATATATATATATATATATAAACTTTACTTATATCATGCTATTACATTACCTCACACAAGTTTGTAAATCCCGATTTACAATTACCAAATGCTAAATCTCACTGTACGCGCAATACCACTCAGAGAAATATTTAGCCCTAAATGCAGTTTTCTTTTTCATTTTTGCATTGATATTCAGACCAGGTTAACTCTTTTTATCCTTCAAGAATGCTTAAAATTTTCTCTCTTATCACTAATTAATATATATATTTTTTAATCTGTGTATTATAAACAGCAATAAAGCGTAAGGTTCTTACGAATCAAGAACAACCGAAAGAAGAAACAATAAAATACTCGGTTCAATTTTTCGTAACGTTAAAAATGCATCTCTGCTGAATTATTTTCTTACCCATTAGTGAAAGTAGCTATGCAAAAGAATATTCTCTCTATGTGCTAACATGCCAATAGATGGCGCTCTATGACAGCTGGCATTTCAAACAGAAAACTGTGGCTGTTAATCAGTATTAATGACTTATTCAGGGACAGATGAAAATCAAGATTGAGTAGTTCAGCAGTTCTCGTTGTTATTTACCTTTTACCTTTAATGGTGACATTGTTGAAAAATGTTTGCATTAAAGATCCAAGAAAATGAATATGTCCTCGTATTCTGCGGATTTGTGTCACGGAGGTCCAAAATTTTATAAGTTGGCATGTTTTAATAAAAATATTTTAAGCGAGAAGCAGATACATAATTAGTTTTCAAACCCTTTTTTTAATATGCCAGATGAAATGCGATGAAAAATTTAAAAACAAACGTTTTTCAGATTAGCAATTTTACCTTCAGTTTTTTACGGTAAACTCCTTTTAGCACCTAAAGTGTTTTTCTTATTCATTTAAAAAGTAAATTACTTTAAGTATGATTAATAAATGCTAAATAGGTTTGATTTAAATTAAACAATAATTTCCTTTATTCAAAATATATGTAAACCTTTTACATTTTAGGTGGAATATTTTATTAGCACCCCCCCCCCCCGAAAAAAAAGAAATAAATAAAAAATGGTCATTCTAAACAATAGATAGTATTTGAGATTCAACAGACATTTTCATTTATTGCTCTCTGTGTAGCCCTGCCTGTGTAATTTGTACCCCCTTGAGGAAACAGATTTTCTAACCTTTTATTACTGGAACTCTCTCTTAATAAATTTAATTGCAATAATTTATTACTAGATAAAATCAACGACCTACATTATTTTTAAATGTTATTATAGGGACTATTATACATATGACGTAAGAGAGACTTAATTTCTGCAAATTTAAATTTTCTTGGGTTCTTACGCGCCGATTTTTAAAATCAGTTTGGTTGAGAGCACTACAATCATCTTTAGTTAGACAAGGATTAATTAGACATAAACCTGCAGTTTAAAGCTTAAAATCAGTTTGAAAGCTAACAGAAGAACACTGGCTTCATTTTGCATTAGATTTAATTTAATTTAATTTCAAAAACGAACATGATTTTTTAATGAAAGCAATATTTTTTTCGTGCAAAATAGAAAGTAAAATTTTTCATCACATATGATAGTGTTAATTATTAATATTCAAAAGCAGTCTGATATAACTAGTTTTTTCTTCTGACTACGTTTAAGTACTTAGGTATAAAGACAAAACTTTACAAATGAATACTATTATTCTATTCTTTACGAATAGAAACTATTTTATTTTTGGGTTTACACTTCTCAGAACTCGTTTCTAAAATATATGATATGGTAAGAAGGAAGCAACTCTTGTTTGAAATCCGTTTAAACAGTGCTGTGACAAAACACGATCCCTTGTCTTTTTGGGCTCTTCTGGTATAGATGCCTGACGAAATTTTCAGGTTGTATTGATTCAAAAATTTCATTTCTGGTTATATCATATAGTAACAGCAATAATCTAAAAATTCCAATCATGTTCGATGGCATTTCAAGCATACAACATTTCTACAATGGAGCATATTGTGCCTAAAACTATTAAAACTTCAGCTCTAAACAATATTGTTTCTGAACAATAAAAGAAAAAAAAATCTTCAAGGGAAAAGAAAATGCACTTTGACAAGAATCTACAGTATGTATCGAATCAGAACCCTTTACTGTTCGATTCGCAGAAATTGACAAAAATTTTCGTTTTCTGGTTCGAAGGAGATATCATATTCCGCTTTATCATATTCTCTACGCGATACGCA
Organism: Dolomedes plantarius; assembly: GCA_907164885.2. Lineage (NCBI taxonomy): Eukaryota > Metazoa > Arthropoda > Arachnida > Araneae > Dolomedidae > Dolomedes > Dolomedes plantarius. The sequence continues at coordinate 156,847,482 of OU015494.1, read as the reverse complement.
TTGAATTGAAATATAAAAAGAACGGGTAGCCTTATGGAAAATTGCATTTGGCTAAATATTTAGTCAAAGACTCAGCGAAATTCTCTTCTCTATGAAGAATTCTTAAAATTATACCAAATAAAGTGTTGGACTTGGAAATGAAATGTTGAATTATACAGAGTTGGGGGTTAGTAACATCAGAGTAGAAATAGCCGAGACGCAATTATACAATCATCACAAAAATTAAGCTACAAGTTGTCGTAGTTCATTCACGATCTCTCTAATTTCCACGAGTTAATTACCTTCTATTAAATGAAGAATCTTAATTAGTGACCTACATACTTAAGCATTAAATGGTATTTTTTTGGTAAGGGATTTTTATTGAATTTTTATGAATGAAACTTCCATATTTAATTATCTTTCTTTTCTCTTTCCAGTTAAGTGCATGGTTTCAAAGCTTGGCTCTTCAGCAAGGTGTAAGAGGAGAAAAAGGACCAACTCCACCAGACGCATTCCAGTTCATGCAAGCACAAGTGGTAAGCATTTCCCCCAACAATAATTTCACGGCGTCATTTCAAATGCATTCAGTTTGGATTTTTTTTCAGTGTCATTGGAAATTTCTCTCGCCTCTTGTCATTTCTATTTTAAAATTACAGTCTTGAGGAGTGGATTTTTGTTTGGCAATATTTTTTTGTTGCTTTGGGTAGCTTTATTTAGAAAATTTTCAGTTCAGTCATTTTTAGTGACACTACGCACAGATTATATTAAGAAAAAAAGTGGAGTGCTTTTAGCCCCAAATCAAGTCAACGAAAGCCCGTTTATTTCGTCCGTGTATTTTACAGAAGAAATTCAAATTGAACTTTAAAAAAAAAAGGGGGTATTCAAATGAAATATTTCAACTTCGACCTCAAAAAATATGCAGTTAATACGCGGGCGGATTATCATTGCCTTGAAAATGGAATAAATATAGAAATTGCCCGAGGAAAATGGCTCGTAAACAAAGGAAGACCTTTTATTCCAAGGGAAAAAACTACGTAAGTTTAGTTCATGTTCATCACATGGAGTTCACATCAAATCTATGAATATTTAATTTTTTTGACGACATGCGGAGCCATTTTTGGATCACCTGTTCACACCCGAACAATAATTAGCTCGTAAAATCGAAAGGTAGGATATATAAATAGCTAATTATCTAATGAGGGTTATGCAATGACATTTAAAAAAATATATTATGAAGAATCAAGGCTGTTCAACGAAAAATTTGCGCCGTAAAGCTCCAAGAAGCTGTTTTATGTAGCAATAAAATTACGTTTATTACCCGAAATTATATTAGTCGCATATAAATGTATAAATTAAGTCCTATTTTAGTATATGGTACTGTTAAATATGGTACTGTTATTATACATAGACTGAATTTCAGGAATTCTCGATATTTAAATGGTTTTTTAATAAAAGGTGTCCATATCAGATTTAGTTGTCAGTTTTTTTCTCTTGTTCGAGCAAATGTTATTTTCATTGTGGTTTGTCTGTTTTTATAGAAAAAAATAACAGGGCATATGTAGCGATATAATCTAATAGACTTTTCGGATTTAAGTGAAATTCTTTACAGATATGGCTTGAGGTAGAAAGCTTCAATATTTATGGGATACTTTGAAACTGACGAGTGAAACAAATGAAGACTGTTTCTAAGTATACGCACGATTAATACATTACATTTTTCTGTCATCCAACTTTATAAATTGTAATGAAATTTAGATTACAATTAATTGTTCCTTTTACTCCTCAATATGACGTTGCAGGATTTTATATTTTTTTTTCACTGGAAATTCTTTTAAAAATAATTTTTAAGTATCCTGAAATTCCTCACGTTTTCATTGATGGTCTACTCTAAGTATTTCTGTTGGATTTACAAATCTGTTCTCGAAGACTAAAAATATAGAGCCTTCGAAACAAGCAGAATTATACCCCTAAATTATTGTCAAATTTTAAGGAGTTTTATATTTATACAGCAGGCTACTTGTAAGTTGTTTGGAATCACTAAACATTTTGTCTGCATTAGTTTTGTTTATTAAAATAATGTAAAGCACAATATCACATTATGATAATCACTAAATTTCTCAAAATGTTTTGTAGGATTATCTCTACTTTTTAAAATATTACATATAGTTTAATATAAAAATTTCCTCATTTTTTATAATAATAATAACCTAATATACCAATTTTGTTTCCAACAAAATCTGCATATGAAATTAATATCTCCTATCGCTTTTGCCTAGGCCACTAGTTTCCTTGAATCGGCTTTATATTTATACTCTGTCTCCAAAATCGTCTCTGCATTAACTCTAATTAAAGCTTATTCACTAGGATAAGATTAAAATTACCTGTTTTAACTCAATGAAGCATTTTTCTTACGAACGCACTTCAGTAAAATTTGCGCAATTATGACATGATTTAGTGTTGAGTGAACTCGATAGATGGCAGCACCTCAAAATCAAAAATGTACTTTCTTTGTACGGATGATTTAGATTTATAACTGTTAGATTGCGATTTTATACCATGTTTTATAGCTGAATTTATCTTTCTTCATTACTAGAAAAAAAAAAGATAAACTGTGTACGGAAATTAAGATACGGTTAAGTGGAGCAAATTATAGACGGAAGAAGCCAGAAAAATAATGGAGCAGATTTTCAAATGACAGAAAATAAAATAGTTGTCACTTTTCGTGATTTTCCATCTGCCTGTTGAAACTGAAAGCCATGACTTGCATTCGCATATTATCCAAAAATCAAAATTAAAATATTAGTCTTTCGAAGAAGAAGATACATTTTATTATATCTACTTCTATTTCCCTGCCCCGATTATATTTCCCTGCAATAAAAGAAATCATCAGAACAAGATTATCAATAAAATATAAAAAATAATTATCCTTTATTTATTCATTTTTTTTATTGTTCATATAAGTCCAATACCTTTGAATAAAAGCATTTTCTAGCCCTAGTAAGACATATTTTTCTTCGATTAAAATTGTTTATCGTCATCGTTCTCTTTTTAAAAACTTACATGGAACGTGATAAAAATTTTAACTACTACTCATTAAAAGCATAAAACTATTTTTAAGATTTATTTGTGATGCTTAATATATATATATATATATATATATATATATATATATATATATATATATATATATATATATATATATATATATATACATACATATATATATATATAGTGGAATCTCGATCGATCGTTTTCGGATCCATCGTTTTTCCGTATATGTCGTTCATTTTATCCAGTCCCAACGATCATATTGCTTTGTTATGTTTCCGCATCTATCGTTTTCCCGCATTTATCGTTCATTTCAATCGGTCCCTTAAAAAACGTTAGATCGAGATTCCACTGTATGTATATATACATATATATGTATATAAAGTAGAAATTAAAAACCAACACGTAAGTTTAAAGAACCGTTGACAAACCGAATTGTCTAATTTGGTTTGATTCCATATGCAAATTTTCAGTTTCTGGTTTTACAGATTGCTCTCGTTTATGAAGAAAAATCTCGGATGTGCATCTCACTATGAATGTATTTATATTAAAGACTTTTTAGATGTTGTTTTAACAATGTTATTTTCAATTCTATATATGAAACGAGGAAATGGAGTAGGACATAGAGTATAGATGAATATATTTCATGCTTTATACAATTTTATAAAAATCTCTCCTGTACTATGTTTGTGTGTCCATCATAATGTGAAAAATATCCTGTAACAGTTTATTTACATAATACTCTATTTTTTTAGGGACCTGTTGGGCCTCGTGGATCACCTGGACCTCCAGGACCATCTGTAAGATGTTTTTTAATACGCTTAAATAATTTATATCGATATTTTAATATTAGCTGTCCAAACTAAACTTTTATTTCCAAAGGGATAAACGATGTAACTTTTTGTGGAGGATTATGAACTTCTTTCAAGTGTCTTGTAGCGTTAAAAAAGGAGTATATTTAAGGCTGCTATGTACTAACCCCATTGGATTCGCTCACCTCAATGTTAAATTATGGAGAAAATTTGTCCACGGATTGCCGACTTGGATTCAAAGATTTTTTTAAAAAATTGTACTCCGTCATAGAGAAAGAAATTTTGCATTTGTGTACATTTTTCGTATTTTTTTAATGCAATTAATATTTTAAAATTTAAATTATTCGGGGGAAAATCTGGTATAGTGTGTTTTAAACGCTCATAAATTCCTTCGGTGGACGAAATTTAGAAAATGAATCCTGTAGCGCTTTGCAGAAACGTTCAGGCTATCTGACAATACCAATTTTATTTGATTATCAGCATTTATGTACCTGTAAATAGTTGACAAAAATATATTTTAAATAAAAAATTTGGGGGCAGCGTTTACCCCCCCCCCTATAGAGAGAGAGCCATTACAATCCCTCAAAATGTCAATCCTAAGGGGGTTGGAATTCTCGAACTGTCAACTGGACTCCTCCCACCACAAGAGTCTGCAAGAAGAGGAAAAGGGAAATACGATTTTTTTTCTTAGTACATAGCAGCCTTAACGCGTCATGACGTTTACTCAAAATGAGTTTAACGCAATCCGACACACAAAATTTTATTTCTTTTATTTTTCAAAGGATTTGGTTCCTTTAAATGTGTCTCCATATGTAAAGACCGTTACACATATGAAAATTTTTTGAAAAACTTTCTTTCAAAAAATTCAAAATTCATACCAGGTATATTTTTTTTATATTTCTGATCAGCCAATTTATATAATTTCACTTTTTTACATAAGAGAGACTTCCAACTTCGAGTCTTAGTGATTTTAATTCGAAAATAGAAAATTGGAAATTTTTAAGCTTTATAAAAAGTTTAATGAAAATAGAAAGTTTAAAATTTCACAGAGAAACCTCGCGAGGAATTTGAGATATATTCTTTGAAAGAGAGGAAAATGCCATTCCAAGTTTGAATGGACTTGAAGTGCAGAGTACGCATAGTCAGTACAGCATAAAAATATGGCACCTGCAAATGCAAACATGTGGTTGGAATATAAACGTTTCAAAGTATGTTTCATGCAAAGATAGTAAAAAGATGTTTTATCTTTTCAGAATTTTGTGTCCCTAAAATCCAAGCTTTAGCTAAATTATAGTCTTTTGTCTTATCTCAAACAAAGTTTTCTTACTGATGTATATTTTATGGTGATGTCCAATTTTGTTTATTTATGTTGATTTCGATTGAATTTAATAACGAATAAGATTCATTCATCTTCATATTAGGGACCTCAAGGATTTCAAGGACCTAGAGGAGAAACTGGAGAAAGTGGACCCCCAGTAAGTTTGGTCATTTTTCTGATGCATGTGTGATTTATAAAAATATACCAATTAATAAAATTTATGAGTTTTTATGAGATACACGATAACATACTTTTCTCTCTTAGTGCGTAACTTCTCTCTCGTGTATTATATGCATATGTATTCTCTTATATTAAAATGCATGGCTTACCACACAAACACAAATTACATACAATTTTTAACGCAGATTTTTATTGTTACGGTGAGATAAATGATGTAATATTTACTTTCTATTATTGGCTTTATGTAGAAAGAATATTATTTTTGTTCTCAGTAATACGTAAAGTAATCTTTATGACAGTGAAATTAAATTTGAATTTGATCTGTCATAAGTGATTTTAATAGTCTATGCTATAACCTATCCATAGCTTTCTACATGACTATATATATATATATATAAATTAGACAAAGTTGTAAGTGAAAAACCGGTATAAGCCATAAACCACTACAGCCAGGAACCAAAAACATGAAAAGATAAGTGAAAAATATGAATAGATAAGTGAATAATAGGTTTTAGACAGTATCTTTTCATCAGCGGTGCCGATACTGTCTAAATTCCAACGGATTGTTTCTAATAAGTATGATCTGAGCAATAAACATACTTAGACACCGTACAATCCATATGAAACAGAAGAAGGAATAATCAGTGACTTTATCATAGATCACCAAACTCGGCGCCAGACAAAGTGAAAGTTAAGCTTAGGAGACCGCAAGAAGACTGACGTCTATATATATATATATATATATAAAGCCATGGATAGAAACTGCACCCAACAGCAATATAACAAAAAAAATGCAGTTAAGAATTAAAATTTCACAACAACATGCTACCATGTAAAAGTACGAAACCGTGACACTTGCTAATAAAATAAGATAAATTTCTGGAAACTGAATCTGAAATCTAACACTCGAAATTTAAAAAAATTTTGAAAACTTAAGCAATTAAATTTTAGTGGTTTGGATTTCGCTTTTTCTGTTTGAGTTAGATTTTAGATTCAACTTGCATATGAAACGTTTACACCCGCAGCTGATGTTATTGTAAAGGATAAAATTTTCAACAAGATAATTTGGATACTTTTCTTCACTTACATTTTAAACATTATTCTCACTTTAGGGCCCGCCTGGACAAGCCGGAGAAAGAGGACTTCCTGGATTACCTGGAAAAGATGTATGTTATATATTCATTAGTATTCATTCTCAAAAAATATTAGAATTTTCTTTGCGTTTAAATATTGTAAAAATTTTAAATCATTATGCTTACAAATTTAAATTGCTTTAGGTCTCCAGAATGAATACTTTAATTGTTTAGAAAGAATATTTTATTGCTTTTTGTTTAAAATTAATACCACATAAATAACTTCCTTTGTTATAAAGATAGAACTGGTGAATAATTTCGCACTAATATGTTGATTTAAATCTATAGGGGGAACCTGGCGAAGATGGACGACCAGGACCTTCTGGACCCCCTGGACCACCCGTGAGTCATTTTTAATGGAATATTTTTTAGTAGTTCACTGTATTTCAAGATAATGCAGATTTTTGTATTGTAACTCTTGAGTTTTTCGTCACCATTTTAATCCAATGACGTCAATAAGGAGGTCATGTTTACTGAAACTCTTGAAGTTTCTCCAGTAATGCTTTCAATACTTGGAACTTTTTTGCTTCTGTTTTAGCATTGATTTATATCGCGTACAGAACTGTAACTTGCGTAGAACTCCGGATTTTTGTTTAATAGGCGGATTGTTATATTGGCCTTTAGATGGTTACAATCCGTCCCCCGGGGACAAAGTGACCCCCGGGCCTACAAAGAGTTCACCGGGCCGGAGTCAGCTCTTTTTTTCTTTAACTCACTATTTCTACGCTTCGATGTCTGCGGAATAAACACATTATCGTATTGAATAAAAATTTCAATGTAAGTAGTGCCGCGTGTTTTTCTACATAGCTCTCATAAAATAGCGTTGTGCCACGCCCGTTTACACAGGATTGCATATAAGTACGTTTTTCATGGTACAGGTAATTATATACAGAATATTAAAATATGTATTTATAGACATATAATAAATGTTTATAGATACATAATATATATATAAACACTAAAAATTTTCTTTTTTCCTGATGCTCAAACATAGAAGAACCATCAGACTTGACAGGACTTTTACTTCAGCATATGACTGTAATAAAATGAATTCTTACAATACTAATGTCGATAAGCACTAAAATATACAAACCTTATTGATGGGGGAGTGCAATCCTCCCGAAGTACCCTATCATGTACAAACTCGCATGATGCAATCTCGGAAAATCACCGATACGCTACAGAAAGTTTTCTTCCTTAAGACTATAACCCTGACAACGCAAGAGATAAAGACAATTACAATTGACACATTACCAGCATACGGGAAGATGAATTGAAAGGAGTTAATTCAATCATTTTTTTTCTAAATTACTGTATAATTATATTTTTTCGAACTTTATGTGAGCAAATTTTTTTCATACATATGTAACATTTATATATTCATACATACATTATATATATATATATATATATATATATATATATATATATATATATATATATATATATATTTCGATCTCGGAGGCACTTGTCGCTAGACATTCGCCTGTATGTACACCGCGAGACTGCTTGACATTCATTTAAGGGGGCACCGTATAGGTGGCCAGCACTACCCCTTACAAGCCGGTCTTGTAATTTAGAACTGAGTCAAGTGACGAGACTGGTATACTTGACCCCAGACCTCCAGAGGTAAATTTGAGAACTCGGAGGACATTGAAGCCACGACAGATTTTTCGCGCACCAGCCGCCCTTAGTGTACACGGCGGTGAATTTGTCAGCGACGGGCATCGAACCAGTGACGTTCAGATCACTCACCCGCTGCCTTTTCCAACTGGGCCACCACGCCCTTACATGCATTATATATATATATATATATATATATATATATATATATATATATATATATATATATATATATATATATATATATATATATATATATATATATATATATATATATGTGTGTGTGTGTGTGTGTGTGTGTGTGTGTGTGTGTGTGTGTGTGTGTGTGTAAGTAATATACACATGGTAGTATAGATTATGTAATATTCTAATATACCCATTCATTATTCTTACAGGGACCCCGAGGTCTTCCTGGCATGCCTGGATTACCCGGCACTAAAGGACACAGAGTAAGTGAAGGCTTCCCTTCATAAATTTCCTGAAATTTTTTGCAAAAATTAAAATTGTTAAATTTGCTAAATAAATCAACAGTGGACTTTTCATTCATTTTTTTTAATTGCACTATCTTCCTCTATGTGACAGGGATTCCCAGGATTGGACGGTGCAAAAGGAGAACAAGGATCTCAGGGCGAAAAGGTAATTTTTATTTATTATTTAGCCTTATATTCTGCTATACTAATTATGAGGATTTGTCTTTTCTCTCTCGTGAAATCTTCAAATGTTATCTGTGAATGTAATGACTACATTTATTCACTTACGTAGATTTAAATCTATATTCTTTTAATATTTGCATTTACTGAGAGTTAGTATTGTTTGAAACTGTCAAAAATTGACTCAATTAATTGTTCTGTAATTATAAGACATTCCTTTGAATATAATAAATAGAATAATTGCACTGTCTTACTGAGAGTTAGTATTGTTTGAAACTGTCAAAAATTGACTCAATTAATTGTTCTGTAATTATAAGACATTCCTTTGAATATAATAAATAGAATAATGTAGATTTGTTTACTTATAAATATTTTAATCTGAAATTAAGCAATCAATGTAATTTTAAACTGCTTACAGTTTTTCATTCTTTTGTTGTTCTTTTTAGGGTATGCAAGGACCAGCTGGAAAGATGGGTGCAACTGGACCTTTGGTAAAATTTTCTTAAATACTGTTAAACACGTCTTCTATAAATACTGTTAAACACGTTAGTGTCAGATCACATATTCTTTATAGATATTGTGGTAGTTAAAACACGCAAAATATTCTACGAATGCCATAAAATATTGTAACTAGTAGTAAGATGTAAATATGTCTAATTAAGCACTATATTGATTTTTTTCTTGTTCAGTAAAGGTTCATTTTAAATCACGTTTCGTGCGTGTTTATAGGTTATTCATTTTTGCTTTTTGTCGAAAGATAGATAGCACGGGTAACTGGTACTTAGGCAAAAATTTCAGCTTGACATTTCAAACTATGCAAACTGAGATTCTAAAAATATAAGCACTGTAAGGCACAGTATCATAAAATTGCTAGTACGTGATATTAACTGATTACATAAATGAAATTCATTTCATAAATTCTCAGTAATGTTTTCATCAAATTAGTTTTTAAACGTGAAACGGAAATCTTATAAATTTTGGAAAAAGAATGTATAGAAATTGAATACTGATATCAGTTTCATTGAAGTGTTTTATTAATGTATTTTGTATGCTGAATTAGAATTCGCATTTCGCTAACTACGCTAGATCACGAAATACCAAGATTTTATGTTTAAAGTTTTTGAATGGGCGTAAACAAATTCAACGTAACAGCTTACGTATAAAATTTAATTAAATTTTATCTATTAATCTCTTAATAACAAAAAATACTTGCATTTAGTTTTTGTTTTAGTGAAACATTTACATAAATAATTACATTAATTAAATAGTCAGAGAACTATCGATACGTTCGGAAACTATGCCTCGACTTACCAGCAAAATACATTTTTAATTGCTTTTAAATATTTTATAGGGACCACCTGGACCAAGAGGCGAAAGGGGACGAGAAGGACCAACAGGACCTCCTGTAAGTAATATTTTTATATGTAAATTGCACTTTTCATTGAATTGTTAATCTTACTATTCAGTTTACTTAACCTTTTCCTTACGGGGTGGGATAGCATGTATCCCAAGAATACGGGCCCAAGAATGAATATATCTATCTATTCTACATATATATATATATATATATATATATACATATCTCTCTCTATCTCTCTCTCTCTCTCTCTCTCTCTCTATATATATATATATATATATATATATATATATATATATATATATATATATATATATATATATATATATATATATATATATATTTATTTATATACACATACATATCTATATATATATATATATATATATATATATATACATACATATCTACACATATATAAATATATATATATATTTTTTTATATATATATACACACACATAAATATCTGCATATATATATATATATATATATATATATATATATATACCCCCGTACGCTAAAGGTTAATGCAATTTCTTATAATTTTAGGGTATAAGAGGTATTGATGGATTGCCTGGCCCACCGGGACCACCTGTAAGTAACTGATGTTTGCTTCATGTTTCTTGATTCCCCCCTACCCTAAAACCCAAGTATTAATTTCATATTGTGAAATATTTAACAGGGACCAATTGGAAGACCTGGACCACCTGGTTTCCCCGGATCACCTGGATCAAAGGTAATTCATCGCCTAACTTACAATTATCTTTAAACTATTTTTAATCGATTTTTATCAAGAAATACAGCAGATGTATTTAGCTTGTCATTTGTTCGTCGTGCATTATTACGAAACCAATTCAAATTATTATCCTGCTATCTATACAAAATAATAAGGTAATAATTCGAATTTCTTCGAACTGAATTTTACAATTATAGCTCTCACTATTCTAATCGTAGGGTGATGCTGGACCATCTGGACCGAAAGGAAGTCAAGGTTTACAAGGACCACGAGGTGAACCTGGAAAACCTGGAAATTCTGGAGAGCCTGGACCAATGGTATGTAAACATATCAAACGATGAAATTATTTTTTAAAAAATTCCTTTACTCCAAATATGATTTATGTGCTGTTGCTTGTAGAAAGATCTCATTCTTCATGATGTCAATGACTTAATATTTAACGCTGAAAAATTTTGTCGGCATATTGATTGCATTTTTTTTTAAAGTTTGTATCAATACTTTTAGGGTCCTCCTGGCAAAGATGGTGCTTCTGGAGAAAAAGGCTCACCTGTAAGTGAAATCAACTGTTTGCATCATAACGAAAAATTTCTTTAAAGAATTTAATATTTTGAAAAAGGATATTTGATTTCATACCTTTTATTCTAAAATTTTCAGGGAGAATCTGGCGTTTCTGGACCACCTGGATTCCCTGGCGCACGAGGACCTCCCGGATTATCTGGTAGCCCTGGATTACCTGGTCATAAAGGATCCCCCGTACGTTAGAATTATAAAACTTTTTTTTTTTACATTTTTTCATTGTTAAATTGCCTTAACTTTTTCAGTTGCAAAAACCTCCACCGTTTGCACGGTGTAGATTTTTTTATCGATTTTTTTTTAACCTAAAGAATCTTGAAATATTTTCCAATTAAAGGTTGCAAAATGTTTTTAGTTCTTTAAATTGATAACAGATGGCAGTACTAACCCTTTACTTTAAATTTAACTGGAATAAATTGAATGCAATTGAAAACAAACTAGATTTAAGCGTTCGAACTGTGCAAACGGCGCCCCTCAAAAATACTATATCTCATAGCAGTGTTTGGTAACTATTTTTGTTTTCTATAAACATATCGTATAGTAGAAACACTGTTACACTGTTAATAAGTTAACTTTCGCAATTATGATTCAACGTATCAAATAATGATTATTGCTTTTTATATTATGTTTAAAAAAAGCTATAGCTTTATAATTTTCACTTAAGAGAAGATTTGTCAATATTTAAACAATAGCTGGAACTTACATTATGTTTACTGATAAAACAATAAAATTAGTGATCTGTGTCTTTATGAACAGAATACAACAGAGAAATTTGTGATGGAAATTCCTAAGGGAATTCCTGAATCTATTAAAACATACATTTTCTATCAGTTGAACAAATTCTGGAATTTTTATGTATATTTGTTTTAACTGTGACTCCCAGATAAATTCGAGTAACACAGTTGTAAACTTGATTTCAACGAGAAGTTACTACAGGGGATAAGTTCCTGCATTTTCTAACACCCAGTCTCGAGAGAATTCAATTGTAGTAAAATGATTTGAAGCACGCAATGTATAATTTATTTTAATAAATTCAGGGTGAACTTTTAATATGTTCTTTAATATAAGAAATATGTGTACTACTTGTGGACTTTTGAAATCTTAGAATCCTAAATCTAAAAATATTTTCCGTTTTTAGGGTATACCTGGAGAATCCGGAATCAAAGGAGAAAGTGGAAGAAAGGGCGAACAAGGAGGACCCGGACCACGAGGTCTCCCTGGAAATCCTGGAACACCTGGAAAAAGAGTATGTATTGTTTTGTCCGAACAGATGTTTAAAATTTAGCGAAAGCTTTTCTCTGCAAATAATAGATATTGAGATGAGACTTAGTTAGGATCATCTATCCCCCGAATACACACACAAAGGATGAATAGCTGTATTGCCTACCTCAATCAAAAAAGAGGAAAATTCTTTACAGATTTGCTTAATTTATTCCGACTGTAATACAGTAATTGTACAATCTTTTTTTCAGCCTCATATTTATGTATAATTTTAACAGAAAGTTCTAAATTTGGTAAATGATTACATGCATGAGGAAATCAAAGTAGGAATTTAAGCATCATATTTAAAGTTATTTCAATGGCTGACAGTGATATTGGCAACGTGCGATGTTAAATCTGTGTCAGATGTGGCAGTAGTTTCAAGGGTTGACATTGGGAAGAAAAGTTATGACAGCGGATGTCTATATATACATTATTATTGAATAATAACTGAGAGTGTTAATGGTAACACTTTGGGAAAATAACAGAACACTAGGAAGTAATTGTCAAAATTGAACTAAAGAAATTTCTGACATTAATAATGACTTAATGTAACTTCCTCTGCAAAGACTGTTATCGCTATTAACAAGACGATTGGAAACAAGTTTTTATGTGATTATCTCAGACGGTTGTATGATATTATAGTAAATATTTATCAGCGCAACAGAATTCTGCTATTTACAACTGTTGCAAAATAACCTATTAATCTGTTAACCTACCAGCTTTGGTACTGCGTAGTATTGATCAAAAACTCTCCGAGAGCTGAATACTCTATATTTGCCCGCTATTCTCAAATCTGCTTTAATCGGTCTTACAAAACACTGACTGTTCATACGAAAATAAAATCTCTCATATCTTATAGCAAACTGTTTCAAACAAAAAAAAATCTGAAAAAAAAACATATCAGCTGCAGCACGATCCTCGTGAAATTGTATAAATCATACGTGAAATGTCAATTTGAAATATTCAGTTTTTTTTAATGTTTTGCAGGGAAAATCTGGATCTGCTGGATCACCTGGATCCCTAGGACCCCCAGGAGAACGTGTAAGTGAAATTAGAAAATTTTTACGTGTAGTAGAAAATATTTTCATGGAAAAAATATTTTTTAAACTCGTGGATTCTAATTTCTAATACGTCAACCACAAAGCTCTTAATTTATTACAAAATGCTGTGTTTTTTTTAGAGCTATAAATTTAATATTTTCGTAATTTTCCTCTAAAACACATCCTTTTTACAGAATGAAAGGTTAACTGGTACTGAAATTGCAAATATTACTAACAGTAACATGTTTTTTCACTTAATTTTCGATTTTAGAGTAAAATAACTAATCTGAGTCCTCCATATACGTACTAAATAAACGTATTTCTTCTCTCTTGTGTTTTGCATGTGCCGTTTAACGATATGTTGGATTTTTAGGGATTACCCGGAACTAGAGGACTTCCTGGACCTGATGGCCCTGCAGGAATGAAAGGAGCTCAAGGAGACAGAGGACCTCAAGGCCCACAAGGACCAAAGGGATCTCAAGGAGAATCTGGTAGACCTGGACCATCTGGATTACAAGGACTTAGGGTAATATTCAATAAGACAATGTAAAAATATAATTTCTAATGATGAGCAATTTTATGCCTACGCATATTAAGGGATACACAGTTAATTTTGCACTTATATCAATGTTATTTTGGAAACATACATGCATTTGTGTATGAACAGTTATCTTATTTAATTTCAATGTAGAAATACTCTGTATAAAATGTAATGATTTTTAAAGGGCATTTAAATTCTGTATTCGTTTAGTTAATCTCGTGAATATAAGGAACTGCGTTAATCCTTCTTCTAATTTATCTCTTTCCATTTGTGATTTAGGGTTTGGCTGGAAGACCTGGATTATCAGGAAAAGACGGTCTTGCAGGAGAAAGGGTATGTATTCTCGTCTTTACAGGAAGAAAAAACAAATATTTTTGATGATTGAGTTGATTTAGTTTTGGAAAAAAATTAAATTGCTTTATTAGTACATTTTACTAATTCAGCTGAACTATTTTATTAGGGGCAACCTGGAAACGATGGAAAACCCGGAGAACCTGGACCACAAGTAATTAATAAACTGATTTCATGATTCTTTGTTATTCAAAATGTTTTCTTCGTTCCATTCCCATGTATTGAATATTACTCATGAGGTTTACTTTATCTTCTTAGGGCATACAAGGATTACCTGGATTAATGGGATTGCCAGGAACTAAGGGTGATCAGGTAAGAATTAAAACAGTGCCATTTTTTTATTTTTAATAATAATAACTAAAATTTTCTGGTTTTAAGATAATTTGTCTTTCACCATTTCATTGAATTTTCTATCGATAGCTTTATATTTTCATTCATACTTTACTCTATTCATTTTTTAAGGGTGAAGCTGGTCAAGATGGTTTACCTGGACCTCCGGGGGCTTCTGGACCTAGAGGTGACTCTGGAAAAGAGGGTGCACCTGGACCACCTGGACCAAGTGGGCCTCCTGGAGAATCTGGAGAAAGAGGACCACCAGGACCTCCAGGATCAACTGGATTCCAAGTAATTAAAATCTGAATATGTTTGCAGCTCTATTCGCCAGAAATATGTACCAAGCTAAATTTTTATGGAGGAGATGAATAGTTTCAAGCCCAACTCAGAAATTAACCTGCAGTAATCTGCAATAAAACTAATACTTTGTAATACTGTTCGAATTTTGGTGCATAAGTCATGCGTTTTTGATAAAGGAAAAGTTTGCTTTCAGAAGATAAAATAATTGTAAATCTTTATAAATGAGAGCATAAAAAAATTCTTTTCGGGCTCTTTACAAACTTTAAATTACTGCTTATTTGTATGAAATAACTCTTGCTCTCTTATTTTGATTCCCCAATTTTTATACATTTAATATCTTAACTCTTAGGTTCTAGGTGTCTCCCCACAAATTTCATTAATACAACTTACAACAAATATTCCTTAAATTAATTTCAATATGCATAAAAAAGTATCTTTTCTCTTTATTATTCTATATCTAAGCCACAGCTTCTTTATGATAGGTATTAAACAGCAAACCTCTTGTTTAAAATGCGCAAGCATACACAATACTTTTATAATAAAACTATTTGTATACTTATTTAGGGTTTACCTGGTGTTGCTGGTAGCCCTGGACAACCTGGAAAAGATGGTGAACCTGGCTTGCCGGGATCCTCTGGACCTTCAGGGTCTCCAGGAGAACGCGGTGAAAGAGGCTTCCCTGGAGAGAGAGGTTTACAGGGTTCCCAAGGACCTCCAGGACCAAGAGGAGAACTAGGACCAGCTGGCCAAGATGGAGCACGAGTAAATATCATTTGTTTCTTCGGATAATCACTTTTATAGTGAAATATTTATGGTGAAGTGCATGCAGTTCAATTTTTTAACACACACCATGACAATCTTTATAGGGTCCGCCTGGAGAAAAGGGATCTAAAGGTCACTCTGGCCCTAGCGGATTGTTGGTAAGTATAAGAATCTTTTCTTTTATGTAAATTCTATATACGTGATTCTATATACGGATGTAGTTTCTATATACGTAAATATATGTAATTTGTGCGTCATTGTCGAAATAAATTACAGTTATAATTTACTACAGTACTGAGTAGATGTATGATGACAAAATATTCTTTTTTTCAGCAGATGAAAATTCAAGACTAAGTGTGGTTTATTATAATTAATTATTTAATGTATAATTATTTTATATTTATCACGAGAAATATTTATTCAGGGATTACCTGGATCAAGAGGAGAACCTGGACCTCGAGGAGCAAAAGGTGATCGCGGGGATCATGGTCCCCCTGGACCCGAAGGGCCTCTTGGTCGACCTGGCGAACAAGGACCTCAAGGTCTTGTCGGACAAGCTGGGCAACCTGGAGAAGCTGGTGAAAAGGTATTCATAGAAATATTTTTTGCATTTGATCGCTTTTGAAACTAAATTTACATTTATTTCGAGGTCACTATTTTTGGGACAGTAAAAGGGCATTATAAGGATATACCGGATATAATATTTGGGTTTCTGAAGGAAGTACTGCAGCATAAGCTCATAAGAATGAATGATGTCAATTTACTAGAACGTTAATGACTAGTGCTAATTTAATTTAACATGGATACTTGATTTGAAACTAAAGCAACCTCAAAAGTATGCACACTTGCTTAAATGATAGCTATGTTTCTAATACTAAGTAACGGAAGGTAAAAGGAGAGTTATAGCAAAATCAATTCAAAGTAAATGAAATTATTCACGGAGAATGATCTGGACATTTAGAGGATACCAAATATTTATCTCTCTCAGTGCTTACAAGCTAACACAGTCTGGCATGTAACACTGATAAAGATTAGGCACTGTGTGGCTTTTTTTTCGGCATACTGCCTGGAATTCGAGTTTTGAGATTATCGTATACAATAATACCGGGAAATTACCCGAGCATCAGCTACGTGTTGATGATGAGTCATAAATGATATAGTTGAAATTTGGTATGATTATTTTGTTATTTCTCTGCATCTGTTTCTAGTAACATATCTAGAATTGAATAGTGAGCCAAATCAGTAATGTTATATGATTTCTTAGGGTGAACCTGGTCCTCCCGGTCCAGATGGACAACTTGGATCCCCTGGTGCCCAAGGTGAAAGAGGAGCTGTCGGCCCACCAGGACAACAAGGATTCCCCGGACCTGTGGTTAGTATAGAAATCATGAAGCTTGGTGCAATGCATTTCTCTTGAACTATTTATCATTCACCCATATTATTTACTTACAGGGGTCCAGAACACAAAATTTTCGAAGGAAGTGACATTTTTATAGTCTTCGCTTAAAACGAGCTCCAGAGTTTTTTAATTAAGTAACACAAAGAGCATATTCTTGCGATGATTACGCGTGCCCTGTTGTTACTTTAAATGGAATGTACTTTATCACAATTTGCCATCTGTAAAGGGGTGTATCTAAAATTCCTCGTAACGTTTTGTACAGCTTTCTTTTGCTTTGTTTTAATTCAACGGTCTACAGGATAATTGGTACAGGAATTAGTAGTTAAAGTTTTGACAATATTTTCTCCGAAGCAAAAATTACTCTAATAAAGGAATTTTGTCCTTTATAAAGGCAAGAAAAATTTTAAATAAAATTTTTAGAAATCCCGAAGATAAATTATTTTGAAAAATTTTTTCTGAACAAAGAAAAAAAATTATGGCAAAAACTAAACGTGCTGTGAATTTTAAAAAAAAATAATGTTGAAATTTCAAATTGTTCCAAGTATTTTTATGCATTGATAATGATATTTATAAAAAGACGCGTATGAGAAAAAAATCGTTGCAAAATGTGAGTAATTTAAGAAAATAAAATTTTCTAGTACCGGACGATATGACAAATATCAAAAATATTTGTGAAAGGTAGTTTTAATTTTATTACCCACTCTATAAAATCGGGGTAATCGGGACTAAATTACAAAAAGTACTTTATATTAAATTTTAAAATGAAACTTTGATAATTAATCATCACTAATTTTTTTCCTAGCTATTATCACATATAAATCAAATTGCTTTTCGTAATTTCTTTACTTTTCATACTAAGAATATAAAAGATAACGCGTAGTAATTTTTGAAAATATCCATGACACATGATAGTACTTTAGAACATAAATATTTTCAAATGTACCGTTTAATAATTAAAATTTTATTTTTCAAGGGAGTGCCTGGAACTCCGGGAGTTAAGGGTGGAAGAGGATTGCCTGGACCGAAAGTAAGTTGCTTACATTAATTCTTAATTCCTTAAAAAGATTTTCTGAGGAATAAATTTTTGTTCTGCAGTGTCAATCAAAATACACATTCATATAATTTCTCATTGTTCTAGGGAGATCAAGGAAACGTTGGACCCCCTGGAGTCCCGGGAGAGACTGGTCTACAAGTAATTTTATTTTTCATTTGTTTGTAAAAAAATAAATAATATAAATAATAATTTATCTGCAGTAAGATTTATCTTTTACTTAAATGTACATTAGTTTAAATGTGATATTAATTCATATTAATAAAATATTTTCAGCATTTCGGAGCTGATTTAAATAACTTTTAGAGAATAATTTTTTTCACCTTCTAAAAGGCATTTAAATTTTTCGTTTATGAAAATTTTAAAAATAAACTTAGAATTTGATGAAACCATATTTTTCATATAATATATTTTCTAATAGGGACCAGCTGGCCTCAGAGGACCCAAAGGACCTAGAGGAGAAGAAGGCAAAAAGGTTCGTAATATTCTTTATCTGATTGTGAGAATACGCAGGTATCTATCTCTCATTCTTACTTGAAGGTAAAAATGAATTTTAAAAAGAGTATTTTTGTCCCAAAAATTAAGTCTTTTATCAGGACCTCAAATGAAAGATTACTAAAAACAAATAGTTGGAACTAACTATCGAAAAAAATAACAGAAATCTGCAAATTGCGCTATAGCAGTATAGATGCACGATTTTGTATAATTTTTTTAATTAACTATCATCGTATGGATTTCAATGATTCAATGACTATCAGGCATAGAAAAAATTGCATTCTTATTGAGCATCCCTTCTTCAGTTTATTTATACCATACTCTATACAAAATTGTTTCATTGAAAATGAATAATAAATTAACTGTAAAAACATTGAAATCCTAATACTGGGTGAAATTTGAAATCGAAATTAAAATTTCTTCATATTTGATAGTATGTATTTTAAAAGAAGGAGAAAGGTATTGTTCAAAGTAGAATAAATAAATTATTGAAATACGTATCCTCACATATTTCCAATATCTTTCTTTTTAACAGTTTCTCTAGATACGTCATTTTAAATAGTCTTTATACTTATTATTATAAGAAGAATAAAATTTGAATCCGAATACTTTAAATTTCCATTTCCTCCTTCTCTAGGGAGATGCTGGATTTTCTGGACCTATTGGACGACCTGGTGAACCCGGACATCCTGTAAGTGTATCAATTTTTGCCAAAAATTCTTCTTTTTTTCTTTTAAATCGCCTCTCATTCTTAAAATTTTGCTCTTAGCCCTGCTACTTCAAAGAAATATTTCCCTTGAATATAAAACTTTCCTGTTTTATTTAAATACTAACAAAATTTATAACTATGTGTATTCGCTAAATCTCTTTTAACTGTAATTTGGTTCTTAGATTTCTAATGACAATACTACACTTATATTTAAAAGAAATAGTTTCTTTAAATATTTAGGCTTACTAACTTATCCTTCCATTTAGAGCAAACTTTTGCGCAAATTGTTTTCAATGTTAACAACTCATTCCTTTTATTAAAGGGTTCTCCTGGAAACCCCGGACCTCCTGGAGCAAACGGAATTCATGGAATCAAGGTACGAATTATAACAGCATTATTCACTTAATCAAAGAAAGCTATTTTCACATGATATGTAGTGTTGTTCAATAAATTTTCTACGTCGTCTATCACATAAAACTGACCACGTGGTATAGTGGTTAGCGTCGTGAGCTGGCAAGCACTGTACTTGGTGTCGGATCTCGATTAACACTTGGATGTTCCCCAGCCGTCCCCTCACCTAAATGATGTTCCCATGATAACAAAATCATGGAGTAAGTACCGCATTAGAAAAAAAAATCAAGATTTCAGTAATTAATGCAATAAATGTCTCTTTTAGGGTGCCCCTGGTGACAGTGGTAAACCTGGTGCCCCGGGACCATCTGGTAATCCTGGACTTCCCGGCTTTCCTGGACCTAAAGGTGAATCTGGATCTGAAGGCCAACCGGTAAGTACATTAACCCAGAAAGGATCATCAAATATCCTCCATATTCTATTCCTGCTAATACTTATTTCATATTTTAGGGCTTGCCTGGTCCTCCTGGCCCTTCAGGTCCTTCTGGAGATCGTGGATTGCCTGGTATTCCTGGTGTTCAAGGAAGGCCTGGACCTCCAGGACCGAGAGGTTCTCCAGTAAGTACAAATGAAACCTCTCACTCTGCTGCATTAACAGCATTTTAAAATTTTAAAGTACCGAGAAACGGGCTTTGTTTTTTTCATAGTTCAATCAATTAGTTCACGTATGAAAACCACAAAATTGGCAATAAAATGTTATTTTCCAAAATTTGGCATTAAAACGTCTTTATTGTTACTAAACTGCAGTCCTAATCCATTTTTTGCTCTCTTTCTTTTAATAAGAAGACGATAATGAAATATTTCATAATACCCTTATTTCCAAGAATGGGTGGTATATGCATCTTGGATGATTTTACCTCCTTAATATTAAAGAACCAACCAATCAAAATATACAAGGAAATGTATGGATAAATATTCAAAAGCATCTACCCTTGTGTTAATAAATAATATCACTATACTAACTAGGATATATACTAAGATAATTTGACAGTTGAATTCTTATAATTTTAAGTTTAATATTAAAACATTTTCTTAGTTTTATTGCCTATTTTATTCTTTACAAAATTAAAACAGACGAGACATTATGTGAGAGTCCTTGTTACGTATGTTAGCGTAAATTATCTATATATCTATGTATGTATCTTTCTCTCACTATATGTATAATATATACAATGTACACACAAATTATTTTAGGGAGAACGTGGAACAGAAGGTAAAAGTGGACAAGATGGACCCCCTGGACCCCAAGGTATTCAAGGACCTCCTGGACCTCCTGGTGTTCCAGGAGAATCTGGACCACCGGTAATTTAAAAATTTTTTTTTCATTTTAAATCTCAGCTTTCACAGCTGGGAATTTTTTTGTAACAGAAAATTGTTCGTTAGTACATACTAAACATAATGAGTACGAAGTGCAAAACTAATTGTTTATTTCACTTGAAATATTAGGGCCATACTGGTAAAGAAGGACAACCTGGTATTGCTGGAAGAACTGGAGATAAAGGACCCGTAGGACCACCAGGGCCTCCTGGTGCCCCAGGAATACAGGGAATTCAGGTAATGAAATGAGAAAAGTGTTTATTAATCAAATTATTGTTATTTGCTATTTACTTTTCTTAATCGTTTCTTGACCGTAGTCCAGTCTAGCAGCTTCTATATTTCTTACAAAATAGTTAAACTCTCAACGGCAAGGCTGAAGGTTTTAATTAAAATTTATTTATAAACGAAATTACATATCTGAATTGCACTGCTGAATTTATAAGCTGATCTTTATTTTATTTATTTATTTATATTTTTAAAAGTCTTATTTACAGTTTCAAAGAACCTCGCTTGAATATACTTCTTATATACAGCAATACAGCTAATAAGTCTAAAAAGAATTTTTTACTTAGTACTTACAAGACAAAGATTTCACAAATACGCAAGTATGTGTTCGGTGTGTGTGTGTGAGAGAGAGAACGTGTGTATCAACCAATAGACGAATAGATGATGTAAAGATAAAATTTCAAGCGTATGCTCATTCGGCAATGCAAACTACTCTTAATACATAAACTGATCATACCGTAGATAGTTTATGTAATAATTTTACTTAAACTTACGCTTTACAAAGATATCCATATTCCTGGACACATGCTTCAAAATATTGAATGAAGAGTGAAACTGTAGATTGAAATTCTTATCGATTGTAATTTCTGTTCAGGGACCTCCTGGCCCATCTGGACCCGCTGGCCAAACTGGAGAAAGAGGTGAACGTGGTGAAACTGGTCCTCGTGGTGTGTCAGGACCCCAAGGGCCAAGAGGCCAGCCTGGAGCCGTGGGCCCTTCAGGAGTGAAGGGAGAAAGAGGAGAACTCGGAGAAAAGGGCATGAAAGGACATCGTGGTCTCATTGGATTGCAGGGTATCCCTGGATCACCGGTAAGCTATACAACATTGAATTCCTTCACTATCAAACTTTTAAAAGTAAATTCCCTGTCTCTGATCCGATGAAGAGAATACTGAAGCTCCATTATTTGTGAATTTCAGGGAAGTTTCCAATTTCCTGGAACAACTGGAATAAAATCCTTAGATCAATTTTATTACCCCTGAATACCACACTTACATTTACTACTAATCGTAACAACTTATTTATTGCCACGAAAGAAAGCCTCTCACGTTGTGAATAAAATCTTTAGACTTATCCTTTTCTTGTGAGTGTTTTTGAAATATGTTCCTTAAATTTGACGCATTTGTCCTCCACGAAGGATCTGATTGAAAGGGGCATTTTAAGTTTCAGCATTTTTTTCCGCGTGTCTGTCTTGCTTTTGCTATATTTCTGTATCTTAATTTAATTGATAAAATATGTTAGAATACGACTGATAGTGAACGAAAGATGTTAAGAATTCATTACGGTTATTTAATTTTAATATCTGCATTTTGAAACTTTCTGAGTTAATTATTTCGGGAATTTAAGTACCACATTTGTTTTTGAGTTAACGTATTTCCGAATGTCTTTATCGTTCTTTGTTTTAATTTTGCTTAATATTTAACTAGGGTCTCCCTGGAGATAAGGGAATGATTGGACCATCAGGACCACCAGGAATGAGTGTAAGTAGAATGCTTTAATATTAAAATGCATTGCATTATTAAATGCGTAATCACATGGGTATTACTCTTGTTCTTCAAATTGGATCTAAGCTGTTTCTACCAATTTCCTCACTCCAGGGACCACCGGGACCCAAAGGACCACCTGGAAGAGATGGAAGCAATGGAAATCCTGGACTGATGGGACCTCCTGGACCTAGAGGATCTTCTGGAGAAAGCGGAAAACCAGGTCCAGTAGGACCCCCTGGACCTCCTGGACAGCCCGGACCTCCTGGAGAACCATTTGGATATGAAGCTAGTGCTCTTGCAGCGCTATTTAGTCAAGGACAAGTAAAAGTAGGCAAAACCATGTAACCTTTATACTTTATTAGCAAAAAACTGTATTTTTGTCACAGTAATCGAATCTTAATACGTAATATTGCTAACATTTTTGTAATTTCGAACCAAAACATATCTGTTTTTCGTCTTTCTTTCTGAAGTAATGCTTTATTGAATTGATATTATTATGAAGTATCTTTTAAGTATTCTTAAAACTCCTCTTTAAAATTTTCTTTTTGAACTATGACACAAGTAATCAAAACCTAGTAATTCTAATTAATATTCTATAAAATGAATGTTATTTTTGCTACGTGTTAAGTAAGGGTGGAGTTCATTTGTTTTCCATTTTTTGGTAATAAGTAGTTTAAATTTCTATTAATTCTAAAATCTACAAGTGTAAGCTTTGTGATATAATGCAATATAAAAGGTAATATTTATAAACAATAAGTGTAATTTATAACAATGAAGTTTAGAAATTTTAAAAAAAACGATGAAGTAAATGAGTAGGAAATAAAATGCAAACGTCCATTATCAAATATTATATAAATTTTTCAAATATTATTAACCCCCCCCCCTTAAAAAAGGGCTTTGTAATTGAAGTACTTTTAATATACTATAATCTGGGGCTTGTGGCGGTCCAGTGGTACAGCGCGCTGGTTTTCGGGACTGAGGGTGCTCGGATCGAATCCTGGCGTCGCGCCCCGAAAAATGCCTCTGTTCGTGTCGTCCCTTCATAGGGGGTAATGCTGTCCGCCTGTATGGTGCCCCCACAATAAAATGGGCAGTAAAATTGTGGCGTAGTATTGGCGAATGTTTGACGACAAGTGCCTCCGCATTGGAAAAAAAATAATAAAAATAAATACATACTATAATCTAAATTTATGAAAAAAAAAAAATTAATCCAAACTTTCAAAATTTGCAGTTTGTCTTAGATTTTATACTAATGTTCAGCTGTAACTATATTTAACCTGCCAATTTAAGCATAATATTTTAGCCACTAATCATTTATACAAATTTTAAGTACTTATTTTGCTAGTTCTTATTTTTCATGCATCAATTAAAAACGTAAGGATGAAATCAATTGCTTTTTGTGCTTACAAGAAGCAATTTAATTAATCCTAATTGCTTGTATGTTTTTAAATCGACACAAATATTTAACTTTTCCCAGATTTACGAATTCAGATTCTAAATTATTCATTTGTATTTGGTGAATGTATTGGCAGTGAACAGAGAATAACTACATACTTTTCGAGGTGGAATGATTTCCATTTAAATCTCTGAAAAAATTTCAAATATCTTTTATTAATATTTGTAAAAGAAACGTGATTCGATTTATGCCAAAGGAAACGCTTGAAATATTTCTTAATTTAAATACTATGAAGAGAAATAGTCTAAAGAAATTTATTTATACATAAAAGCATTAAAGATTTTTTTAAATTCTTTATTTTTTACTTACTGTGAACAAAAATATAAAATTATTTTATGAACACGACGTTTATGCATTTTGAAGGGTCCGGATCCTCTGCTTGGAGATGAACCAAGTAGACTTTTATCACCTGATACACCTTTAGAAGAGAAAAAGAAACTTGTATTTGAGTTCTATGATAGGCTTATCCAAGAATATGAGGAATTCCGTAAACCTAACGGAGATAAACAAACACCTGCCACTACCTGCCGTGATCTCTCCGTGGCTCACCCAGAGTTAGAGAGTGGTATGATATATTTTTTATGATCTTAGTTTTTTTTTTTTATAATTTTGCAGCAGATTTGAAATACCTAAAAATGCAAACATATTTTCTAATCAATTTCGTCCCTATAACCACGTTTTCATGTGTTTAAGGAGGCACAGGATCTTGAAGCTGGACGAAACGACTATAAATATGGCCTAATTCTATCAGCAAAAACTCAAATAATATTAGAAAAAGAAATTTTCTTCCTTTATACTTATAAAGTACATATCTTTAAATATGTCATAAATAAAAATGGAAATTATAAATCTATAAATAATTTTAAGATTAGCAGTTTAGAATTTTACATGATTTTATCGTCTCTATAACCACGTTTTCATGTGTTTAAGGAGGCACAGGACCTTGAAGCTGAACGAAACGACTATAAATATGGTCTAATTCTATCGGCAAAAACTCAAATAATATTAGAAAAAGAAAATTTCTTCCTTTATACTTATAAAGTACATATCTTTAAATATGTCATAAATAAAAATGGAAATTATAAATCTATAAATAATTTTAAAATTAGCAGTTTAGAATTTTATATGATTTTATCGTCCCTATAACCACGTTTTCGTGTGTTTAAGGAGGCACAGGACCTTGAAGCTGGACGAAACGACTATAAATATGGTCTAATTCTATCTATCAGCAAAAACTCAAATAATATTAGAAAAAGAAATTTTCTTCCTTTATACTTATAAAGTACATATCTTTAAATATGTCATAAATAAAAATGGAAATTATAAATCTATAAATAATTTTAAGATTAGCAGTTTAGAATTTTATATGATTTTATCGTCCCTATAACCACGTTTTCATGTGTTTAAGGAGGCACAGGACCTTGAAGTTGGACGAAACGACTATAAATATGGTCTAATTCTATCAGCAAAAACTCAAATAATATTAGAAAAAGAAATTTTCTTTCTTTATACTTATAAAGTACATATCTTTAAATATGTCATAAATAAAAATGGAAATTATAAATCTATAAATAATTTTAAAATTAGCAGTTTAGAATTTTATATGATTAACTGCTAATTTTGAGTTGTGTGCAGCGTTACTTTTAAACTACCAATAGGAAACTGATAAAACTACACTCATGTGTATATTTCATGGTACTCTATCTCTCTATTTTAAAAAAAAGTAACTCCCTTTGCCGCTGTCAAAAGCTTGTCACGCTATCTCCTCCGAAAACGCTAGGGGTATGGGGTCGAGAGCGATACCAATGGATGCAGAAAAATGAGGGGACCAAAGTAAGACATGTCTCATATTCGTCGGACTTTAAGCTTTTTTTATTTTATGTTTTGTGGGAAAATATTGACTTTTTCATCTTCAGATTACTCGCCAAAAAATAATCGTAGAATTTTGATCTTTTTACAATCTAAGACTACAGACATTTCTCTTTCAAACTAGACCTCATTTGTTTAAAAATATTTTAAAACAGACAAATATTTTCATCAAAAAAAGAAACACAGTTTTTCAATAAATATCGTCCCCTATGTGGATGTAATATCGATGCTCCTCGAGTGTTTATCCTACAAAGAAAATATTTACATCATCTGGAAGCTGAAAGCTTTCTTATTCATATAAACCTCATTTCAAGTCTATATCTTAAATTTTCGATTTTTAATTGAATTTTAAAGCTGATAATTCAACAGTGATGAAACGCCCTACGCATTAAGGGTGACAACAGTAAATGGATGGAAGCTGTTACATTGCCCGAGAATCACCCCTATGTATCTCGCTATTAGCCATAACAGAGGAGCGAGCGTAGCGAGCCTAGGGGCGAAGTTCCTAGTATTTTAAACAAGAAAAATGTGCAATTCTGAAATACTTTTTTTTTATGAGGGAAAATTATGCAAATAATTGTGATAATTTTTGAAGTTTTCCAATTTTATACTAAATTTTGATTTAAATAATATTTATTACAATTTATTTAGTTTTACATTACAGATAAATATATTACAAGTGTATTCTGACCATTAATTATTTTCTGTAAGCATATATCTCAATTTTATGATGCGCACAGCATTTTATGATTTTTAATCACCAGTTAATAATATAAAATTCTAAACTGCTAATTTTAAAATTATTTATAGATTTATAATTTCCATTTTTATATATGACGTTTTTATATATGACACATTTAAAGATATGTACTTTATATGTATAAAGAAAGAAAATTTCTTTTTTAATATTATTTGAGTTTTATGGTTAGAATTACACCATATTTATAGTCATTTCGCCGATCTTCAAGGTCCTATGCCCCCTTAAATATAAACTGTAAAATACTCTATTTGAAGAATTATTAAAACATTGGGTACCTTCGATTTATAATCTTAAGTACTTTTAAAGGGCCAAATTGTTTCGAATAAGGAAGTAAAAGGGATTTTGTTTTCACTTTTATTAATACTAAAACTAAATGTTTGAGTATGTGTATTACATAAATACGTGGAATCCCACAGTAATAATTATATTTATTTCTGTATGAATTTTTAGGTGTTTATTGGATAGATCCTAATCAAGGAGATCCTAAAGATGCTATTCAAGTATATTGTAACATGGAGAAGAAATCCACTTGCATCATCGCCAAGCCAGATCAGGTACTAAACTTTGACATATCGTTTCAGTAATACAATAAATGAACCTAATTTTTGAGTGAGTGATATTGTGTAAAATCTTAAAGATTGTAGGAAATTCCCAAAATCTTACTCCGCATAACATAAAATACTGGAACAACTGAACCGATCCTAAAATTTCTTGTCTTCGTCTACCTATGTAAAATGAAATTCTAAAAAATGTCAATTACTATAGAAGTTTAATAATGAGCTAAATACTTTAAATAATAAATATTCCATCTATCTAATAAATATTACGTTATAAAATTATTCGTGCAGTAGAAATTAATTTTGAAAAAAGACGGGTCTCCAGTTTTGCTGCACATTTTGTTTTGTTTAATCATTTGTATTAATTTTGGGTCGTAGATGAGACTTGACAGACAAATCCAACTGACTTATGGGATATCTGGCTTTTAGTAAAGGAACTTCTTTGCAAAATTATTTCGTCTGAATTTACGCAAAGCAATTTTTTTCATCATATTCTTGAAATTAAAAAAAATTGAATATTTTTCTTAATTACATGTGAAACAATAGTTTTTTTAAAATAGTTTTTCACAACATTCTGAGGCACCATTCCTTTTAAAGATCCATGGTAACGATGATTTCTTTTAATTTTACAGATACAGAAAAAGAATCACTTTATTGGAAAGGTTGCTGAAGCTTGGTTTAGCTCATTTGAAGGAGGATTTACTGTAAGTTTATTTGAAATATCCGTCGGTCTTGTATTTCTTTCTAAATATCTCCGATGTGCTAATGAATAATTTTGTTTTATTTATAGTTCAGCTACAAAGCTGATAAGATTCAGCTCAGTTTCCTTCAACTGTTAAGTAAGACGGCAGAACAAAATATTACAATCCACTGCAAAAACATGGTAGTATACAAAGATGCTAAAAAAGACAGCTTGAGGAGGGCGGTTAAACTGATGGCGTATAATGACCTGGAATTAGTTGCTGATGGAAATCCCCGGTTTGGTTTTGATACAATACAAGATGATTGCCAGGTAAATGAACTATGCTTTTATTAATATGATAAAAATGTTTCCTCGTGATAAAGATTTTCTCAATTTATGTTTTTTGGGGGGAGGGGGGTAGAAAATAGAGCTTTATATTCCCTTCTTTCGTTCATTTTTTATACCGCTTAATAAAAACCTTAAGATTAAAAAGGAAAACAAAATATTCCTTTTTTAACGAAGTGCTATTAGGTAATTTTACAATTTTACTGTACTCTGAAGTATTTATAAAAGCTGCTGGTTTTAACGAATAAAATTTTAAAATTCTTTATTAAATAAAATGACAACTGAAATGGGAAAGTGTTTCGCTATAGATAAGTGTTTAGCTTTCGAGAAAAATTATCATATAAATTAGAAATATTCAAGATTATTTTGAAACAAGAGTTTTGACTGAAATGAATTTATAACTGCACTTACTTAATTTTATAGTAGGGTTTCATCTACAATTATACTACTCTTAATTTCTTAAAAGAATTGGTTACTCAGTAATTAAATTGATTCCTTCTTTTTTTTTTCAGAATCGTGACAACAACTGGGCTCAAACAATTGTGAAGTACTCTACTGATAAGCCACAACGGTTACCCATCGTGGACATAGGCTTTAAAGACATTGGTCAAAGGAGTCAAGAATTTGGTATAGACTTAGGGCCAGTGTGTTTCTCATAGCACTGGTGAACAATTCATATGTGATAATGGTGCCTACTTCAGAAGAGAATGATTTTTATTTTGCCAATCTGGATCGTAAGATCTTCCAACCAAACCACTGCCAATATTTATCATAACCATTTTGTGTTACATCATTTGAAGCTTTTATCCATTTCTCAGTGACTTTGCAGCTGATCTCTGAAATTCACAACAGGTTCTAAAAAAAAAATCTACTAGCATTGTGTGTTTTATCTGTGTTGTTTCATTATTGATGTGTTCCAAAAGACTGAAATTTCACTAAAAAATTGTAAATTTCATGAATTATTTTCATTCAATAAATTATATTTTGTTGCTCTTTCCAACATAGTTTCAGTCGCATTGTTTTATTTTTTCCTCATAGTTTTCTATGTATTCATTCTTCTGAAATATCGTAAATCGAAACACTTCAATTAAATGCAAGGAGAATCCTCACATATCCTAACATTTATAGAGAGTAAAAATTAGCAATTGATAGCCAAAATTAGTTAAGTTTTTCAATTTTGAGAACATTTTAGATATTGTATGAAGACAATACTAGAGAAAGGAATTAAAAATCCTCTGTTCTAAACTATCAAAAAGCTCGATCCTAAGATATGATCCTATTCCTCGTGATAACAGCTGGGTTATCTATTTTATCAACCCAGGGGAGCCAAGGACAGAAATCGGCGCTGAGGGGGCTCGGTTCGAATCCACTGAATGCCTTCTTGTCTACGACCATTAAATCCATAAGCCGGAAAGTCCCTCCATGTGGTATGAGGTACAAGCCCACCAGATGTCGCCCCTGGGGGGAGGGGGGTGTTCGGTCAAAATTGAGTTATGGAGGTGGAATCGCAATGGGGGTACGTATGCGGTACCCTCGTTGCAAGCAACCAACAAATCTCACGGTAACATCGGGTTATGTACAAAAAGACAATTTTGGAAAAAGGGGTATCTATTTTATTCATTGCGAGTGTAACCTGGGCATCATTGGCCAAATTAGGGGCTTGAAACTAGGACTTGGCCAAACTAGAGGCATCAACTTTAAGTGCGTTCTTATCCTTCACACTCGGACTCCATTCACATGGTCATTCAATCATGTGCGACTGAATCGTCTAAGCCCAATCAACTCACCATTGAGTGTTCGTATAAACACCACTTTTGCTTTCGTTTCTTCCTTAAAAAACACAGTGTTATATGCATGGAAATGTTCTCAGAAAGTTAACCTTGGGGAGTTGAGAGAACTGTAATCAAATTTACGTTTCCTTATTAGTACACTTTTTAAAAATTATCACTTTAAGCTGCTGTGTACTAACTCTATTGGATTCGCTCACATCAATGTTAACCTATCGAAAAAATTTGCCCAAGGATTGCCCACTTGGATTTAGCTATATATTTGCTACTTGGATTTAACTATAATTGTGCTCCGTAACAGAGAAAGAAATTTTACAACTTGAGACATTTTTCCTTTAAAAAAAACGCTAAGAATATTTTTAAATTCAAATTATTCGGGGAAAAAATCTGGTATGGTGTGTTTTAAACGCTCATCAATTCCTTCGGTGGACAAAATTCATAGCATGAATCCTGTTGCAAGGTGCAGAAACGTTCAGGCTATCTGAAAATACCATTTTTATTTGATTATCAGCACTTATGTTGCTGTAAATAGTAGACACATTTTCTCCACAAGTTAACATTGAGGTGAGCTAATCCAATAGGGTTAGTACTCAGCAGCCTTCAACAATATTTTTAAAAAATCATTTATAAACACTTTAACGCTTTAAAAAATGCCGTTGTTGAGTTGAAGTTTTAAAATTTCATGAAATAAAAAGCATTTCAGTCTAACAACCTTCCCTTAATGTGAACCTATGTATACCTATGTAGTCGTATATTATAAAATGGATTGATCAGGCATAAAAGAAATAACATTTTATTGAAATCAAAAACCAGTGATATTTACATATCATACAAATAAATTGCCACATGCAGTTTTCTGTTATAGTTGTGAAAGCTCATTTTGATATAAATACCAACACGTACAGCTTTAAAAATTCTAAAATTTTGTTTAAACTAATAAAACTTATAAAGTATTACGAGCATTTAATAAAGTTTTAAATAATAATACATCAATAATTAATAAATTTTCAATCGACAAAACAAATACTTTTATGCATATATATGCAATTTTGTTTTACCTGAATTAAACATGAAATGAAAGGAAAAGCATGGTTTTAAGCTTTTAGGGAAAATATAGCAAAATTTTTGTTCTGAGCGCTCTCATATGAATTCACCATTATACTTTTATTTATTGAATAAAAGTATAAGTCATTTAGCTAGGGATTTCAATATTGGATATTTGGGATGGATAACACGAAGTTCGAACAATTAAAAACGCCCACATAGTTTGTACCTTTTTGAAAAGGAAATAGTTGTTTAATATGCTCTTAAACTGAAATAAAAATGTGTTTCACCTATTCAAGATAAATGCATTATTTATGCATACTTTATCAGATAACGGTGATTCAAGCTAAATTATAATAAAATGATCCTAAAACACCCAGTGTAATTAAAGCACGCAGAGGATAATGGTTAAGCATTCACTTAAGTGTATAAATACAAAATTCAAATGACATTATTCCATTTAATGCTATCAGATTATCACAGTATCCAGCTTTGATAAGCACCATTCCTAGTACTAAAATGAAATAAACGAATTGTAACACACAAATGTACAAGTGCAAACAAAAACTATCTGTGCTCAGTTTTAAATTATTCCACTTGTATTTGTTGCATTAGTTTAAGATAACCCTACTCTGTGATGTGAAATATTTTTACAGACGGTTCAGTCCTGTCAATGTGGTCCAAAACGTAAGCAACCTTTCGTTTCTTCAATTAATTTTAACTTAAGAATATACGTTGTTTGCTAATATGGTTATTTTATGAGCGAATATGATAAATTATTTAAATGTTACGTAGTTTATATTTCACATAAAGGTAGAAATAAAATAATATTGTCTTCCAGTTTTAGAATTTGGAAGCTCTGACTACTTAAGAATGCTAATACCAATTAAAACGGATGAAATCAAAATATTTTCTCATTCTTGTGTACTTGCATTTATGGTGCGTTGAGCCCTTACTGCAAGTTGTCCGTGTCTTTTCATTTTCTCTTGACTATCTGTTTTTATGGGGATCTCGGGGCCTTGGGATGTCTTTTGGTTCCTATCGATTGGTTTTGCCTGCATCCTATTCAGAAAGTTCCCCTTGAGGTAACTGATTTGGTTAGACTCCCTGATGACGAGACTAGTCGGTTACCTCGATTTCTGGCTTAGTTCCGGCACTACTACAGAATCTTACCTCTGGTGCGTGGATGCCCTGACTGCTTGATTTCTGTTTGGTTTTTGTCTACATTCTTCTTATAATTATCTAGCTCTGTTATTTATTTTTAGTTAGCAACAAGAATGAGTAAATGTAACTAAAGTTACCAACTAACTGAATGAAATAATTTCTGGGATTTTTTAATATGTTCAATAAAAGTAAAGCGTTAAATATAAATTTTTCATTTTTTTTTTTTTTTTTTTTGGGGGGGGGGGGGGACATGGCTTGTCAAATTATGCAATTAAACAAAAGCATAAAACTATAATTTTTTAAACAGATTGTTACTAGAAAATTTAATTGTCAATGAAAATATGTTGGAGCTTGCTTTTTCGTATTTGTAGAAGAATGTGGCTTTAATGTAGGAATGTGTTTCCTTCAGTAACTGGTTAATTTAAGAAGTTTACACTTAATTTAAAAATCCTCGTATGAAGGAAATTTAAAAAAATAAGGCCCCAATGAAACTTTCTTTCACTCATAAGTTGTTTGGCTATCATATCACTTGAATATTTTTAAGAGGTATTAAAGTCAACGATTAGCTCACCCTTTAAAACTTTAAGGTTGATATGAATTCACTGTGGTTGCATTAATTTTCCTCAAAAGCCCCTAGTCCCTCAGCATATGGAATTCATGATATCATGAGCAGAGTAAGTCTCATTTATTCGTAATTAACACAAGAAAACTAAAATAGCCATAACTGCATTCATCCATTACAAAATGTTTGCGAATGTTAGTGCTGATTTTCCAATTCAAAGAAGTTAAAAGTAACAATCAGCTTTGAATTTCAGTCATTTAATTTATAAGAGGATTTAAAAAAAATTTCAGTGGGAAATGCAGATATTCATTACAATATATTTGTCAGTTAAGACTACCGGCCAGGATTTACAAACATTCTTTTATGTGCATCCAAAGCCTATGCCGTAACTCCAGAGGGGATTTATGTTCCAAACTACCTCCCGAAACGAAAACCTCTCCTTCAGAATAGAACTAGAAAGGGATTCTGACTGCGGCTCTGTCTCAAGTTTGTGAATACTCTTGCTTTTTTTTTTGCTTATACACACACACAAACAAACGCGCGCGAGCACACACACACACACACACACACACACATATATATATATATATATATATATATATATATATATATATATATATATATATATATATATATATGTATATATATATATATACATATGTATATATACATATATATATATATATATATATATATATATATATATATATATATATATATATATACATATGTATATATATATATATATACATATGTATATATATATATATGTATATATATACATATATATGTATGTATATATACACACACACACACATATATATATATATATATATATATATATATATATATATATATATATATATATATATATATATATATATATATATATATATGAGTGGGAAAAAATAAAAGTCGAATCCAAGCAATCTTACCCTTTTTATAACTATCATTTTTTTCTTCATAAATTTGTATTCCCAACATTTTATACATCCCTCCCCTTTAAAACCTGATGAATAAATTCTTTTCTTAAATTTCATGGAAAAAGAACGTCGTTTAGTCGATACCATTTATTAACCATCCTAATCTGAATTTTAAGACATGTTTCTTAAAATGTTAATCGGACCTTCACAGATAAAGCTGAAGCATACTAAAGCTTCTTACATATCTCGTTGTAATTTATATTATGATATCTACTGTTAATAATAATGTTGCAATCCACGTGTATGGACTTGGGATTAAACGACCCATTTGAACCGATGAGCCCCTGTCCCCCATATCTTTAAGAAAAGGAATGATTTTTGTGGATATATCATCTTTCTCACAGTACAGAAAAAGATCGTTTAAGACATTCATATAGGAGTTTTAGAAATATACAATAACGTCCGTTAAAAATCTACGCACTGTAATCAATGGTTCTCTGTTTTTGCAACACCTCGCTAAAAGTACTGGCGCTTCTTTTCTGCCCCATTATGCAAATCACAATCCCCTGTTGATGTGTTGACTTTCGTTTGATAGTTCTTACGCACAGTATCTATAAAAACGCCGTTCAGCCCTTTCTATAATCATATTGTACTATTAGATGAGTTTCGATTTTTATTAATCAAACAAAGTGGCCTTCTGGGTTCTATTATAGAGTATGCCAATTTGGAAATTTAAGAGTATAGCAATTTCAGTGTAGAAACGTATTTGGGAGGAGAGAGGGAACGTTGCTATTTGGTTTTTGGAATCATCGATGAGCACTTGAAGATCGATGTAGGTTGATGGACTGATGAATATTCAAAGCCACTGGTTTGGACTCAGAAATTAAGTAAGGGGATTTTCAATATTTGACAAACATTTTAAAAAAGTGGCAATGTGCAAAGAATTATTCTTACTGTTGCTCTCCTCTCCTATAACCATTACTCTTTAGTATGGCGTTTGATGACCATAATAACAAAACTTTATCTATGGCTGATGGCAGATAATCCAATGCATACTAATCCTTTTTTACTCTTCCAAAAGAAAAAGGGGATTTACTTTTAAATACTTCTTGGACATATTTTGATGAGATAAAATTTTAATTAGTTACAGTGTTTATGGAAAATGCTTCTAGATATTAACCACTCTTATTAACAGCCTTTAAATATATACTTTACCCCAGATAAACAGTTCTTCTTCTACATGTGCCATAATTGTACATTTGAAACTTAATGCTCAGAAGTTGCAACTTTTTATCATAGTCGCATTATACTCATTTACTTAACAAAGAAAACACTTCTTAAAATGACATTTGCTTGTAAAACTTTATACATTTCCTTTTAAATCAAATTTAACAGTCATAGTATAAAACAGTTACTATTCTTGAAGCACATAATATACGTAGCTCTTATATGGTTTTTTTGTTAACATATAATGACAGAAATTTAGCAAAACGTCGTATTGAAACTTATTATTGTAGTTTAATGATTGCTATGATTTACTTTTAATGAATTAATAGGTCATTAATTTTAATACATAAATATTATCTCTTATTTAAATATGTTTCTACAAAATGCATCTAAAATCAATTAAAATTTATTTTTAAAAATTGTCTCTTTACCAAAAGTAGTATTATATCAATAATACAATGTGATTGTTACATTATAATTTTACAGTCGAACGTCTTATGTATACGGAATCAAACAAAAAGAATTTTCAAATGTTTTCTAAAAAGTAATCAACATCTAAGAGGGAATATGTCACAAATAGTACAAAAATCTCTTGTTAACTTGATTTTTTTTTCAAACTGCGTAGTTCAATTTGTATTTGTTTCATGTATCTTTAATAAAATGTAATTTTAACTGTCATCGACTAACTTGTGAACGCTAGTAAAGCTTGATGTTATAGAATACAGCAAATAGATGATTCGGCATCTACGTCATCCGTTACTGAAAAACAAAATAAAACAAAAAATTAATTTTTTTAAAGATTGAATAGCTATATATAGTACATAAATCTGATATACTAAGGTATGGGTAATTACAACTCTCGAAAAAAAAGTTTAGCCTTCCGATTTATTGAAAACGCGGGTAAAGTAAACCTGTAACAGTATCAACGGTTATATTTACTAAAAGAATCAGCTGTAAAATATAACTTTAGTGATTTTATTACCTTTGTCATGAAACCAGCTAATTTTTTTTAATATAACAGAAGAAGCAAACGTATTTAAAAACTTTCAAAACAGGGCATGTCTCGCGTTATTTACAAAATTTATTGTTTTGGCATAGTTTGTTGAAATCATTAAAACAAATTTCGGTCCTCACAACAAATGGGAATAGATCATTTGTAATGCCTATTCGGAGACAGACATAATAAATTATATTCAAATGTGCTTTGAAATATTTTAACATCTTTAGAGAAGTTTCCGTATTAAAGCTGCTGTGTCGAACCCTATTGATTTGGTTTGGTTTGGAACGCTACGGTCAATTTTTGCTACACGAGGACTAATTAGACAGGGACCTACTGCTTAAAGCCGATTCCGAATGGCTACAAACATCCATGTCAAGAGTGGGATTCGAACCCACAAACTTTGGTACCGAATACCAGTGCCCTAGCCATACGGCCATCAGCCGGACTAGCTCTATTGAATTCGCTCCCCTCAGTGTTAACCTATGGAGAAAATTTGTCTATTATTTACAGCTACATAAATGCTGCTAATCTAATAAAAATAGTATTTTCAGATAGCCTGAATTCTGCACCTTGCAACAGGATTCATTTTATAAATTTCATCCACCAAAGGAATTTATTAGCGTTTAAAACACACTATACCAGATTTTTTCCCCGAAGAATTTAAATTTTAAATTATTATTTGCATTTAGAAAAAAAAAACGAAAAATGCCCTAAGATGTAAAATTTCTCTCTCTATTACGGAGTACAATTTTTTAATAAAATCTTTAAATCCAAGTCGGCAGTCCTTGGACAAATTTTCTCCATAGGTTAACACTGAGGTGAGCGAATCCAGTAAGGTTAGTACACAGCAGCCTTAACATGTAGAATAATCCTGTAAAAGGCAATTTAAAAATGCCCGAAGGAGAGACGATATGTACTTCCTTTCTCTTTACTTCTGTCCTTTACGTTTTAGGAGAAATTATGTTGAGACTTGCGTCTCATCATAACTATAAAGCTGTAAAGATAAAATGTAATTTTTTTAACGTTTAGGGTTTTTTTATTGGGCTATGAAAATATATCGAGCGTAAACTGGAATATGATAAATTTCAAAGCACAAGCGTAGAAAAAAAATTACGGAAAGAGTAAATGAAATATAGTATTCTCACTTCTTTTAACTTGAAATTACGTAGTTGCAGTTAGTGCTAGCCAGTGCACCCACATTCACTCTAAAATTTACACATACCTACCCTTTTAATTACCTGAAGGCACTTTTTGGAGCAATTCCTCAACTACTTCAGGAGACGTAGTTGAATAAAGATCTTTTACTAAACTTACAGGTAACCTTTTCTTTTTATGGGTTTCCGCCAAATCAATCATGCGCCGAATGTTTTCCTGAAATTTTAAAAGAGTTAAAACGTGGTACCAATAAAAATTTTAATCTTCAGATATCAAATATAGTCAGAACAAATGTTCCTCTAAAGAGATGAGGCAAACCTTTTCATGGATAATAACTTTAAACATGAACAAAAACCACTTAGGATTTTATTACGTGCATTAGCTATAGCCATATACACTGAAGAGCCAGAAAAACTGGTATACCTGCCTATTATCGTGTAGCAAACTCGCAGAACTGCCGCAACACGACGTGGCATGGACTCGACTAATGTCTGAAGGTATCCTGGAAACAATTCCCACCAAGAATCCTGCAGGGCATTCCCCAAATACATAGGAGTGCGAGGGGGTGGAGATCTCTTCTAAACAGCACGTTGCAAGGCTTCCAAGATATGATCAATAATGTTCATGTCTGGGAATTTAGGTGGCCAATGGAAGTGTCCAAAGTCAGAAGAGTGATCCTGGAGCCACTCGGTAGCAACTTTCGGCGTGTGGGGTGTCGCATTGTCCTGCTGGAATTGTCTAAGTCCGTCAGAATGCGCAATGGACATGAATGGGTGTAGATGATCGGACAGGATATTTATGTACCCGTCACCTATCAGAGTAGTCTCTAGACGTATCAAGGGTCCCATATCACACCAACTGCACACGCCCCATACCATCACACAGGCTCCACCAGCTTGAACAGTCCCCTGTTGACATGTACGGTCCATGGATTCATGAGGTTGTATCCATGCCCGTACACGTCCACCCGCCCAATACAATTAGAAACGAGACTCGTCAGACCAGGCAACGTATTTCCAGTCATCAACAGTTCAATGGAGGTGTTGGCGGGCCCAGGAAAGGCGTAAAGCTTTCTGCCTTGCAGTCAAGAACAGTACGCGAATAAACCTGCGCCTCCGAAAACCCATAACAATGGGGGTCCGTTGAACAGTCCGCACGCTGACACTTGTTGATGCTTCAGTATTGAAATCCGCAGCAATTTTAGGAAGTGCTGCACGTCTATCTCGTTTAAGGATTCTCGTCAGTCGTCGACGATCCCGTTCTTTCAAAGTCTTTTTCCGGCCGCACCGCTGTCGGATATTTGAGGTTCAAACTGATACCTGATATTCACGGTACACTCGTGAAATGGTCATGCTCGAAAATCCAAATTGCATCGCTACCTCGGAGATGCTGTGTCCCATCTCTCGTACGCCGACCATAAGGCCACGTTCAAAGTTACATAAATCGTGATAATCTGTCATTGTAGCAGCAGGAACCGATTTAATAGCTTCGCCTGACACCTGTTGTTTTATAAAGGCGCTGCCGACCGCATCGCGTTACGCTGATTGGTTGCATATCTTCGATATTTGCATACGCACACCTGTAACAGTCTGTTTTGGCTCTTCAGTGTATACACACACACACACACACACACACTATATATATATATATATATATATATATATATATATATAGAGAGAGAGAGAGAGAGAGAGAGAGAGGGAGAGAGGGGGGACAGACAAATAGACAGTTCGTATACCATCTTCTTTTACAACATTTTAATGATTAATATCCGGATGATAAGCATATAATACTATATCATTAGGGCCTGTGGAATCATGTACTTCTAAGAATGAACGCACACTCCTAAAAACAAGAGACAGTCATAAAAGAAAGCTCATCTTTCCCCAAATAAACTCTCGATTTTTAATTTCGCAAGTACAGCAAAATGAATAATCTCACGCCCCTTTCAGCCTCATTCTCGAAAAAATGACGTGTTCGGTTCTTGTAAATAATGATTACATCCCCTGACCAATCAAACTGTAATACTGTCCCATCAGAAAAGTTATATATACCCCGAGGATATTCGTCTTGAAATTCAGAAAGATACTTGCTACTCTATAGTATTTGTACCCACACTTGCTATTTTCTTTCAATGTCTTTAAAGCGTCAAAATTATGTAAACTCTGGTAAAAAAGGTATAAGGCTTACTAGTCTCTGTTGCTGCCGATGTTGTTGTTTCTTCATCAGGAGCAGTTCAACTATTATGCTCTGTTTGTTTGGATCTACTACCTATGAAAAAGAAGATCATCATTAACGAAACAAATTAATGAGAAACTTAAATGGAGAGTATAAATAAAGGTATCGTAAAGTTTGAAAAGATTATTAGAAATTTT
Source organism: Dolomedes plantarius (assembly GCA_907164885.2). Classification (NCBI taxonomy): domain Eukaryota; kingdom Metazoa; phylum Arthropoda; class Arachnida; order Araneae; family Dolomedidae; genus Dolomedes; species Dolomedes plantarius. Next base: position 156,807,423 of record OU015494.1, on the reverse strand, counting down.
CTCTCGTTAATTGTTCCGCGTCTCTATTTTTACGTTGAAGAATATGGAGTAAAATTATAGTTGGGAAAAACATTAATTGGAAAGATTATGACAATTGCTCAGTGCTATAAATGAATGATATATTTCCTGCACACATGCAGAGGCTGATTTTTAAAACTCCAAGTATAATTAAAGATATATTTCAATGTTTGAAGTTAAACGGTAAATTGTATTCCCAATGAGAGGCACAGATCAAGATGTAAGACCGCATCTAATTATGCATCCTTTCACCATGACGCTCTTAAAAATTGTTCTTTATATTTTTTTTTATGTATATTTTACTTCATGAAGTTGTATGCCAGACTAATTTTACTATTTAATCAAATTTTAGTGTTTAAATATATATATATATATATATATATATATATATATATATATATATATATATATATATGGTAGGTAGGTATGCATATATGTATATGTGTCATATGTGTATAGGTATTTTATGTGTATCATGAAGTGATCACAGTTCTTGCTTACAATTTATATTAATATAAGTAAAATATATTAAGCAAAAGAGGTATGTCTTACCCTTCCATTCATTCTAAATCCTTTCATGAGAGTATTGGCGTTGTTTAAAAGGTCTGCTTGAAACATTTCTTTGGTATTTTTACCTTGAGCTCTCGTTACAGCCGATTTCCGAGCTGTTTGTTTTCCCCAAACCTGAACCATGATATAACCTTCTTTCAAGTATTCAACAAGCTGTAAAATATTATAAAGTTAAGTTTTTTTCAGAGTACCCGAAAATGAATCGAGAAGAGAATACAAAAAAAATAGTACTTGCATTGGGTGCTGAAATACTTATGGTTATAAAGATTCTGGTGGAGACTGATAGTTTAGTCTTAATTTCCTCAGAAAAAAATATTTTAACATAAAATACTGTTCTTTCCTAAAACTTATACAGAGGAGCCATATAACAACTATGGTTATTTCAGAAAAGTTTATTTGACTTACAGATTGAGTAACCCGCTTAAATGAAAATATTCTTCTGTGATTAAAATCTGGGTTCGACGTATCTGATATTATTTCGGTTGCATTTTCTTCCGTATCAAGATACACCTTGTATCTACAAGTTATGTCCTAAAAGAGAAAAGTAGATTTATAAGTTGTTGCATAAAACAAAATTTTCAGCCTGGACATGGAATGTGATTCATTACTATGTTGCTCAACATCAACCCTATAATATTTATTTATTTCAAATACATACACACACAAAACAGAAAACAGGATTTTCCCTCTTCATTATGGTATGTAAAGTTTGAAGTCACATGGCTTTATGTAAGAGAATGTAACGAAAAAATAAATGGTTTGTAATGGAATTTAAATACAAACATTCATCTTTGTCATTTACGAAATCTAACAAAACTTCAAAAATAAGCTTACACTCTTTTGTAAAATAATTAAATAATTAAAATAGGTCCAAGGTACAACAAGTTCCCCCATATTCCAGCCACATTCGTAATTACTTACGTTAAACCTTGAAGGAAGACCTCTGCATCCGAGAATTTTCACCATGAAATGTAAATCTTTTCCTATAAGTTCATTGGGATTATCTACAAACATATCATCGTGCTCAGTATATTCTTTTCCCTGGGAATTGCATGGTACAACTTCTATCTGTCAATAAAATTAATTACAAGATATAGTTGAGAGTATGATAAAGGTAAAAAATAATAAAAAGAATTATCAACAATTGCATAGCCTTCTTGTACTAAATATCCAAATAGCAATAGACTTTTTAAATATGATTCGATTTAGTTTACAAGGAATTTATGTAGATGTGAATGTGTGTAATCTAAATACTTCCGGATTATCCGCTCTGAAATACTGTTTAGTGAACGAAGCTATCTATATCTCTCTCGCACAAATCTCTACCAACTTCCTATGTAGACAGTAAATGTCAAGCTCTCTTAGGTGATGGAAGAAATGCTTTTGTTACCATTGAACAGTTTGAAATGTCAATGTCTTTTCTAATAAGAGAGTATTTATATGATGGGTAACTAAATTAAAAATAGAACTATTGTTACATCAAGGAACCTTTTTATTAAATTTTTTCCAGAATTTCGTAGATTTTTCCATTTAAGGGTGTTCCAGAGACATTTGAAAAAAATTTTATTTATTGAGTTAAAATTTTGATTTCTTTTGTTATGGTTAACCATATAATTTGTAAACAAAATCACATCATAAAACTTCACATAAAGTTTTTCTTAAATTTTAAATTTTAAATTTTAAAAAAGTGGGGTAATTTAAAATTGTTATTACTCCAAATATTGTTTGAAGCGATGAATGGCAAAGTGGTGTAAGTCAGTAAGTCAAGTGGTGTCAGCCCAAAGCGTTTTACTGCAAAAACTACAAAAAATTCCAGTATAAACTGAACAAATTATAATTCATAATAATTATTATAATATTTCAAATAATTATTATGTGCAATTCCACTATAAATTGAACATGGAGATTACATTTTTGCCCTCAAATAAAAAAAAGTTGAAATTGTGACTTACACCACTTTACCTTTCACAGCCTCATTTGTCGAATTTCAAAACTTTTTCATTTAATTAATTAAACAGAGAAATAGAAGTTTTAATTCTGATTCAGCATTTTTTAAAATGTTAATTTTTTTAAAAATTAAAAATGTTTAGAGAAAAAATTTCAAAAAAATTGATGTAACTGATTTTAAATAAATCATATTTTGAAAAGTAAATATTTTTCAAATTTGCTGAATCGAAATTAAGGTAAAATAATTCAAAAAGACATGTTCCAAGTTTGAACCGTTTATCTTTAACGGTTCTTGACTTATAACAATTTAAAGACGAGAAATGGGGGAAAAAATCCATCATGCAGAAAACGCATTTACAGGTTTAAACAAAGATTGGCTGCGATTAGAATGTTGCAAAGAAAAAAAATTAATATCTCCTGTTCTAATTAAGTTAGAAGCATGACTTAAACGTCATTTTAAGAGGAAAAGAACACAAATTTTTTTAATGCAATAAAACCTTTTCTCGAAAATTTGAAGAATTTGGATCCCCTTAATTTACTGAAAGCTCAAACTAAATGAAAATGATATACTCACATTCATAATACCAACTTCAGTTCCTTTGTAATCAACAATTTCTAACTGTTCTTTGAGTTCAACCTAGGACAAAAGAGTTCCTAATTATTTATCTGTGCAAAATGATGCAAATTCATAATGAAAAATTTCATTACTTACCATATATGCCAGTGGCTGCAAGAAGACTTGGACGCTGCCTATCCTAACCTCTGTATCTATATCTTCAGTATAAGGATCTCGTTCCTTTCAAAACGATAGAGTACACTTATTTTACTCAAATCATTAGTTTAAAGTTAATATTAGTACAGTTAAGACACTGATAAACGTTATTATTAGAATAGTAATATGTATTCATTGTCCTCCTACTGCATCAATATCTTCAATAAAAGGGGCATCCAAAATGATTGGGGAAAACTAATATAATTAAAATATTCATTTAAAGTTAATATAAGATGCTGATAAATTTTATTTGTATAACATGTTGATATGATTAAAATAGAAATAGATTTTCCTCTTATAACAACCTTTCCAGCTTTAAAACTATAAGTTAAAAATCTCTAGGTGGCCTAACTATAAAAAAAAACCTGACCAACAGAAAATTAAGTGAAATTTGTCTTTTTGGATAAATAAACATTTGTTGATCATGATTGCCATATTTTTATCAATTTTTGCTATTTTACCTATAGGTTAATTTCGGTTAAATTTAATTGGTTTTCCAATAATTAGTTTGAACACTAATAATTGTACATTTATAAGAGCTAAAAAATTTTATTTTAAAGAATTAACTTAATCCTTAAATGGGTCTAGCTTTTTCTACTCTTTAAAAGTTAATTTTGTGCTTTATATACAAAGCTTTTCACTGTAAACTGTTCACAGTATCAGTGTCAAATGTTTAAGTGCCAAAAATCATTATTGTGAGGGCGGCGTCTTTCATTTACAAATAAGGAAGCAACGTAGAATTTAAAATCTTTTATTACCTCTTCAACGTCCCATTCATCTCCTGCTTCGTAATTTTGATACATTTCTTTCATAACGTACATTCTGTTTAGAAACTTATCCTTGGGCCATTCAAACTCAACACCCGTTTCCAGGTTCCTCATCTTGACATACACCTATTGAAACAGAATTTTGTCGTAAGTTTTAATGAAAGTAATTAAACGCAATATCTAAGAGCGTTTTTTTAAGTTTCGAAATATACTTATTCTTAATGAACAAGCACTCAATGTTCATTTCAGAAAAAAAAAACAGTTAAAGAAAGAGCTAACCGGGGTTAATTCAAATGTTGTAACATACATTCAGCTATTGACAGAAGTGTTTTTTTTATTTTCTCTCTTATGTAGTTTACGTTATTCCAAAGATCTTTTTAAAAAAATCTTAAATATTCCAGTGTAGCTTTCTAATAGGGGTGCGCAGGGTAATTACACTAAGAGAAACTTCTTAATTGTTATAAAAATCATCTAATTAGGATGAAGCTTACATTACATTTGTAAAGCTTAGATTGCAAATATTTCATTCTGGGAAGTCAAAATACCATAGCAAAAATAAAAAAAATATATTAAATTAAAATGTAGGTCAACCATTAAAGACTTCATAAACAAAATTATCAAGGTAAAGTAAACGACTTTTTAAAAAGATGCTCGGATGAATTTTATGTATATATGCACACATGTTAATTAAATAAGTAAATATATTACCATTCAATTACATTATTTCGGTTTTAACCTAAATTTGTGTGTTGCAATTTTCGAAATTTGTTTCATTTTAACATTAATTATCTGCTGATTGACTGTTTTATCCGAGTACAGATTATATTTAATTTTCTTTCATACGAGAGTACAGAAGCATAAGTATATATATATATATATATATATATATATATATATATATATATATATATATAAATGTGTGTGTGTGTATAATGTGCATGTATTCATGTTCGTATTATGCAAGGCAAAAGTTGTAGATACTCTGCTATGATACTTTATCCCCTCTGTACAGATAAATAAAGCAAATTTAAAGAGTTGTGTTAACATTAGTCCCTTGTAAATATAAAAGGTGATTAAGACAGGATATATTGTCCCTGTTAAAGTTGAGTTACGCTTCTGAATAGTAGAGATAATGTATTTTCACCTGATTTCCTACATGGTATAATTATATGAGTACAGCAAAATTTTTAAAGTTTTCTGTACCTTTCTTAGCTCAATTTTAACGACAGTTTTATTTGTTAAATATGAATTACTCCCACGAATCAGTGTTATCAATGAAATATAGAAAATGTTACTTCCAATTTACAACTGACCATCAACTGAGCTGCTAATGAGCGAGGAAGAGTGGGCGAGTCAAACGTAGATTTCGCTTGTTCCACACCGAATTCGATTACGTTTGTGGCTCAAGGTTATGAACAGTAACTGTTTCACTCAGCAGTGCAGGTGGATGGAGGTAATGCAATGCAATGATGTGCAGTGGTTTAGGGGCCACTAAATATTGTGTTGGTAAACATCTGAGAGCTTTTGGATATTTCAGCTTCATAGAAGATACATTTCAACCTATCATGCTCATAAGATCATTCAAAAAAGGTTCGTTCAATAGGAATAGCTGTAGCTCCCTGCTACAGGGCATATATCATTAATAAATACCTACACGATTATACCAGTTACATTATGCTAGTTTCAACCTCTTCCTTGCTTTTCAAATCTTAATTCATTTGAAAAAAATGTGTGTTCGTGACCTAATTCTCTAATAGATTTCTTATGCATGAATATTTCCACAGAGGAATTTTGTTAGGCATAAAAATTTCATTGTGAAATTCATTTAGTGAGATTTTGTGAAATTCATTGTGAAATTCATTTTTGTGAAATTCATTCATTCACTTTCTTTCTCCATTAAGTGAATGCATTAAGATGTATTTAATCCCTTATTTACTTACTTCGGTTCTCCCTGACATTTTCCCCAACCACTGGGGTGATAAAAGCATAATCTCGAATTTCACTTTCTTATCCAGTTCTTCACTTATTGCATTTGCTTCTTCTACTCCCGGAAGAACCTCCAGCAAGTCTTTATTTAACAAAGCCGTTTCTGTAAAGTACGTGTAAATTGCAGTCAAAACAGGATACAAATTAGAGTAAAATGTTTCTTAGTGTAAAAGATAAAGTTACCGAGTGATTGGTCATCATCATCCACTGAAATTCCAGCCTTAGCGGCCATCTCTTCTTGAGCCATTTCATACGTTACTTCAGGATACTTTTTGCCCGTTTTTTTCATTTGATCAGGATGTATGAACACATACAACTGGGTTGTTCCAAACATAATCCTAAAATATCAAGGTGAGAAATTAAAGTTTTGAAGGCCATAAACATTCCAAATTAAACACCGTATTTCAACTCTTTCTTTTTTTCTGTTGAAGTCCAGAAAAATAAAATCTTTTTCTTTGTAGAAGTTTAAATACTAGATTTAAACTAACGATATTGTATAATAGTGTCTATAAGAGAAGTTTTATGCACAGTTTAAAATTTGGTGTAGAAAATGTGTTTTTGATTCATTATTAAATTGTATGTCTGTGAAACTGAATTTATTCCATGACCAAATGAGGAAATTTAAAGTTCAGTTGGGAAAATAGTGGAACTGAAATCTTAAGTGGAACTGAAAGTTTAATACATTTACTTGTCCATCATCGTGAACTATAAAATAGGAAATAACCTGCGGGTATTTTAAATGTCTATTTACGTAAGGAGAATACCTAAAATAGGTATAAATATAGTGGCATGAAATTTTAAAGATATGACTTAGGATTAAAATAAATGAAATCATAACAAATATGTGACCAATCAAATTCTATAAATGAAGGAATGCATACAAATAAAAGATATATGAATATAAAATAAAAGTTTGATAGCGATCGCGGTGTTTTAAAATGTAGTATAAGCTCTGCTTAATCAATGTCTATCATGTTTAATGCATTTACACTGTTCTTGTTAGGAAAGAGTGTCATATTTTTCTCGACGCCGAAAAGCTTGTTGACTACGCCGTGATCTGTTGTTTGCATATATCGTTTGCATATACTAAAATAATATATATATATTTATACTTTGTCTCTGTTCAGCGTCATCGACTCATAATATCGCCGTTGTGGTGACGTACAGACCGCGATCGTAATTTGGTATGACGTCATTACGGCAGCGGTATAAATCGTTTGTTTAAAGATGATGTTGGACAGTTGGCAACATGTGTATGCAAATCTTAGATCCGGGTAGTTGACGAATTTTTGTTCGAATGTAAGTTACTTGCCGACGGCTTCGCACGCTGGTTGCGTTTGTTCTTTTTCATTTTTTACTTTGTTGTAATAATATGTTTTTCAAGTTTTTGTTTTTATAAAGTTTAGTGATTAAATAAACTTTGGTTTTTTTTTTTTAAACTTATGCCTGCTACTTCAATTTCACGTATAATTTAATGCACTTTATCTACCGGCATCCACTGAACTTCATGGGTTATGGGCCCAGGAACGCTGTTTAAGCCAGTAGAAGTGCAACGTGAAAGAAGTTAAAAGTATAAAGTTATCAAAGACGGCGGGCCCCTGATATCAGACGACTACATCGATGAGAGTTGCCGGTCTCTACGGAGCTATGAAAATTAATATCGCTGACTCCATTTAATATGCTGGCCGTGAAGAAATATTTTGGGTGAATTTTTGTTTAAAGAACTTTTTGCAGCAGTTGTTCATCAAGTATTAAGGAACATTATTGGTTTCTCCTACTATAAATGAATATGGAAGTAGTCATCAAGCCTCTCGGACCTGAAAATTATGATTCCTGGGCACAAGATGTAAAAGTGCTTTTAATCGAGCGTGATGCCTGGTATATTACTCAAGGTACCGAAAAAGCTCCTCCTGAAGGTGCGAGTGCTAAGGAGGTAAGAAACTTTTTCTCCCGACGTAATAAGGGATTTAGTGTTATATATTTACATGTAACTGAAGAGTATCGTTCCTTACTACATGATATTGATGACCCTAAAATTGCATGGGATACGCTTAAAGCCCATTTTCTGCCAGATTCTAGAGCGAGAATTATCGGTCTTATGGACCAGTTTTTCCAATGTCGTTTAGAACCTGGAGAAGAGATAGGTTTGTTCGGAGCTCGGCTCCAAAGCCTTGTAAACAAATTAGCTGAGGCGGGGAAAAAGCCAGATGATTGGCATCATGCTTTTCAACTTATTAGATGTTTACCCACAGAATTTGCAGCAATAGTGCAAGCAATTTACAGGTGGAATGACGTGAAATTTACCCCAGCTAATGTTATAAGCGAATTAATAGCGGAAGAAGCTAGGCTAAAGCAAAGCAGACGGGATGTAGGAGAAACAGAAATTAACTACTCAAGAGCAAGGAAAAACCCCTCACACAGCCAGAAATATAAAGGCGGCAAATATCAGAATACGATAACAGAAGGGGAAAAACGGAAGTGCTTTCGTTGTGGAAAGGTGGGTCACTTAATAGCCTCTTGCAGAGTTAAATTTTCGAAACAAGATGTTTCTAGTGCAAATCAGAACTCTAACAATAATAGTCAGAAGATAGGCTGGGGAACCAAAGGTAGAAAACCAAAGAATAACCTGACAGAACTGGTGAACAATATTGAAGATGTAAAATATAATAAACAAACGTGGCTTTTTGACACAGGTGCAAGTTCCCATTTTTCATGCAACAAATCCTTATTTTCCACCTTTAAAAAGGTTACCAACACAAGGATGTCAGTAGCCATAGACGGTCTAACTTTTCCAGTTGAGGGAAAAGGTGACGTAGTATTGTTTATAAATAACCGGAAAATAATCCTTTCCGATGTCCTGTACTCTCCCAAACTACGAAGAAATCTGATATCCGGTAAACAACTTGACAGTCAAGGGAAAACATTTATAGGAGGGAATGGAAAAATTGTCGTAAATGACGAACATGGAAGATTCGAATTTGAAGCGAAGCTAACTAATGGATTATATTTTCTTCACCCCAAGTATCCTAAATTTAAAGAGAATGAAGCATACGCAATAGGTGGAGATCTAAAAGAGTGGCATAGAAAATTTGCCCATATAAACACGAAACAAATTGTGAATACCAGTAAGCACAATAGCGTTAGAGATCTACCAGGATTAAAACATAAAGAACTGTCGTGTGAAGTTTGTAAAATTGCTAAGTCGCGACAAATATCACACAAATCGATATCAGGAATAAGATCCACTAAACCCCTCCAGTTGCTTCATACAGATGTATGCGGGCCTCTGCCCACAAAATCAAGAGAAGGCCATCGGTATTTCTTAACAATAATAGATGACTTCAGTCGTAAAGTCACTGTTTTTCCATTAAAAGAAAAATCTGAAGTGTTTGAAACGTTTAAGCGTTATCAAGTAAGAGCTGAACGATTTCTAAATTCGAAAGTTGTCACAGTTAGGTCTGACAACGGCCTCGAGTATTGCAGTTCTCAATTCGAAAAATATCTCGACGAGCTTGGCATCAATCACGAGCACACCAACACGTACACGCCTCAACAGAATGGGGTGAGTGAGCGGTATAATTACACTGCTATGGACGCTGTAAAAACTCTCCTAAAAGACGCAAATTTAAGTGAAGGATTTTGGGCTGAAGCGCTATTACACTTTACGTACACACGTAACAGAGTTTGTCATGACGGCCAGACCAAAACCCCCTTCGAGCTTTATGGCGGAAGAAAACCATCTGTGAGACATTTGAAAGCGTTCGGAACTATTGCCTACGTTAGTGTTCCTAAACAACGAAGATCAAAATTACAGATGAGGGCCAAGAAGGGTATTCTCGTGGGATACGCAATGAAGACTATGGGTTATCGAATCTGGATTCCCGAAGACAGACAACTAGTAGAAACACTTAATGTCAAGTTTGAAAAGGAAAGCGCTAGTGGTAGCGTACTGGAACCAGGTAAAGAAAGCACTTGCAAGAAGGAGTGTAGAAAATCTGAACCGAAGAAAATCTACTTTAAGATTGATAATGAAAGCGATTCCGATTCAGAGTATGAAAGTTCGACGGAAGACCTGAAACATTCAGAATCTGAGTCAGAATCAGAATCAGATGATCGAAATTCAAGTTCAAAAGAATCCACTAAGAAAAATGAAATAATATGGGTTCGAACAGCCGTACCAAGGAAAGACGGATCTCGAAATGATATATATTATAAAATAAAGGGTACGAAATCAAGGCTGAGGTCATACAATGATGTGGAAAATTACTGCAAGTCGCATAATATTAAGTATAACGAATCAGACTTTTCATTTAGTACAAACGATACATTCAGCGGGGAAGTAAAGTCTAGAGATGAAACCAGTAATGTCGTAGCAAGTACGAGTAGTGCCTGACTAGACGTAGAAATCCCAAGTTGTTACAATTCAGCCCTGAGAAAGCCTGAAGCGGAAGACTGGTTCAAGGCAATGGAAGAAGAAATTTTAATGATGAAGAAGCGTAAAGTATGGGAATTAGTACCAAAACCTGATAAGGCGAAAATTCTCGGTAGTCGTTGGGTTTACACGACGAAACGAGACAGCAAGAATAAAATTGTTTCCTTTAAAGCTCGTTTGGTAGCCCAAGGTTTTCGACAGCGTAAAGGCGAAAGTTACGACGAGGTTTTCAGCCCAGTGGTCAACTTTACAATCATCAGACTCTTCTTTGCCATATTTGTAAGCAACTTAAAGTGGAAGCATTGTCAACTAGACGTAAAAAACGCATATTTGTATGCCCCCCTTTCAGAAACCATTTATTTGAAGCAACCTCCAGGATTTTTAAATCAAGATAAACCGGATTACGTTTGTCTCTTAAAAAAGGCTCTTTACGGACTTCACCAGAGTGCCCGTGAGTGGTTTTACGAGATACAAGACGTTTTAGAATCAATTGGTTTTATAAAGATTTCCTGGGCAAACTGCGTTTACATCCATGAAAATAACGTTATTTTACTACTTTATGTAGACGATATTGTGTTGATTGGGAAGAATGAAAAATTCATAAAGCTGATTATCGGGAAATTAGAGAAGAAACTTGAACTGAAAATCCTCGGTGAAACAAAAATGTTACTTGGAGTTCAATTTGAAGAAAAAGACAAAAAGTTAACTATCAATCAAACTACTTACATTGAGAAAGTATGGAAAAGGTTTGACAAATTTAAACCACCTATAAATTCACTTCCTATTTCAAAAGGGGTATTTTTGTCAAAATCCCAATGCCCTCAAACAGAAGACGAAAGAGTTGAAATGGGAAAATTTCCATATAGAAGTTTAATCGGATGTTTATCTTTCATAGCTGGAAGAACACGTCCTGATATTAGTTTCTCAGTAAATTTGTTATCCCAGTATCAAAGTAATCCGGGAAAAACTCACTGGAATGCATTACTAAAACTTCTGGGTTATGTTTTCTCTACTCGGCAACTAAAATTAAACCTTCACAATATCAATAGTTTAAAGTTGCATGTGTACTCGGATGCTGATTTCGCCTCAAACCGAGATGACAGAGTATCAGTTGGAGGTTGTATAGCCTTGATAGATGAAATTCCAATCCAATGGCGAACCTTTAAACAGAAAAGTGTTTCGTTATCGTCAATGGAAAGTGAATTTATATCCTTGACAGAAGCAAGCAAGGAATTGATGTGGCTCTCCCGAGTTTTAGAAGAATGTCAAAAGAAAAAAGTAATTCCTGATGCTTTACAAGAAAATATTTTGTGGTGTGATAATATGGCTGCGATAGATTTCTCAAAATCGCCTATCGAAAATAATCGCACAAAACACATAGATATCAAGCTTCATTTTATTAGAAATTTACTTTTCGAAAGATGCTTTCAACTTAAGTATGTGAACACTAAAAGGAATTTGGCCGACATTTTTACGAAACCTTTAACGAAAGAAGGGTTAAAGAACTTTTGTGACAAAGTTTTTGTTTAATTTAAATTTTTGTTATAAGTGTAAAAGTCCAGATATCACTTGTTGATCTATGACATTTTTCTCCACAATTATGCTGTGTGCAGAGTGGTTTTTGTATCTTGAATATACATTTTCTATTCAAGTTTAAAAGTCCCAAATTCTCCTGTGTGGGTTCGTGGCAAAATTATTTTTTTGTGACTAAAATATTTGTCTGTGTTTTAATTTAGTGTTAAGAAGGTGAAAGATTCAGAAATTCAGCTGATAAACTTGAAGTGTTCAGAGTCAGTGTCTCTAGGAAGAACCAAATTCATTTCTTTACTTATTAAATTAAATGTTTGCACTGTGTTGTAAATATATTATGAAACTGAATTGTGAAGAATATTGAGTAGTAATTTTTGATTGTGTATTTAAAAAAAAAAAAGGTATTTCTTTATATCACTTGAATATTTTAAAAATTGTATTTGCACAGTGTAAATGATTCAAGTTAATGTTTAAAATGTGTTTTTATTTAAACTGAATTAGCAAATATATTGCAAAGTTGAAAATATGTGTTTATATATATATTTTTTGGAATGCTTTACGACGTCGAGATGCGGGCCATTGTTAGGAAAGAGTGTCATATTTTTCTCGACGCCGAAAAGCTTGTTGACTACGCCGTGATCTGTTGTTTGCATATATCGTTTGCATATACTAAAATAATATATATATATTTATACTTTGTCTCTGTTCAGCGTCATCGACTCATAATATCGCCGTTGTGGTGACGTACAGACCGCGATCGTAATTTGGTATGACGTCATTACGGCAGCGGTATAAATCGTTTGTTTAAAGATGATGTTGGACAGTTGGCAACATGTGTATGCAAATCTTAGATCCGGGTAGTTGACGAATTTTTGTTCGAATGTAAGTTACTTGCCGACGGCTTCGCACGCTGGTTGCGTTTGTTCTTTTTCATTTTTTACTTTGTTGTAATAATATGTTTTTCAAGTTTTTGTTTTTATAAAGTTTAGTGATTAAATAAACTTTGGTTTTTTTTTTTTTTAAACTTATGCCTGCTACTTCAATTTCACGTATAATTTAATGCACTTTATCTACCGGCATCCACTGAACTTCAGTTCTCAACCTAGATTCAATATGAAGTTAGCTCAATTATGAGGGATAAATCTTATACAGAACTTTCGGTTCCCCTTATAAACATGAGACAAGTAATCCATTTCCTTTGGTTCCCTTTTATGACTATTATCATGGAACCAATCAGACTGTAAACCAAAGAGTATTTTTCATTGTTCAGGCACCCACTGTTAAACTGTTAGACCCCAATGTCTAGATTTTCTTTTCACGTTTAACAATTGAGGCGTTTCTGTTGAAAAGCAGGTAAGTGCCAAAATTTCCAAAAGGTATTTTTTCATTTTTAAGCCAAACTATCTAGGTACTTACCTCCATTTCCACGCCATTAGCCTTGGAATAAACCCTTGTATCAGTGAAAAAGTACTCTTCGGAAATTTTGGCACTTACCCGCTTTTCAACGGGAACGCCTCAATTCTTCTCGCAAGAGAATGGACACCTACTTTATTTCGCACGTTTATCTTATCTCCTAGATAGGCCAGGTTCTGGAGTGGGGGCAGTGTGGCTCTCTCCCAGAGTACCAAGGTTGTTAGAGTAGAATCTCATTTAGGTGCAGGTAATGGATTGAGTTTCTGGAACTCTCCTGGGGGAGTTGAATCCTCCGAGGGAGTTGCTGTAGCGCTGTCTCGGCGTCGGTTGTCTCCACCTCCTAGTGGTCCGGCTGGAAATTGGGAGATGGCCCAGGCTAAGAGAGACAATGTATGTGGGACCTAATCTAGCAACATGTGGAGTTAGCACCAGTATTTCCGGAGATCCTAAACTAAATCGGACCTCTGTTACTCTGTGCGAGTATGCATCACGCGCAGCGATGGACGCCTTCAGGTTATACGTTTGTTGAATGCCTACCGGCAGGGCAATGTATTTTCTGACTTATCTCCTAGATATTGGCGAAAGTTATACCTCTTTCTTCTAAGGAGAGACCACCTGCCGCATTCATGATCCCTGTTCTCCCAATATCTCTATAGTTCAACTGCTGTAGCCAATATCATTGCTTTCCTCCTCATATTATACAACGATTCCGGAGTTTATCGTATGTCCACCCGTTCCATCCAAATCGTCTGATCACTAACACTAGTTGATGAATTACGGGAGAGATAGACTCTTAAAGTATAATTTTATCAGCAACAAGTGGAGTTTCAAATTACCCGTTTCATTTACATTCAATTCTAGTGTGATTAAATAAAATTCTCATTCAGCAGGCTAGGTTAGTTTAACTTTTGAACACAGTAAATGCATTTTACGACTTATAGGAAACTTGTGAAAAAGGCAAACTGGAACATACAACTTAAATCTACAATATAATTAAGGGAGGTCCCTAGTTAGCCCAGTGGTAGCGCGTTGGGCTTTGGACAGAGGGTGCTCAGTTCAAATCCCGACAAGTGCCATTAAATACCTTCCTGACTAGGCCGGATATGGACTCGTAAATCCGTACACCGGAAAGTCCTTCCATAATGTCAGTAGGTGGGGGACGGTACAAACCCACTTGCTTTCGTAACAGCAGATAAAATTGTTTAAAATCAGATAACTAAAGCGGCAATCTGTTTTTTAAAAAGAACTGTGGTGTATACTACCATTGGAATCTGAAATCTTTTGAGAAAGCATTTGATAACGGAGAGGAGAGAAAGTCACCTGTCACAGTGCGAAAGCAAAGCTCGAGCAGTCAGTGGCTCCCCATTCAAGAGGATTCTGCAGTCAGGATGGCATTTTTCCAAAGTCACACCACCGTGTTCCAGCGAGTTTACTTTGGCATGCCTTTCTTGAATGCTGTAAAGAAAAAAACATTTCTTCAAAAATATAGGAATCAAAATAAATATATCGGTTGGTATGATCCTTTAGACTAGATGAGAAAAATTTTTACTCTCGCTTTGGCTGTAAATATTATCAACATTGAACGATTTTTGTTCTAAAGCAAGAAAATTATCCTGGTAAATTTTAAAACTTTTCTCATTATTTGATGACACAATTTTCTGTTTATGATTGAATTTCTCTTAGTAAAATCCCAAAATATTACTGATTCGGGATAAATGGTTTCTTTGAAAATTCGGTATTGATAGAAAATAAGTTTGTATAAAAAATAGAGCATAAGCATAATGAGCCATATAAATGTATTAAGTTTAACATTTTCTTATATATTTCACTCTCTATCACGTATAACCAAAAGACACAAGGAACAATTGAAATATGAGTACACACAAGGATGGGTTGGTAATATGGGTGACGAATGAAATATCGGTTTGACAGTGAACTGTAATGGATCATTCACCTCAAGAGGATGACCACCGAGGAGAATTTTACGAAAAAAAGGTACCTGATGGTACATGCTAGCTTAATCTGGAAAACGTTGTCATCTGTGTAATCGTCAAATTTTGAATTCTTCCGATGTTTTTCACTATTGACGTCGTTATCTAGATCAGTAAAAGTATTTTAATCGAGTCCGAGTCTCGTAATTCTAGAGAGAAATTTCTTAAAATTTCTTTGTATGAGTATTATATTATAGTGTCTCCTTTATAGAGTAGAAACCTAAAATACTTACTTCCCCACCTCGGGTGAGGAAGCGCTATCTACAAGTGTAAAAGTAGTTTAATCAGGATCGAATCCCGTTATGACGCCTAAATACTTTTCTTAAAAAATTTTCCCTAAATGACTATCATTTTTAGTTCCTTCTTCATTGATTAGCTGAGTCAAATACTTCCTTACACTGTAAATCCATTGTTCCTCGGGAATGGAAGTGTTATCTACGAGTGCATAAGGATGCCAATTATGCTCGATTTCTGTTACGAAACGTAATTCTAAAAAAAAAATATCACTGAGTAAATATTATATTTAGGCTCTCTTTCATTAATTAGAAGCGCAAAATACTTGCTGCCACAGTAAATTATTATCCCTTACGTGTAGAAGAAGATAATTATACATTAAACAGAAGTTTTACCTAGGTCCCAGCAGCTGAATATCGGCTTGATCGGTCTTCCCCACGATATTTTCTCCTGGTTTCAATAAATGGACAATTTTACCTGACAACATGGGATCAAAATTCAAATTTGTGAAGTGTGGCTTCACCTTCTTTTCCTTTTCAATTCTTGCTATATCACCATCCTAAAGAGAAACCATCAAAATTATTAAGGAAGATTGTTCTTGAAACATAAAACTAATATCACACACTGGAGAATTTCTCACTACACTATGCACAGACAACTCTTTCAAACAAGTCTTTTGTATTGTGCGATTCAAGTACGATATTTTCGGTCAAGTATTGATTAAGTTACCCCTACTGGTTTCGATCAATCAGAAGAACGACACCGTAATTGAAGATTGTAGCTAAACATTGACTGGAATGTGCAAGCGAAATTTAAGCTATTATTTTTAATGTCCCTGTGTTTATATTTTGAGATTCTTCAACATGATTTGGAAAACTGGAACTATTTCTTATCATTGACGTAAATCCGTCATCATTCATATTCATAAAAAAAGATTTAAAAAAAAAAACTCAGTGATGTC
Organism: Dolomedes plantarius; assembly: GCA_907164885.2. NCBI lineage: Eukaryota > Metazoa > Arthropoda > Arachnida > Araneae > Dolomedidae > Dolomedes > Dolomedes plantarius. The sequence goes on along the minus strand of OU015494.1, from coordinate 156,790,802 downwards.
CAGTGTTACAGACCAGTCTTGCTTACTAGCGTCCTGGGTAAGAATATGAAGATAATGGTTCCCAAGAGACTTAACTGGCATTTGGAAAATAACAAACTCCTGGTTAGTGAACAGGCTGGTTTTAGACAGTTAAGACCTACTGGGCATCATGTAGCACTTTTGAGTCAGGCATTTAAGGATACTCTCTATAAGAAACAAATAATGACTGCGATTTTTGTGGACCTTAAGTTGGCATACGATGTCGTTGGGAGAGAAAACCTGCTCCTAAAGCTCTCTGACTTAGTTACTCCAACATATTGGACTGCATTCTAATATGTTTAAATGCTTTAGATGCTTCCTAGGGCATCGTGCTCTAGGGTTCGATATGGTAACTGTCTCTCAAGATGCAAAACACTCAAGAAAGGTTTGCCCCAAGGATTCCAGTTGCATGCTATTTAACATCCATATTAATTATCTTGTTGTTATGTTGAAAACAATTAATTTTTTTAAATTTCTATTATATGCTGACGATTTGATTATATGGACAGAGACTCCTAAGCAAAAGGCAAAAAAAATAACCGAACTTGCCTTAAATCAAGCTCTTAGGTTACTTGGCGATTTTTGTAACTCTAGTAATATGAAAGTAAATTTAAACAAAACATTCTACCAAACTTTATCCTTGACTCACCAACTTTTGACTCACCAACTTTTAACCCCAACTCTGCTTTTCGAGGATTGCCCTATCCCAGAAACGGATGGTTTTACCTACCTTGGCATCTCTTTCAATTATAGCAATATGTAAGAAAAATTTCTAGGGAATCAGGGGAGTGAGTTATCCGAGGGAAATTTTAGCAATCGCTAAAAGTTATAACCGTTACACAGATGCCCCCAGTTAATTGCGTATTTTTATTCTAAAAAGTATCAGGCTTATTAAAATCCATTTAATGCTATGCAAAAGAATTTTTACTTCAATATTCTTTAAAAGGGCGCACTTACGAATCCTTTTTGTTGTCTGGCAAACTTTAGTTTATCATCGTATGACTGTTTAATCTGCATCAAATCTCTGTCGTTTTCAGCCATTGCAGCGTGCATCTCTTCTTCCCATTTTTTCTTCATTTTGGCAATTTCTGTAATTTTATGACATCTCAATAAAACTTTTGCTTCGTTGAATATATAATTATATACGCATACACATACATCCTGTAGAGATAAAATAATTAACTAAAATCTGTAACTTTTTCACTTACGTTTTAATACTATAATGTTTTTCTCACTATATTTCATTATTTCTTCCATTCTCACAAAAATGAATAGATAGGAAAGAGAGAGATCTGCCAACGTGGAGAAAGCCGTCTCCCCTTGATATATATATATATATATATATATATATATATATATATATATATATATATATATGTGTGTGTGTGTGTGTGTGTGTGTGTGTGTGTGTGTGTGTGTGTATAACAGACAGAAAGATGTCAAACTGAAAATATACGCCATTATAAAAATTATCATGAACAGAAAATATTCGTCGAAACTATTCTCTTAATATAAGTTGTCTATCCTTAATCTGTTTATTATTTCTTTTATTACTTCTTGAAAAGGGCTCATATAAGTTTCTTTTTAGTAATAGATTACTGTACAGTATTCAATGAACCAAACTTAACTTTAGAATGTGGATACTGTATTTAAATACCCTTCCATTGCGGCATTTCATGAGTTATGTAAGCGTACATTCTGTCAGAATATTGAAATATCTTTAATCCGACTAAGGAGTTTAAAAAGTAGGATTTTTGTTTAAGATGCAAGAATATCTCCGTCACGCGTTAGCCACACGTAATTCAACTGATGCCTGGCCGCCACAACGCAATCCCCCCCAGACGCCGACCCAAAGGATCGGAGACTAGGTCATATAGATCCCTCGCGTCAATTAAAAAGCTAGTAAATTTCAAATTAAGATAAAATTAACAATTTAATAATACATAATAATTAAATTACAGAATCCTGTGGCAGTTCATGTGCTCCGTTTGAACCTAGTCACTGCTTTATTTCTTTAAAACCCTTTCGCGGCGAACGTCACGTATACGTGCCAGCAGCTATCCGCGTTTCTGGCCGAACGTCACGTATACGCGACAGCAGCTATCCGCGTTTCTGGCCGAACGTCACCTATACGTGTCAGTAGTTCGGAACGTTTTATTAGTTAATTTTTGGGGCACAAGATGGCACCGCATGTCTATGAAATTTGGAGTACACGTAGTTCGGACCTTCTATTCGAAAACAAGACTAGTATGAATTACATGCGGTCTATCGTTTTATGTAAACAAACGGGGGAATGGATGTATTGCGTTTGGCTATCAGCGGGTAGGGCATTTAAACTTTGCACGTGGTCTTTGTTTACGAGATATCTTTGTTTATTTTTCTTTTGCGGTGGGATTGTAGCATTGGGTATATGGGTTTTGAGTCAGAATCAGATTCTGTTGCAGTGAGATTTATTTCCTTTGATGATTTAATATGGAGAAAATATTTAACAGAAGACGAAATTTCTGAATTGATGGGAAATGTGTCTGAAACTGAAAGTGATTATGAAAGTAGAGACAGTGATACAAAAATCTCGTCGGGTGAATTTGTTTATTTGTAACACCGAGATCAGAGTGATGATGAGTGATATCAGACATTTCTATTCTGAGTATATCGCGGGACGGTACTTCTTTGTGGTCTTCTCGCGTAAGGGATTTAACTGTACTAACATTCCCAGCGGCATGCGGAATAAAAGTCGATGATGCTGTATCAAATGAATTGGATTATTTCAGATGTTTTTTTGATGAAACTGTAATGGATTTAATAACTAAATTAATGCGTATTTTATTATACTAACCAAATTAATACGTATGAGAGGTACATAAATCCGGAAAGTGAACAGAGTTCATCCTCGAAGTATTTTTGCCTGTAACTAAAGAAGAAATGTTTGTTTAATTTGCTTTGACAATTTTAATGGGTATGGTGAGAAAAACGAAAATTAAGATGTACTACTCAACGAATCCCTTGATTGCAACACATTTTTTCAGTAAGGTTATGAGTCGGGACCAACGCATCGAAATTCTTCGATACTTGCATTTCACTTCTGATGACAAAAAGATTGAAAAAATTAAAACTTTTTTAGATTTAATCATTCAAAACTTTCAGAGTTCTTGATATATTATTGACATATTTTTGATATATTCCTGATAGGAATATATCAGTTGACGAAAGTCTCTTACTGTGGAAAGGGAGAGTAGGATTTCGACATTATGTCCCAGCGAAAAATATTTTAAACTGTATAACAAAAATTTTTTAATGGAAAAATAATAAAAGAATCTGTAAGTAACCCATATATAGCTTAAATAAATAGATTTGTTTGTAAATGTTACTATTTTGGAATTTTTCGTAAATTTAGGCTTAGCGCTTAAAAGTCCGCCGGCCTGGAGGGAAACGAGAAAAACTTCCGGCCTCAGAGGAAAGCACGTGATCGGAACTGCCGTCGCGAAAGGGTTAAACTTCAACAAAAAATTTTAACTACAATTTAGTTAACTATTCATATGTGAACTTTTAACATCAAATAAGTATATGTATATGCATAAAGGCATCTGCCCTTACATAACGAAAAATAAGCATTTATAAACTGACATAAAAGCAATTGCTTTTATAAAACATAATTTAAACAATTATAAACACATTCACATACATAAATTAATATTTATAATCCACATATGGCAAACAAATTCACAATATTTATATTACTTACATTACATTTACATATTCAGTCATTTAATATTTAAACAATTTCAAACAAATTATTCTATTAAATTCAATGAATTTTCAAGTTAGTTACCTTTACAAGCCATATAATTCAATATTTAATAGCATATCATGCTAATTCATATATTGTTTTAAAACACAAAAACAAGAACAAGAAATATCCTCAACGGGAAAAAAAGGGATGTGGACATCCATCAGGACCCCCACTATATCTTTTATTACTCTTTTACTGTAATAGTCATTATAGAGTTTGTGTTTACTCCAGCTTGTGTAATCTGAGGGAAATCTTTCTCTATAAGCCTGTAGATCGATACATTCATAGATGCAATGCTCTACAGTCTATTTCTCCCCACACCAACATTTATCATCTTACTTATGTATTCAATGCTGGTATTCCGCAAAGCACCCATGTCCTGTAATAGCTTGATTTAACTTGAAATCATTACAAAGTTTGTCTTCTGAAACTTCAGGATATATTTCGTACACTCTCCTGCCCTTATCTGACTCATTCCATAACTCCTGCCATCTGGTCATTTCCTCTCTTTTAATCTTTCTTTTAACACTTTTCTTAGTGTGTTTATAAGTTGTGCCTGCATATTCGAGCTCTGTTGCCTCTTTCGCGACTCTGTCAGCCTCCTCATTCCCCTCTTCATCAACATGGTCTTTTACCCAATGGAAGCTGATATTCATCTCTTCATTTCTTATAACCTCTTTTATTTTTTCTGAAATTTCGCCTTTATAATTAACCGCCTTTTATGTTTCCAGCGCACTCCTAGAGTCCGTATAGATATCAAAACTCTTAATTTCTTTTATTTTCATAACATCTATCGCAATTTGAATCGCTCTCATTTCTGCCAGATAAGAATTGTCATTTTTAATCCTTTCCCTATAAATCTCCTTTTCATTGTCTTTCATGTATACTGTAGAAGTAAAATGGTATAATTCCCCACGGTGTGTGGCCAATGACGAATGTATTATAAAGGATGCAGAGGCAGGGGTAAATACAGGCTTGTAAAACAATAAAAAATAGAAGAATAGCTGTCGGTGTGGCCAGTGATAGCGATCTAAAGTCTAAATTTTACAAGATGGATGGTCATTATTTTATGGCCCACAGTAAAAACGTCAGATGAGAAGGGTCAAAGTTTTTTTGCAAAATAAAATTATGGTGGGGGAGTTACTTCATAAACTATGGACAGAGGCGACAGAGGCTGTTTAATAAAGAACCAATTGGGGCAGGAACCACTGAAAGAAAAACAGCCCACTGCCCAATGAAAGTGAGGGGCGGGCCAGAATGCCCCCCCCCCTGTAAACGGAAAACAGCTTCGCTAAGGACGGAAGGAATTGGAGAAGAAGGAGATCGATCTCAGACTTTTTTCCTCAGAGTTAGATGATAGAGACTCTCGTCTGCCCCAGAGTCTTGGAGAAGTGCGAATATCCCGCTAAGGTGTTCCTATACTGGAGATGATTCTGGGTCCCTGTCGTCGATGCTACCATCATCGCTGCATACATCAGCTATAGTAAGTGCCTCCCCAATAGACTCTAAAAATGATCTTTGACAATATAGTTTGTCTCTGCTTCTGGGTTCTCAATGTTAAGAATGATAATATGAAAGAGATTGTTATATTAATAGCTATGACAATTTAAGTGAAATTTGTGCATTATCAAATAAATGTATGTTTAAGGTCAATGCTGTGTCTTCCTTGCTTGTTCCAACCCATGCATGCATCCATTGTTTTAAGGGAATTAGATACCCTATATATACCACTACACCAGCTCCCGCATTTTCCTCAATCTTAGAGCCACCTGTATAAATTCTTACTTATGCCTTCGGCGTATTGGATTTTGTTTAAAATAAATCAGTGTTTTCTTACAATAAATAGAATTAGTGACTTGTAAGATAGGCAGAGGAATCCCTGAATATGAAAAGTAAATTCGAAAATTTAATATATTCCGCCAATACTCAGTCCATTCTAAACACGATGTTTTCATCGCATTTTTATCACTGATTTAGCTGGAAATATTGTTTTACAGACATGTCTCTGCAATTGAAATAAATCCTGAGTACAACTTCAAATCTCTTTAAATGTTAGATGTAACTCATCAGTGTGATTACTGATCCTTAAACGTAAGTCCTTGTTCTCAACTTAGCAATTCTATATGAAATTTGAAATACTTAAGCGACCTCGTATGAAATTGTAAATACCATGCATGTACTTTAGGAGATTTCTAGTCAGTAAACAAACATGGAAGTTTCAGTGTTTTATATAACATTTAAATTTTTAATAAATAAAGTTTAAATATAAAAAATACTTCTCTTCATTACCTTCCTCGCTCATCCCTGGTTGTATTGGAACATCCATCGCACCTTTCTCGAGCATTCTCTTCAAGCGTTCGTTTTCCTGTCGTAACTCTCGAATCAGTTTTTCTGTAGGATCTTCGTTGACTATTGCTACAGTCTTGATTTGTTTCGCTCTATCAGCTAAAAATAAACCACTTTACATTTGTCGATACCCAATAATTCTGTAAGAGCTTCATCGAATTTTAAATAGCATTTTTTGAATTCGTTTAAACCACATAAAACTTATGCACAGCAGAAATAAATAGTCAAAATATTTTTTGATGAAATGACAAATTTTCCAGTCTTTATCATTTATTTCTTTTTTTTAAAAAAGGCTCATAAAACAGCTCATTTTAAGCGAAGCTTAAGAAATGTGGCTCCATTTCATTTTGGGCCCTTTTACGTTATCAAAAAAGTAATGTTGTCAACAAGAAATCGTCGAAAATTTATGGAAAAGAAGTGGGGGTTATGATATTTCCTACGTAAATGCTAGGTTGCATGGATTTATACGGTGTTAACACTTCATGAGGGTGATGTAAGAACTTATATCGCAAACATACACATGTATGTTTTTTTATATGTGCGTAATTTTGAAAATGCAAGCATTGTTAGGCAAGGAAATTTTAAGAAATGTTAGGAAAATTTTAAGAGATGTCATATATGAAGTCAATACTTACAAATACACATACACACGTGTGAGTGTGTGTAAGTGAATGTATGTATATATGTATACGAATATGGGTGTATAATGATTTCTCAAACCAAAATAAATTAGTAATAATAAATTTCCTTCTTCGAACAGAAGACGAGTAAGGAGGTCTCTCAGATAGTTACTCATATAAATAATACTGTCCATGTGTTCAGGAGAGGCCCTAGTTTCGTTTTGCAAGGTAGAAGAATTATTCTAACTGGATAGAATCAAATCACTTTTGTATAAGAACTCAATAAAAGAAAACTAAACTAAAAGAAAAATATTTATTGAACAACATACTATTTATGTTTAAATATTTTATCACTTATTTCTGTATTTAAAGTGTTTATTGTGTCCTTCTATTTTTAATTTTAGAGCTTTATCATGATTCTTTATTAGAAATGCTTTTTTGTCTTTCATGCCTCATCTTCCAGTGAAACACTAATGTTATTTCGTTAGTTATAGAAACTCTTATATTAATGAATGATCTAAGTGACTTTGTATAAATATAAATCATTGACTTGATAGGAATTTGTTTTATGCATATCCTAAAAATTGTGGCACAAAAGAATTTTTGTTTGAAATAATTCTTACCGTAACGCAGTGTTGACAAGGTTTCTTCATAGTTAATATCTGCAGGGCTTATTGCAGCTATCTGAAATAATATAAAATACCAAACAAGCGTATGCGTATAGATGAAAAAACCTGTAAACACAAACGTAAATTAAACCAATATGTTTTTACGTGCGTTTCTTTTAAAACCATCTATACATTTCCTATAATGTTTTATTGTTATGTCCCTAAAACTATATTATGTACCCTAATTAGTAACATTAAATTGATAAAAAAATAATGGATTATTACATTTAGTAACAATTACAAATTAGTATTTGTATAAGCAAATACTAATTTGTAATTTTAATCTAAAACATAATAGGTCATTTCCAAAACAAAAAAAAATCTTTATGCGAAATTTAGCTTTTATAGTAGAGAAGAAGGTGGGATTATGGACCCCTTAATATCTGCCCTATGCGCAGGTGCAGAAGCTAATTGCAGTTGTGATCTAGAGCCCCTAGGTGCCTGCAATGGATAGTCAAGGTCACTGAGCCCAGTTCACTCGCGAATTGCGTCCTGTGGCCAATTGTTTGTTTTTCGAGTTTCCAAACTTTTTCTGAGGAAAGAAAAAGTGAATATTTTACATATCTACTACTATGTTTTGTAAAAACTGATTCCTGTGCCTTATTCTACACGACATGAAGTTATTTTTGAGCTAGTTTGAAATTAACTTCCATGTAACTCATAATGCGAAATACGAGTTTGTTTCCAAGATGGCGATGTTTGAAATATGGACCCCATGGGTGCTGGTATTATGGACCCGGGTCCATATTACCAACAACTGGTTTCGATGATGTAATAATAATGTTTCCGTGAGAAAATGCTATTCCACAGATGATTTCATTGTGATACATTTTATTTTCATGCTTTGTAATCCTTTTCGGTTATTCTGGAAGCTAAGAATGCGAGTTGAGAAGAAATCTCCCGCTAGCAAGGACACTGTAGTGCGCAGAAGAAATTGGGATAGGGTGAAGATGGTTGAGGCTATCCAGAAGCTAAGATGCGGAGAAATGAGACTAAAGGAGGCTGCCAGAGTGTTTGGTGTATCAAGAATAACTTTGAGATTATTGGCTTCACAAGTGGATAAGCCAGCAGTAGATTTGGTTGTACAAAAACTAGGATTTGGTTTTGGTTTGGAGAGCTACGGTCAAGTTTTGTTGTACAAGGGCTAATTAGACCGGAACCTACAGTTTAAAACCGATTCCGAACGGCTACAAACATCCATGCAATCAGTGGGACTCAAACCCACAGGATCTGAACCAAATGCCAGTACCCTAGCCATTCGGCTATCACATGGCACAAAAGCTATGTTTTACCAGATTACACTGAAACAGAGTTAGTGCCTATTTGCTAGAGATGGTGTCAGTATTTCACGGTCTCACTCGATAAGATGAGAGGAAATTAGCGTTCCAATTGGCTGGACGCAGTAATATCTCCAACAATTTCATAAACGAAGCAGCAGTGATAGTCTGGCTAAACCAATTCCTCATTCATCAGACAAATTTCGATCAGAAAATGTACAGAGACGTCATATGCACGTGCAGAAGGATTCACACGTGAGCAGGTAGCTGAGTTATTTTTATTTGCTGGAAAGCTTGTGTTCTGGGAATCATTTCCAGAATCTTCAATGTAGATGAGACTGGTTTAAGTGTGGTTCAGTCAAAAGTTTCCGAAGTCATCGGGTTGAAGAGAAAACGTCAGGTGGGAGCTCTGACTACAGCTGAACGTGGCTCTCTGGTAACTGTGGTTTGCTGCATGAGTGCTGGGGGAACATATTTTCCACCAATGATATTTCCTCGTAAAATCTTAACGGATCAGCTTAGGAATGAAGCCCCATCCGGAGCAATTGGAAGAGCTCATTCCTCTGGGTGGATACAAGCCCATATGTTTACAGAGATGGCCCAGACGAGGAAGAAGCATCGTGCATCTTCTGTGAAGGTGCATTCAAAGATGACCCATAAGGAGAACTTTGGATTCGTTGTGTGATGAGCCTACATGGGACTCATTCTGTGTGCACCGGAGCCGAAGCTGAGTTTTATATTTGTGACTTTTATCGCCAAAATTGAAGTTTTTTTTATTTAGATAGTATTTAATGATCCAGCTGTTTAATAATATATTATCTTTCTTTCCCTTTTTCATTTGAAAACTTTTCTCTTTTTTGTGTCCAGCTGTTTAATAAATAGATAAACGATTTTTTTGGTAAAAAAGGTGGAGGTCCATATTACCCTCCACTTTGGGTCACCTACAAGTTTTGACTTTCTTCACTTATGTGACTGTATATATCTTAAAATTTGCTTTAATGGCAAATCCGCTTAAGGATGTTTAGATGATTAGTTATGGAAGAGGTTAGAGCCCCAAAATATACTTAAGTAGCTCAAAATTTTTGAAAACAAAATTTTGAATTCAAAATTTAAAGCACTTTCAGTTTTTAATACAGGGTGTCCCAAAACGACCGCATAAACTCTGCACAGCTAGATTCCTCGTTGGGAGTACATAAAAACTGCCCAAAGAAGCGTTCCTGTACGATCCATAGTTTACGAGAAAAATACGAAAAATAAAAGTATGACGTCACTGCCAGTGCAAGAAAAAACACTTTATTGAACATATCAACAACATGCATAATTTAAAGCAGATGTTCAAAGTGTCCACCGTGCATGTCGAGGCAAGATTGAGCACGCCGTAGAATGGCTGTCATCACACGTTGCAGCATCGCGGGGTCCACCGAAGTACAAACAGCATGCAGACGAGCAACTAAGTCCATTTGTGTTGTCACTACGTCTCGATACACCAGTTCCTTGAGATGGCCCCATAGGGAAAAATCCAACGGTGTAAGATCTGGCGAACGTGGCGGCCATAGAACTGGACCCCCCACATCCGATCCATCGGCCGGGGTATTCCATATCCAGCCAACCACGTACAGGAGCACAGAAATGCGCCGGAACCCCATCATGCTGGAACTGAAGTCCCTGTATTGCCGCTAATGGTATGTCATCGAGGAACTCGGTTAAGACCTCATTGAGAAACACCAAGTACGTCTGTCTCGAGAGCCGTTCAGGCAACAGATATGGTCCAAGCAGGCGATCCCCGAGTATGCCGGCCCACACGCTAAGAGACCAACGTTCCTGAGGTTTCTGCGGCCGGATTGCATGCGAATTGACCTGTGACCACATATGGCTGTTGTGATGGTTGAATACCCCATCACGAGTGAAACATGATTCATCAGTCCACAGGATATGTGCAATGAAACCATTATCTGTGTTCTGCTGCTGCAACAGCCATTCACAGAAGGCCACGCGTTTCTGAAAGTTATCTGGTTTCAGACCTTGCACGGTTGTGTACCGAAATGGGTGTAGCCTCTCAGACCGTAAAAGCCTGTGCACAGTACCTTTACTCGAAGTCCTCTCACGGGCTAATGCGCGTGTGCTTACCTCGGGCGTCTCTTCTACCCGCTGCAGTATTGCATCCGCCTGTGCTACCGTCAGGCCGATCCGCGGTCTTCCAGTATCGTGAAGATTGGCTGTTGGCAAGACGCTTCCCGTATTTGGTAGTCTGTCGTCCAGTCTACGGATGACATTGACATCGGGAGGACGGCGGGACGGATATCGACGGGCATACTCCCTAGCAGTTCGTAAGGCATTTCCATTACATCGGCCGTACATCAAGTACATGTCGCAGTAGTCACGAACGGAGTACATGGCCACCATACGAAAACTACCGGTAGCTGCAAGATGCAGCCTTTTAAATACCAGTTCAACGGCGGCTTAACTTCATTCCATGGCGTGCGCGTATGCATGACGCGATATGCGCGGCGAACGTTTTAAACATTATAGTCTGGAAAGATATGCAAATATTGTTGTTGATATGTCCAATAAAGTTTTTTTTTTCTTGCACCGGCAGTGATGTCATACTTTGTTTTTCGTATTTTTCTCGTAAACTATGGATCGTACAGGAACGCTTCTTTGGGCAGTTTTTATGTACTCCCAACGAGGAATCTAGCTGTGCAGAGTTTATGCGGTCGTTTTGGGACACCCTGTATATCTGCTGAACGTGTCACCCAGTTTGGAAATTTGTTATCACTTTTGTAGATGGGGAAGGTGTCAAAACAATTTGGCATCAGGATTTATAAGAATATTTCTTATTAAATTTCTCAAAGGGTAAAAAAAAATTTTTTTTCACAGTCATCTTTGCTACAGGGAGAATAATCAAAAGTCTCGAGAAAACTTCAATGAAAAACCGTATAAAGAATTGCTATACAAAATTTCAGCGATATCATGCGAGAAATTTTAGATATAACCTTTTAAAGATCGCCATTAATGAAACGTTCCATTCCAGACTTTTAGAGTGCGTGTAGACAGAACAACGAAATTATGCGGTTTTTTTCTTTTTTTTAAGAAACCTTGTAGTTTCATTGGAACACTCTAAAATAATATGTATTAACTTTACTATACCATTAGCAAGTTAAAGATGACATCAGTCGAAACCTCTACCATTCATAATTTTAAAAAAATATTACTTTCCTTTGACACAGAATAGTTTATATCAAAACGTGCTTTGTACGCGCTGATTAAAATTAATTTTATTTGCGCATATTGACTCAAATATTAGAAGCTAACATATTAAATGTATATTGGGAACACGCAGCTTCTTAAAATATGGAATAAAAAATTAGAGGGGTGGCAACTAGTTTCGAGCTAATTAATAGTTCATCAGGCTAAAGAGCAAAAAATGTTCCTAATAAATATTTTTTCACAAATTTCATTAAAAGTTATTGAATGCAGTTTCACATATTGCTCACATTCTATTATCAAGCGGATTATGTAGTCACAGCTTAATTTTTACACAGATTTGTGCAAAATATCTGACATTTCGAGTCAGGAACAACTCTCTAGACCAGGGTATCCCAAACTTTTCCTGCGGTGGAACACTTCTTAAATCCTGAAATTTTAACGGAACATCTTGTTTATTTTGTACCTTTGTAGGGTATGTAATAATACATAATCGATAAAATTTTTAAAAATGAGAAAAAAAACATGAATTATTTATTTAGTATTTAATTTTGTAGACTTTTAGAGCATTAATCGGTCAAACAGGTTTGAATTTCTTGTAGTCGTTGCAAGATATACAACAATTCCAGATATTTGTGGAACACCAGTGTTCCGCGGAAGATAGTTTGGGGAAACCCTGCTCTAGACGATGCCCTCGGTTTGATACCTGTTTGCACTCAAAAACGGACGGGATCCCGCTGATTTCGAGTACTTAAGTTGATGTGTCCAAAAGTCATAAAGAGGAAGTAAAAGGGAGGGATTTTAAATTCTAATGAACTTATGATAAACCAATATCTTCAGTTTTCCTTCCCCTCATAAATAAGGGTGTAATTTGTCGCCAAAATTAGAATAATAAAACCTAACCTAAACATCGGGTAACCTAAACTTACAAAGTACAATATACTTCTATAGCATTTACAAATTAATTTTAGTAGCATTATTTTGCTACTAGTTTCATTCAAATTCAATTAACTCACCATTATAGTCCTGCTGTTTCCACCCAACGCATTCATCAACAAACGAGTTAACACAGAATCCCGAAATGGGACTAAAATGAAAAATAAAATATTGTAAACTAATCAAGATAATTTGGATTATATGCATCAAAACCACATCACTCGCATAGACATACAATTAAAATCTAATAACTTGATATGTTTTTAATCGCATACCTGCAAAAGTTCTATAATTGTAAGGGGGATTGGTACAAAAAAAAATGAACTCTGAATATATTTGGTTTGATCCAGAGTATTACATCAGTTATCTGCGTGTTTCTTGAATTTTCTTTGCGGAGATTTAACATCTAACATTCTAGCAGGCACTAGATGTTAGGTATAACGCTATTCAACGAAATGTTTTCTTTTATGCAAAAAAAAATCATTTCTTAACGAAATCGCGTTAGCTCTGCTTTCTACTCCATTCTAAAATAGCTTGTCACACACATTGTTTATAAGGCTAGAATTATAACAATACGGTTAATTCTGCTCCTAAGATTTTTTTTGGTCTGTTATAACGCAGTTTATAAATGTAAGGGGAAAAAAATAAATAATTGTACCATTAAAAGTATTTTTAGTTTTGAATTATAGGATCTAAGAATTACGTGATAGTACATTATCTCCCTATAACTCAAATATAGGGTTTTCACTGCACGTAATAACAACACAACACACGTTCCCAACAAAAATCATTCCCAGAGGATTTTCCTTCTGCATGAAAATCAACCTGTTTTTACATTGCCATATTTAAACGATACAAAAAAATAGTACATAATCTCTTGAAAATTAAGTTTAGAATTTTTATTTATAGCAAAACAAGGCAATAGGAAACTCAAAGCCATATAAGCAGCTTAATAAATTCAGAAGACTCAATGCGAACTAAAAAGACTCAGGCTTGTTATGCCCCCAATTTGAAAACTTAATAGAACTATGCTGACAACTTTGAATTCAACAAGACTCAGATAAATACCATGTGATCAATGGTTGACTTAGGGAGAAAACTGAACAGTGTATCTTTCACCTGCAGGAGCTGCTAGAATAACACCAATCTTCTAACCATATACCATGGTCTATTGGACTTAGCCTAGACCAAGGGCATTAGCCACAACAGTACTTACAGAGCATGTACAGTCACATCATCGCGCTATACGATGAGCGTCACAGAGAGATCTCGAATCTCGGAGTCCTTACTGATAGCTACAATTTACTTCTAGGCATTGTATCTAGTGATGTTTATTCCGAGACGAATAGATAAATCCATGTGGAAAATAAAGTATCATCCGGGATTTTTTGTTGGATGCGGATGATTGATGGGGATCTGAAGATGGACTTGCTAGTGATCGACATACAGTCCGACCACGGAAGCAAGGTCCCTGGAAGCTGTTACGCATGCGCGAGAAAAGCTAGTCTACTTAGAAAATAGGGGAAAACGTCATATTTTCGGATGTGTTTGTTTATGAAATACGGAATGTATTTCAGACTGCTTTTTGTCCGCAATTTTAATATTATTTTTAAAACTTTATTTTTGATCGAATATGTGACTAATACTTTCAAAATAATAAAAAGAAAGAAGCAAATCTATTTAAAAAATAGGAGTATTATAGGAGTGGATATTTTCGGGTGTGTTTGTTTAAGAACTGCGAAAGAATGTTTTCAACCAACTTTCTTTTTCAGAATTTTTCTTTTGATTGAATGTATAAATAAAAACCGAAAAACATATTAAAGTGAGGGTTTGAAAAATTCCATTTTTAAGTGATATATTGTAATAACATAAATATGTATATATAATGCAATAAAAATAATATATTTGATTCACAGTTTTACAATTTTCAGAAATAATTAGGATATACAACTCAAAATTTTCAATCTTTTGTGATTAGCAATAAAAAATTTAAAATGAATTTAAGATCTTTCTCATAATTTTATAAATAATCGAAGTGTGAATATGAGATACAAATTTATAATTTCAGTCTTCTATGATAATTAAAAATCTAGATTTAAAAAATGCATTTTTTTGTAAATTAAAATTAATTTAAAAAATGGTATATTTACATTCACTGTGATATTTATAAGAGCTGCAGAAAAAATACATCAGTGATCGGTAATTTTTTTAAATTTTTTTTTATCAAAAACTATCAAATAAAATCAATGAAAAATCTAATATTCATCTGATGAAATATCCGAATCACTGTCCGTGTCTGAAATATATATTTGCAGAGGATCAACCAAATCTTCAATCACACCATCCCTTTTCCAATACATATTTTCTAATGAAACAACATGAGAGCTGTTGTTGATACTATTGAATTGCTGGTACTATTTTATGGACAGCATAAAATTCATGAATTGTTCTTCGAATTGCATCGCAATCAAAATTATCTAAAGCTACGTTTTCGGTGGTTCTTTTTTTCTGACGTTTCCTCGGAGATTCAAATTTTGGAGTTTCTTCACCCTTTGCTTCTCTGCGTATTCTTTTTACACTGGACATTGATATCTCGGTCATTTCACTAGCTCTCTTTAGGGATTGCGAAAGTGGAACAATAACATTTCCTTCTAGTGCTTCTTTATCACACAATTTAATTACATTGTGTATTATACGTTTACAATCACTACGGAACGGCTTATTCCGAGCAGTTGTGTTGGGTAAAGGATCCATTAATTTTAATATAATAATCAAAATAACAGACGAGGAAAAAGCAAGCAAATGCAGTTAGCAACCAATTCTAAAGTATGTCGAGAGAATACGAGACTTTTCCCCCTCCTTCCTCAGCAGCCTTACCTTTAGGGTGAATAGAATCATCTTGGCACTATGCCAACCGTGGTTCTTCGTTCTGTGGTCGGACAGTACCTTCATTGCGGAGCAGCAATGCTTGGCCCCTCATTATGACAGTTAACAGTATACAGATCTATTTACTACATTTGCCGATTATTGAGACATCCGGATAATCTAATAGCAGCTTAACACAATGTTATTCCATGATGTCACGAGACCTATTCTTCGACCTAGTTTGCCAACAGATAACCATAAATTTGACGTCACCAGGTCTGCAACAGCGCATCTCGATAAAACCTTTTCTTGCACAACAAGAAAATGTGAGTAAACTTTTAGTCAACTTTTCTGAGTCAATCATACACAACATGGTAGGAATACGGTTAGAATCAAAGGAATATGTGTTGACTATTCCGTTTGTGAACCTGTTGTTCTGCATTACATATTAATGTACTTATTTAATCAACCCTATATCAATATAAAATCCCTTATTTAAAATTTAATGACATTCGATTGTTTCTATTTAAATATATTTATCATTTTTCATACCACAGATGTAAATAATAACGGAATTTCGGCAATTATTATTTTTTTATATATTTACCTAAGTCTCATTAGATATCTTTCTTTAGTAGTTGTCTTCAGCCCCCAATTCAATGGGTGTGAAACGTCTAACATGTTTAATGCTGTCGTGTCTGCCGAGTCAACTCCTGTTGTTTTGTCCCTGTACTTTCCTCTCAAGAAAGCAGAGGGTAGGGCAATGACCCCGGCTTGATAAGGGATTCGTGTGGTGTTCGGAGACGAGGTCCCGGGCAGAAGTCAGGGGGACATCGGAGAGACTGCTTGTGCCCACGCGAGAGAAGGCGTGTGGTTTTTTTAGTCTGCGGTTGTTGGCTCTTGAGAGAGCCGGGCAGACGAATACAGTGCGTGGGTGTATTGAGACCCCAAAGACGCACTAGGCTTTTGTTAGGTAACATTCGTTGGGAGATGACTGAAGTAGTTAGATATTTGTATAATACTGTAAAATAAGTTTATAGATAGTTGTGTTTGTGCTTGCGAAAGAAAAATAAAACTTTGAATATTCACTGGTGTGGTACTGAACTTTATGCTATGAAAATTTACTTGTGTACCATTGCGAACGTCTTGACATGAAACGAACCAAAGTGAACCCGTAGAAGTGAAGAGGGTTCGACAAATGCTAAAACGATATCATGGAATACATCCTTTATTGCATATTTCCCTTTTATTGTTTCAAATTTAAAGATAGTTTTATCTCTTATCTGGGTAATTTCAATTAGTGTGAGCTTAAATTATTTTTAGTTGCTAGTCTCTTGATGCTATTACTTTCCAACAGAGGAAATTCTTTCTCGCGCGAACTATAAAATTGATGAACTATAAATGTTTAAAATAGGAAAAATTAACTTTTGAAACTTTTCATGAAACATACCTCTTGTACCTCTCCCCATTGCACGTTCTGCCAGAGCATGTATGCAATTCCCTAAACATGACAACGATTGATTTATTGCAGCTCCTTCCTTCAGACGGTCACCTGTAGCTCCGGTATTGGATGCTCTCTCGCTACAAAATATGAACTAAATAAATATTTGCGGTTCTTTAATTAAAATAGGCCTCTGGAGAAAAAAAAAGAAATGAACGCTTTAGATTCCAGGTTACAATTATAAACAGGAAATGTTACCTTCCGGCTAAATCAACGAGATGAACAATAGAACTTTTAGCTGTTTCTTGACCAGTTCCTTTCTTGGATTTTTGAACAAGATGTATGCCAACAATCGTATGGGCACGGCTAAAGAAGAAAAAAAGCTACCATCAAATTCTAATATGCATTGTACAAGTTCACTCACAGGTATAAAGCTTTCTTTAGTTATCTAGAATGTAAAATATGTTGCTTGCGTGTAATTTATCTTCGAAGCACAACTTTTCCGATGCCTCAAAGCTGTTGATGCATTCATAAGTACAAGCGTTACTAATTTAACAAACTATTGATTTGTAATCGAGATTACTCGAATGACTAAAAATTGTAAGACGAAATAAACCCTTTTAGTCTTTGGTCATTAATGGTTAAGGCTGCTGTGTACTAACCCTATTGGATTAGCTCACCTAAATGTTAACCTATGGAGAAAATTTGTCTACTATTTACAGCGATATAAATGCTGATAATCAAATAAAAATGATAATTTTAGATAGCTTGAACTTTTCTGAATCTTGCAACAGGATTCATTTTATAAATCTTGTTCACCAAAGGAATTGATGAGCGTTTAAAACACACTATACCAGGTTTTTCCCCGAACAATTTAAATTTTAAAATATTATTTGCATTAAAAAAAAAAAGAAAAATGCCCCAAGGTGTAAAATTCCTTTCTCTACTACGGAGTACAATTTAAAAGAAAAAAATCCTTAAATCCAAGTGGGCAATCCTTGGACAAATTTTCTCCACATGTCAACATTGAGGTGAGCGAATGTATGTATAAGGCACATCAGCCTTATACATGCATCTGCGTGAAATACGGAGATTCGAGTTTGAACCACCTTCCTGACATGTATTGAAACCCTTCTTCGCACTTGTTTTTTTCTTGTTTAATAATTTAAATTTTAAAATATTATTTGCATTAAAAAAAAGAAAAATGCCCCAAGGTGTAAAATTCCTTTCTCTACTACGGAGTACAATTTAAAAGAAAAAAACCTTAAATCCAAGTGGGCAATCCTTGGACAAATTTTCTCCACATGTCAACATTGAGGTGAGCGAATGTATGTATAAGGCACATGAGCCTTATACATGCATCTGCGTGAAATATGGAGGTTCGAGTTTGAACCATCTGCCTGACATGTATTGAAACCCTTCTTCGCACTTGTTTTTTTTCTTGTTTAATAATTTAAATTTTAAAATATTTGCATTTTAAAAATAGAAAAATGCCCCAAGGTGTAAAATTCCTTTCTCTACTACGGAGTACAATTTAAAAGAAAAAAAACCTTCAATCCAAGTGGGCAATCCTTGGACAAATTTTCTCCACATGTCAACATTGAGGTGAGCGAATGTATGTATAAGGCACATCAGCCTTATACATGCATCTGCGTGAAATACGGAGGTTCGAGTTTGAACCATCTGCCTGACATGTATTGAAACCCTTCTTCGCACTTGTTTTTTTTCTTGTTTAATAATTTAAATTTTAAAATATTTGCATTTTAAAAAAAGAAAAATGCCCCAAGGTGTAAAATTCCTTTCTCTACTACGGAGTACAATTTAAAAGAAAAGAAAACCTTCAATCCAAGTGGGCAATCCTTGGACAAATTTTCTCCACATGTCAACATTGAGGTGAGCGAATGTATGTATAAGGCACATCAGCCTTATACATGCATCTGCGTGAAATACGGAGGTTCGAGTTTGAACCATCTGCCTGACATGTATTGAAACCCTTTTTCGCATTTGTTTTTTCCTGCGTATGCTCAGCACCACGCTGACTGTAGCAGTCTGTAGTGCTAGTGGAGAGCCAAAACCTTAATTTTTCTTTGAATGCAGTTTTAATCCATGTATGTATTGAGCTCTTAATCTTTCAGAAAGGGCATTATCCATTAGTTATGAGACTACCTTTTTATATCGTATTAAAACCTCATCTGCGGCTTTTCTGTCTCTCGAACCACAAGATTTTACTACATCATTATGAATTATAAAAATAATTAATTTGAATGTTTTCTCCTGTCATCTACCAGTAATGCATAGTACTGTTTAGCATTCCAATAATTATATGTTCTGTCAAAAGAAATTGTCAGTTTAATGCGCTTGAATATTTTATATTTATGAATAAAAGTTCATGGTCATAACCCTGTTTCCACATTTAAACTGACATAAAAATCAAGGTAAGGTTAACAGAGCAAAATAACTTTCTTTGGGAGACAAATGGATTAAAAAGCAAAAAATTGAGTTCTAAAAGCTCAAGGGATGAGTCATGTAGTTTATATTTACCTGCTAGTTGCATTCATATTAGTAGAGGCTATGCTTCTGTTTGTTGTGCCTTCATTTAGTTTCCTTTCGATTTCTTTATAGCTTGTTACCATAGCTAACTTCAATCCTTCAGCTGTAAATATTAAAAGGTGTTTTACTATAACTATTGTTCTTTAAGAGAAGAACTTTTATCAGCTCTTATAATTTCCTATATGTTTTCCTAAATGCTTATATCGTATGCGATGTGCCATGCATTACGAAATTTACAAATGCTTATATTTTTCTTTACTTATGTTATTAATTATGAAAGAAATTTATAATCCATTTATATTAGAAAATACTGAAAATATATCCAAAATAAATCAATCAGTTCATTTAAGTCAATGTTGAATTTTATAATGTTTCGCGCTAGAATTACATGGAACGTGACTCCCATTAAAGGTCTTTGAAATAATAACACGTGAAACCTTTTATTTAACCCCTTGAAAATTAAAAACTTTAATAATGATGAACTAGACAGGATTTTTAGCAATCATAAAGTTTCATTCCGAAGAAAATCACTAAAATCAAAAGAAAATTATTTTAAATATATGTCACAAACCTACATTACATAAACATATAAAATTCCTTAAATTCCTTACCGTAAAACCCTTTCTTTGGATGTTCCCTTACTTTCAATCCTTTCTTTCTGTCCCCTCCAGGATTGAGTAAATCTCGAACTATTTCATTGTAGATCTCTAACATGCTAAACCTAACCTAAATTAGTATTCATAATGTATGTAATATTCATTGTATATAAACATTTATACATTTTATACATACATATACACACACACACATATATGTATATACACTATCTAACAATAAGAATTTTATACCTGTGATAGAAAAGAAAAACAAACTTTATTCATATTCAATAGTTGGTACAGCCTCCACGAGAGACAATTACAGCTTCAACCCTCCGGGGCATGCTTTCCACAAGTCCTTGTATGACGGCTAGTAGTATTTTCTTCCACTCGGCTTGCAAAAGACATGCAAGTTCCTTCACCAATTTTGGACGGTTGTTGCACCCCTTAATTCTGCGATCCAACTCGTCCCAGAGTCTCTCGATAGGGTTCAGGTCTGGGCTCTTGGCAGGCTAGTCCATTCGGTTAACCCCATTGTCACCATACCAATCCATGGTGGACCTCGTAACATGACAGCTGGCGTTGTCGTTCTGGAAGTAACATGGGTTCAACCCGTAAAACTGCCACAACGTAGGAAGCACACTGTCATCCAAAATAGTGCAGTAGACATCGACGTTGAGCTTACCATGAATTGGGACCAAGGGTCTCAGTCCATACCAGGAGAAACACCCCCAGACCATAATTCCACCTCCGCCGAACTTTACTGTGGGCATAATGCATTCTGGCAGGAGGCGTTCTCCAGGCAGACGCCAGACCCAGACCCTATCATCCGAACAGTAGAGGGTGAACCATGATTCGTCGCTCCAGAGAACCCGTTTCCACTAATCTACGGTCCATTTTTGACGTGCTTCGCACCACATTCACCGAGCAGCGCGGTTGTGATCAAAGGCTTATGGGCGGCATCACAACCATGAAAACCAAGCAGATGTGCTTTCTTACGGATGGTATTCATTGAAACAACACTCCCGAATGCCTGTGGAAACACCTGGAGTATGTGGGCCATTGGTTGGGTGCGGTTCTTCCGAATTTCTCTGTAAAGTGTTTAAGTATCGGCTATTTCTGTGATACCCGACAATTACACCTTTCTCGAAATCAGATAACACTGCACTTAGTGGCATCTTTCATGCGACTAATGCGAATGTTGTTTCCTACACGATATTTAAAGGCGGAGGGAGTGACGTATATCAGGACCTCAGATACTTATACTTATTGGTAAGTAGTGTGTGTGTATATATATATATATATATATATATATATATATATATATATATATATTGGCAACTACCGTATTTTTCAGACAGTAAGACGCACCTCAAATTTATGGGAAGATTTTTAGGAAAGAATTTTTTGTGTTTTGTATTTTGTTAGGTATAATGATATTTTCAATTTCTTTCTTAATAAAGATAAAAAATATATATAATAAATATAATAAATAATATATATAAAATATATATAATAAATATATGTAATATATATAATAAATATAATAAAATATTCATTTTATTTTAATGTTACCTACGGACTATAAGACGCATCCAAATTTTAAGTCTTTTTTTATGTAAAAAGGTACGTCTTATGGTCCAAAAAATACGGTATTTATTTTGCTTAGATTAACTTCTTACTAATATCTGACATTACTAAAATTATGAATAAGAAAAGAAATGACATCCAAATTCATTAATTTTTTGATGGATTCTCCTAGAATAGAGAATAAAATTTTCCAAAAGCTCGGTTTTTAAAACGTTGTTTCCCAACCAACGTCAGCATTCGCACGGCGTCTCCCCTAACAACAAACAAATAAATAAAATTGTTTGTGCAGAGAATTTTTTTCTTATTTCTTTGGAATCAGCTGCTGATACTGCCCTTCTCACATCAACGATAGTATTAACACGCAATGTTTAGAGCATTATCGGGTCACAAAGTCAACGTGTTTGACTCGTGCTTTAATATTTATGACATCATTACGTCGTTTACTAATACCTGGAAACTGAATCACCAATAGTTACATTTCCCGCTATGTTACTTTGATGGAGCTCTGGAATGCGTAACATTTAATCACGAGATAATATTCCTGTTTTAAACAGTACATTATTTGTTACTGTATTTCATTTGTTCGTTTTATTGTTCAACCACACGTAATCTTAGCATTGATGTATTGAAGCTTCAAACATGTTCAATCGATAACAAAAATACGATCGCGTGACTGTGAGATGTATCATTAGGCAGAAAGAATTAGGATTATTTAATAACGACTGCATGTAAATACCGCTTTTGACACTAATATATTGATCTTTCGTTTACAGCAAATCAAACATTTCAGTTTACCTCTAATGATTAATGCTACAATATGTAACACGAATTTTAAAGATACGTACTTCCTAGAAACAGAATTTAAATGAAAATAAATGCTTCAGACATATCTAAAAATATTTGCACATTATTTACATGCGATGTAAAAATTTACAAATTGCTTTATACCGAGAAATTTTTAAATTAAATTCCAAAATTAAACTCCAAAAGCTAAAAAAAAAAATTTAATTTCCTTCAGGTTTTGCGAAATTCAAATTTCTTAGTTTGAGGGTGATGGTTTAATATTTTAGATAATGACTACAGTGTATATATATATATATATATATATATATATATATATATATATATATATATATTAGGGTGGAGCGAAAAAGGCGAAATTTTTTTTTCTTTATTCCTGTATTATTATTGGTTGATGCAATAATAGAACATCATATATGCCAAAAATCAGTTGTCTACGACTCCATCTTCAGGTGGCGCACGACATGAGAGGGTAAAAAAAAATTCATATTTATTACTTCCTTCTAACCTCAATTGAGAGTCATATTTTAAAATTTTTGTCCCAAATTTGTTATTGTAGGTTTGTGTACTGTCCTATACTACATTTTTAATAAAAAATTACTAACAGTTCTGACTAGATTACTTGCATTAAGGTTTACACTTTAAGCTAAATTTACTTAGTGTTAGACGGATGCTGCACTTCTGGACTGACGATATCTTACCACACACCAGAGAAGATATTAGTTCTATCAACTCACCACAGTTTTCCCCAGTCTTAGAATGCTCTTCTGAAAGATCTACTGAAACTAACCCAGATAAATTTTCCATTTCAAAACCCTGCCAGAGACCAAAAAAAGCAGCTTGAAGAAACGATCCAAATGAGACATAAGCTACAAAATCTAGCAACATCTTGTGATCGATCTGGGATTTCTGATCGCTCAGCAGTAATCATAGTAAACGCTGCAATGCAGGATTTAAATATTATTAGTAGTGACAAGTCATCAAAAGTAATAGATCGATATAAACTACGTCGCGAGTGTCGAAAAGTAAGCCAAAACCTGCAACGGTTAAGTGGCCAACAACCCATATCCTCGCTTTATTTTGACGGCCATAAAGGTAAAACTTTAGTCCTAGATAAGACAGAAAATAGATCACATCGGAAGACTGAAGAATATATTCCTTTGATTTCTGAGCCATATTCTATGTACATAGAACATCTTTCACTTGATTCGGGTAATGCAATTACGATTCAAAAAAGTATAGTTGAATTGCTAGGAAAAAGTTTCGAATTTCATACATCGTTGATGGCAATTGAATGTGTCGGTACTGCTGTAAATACAGGACAGAAAAACGGTGTCATTGTACTATTGGAAAAATATCTTAATCGACCGATACAGTGGTTTGTGCGCCTACTACATGCTAATGAATTATCACTCTGTCATTTTTTCATCAGCCTCGATGGTACCATCTAATAGTTTTTCAGGGAACATTGGAAAAAGGCTTGAAAAGTTCCTAGAATATAAATGGTGACTTTTGAAGCTGTAAGTTCAGAATTTCCGGATGTTAATGCTTAATTATTAAGCACCAATAACAAATATTTATATGAAATGTGCTCATCTGTTTCTTGTGGCAGAATCACGCCTAGCTTAGATAACAGGGATCCAGGAAAGCTAACACATTTCCGACGGCTGACTTGTGCAAACAGGATTCTTCGTTTATGTAGGCCGTCAGCTCTCTATCTTCGAATTACATCCGCTACTGCTGATTTCGGGATGCCAGAATAAGCAGTCATGCGTTTCTGACAACCTGGCCATCTCGTTCTCCGGATCTTAAACTGTGTGATTTTTGGCTGTGGGGACACTTAAAGATTCTTGTTTATCGAGGACGTCTGGTAACCTTGGCATACTTGATAGAAGGTGTGGATGTACAGACTGCACGCCAGCTCACTATGCGTTTGGAGTCGCAGACTGCCCTCCAGTTCGTTCAGCGCATCATTAAATTTGATATTCAAATTTCTCGGCTAATCTTGTAACGTCATCACCTCGGCGAGCATTTAAGCAGGGCCGGACTACAGTTCAACAGAGAACTTCAGCCTAGATTCCCGCAAGTTGCGTCGAAGTTTCTCTCGGGAAGTTTTTCCCCTTTTTGCTTCGTTTTGTGGCTCGAGTGTGAGCCCAGTTCTAAAATTGTATTTATTTGTTAAGTACCATAGTTGTTGATACGTACGTTGTGTTTTTATGAATAAAATATTCAGTTTGGATTTTCGTTCTCCCTGACTCGTAATGGCACCAGCATCGGATTGTGCTACAAAGGTATCACTCTGTATGTGAGGAGTATTTCAGTCGACAACTTAGGATCCGCAGTTGAACAAGCTGTTCACAGACTGCAGATTTTACATCTTCAAGAAGGGAACCATATTGGGCAGCATTCCCTCGATTGCGCCGATAAGGTCCTTGTCACATGAATGTTTGATACGTTCTAATAAAGATCAGAGTAGGGGTGTTTAAATTCTGGTCACCCGATATATATATATATATATATATATATATATATGTAAAATATAAACCATAGAAATAAACAAAAAATAAAAATCAAGCATAGACTGCTAAATCACTTTAACATAAAACATATCCTGCAAAGAAAACATTTTCAATAGAAGATAGCGCAGAAACTACATATCCCCATAATGAAAAAAACAAATAAATAAACCAACAGAGATAGATAAAAATAATACAAATATAGACAAGAAACAAACAGAAACCAAGCACTCTGGGCATCCACGCACCAACGGCAAGATTCTGTATAAGTGCCGGAACTGAACCATAAAACAACAGAGGTAACCGACAGGTCTCTTCGTCAGGGAGCCTAACCATGTCAGTTACCTCAAGGGGAACTTTCTGAATAGGATGCAGGTAAGCCCAAAAGACATCCAAAGTCCCCGAGTCCCCCAATGAAGCAATAAGTCAAAAAGAAATTATTGCTTCTTATAAATTTAATAAATTAAATTCTAAAAACTAATCTTTAAAAATTCTCCAAAAATCAGAAAATGGAGGTAAAGATTCAAAAAAGATTTTATTTTAAAGGAATGTTTATGATCTTTCTCGTGATATAAACTTTATAACCCTCAAATTATTATTTTAAATGCAAACAAAAAAAGTTACAAAAACAGTTTAAAAATTTAATTTTAAAAATCTAATAAGAATTTTTCAAAAATCTTTCTTAGTGCACCCCTACACTATAAGAAGAATCGCCATGCAAAATTTCAGCCCTTTAGGTTCAGCGGTTTGGTCTGTACGTTGTACGTCAGGCAGTGAGTCAGTCAGTTACGGAACTGTTTTATATATCATATATATATATATATATATATATATATATATATATATATATATTCAAGGATAAATTGCAAATTTTTGGTATTCTTTGGAAGGGAAAACAAATTGTTTAGGAGAACAGGAAAAATTTTAATCTAGAATACAAACAATAGTCATAAAAATATTTATGATCAATATACTACGTTCAAGAATCATTTATAAATTTTATTTTGTATAAAAATTTTGCCATACAATTTATTTTATCGTTGACTCTTGTTTCATTACTATGCTATAAATAATTCGATAGATACTGCTCTATAAGTAATCATTATGCAACAAATGTTGATATGTATACTAAATTATGGATATTTATTTCATTATTTGAAGCCTAAATACATTACGTTTCAGTGCTGCTCTTGCCTTTTATTTGCGTAGTCACAAGGATTTGAGAGTAGGTCTCATATGCACGAAAATAGAGCAAACCATGCCTCCCTACTAGTCAAAACACGGACCTCAACCTTTCATGAGAAACTAACGAATACGGCTAGCTGGTTGGTCGGTTGGTTTTGGGTACGCAGCGGTCGTTTTATACTACTCCAGGGCTAAACAGATCAGAACCTATGGCTTCAAGCCTTTTCCAAACTACTAGACACATCCATCCCTATCGCGGGTCTTGAATCTGTAGATTGGAGTCTCTAATGCGCCATTCGGCCATTCATATTTCCTATTGTAAGAACGAAGTCATTGAATATCCGTAATATTTAGCTCTTTAGATGTGAACATATTATATTTGGTATCAGTTTCTTGCGATTCGCTATGTGCGAGAAGTGATCTGATGATTGTGCGAGAAGTGAAAACTGAAAATGTTGACTCCACGTAGGCTAGCGTTATAGTCATTCAGCCATAAGCCATTGATCGCAATTGAACCTAAGTAACACATAACCGTTGGAAAATTGTTGGGTAATCGTATTTAGCATAGTTGGCCAGCAGTTAGATTTGGCCGTTGGGGTTATGTTGAAACAACTGTTAGCATTGTAACTCACTTAACGGTTGGCTGTTTGTTGGCCCAACCGTTGGGATAGCAGTTCAGCACTCAATTGCTGTTTAAACAACAGTATTTTATAATTGTTGGCCCAGCATAAACATTTTGCGGTTGGCCCATATTTGTTTCTGGAAGGTCTGTCAACTGTAACCATTCCCCAACGATGTAACGAAATTTGTCTTTGGGCCAACGATGTGTGTTACAAGGTTTTTTACACGAAGAGTCAAAGCGGGAAAAGGGGTGTAAATCAATACGGCTGAAACGGAGATTTTTCATATTCCTATTTCAATAAATCTATGACTTACGAACTTTCAAAAAAGCTAACAATTATCTTGGTGAGACGGCTCAGTGGCTCAGTAAGAAAAGAGCCGTGTACAAGACCTAATAAATATAATAAATAATAATTGATCAAACTACGCAGGATGTGACGAGTATTTACGAAAATGAAGAAAAGTAAGTTAGAGACTGACAAGTTTAATATGAAACAGATATTTTCATTTGATGTCGAAGTCGGTGATTGATTTTTAGCAGACAGTCAAATATTCCCCAAAGTATGAACTTAACGTTTATAAAATCTTAACGACCTTCAAAAGCCAATCGGGATGAAAAAAAGAAAAGTTTTTAATGCATTCAAAACAGGTTTTAAAAGTCAGGAAATGCTTAATTTCTTTTCAGTTTCTGATGATCGTTTCCACTTTAATTAAACTTTAATTTAGTAATTTGAAATTCATAGGTATTGGTTAAAGTTTTATCTACTATGTTAATTATTTGTAATTTTTGACCCGATATAGTTATTTTGCATTTACATTTGTTACTTAGAAAGTCTTAATTTAAAAAAAGGATTTGTTTTAAATGAACCATTTTACTTGCATTAAAGCGAGTGTTAAAATATTTTGAGGTATTAATAAACGTTACCTCATTTCAGGCTTTTTTTTTTCCTGACTTGATATTGGACCGTATATAGGAACGTATATAGTTGGTAAATCAGAGCTTCTCCGTACATTTGTAGAGCTACAGTTTACTGAGAAGGGAAAATAGATTGATTTTGGGGATATATTTATCACATTGTAATTTATAGATACATTTAATATCCATAGAATTATTTTTAAAAGTTTATCTTTTCCCTAGATTTTGGGTTTGGGGAGCTTACTCGCGTACCTTACCGCATCTTACAGACAGGTTCAGAGCATAAAAGATGAAAATTGTACGCAATGCGGCGAAATCTATTCTATGATAAATGGTTTATTTACGATAGTTTGTTTATAGCTTGATCCTCTACATTTGATCAGTGGCGCACCCAGGGGGGGGGGATCAAGGGGCCCTGCCCCCCCCAAAGAAATAGAAATTGCATTATGAATATTGATTTTGCATTAAAAATATTTTTTATCCGTTCATCTCCCCCCCCCCCCAAGAAAAACCCTGTGTGTGCCACTGCATCTGATCATGAGAAGTGACTATCCTAACGATCCTTTTCTTTTTCAGAGGATGCTTTAAAAACGATCCAAATTTCTTCTATAATATTTGCCATGAAATCTGCTTCATCAGCATTAATAATATACGGAAAATATACGCTATATTATCATAATATTTATGTACTTTTTATTTCAATACTATAAGTGAATATAATCCTAACGGCCATTTAATAATAGAAAAGTACATTGCACTATGGTTATTCATATAAATATGAATTTCCTCAAACGATTTTGGAAAAAATGTATAAAGTTGCTAGAAGGGATACGATGGCATTTTTCTTACGAAAATAAATATTTTCTAATCTCCGAGTGTAGATCGCAGGAGGCTACAACCCCACCCGCTCTAGCCCCAGGCTAGCTGAAAGGGAGGGGGAACCGTTCCGGTCGGCGAATGCAGAATCATGGTAGTTGGCTAAAGAATACGCGAAAGTTTAGAAAAAAGAAATTTCGATTTAAAAATGGATGCTCAAGAGGTTGAAAATATAAAAACCCAACGGCGCGCTATTAACTTGGGTGGCGTGAGGCCAAAGAAGATTATATAATTGAATTTTGGCTATCGTAGCAACGACTATCTAGGAAGTAACCAAAGCCTAAACCAGTTTCTGATCAATTTTGAGAGGGAACCCTGGACCGCGTAACGAAAATTAACATTCAGTTCAGGACAGCTTTTTTAAAATTCAAATACTATGGAGGTTCACGCGCAATGGCTTGTGAGGGCAGAAATCTTAACTTTTAAAATATCCTAATGGGTAAAAAAAAATGTGAAAGTCTTCTTAGAAAGGCCTGGAAGGTTTCTCTTATGATGTGCTGATGTTATAAATTTACAAATTCTCTCTTTTAAATGTATATACATACATCAAAAATTAATTATAATATAGACCACTAGAACATAGGTTCAATTCCATAGGGCAAAATGGTTTGTAGTGCCGAACTCTACAGTTTTAGAATGCCCTTCAAAGAAAAATAACTTATAGTTTCCCAAGAAAGGCCTGCCCTTATGATGTGTTGCCGTTATAAATCTACTCATTCTCCCTCTAAACTATAATTTGCATACAGCAAAAATCCCGATACATACATATATGTGTGTGTGTATGCATACATGCATGTATTAAGAGAGAGAGAGTTTAACTACGAATCCCAAAAAAGGTATTGTTTAAGGAAACTTTTCATTTTTGAATACCAAGTACAATATTTTGCGAAATCAAATAATCATACACAATTTCTGTGTTCGTAATGATCCTCAAAGCCTATTAATGATCCGAAAATTTTTAGACCTGAAGCATACATCGTATGACTCACAGAAGTTTTTTTCTTTTTTTTTTTTTTTTTTTTTTGGGGGGGGGGGGTAATTTAATGTGTCCTTCCCAAAGGGTTGATGAAATTACCCTTTAGAAATTACGAAAGCTCTTGCATTGCTAAATTATAAAGAAATGTAAGCACATCATTTATAAACAGTACTCTGTATTTGAAAGGGAAGGAAAAATGAATCCTAAGAAATTAAAATTTAAAGGAAGGCTCAGATGTCTCTCAGATGATTATTTAAAGTTCAATTCCGTAGAAAGTGCTAACAGAATGAGTTGGTATTAGATTTCTTGCGTTCTGGTTGCAGTAAATCAAAATATGCCTCCTCTTATTATAAGAATAACCCATTTAACGAAAACTGCTATATTTTCTCATCGTACTATAATCCCTTTTCAAAAAAAAAGCTATTTACTTAGATTCCCAAGAAATATGACTTTTCGGAAGGAAAATTAGAACCTAAGCTTAAAGAGCAGTTTTTCTTATTGTCATGCAAAAATTCCTCCTCAAATATTTTCTCAGTCCATTTAATCAAAGAAAATCGAAAAATGCACATTGATGCTCCCATTATTTTGGCCACTTCCTTTTTGTGAGTCATAACACAGGAAGCCTTGTGTGAGTTACATTTGCATATCATGACATAAAGTTAAATATTTAAAAGCGGGACATTAAGGAATGAATTACCCCAAATACAGTAATGAGACAAGGAAATCAAAAGCAAGTAAAACAGAAAGGCACAATTTAGTGAGTGGTTCTTGCATTCGGACGTGCCTAGCAATGGTATGGTGTACAGGAAGCAATCTAGATTATCGCTATACTAACCATGCGTGTAAACGTTCGCTTAATGGCTCCACCCATATGGTACTGGAGCATAGAAAAGTACTTTTCTTCGTATGCTTTCGAAAGACAACATTAAGGTCATCATACATTATTTTTCTTCATATTTCGTATATAACCTACTTCTTTATACAAGAATGGGGTAAAATAGACTGCATCAAGAACCTCCTCATTTAAAATGACAGTTCCCTCTTTATTCCATTAAGATCTGAAAAAGGTACTCTCGATCTTGATTTAAGCCTTCTCAACTGCAATGACGTAGTTTTCTATGAAAGTAGAAACAAATGATCAAGCCCTTACAAAATCTAAAGTTTATGTAACGAATTAAAATATAAGAAAATAGAACAGGAAATAATTCAGTGGGAAAATTTTAGCCCTTCATTTCAGTCTCTCTTATTGCACCACATTTCTACAGAATTTGATATCGTAATCATCTTGTTATGTAGTCATTTTATACTGATACGGAATAGTTGTCAAAATATGATAATGGTAAGATTTGAAAAAAAATGAATGTATGAAAATGAGAACTTATAAGTTTTGGAGAAACTTCTGTCAAACCTTCTTTGTCAAGTAATAAAGAATGCCGTCGAAGAATGCACGTAAAATCGGAAGACAATGAAATAATCTATATATATAAAGCAGTTCCGTAACTGACTGACTCACTGACTGACATACAACGCACAGACCAAACCGCTGGACCTAAAGGGCTGAAATTTTTTCTTCTTATAATGTAGGGGTGCACTAAGAAAGATTTTTGAAAAATTCTTCTTAGATTTTTTAAAATTAAATTTTTAAGCTGTTTAGCAACTTTTTTTAAGTTTGCATTTAAAATAATAATTTGAGGGTTATAAAGTTTATATCACGAGAAAGATCATAAAAATTCCTTTAAAATGAAATCTTTTTCGAATCTTTACCTCCATTTTCTGATTTTTGGTGAATTTTTAAAGATTAATTTTTAGGATTTAATTAACTAAATGCTGATCACGTGATTTCTTTTTCTGGTACTTTAAATAAATTTATCGTCACGTCCATAACAATGAAATAGACAAAAAAAAATTTTCCCTTGCTAATGCGGCAGACGATTGGACATTATCCAAAAAAATATTAAAATACAGTAAAAGATATGTTCCTTACAACTGTACTATATTAACTGTACTATATTCTTTAGTACCGGGTGTTTCAAAAGTCGCGCAAATCAACCTTTGTGGTTGAGTTTTAAAGACAGATGAATTATGTTAACAAACATAATAAAGGACAAACAAAGGTTGAACGATTATCTTTATTGTCAGGTGTCAGACATGGTCAAATCACAGTAAATGTTCAAAATTATGTCCGTTTTCCTGGACACACAATCGAACTCTTTTTACCAGATTTGTCGACACTTTACGAAGTGTGTGAGAAAAAATGTCCGATATTGTATGAAGGATGTTGCTACAGCAATAATCCCCATACGCTTGATGAACTTAAGAGTAACATCCTTCATGCAATATCGTACATTACTTCTCCCACACTTCGTAAAGTATCGACTAATCTGATAAAAAGAGTTCGATTGTGTGTCCAGGAAAACGGACATAATTTTGAACATTTACTGTGATTTGACCATGTCTGACACCTGACAATAAAGATAATCGTTCAACCTTTGTTTGTCTTTTATTATGTTTGTTAACATAATTCATCTGTCTTTAAAACTCAACCACAAAGGTTGATGTGCGCGACTTTTGAAACACCCGGTATGTCCTATTAGACTAAATTTGAATATTTTCTTCTACATTATTTTGCTATAAAAATATCTCTTACGTTTTTTGTATAAATATATTTTTTTACATCAATTGCATACATTGATCTTTGTGTTTATTATAAATATATTTATTTATTTATTTATTTTTTGGCATTAATTGCATACATTGACCGTTGTATTTAATTTGAATGTACTCCGTAGCGAAGTGCGAGTTTTCAGCTAGTACCCAATAAAAATTAATTTTCTCTAGTCATCGTGTCTCAGATCGAAACCTTTATGTAAATTCTGCACTCTTTAGTAGATCAATCCAAAACATGATGCGATAACTTTATAAAATAATTTGAATAACTTCAATTTTTCCTCTAAAGAATAACAATTTACTTTGAAAAACAATCAAGTAGATGGCAGGCTTCACTGTCACATAATGGCAGTCAAACTGAAGATTTACTCATCTATATGCGCTTGTCTATGTATTCATGTCTGTGCACGCGGAAGAGATTTTGACCATACAGTGTATCAAAAACCCATCAACTCTCAAAATCGGGATAAATTTAGGATGCAAAGAAAACAGAAAAATAACTTCAAAAAAAAGGACAAGATACATTTGTAGATACATTTATCAATCTTTAAAGATAACGATGGATCGTGTACATTTTCTAGCCTAAAATTTTGCTTTCTGGGGAGTTCTCCAAAAATTTGTAGAGTAATTTATGCCCTATAAAACATTTGGATTTTTTTTAAATTCTAGTTTATGTCCTAAATTATAATTTTTTCTGAAATCTTTTTTTAAAAATAATATAGCGTTACAATTTTTCAATTTTTCTTTTTTGTTTGTTCTATTTCAGTTATTTCCTTTTCTACATTTGTAGACGCTCAATATATCTTTTATTGCTTTATTTGCTAAGCGAAATTATTGAAAGATATTACTGAAGTCGGTTAACTTGCGGACCTAGAGTTGTGATAGGTCGGAGGTTTGGTTATGGTTGGGTTTTGGAGCGGTACGGTCAACTTTTTTTTTTCTACACGAGAGCTAATTAGACCGGGACCTACTGCTTAAAGCTGATTTCGAATGAGTGCTATTAAGGATTGTTTTGCCATTTTTTTGCATAAATTAGACATCAGGTATTCATTTAAAATGGTTAATATATGTGTGTGAGAGAGTTTAATTATTGAATCCCGCAATCTGAAGGAGGCAATAATTTTTTTTTTAAATATACTCATGAAACTTGCCAAAGATTTCAGTCACCCAAACCCTGAGACTGATTTCATGGACTTAACGATGACTTAATCCAAGCCGGGGAGGAATAGAAGATTACAAGGAAGTTATATCGAAGATCTTTTGTTAAGAATAAGCGAACCTGAAAAAAACATTTTCAAACATATTATGATATAGCTTATTTAGGACAACGACTAAGAAGAGTAGACGATGAAACCAAAAAAAATATTTAAAACATTCTGCATTCTAGGTATTTTGCGTGTTTTTTTTTCATCTGTGCTACAAATGATTACATTGATTGTAAGCAAACGAATGTATCTTTCTTTTAAATAAATAATAAATTGTTTCCTAGAAAATTTGTCCCGAAATATAAGAAAATTCTAAAATGCAATTGCCGTTATACAGAAAAATATAAGTTATTAAAACTCACTTCAAATTCTGTTGTATCACCGGATCTTCTTTTGTCTTCAATGCCTCTAAACATTTCTTCGCAAAATTTTGGCACAATGCCTGGAAAGTTTTTTTGAGGTTGTAGAATAAGCCGACAAATTAATTAAAACTTAAGTAAATAAAAAATGTAAATACACATATACTATAATTTTATACCGATTTTTTTACAAAGTGTTGTAACACAATATTAACATAGATAACCTCTATTGAACCATATGAATTTTTATATGTTGTAAAAATTCTTACAACCAGACAAAAAACTAACTTTGTCGACCCATCAATAGCTGCTTAAAAATAAAACGAAGAACACAGCAGGTACTTAAGCGGAAGACATTCGCCCTTATACACCGCAAGATATGTTCACTACTTCATCATGGGAGCACCCAGTGGGTGAACCAAAGTAACTGCCTTAAGGGAACGGTGGACATTAAAATTTACTTTATTTACTTTTCATCATAGAGATACGAAATTTTGTACATATACACATTTCACTATAAATAAATAGAATACCTTAAAATAAATTCCCAATCTCATTATAATTTTAAGATTTTTAAAAAAAATTTAAATTTATAAACAAAATTTTAAAATGCTCCTTGCTACTTAATTTTTGAGATATTTCCTCGATTTTGCATTTTAATCTCTTTAAACCGTATAACAAACAAATCTGGGTATCAATTATTTAATCTCTTGAATAGTTAATTTGAGAGATTTTTTTCTGATTTCCATCCCGATTTTCATCAAAATTTTGCCTTTTGAAAAGTTATAAATCAAATTTAATTA
Organism: Dolomedes plantarius; assembly: GCA_907164885.2. NCBI lineage: Eukaryota > Metazoa > Arthropoda > Arachnida > Araneae > Dolomedidae > Dolomedes > Dolomedes plantarius. Next base: position 156,755,976 of record OU015494.1, on the reverse strand, counting down.
CCTTAATGAAGTCGAATTGTAAAATGCATACCCAGTTTTTTTGTAAACAGCATCAGGATTCTTCCTTATCAATTTCATGAATTTTGAAGAAAAATTAAGTAGCATGGAGCATTTAAAAAATCTAAAAACCTTGGAAAATCTGTTTTACTCAAAACAGATTTAAAATTTATTACTACACTTAACCCTTATAAATTACTTTGTAGAAGCTTCATAAAGGATTTTTTACTTGAAAATAATTATTTTGGTACTAATAATCTACAGAAATATATATATTTTTTACAATAACGCAATCAATATTACAAAGACGAGATTTGCTCAAATAAAGGTCCACCGTTCCCTTAAAGTACAGAAACAATCATGTCTTGGCCGGAGCTCGAACCCTGGCCTGCGTTCTGGAAACTTTCGTCGATAGCCCCTACACAGCATAAGCGTCATCCAACTCGAGCGTATTCAACAAGGATTACTTAAAATAGCTAAAAAATTTTGAAGAATTTATTTTTACTCTTTCAAAACATGCATCTACTAGAATATCGATTTTATTATAGGTTATCAGTCCTGAAACATATTGAAATGGACAGGACTGGCTCATAGATAGCAATTGCAAAAATGCTGATGATTTACAATCAAAAGCATCTTTATAAATCCATATTATCCTGATATCAACACCTAAAAGGGATTTGTCGGTCACATAGTTTGAATTCCGTGAACGATTCGCCCTGCTGTTCACTCCCACGTCCCAAATAATAATTAAACATTCAGGAATATTGATAAAGGGAATATTGATAATTCAGGAATATTGATTTCAATATTTAGATATATCACCTTAACAATTCCCTGAAATTCGAAATTTCGCATTTTTACTGCCTTCCCAAATACCTATATTTGTTGGTAACAATCCATCTAGCTAGTGAAACCAACTAAAGATAATCAGTCGTCTTTACATTTCAAAAACAGAAGATTCTAGAGGGAGTAAGAAACTATGTATCGCACCCCAGCAAGAAAAGTGATACAACTCATAAATGCAGCATTTCAGAAAAATCAACTTAAAGAATACTATAAAACTTATATTAAAATAGCATAAGCATCTTTTAAATTTCAGTTAAGTATTTATGGCAGTAAATTCTACTATATTCTATAGAATGCTAATATGGATCTGTAGTCGTCGAATGTAAGGTGTTAACAGGTAAATATAGGGGAGGTGTTTGAGTCATTTTTTGTTTTGTTATCTCACCCTGGCAAGAAAAGTGACACAACTCAAAAATGCAGCATTGCTTTTTGAGAAAAATCAACTTAAAGAATACTATAAAACTTATATTTAAATAGTATAAGCTTCTTTTAAATTTCAGATAAGTATTTATTTTCAGTAAGTTCTATTATATTCTATAGAATAGCAATATGGATCTGTAGCTCTGCTCTTGTCGAATGTAAGGTGTTAACAGGTAAATATAGGTGAGGTTTTTGAGTTTTTTATGACCCCTCTTGTTATACTTATGCCACTTTTCAACACCAATTTTTTATACCTTATTATAATACGAGGGCTAGAACTTTAATAGTGGCAGCAGTGTTGTAGAGCCCCCTCGCAGCAGAGTGTCTTATTTGAGAGTTGTACCCGTTTACTTAGATAAGTTTCTGGGGCAGAATTGGTCGCAACGCGAAACAAAAAGGTACTTGTACAATCACAGCCTAACGACCCCACGGGGTCACTACACTGCCTCACCTCAGAGCTAATGTGCTCTCCCCACAAACATCACACGCCTGCACAGTGACTAGATGAACACAACCATGTTTTAGTTACCGGTCTATCGTACGAAATAATATGTTATATCGTGCTGATAAAAAGAAAATGTTTGTGCGCACACTGTGGCTGATGTGTTTGGTCTCTTGGGCTGGGAAGTGCTCTACCATCCCCCAACATTCCCCTGACTTGAGTCCCTCTGACTTTGATCTCATCTCCAAGATGAAGGAACCACTCCGTGGATTCCACCAAAGATTCTGCAGGCTGTAGACCGCTCCATTCGAAGGATCAACAGATGAGGCGCTGCCAACGACATCCTGCAGCCTCCAAGACTTTAGCAATGGGTGCCAAACAATGCTGGTTACTACTTGGAAGGGCTATAAAAGTTCCACCCCTATATCTCTTCTGTATACTTTGTACATACCTAGTTGCCACTATTAAAGTTCTTTCCTATGTGTAATAAGACTTTCGGACCTTCCTCAGGCAAAATTACTACTTAAGTTAGAATAAAAAAGGAAAAACAAGTTGAACACCTCAAATGAGTGAACACATCAAATGAATTTTAAGTTGTCACAACTCAAAATGTGCCGATGTTCTTGATTAATCATGCACACCTTCAGTGGCGCATTCAGGATTTTTTCTTGGGGGGGGGGGGGGGCAAGATAAACGGATAAAAATATTTATAATGCAAAATCAATATTCATAATGCAATTTCTATTTCTTTGGGGGGGCAGGGCCCCTTCCCCCACCTGGGTGCGCCACTGCACACCTTCCAGTAGCAACGCTGAAGTGACACTGTTCTTTCCACGACGAATCATGAACTAGCCTAGAATAAAACTGACACAACTGCCCTCAGAGGGACAAATTGCGAGATAGAGATGTGTTGCTGTTCGTGCACGATGGGGCACTTCATACATATTTTTCAATGCCATTATATCAAAATTGCCCTTTTTGAGTTGTGTCACTCTTCTTGACGGGATGCAATATATATTTTTTATTTCTTAGAAAAGTTAACTTCAGGCTAGAAGTTCTTCTTATAACATATGTATTAGTACTACCAAAAGTCTAAAATTTGTAATCATTTCCGTCTGTATATTCTAAATATTAAAAATCTCAGTATATTATCTCACACAATATCATAGTTAAAAATCATTATTCTAAACACGTGTGCTTTTTTACCTTTGTTGGCACCATATCCGATAACTGACCAAGACTTCCCCGATCCAGTCTGTCCGTAAGCAAACAGGGCTGAATTATAACCATCCCAAGCATTGCGAAGAACTCCTCGACCAAGGTCTCTGTATACTTTCTCCTATAAATAAGAATTAATTTCACATACACATAAAAAAATCACGTCATTACTATTAAAAGCATATCTGTCATTAACTTCTCTAGGCACACTGTACTTTTGAAAATCTTATGAGATCGAGGTTAAAATCAATCTCCTTTTTGTCGATAAATTTTGTATTTTACAGGTTAAGACAATGTAAAATTCGGCTTATGTTAAATCCTTATGTTTGTGAACGTGAAAGTTATAAGAAAGTATAGATAAGTTTTATGACTGAAGCTGATTATTCAGTCATTCAGGAAACTCTAGAGATCAAATTCGAAGGAACATTTATACTTTCAGTAAAAGTAGAAATTACTGAACAAGTCTTGGAACATGAAGCCAGTTCTTGTTGATCTGGTTCTTTTAAAAGCATATGTGTTCCCGCCAGGCAGTTTTAGTAAAGTACTGTGTTCTGTACTTTCTTTGAGGAGCTCTGCCCCCTTTATCCTTTATTATTTCTCCCTAATCAAGTACTTCCGTCAGATTTTAAAAGCCAAACTCTTTAAGTGGCCCTTTTAAAGCATTATGCGTTAAAGAAAGATAAATTTTTCTTATACTCCTCCTTAAAAATTCATTGAATCTCATAAAAGATTCTGCCTCGTATTTCTGCATCCACGCCTCACGAAAACTTCCAAGTTATTGGGTAAATGGAAACTAAACCTCTAAAAATCGGAGTTAAGGTTCATTTCTAGAAACATTTCTTTTTTCAAGATTTCTTCAGCTATGTTACATAATGTTAACGCCAATTTCAACCTAAAAATTCCTGAATTGCCGATCATTTACGATGGATAGTAAAAGTGCCACGTTATTTTAAGATGATACGTAGAAAAAAATTTCCAAACTTTGTTTCTAAATTTTGAAAATTCAAACCATTTCTGGTAAAAAAAAAAATTGCGCGGTCGGGGGACCCCTGTCAGGAACGAAGCTCCTTACGTTACCTTTTCAACTCTAAACGGGATTTAATATGTAGATTTCTATTGATTATATATATATATTCTATTGATTATATACATGCATATATATATATATATATATGCACACACATATATATATACATATATAAATATACATATATATATATATACATATATATATATATATACTCTGCGCTATTCCCAGAATGACTGGGAATAGGAACGGCCAGCGCTTGTGCGGGGATTTGAACCAGGGACCTCTCGCTCCTTAGTGCGATAGTCCGATGCGATAACCATTCGGCCACAGAGTCCTCGAGAGAAAGCTCTTATGAAGGGGGCATAACGCTTTTTCGTTACGTGATGATTCCTGCCATTCACTCTACTGTAAGCCGCGTAAAAGAACTTCGTTCCAAAAAACAGTTCCAATCTTTACCCTGGAATTTTATCTTTGACGTTTATGCATTATCATTATTTTCAGGAGTCATAATATCTTGAAAGTGCACAAAATGAGAATTTACATATTTTGGTTCTATTCCTAATTTATTTTATAAAGCATGGTAAAATATCTTCTATTTTAGACATGCCATGTGATACAAATATTCCGGAGTTTTCGGAGCGCATATCGTTGAGTTTTGATGACATTTATGTTATTAGTTGAAACGGCCGGGGGCATGACACTTTTCGTTGATATAATTTCATTCAGATTTCTGAATATTTTTAGCTTCTCCAAATTTCGCACAGTAAAAGATTATTTTTCTACGGATTTTGCATGAAATTTTCCATTCTCCAGAGTGATTACCTTACATCATACGCTGCATGAAAAACAGAAGTAGAATTTATCACCAACGTGTCTTTTTGGGTAAATAATGATGTTCGAATTTTACATAATGAAAACTGAAATCGGAAAATAATGAACTTTGTTCTTTATAGATTGACTGAAAGAAGGAGAATTAAAAGAATACTCATGAACTATCTTTCATTCTTTTTTAGAGCAAATTTTTTTCCCTGTTTCAGAAATCACATATTGTCAATGCGCAGAAAAAATCCCTGAATTCTTTGGCGAAGTTACGTCGCATGGCCCTTTCCCATTTGAATTTCATTTTCTTTTAAATGAATGTATTTTAGCAATATATATTGCATCGTTATAATTTCGAAAACTTGCAGCCACGAAGTAAAGTAATGATGTAGAAATTTTCATCTTTTTGGGGAAACACTTCTTTTAGATTCTTAGAATGTCACTGAACTAGAAAGTTCAATGTGATTCTCTTAGCTATTTTTCTTCCGGTCAATCTGTAAAGTATACATCTCATTATTATTTGATTATCAGTTTTAACTGAGTGAAATTCGAAAATCATTATTTTCCAAAAAAGACATGCCTGAAAAATTCTACTTCTGTGTTTCCTGCAGTATATAATGTAAAGAAATCGTGCTGTCGTATGGATAATTTCATGTAAAATCTGTAGAAAAATATTTTTTTAATTTGATGCAATTTTTTTTAGTATTGGCATTTAATAAAAGAAATTTTCTGAAATAAAATGGGCTCAGTTAAAAAAAATTTTTTAAAGTACATCAGTTTGGAAATATAAATGAAATCACGAAATTGAGTGGTCATCCTACTCTGCAGAATCAAAAGTTTTTGACGAAAATGCCCCTTGCAACAGCTACTTTCCCTCCGTATAGCCAAAATAGGAATGCAATTGTCATTTTTGGTAAATACTAATGCAATAAATAATTCCTTTGTCTTGGGGATTTATAATGATTCTTTTCATAGCTAAGTTACCTCATGGGAATGTGTATATTGTAAGAGCAAACCACTGACTCAAATTGAGATCTCACGTAGTTTGGAGTACTATTGGAGTCAATAGTATACTCCAGATTAGACGAATACATGCAGGTTCATATGCTGAGCCCGAGTATATGGTTCATATGCTGAAAGCATATGAACCATATACTCGGGCAGCATATATGAACCATATACTCGGGCAGCATATGAACCATATGCTGCCAGAGTTATTCCTATTATTTTTCTTCATGATTCTCTTAGGAAAACTAATACTGCTATTAGATGAAAATACTCGATTGAGTTTTATATGCATTCAACGTATTTTTTTCTTTTGTTATTTTATATTGATGTAATGCTCTTCTGATCATCTTTTAAACATCCCACTTTAGAGTAATGTAACTTCTTTCGACAGAATATCCACTCGTTAATACAGGTGCTTTTCAGCCATGAAAAGTATCCTTTCTCAGTAGTGGGGTTCGAAATTTCTTTAACTAACTGAATACGGATATGTTAAAGTATGTTAAACAAACTTTTAGTCTCGACACAAATTACGTATAAATACTTTCTTAGTCAGAAGGAGATTTATTTTTGCTCATTAAGCTGTAATGACGAACATTGATAATTTTTTTCTGACTGTTTAATACATTTTCTCTGACATTAAATGCCTCCTTGCAGATTTTTTTTTTCTTTTGGTGATCTAATCATTCTAAAACTTTTTATTAAATTAGTATTTTTTATTAAATTAGTAATTTCCTGCTTTTAAACTCATCCTGAAAAGTATTTTAAAGCGTGTAAATATTCTTCAAAAAACATCAAATCAAAGGAGAGAAACGGGGATTTTTCCCCTCCACTTTACGAAAACCACGGTGTTTTCTCATCTTTTGTGAGGGTACAAAGTGTTCGGACTAATAATGGCTTACCCATTAGATTTCCACCTTTTCTTTTAGCTCTTCCTTGAAAAAGTTATAAAATCTTAAAATGTTTTAAAACAAATTATCGAAAATATCAATGTCAAACTCAGAAATTAACAAAAAAAGAGATTAAAATTACCTACACAATAAATTCAATTAAAAATAATACTTCATAGACTATCCACCCTTCTAACACAAAAAAATTCTTTCTAGAAGTTATAGAACGGGCAAATTTAAATAATTTCCTTTCGTGGGACCATTTCAGCTGGCCCCAATAATGCCAAATTCATGCAAGCGTCAATATTGGATTCACTAAATGGTCGGATAGGCTAACCAAAGAGCTTGACCCAATGTCTAAAATTCCATTAAACCTGATCGCCAATTCTCCATGCCTACAGTAGAGTGATTTTGCAATTGATAGCTGTATACATATGGATTTCTTTGGTTCGTTCTTTCTTTTAACCCCAAAAATATGCGGGGTAGAAAAAAATTGTACATAATATTTAATTTAAGCTATACGACTTTTAAGAGCGTTTACTTTTAGTTAAGTCTGAATGATTTCTTTTATAAGAAAATAATCTAGAATTATTGGTGATGTCTGGCACCTGGATCCCTGAATGACGAGTTGCTTTAAATTATAAATATAGCAATATCGTTATAGAAATATCTAATTTGTAGCTAAAGTTTTATTAAGATAATTATAATTCTGTGATAATATGGAAATAAATCTTCATAATAAGTAAGATTCGTGGTTTATTCGTTTTTAAGAGATTAATAAATGCGTAATTTTAATTGAAATTGTTTTATATTACTTGGTAAATTTGATCATGAAAGTGTTTCAATGTATTTCAAAATGAACAGATTAAGTTGTTCGTGATTACTATAAACTGCAACAGTTCTTAAAACTATAGTTATTTTAGGTATTCCTCTTCCTAGAATCAAACAAGATCCTAGAATTGAAAAAGCTCAGAAGTGTGTTAAATATATCGATTTTCTTAAGCCTCGCACAATAGCTGCTATAAAAACGTTAGAATAGGAATTAAAATATTGATATATTTTTAACACAGTATTTGAAATAATATTTGTTACAGACTTCACACGATATTTACTGAGGCTTTCAGTATTCTGACTAAAATTTATTTCCCTAAAAAGTTTACTCTTTGCATTTTTGATTTTATGGGTAAACGTAAAGAAAACTGGCGAATGTTGCTTTGCCTTCTATGAATCAAAATTTGTTTCTGATATCCGAGAAAAATTAATCCTAGTTGATGAAATATACAATCTTCAGCTGCCTCTTTTCTTATAAACAGAAAAGTTAAGATTTCTAGCCGAATAATAAAAGAGAGAGAACATTAATTTCCTTAATGAGCTTTCAGTTTAAGAAGTTTAATGTTTCAAATGATAATTTTACATTTGAAATGATGCTTGTTTGTTTTTCAGATAAAGATAAATCAATATTTTTCACTTGCTTTCCTTTATACTTCTGTTATGGATCAGACCAGTGTTTCCAACCTTTTTCGAGTCGCAACCCCCTTCTATGATTTCCACACATCTTGCGACTCATCCCCCTTCCTCCTAGGTATATTTTCATCAAAAAGGTCTTTTAAGACAAAGAAAATAAACTAATACGCATTTTCCATGATTTAATTCCAACTGAATGCTTAATTTAACAAAATGAAACTTGTAAGAAATGAAGAACCACGGTCAAAGGTGTGTGAAACTAACAACAAAACAGAACAGAACCTCGGGAAAAATAATGCACCTACTGTATAGATTCACAATTATATAACAACAAGAATAGAAAAACTCTTACTTAAATAAAATTGTTTTATTTCGTTGAAGGCAATTACAGAATACTGTACAATAGTTAATAATTCGGTTCAATAGTTAAGCAAAAAAAGGACAGCACAGACTGATGACTGCACAAGGAGGAAAGACAAAATGACGTTTAGAATGTATGTACGTAGTAAGTACCCGCGATTTTCATTGACTACTCAATAAAAGCGGTAGATATCTAACGAACGGAGTTTGAGCTCTGACTAAGTTACCTTGTGCTTAGCGCAGCTTGTCCTCTCTGGACCTTGCGCCAATAAAACCAAACCAACCAACCAACCTGACTAAGACTTTTCCCCTTTAAAAACATTGCCTGGTAGTATCATAGTAAATATACATTAGAATTTTTTTTCAGTGAAATTCGCTAAAAAGTCATTTTAATTGAATAAAATCGTGGCGACCCCCCAGATAACACTTCGAGACTCCCCCTTGAGGTCGCGACCCAGAGGTTGGGAACCACTGGATTAGACGAATCGATTAGACGAATACTCGTACTGAGAGTATTCGTCTCAGAGTATTTAAAAATGACACTGATCGTTTATCGTAACGTATAAAAATGATTTTTATGAAAGGCATCTCACCTGGTCACAAAACTTTCCTCCGTTCGGATGGGATGTATCTTGAGTGCAGTAGCCATTTGGAAGTTCTTTGTAACCATCGTGAGACCAGTAGCTGTGGTCGTACGTAAACTTCTTCACAGGATCACTCGGGTCATCTGGGTTGGTGAGGAGTGTAGTATTTCCTGACATCTGAACAATAGATTTGGCATTTCTTTGCTTTTCTCGTTGGTTTTGATCGCGTTAAGGCAAAAACAGGCATTGACAATTATGGGGGGAGGGTAAAAAAATATCTACATCGACAAAGATCAAATGAATGACAGTCACTCAAGGAGTAATCGCTCGTTTATGTAATGTGTCCCGACCGTATCCCTGTGACTATAACACTAATCATCTCTTGAAAATTTCTTTAACTTATTAATAGGTTAGAAAGATATGACGATACTAACAAGGTAACAGGAAAATATAGCTTCTTAATATCATAAAAATTAAAAGGGTGATAACTAGTTTCAAACTAATTAATATTTCGTCATCAGGCCCCGGAGCATTAGGTGAATTGTCTCTATGGAACATTTACAAATGCTAGATTGTCTCTATGGAATAATCACAAATGTTATATTGTCTCTATGAACATTTCACAAATGCTCCATAAAGACAATCACATCTACCAATCCTCGGCCTGAGAAGAACTGTTAATTGGTTTGAAACTGGTTGCCACCCTCTTATTTTTTATTGGCTTATTTAAGAAGCTGTGTGTTCCTGTTACGTGTTTTCCATAAGTTCCTTGCAAGTTATACTAACAGGGTTTACTTACCCATATCACTATTAATCTTGTTTAATTGTGATATTACTGTAAAGCTGTATAGTTTTATCCGGCAATTCTCTTTGATAATGGAACAGTCATGGAGACCATGGGCCTAGTTTCAACAACGAAGAACATACAATGGATAAATATGGCGGAGAAATCCACTACAGAATGTACAAGGTAAGTAAAGAGCAAGGTATTAAACTACATAAAGAGAAATCGAAGAGGGAAAATTAGGATTTCCCCTGGAGGATGATGCAAAATCATCCAAAGTGAAACATTGCCATGCGTTAGTAAAGAGGACAAAAGCCAAGTCCTACGTTTATTAAGAAAATTTAAAGATTTTAATCAAATTCTTATGCACTTTTAATTTATAAAAAATTTGTTGGCAACGTGAAATTTAGCTTCTTAAATACACTCTGTCACAAAACAATGTATGCAGCCAGAAGAAATTGAGCTACTATCACGAAACTTGGCACTTGTAGTCTGGTAAGAGATATGCAAATGATTAAAATTTCGACGTCAATGAGACAAGGATGAGCGCGCTATACGCATATGAGATGAGCAGCTGGGAGAGTTTAAAAGCATGATTGCTCGTACCATAGGGTTATTCAAACAAATCTGTCGACTTGGATGGACGGTATTGTGACTAGAGATGCCTCTGAGACGTAACCAGCGACAGTACGAACAATTGTTGGACTTTGAGAGGGGGCTGTGGCAATTTCCCCCCCTCGAGGCGAATAGGAACACCATTAAAATCGCCGCTAGCCGTGAGCCGATGCTAAAGAATGGCAAACCCCGCGGGTGGAAGAGGACCACAATAGGCACCTCTTCGGGACGCATTCCTGGGATGAAAAGAGGAGACAGTCTGGCGCCATATTTTGACAGTGGCCGACAATGACAGTTTACGCCCTGAAACGAGTTCGCTAATGAGTCAGCGGGCAATGAAGATGTAATAATCGGCATCGTTTTTTGCGCACGGCTAGACGCTCAGCCTATCCGGAGCGAGCTATAGAGAGGAGACTAGAAAGAATTCCGCCAGGGATCAAGTTTTTAAAAGAAGCCGACGAGGGCTTGAAGACGAGAGTTTTTTGTGCGGAGAGTTTTTTCCTTAGAGAGCTTAGGGGTGATACCTGATCTCCTAGCTCTACGCACTTTTAAGTGACTTGTTTTTTTGTGAGGCTCTGCCCTCTACGTGAGAAGACCCTTTTTCACCGAGAAAGGTCGGGGGAACCGATCGGAACTTGATCTCCCCAACTGTGTTATTTCAGAGAAGCTGCTAGTTTCCAGTGGACGAGTGCGGGCCCTTTTTTCTGTGACCTGACCAGCGGTTCGTCACCTCGTTTTAGCGACAGTGTGCTCCATCCTGGAGAGACAATCCATGTTTTCTACTCCAACTTCTATGGACTGTTTGTATATATATATTATTCGAGATCGCGGCCTAACCGTCTTTATTAAATAAAACTGAAATCCTCATTATCTTAAAAGTCTCTATTTTAGTAAGCTGTCTACCTTACACGTAACCTGTGACGCTACCTAAGTGTTTGCTTTTGACACAAATCGCAGGAATACGTTACAGCTATACTAATAATAGAAGAATGGTGGCAGCAACGGATGAATCCAGCTTTAGAGAGTGATTTTACAAGACTGTGAGTGTGTGCGCGTACGATAGTTTGAACTTTCAAGAGTGCATAAAAACTGTGACTAGTGTGGAGCCATTCCTACTAAGCCGAGAAAGCCAGCATACCCGAGGAGAGAAGCAAGCTTCGAGGACAGGTACTTGTTTTTTCATTCTCTAGAGGCAAATGTGTATTTGAAGTGTTTTTTTAATTATTAACTCTTAAGTTAATTACCCGTCGAGAAAGTCGACATAATATTTGTGTTTTTTAAATATTAACTCTTAAGTTAATTACCCGTCGAGAAAGTCGACATAATATTTGTGTTTTTTTAAATATTAACTCTTAAGTTAATTACCCGTCGAGAAAGTCGACATAATATTTGTGTTTTTTAAATATTAACTCTTAAGTTAATTACCCGTCGAGAAAGTCGACAGAATATTTGTGTGTTTTAATATTAACTCTTAAGTTAATTACCCGTCGAGAAAGTCGACAGAATATTTGTGTTTTTTATAATTAACTCCTTAGTTAAGATAACTCGAGAAATTCGAGAAACGTTTGAGCATCAGCTCGTTAAGTATATTTTATTTTGAGTCCGAGAAATTCGAGACTTGTGGTTTTGTGATCTGGTTTATGAACAAGTCGCGAAGTGTTACAAAATTTAGTAAAGTGTATCTATTGAAAACATAGAATTTTTTGCAAGTGTATGTATGTTATTGTGGGGAAATGTATTAGATGAAATTTTTTCTGAGTAGAATTGTATAACATGTTATTGAACCGAGATTGCATATTGTGTTTTGAGTATTAAGTGTATTTGTGCTAGAAATTAAGAAAAGTGCATTTTTATTATTCTTTATTAACGTATCGTATTAGAGTGTATTATTTTGGAGAATTGGTTTTGGACTAGTGTAATTGGGTTATATTGAGATAGGAAAAATGGCATTTTTAATGACTTATAAGAAGGAAGATCTCCAGGTTCTTTCAGATGATCTAGGGATTGATTTCGAGGATCACGATAGGAAATGTGACCTATACGACAGAATTTTGGCCAGTGCAAGGTATGATGAAGAGAGTGTTAGGGCTCAAATAAAAATCATTAAAGAAGAGCGCGAAAAAACCGAGTTTAGACACTTAGAATTAGAACGCGAAGCTAGACAAAGAGAATTTGAACTGGAAAGGTTGCGGTTGACTCATGCAGCCGAAACCGCCAGCGTAGCTTCGTCCCAGAATGAGAGCGCTAGGCCCGTACGAAATTTCAAAACCCTAATGCAGAAATATGATCCGGATAAGTCGGACATTTCGCTCTTCCTAACTCTTTTCGAACGTCAGGCCCGCAAGGCTCAGGTTGAAGACGGGGAACGAATGATGCATTTGCTTTCATTATTACCCACGGAGATCGCTGAAATAATTATTCGCGAACCCGTTGAGGTAGCAGATGATTACGATCAGGTAAAGAAATTACTTCTGAGCCGTTTTAAGTTAAGTCCGGAGACTTTTAGAGTTAAACTAAATCAACACCAGAGGCGGCCAGGTGCCCTATGGAAAGATTTAATTTTCGAGCTGAGAAATTATTTAGAGGGATGGCTTGAAGGGGTAAGTGTAAAAGATTTTGAAGCCCTTAAGAATCTCATGGTTGCAGACCAGATTAAAAAACGCGTCCCGGCGGAAATCCGAGAACATTTTTTGGATGAATGGGGAGCTATAGTGGACCCTCACATCTTAGTGAAAAAATTGGACGAATATGAAGCGACAAGGCGCACTATCAGAAAACCCCTTAATTTAAAACCACCAGAGAAAAAGGCGGCGGAGAAACCCAAAATCGCCGAGGAGATAAATGAGGATAAAAAGGGAGACTGGGAAAGGTCTAACTCTTTTAACGGGAGGAGCCAAGGATCAGGTGGGAATAACTGGCGCACACGCGAGTTCGAAAAACGTAAGCCCCCGGCTTGTTATCAGTGTGGGTCGACCGATCATCTGAGACCTCAGTGCCCCGAATTACACAGGCAAACTGCCGAGCGTGTAAACAATGTAGCTACTGCGGAGATCTTTGAACCAGTGTTCAAGCCATACTTAAGTAAGGCAAAAATAAACGGTATCGAGACCACCATTCTCAGGGACAGTGGTTCGAGTTTTGATCTAGCCCCTATTAAATTAATAAACGCCTCAGATTTTACCGGAGAAAGGGTATGGGTCCGCACAGCCTTAGAAAATGAATTGCGGAGTTTACCGGTCGCTAGAGTGCGAATAGAAAGTGAGAAATATGGGGATCTGCTCACGAAAGCAGCAGTGGTAGGAAAGTCAGTGGGAATGAACCATTACTTAATGGGAAATTATACCCAGGAACTTGTAGAGAGGCTCAAAAGCGAACCCCAGTCCGTGAACGCCATCGTTACGCGAAACCGGTCGCTAGCCATAGTAAGTCGAGGAGAAAAACTAGAAAATTCAATTCCTGCCGTAGGAGTTGAAACCGAAACTGATCAGAGTGAAGAGGGAACGGTCCAGGTCGAGAGCGAATTAGTACTGCCCCCGGGAGAAGGGAGCGCAGAAATGGATTTAGCGGGTGTAAGCTCAGAAATTTTCCGAAAAAAGCAAGAGAGGTGTAAAGAACTAAAGCCCCTCTGGAATAAGGTTAAAAATAAAACCACAACTGAATATTTGGTTGAAAAAGGGCTGTTATTTAGAAGATCCACGGATCACAGAGGCAAAGAACGGAGGCAGTTAGTCATTCCTAAATGTCTCCGAGCCAGAATCTTAATTTTGACTCACGAGGGATTACGGGGACATATGGGGGTCCTCAGAACGAAAAAGGAGCTATTGCGTTATTATTATTGGCCCCAGTGCACCAAAGACGCGGAGATGTTCGTAAAATCTTGCGACCCGTGTCAGCGAATAGAGAAAAATAATGCCGGTAACAACCATAGGCTTATGAGGTGGTCTCTAGCTATGCAACCATTTAATTATAAGATTGTTCATAGGCCAGGATCACAAAACAAACATGCTGACTGTCTCAGTAGAGCGGAATAAGCTAAATTTACTTGAATTGTAACATTTTTTTCTTATTATATTTGTAATTCAGTGTATTGTTTTTAAATTAAGAAATTGTGATAAGATAAAGTTTTCTTTTTAGTTGAACCTCTAAACCTAAGATAGTGTTGTAAATATGAATGTTTTTTTTGTGTTTCTGTAAATATAAATGACATTTAATGTTTTAATTGAGGTATTGTGTTAGTGTAAAATTTTTTTTTATTGTAAATTAAGTGTAACATGAATAGTAAACTTAACCTAGAAGTTGATGCATAAATTAAAATTGTTAGGAATGCCTCTGGAGATGGAATACAAGTAAGATACCTGTACCTAACCCTTGATTTTCAGATTTTGCAGAACCGCAAAATCTCTTCAAAGGGGGGAGGGGCTGTGGCAATTTCCCCCCCTCGAGGCGAATAGGAACACCATTAAAATCGCCGCTAGCCGTGAGCCGATGCTAAAGAATGGCAAACCCCGCGGGTGGAAGAGGACCACAATAGGCACCTCTTCGGGACGCATTCCTGGGATGAAAAGAGGAGACAGTCTGGCGCCATATTTTGACAGTGGCCGACAATGACAGTTTACGCCCTGAAACGAGTTCGCTAATGAGTCAGCGGGCAATGAAGATGTAATAATCGGCATCGTTTTTTGCGCACGGCTAGACGCTCAGCCTATCCGGAGCGAGCTATAGAGAGGAGACTAGAAAGAATTCCGCCAGGGATCAAGTTTTTAAAAGAAGCCGACGAGGGCTTGAAGACGAGAGTTTTTTGTGCGGAGAGTTTTTTCCTTAGAGAGCTTAGGGGTGATACCTGATCTCCTAGCTCTACGCACTTTTAAGTGACTTGTTTTTTTGTGAGGCTCTGCCCTCTACGTGAGAAGACCCTTTTTCACCGAGAAAGGTCGGGGGAACCGATCGGAACTTGATCTCCCCAACTGTGTTATTTCAGAGAAGCTGCTAGTTTCCAGTGGACGAGTGCGGGCCCTTTTTTCTGTGACCTGACCAGCGGTTCGTCACCTCGTTTTAGCGACAGTGTGCTCCATCCTGGAGAGACAATCCATGTTTTCTACTCCAACTTCTATGGACTGTTTGTATATATATATTATTCGAGATCGCGGCCTAACCGTCTTTATTAAATAAAACTGAAATCCTCATTATCTTAAAAGTCTCTATTTTAGTAAGCTGTCTACCTTACACGTAACCTGTGACGCTACCTAAGTGTTTGCTTTTGACACAAATCGCAGGAATACGTTACAGGGCGTATAGTAGGCCTCAGAGAAGCAGGTTGGTCGAACAGGCGTATCGGCCGCCACCTGGGTTGGAGCGATATGGTAGTTGCTCGGTGTTGGCAACAATGGATCACGGAAGGGATAGTCTACCGTCGCGGAGGGTCAGGGCGTCCCAGGAACACAAATGCGCGCGAGGATCGCGCAATCATACGAGCGACCACGTCCGCCCTAACAACGTCGCTAGAATCGGTTCGACGCCATTTTCCACCTTCCAGACATCCGGTGGTATTGAGGGAAACAATTCGGAGACGACTGGTCGACGCAGGTATATGGAGCCGACGTCCATTAAGACGCCTACCACTGACCCCACATCATAGGCAGTGTCGACTGGATTTTTTCCGACCTCGGGCAAGCTGGATTGTGACCGACTGGAGACTTGAGATCTTCAGCGATGAATCCCGATTCAGTCTCCATGCTGATGACCAGCGCATACGCGTCTGGAGGCGGCCAGACCACTGGTCCGATCCGGCATTTGTTGTCGAGAGGTATACGGCGATTACACAAGGTGTGACAGTGTGGGGAGCGATTTGTTGGGACACACGATCACCTCTAGTCATCCTTCAACGCCCTTTGACGGCACGCAGTTACGTGGAAGAGATTTTAACGCCAGTTGTACTGCCTATGCTATCAAGTCACCCAGGTGCCATTTATCAGCAAAACAACGCTCGTCCACATACTGCGTGACTGTCCCAACAATGTCTTCAAGGAAATGAAGTACTCTCATGGCCTGCCAGGTCACCAGACCTCTCGCCATTAGAGCACGTCTGGGACGTGCTTGGAAGGCAACTGCAGCCGTCCCGGAATACTGGTGTATTAAAAGCCCAGTTGCAAAGATTATGGCATGATCTTCCGCAGGAGGTCATAGGTGACCTCATTGATTCGATGCCACGCCGTGTTTCGGCTTGTATAGCTCCCAGAGGTGGATTTACTACTTATTGATTTGTAACCTCTTTCATGCCATATTTTCTTAATAAAATGGTCTGTTCTTCTGAATTTTTAATCATTTGCTTATCTCCTCATACACTACATACATGTTAAGTTTCGTGATAGTAATTCGTTTCCTTCTGGGTTCATATATTTTTTTGTGACAGAATGTATTTTCTTAAATAGTAACCTTATAAAAATTTGTTCAAAGACGGGCCTTAATTGAATCGGTCATTTTGAAAAGAAGTCATCTCCACTTTTCTCCGACTTTTCTGCCCCCCCCCCCCCCAAGTTTCAAAAAATATTAACAAATTATATTTTTGCATCAGGATTGATGCCTAATAAGTATAATAAATACTAAATTTAGTCTAACTAATAATGCATGAAGGCGAGTTATAGTTTTTTGCTTCTCATGAAAAGTTTTAAAAAATGGAGATGACTTCTTTTCAAAATGACCGATTGAATTATTCTAAAGTTTTTTTTTAAATGAAACCTAACTTTATAAGATCTTAAATTCATTGATTTATTCTCATATTAAGGTATACAACTTATTTTTTTTAAGCATTTAAACATTTTCTTCTCGTCTTTAAGACTAAAAATCCTTTCTGTTATAGACTATCTTACATGTTATTTTAAGTAAATAACATATGATTAAAATGAAATAAATAATTGCTGGAAATAATAAAAGCAATAAAATGAAAAACAACAAGAAATTATAAATAAAAAAAATTTTCTTGAAAATTCACCGCCTTAGTGCTTTTTCCCCATCTCCAAGGACGGTGGGATACAAACTCGATCGTAAATGCTCTCAGAAACAGTAAGAGTCTCACGTATTTATGCAAACATAAATCAGCAAAATCATATAATAACGTCATATATTTATATTATTTTTTAGGAAGAAGCTTATGAAGCTTCCTAATCCGAACTGTTCCTCCTTTACCAAATTCTTCCAAGACGTTAATTCCGGTCAGTCAGCAAATTATCTGAATCAGCTTCACAGTTTGCAAGTTGAATAATCTGTTTTAGAGATGTTTTAAAATAAGAACAACTCAAATTCGTACACAGAGCCTTGTACATAAATGAAGATGATGAAATCTCATGTGAAACGCAGAATTTGGGTTTGCGAAAATATACGAGAGTAATAAAGTAAAAGGGAGGGAATTGTTTAAATTAATAATAAAGATAAATCCCTTGTCAGATTTACAGCCAAACCGTAATAATATTCTTAATATTATGAAAATTAAAGATTCATATCATTCAAAAAACATAGCATTGTCAGTATCTGAAATGCTATCGACTGATAAATTGATTTAGCGTAGGCATACCTTAATATTCCAGCTGAAAGCAAAAACTATTGATGAATGAGAAAGAGAACATTTGTATGCATGCCATTATAGGAGCGCTTCTAAAAAATTTCTCTGAAATCGTTACTTTACTTCTGATTCATTCAGTTCAAGTTAATTCAGAAATTTAGAGTAACTTATACTAAAGTCAAGAAACTTTGAACTATAACACGTGCCCGATGCCTCTTATATAGAATAAGTTCATGTAAATATGCTCATGTTATATATAATAAGTTCAAGTCCATATATGTAATAGGTTCAGGTATGTAATTATGTAATGAGTTCGAGGAAAGAAGGGAATGGATATAAAAAAGAAGACGGCGTTTTCATAGGAGAAAATTATTATTCTTTATCAAAGGCAAACAACCGTTCTACAATAAAACTGCTAATATTAAGAGCGGGTGAGATTTTAGGATTTCGATCAAATATGGTCAAGTATCTACATTCCAGGAATATTTTAATTTTAGTAAACATAATATTTGTGTGTATGAATGTATTTTACATCTGACAACTAATATACTTTTTTAATCTGAAATATCTTTCTAAAATTTGCCCTCATTATTCAGCACGGTTTTTTAAACACAGTTATAATGTCTGGAAATTATTCTTTTGTCTTTTAATTTATATTGCTTAGCGAATATATAAACGTTGTAAGTTAATAATTTGGAAGCAAATATTAAGCATACAATCCCTATATCAAAAAGATTTTGGCCTTTTCTTTTTCAAGCGCATTTTAACACATATTTATATTACTTACACACACACACACACACACACACACACATATATATATATATATATATATATATATATATATATATATATATATATATATATATATATATATATATAAATCTAATATTTTCATCTAATATCATTGAAGAGCTTGACAGTCTTGTAAACAGTAAGCTTTTGAGTCAACCTCAGAAATGTAAATCAAAAAAGGCGTCCCAATAACATATTAACTGTTTTAATGTCTTGGAATATAAACGGTAAAAAAAATAGATAAATAAATAAATTTTACATTTTAAGAAGGATAAAAAGATTTAACTTAGAAGTTTCTTTTCATCTCCAGAAATGCAGTATTTTCCACAATACTTTTAGGATTTTATAATACTTTTATTTGAAGGGCTATTTTTGAGTTTCTTTCAAAATGGTTTCCAAAAGTGTGTAACATTTATTGTATTTCATTATAGTGTTACATTTCAAAAAAAGTAATTAACTGCATCATACACGTTTTTTGCGAGTTATTGCAAATCTTTTACACCAAGTTTTACGTAGTGCATTCGTGTATTTGTAGGATTGAGGCACGTATATAAAAGTTTATGATTTGAAACATTATTTTGAAAATTTGCACAATAAGTATGGTTATCAAAACATTTTAATACTACTCTGCAAACAAAAGATACTTACTACCAATAAGTACTGATGATATTTTAACCTTGAATATCTTCAAGGACTCTAACTAAATTAAAACTTTTAGGTGCTTTTAAACCTCAGATACCCTCTAACTAGTTTTTATTCACATATTTATCTTTTAATCGTGTTTAAAGACCAAAAACTCCGCTGATTATTCCTTCATGTAAAAAAGTAATATATATATATATATATATATATATATATATATATATATATATATACGTATTTAATAAAATTAACTTTCGTGGACCTATTTTTTGATAACAAAATCACGAACAATCTAAGTAACAGTAAGAATTAAGTGGTTTGGAGATATTTGTCGATATATTCTTCCTTTCGAAGTGGTCCTTGAATCCCATGCATGACTAAATTTGCACTTAATAACAGTATATTTTAAAGCCATTGAGGGTCATTTTCATTTTTCGGTGTTTACCTAAAAACCAATTTCTATCTATTAAATTATGATCTTAAACGACTTTGAGATACCACATAAGTAAAATCATACAAAACCTATGGCTTTTATTCGAAGGAACAAGATTTGATCTTTTTTAATACTCTATATCTGCAAAAAAAAACAGATAACGCATACATCAGAGTTGATTGAAGAAATTGAGACTGACATAAGTTAGGTCTCAATGCAATGGGGACGTCTTTCATTTCTGAAATGCGTCAGAATTGAGAGTTGTTCCGTTGTACTTCCAAAATAGCGTGATACAAATCGTTTCCAGATGAATCTTACAAATGAGAGAAAAAAAATTGTGTCATAATTCGCTGTTATCTGTATGATGCGTGTCCAACACATGTTGCACGCCTCGTGCTTTCAAATATCACGAACTCAGTGTACGATTTAGAAAAAATGATATAATATGTCTTGGTGAAGACACATGAAAAATTCAGCTGAATAAGCATACATCTAAACCCAGCATATAGTTGTTATTCTATAAAATTAAGTAATTAGATTCATTGAAAAAAAATCCTCATAAATACTTAGAAGTATGTTTCTTCAAGTACAGTTCTAGCGCCGATGTTTTAAAAATTGTCAAACAACATAGAACAGAATGACAACTTAAAAACCTTAGTACAGTTGATCGCAGTATCTATAAAAAAACAGTTATTTGTCATAATAATTTTATCATAATAATGTTATTAAAGTTTAGAATACTTTTTTTAACTACTATGCAAGCATGAACATTTAAGTAACACTTATTAAAACTCATTAACTTCAAACGTAGTTTTTAAAAGCTTTTGAAGTACTTTAGCTTGATTTTTTTTTACGTTGCTTTCTGTAACAATAAATTATAGTTAACTTACTTTAAAAATAATGAATTTCATTATGTTTAATTAGTGTAGAATGTCAAACGGTATTTATTATGAGCAAAGAATTTTGCTGTGTCAAAAACTGAAAAACCATGTACAGACTTTTACAAACAGCTATGATAACGGAAATTTTACTATGACTATAATAAATAATTTTGTCAAAAGATTTCTAATTAACAGGGGATATTCTTTTCCATTAACAACCCAGATAACTTAGGAAATATTTATATGTTACGAATTCAATAATTTTTAAAGAAAATTTATTTGAAAAAGCAATTAAGTGTTTAACAGGTGTTATACAATGTAATTATATTTTCAATGTATGATGAATAAGATTGATATTCTTTACAATTTCGTTGTGTTTAATAAAAATTTAATAAATTGGGTTACTCAATTGTAAAGTTAGTTTTAATTTTAAAATTAAAAACTGAGTAAACGAAACATTTTTTAGAAACATATATGATAAAAGGTATTTTAGCGTAACTTTAAAAATGGTTTAAATTGAGTCAGTAACGTAAATTCAGCCACTAAGAAGGCAGAAAAATTTAGATAATACTCATTTTTCAGCTATTAATAATTTTTGATTGATATTTCAAGTCAAACAATGTTATTATTTATTTATAAAAGTGATTAAGAATATTTGTTCTTATAAATATTTGGTATAAATATTTGTTTTTTGGTTTGTTTACAAGTTTTTATTTTCCACTCTCAATTACTTATTCCGCAAATGGTATAGCTAATTCAGAAATAATTTGCTTCATTGTTTTTTTTTCTATGCAGGACTAGTCGATAAATTCGAGGGATGCATAATTTCAAGTAGTTGCAACTGCTAGTATACAGGAACATGCTCAACATACACTCTATTATATATAATGGGGGAGAAAGGTAATAGGATTTACTACAAAATTGAAACTGGGTAAGAGAAACGTACTGTAAAATACTTGTATTTTATAAGAGCGTGGTTTTATTTAGATTTATCAAGAGGCATTTATTTTCTAAACATTTTATGTTTTCTTTGGAGAAAAGAAAACTAAATCACCAAGGTTTTTTTATAGTGACCGTTCCATCGTGAAGGGGAAAAATTTGCTGTTCATATAAGGTCCTCCTACATTTTATCTCAGTTGATGTTTCAGGAGTTACGCTTTCTTTTCCTTTTTTCGCAATATTTCTTTTAATGACTCCTCCCTCGCTCTGCTCTCATTTTCAAATTTTTTTTTCTATCGTTTAATGCGAATTAAGGTCAGAGAAAATTCTAGTATTCCGAGTCTATATTTTAATCACTGAAATGCGGTGTCATGCCACTGATTAACCTTACACTCTTACATGTTAAAAAAGGATGACATCAATCGAGAAACATTTCCTGTCACAAAATATAGCTGTTTTGAAAGATTACAGAATGCTATGGTTTGGTACAACCCCTTAAGTTCTAATCTTCAGTACCACTGTTTCCTTTACAAATTCCTATTTTGCAGAATACATAATAGGAATTATGTATTCTGCGCTAGTCCTGCACTAGGCAGGACTATTATGCAGAACAGTTCTGCATAGAGTGCGCCTCCCCCCCCCCACCCAAAAAAAAGTAAATAAAAAAATAACGTTAAATAAAACACCTCTTTCTTTTGCAAATAAAATAGAAAGGTCAGGGAAGATGAAGATGCGACTAATCTGTTTATACAGATACAAAAGGTAATGACACAAACTTACGGTTTCCGTACTTAATGGAAAAGAGAAAAGCTTTTTCAAGGCATTGTTAATAATGTGTTGGCGTTATCATTAACTATACTCATGATGTACTGTGGAATGAAATGGGCAAATACGTACTTTTTTAGCTACGAGCTATGTGATCTCTTATACATTGAGACAGTGATCAATATAATTATATTACCTTCCCTTTCTTTTTCCAACAATAATTGACAAGTGCTTTAGCTTTTGGTTAGCGTGACAGTTTTGTCTAACTACCGAGGCACAAATTAGAAGTCGACTTCAGTACATTGGTTTGGGCTGCTATTAAAGGAATTTGGTCTTTATTTAGTGATAAGATTTAAGTTAAACTCGAGCAGTGAAACCCCTTACTCCAAAGTCCATTGGTTTAAATTTTTATACTGATTTAAATTTTCTAGATAAATGCTCCCCTTTGTCCCACAAAGATATATTTTTAAAGAGTTTTCATTAATATTTTAACCGGAAGGACTAAATCTCCCCAGATTTTCTGTTTTTCAACTATTCTTTTAAATTAGTTTCTCCTTTTCTTTTGATAATGGGAAATACTCAGCCTGTCTCTCATTATTTTGTGTCTTGTGATCGTTGAGAAGGACAATATTTGAGAATTTTTTTAAACAATTAGAAACCATTATGGATAATTTTTTTATCGTTAGCTGATTTATCTGTTTTTTTTATTGATTTGAGTGGAGTGATAGAAAAATTTATTGACTAATCATCAGTAATTTTTAAAATTGATCAGTATTAAAAGCTTTTGTTTACAACTGGTCATTTTTCGGTAAAAATATTGTTTCGACCTAAGGTCATCTGAAAGGATATAAAATTTATATTTGCTATTTTAAGCAGTAGAAAAAGAATTTATGTACTTTTAATTATAAGAGAAATAACTGACATAATGGCAGATCTCTCTATGGCTATGATCGTAACTTAACAAGGGTTTAATACTGCATCTGTTACCGTAATGTTAAGAGTAGTGAGATCTATATGTAACCATTATTTTATCATTGACTAATCTCCAGAGTTTACCGATATCTCGTAGAAGTGCTTCAAGACCAGTACTTTGATTTAATGAATCTTGTTTACATTTAACGTATCTAATGCGAATGCCTTATAATTTACTATATAAATCCAATGGCACTTATGACTTGTCTTAGATCAAATGTAAAACATTGTGTGTTGCTTTTATTTATTTGTTTGCTTTAATCTTCAAACTGAACATGAGTTATATCAAAAAAGAACGGACAAGGTACACTCCTTTTTTCTAAAATTACATTCCTTCAGAAAGAAATAAAATCAAAACTTATAAATCATCTGTTTGAGATATTTATTTTTTTAAGATATATACTTCAGAATTTTAAAATAAATATTACCTGTAGCAAATTTATAAAATTCAGACATTTATTCCCACTAAATCTCAGGTTATGAATTACATTTTCTTATTTAAGCCATACGTTTTAAATTTCATCAATTAGCAGAGGCAATATGCATGATAAACCCATTTATAATGCCTTTAGTCACATCCGTTCACATGTTTAATTCATTCGATACAGATTTATTGTTCATGAAAATACGAGTACAAAGAAAAAAAAATTTTCGCTTTGAAATTCCTTAAAGCTTTTCTCTGACCTTCAAAATTTCTATCTAAAATAATGTCAACAAAGATTTTTTTCATATTAAAAGGGGAAAAATTTTCAGTTGAGAGAGAACTTTGTGTTCCTGTTTAGCAAATTTATTATTTCCTAACAGAAACGTAATTATAAATAGCGATAAAATTAAGATTGTTCAAAACGAATATATTTTGTTAATAAACAGCTATATTTCTCAATTTAAAATCATTTTTCATTCAAAAACAAATTTCAAAATGCATTGTAACCAATGTCTACTTACATACATCCAAATAAATAAAACCATACACTTAGCACCATATTTGGGAATCCACTTTTAACCTAAGAAAAGTAAATTATAAGGATATGAATGGTCGAACCCGGACTGCAACTCTCACGTTCTCAGCTTCCGGCATTTTCCTCGTCTGACAAGATAGTCATCGGCCACTCTTGGACATCCCCATCGCTATGTTTGTTGTGGAAAAAGTCTCCAAGGTAACCCCAAGTCAGGAAGATCGATTGTTCCAGAGATTTTTCCCCGCTCCAAATACCCACAGGATAATTCTATTGAAAGATACCCATGTGACTGCTCAACTTGTTGTTTGAAACCTAATAGGATCATCCTTCAGCGTAGTGCAGCCTGTAATTAACTACATTAACGGAGGAAGCAGCCAGGAATGGAAAATTATTCTCACAAGTCTGGCCAAGTCAAGTATTTAAAAAGATAATTTCTTTTATGCGATCATTAAATATATCTTAGTCATGCAAGGATGCTTTAACTATGAGGTAATTTGTATTCCGTTAAATGTTTAAAAAAATTCCTTTGAATCAACAAAATTACTTAATATTAATTAAATGTACTATAACTAAAAAAGCTTAAAAATGCAGTATTAAATCGTGGTGAACAAATGTTGTGCACCTCTTCATCAGAACTACAATAAATAAGATACAACCAGAAGTATTTTAGTAGTTAATTGTTATTATTTTTAAAACTGTATTATTTGCAATTGTTCGTTATATTTCAGACTAGCTGAAAACTCGCACTTCGCTAAGGAGTACATTCAAATTAAATACAACGGTCAATGTATGCAATTAATGGCAAAAAAATAATACCCTCATGGACAAAAAAATTAGCGCACCAAGAAAGAGTAGTCAAAATGAAACGAAATTTTACATACGTAATGACTACTTTGATATAAGTAAATGATAAGAAAATCAAAGAAAAAGGATAATTTATTTCAGAGAAAAAGGCAAAAGAACGGAGGAGTTAATACTCCGTTGGACCCTCTCTAGCGCGAATGCACGATGCGATACGATCGGGCATTGAGTCATACAAGTTCTGTATGATGTCTTGAGACATTTCGTTCCATATTTGCTGTAACCTTGCCACTAGTTCATTCAAACTCGTGTGATGCCCAACTCGTCGTCCCAAATGATCCCAGATATGCTCGATTGGAGACAAATCTGGGGATCGGGCAGGCCAAGGAAGGGTAGTAACAGTGCGGAGACAGTCTTGTGACACCCTTGCCGTATGAGGCCGAGCATTGTCTTGTTGAAAAATTGCTCCTGGGAGCCGTTGCATGAGTGGCAACACATGTGGTTGCAGGATTTCATGAACATACCGCTGGGCTGTCATGGTGCCACGGAACAATACTAGGGGTGACCGTGTATTGTAGGCAATGGCCCCCCATACCATCACACCAGCTATGGGAGCGATGTGTCGCTGTACATCAAAGGCAGGATTGAAGCGTTCACCACGGGCTCTCCACACACGAACACGATTGTCATCACTTCCGAGATTGAATCTGAATTCGTCGCTAAAGTCGACCTGGTTCCATTCCGCTGCAGTCCAGTTTCCTCGTGCGCGGCAAAACTCCAAACGGAGGCGTCGATGGGTGGGCGTCAAGGGCAGCACACGTAATGGGCGCCGCGATACCAACTGTCCTTCAGCCAGGCGCCTTCGTATGGTTCGAGAAGACACAGAGGCCCCTAGTGAAGGTGCTACCTGTGCCTGGATGGCGGCCGATGAAGCAGTTGGCTGTACGCGTGCATTTCTTACGATGTGGCGGTCTTCTCGACGACTGGTCTGTCGAGGGCGTCCTGAGCCTGGTCTTCGTGTACATGACATCTCTCGGGTCCACTGGTCCCAGCACCTCCTCACAACACAATCAGAGCGGCCTAATTGACGAGCTACTCGCCTAGCTGACCACTCAGCTTCCATCATCCCGACGATTCTCCCCCTCTCAAACTGCGACAACTGCTTATATTGTCTTCGAACACGGCGTAATGGCATGTCTATCTCAGCTCTTCCTTTGTAAATGATTCAGCACACTCAAACAAGCCTTGGTTACCTGTTTTATACTCCACAGAGTACGATGTTCAACGCCCTCTACCGGCTATACGTAATACGCAATCACGCTGCATTTCTAATCATTTGCATATCTCCCCGACATGTACCTTCATTGCAAGTTTCGTTACGATCCCGCAATTATTTCTTGGTGCGCTAATTTTTTTGTCCATGAGTGTATATATATATATATATATATATAATAAATACGACGATCAATGTATACAATTGATGTATATATATATTTATAAAAAAATCGTAAGGGATATTTTTATAGACAAAATATTGTAGAGGAAAATATTAAATTTAAATGTAATAGTACATATTAATGAATATAGTATTTACTATTACATACTATATTCTTTAGTATGTACTATTACATACAGTACATAATATAATATAGTACAGTTTGAGGAACATATCTTTTATTGCATTTTAATATTTTTTGGATATGTCCAATCGTCTGCCGCATTAGGAAGAAAAAAAAATTTTGTTTGTCTATTTAGTTGTTATGCACGTGACGATAAATATATTTAAAATACCAGAAAAAGAAATCAAGTGATCAGCATTAAAATCTAAAAATGAATCTTTAAAAAACACCAAAAATCAGAAAAGGGAGGTAAAGATTCGAAAAAGATCTCATTTTAAAGGAATTTTCATGATCTTTCTCGTGATACAAATTTTATAACCCTCAAATTATTTTAAATGCAAACTTAAAAAAAGTTACTAAAACAGCAAAAAAATTTTAATTTAAAAAAATCTAAGAAGAATTTTTCAATAATCTATCTTAGTGCACCCCTACACTATAAGAAGAATCGCCATGCAAAATTTCAGCCCTTTAGGTCCAGCGGTTTGGTCTGTGCGTTGTTTGTATGTCAGTCAGTCAGTCAGTCAGTTACGGAACTGTTTTATATATATATATATATATATATATATATATATATATATATATATATATATATATATATATATATATATATATTATATTATATTATATATATATATATATATATATATATATATATATATAGTTATATATATATATGAATCGTAAGGGATATTTATTTTTTTTCGATAATATCCAATCGTCTGCTGAATTAGAAAGAAAACAAATATTTTTTTTGTCTATTTAGTTATTACGCACGTGACGATAAATTTATTTAAAGTACCAGAAAAAGAAATCATGTCATCAGCATTTAATAAATTAAATTATAAAAATTAATCTTTAAAAATTCACCAAAAATCAGAAAATCGAGGTAAAGATTCGAAAAAGATTTCATTTTAAAGGAAATATAGGAGCAGTTGTTATTAGGAATACAAATATAGGATCAGTTGTTAAGGTGGAGTAATCATCAATTGCAGTAGCGGCAGTGGAGTCTTCGGCAGCATTCAGGATGAATTCGCGAAATAAAAGGTGGAGCAGAGGGAAACACGTCTGAATCAGACGGATGGCAGGGCCCGAAAGGCAGGGTAAGAAACTGTCAGTACTAGTTACGTAATTTTTATTTTTAATTTACGCTTACTTTTTTTGAATAACATATCGCTTGATTGAAGCGTCTGTCATTGGGAAACAACTCTAAGCCTCCCGTTATTTTTCTTAGTATGAAATAATATTGCGCATTATAATGAAATATTAGTTATGCTCCGCATTAAGGGTTTCCTCATTAATAGGTGATATGTTTCAGTTAGATAAACTTGATTCAAAAACATATATCACTTAACCTATGATCGTTGTTTTAGTCCAGAAATAAAATTGAAAGGAAAAATTTGGAATTAATGATACTCGCATAAGAAATGTGTAAAGAAAGGGAAATTGGGGGAAGAAAAGGTAGCTCTTAGATTGTAGGTTTACCAAGTATCAAAACAGGCGTGCTCTCTTTTTGAAATGATAGTTACTTGTAACTTTCTTAAGTGTGGGTTAAATAAAAATACAAAGTTCTGAGAGCTAAAAGTTTTGCCTAAGTCGGGTGTCTAAAGCAAAATTGAATATTTCTCATACATTCTACTCACTGAAAGAACCATGAAGAATATTATAATATTTATGAAAAATAGTCGAAAGTAAGAATCGGAACCTAAACTCATGAAAATAGTATCATTTTGAAAGGTAATTAGTGATTATCTTTGGTAGAATTTTGTAAAAATATAAAAAAATTCATTAGCACACTTTAATATATTTCACGTGGAATTCTATCGTCTTATACGATACGTCATATTGAGGATGTGTCATGCCGGGTTGTTTCTAATAAGGAAGAAATAGGGTGATGTTACGAAATTTACTATACAAAGAAATTTAAGATGTGCATCACACATTTAAGGTTATAACATGGAAGATAAAAACTGCAAACATCAAAGCTCAATGTCTTATTCGAAGCGTTTATTAATAAACACATTGTTTTTCACACACAAACACCTTTTGTTTTAACGATTTTGTTTTAACATAATTTAAGCGAAATTTTTTGGTTATGTAAGTGGATACTTTTAAATATTTCTGAGATTTATTAAAGCTCATTGGTAATATTCCTCTTTTTTTTATTAAAATGCAAAAGGATTTTGAATTAATGAACAGGGGATGATCAATAAAAGGAATTAATACATTGGATTGCTTGTTAATAAGTGTTTAATAACTTTCTTCGTGCTATGCATAATAACAAGGTTGTAAAAATTGTGGAAAATGATAAATTTCTAATTTTCTCCGAGTTTTATCACTACCATTATCCAGATTATGCAGCAACACAGCACAAAAGTTGTAAAATCAGCTAAAAGCCATAAAAATATATGTATACATACTTATTACTCCGGTCATTTTCTACTATTCCATTTTAATTTTCCGCACAACATAATCTTGTCAACAAGAAAGTAACTAAACAGTACATTTTTCAAATTTCACAAAATATGCACGTAATTTTCTCGATTTTCAACGTTCCATGTTGTGCTAGCATCAAAACTCAACACAACACTGAAATTTAAAAATTTCCATAACTTTTGGTTCATTCTTTATGAATGTCTTTCTCTCTCTAGAGAATTAACAATCTTAAATTATATTTGATCTCAGAATAATTCTAATTTTAGTTATTCACATTATAAATAATCTAGAAAAATGGATTACCGTAAAAAATGTGTAGTTTTTTTTAAACAAGGTTTTGAGAAACAGTTTGGAAAGTATCGGCTATGGCTACTAAGAAAACTCCTAGAGTTTTTATGGTTTACCTAAGCTAGATGGGCATGCTTGAGATGCAGGTTCAATGTAAATATTCGCGCCGGGTTGCCGGAGTGGTGATAATGCATTGTAACCTGTATTTTCGGGATGTATCAGCCTTTTTGCAAGTTACACTGACACTACTTAAAATGTGTACTCATAAAGCAAAAAGATAAACCCTACATGTAGCCATTCTAAAATGTTGAACTTGCCTTAAAGGCTCGTTCAACCACAATGAAAGTTAGTTCACTAGGCAAAAATTCCTTTCAATGGGGATTTTATTTTGCTTGCAAAAACTAATTTTCTTAGGCCAACGTATTTTAATAGCATGGAACAAACTAAGAATATTAATTTGAATGTCAGTTTTGCATATATATACTACTAGCTGAAAACCCGCGCTTCGCTACGAAGTACATTCGAATTAAATATGTCATTTATGTCAATGTATGTATGTAATTAATGCCGAAAAAAATAAATATATATATTTATAATAAATGCGACGATCAATGTGTACAATTTATGTAATATATATATATATATATATATATATATATATATATATATATATATATATATATATATATATATATATATATATATATATATATATATATATATATAAATCGTAAGGGATATTTATTTTTTTTGGATAATATCCAATCGTCTGCTGAATTAGAAAGAAAACAAATATTTTTTTGTCTATTTAGTTACTAGCTGAAAACCCGTACTTCGCTACGGAGTACATTCAAATTAAATACAACGGTCAATGTATGCAATTCATGCCAAATATAAATATATATTATATGATAAATACGACGATCAATGTATACAATTGATGCAATATATATATATATATATATATATATATATATTTATAAGAAAATCGTAAAGGATAATTTTATAGACAAAATAATGTAGAAGAAAATATTAAAATTAAATCTAATATAAAGAATACTAAAGAATATAGTACAGTTAATATAGTACAGTTTTTAGAACATTTCTTTTACTGTATTTTAATATTTTTTTGGATAATGTCCAATCGTCTGCCGCATTAGCAAGGAAAAAAAATATTTTTTGTTTATTTAGTTGTTATGCACGTGACGATAAATTTATTTAAAGTACCAGAAAAAGAAATCACGTGATCAGCATTTAATAAATTAAATTCTAAAAATTAATCTTTAAAAATTCACCAAAAATCAGGAAATGGAGGTAAAGATTCGAAAAAGATTTCATTTTAAAGGAAATTTTATGATCTTTCTCGTGATATAAATTTTATAACCCTCAATGTATTATTTTAAATGCAAACGTAAAAAAAGTTTAAAAAACAGCTTAAAAATTTAATTTAAAAAAATCTAAGAAGAATTTTTGAAAAATCTTTCTTAGTGCACCCCTACACTATTAGAAGAATCGCCATGCAAAATTTCAGCCCTTTAGGTCCAGCGGTTTGGTCTGTGCGTTGTATGTCAGTCAGTCAGTGAATGAATGAATGAATGAATGAATGAATGAGTCAGTTACGGAACTGTTTTATATATATAGATTATGCACGTGACGATAAATTTATTTAAAGTACCAGAAAGAGAAATCACGTGATCAGCATTTAATAAATTAAATTCTAAAAATTAATCTTTAAAAATTCACCAAAAATCAGAAAATCGAGGTAAATGTTCGAAAAAGATTTCATTTTAAAGGAATTTTTATGATCTTTCTTGTGATAGAAATTTTATTATCCTCAAATTATTATTTTAAGCAAACTTAAAAAAAGTTACAAAAACAGCTTAAAAATTTAATTTAAAAAAATCTAAGAAGAATTTTTCAAAAATCTTTCCTAGTGCACCCCTACACTATAAGAAAAATCGCCATGCAAAATTTCAGCCCTTTAGGTCCAGCGGTTTGGTCTGTGCGTTGTATGTCAGTCAGTCAGTCAGTCAGTTACGGAACTGTTTTATATATATAGATTCTATATGTGTTAATTTTTTAATATACGCGTTGCATTTATTAACGTCAATCGGTATATCCTTAATTCTATCATTATTTTGAAAGAAACACACTTTTTATCTGTTTATTTAGAATAAGATCTGTTTAGATGTACATCGATAGGTTCTTAATCCAAAATTGCGTTTCTCAACCTCTTTCGATTCGCTACCTCCTTTTCCCAAAACCAATTAACATGCGTTCCCCCATGTATACCACCACATAAAAACATTTTTAATATGAAAAAGAAAACACATTAAATGTTAAAAAAAAACAGCGGCCATTCACACTTTTCGGAAGCAGGATCTATGCGAAGCACCAGAAACATAGATAAATGCGAGTCCAATCGGTGCACAGAAATACGAATAAAGGCTGTCCGTGGCCAGAGAAAACAAAACACTTATAAATATGAACACCAAAAAGTAAAAATATATGAGGACACTACCGCAGAGACGCGTTAATACGTGCAGACCTAGAGACAAATGAATGTGTGTATCTGCACCGAAACGTCGGAAGGTGCCAGAACTATCGGAATCGTGAAAATCCATATTTATCCGATTGCGATAATTACAAGGTAGAGCTCATTTTCAGGTGGAACAGTGGAGCGTCTCGGGGAGATTCAGTATCCTCGATCGCAGCGTGTCTGAACCTGGGGGTCGCGAAAGGGCGCTATCAAAGCAGATGAAAAGTTTGAACTAGTCGCTCGTGCAGTTATTTAATATTACTGTGATTGAGTTTTGGTCTGAGGGGTCGAAAAGTGTTCATTTTATTTTCTCATGTTTACAGGAGAGGGGGGGGGAGTCGTGGAGCTGAAAAAGTTGCAATCCTTTAGCTGTATCCGGTGAAATGGAGTCATTGGGGGCGTTTAATAGGTAAACAATTTTATTGAATGGCAATAGTTTTGTCAAAAGGTAAGAGAGTTCCTTCAGCAGCACTACATTTTTAAGAAAGGATTGGAACATAGTGGATTATGGTGAGAAAATTAAAGATGAAAATAAATGATGAAAAAACTAAAGCAGTTTATAAAGGAAACAAAAGAATCTGATCACCGTATTGACTTTCATATTGAAAAAATGTCTTCTACAGGGGTTAGGGTAGGATTGTTTGCAGACAACATTGTTCTCTATTAATGAAATTGAAATGAGTCTAAACAATTCTCTTGAGGATTTCTCAAAATTTGCTAAAGAGCTAAAATTAAGGTTTAATCCTACTAAATCAAATGCCACCTTTTTTTACCACCAATAGGTACATATACAAATACCAACCAAAATTGAGGTTGGACAACCAGGATCTTACCTATGAGAGTCACCCTAAATACATGGGGTTTATTCTAGATCCTGAGTGTACTAGTAATAGACATATTGAACACATTGTCTTGAAGAGTAGAAAACGTCTTAACATTCTTAAATACATTGGAGTGTTGATGCAGTTACCCTCAGAACTATGTAGTATATGGCGTTCATTCAGCCTATTCTGGAGTACGGATTCCTAATATATTGTTGTGCCTCTACCACTAACCTGAAGAAATTGGAGAAAGTTCAACTAAGCGCTGCTCGTATTATCACTGGGTTTAGGCACAGCTGTCCTTCTCAAATGGTGTCGTTCTTTTTGAGGTTGACTCGCAGTCGCTCCAGACTAGAAGACGGTCTGGTCTTGTTAAATACTATAATAAACTCTCTAGTTACGGTCTCTAGTTATCGGTTCTAATGAACCGACTTTAAAAAATGGCTATTTTGGGAAAAAGGGACCACCCCTCCCAGTTAGCGTAGGTGTTGGCTAGAGTACCGGTCAATAGAAAAGAAGTTACAACCGAAAATATATTTAATTAAAGGGCTCTATTCAGGAAATTTCGGGAGAGTATAACACCAGTTCTAAAGAGCCGTTTTAAAAAACTGGCTATTTGACCGTGCCGTTTCAACGCATCTAGGGAAATAATTTAGGGCAAAAAGTCAATTTGTCACTTCGATTTTTTTTGGACAAATAATACAATGTATCATTCTAAATTAACAATTCATCAGAAGCGGAAAACTTAATCTTTAAAATGCTACCTCATTTATCGATTTTGGTTAAGTATAAAGGGAGAGAAAGGGATCGTCACAAAAGATCAACTTCTAGAAATAATATATATGGTTTTTCCATGCACAAAGAATAATGTACACCTACGCGGAATTTCCCAATAAAGAAACTCATTGATGAAATCACAGAATGATAATAAAAGCAAACAATTTTTAAATTTAAAATTTTAGTGCCATTGATCTTTTACATCTTTAATGAGTAATTCCTCATAAATTGAAGATTAAAATACAACACACTGCCAACAACTCTTTCCTTTTAAATGGTTGTTGCTAGATGGCAGGGATGATGACATACCCGCCTTTCATTCTAAAGCAAGCCTTCTTAGTCGAAACTTTGCATTTCTTGAAAGGAATTAATCTTTTTCTTACTATTATTGGAGTTTTGCGGTGATAAAATAACTCTATATCACCATGATATAGAGTTTATGTTTATATCATAGCGATAGTGATATAAACATAAACTCCGCATTTAAGCATTTCATACTTATTTTGAGTACTTTAAACTTTCAGTTATCATAAATTTTACCCGGCTTTCCTTTGTGGAAAGTTACCTAGATAAATAAAGCAATAAAATATAGGAGTGTCCGTTAAAGTATTTTTGTGCAAGATTGTTTTACGTTATATATACAGTGATTTCCGCTTATAAGAATCACGTTTGTTATTTCTGTTTTTCATTCTTAAAAGCGGTTGATTCTTATAGCCGAAATTTATGTTTTTGATCAGGCACACACACATTTATATATACATATATTAGATATTTTACCATAAAATACGCTTTAATTTACGTTAATTATCTTTTCTTAAAATTATTGTTTATAATTTTAAAAATACAACTTAATTTCTTGACCTATAAGTAGATACACATGATTATAATAAGAGAAGAAAAAATCCAATATTTGTTACAACATACCTGCTTAACAGTTTAACATTTCAACTACAGGAAGGGTGCAAGAAAAAGTTTTCTGTGGTAGTTTGACGTAATGAAGTTTTCAGGAGTCTGTTTATACCTCTTTCAATACCAATAGTCTCAGACGAAGATTCACCTTCTAGCTTACGTTTCACTCTTTGATAACGTGCTGAATCTACTAATGTTACGTTTGCCTAAGTCATAGTGAACACTTCGTCGAAGATTTATCTGTTTCCAGAGTCCAGGAAGCCGCAACCAGGATGTGCGAGGTGGGAAAAAAAGTCCCTGTCTTTGTTTGTCAGTGGAGAAAAGTGAAATCGAACCTGGACGGGTAGAGATGCCCCTGGGTCAAGCTAATAGGACAGTTTTGTGCTAAAGCGTTTAAGGAGAAACTATTATGTTATGTCTAACAAAGAAAGAGATGCATTTTACAACTGTATTCCATCCCATCTTATCACTCTTTCTTTAAAAAAAATAAAGAAAGAACTTCATGCCTTTTGAGTGTTTAAGTGGCTTTTTTGGAAAAATGAAAGGAAAGCGAAGAGTGTAAGCTGATTCTTAAAACCGGTGGATTGATTCTTTAAAGCGAAAATGTTAACATGGAAATAATACATTTGTTTTTGTTTTTGCGATATTGATTCTTATAAACGGTTGATTCTTATAACCACTGATCACTATAAGCGGTGGTTACTGTATATATATATATATATATATATATGTGTGTGTGTGTGTGTAGTGTGTAGTATTGTTTCATGTAAATTTTATTGTAATTTGTAATTATTGCAATATCTTCGTGCTTTCAAAGCTTTATCATCCAAGGTTTTCCGTTAAATCAAGAATATATTTTATGTTATAAAGAGACTATATACCGGGTGGTCATAAAGAAACTTTGCCGATATATGGACCTCTAGCGGCTGTTCCGTTCAACCGATCAAGATGAGATTGCAGATATAGTTATTGAGAGATATGAGCTCGGGATTCTGTGAACGGCAACTAAGTGGCGCTCACGGTTACGGTTATAGGTGCAGAAACTCAAAATTTTCAAATAGCAACACCCATTTTTTTTCCATTGCAAAATGC
The DNA here is from genome assembly GCA_907164885.2 of Dolomedes plantarius. NCBI lineage: Eukaryota > Metazoa > Arthropoda > Arachnida > Araneae > Dolomedidae > Dolomedes > Dolomedes plantarius. The sequence goes on along the minus strand of OU015494.1, from coordinate 156,720,279 downwards.
TCAGTGCATGCGAAAACCCTAAAGAGCGTTGGAACGGTACGTGTATCACAAATAACGGACGCGTTATGCACGCACAAAAAACAGCTCTGCGAACGGCCTACAAAAACGATATATGGACCTCTAGCGCCGTTCCGTTCAACCTATTGAAATGAGATTTCAGATATAGTTATTCAGATGTATGAGCTCAGGATTCTGAGAACGGCAACGCAGTGACGCACACGGTTACGGTTATAAGTATAGAAACTCGAAATTTTCAAATGGCAACACCCACTTTTTCCCATCGCAAAATGCTCAGCGCATGCGAAAACCCTAAAAAGCGTTGGAACGGTACGTGTATCACAAAAAACGGACGCGTTATGCACGCACAAAAAAACAGCTCTGCGAATGGATAAGAAAAACACGATCAAAGAGCTTTTTATCGGTTTTCTACGCTTAATATCTGGCGAACGGCGTTCTGTGATTGGTTTCTAGCCTCTGCCGTATGCAAATTTCCTCCGTGCGCCCCGATCGTGCCTTTGTTGGCCGATCGCAGAGCTGTTTTTTGTGCGTGCATAACGCGTCCGTTTTTTGTGATACACGTACCGTTTCAACGCTTTTTAGGGTTTTTGTATGCGCTGAGCATTTTGCGATGGGAAAAAGTGGACGTTGCCATTTGAAAATTTCGAGTTTCTATAGCTATAACCGTAACCGCAAGCATCACTGTATTGGCGTTCTCAGAATCCCGAGCTCATACCTCTGAATAATTATATCTGAAATCTCATCTCGATAGGTTGAACGGAACGGCCGCTAGAGGTCCATATATTGGCAAAGTTTCTTTATGACTATCCGGTAAATATACCTGTATTAAAAAAATGAACTAATCTAAAAAATATTTTACAAAGCAAAATCAGTTCGCACGCGACTGTTGTCAGTTAAGAGAAAATAGTTTGCTTATGATTTAGCTTAACACATAAAAGGAGCAATTACTTCAGAAAAAGTTTCATTTACCTTAAAAATAGGCTTTTGATGACCAAGCATGAATGCATGAAATAAGATTTTGTCTCTGTTAATCCTAATGACTGTTAATATTAGGGTCTTTTTATGACTGTTTATGTTAGGATACATGACCTGTGATATACTTTCCCCAATACGTGCTACTCGAAATAAAATTTGCAAAATACTATGATATGTTTTTCAGTAATTTGAATGAAATTATCGAATTTTATTCAAATTATTCAAATTATCAAATTACTCAAATTACTCAAATTGCTCAAATTATCCAAAAAAATACTTGGATCAAGGAGCAAAACTGTTGTCTTAACAACAAAATTATTCATTATACATAAGGTCTTAAAAGTCAATTTTTATTATTCCTATAGAATTTTCTTTTATCCATATAAAATTTCATCGTTATTTAGAGAAATATACATTTTATAAGAATAACAAAAGATTTCTCTCAATTTTAATTCGAAAATACATATATGTATTCTTAAAAATTAACGCTTAATAATCTATATATATAAAACAGTTCCTTAACTGACTGACTGACTCACTCACTCACTGACATACAACGCACAGACCAAACCGCTGGACCTAAAGGGCTGAAATTTTGCATGGCGATTCTTCTTATAGTGTAGGGGTGCAATAAGAAATATTTTTGAAAAATTCTTCTTAGATTTTTTTGAATTAAATTTTTAAGCTGTTTTGTAACTTTTTTTAAGTTTGCTTAAAATAATAATTTGAGGGTTATAAAATTTATATCACGAGAAAGATCATAAAAATTCCTTTAAAATGACATCTTTTTCGAACCTTTACGTCGATTTTCTGATTTTTAAAGATTAATTTTTAGAATTTAATTTATTAAGTGCTGATCACATGATTTCTTTTTCTGGTACTTTAAATAAATTTATCGTCACGTGCATAATAACTAAATAGACAAAAATATATTTGTTTTCTTTCTAATACAGCAGACGATTGGATATTATCCAAAAAAAATAAATATCCCTTACGATTTATATATATATATATATATATATATATATATATATACACTGCTGGCCACTGTAAATGCAACACCCTGAAGGAAACATGCAAATAACATGAAATTTACAACATGCATTAGCGGAGGTGAGATATGCAAATGATTAGAATTTCAGCGCAGACGCACATCACGCACGCCTGTGGCGCCACTTCAAAGCGCTATTTAAGGCTTGGACATTTCGACGATTTCAAGTTCGGCAATTGTTTTTTCTTGTGGTTTTTCAAAAAAAAAAACGATCAATTATGCCTCGTCAAAAACAGCGATCGTCTTTTCATCAAGTATCCGAGTTCCACAGATGAAGGATAGTGGCCTACCGAGATTGTGGATTATATTTCAGGGAAATCGGTAGTCGTATTGGACGAAACCAAACAACTGTAATGCGGATATGTGATCGTTGGATGCAGGAGGGTACGACGGACCGGCGTGTTCGATCGCATCCACCTCAGCGCACCACTTCACGTGATGACAGGCAAATTGTGCGCATGGCAGTGACGGATCGCTCAGTCACATCACGAGCCATAGCACAGCACGTGCACTCTTTAACGCATCATCCAGTGTCTGCGCGTACCATTCGACGCCGTTTACAGCAGAGTGGTCTGTCCGCAAGACGTCTATTGCTTTGTCTACCCTTAACGCAGAACCACTGACGTCTCCGCCGCTAATGGTGCGATGGCAGAAGGATGTGGACGGCAGAATGGAATGAAATTGTCTTTATTGACGAGTCACGCTTCTGTCTGCAACACCACGATGGTCGCATTCGAGTCTGGAGACACCGTGAGGAGAGGATGCTGAACAGCTGCGTTATGCACCGCCACACTGGTCCTGCACCGGGTATTATGGTATGGGGCGGTATTGGATATCACTCTCGCACACCTCTAGTACGCATTGCCAGTACTTTAAACAGCCAGCGCTACATCTCCGAGGTGTTGGAGCCAGTTGTCCTTCCTTACCTTCAGGGCTTGCTCACAGCCATATTTCAACAGGATAATGCGCGACCACACGTGGCACGCATTGTCCAACGTTTCTTCGTCAATCGCCAGATTGAATTGCTTCCCTGGGCGCCTCGCTCTCCGGATCTTTCGCCGATAGAAAACATGTGGTCCATGGTTGCTCTACGATTGACCCAGATTCTATCCCCAGCTGCCACAGCAGATCAACTTTGGCAACGTGTGGAAGCTGTTTGGTCTGCTGTACCCCAAGAACTCATCCAAAGTCTCTTTGAATCAATGCCGAGGCGCGTGGCAGCGGTGATCTCCAACAATGGCGGCTACTCTGGCTACTGATTTTGGCAGGAACCACACTTCACAGAAGTCTATAAATTTAATCATTTGATATTTGGTCAACATGTTATCTACAAAATAAATTTTGTTGTGATATCTCTTGCCTTTCTTGGTGTTGCAATTTGGGTGGTCAGCAGTGTATATATATATTACATCAATTGTACACATTGATCGTCGCATTTATTATAAATATATATATTTATTTTTTTCGGCATTAATTGCATACATTGACCGTTGTATTTAATTCGAATGTGATAGTAGTATATATATGCAAAACTGACATTCAAATTAATATTCTTAGTTTGTTCTATGCTATTAAAATACGTTGGCCTAAGAAAATTAGCTTTTGCAAGCAAAATAAAATCCCCATTGACAGGAATTTTTGTCTAGTGAACTAACTTTCATTGTGGTTGAACGAGCCTTTAAGGCAAGTTCAACATTTTAGCATGGCTACATGTAGGGTTTACCTTTTTGCTTTATGAGTACACATTTTAAGTAGTGTCAGTGTAACTAAAGCAAAAAGGCTGATACAACCCGAAAATACAGGTTACAATGCATTATCACCACTCCGGCATCCCGGCGCGAATATTTATATTGAACCTGCATCTCAAGCAAGCCCATCCAGCTTAGGTAAACCATAAAAACTCTAGGAGTTTTCTTAGTAGCCATAGTCGATACTTTCCAGGCTGTTTCTCGAAACCTTGTTAAAAAAAACTACACATTTTTTACGGTAATCCATTTTTCTAGATTATTTATAATGTGAATAACTAAAACTAGAATTATTCTGAGATCAAATATAATTTAAGTTTGTTAATTCTCTAGAGAGAGAAAGACATTCATAAAGAATGAACCAAAAGTTATGGAAATTTTTAAATTTCAGTGTTTTGTTGAGTTTTGATGCTAGCACAATATGGAACGTTGAAAATCGAGAAAATTACGTGCATATTTTGTGAAATTTTAAAAATGCACTGTTTAGTTACTTTCTTGTTGACAAGATTATGTTGTGCGGAAAATTAAAATGGAATAGTAGAAAATGACCGGCGTAATAAGTATGTATACATATATTTTTATTGTTTTTAGCTGATTTTACAACTTTTGTGCTGTGTTGCTGCATAATCTGGATAATGGTAGTGATAAAACTCTGCGAAAATTAGAAATTTATCATTTTCCACAATTATTACAACCTTGTTATTGTGCATAGCACGAAGAAAGTTATTAAACACTTATTAACAAGCAATCCGATGTATTAATTCCTTTTATTGATCATCCCCTGTTCATTAATTCAAAATCCTTTTGCATTTTAATAAAAAAGAGGAATATTACCAATGAGCTTTAATAAATCTCAGAAATATTTAAAAGTATCGACTTACATAACCAAAAAATTTCGCTTAAATTATGTTAATCGTTAAAACAAAAGCTGTTTGTGTGTGAAAAACAATGTGTTTATTAATAGAAGCTTCGAATAAGACATTGAGCTTTGATGTTTGCAGTTTTTATCTTCCATATTATAACCTTAAATGTGTGATGCACATCTTAAATTTCTTTGTATAGTAAGTTTCGTAACATCACCTTATTTCTTCCTTATTAGGAACAACCTGGCATGACACATCCTCAATATGACGTATCGTATAAGACGATAGAATTCCACGTGCAATATATTAAAGTGTGCTAATGAATTTTTTTTATATTTTTACAAAATTCTACCAAAGATAATCACTAATTACCTTTCAAAATGATACTATTTTCATGAGTTTAGGTTCCGATTCTTACTTTCGACTATTTTTCATAAATATTATAATATTCTTCATGGTTCTTTCAGTGAGTAGAATGTATGAGAAATATGTAGAAAATAAATATTGTACGGTTAGAAAACTGCAAAATTATGATCTAAGTTATTTTTCTCTGATATTTCACCTTCCCACCCGACTAATAATCAGGGAGAAAATTCGTTCTAGGAAATCTGCCTTGTGCGTTTGAGCTTGAATCCAACCCCAGATTCACTTTTCTGAATTAAATACTCTGAGCTCATACTAATATGCAAATTTTCAGGACTATTTAATGAACATTTTTTTTTATTTTGAACACCAGGCTTTCGCAAAATGAACTAGTGAATTTTTAAATAACTGCTATGATGTGATATGCAATAACAATCTATTACATGAATTAGCTTCCTGGTTGGCTATATAGGCCAGTAGATGGGGCTTTGTAATACAAGAAAAAAAAATTCAATTTTGCTTTAGACACCCGACTTAGACAAAACTTTTAGCTCTCAGAACTTTGTATTTTTATTTAACCCACACTTAAGAAAGTTACAAGTAACTATCATTTCAAAAAGATAGTACGCCTGTTTTGATACTTGGTAAACCTACAATCTAAGAGCTACCTTTTCTTCTCCCAATTTCCCTTTCTTTGGACATTTCTTATGCGAGTATCATTAATTCCAAATTTTTCCTTTCAATTTTATTTCTGGACTAAAACAACGATCATAGGTTAAGTGATATATGTTTTTGAATCAAGTTCATCTAACTGAAACATATCACCTATTAATGAGGAAACCCTTAATGCGGAGCATAACTAATATTTCATTATAATGCGCAATATTATTTCATACTAAGAAAAATAACGGGAGGCTTAGAGTTGTTTTCCAATGACAGACGCTTCAATCAAGCGATATGTTATTCAAAAAAAGTAAGCGTAAATTAAAAATAAAAATTACGTAACTAGTACTGACAGTTTCTTATATAACAAATATTTAAAAGTATACTGGTTATTTGCGAAACATTAATGCCGATTGCTCTCTCTTCTTATTAACAATAATCATGAAAGAATATAGTCACTGTTATAACTTATGCCGAATCCGGATGAATGCAATAGAAATTGAAAATCGTATTCTTTAACGATATAGTATAAAGCTAAGCTATTTGTGTACCGTTACTTTTAGGGCCTGTTCACATAGGAATCCGTTGCGTTGCGTTAAGGGAAAGATGACGTTGAGACGAAAATAAAACCAATCATAGGCGTTAAAAAGTTTAGCAATGAAATTTTTAACGCCTATGATTGGTTTATTTTCGTCTCAACGTCATCTTTTCCTTAACGCTACGCAACGGACTCCTATGTGAACAGGCCCTTATGCTCTAAAAAAGCTAGGCGATCGACCGAAAGTAATTAATTTTTTTTTTAATATACGTTCTATAACAGATGTAAGATAAAAATTTTATGGGGGGGGGGGGTTCCATCGATGTTTTCAACGCCCCTAATATTGCCGAATTAATAATGAATAATGTTATGCACGCTAAAACAGTTATAATTCTTTTCATAAATGCCACCATAAAGAAGTTAAAAATTTTTCAGTACCACCAGCAAAAAAGTAAGCAATTAGTATTTCAGCGTTATTTAAGGTTGCTACAGGGTGATTTTGTAGTCGTGGTCTTATTCACTGATCGTTTTTGTTTTTTTTTGTTTTTTCTTTTTGTCATTCAGCGCTTCATATCGTCTTTATCGTCATTCGGGCTCTGCCATCCGTCTGATTCAGACATGTTTCCCTCTGCTCCACCTTTTATTTCGCGAATTCATCCTGAATGCTGCCGAAGACTCCACTGCCGCTACTGCAATTGATGATTCCTGCACCTTAACAACTGCTCCTATATTTGAAGAAATCTTTAATTACTTCGAGTGAAATTTTCCAAATAAGGAATGGGAGTACTACAATATGATTCATGGATTTCTGATCTTCGCTCGGACGACACTTTAGAATTCTGATGGTTTTCCTGCTGTAAGTAATTTCTGTTGTTCACTTTACGCAGTGCTCAGTAATAACTTAACCGATATTAATTCATATTTAAAATCAAACCTGTTCGAACTATACTTTTCCACATTTGGTGATGAAATCAATAATTGTTTGTCAAATTTAAATGTAATCATAACCAGAATTAATAATGAACTCTGATAAGCGCACCTCGTCCAAGGGACGTAAAACTAATAAATTAAATACTGAAGCTAGTACTTTAGCTACTTCAAATAAATACGATATTTTAAATAAGGAAGCCTCAACTGACATTCCCGCCACTCAGCCATTTGTAGCGGGAAATGCTGAAACTATGAGTACTTCGAATCCTGACGCTGATGGCCCTAGTAGCAGTACTGGAGCCATTAATAACGCTAATTCCCAAAGACGTCAAATATTTTTTGAGATTAACTACAATTGGCGGACAACGTTAAAAACTATTAGAGAACTTGCTAGCGACGTTGTTGCGGTGGTTTCGGGTACAATCACCAAAATAAATATCCAGAGTGCGGAATCTTACAAAATCTTACAAAAATAACCTAGATTCTGAAAGATTCCATTCTGAACTATGGACCCTAGGTCTGAGATACCACGAAAATTTGTTATTCGGGGGCCTCCCACTAACACGCCTACTGCTGACATAGAAGATAAGTGAAAAGAAATCGAGTTAGAGCCCATAAAAATTGCGCATCTTACTAATCGTAAGACCAAACAACCCCCGCCATTGTTCATGGTGGCTATTCAGCCCTCCCCCGATATAGATAATCTAGTTTACATTAACACTACTAATTACTTGAAAGTTACCTTAAAGCATTTTAAACAGACTGGAGTAAGTCAATGCTACAAATGTCAAATGTTTGGACATTCTTCGCTGACCTATAAATTTTCTCCACGATGCGTAAAATGTGGCGAGGGTCATTCTCCGGGTGAATGCATCCCCAAGAACACCAACGGAAAAATCAAAGGCGCAAATTGTAAGGGTAATCACACGGCTAATTAGCGTGGTTGACCGATGAACCACAAAAATAAAGACAAGTTAACGGTAAAAGTAGTTAATAATCCTAGTGTACAAAAAATTAAGACTTCAAAAAGGGAACTAATAAAAATAAAAAACAAGTTTTTGTGCCTTCTGAACCCCCTAAAACTTTGGCGTGGAAGGTCCCGCCCAATAGTAAAAAATTAATAACTTCTAAAGAAAGCGTTGCCTCAACATCGCACTTATTGAGATCTCTTCTAGCGTGTCTTAAGCCCCCCGGAAAATCCCCCAAAAGAATTTAAAAAGTCCTCACCTGCCAAATCCACAATTCAAAATTCTGAACCCACAGCTACCACTTTCTAGGCAGCTGACACACCCAAAGGCATCGACCTCAACATTCACTGAATTCTCCAGTGTAATTAAAAATATTAAAGAATTAATGTCAGAATTTAATATTTCTGACCTTGTACAATTATTTAAATCCATTGCTGGCATCCTAAAAGAAATTAAAGACCCTAATGAAAAAAAAATTATGGCCATCTTTCACAAAATTGACATCTACCTAAACTCCCACCCCCTGCCATGTCTAATACTCCTTTCTTTCCCTGATTGAGAGTTTTGTTCTGGAATGCTAACGGCTTATCTAACAAAATTAATGAATTCAGACAGTTATTAGAAAACTCTATCAACGTCGCTGTTATTCAAGAGACTAAATTTTACTCACCGTGGCGATTTAATACATTTAATTATACCCTTTTTAAAACTGACCATTCCCCTATCGCAAATAGTAATCTAAACCCAGGTACAGCTATTTACGTCCACAGGGGCTTTAAACATCTTTGAGTTAATCTCATTGTTACATCTAGGACTTAAAATACTTCCATTATGACCACACCAACCTTTCGCAAAGTGAATTCGGGAATTTTTAAATGACTGCTATGATGTGATATGCAATAACAATCTACTACATGAACTACCATCCTGATTGGCTATGTAAGTCACTAGATGAGGCTTTCTAATACATAAAAAAATTCAATTTTGTTACAGACACCTGATTTAGGCAAAACTTTTAGCCCTCAGAGAGTCATAATTTTATTTAACCCACACTTAAGCAAGTTACAAATAATTATCATTTCAAAAAGAGAGTACGCCCGTTTTTATATTTTAGGTACACCTACAATCTAAGAGCTATCTTTTCTTCTTACAATTTCCCTTTCTTTGGATATTTCTTATGCGAGGATCGTTAATTACATATTTTTCCTTCCTATTTAATTCTGCATTAAACCACGCGATCATAGATTAGGTTATATATGTTTTAGAATCAAGTTTATCTAACTGAAACATATCGCTTAATTATGTCGAACCTTTAATGCGGAACATAACTAATATTCGAACTATCATACGTAACATTATTTCATACTTTGAAAAAATAACAGGAGATTTAGAGATGACAGACCTTTCGATCAAACAATAAATGTTATTCAAAAAAGGTAAGCGTATATTAGTTTGAAAACTGATTGGAGCCATACTTTCTGACACTTTTTAAGACGAAAAGAAATTGTGTAAGTTAGCACCATTAAATAAAGTAACATGCAGCTCTGGGATTTCTATTAAACCCTCTTCAGGGGCAGTGGTCCAATTTTGGACGACCTATTTTTATTATTTTATAACAACTAAATCATTTGCTGAATTTATCTGTAAATTCCTGTAAACTTTTACACATTAGTATGCTTGAGAAACAACAAATGGCAGCACTCTACGTGTCTATATTTTCTGAGAGGATAATTTTTTGTTGCAAGCCAGAAATTTGTCGAAGATTTTCCCAGTTTTTCTAAGTTGTGAGTATATAGATGCTCCGAAGTACTAGAATTTCACTTTACGATTGTTACGTATTTATTTTAAATAGAAAAGTTTAATTTATCTGCATAATTTCTTATCTTTTTTTGGTTCAAATATGAACCACCACGGTGGTTCCACTGTCCATGCCAACAGTGGGACTCGAACCCACAGAAAGCACTATTGAAGTAGTTTTTCTAAGTTGATGACAGTTTTTAAGTAGCATTTACTGTCACTAGATGGCAGCACTATCGATTTAAAAAATTCTTTTTAGGGGGAGGGGGTTGGAGCGCTAGGCTCAATTTTTTTCTACATGACGGCTAATTAGACCGGGACCTACAGTTTAAAGCCGATTCCGAACGGCTGCATACATCCATGCCAACAGTGGGACTCGAACCCACAGAAAGCACTATCGAAGTAGTTTTTCTAAGTTGATGACAGTTTGATTTTGGTTCTTGAAAGCTTGGTTTTAAATCGTGAAACCTTGGTTTTGATTAGTTTATTTGCCCTTTCTTATTTCTAGATTAGACTGTGAAAGAAAACTTTACTTTCCTTTGACTTTGCACTGCGTCAGGGTGACTAAAAAAATCTTACTGTTTCTGAGACACTTGAAATTTTTGATTTATATACAAGGTACGCCCATAAAGTAACCGGACATTTTTTTTATAAATAAGAAATATATTACTCACCTTCAAATAAATTTATCTCCTTCAAAATAATCGTTAAAGGAGTCTATACAATTTTTCCGACGTTTCTTCAAGTCACTTTACTTTTCTCCGTACTTTTTAGAGTATAGGCATTAAATTTTAATGCAGATTCTATTGTTTCAAATTTATACGCCGCACCAACGTGTTTAGATACTGGCTTTATCTCGATGCTTGTGTCATGTTTTTCAACAACCTGACTCTGTTTTTCGTATTTGTGCTTATACGACTTCTTTTTTACCGCTTTAATTACTTCAGTATTAGCAGTTTTAATGCTGGAACCTGAAGGCGCTTTTTCACGTTTTTTATCCCCCTTAACTTTAGTTTTATCCTCTTTTGACGAAAAAGTCTCTTTAAAACGTCCTTCTTCAGAATCGCTATCATTTAAATTCTTTAATACTGCTTCAGTTTTAGGAAGATTAAGCTTTTCGTACTGGTGCGTTTTAATGCAACCGACGTCTATAACTTCCGAAGCATCAGCTAAACTACTTACAGTATAACTCTGTGTCAACTTTTCATCCTGATTCTCAGTCTGGTTTTCATGTACTTTATTTAAAACCATATTATCAACCTGGCCTACAGCATCCTCATTCGGATGGAAACTTGAAATAATATCATCATTACCTAGCCAGTTCCTACTATCGTTTAAAGAATTTTTATTGTCGTCAACTAATAAGTATTCACTAACTTCCGTAACGCATACTTCGTCATCTACTAAATTTCCTTCATTAACAGATGTGTGAATATCATCTAAAATATCAGGTATAGCATCAATAATATCAGGTATAGCATTAATAGAATTGTCAGATGATTTATTTTCTAAACCACTAGCATTAATATCGGCACTATTTTCAGAAATTTGTACTGGAATTACCTCATCATTCCAGCTAGACTCACTTTCTTTATAAGCCACAAAAATACCCTGACTTTCACTATTCTCAAAATAATGATTACTGCTCGGACAAAATAATACATTTGACCACACAGTTTCAACAGGTTGAACCATATCATGTGAATCAACTTGCCAGTGCGAGTAAGGTGCTTGCATATTATTTACTTTAAGTGCACTAATTTCATTATAACGCCGTGAGCTTCTATTATTTCGCCCACGATACTGCTTACGCTGCTGGTTTGAAACTCGCGAAAAATTTTGGCGCGGATGTATAAAACTTCTCGTACCTGAATGGCGGTGAGGGGTAGCGAAGAAATGCCTATTGTCATATTTAGCTAAAGCTTGAAGGAGGGTAACCTTGCTTGTAATTGTTTGATTATCTAAAAAATCTTGGACACTTGGCTTCAAACGTTGGATAACTATTTTTAAGATTACCGCTTCCGTCACCCCTTCTAGATATTCCTCACACTTGGAAATCTTTTCCATAGCAAAATCTAATGCAGACTGACCTTCACGTTGCCTTAGCGAATAAATTTCCGCTTCAATTTCACTTTGATTAAAGGTCTTTGGAAAAACGCTAAGAAACTGTTGCTTGAATGACGAATAGTCAAAAATCAGATTGCTGCTTTGCATACACGTGTACCACTGATATGCACTACCTCTTAAAGCGGCTAGAGCAGTTTTAAGTTTATCCCCCTCTGGGGTGCATTGTTGCTGAAAGTAATGCTCAATTTTCTTTAAGAATTGGCTTGAGGGGCCGCCATTGAATGTGGCTTCGAATGGCGCAATTTGCTGAACCATAATTACCCGAGGAAAATTTCCAGCAGGGTTTTGTTCTACAACACTCATTTTCAAATAGTATATAAGTACTTGCAACAATTTTATCAATATAAGTACACAGTACACAGTTTTTAATTTCAAATATGTTGTTCGTTATAAATGTAACGAGAACAACCAGGGTATATATAAACTTCCGGGCGCCAGTATAGAGTTAGTAGCTCACTTCTACCCAGACTTGGGTGTATATAATTTGAAGTGGCACTCTATTTGAATTTGAAACAAACACAGTTTATACATGAAACAATGTTCATTGAATTCGTTGCACATATATAATTGCTTTTACAGTAATAAGCATACGTACTACTTGTACGGAATATATATATTATCATTCAATAGAAATACACATTTCGAATACTCATAAACAGTAAGTCAAACCAGCAGTACTGCCACGTACACTTCGGGCCTGCTAAGCACTAGCGCAGGATAACACCTTTTCAACCTTAACAACAACATTTTTTTTTAATGACGCTGCATGGTATTTATACTAAGCGCGTATGCCGAAATTAGCATATCTAAAGCAGCTTCTTTAATTCATTCACTCAAAAGTTCGATTCTTGTGAATCGAATCTTGTGTATACCTTACAAATGTCTTAAACTTCTAGATTCCTAAAGTAGAAGTGAAGTCTATTCTAACACAGCCTGAAATTTTAATATAATACAGAAGAAAAATGCCTTAAAATGAATTCGCACCAATTTTTTTTTTTTTTCCGCAGATATAGGGACTTTCCTAATACTAGAAAGCAGTTGTCACAAGTTGCCTAAAAAATTCTGACTCCAGGTTGCTTTTGCAATATTCATTTTATATTCAATTTGAAATATCACATCTCTTATGCTACATACAAATAGAATGTTAAATTATAAACATTAAAAGTAATAATATTTTAAAATAATTCAGCTTAAAAAAAAGTCATAAGAGGAAGCTGAAAGGTAGTATAACACAATAAAAAGAAATAAAGCATCAATGTTATATATTTCAACCTTTGAGGACAATATTCATATTTAAATATGGCATCCAGATATTAATTTTGTAGATGTATTGAAGGGGGATACGTTAAATTGTTCCAGGGATATCTTTGATCATTTTCCTAATATCAGTGGGAACTGCGTAAAGGGTACTATTCAAAAGATTTAAACGATATTTTCGATGCTATCATAGGGAGCGAAATGCTTTGATATGACCTTGGCTATCGGTTGCATTTATCTATTTCAGAACAAGTATTAATATTAGAAGTAGGGTCATTAAGAGGTTGGGGGGGGGGGAGGATACGATATTGATTTTTAAAACGTTAAGTTGCTTTCCACACGGAATTGTCAGCTGTGACTAAAGAGTTAAGGTAATTTTCCCAATTACTGTTAGATTTGCCTGTAGGATAATATTCGAGATCTTCTGCGTTATTCATGGTTTAATTTAAATGTATTATATTACGCTACCATGTTTTCCACTCTCTATTCCTGCAATTAATTAAGATTTTAAAGTGTCCATTAATATTAGTGTTGTTCCCGCTCTATTCCTATTGTTGATCAAGATTTTAAGGTGTACATTAGCATAGGTGTTGTTTGTGCAGGGAATGACTTAGATGCTGTGATTTTCGATGCTATCATTGGGATCGTAATTCTGTTAACTAAGTTTTCAATATTGTTAGTGTTATTAGCAACTGGGTGGACAAAGGATATGCTGGAAAGGTTATTTTAAAATTTAGCCCAATTGATAAATTAATTTTGTTTAAATTAAGGGAGTAATGGTCCGGGTGATTGTTAGAACCAAAAAATGATCGGTTTGGTGTGGTTTGGAGCGCTACGGTCAACTTCTACTACACGAGGGATAATTAGACTACACGAGGGATAATTAGAAGTTATTGGGCCTGTGGCCCTCTACTTCCGGGTCTTGGCATTATCTTCGTTAGGGCCTGCCTAGCATCATTGGAAAAACAAGCATGTTAGTTAAGGAGATACGAAGCAGTGGCGTAGCGAGAGGGGGGGCAAGGGGTCTATCATGTCCCGGGCGCCAAATGGTCCCAAACTAACTAATTCTATATATTATACTACTATATGTTTTTCGGGGGGGGGGATGCCAAAAGGTATCGTGCCCCGGGCGCTAGTTATGCTCGCTACGTCACTGATACGAAGGTGAGATAATTTTGATCCTTGAATTTCTGTGGCCGAAGGAAGAAAGTAAATTAGCAGACAGTTTAAATGTTAAGAAGTAGTAAAGAATTTTAAAAAAATTTTACCGCGAGTTATGCGAACATAACTAACGTAAAATTATTTGGAAATATTTTTTCCTATGTTTTTTGCCGTAGGTAAACTTACGTGTCAAATTTTAGATTTTTAAAATTATTTTTTATTTATTTTTTTAGTAAAAGATCTAATGAATAGAAACACATAATGCTTGTCATCTCGGAGCGGTAGGAGAGTTTAAGTAGTACGGACAAAAGTTCGTCACTGGGGATCGAACACATGAAGGTCAGGGAGTACAAAAACCTTAAGCTTAAATCATAGTAAAACCTCGTATTTTCAATATCTAAAGCAAATTCAGTTTTCTTCCATAGCAGCACAGAAAGTAAATGCCTATACAGCCAACCAGGGCTGGAAGAGTTTATTCCAAGGAATGTTGCCAGTCCACAATAACAAAACTATTAAGAATGGGATTGTTACCCCATAGTGTAAACAAAACATTAAAATAATCATAGAAAGGGCTCGAAACAACCAAGCAAAATAGCCTAAGAGACCGAACATGTGGTCTAACTTTTTTCCTCCTTTTCATACCTTTTGTCCCATACTCTCGCGTCCTTCCATGCTTACTACTCCATCATTTCTACTGCATTTTTCTTCTCATTTTCGTCATTCCATTTTTCATAGTTTCACTGCTATGCCATGCCAAAACTTCTTGAGAGCCATTTTGGCTTGTTCCACGAGGAGAAAACCCAGCTTACTTGAAATGATTGCTCAAAATATAAACACAAGAACTTTAAAAATAGTTGCTTCTCTTTTGCAGAACCCAAGCAGCATTTATCTGCTACCATCTAGATTATGCTGTCAATCTTAGGTCACTCCTGGTTGGTTGATCCGAATCAGTTGAGGCAACTTATTCATCTTTTCTGCTGCTCGACCGAAAAAATCGTCCTTTAACACATTGTTGACCAACAATTATATTGACCGGTCACGCTCATTAGCTTTCACTCTAAACACGAGTTAAATCGAGTTAGCTTCAGCAAATCACAGCTCGTCACTCAGTCAAAGTCATGTAGTTGACAGAGTACCTAGCGGGGGGGGCGATGCCCCCCCCCCCGCTTTACCTCCGAACCACAACTCGTTACTGGTCATCTGCGTTTGTGCATGAGAACACGAGTTTACTCGTGACGGGTCAACAATGTGTTGAGTACAAGTTTATCACGACAGCATTTTCGGTCAACTTCAGTACAAAAGACTGGTTTGAAAGAGTTACCTGCCAATATTTAACGTAACTCTCCTGTGTGATATGGACGAAAAAGCCTTGCATACTAGTTAATTTATGGCGTTTACTGGTGATGCCTCCTTAAGTTTGACCACGAAAGTCAGTACGATCTATTTCATTCAGATTTAAGTTCCTATCCGTAAACGAATGTCTGGAATAGAGAAATCTGGGGGAAAAAAGTGTTCGAAAATTTGAGGCGATTTTGATAAAATGGATTTTATATATTTCACGAAAATTAATTAATCTAAAAGTTTGAGATTGAATGTTGGCATTGCAACGTGTGGTACTACTATTAGTTCGGACTAACGAGTAGACATTGATGGTGTAGATTCAAAAATAATTATTTTATAGAGCCAGTTACAACTTATTTACAGTGTTATTCAGGTCATTTACATTAGTCACTCCACTGTATGAATAAACCTTGTAAGCGAGATAACGACAGCTCTGCTTTCTGGCATTCTGGCGAAGAACTTCTCAGGAAAGTTGGTGGTAACTGCAGTTCTCGGGCCGGACCCTCTATTGCAAACATTTCAATCAGTGGTCCCATGAATTTCAAAAACGAGCCTGAAAAGAAAACCATAACAGAGATAGGAAAGATCAAAGAAGGAAATTAAGCGTCTATCCGGGAGTTCGTGAGTAAAAAACATAAAAGAAAAGAAAAGGTTTAGGGACGATACTACAGGGTGGTTAATAAATACTGTGACAAATATCGAATCATTTAATTGCACACAGATGAAATAGAAAATGGAAAATACAACAATATTATGAACATTATACATGAAAGTTTACCATGAAATAATTTTACTCGAATCGACCGCCATCTTTATCGATTACTATAGATAATCTCTTACGCCACTGTCCTATTGCGGCACGAATCATTTTATGAGGTAATTTGTCCCATTCACTCCGTATGGAAGCTTTGAGGGAGTCCAAACTTCTGTGCTGCTTAGCATTTACTTTAGACTCTAAAATCTCCCAAATGCAATAGTCTAAAGGATTTAGATCTGGTGAAGAAGGTGGCCAATCTTCTTGCTTGATAAACTTCGGGCAATTGGCATGGAGCCATTCCTGTGTTGTTTTGGATCGGTGGGACGGTGCAGAATCTTGCTGAAATATCCAATTCTTTTTGGGATACAATCTGTTAGCATGTGGTAATAAATGTGTAGCCAATACTTCCTGTTTGTAATATTCAGCATTGATTTTTACCCCTTTATCGATGAATTTCAGAGGCAGTTTTCCATTGTGTGACACTGCAGCCCAAACCATAACAGAATTCTTGTTCTGAAAGCGTTTAACAGTTCGAAGATTTTCAGGTATATCCTCGAAGGTTGCTGAATATACAACATCATTTTTAGCATTATAACTTTGTTCTGTACAAAACAGCTTCTCATCAGAGAAAATTATTTTTTCAACACTTTTGCTACCGTGCCGGTTCAGCAATTTCTTACATCTTTGTAACCTTTTTACTATTTGTGTAGTAGTCAAACCTTGAACTTTTCTTTTGCAATAAGGGCGAAAACCCAGGTCTTCATTTATGATAAGTTGCATAGTTCTGCGACTGATGTTCTCTTCTGCAGCCATTTTATTTGTAGAACGTTGTGGATTTCTTCGTATCTTTTCACGAATTCTTTTGATACGTTCTTTTGTACGAACAGTGCGTGGACGACCGGACCTTGGTCGATCTTTACACCTATTGGTATCCAATAATCGATTTATAGTCCTATATATAAACGTCCTATTAAAACCAAGGCATTTTAATTGCTGAAATATTTTACCTGCAGAAAATCCGCGATCAAAAAGCCGTTTAACCATTAACCTTTTGGCTTCCATCTTTAAAAATATTCTACATATTTTACTTTAAACAAAAATCGTCTGCGTTTACAAAAAGTTGCCAATCACACAA
The DNA here is from genome assembly GCA_907164885.2 of Dolomedes plantarius. Taxonomy (NCBI): domain Eukaryota; kingdom Metazoa; phylum Arthropoda; class Arachnida; order Araneae; family Dolomedidae; genus Dolomedes; species Dolomedes plantarius. The sequence continues at coordinate 156,702,590 of OU015494.1, read as the reverse complement.
ATAGATAGATAAATTGTTTTTCCAAACGATTAAAATTAACTCTTATTTTTTGGAGTGTTAACAGTATTTATTAGCCACCCTGTAGTAGGAAGTTCAATTAAATATTTTTCCCCATAGATAGCTTAATAATTATTTTTAAATTGAAAGAATACAAACTGAACGGTCGGATTGGGAACTCTGGTTCTTCATCCAATTTAAAAAATCTTATTCCCGATTTTTGTGAGAAATTACAATCGGATCTTGGATCTTAGTTCCGGATCCAATAAGGAATCACGATTTCCCCCAATTTTACTGCTTGAAGAACTATTAAAGATTTTTATCAGTTGAAAATTTTAGGGCATGAGTAAAAGAAGCTGAATTTTAGCAAGCCATGTTTCATTTTCCTAATATAAATTACAACAAAAGGACAAGACGAAACACTCAAAATTCATGAACAAGAATGGCAAGAGGCCGTTTCTTGTTAGCAGCACAGCTGAGTCATAATCGGCGAGATTTTTAATGATTGCTTAAATTATTATGAAAGTTAGTATCTAAATTTTAAAGGTAATTTTTAATAGTAGGGAGATCGATCTCCTTATGAATCTCTTCATTTTGGAAGTACCATGAAGACCATGGAGAATTAGTGATCCGTTCAGCAGTTATATTTTGTGCTGCAGCTAGTTGATTTAACAATAGAATCTGCTTCATATACTGGGCAGTATTAGTAGAGGGGAAGTTCCAAAGGGTATGCCTAGCATTAAGATAATAGATTCGTTATTTATGATATGAAGAATTTTTAGATCATCAAGAGCATCATTAGAATTTTGGCGGGGAGGAATGTAGGTAGAGATTATGGTATACATGGGGTGGTTTTGGAGGGTTAATATCTATATGGAAGCAGCGTCAATAATTTTGAGGGGGGGGGGACTATTTTGTAATGGGAATTTTTTAATTACTGAGGTGCCTTTTATAGGGTGAGTGGGATTCGGATAGCCATTCCTATAAAGAAATTGCAAATTTTGAGTTTACCTTTGGTCGATATCAAAACTGTGCCTAATCAATTCCTAAAACTCTCGGATTCTTGTATTTATACCATTGGCATTCTAAACGAGAATTGATAGAAACTTCTGCAAAGGCATTATCTGACGAAGGACAGCAATGCGTCTACCTTGTATATCCTGCTTTCTTCCTCGTTTCGCACTCGCTACATGGCACGTTAAGCCAAATGTCATCAGTTAAATTATCACACTGTAGCGAAAACTTTGTACACATTTTAAATAACAAGCATTTTTAATCAGAGCCTATATACCAATCTCAGAAACAATTCAGAATCGGCTTGTTGAACTCTTGTCATTTCTGCGTAATCTATTGTACTGGGGATATGCATGTAGATGCATTTTCGCGCATTGACGACAACTGTATTTGCCTTCCGAAGTACATTCTGTCAAATAAATACCGGGAATTATTCGATAAAACACAAAATATTCATTTAATCATCCAAATTTATTTTGCGGTCTTCAAAATAGGCCCCATTTGATGAAATACATTTATGCCAACGAATAATCCCGTCGTCGAACACACTTCTTATAGGCGCTTACTGGTATGGCCTTCAGCTCCTTCAGCGAATTTTGTTTTATGGCTTCAATGGACTTAAAACTTCTTCAGCGAAGTGGTAATTTGAGTTAGGGGGACAGGAAAAAGCCAACCGGGGCCATATCTGACGAATACGGTGCTTGGTCGAAGGCATTCGTCGAGTTTTTTGTCATAAAATCGTGTACAAGGATTGATGTGTGGGCAAGAGCATTATCGTGGTGCAGAATCCAAGAATTGTTCTTCCACAACTCTGACCTTTTCCGTCTAACATTCTCTCTCAAACGCCTAGCTAACATTGTTCGCTGACTGACTACCCCTCCGGAAAGAATTCTGAGTAGACAACAGCACCATAGTCAAAGAAAACAGTCAACAGGACTTTTAGTTTACCTAGATGATTTTCGAGCGATTTTGACGTGATTTTTTTCGTTTCTCGGCTCGTTTTCGAAGCGCCATTCCGAAACTTGTTGGCTGGTTTGCCTTTCAAACTCATAAATCCACGTCTCGTCACCCGTTATGATAAGTTTAATGAATGTAGTGTCCAAATTGGCTTTCTCAAACCTGTCTTCAGCAACCTGTTTTCGGCGCTCTTTTTTAAGAAAATTCAGCTCCTACAGAACAAACCGTGCCGCCACGCTTCTCATGGCCAAAACATCAACTAAAATGGTGCAAACCGGTTTGTGAGACATGTCCAGATTCATAGCTCTAAAACTTAAATGACAATTTTCTATCACCATTTCCTTCACTTTGTCGATGTTTTCGTCAGTCGAAAACATTGAAGGTCGACCTGAACGAGGCAAGTCTTCACCCATTTCTTGTTCTTTTAATGCTTTGTAACACTCGTATGCTCATGTTTTTGGTCAAGTAAGCCTTCTCAAACATCTTCAACGATTTAGCACAAAAAATTTCGTTGTCAACACAAAGTTTGAGGCAAACTCTTTGTTCGATACTTTTATCAATTTTTAAATATAGCTAAGCATACTAGAGTACCACTATTAAAAATAACAGGAGACAAAAAGATTTTTGACACAACGGAGCCAAAACTCAAGCCGACAATTTGATATACTGGCCCCCATCTTACGGCAAGTTTTCTTTTCAATTCCTTTTACGCAAGTTTTTTAAATGAATAATTCCCGGTATTTATTTGACAGAATGTGTATATAGTGAATTTTAATTGTGAACTTGGAGATAAATTCAAGATGCCTTGCATACCTAGATGAACATCTGTCGGATTTTTAATCAGAAAAGCATACGATAATGGCATATGGCCTACTACAAACTTCCAACCCTCAATATTGTCGCGAAAATGGCGAATTGAGGAATAGATTGTTATTTGTTCCCTATAATATGTACTGTATATCTGTTCGGCAGTAGAAAGTTTTCGGAAGAAAAATCCTGAAGATTGATACACATCGTAATTCTCGGTTGTGAAACTGCTGAACAGTATGCTGAGAATTATGAACATGATGAATTAAAAGTGTAGCGTTAGCTTAATATTTGCACTTAGCAAAAGCTCGATTTGCTTTTGCACTTAGCAAAAGACCGATTCGCTATGGTCAGCGCTACGGTCATATTTACCTTAAGCAAGGCGTATACGCCACGAGATGGCAGTCTTGTTAACGCTACAGTTGTTTTTGTATTTTTGCTTCATGTGCGCTGGAGGACTTCGATGGACTAGGATGTCAATGTATCATTCGTCAATAAAGAATTGTGTTACTTATTGAAAATTGTATGTGTTTTGTTCTCCCCAACACAAGGAATTTTAGACTTATTATTTTAGATGTAAATTATGAAACATTGCACTCCGAGTCAAACAGGCTTGAAGTACATATGTAGGATACGAATCCCGCAGTACATCCTTTGAATGTGGTTTATGGCAACATAAAAACATGTTGTTTGTGATATTTGATTCTGAAAGATCTATAGAATTTGAATGCGTTTGATTTCCAAAGTTTAGACAAAAATAATTCAGCATTAGTATCACACACGCATTCAACCTTAGAATAATTTTCTCATAAACTGCCACCTTCATAAATCAATCATATTAATAATCGAATTTCTGAATTCCTTTTCCAGATTGATGTTTATTTTCCCCTGGATTTAATTTAACTCGTCTTATATATATATATATATATATATATATATATATATATATATATATATATATATATATATATATATATATATATATCACGGTAATCACGTATTATATTCCAGAGTGGAGAGGCTGGAGGAATAATATAAAAAAAGCAGCATCTGCATTTTCACAAAGCCAACATTTGAGTCATTTATTGAAATTTCTTGTATTTTTCAGCTAGAAAATAGGTACTTTAATACAGTGGTCCCCAATCCCCGGATCAGTACCGGTCCGTGGATCAACTGATACCGGGCCGCCCAAAGGACATTAAATTATTTCCATTTTATTTACTGTAGTGTATTTCTCTCGGGTTTGTGCGACTTTGTAGGGTTTGTGCTAATTTATACCTTTGTAACAGAAGAAATCTTGTAATTATTTTAATTAGTTTATCGTTTATTAAACATTTCAAGATTATGAATTAAAATTGCAGTCATAAAATTGAAAATAAATGCGCTTTCCTGAAAGAAACAAATAAATAAATAAAACGAGTATTTTATTGAACAATAAATAAACGTAACGTCATTTATGCATCAAAATTATAAAAACTTCAACATTATCAAATACAGTGGAATCTCGATCTATCGTTTTTCAAGGGACCGATTGAAATGAACGATAAATGCGGGAAAACGATAGATGCGTAAACATAACAAAGCAATATGATCGTTGGGACTGGATAAACTGAACGGTACATACGGAAAAACGATGGATCTGAAAACGATCGGTCGAGATTCCACTGTATTACAAATTTCAAATAACTGGAACGCATCAATAATAAAACAAAAACATTACTGCAAACGTAAACACGAGAAATCGCGTTCGGCCATGCGGCCACGCGTTCGGCAGACTCACGCATGCGTTTTGGGTGCTTGTGATGTATTTTACTTCATGTCTCAGCAACCAATCAGATTTGTCCCGGAGCAGAGTCTAGCCGCCTGTGTCTGGAGCTGAGCGGCTGCAAGCAGCAGTGGCGTTGTAGCTTTGGTAAAGAGAAGGTGTGTATCGCTCTTCTCTCTGTTCACCGGTATACTTTCTCGTGTTTAACAGTGCTTGGTGTACGTGTATATTGTATTTGCTCAAATTTAACCCACAAATAAGCAAAAATGAGTACGAAACAGACGTCGTTAGAAAATTTCCTTGGGAAAAGAAAAGTCCCAGTGAAGAGATAGAAGATCCTTCAACATCAAAGGAACATGTAACTTTTAACAGACAATACCATGAGTCCTACTTGAAATATGGATTTATCGGGACAGGTGGTTCCCACACACCAAAACCGCTCTGCACAGTTTGCGGCGACCATCTCTCTAATGAGGCCATGAAACCTTCAAAACTGCTTCGCCACTTGAACGCCAAGCACCCTGGATTAAAAGACAAGCCCCGGGAGTTTTTTAAAGAAAAAAACGGGAACACGAAGGACAGAAGAAATTTATGAGGGCCATCACATCAATAAGGACAATGCTCTGATAGCATATTTGGTGGCTAACCGTATTGCTAAGGCTAAAAAGCCATTCACTGTCGGCGAAGAAATGATCTTGCCCTCCACTAAAGACATTTGCCGTGAACTTCTAGGAGAGGCTGCTGTGGAAAAGATAGCACATGTGCCTTTGTCGGCTAGCACTGTGACTAGGCGCATTGAGGAAATAGCCGAAGACATTGAGACACAATTGTTGGAGAGGATTAATGATTAATACATCACCGTGGTACGCACTCCAGGTTGACGAATCTACAGATATCGACAACAAGGCAATACCACTTGTTTATGTGTGATATCTATATCAGGAGGATGTGCATGAGGATTTGTTATGTGCACTATCTTTGCCAACCAACACCACAGGAGCAGAACTGTTCAAGTCACTGGATGGTTATATATCAGGACAACTGTAATGGTCCTTTTGTGTCGGCATATGCACAGACGGAGCTGCTGCCATGACCGGATGACTGCCTGGTTTAACTGCTCGGATTAAGGAGGTTGCACCTGAGAGTAAATCTACGCATTGTCTCATTCACAGGGAAATGCTGGCAAACCGAAAAATGTCACCGGAACTTAACAGCGTATTGAATGATGTCGTTAAAGTTATTGACCGCATCAAAGCACACGCCCTTAACTCGCGCCTGTTTAAGCAGCTTTGTGAGGAGATGGACGCAGAGTGCAGGTGCCTTCTCTTACACACAGAAATAAGATTGTTTTTCGATTTTCCTCTGGATAACCGAGTATTTGAATTACGAGAGCCATTGCAAAGATTGCTCTCAGAAAAGAAGTTACCGCTGGCAGCACATTTCAGCGACGAGGTATGAGTAAAAAAACTGGCTTACCTGTGTGACATATTCAGCCTGTTCAATGAACTCAATCTGTGCCTTCAGGGGAAAATGACAATGTTTTTAAGTTGGTAGACAAAGTAGCTGCATTTAAAGCCAAACTGGAGTTGGAACGGCGCGTGAACAGAGGCAATTTGGACATGTTACAGACATTAGTGGGAGTTTTAGTCAAGACTGAGCCTGAACATTCATTCTCCCAGTTGGTGCACGATCGCCTGTCTTTGCTTTTAAAAGAGTTCGAGCGCTACTTCCCAACCACAAAAGACCCACGAACTGGTAAGGAATGGATCCGCGACTCATTTGTCAACAAATCAGGCGAATCTAGCATGCCTGTGCAAGAAGATAAACTGCTGAAGATTGCAAATGACGGCGGCCTTAAAACTACGTTCGAGACAACTCTGGCGGTGTTCTGGATTAAAGTCATGGCGGAATACACTGAAATTGCCACCACAGCACTTAAATCCCTATTGCCATTTCCGACAGCCTATCTGTGTGAAGCGGTGTTTTCTGTAGTGACAGCAACCAAAACAAAACGGAATAAACTGGACATACGCAACACACTTCGGGTGTCATTGTCTCCTATTACCCCCGGATGGAACCGTCTCGTTTCAAAGAAACAAGCTCAGGGTTCTCATTGATTTAGTGCTATAGTGAGTTAAAATGTTAAATCACTTTATATTCATTTTTTGGTGTAACTGTATTTTAATTTGAAGGCATGTTTAAATACAATTAAATTCAAATTATTAAATCAAAACAATCTAAAATAGAAACAATTAAACGCAACACACTTCGGGTGTCATTGTCTCCTATTACCCCCGGATGGAACCGTCTCGTTTCAAAGAAACAAGCTCAGGGTTCTCATTGATTTAGCCTTATAGTGAGTTAAAATGTTAAATCACTTTATATTCATATTTTGGTGTAACTGTATTTTAATTTGAAGGCATGTTTAAATACAATCAAATTAAAATTATTAAATTAAAACAATCTAAAATAGAAACAATCAAACGCAACACACTTCGGGTATCATTGTCTCCTATTACCCCCGGATGGAACCGTCTCGTTTCAAAGAAACAAGCTCAGGGTTCTCATTGATTTAACGTTATAGTGAGTTAAAATGTTAAATCACTTTATATTCATTTTTTGGTGTAACTGTATTTTATTTTGAAGGCATGTTTAAATACAATTAAATTAAAATTTTTAAATCAAAACAATCTAAAATATAAACAATCGTTGACCGGTAATATCAAACGTTGACCCGATATCAAACGTTGACCGGTCTGCGGCGATAAAAAGGTTGGGGAGCACTGCTTTAATAGACCAGAGAGTAAATGAAAAAAAAAGTAAAGGCTTTAAATGCAGAAATAAGGACTTTTCAATAACTTTTTAAGGGCTCTTAAAATGGGAAAATGATAAGGAGTCCTTACAGACGTTTAAAGACCATACAAACCCCATTAAAAAAGTTACCATTAAAAAGTTCCATTTAAAAAGTTACGTTCATTCCTTGTTTATAACAAGAGCAGTGGTTCTTAACCGGGGGTGCGAGAGAGCATTTCTAGCGGTGTGAGAGAAGGTTGTAAATTTTTAATGAAAATTGCCGCCTAACTGCTTATGAGAAACATGCCCTATTCTCTTCGAGATGAAAATAGGAAATTAGCAAATTTTCCTTTTCTGGATTCAATAATTTGGGAAATGATAAAACAACAATTATACCCGAAATTAAATTACATCTCCACCAATTGAGTGAATCATTTGATGGATAGTTTTCCCATGGTAAATCTATGCAAAATTAATAGATGGATACTCAATCCATTTTTGTTTGACCTACATTCAATGGACGACAACGTTTTATTAAAATGACCATCTTATCGCAATATGAGCTGATGGAAGTATTGAAATGGAATTAGAAAAACAGGACTTAGAACAGTTCTGGCGTACGCAGTTAGAACTTTATCCAGAATTGGCAAAAGCAACATTAAAGACACTTTTAGCATTTGCCACCACTTACCTTTGTGAAATGAGTTTTTATCACTTTTGCACATCAAAACAAAAGCCAGAAATCGCTTAAAGGCATCTGATGACTTACGCGTGGATCTTTCAAAAAAAGAGCCTTGTTTTAAGAGGAAAATTATGAACAAACAACAACGTAGCCATTACAAATGTAGGTATTGTTTCATATGTAATAATATGGTATGTATTGTAAATCTATTATTTTTTCTGCAATAAATATCTTTTCCTAAATAAAAAATAGAAACACGTTTTTTAGGAGGTACGAGAGCTTTTTTTCAGATTCAAGGGGTGTTGACTATTAAAAAGGTTAAGAAACACTGAACTAGAGTGAAAATGCAATTTAACACACCGTTTGGAGCTATTTTGAAAATTGGGGATTTAGAATCATTGCTAAGGAGTGTCTACTTGACTGTTACTCTGGGAGACACTTCGAAGAGCACTATATGTAAACCTAAATGCAATTAATCTAGCATTCATGCACCATTTAAGCACCTCTTTCTGCCCTTCGATGTAGAAAACATAACGTAAAAAATTTAGTAGCACACACACTCCTATTTCACTCTGATTCCTTTAGCAATTTCAGCAATAAGTATTTTGAAAGAAACATGCAATAATAATGAAAAAATGAGAAAGCTAGTGTTTTTGGCATTGGTAACTTTTCAAACACAACAGCACAAATGTGTGAGATGCAGAGGTTACAAGTCATCAAGCGTTAAGTACCCAGGCACCACAAGTTGCCAGTTTCAGCGCTTTATCAGCCCCCAGAAAATTTTGTCGACAAATGGTGGGCTAAACTAAATCAGCCAAGAGATCACTATTGGCAAACACGGTTTAGCATCAGCAACTCAATTGAAAATTTTCAACTCTATTCCAGGAACAAATCATCCTCTTTACAATGATATGACTTGAAAAGGAATATGTGACACCAATTGCATGCAACTGAAACATGGAATGAATAAGTATCTATAAAGATATTTTAATATAAAATATAAAAGTTATGAAATTAATCTTAGTAACTCTGAAGCATAATTTGATCACATTTTTAAAGAGTAAGTCACAACACAATTTCGTATTAAATTATCAAACATAGCTATCTTATGCAGTAAAAATGGGAATTTATTTCATACATAATAAAACTCATATATTTCTTAACACATGTCTTATAAGTATAAAACCTTCGGTCACTACTGGTAGTAGAATGCAAAATACAAATATCACAATGTATGTATGCTCCACCCATCCTCTGTACAAAAGATATGCTGATGAACAAGCTCCACTTAAGTGGCAGAAAAATGCTAAAAGAAATTAAGGAAATTACCTTTTATATATATTTTTTAAAAAGTTTTTTAATTTAGTCTTATCATCTGAGATATTAACAGGTAATGAAGTGTGTGTTTGCTCTGAGAATAAAGAAATAAATGCACATAAAGCCCCACAATTTTGACCATTGAAGAGTATATATTCTTTATTCTCTGCTCTGAACAAATCGCTCACTCCTTTCAACAACGTCATATCTCAAAAAACAAGATTTTTCAGGAGAGTGATTTGTAAGTTTAAAAGTACACTGAAATGTATTGAAAATAAATTTTAATTCTGCTCTCTAGCGGCTAAATATTGAGCGGTGAGATATGAGGATCTTACAGGGATATACTACTCTTTCAGGGCATTCTGAAAACAAGCATAACTAAAAATCGCCGATTTTTGAGATATGACATTGTTGAAAGGAGTGAGCAAAATGTAGTACAAATTCTGCTTGAAAAAAGTTTAAAGTGAAAGGATTAGTTGTGTGATTCTTCAAAATATATTTCATAAAGACTACGAAATGCATGTTTATAAATGAACTGTTTTAAAAATAAATTTTAAATGTTTTAAGCTATATTTAAATATTTCCCACATTTTTATACTTCAAAAATTAAGTTGTTTAATATATTTTCATGATTACAAAAAGCTTAACTGATTAAGATAAGAAAATTGTGCGGCTTCCAGACATCTGCAAATTACTGGTCAACCTCATGCAAACTTTATGGAGGTTAACTCCCCTAGCCAGGTTCAAATCCCAGAAAAAGCCCAGACTCCTCATTGGGGGAAACATCAGTTAAATATTGGTTAATCGTGTAATAAAGTAGCCACCTAAAAATTAAGATGTGTGTAACCAAATGTTCACACAATAAGTGCCTGCCACATTAGAAAAAAAAAAGTTACATGCTTATAATTTGATACACTGCGAGTTGTGTAGGCATATACACATAGCATATGAAATACAATGAAATTCAAAAGGTCTACAGTCATGAATATTTAATCATTAAAATAATATAGCAATATCATATGATCAGGGTCATAGGTATCTAGTGGGCCATAGATATAAAAACTCAAGACAGCTGACAAACTTTTATAACCTAAAACAAATTCAATATAATCTCTGGTTTATTGATAAATATTGATATAATAGTGATTTGGGTAATTATATACACTAACTTCTTACTTCATTGTATTTTAATACTGTTATTAAAAATTATGTAAAAATACATAACTTGTGCATTACTGTAACAAAATTTTAAATTATTTTGCAGAACTGTCCAAACTGAAAAGTAGAAATGAGGGAAATTTAATTAAGGTACTGAATTTTCAACAAAAATTTAATCTATCACAGTATAGTGATGGAATTTCTAATGACAGTATTTCAAACTAAGGCTACAGAAAAAGATCATTTAAAAGACTAAGCAGCAGAAACAATTTAACACAGTATTTATACTTACAATTAATTGGATCTGTGCATTATTCCCATAGTAAAAAAATACCACCAGCAAAGAATACCACCAGCAGTAAACCTCCAGCAAAGAATTTGAATGGCTTGTGCTGTGTTTCTATGTGTTGTGCTTGTCAAGTTTCAATAAACATATTTCCTCTGTCAAATGTGCTTCATCACAGAGTAAGAAAATGACTACCAATTAACAACAACGTATACTACAGTTTAACCCTTTCGGGACGGGCACCTCAGTCACCGAACTGTTCTCTTGGGACGGCGCGCTAACAAGATGATCTGTCCTTTGGGGACGGGCAATTCGTGCTGCTAAGCCTAACTTTGGAAAAAAATTCTCATAAATTAAATTTGTGGTCCAATTGTTCCAATTTTTGGTACATTATGAGAGGAGCACTCAGGTATCTATCAGAATTAATTTTAATACTTTATCATTATATTTTCCTTACAAATTTTATAAAATAAATTCGAGAATAATTAAATTTTTGACTTACCTCAACTAAATATAAATGAAAAAATATCCAAATAATCAGATTTTATTTAACACAAAGCATTAATAAAAATAAAAATTATTTAAAATCTCTTTCATAAAAAACCAGCATGAAAACAATGAAAATGGAGCAATGTTTCAAAAAGGAGACAGTGTGTGATATTCTTTGAAACATGGGTGTACGCAATGACCTACGTTGCATATCTCACACGAATAGAATGTCTGCTGTTGTTTTCTGGTTTTTATGACTGTTTACTAATGTAGCATCCATGTATATTCCTCTTTTGATAAATATCATTTTCGTTTTGCCATTATGGAGTAAAAATTTTTTCGCTAAACGATACAAAATATGCCTCTCAACGCTAGCCGAAATACTAGAGGAATAAATAAAACCTCTATAATGTAAACCATCTATCCCCGTATCGCCCGAAAAACAGAAACTCAAAAAATTATTCCAAAGCATCGTAAATGTGTCACTTGTTTATATCAGCTGATAGTTAAAAGGCCGTCTCTTTATTTACATTACTCAGCTTTCACGAATCTCGGCGTCATTCTGAAACAAAATACCAAAAATGAAAAATACTGCACAGGAATGAAGGTCAACATATGTCACTGTCGATAAACATCGCTATAACAGACATAGGGCTACATCTAGTGGCCAGAAAAAAAAATAATTTTTGTTCTATCTAAAAAGTCATATATGGTACACCTGTCTACAGAGTCACTTTAAACGGCGATTCATATATGACACACCCGGCTGTGAGATAACTTTCGCTGCCGTTGCATATGTGACACGCTCGTCCCGAAAGGGTTAATAGATACTGCCTCAGTTCCTCAAAAGATGACAACCAAAAAATCTTATTCTTAAATTTTTTTAATACTGGCAATAACTCCTCTAGACATACCCTGATCATATAACAGCTCTGTAACCTGAAAAGTTGTTGTTAAAAATTAGTGTTCTAAAATTAATTATAATTTTCAATTGCTTTCAATTTAATTACACTATCTTATATATTTTTACAAGCTAAACAAAACACTAATTGATATGAAATCATGACTCCTATGATATCCTTTATAAACATTTATAAAATACACCGAGTGATCAATGAATTATGACCCCTTAAAACTAAATAGGCTCTCTTTTTTCAGAAGTAGCTACCCTACATGACATGTATTTCATAAAATGCCAGAATATTTGGAGAGCAGCTACCAACCAAATAGCCAGTTGTACAGCCCTCAATGTAGCTATGGAGAAAATTCAAAATATCCAGTCTTTCAATAAGTTATTTCTACAAAAAGAGAAAACTTGCTCTGAAAGCTTAAAATTATGGAGGAATTTGGAGAACATATGATAATCAGCAAATCACAATTATATTTATCAAACCATCTCTAGCCTTATTAAAGGCAGCATTATCATTTGGAAGACATCTAGTCCTTTTAGGATAAGAACACAACTTAATACGGTAGGTTTATATCATGAGAAAGCAGTCTAAAATAGTAGTTGGCCTCCATAGATGGAACCATAAGCTCCAAGAACCAATTAACAGAGCTGTCACTATTCAATCCCCTACATTAGTAAGAAATTTTGATACCATGCATGTTGACTCATACAGCCTATGCCAAATTCATGCAAGACCAACCTCAGCTTATTGTAAAAATGTGATGTCTACGATCAGCATAGCTTTTTTGTGCAAATTTATAATTTTTTGGCTTAGCACACAACTTAAATACCAATAAGCAAGGGATAAAACAGGATGCTATATGAAGCATCTGCTTTTAGGGCTCAGAAACATGTTATTACAACAGAAGTTCATTCATAAATGTATTTAAAATTACATGGGATAAGCTTGATAACAATGAAAGAACCATAACCTTATCAAGCTCATCAGGAAAACTTTGACAACTTTCATTCTTCAAATGATAAGCTACAATATTGTACAATTCTAAAACTCCTCAAAGAAAATTTTTTCACAAGAGATCCAATGCTGGCACAAAATTGAGCTTATAAAAAAAAACATACATTTTTTCCAAACTTAGAAATTGGTAAAGAACTAATTTATAAAGGATACAAAGAAGACACTGCCAGTTTTTAAACATAGATACTCCAATTAGAAATACGCACATTTCAACAGTAATCAAGCCTACACCAGCTCCTAGAATGACAGCTAATCTGAAAGGAAAAAAAGCAAACTTTTTTATTAAAATAAAAATATCTCAATACAATGAAAAATGGTTCAAGATACACAGAAGCATATTATTGACAAGATTATGCTTTTAAGATCATTTCACACTGAGAAATAAAATAATGGGCATTCAAATGTTGCACTATTTAGCATAAAGGGGTAGAGAGAATACTAGTCAGAAATGGATAGGTTGATACATAAAGCGTATATTGGCCCTTTTTTTTTTTAGAACCTATCTTTAATTTTTTTATTTCATCCTTTTTTAGATATAAAAGAATGGTTTTATTTTACATCAATTACCACATTTGCTTCTAATTTAGGCACCTTCTCTTAACAATTTTTATAGTATATGTTAAGTTTTAAGTATTCATTGTCCTCTTCAAAATGCTTAATGTAAACATCTATGTGATTGAGATCATTAATGTATGACTTCATTAAAATTCAGCAATATAACATGAGGGAGGAAGGGAGAGTATTGCCATAAGAACCAAAATTCAGCTAACATTTAGAATGAAACAGCTTCCATACAGTTTCTATATTCCTTTCCTTCAACAACTATACCTTCTCAAAGTAACACAAACTGAAAACAAACAAGATTTTTCAAAAAACTTTCTCCTTGAAACATCACCTAATTTTTAAAACCAATATACTACACAAATGCTTTTGGATTTTTATTCTTTTTATAAATATACAATAGTAAAAAAATATTAGCAATGACCTTGATATCATAAAAGTAAGTAACTCTTCAGAGACAACTTCAGGGATGAAGGTGAATAAACCAATTGCATGGCACAAAAAAATCTAATAAACTAATAAGAGAAGTGGCAAGTCCTGCAACTCATTTCTTTTGGATTTCATGAACAGTAACAGTAATTATGAAAAATGCCAAATGTTCACTTTGGCATACAGAAGCAATGCAAATTTTCTTTGACTTTCTTGAAAGATCAATGTAAAATAACTTGAACCCTCTGGACTCCTATATCGAGTCCTGCTCAACAACAATTTTATTCACAGCAACTCCTATGTTGAGTCACACTCGACATTTTTAAATTACCAACCATATATGATGACAATGAAAGTTTAGTTGGGAAGACTCATTTTATATTTCTGCATCCAGGAAGAAAGCATAAAGATTGTGCAGTTTGCTTAATAAGAAAATACACAGAGGAAGAATAGTAACTAATTCCTACTGAGAAACCAGTGAAAGAAAACCTGGGTTACAACCTGGAAACTGGTTCAAATGCTATCACACTATTCAAGATTACAAAACGTAAAAAAAAGTGTTAAATAAAATTGTTTTATCTATGTATTTGTTTTTTCTTTATCTATTTAAATTCTCTTATTTTTCAGTATAAAATAGCTATAAATTTCATAAATTTCATGCTGCACACCAAGATCTCGTACTGCTATCAATACAATTTGTAAAAAAAATCTGATTTAATCCTTCTTCTAAGTTAAACTTATTTTAAAAATTTAAACTAAAACACATAAAATAATATGAGTATTTGGAAAGAAAATTGAAAAAAAAAAATCGGAGTCCAAAGGGTTAAGAGAAGTTATTAAATTTACATCAAATGTAGCCATTTTGTGTTTTGATCTGCACTTGATTTTAATTATGACCCGACATCCTTTAGTAAATTATTAATAACTCTGTATACTTGTAGAGATGCATCTTACATTTCAAGACATATTCCAACAGACTAATAACATACTATTCTAACATATACAAAAGGGGGAGGGAACCAGGATACTAAAAAATCAATAGGGAAAAAAATGACATTTCAAGTTTCTCTTCATTAAAATTTAGTAAAGAAATTGAAGTCTGGTGACATGTAAAGGTAAATAAACCTCTTTGCAAGAAGCTGTCTTCAGTGATAAACACAATAAATCTTTCTATGCAGCACTGTATTTAAAATTAATCTGCTATGGCAGTGAGTGATATTCAAACTTCCTCTAGAGTGCACTCCCTTATTACAACTAGATGTTTACTGTCAAAATATAAATTCTCAAAATCACGGGTTTAACAGTTGTACAAAGGTAAAGTTCTTAAATGTTAATTTCATGACACTAGACTACAAAAAAAATTGGGGGACATCATAAAAACCCTATAAACTTATTATTCTTCTCTCGTCTGGAAAATGAAATCAAAGAATATTGAAAAACTATGAAACTTTAGCTTATAATTATTAAACAAATATTTTGACAGCAAGAAAAAATAAATTTCAACTTTGAAGATTACTATTCTAAAAGTGTCAAATCAGATTTTGACATAAACTTTAAGGGTAACAATATACTTTTTATCAATAGTAGCATCTTTCGCTTATATGGATTCTTACAAATAGTATGAGCTAAAAAGCAAAATAATTTTTTTCTGGTATTCTGGAGGTAATTTTTAAGTAACTAGGGGCTTTGCCCCTAGGCTCGCTCCTCTGGTGAATCAAGTGAATGAATGACTCAATAGTTGTTTACAGCGATCCCCCCTTCCTGGCGAAATGGATGAAGCCCGGCTATGGGTGAAAAATCGGATCTTCTTTCATGCCCTTCTGCAAAGGAAGTGAATGAGAAGATTTTTTTGAAGTATTCCTTTAAAATTCAATTAAAAATCGAAATTTTAAGATAGAGACTTGAAATTAAGTTTATATGAATGAGAAAGCTTTCATCTTCCCGTTGATATAAATATTTTCTTTGTAACATAATAAGTCTGAGAGCATCGAATTTATGTATCTCAAAACGCATAAATTTTTCCAAAAAGTGGGTTTTCAATTTTAATAAAAATATCAGTCTGTTTTAAATTATTTTTAAACAAATGAGGTCTTGTTTGAAGGAGAAATGTCTGTAGTCTTAGATTGTAAAAAAAAAAAAATTCTACGATCCTTTTTTGGCGAGTTATCGTAATCTGAACATGAAAAAGTCAATATTTTCCCCCAAAACATAAAGTAAAAAAAAAACTTAAAGTCTGACGAATATGAGACATGTCTTACTTTCTTCCCCACATTGTTCTGCATCGATTGGTATCAGTCTCGACCCCATACCCCCAGCGGTTTCGGAGGAGATAGTGTGACAAGCTTTTGACAGCTGCGGCAGCGGCAGTTACTTTCTTTTAGAATAGAGAGATTCTCAGTACAAAATTGAAAGAATGTATTATTAGCAATAAATTTTTATTAATTTATTGCTACTAATACATTTTACACCAAAGAAAAGAACCAGAAAATTTTATACATTGAATATTTTCACAGCTGGGTGGGTGTTTCATTTTTTAATACAATATCAAAGACTTTAATAGATATCCTAAAATGCAAACTAAATATTTTCTATTGATAATTCTTGAAATAATCTAAAAAGCAATGAGTTCTTTTGTTTTTAGGATTTGTTGTTTATTCTTTTAGAGTAATCTCTTTTTTAACTTATAAAGTGCATACTTCTAAATTACACTTCAAAAGAGAGTCCTCATTTTATCCCCTTTCTTTAGAGATGCTCAAGAAAGAACAATACTCGTCACCTGATGGTTTTCTACTACTGCCCATGAGTGACAGAATGGAAAAATGTTATATCAACAATATGCCCTCTACCTTCAACTGAAAAATATAAAACACAAACCAGATATAGTCATAAAAAAATTTTTATTTTGTTTCCAACCTCAAATGTTATTAAAGCATTGATTTACTCTTTTGGAAAAGTTTGCAGTAGTGTTTTCTGGAAAAAAGAATAATTGCTTAACCTGAATCTCTTATAGTAATTTTTATTGTTTATGAGAAATAAAATAAAGATAAAACACTTTTATTTTAAATAAAAAATGATTTTCATTTCAATTGTTTTTTTTGGTGGGAAAATTTTTCATCACATTGTTTAAAATATAGATTTATAAAAATGTGGATGTTTGAGTCTAATATATAAGAGAAAAGAGTTCTTATTTAATTGGCACTTATTTCACAAAACGGAACAGCTTCCCAATTGACCCATTTTCTCGCCAAGCCAATTTTTTCGTGCCAACCTTGGCGTCATTGTTGTTTACCCCAGCCCTCCGCACGGCAAGTGAGTAAGACTGGTTCGCTTATTTATTAAACTTTTACAATAAAATTAGAGTATAAAGAGATTTATTAATAAATAAAACTTACTTGTAAATATCCGGTGATGATTTTTAAAATATTGAAGTTTATTATTAAAAAACGTCGTTCTTAGGGCACTTTACCACTACTACTCACCAAAAGACAACTTTCCCTTAGAAATGGGTGGATATTTCTAGAAATATCAACTATAAATAACCTATTGGTGATACCGTCCGACACAAACGCATGCTTACCGCCAACTTTGCAATCAGACTTGGATAGTCTAACTAATGCAGCCTGATATTTAGAAACTGCTAATGGGCAACATAACTATTTAGTTTAATTTAATAAAGCTATAAAAAATTAAGAGTTTTTTACAAAGTAAAAGTAATAATTCTAAAATAATATCTAATTGACAAACTAAATCACTACAATGTATTTGAAAATTTAATGTAAATATATTATATATTAATATAGTAAACTATTTATATATGTATAAATAAGCTATGTATAAGCATATTTAGCTTAAATAAAGTATAAAAACTCTAAAAATGAAGTTAGAAAATCGTATAGTCACCAAGCACGTGTTAATCCAATGAAGAATCCGTCGGTCAAGCAGCTAACAGAGCAGAAAAAATTCTGAACTAACTTTTGACCTCCTGAACCGGCTAGCTTGATATTACAGCAACCCTTGTGACGTAGTTCGTCAAGGCGGGATTTCCGAGCCCAGGGAACGAACCGCGCCACAAGGATTGGCGCGAAATCGGGTCAATAAGGAATCTTAGCCCACAAAACATTTTTTATTTTAGTACACAAGTGCTCTGACAAGGAAAAAATAATGCTATATAAAAAAAATCAAAAATTGTGAAATTATCCAGGTTGTATTAATATAAGCATGATATTCCAAAACATGCTTCTATTCAATACTGACAAGAAAGAAATCAATCTCCCATTATATATATTCATATTCAATCAGCTTTATCATTCTGGACTCAATCTGGACATTTAAAAATTCCTTCTCAGTTTCGAAGATGGCAAATTTATTGATTATAATAAAACATAAAATGCATTATTGCAACACAAAGAAAAAATATGCAAAAATCATTAAAAACTATATAATACTTTTACAGGTAAAATGCAGTACTCAACAATACAACATCACATAATTGTTCGGTTTGGAGCACTATAAGTCATCTTTTGCAATACAAAGACAAAACTCTCTAAAACATATGGTGTAGAGCCCATTTTAAACAGCTAAAAACACTCATCTCTACACAACATCACTTGAAATGCATGGTATTTTGAAAACGGGCGATAAAAGCCCTAACAAAACTTAACTTCATGAATTACAAAGAGAGAGAAACATGATAGAACTCATTTCATTACATTAAGATTAGAGGTTATGTGTATATATTCATAACTTTCAACAGCAATTTTCCAAAAGGAATTGACTACAGATGGCCATTTTTTTTTCTTTTGTAACCAGTATATATTTCTTAAACAGACTGAAACCAAGAGAAACAACATAACTTTTGGGTCTACATCTGTCTTTTTAAGAGATCGGAGGTAGAAAAAAATTTGGTTATCCTAACCTCACACTTTTTATCTCGAACGCTTGAGATTACAGTAATCTAAAGGAAAGGGTAAAATAAACTTTTTTCTTTGCAGCCACCTATAAAAAAAAATTCAAAATGAAAATGAAAATGAATTGCATTTGAAATCCACAGGCATCTTAGGATGCTCTAAGGAGGGTGCAAAATTTGGCTTTGCCCTGTAGGAAGCTTAATCTGCCCTACACTAGATACACAAAAAATATTTTGCTCTAAAAGGAAAATTACCCTAGTATTTGTGAACACAGTTAAAATATAACAAATATTAAAATTCTGTATAAACCTTTCAGCTTTCCTCTCTAGTTGTTGTTCAAACAATTTTAATTTGACTTCATCTTGTGCATACATCTCATGAATAGGTAGAACATCTCTAGCAATAGCTTCCTATAAAAGCATAGATACATAATCAATGATTATGAAAAAATACAGATATAAAGTTATATATAAAGTATAAAATTATTAAAGAAATATTCATAAAAAATTTTTAAAGTTAGCAAATTTTCTTCCAAGTTATACCAACAGTTTAAATAGAAAAGGATTCATTTACCTTCATTTACTGACAAAAACTAAACCATCTACTTTATTAGAGATATTCATTATTTAGAGTTTGAAAAGGATAACTACAAATAATTAAATTTGATTTGTAATTAGTACATGATCAGTATTTTTATGCCACTAGAATGACAATTCTGTAGTGACAGTTTCTTCAAATTATTGCACTCATCTCAAAATACAGTTGACTAAAAGATATTCACGTAAAGATCAGAAGAAAGTTCACATAAAACAATCAAATTTAATACATAAATATAATACTGGAAAGGGAAGAGTTGACCTGCTAGATAGAATGTTAGGCAGCTACTGACCCCCACTTCGCAATAAGAAATGGTGGTGGACTTTATTTGTTAATGCATTAAATATGGCTGTTGTCACTGGCTGGCTTTTACAATCAGCAACACATGAAAATAATACCAAGCTGACTCATCTGGAGTTTCACCGAAAGGTTACAATCGCTCTTCTAAGAATTGCACCAAGAAAGAATAGGCCTCAACCAGGACACAAAGTTTACATAAATTATACTATGTATTCTATTTAATCTAATTTAATCAAAGTAACGGGGCTAAAATCTACTAAGATACATCTATAAACGGGGTTTGTCCAGCTTTCTTTTCTGATACAAATATACACACATATATTCCCAATAGAGGTGTCTCTTTCAAGAGTGAATGCACACTAATTTTTTCATGAAATTCTGTTTAAAAGAAAATATAACGAAAAATTTTAAGCTTTTTTTTATTTCAGGGGACATTTTGTTAAATACATCAGATTCCATGCACATTTCATAAGGATAACGGTTTTTGTGCTTACTTATCTTACTATAAATTCATTGCATAGTCCAATTTATATAAAACGGCTTCTTGGACTGTTGCTCTTCAGGCCTTCAAGATTAATTTTTAACTTTTAACTAGCGCCACTGGTCGTTACATATAACTCTTACTAGTATCAAAATTAAATTATAACATAAAACTCATAACTCTCATCAACATTTTAATAAAATTATAGTTAAATCAGAGGAAAAAATTTTTTTGGTGGATCAGTACTGTTTATAACATATACATTTAGTTATCTCATTATTTAATTATATTTCCTTACTCTCTTCCAAATCAAGGTAACAAGCAAAATAACGAGATGCGCTACGGCTGAGATGAACCGCAGTCGAATAAATTTATCACTCATTAGGTATCATACATATTACACCTTTAGAGGATTTATGGATGGTTGAAGGGGAAAAATAAGGAATAAATACAACAAGCCTTGCTACGCACGGAAATCATCACTTTACCCCTACAGTAAACTAAACTGTGATTGTTAGAGAGAGTGGCATGGTAACAGGATTAGTGAAATTTAGTTGTTTTCCCAGAACAGCTGAGTTGCTTGTTATACGCTATCGAAGTGATGACGTCATGACCGCCTTGTTGGGCGCCAAGAGCCTGGCATTGGCATTGGCATGAGTAAGGATCTATTCACGTAGGAGTCCGTGCGTGGCGTTGCGTTAAGGAAAAGATGTCGTTGAGACGAAAATAAACAAATCATAGGACTCCAAACGATTAGCAATGAAATTTTTAACTCCTATGATTGGTTTATTTTCGTCTCAACGTCATTTTTTCCTTAACGCAACGCACGGACTCCTATGTGAACAGGCCCTAACAGAAGAGGCACCTGTTTCCTAACGTAGGCCCTAGAAAGTTTTCCAATTTCAGATGACTTTAGTTTAGAAGAAATTTCAGTGATAGATTTTAATAACCTTTCAATTTCTGGAAGCTTAGAGATGTAAGTATAAATTTCGCTTAAGTTAGGGGAGCTATAGCTGTTTCGGTGAGAATAGGATTTGGTTTTTGGTTTTTGAACAGTACACCAAACTTTTTACTGAAGATATCTGAGTTTTCAGTGGTAGCTACCGGATTTCCTAAGTTGTGTTACACTACTTCGCTATCAATTTTATCAGATCGGCTGGTTTCTTTAACCTTTTTGGCTGCTAATTTTTGCTTTTTGATAAAGGTGGGGTGGTTTACGCAGCCCGTATAATTTCTGATGGTGGCTGCCAGAGCACTTAAGACATTTAGCATCCATTTTACACGTGTCACTACTGTGGTAGAAATTTTGGCAATTATAACACTGCTTTACACCTATCTTAAATTTATAGTTCTCAATTTTTACAATAAATCCAAGAAAATTAGAGATATAATAAATAGTTCTAGTTTTTTCATTGTGGTACAGATTACAGAGAAATATTGGTAATTTCATTTTATCTTTGAATCTTTTGAGCTGAGAAACTCTCTGCATATCGAAACCTAAATTAATTAATTCGTTCTTGACCTCTTCAATAGGGATATCCGAAGGAACTCCTTTGATACAAATTTTAAGCGGTCTCTCGTTCCGCGGATTTATGGAAAAGAATTTTATTTTATTTTCGCTTAGAGTATTTTGAATAATTCTAAACTTTTCGGTGGTTTTGGGAAAGATTTTTATGAATTTTCCTGCATCCTGAATGGGTAGCTTACAACCTAACAAGTTATGAATATTTTCGACGATTTCTTTCCATATGGAGTTTTGATTTTTTAGGATCCGAAACGGATCTATTTGAACCTGCTTTTTCAGCGAGTTTGAATTAGAGTTTAGATTATCATTAGGATTGTCCTCCTCGATATTTTCAGGATTTTCTACAGTACCCTTACTTTCGTCTCTGAGTTGAGCAAATCTATTATTTAATTCCACTGGATTCTCTTCCGCTTCCACAACAGTGGGTTTCTTAGCTAATTTCTTGGTTCTGGGAACCTTTTAAAAATTTTTAGCATCATCGCTTTCGTCAGATTTCGTCAGTGTTTTTAGATCTAACAGGTAATAAATGCCTGTAACCTATCAGTACTAACAACCCCGTTGTTTGTAAGATAATACTTCTAGATATACATTGCATAAAAAATGATAAGTACATTATTAAAACGAAATGCTTTCAATAATCGCGACGGGAAAATTCTAAGTCCGAAACAGAAATAACCCATCAAAATTATGGCTTCCTCCGGTCACATTGCCTTAGCGAGATATCGATCGCCAAAACAGAGATAAATTTGAGATGTTCAAAAGCATTCACACTTGGCAGCAAACAGCCAACTCTATGCCAAATGTTTGCGCACAAAGCGTAAAACAGCCGATTTCCAAAGAAACCTTTCAATTTTCTTTAAATATTGAGTTTGTAACAAGGTTAATAGAAGTTTTAAAATTAAGTTGACATTCTTCGGTATACATTTCAATAGGTTTCCCGAGTTAAAAAATATTCACTTTGAAGCAAAAAATCATCTAAATTTTCCTCTATGGACGTTAACATGGGATCAGTTAGTTCTGGTTTCCAAAGCTGAAAATGACGTCATACTCCGATGGCGTATACGCCATCGGAGTCTGATGTCACTGTGATTATGATTGATTATGATTATATGTGATTATGATTTTCGGGACAGTGCTTTCGGTAAGCGTCCCCGGGCTTCTCAACTTGAGCCAGCACCGGACTATTTCTCTTCTTTCTCATGCGTTTTTCTGTTTGTTTTTCACTCGTTAGGACACCTGTTTCTTATTTGATCGCCTCCTAAAGGCACATTTTCTTACGTCTCTTCTTTTCTCCGGGTATGTAAGTCTTTTTATTTAATTAAAACCATAAACAAAAATAAAAATAAAAATCAGATGTGAATTATAAAAATATAAATCATATAGATATGGAAAAAATTTAATTTAATTTAATTAACTTAAAATATTTTCTATGTGTTGTCTAACTTTTTATGTTTCTCTAACTTTCAACTAACTACTACTAGTTAATTGTTTGTTTAAATTTAACTTTTAACTTAAGTCAGCACAATAATCCGTTGTAAAGTAATTATATCTTAAAAACCTCTACTGACTAATTTCACGAGCATACTTATTCAAATTTATCATAGTCATCACCGGAAATAAGCCTTTGGCGAAGGTACTCCGAAAAGAGCCATTTATGGCTCTTTTCGGACTTATATAACGCCGTTATGTAACGGCGTTAAACTCACTACCGCCGTTATAATAACGGGGGTAGTGAGTTTAATATTTTTTAATCATGTTTTATAGTATACAAACTTCAATTTTCACCCTTAAATAAGCCATCATTATCTACTTTGAAAGACACCAGGAAAATTTTCTTTAAGTAATCGAAGTGTGGGAATTTGATATGTTTCATTTATAAAAAGTCAAATTTATGAATATCACTAAATATTAAATGGAACTCAATCAGAAGTGCATATAATTTTGAATATAGGCACAACAAGATTTGAGAAAAATAAATCATAAATGAAACTTCAACATCCTACGTTTTATTTTTCATTGATGCATAAACACGTTCACGTATAATTCAAGATGGATAGTAAAAAAAAAGACTGTAAATGGGAAGGCTTCAGAGCATCTTGCTCTTGTTTTATTAAATTTATATTTTCGCAGAATAAAGAACAAATATCGTAAGTTGTCGTCATTAGTATATTCACACGGCTCAAGAGACACCGGAAATTAATTACTGTAAGACTTTGTGATTGCAGGGGTAACTTTGTGACACATAGTCTCTGCACTATGTAGTGATTTCCAGGTAGAATAATAGGCAATCGAAAATCTGTGCTATCTTTGCGTCTGAGGATAAGAGACTTTACTCTTAAAAGTCCTCTATCTACCATAGGATGTAGTCTTTTCAAACGGCCTTCAATTCCTTTAGAAACTCTTCTCTCTGAACCATCTTCATCAAGATTATTTCAGCATGCTTCAATTTTTTGGTGTTAAGTTCCCCTGGAGTACGATGGGAGTTTCGTAGGTTCTAGATGAATCTGCATATCCACGCCGTAATTCTCAATAACTTCATGTAAGAAGAATATCTTTCATAAAACGTTCTCGTGTTTTCGGTGTCCAGGGCGGAAATGATTGATTTCTTCTTTTCCGAGTTCACGACATGCATTTCAAGGGAGGCTGTGTGCTTTGGTCACTCACTGATGGGTGTTTTCAAAAACTCACGACCTTCCTACCAGACAGATTTTAGTAGGACATCAGCATTAGAACCACGTGACGGGAGGTCGGCAGGATTCATACTTCCTGGTACAAATTTCCACTCATCTGTGCTTCTCAAAGATTTGATTTCATTAACACGGTTCATAACATACACTTCCCAAGCTTCTTCGTTTTTTTTATCCAGAACAAAGCATTCATGGAATCTGTCCAGTAAAAAAATTGAGCTATGTCGTAAGGAAAATCCTTCTTAATAGAGTTCATCAGTCTAACTCCCAAACAACATGCTAGTGTTGTAACTATATTTATAATGTTTTTATTAATTTTAACTGATTTTTAACGTATAGATTATTAATTTAAATGAATTTAGAATATTTTAAGGATTAACGTTAGATTGAGGCGCATTGTGAAAACCTCAAAAAAATAAGAATTTGATTTTAACCGCAATAACCAGGTTCTAAAGGGAGTAGCGAGTACTTTAACGATTCTGTAATTAACCAAAAAAAAAAGAAATAACTAAAACTTACTCTTCAATAAAGAATTGACGACGAGACACAAGCTTAGGGGTAAAACACAAATTTTATTTAAACTTTAACTTCCTATTCCTCATATCGTAATCTCAAACAAAATTTAAAACTTGACAAGTAAGAGGCACAATTCCCCGATGACACACATATATTTTCATAATGAATTAAAAACATAACGAAATGAGAAAAAAATTAGTTGGTGGCTGGTTGGAACCCCCCCCCCCCCCCCCCCAAAAAAAAAAAAATTAAAATAAAAAAACTTGATTTAAAACTTTAATAAAAAAAACCAAATAGAATGCATATTACCGGTTTAATGACTGCAGTGTAGAAAAAATAAAGAAATGAAATAGGAAAGAAAGGCCATAAGGAAAGATTAAAGTTTAGGGGAGTTATTTAGAGGGCATGCCCATATTAAAGAAGTTATCGGACTCTTGGCAAATTCAAGTCCTCCGTCATCTTGCAGGAACGCATCTTTCTCAATCAAGGCGTCAGGGGGACGACTCTGCTCTCTGAAGGTAAAAATCTGCCTGTCTCTCTCCGACTTTTTTCCCCGTCAACTCCGGAGCCACTTTTCCACTTGAAACATCCGCGTCGGAAAAAGTAGTTCTTCCTTCTCCTTCTCCTATTGGGGAGTCTCGCCGAGCCTCTGTTTGTATCCTTGCGCGCCGCAGACGTAAACAAGATGGTTTCCCCCTCTTTCGCGGAATGCTCGATCTTCGGTGGTCTTTCTGGGGAGTCAGGGATTTGCTAAAAGCATTAAAATTCCGATGTTCTGGTGTTCTAATCCCTGAGATCATGGGAGAGTTCACGGATTCACGACAAAATGGCACTGCTGAAAGTATTGAATTACCCATAGCTGGAAGGGACAGGGTTGAAACGGAAAAGGAGTAGAAACTTTAAAAAATATTTAGTTTTCTATTATTTAAAACAAAGGATCACCAGCCAATTAAAAAAAATTATAATATACCAACCACCTATATCATAGCAATAATAATTCCATATCTTAAACTTTTAAATGTCATTACACTAATTTAATTTCATATTTAAAATTTTAAATGTCAGCACAACACTAGGAGTTCAAGTCTGGAAGCTGAGACAGGTTACAAAGGTGCTACACGAGCACGAGCTTGCACCAATTGACATTTAGCGCCAAATAATTTTCTTGTCTAAGATATATACAGGTTGCATAAGCGTGTTGTGACGCATCACAAAACACGTGAAATGACAAATTTGCATCCAGATCAGAATTTCTCAATATTCTTCTAGGAATTCTGATATCTTGCAAGAATTTCAATTCATTTTTCGATTTTTGGAATTTTTTCTCGAGATAACTGGGTAGTTTGGCAACCCACGGCAATTTTCTTCTCCAACATTCTTGTAATAAAATTTTCTGAATCAAAATCACAGGTCAAAGAAAACCTATCGGATCGAATATCTGACTAGCTAAAGACAGAATAATTCTCTTGCTCAAATTTACATCTTCGTAATCACTAAATTTCGGATCGCAGTATAGAGTATCCTCCAAAACGTTCCAATTTAATCCCAGAAAGAGGCAGTTTCTTCCAGAGTTTCTGGTTGCAAACCATTCACCATTCACCCCCTAAGATCAAAACATGCTGAAGACATGATCCCGTTTAATTCTTTAATAAAATTAATCACATCTTCTTCCGAGTCGCAACTTGTAACGCAGTTATCCACGTACATAGACTTCTTGAGTTTGGAAGCTGTCTCTTGCAAGTAATGGGGAACATTTCTTAAATGTTAGTTCAGGGTAGCTCCTAAAATGAATGGACTGGAGTGCACCCCAAAAACTACTCGGCGATGTCTGAAAATTTTCATTTTGTTAGGATCCCCATCCCCTCACCACATAAATCTCAGAAAGTCGCGATCCGCTTCATTTATTCCAATTTTCAGAAAATCTTTCCGGATGTCTGCAGTCACTCCGTACTTGTTCAAACGAAATTTACTCAAAACGCTGGGAATTAACTTGATGTAGTTTGGACCTTTAGTTAGACAATCATTAAGTGAGAAGCTACCATTTTCTTTCGCGGAAGAATCGAAAACGGGTCAAATGGTCGTCATCGAATGTTCATTGATGACTGCTCTATGTGGCAGGTAATGACAACTTACCTTCTCTAAGTCATCGGGTTTCACTTCTTCAATTATTTTTTCACCAAGCCATTCATTAAAGACTTCTTCATAATCTTCAATTAATCCCTTATTTTTAGAGCATTCACAGTTGATTTCAGTCTTCGCTCAGCAACAACTTTATTACCTGAGATAACTTGGTGTCCCTCTATCCATGGCAAAGAGACTACATATCGGCCATCACCATCTCTGCTTAGAGTCTTTTCAAAATATTTTCCAGATGCCTCTTCAAGTTCTAATTGGGATTGCTATTCGGCAGGATTTCTGATTCCGAGGCTATCTAATTCCCACAGGTCTGCAATTCGTACATCTGTAGCTAACATCGAAGTAACTACAAGGTTTTCAGTCTGCTCCGAACGTCCCTTTGTACGACCCAAGACCGTCCAACCTAACTTTGTTTCCACAGCTGTAAGGCCAGATTTAAGTCTTTTCAATTTCTATGTCATTAGCTTACCGGCTTAACGAACTGGCTAAATTCCACCACTGGTTACAACCATTCTGATAATCTCTGATAAGTTCACTTTGGATTTTGATGAAAAGGAAAAAAGTCTGTCTATTGAAGTTTTGAAAATGTGTCGGCATCTTGTGATACAGTCTTGAAATTGCTTTTGTCTTAGCCACTGAGGAATCTACAGAAACAGTATTTTCCGGTAACACAACATCATCAATTGTATTTTACTCTTGTTGTGCCAAATTCCCATTTGGTGAAATAATCAGTTAGTCATTTAGCATACCTCCTTTTTCAAATATTCATTCAACTAGGCAGAATCTGTAGGTTCCTTTGTACTTTTTTCATTCGGGGTGGAGGAGCTGACATGGAATCAGTCATAGAGCGTGATATCCTCTGTTTCCAAATATTCATTCAACTAGTCCGAACCTATAGGTTCCTTTGTATTTCGACATATGGGGTGGAGAAGCAGACATGGAAATAAATAAAAGCAAATTAAGAGAAATGGAGAGACAAGAAAAAGAAGAGAAAACATATGATATAATGGGTTGAAACTGAAGAGAAAGATTTTGACATAGAGAGGTACAAAGAAAAACAAATATTGGGGGAAACAAACATGGGCCCAAAGGAAAAACCGAAATATAATACAGTAGGGATTCAAAAGATGAGCGAGAGTGTTACAAAACACTATCTAGGGAAAAGGGAAAAGGATCAGATAATGATAGGGAAAGAAATTAAGAGGACAAAACATAAAAAGGAAAGGAGAAATTGGATAAGAGTGTTAGAATGGGAAATGACAAGGCAGAACAGAATGTTAGAAAGAAAAATGACAGATGTTAAAACAAAATGATACAATACATAAGATAAAATAAGATTGTAAATGAAAAATAGCAGCAAACATAAGATTAAGTTTATATGTCTGCTCCAGCCCCCCCCCCTCCTGTCTGCTTCTTGAAATCTGAAATAAAATTTAGAAAATTATTAGAGGTATAATAATGACAACCGATTCAAAAGCATTCCCATTTTTTTCCTCATTATCCCTTAAAAAGCAGAATGATTATGAAGTCGAGAATGGATCATTTGCATTTTAGAAAAACTGACTTGAAATAATATGTAAAATAATAAGGTAACAAAATATGCTTATAAATCTTTTAAAATGTATATTACATTAAACAATGGCTAGAAATTTAATCAATCAAGTGTTCATAAAATATTTAATTTTAGATTACTATACCTAAAACAATATTCTTTGAAAGACTAAAATATCTCATAATTGTAAAATAAAAATCACGGAAAGATTAAAAATATCTTATTAATTTGCTTCCACGATATGTCATCTGGTGCTCTTCATGAAAATAAAATGCATGCAGTATGTCATCAGCTGGCTCGAAATAATCAAGTATATATTCAGCTACATATTTAAGGGTAAAACTGGATAAGACGGTTAGATTTGGCGAAATTTGGCACGATTTCTTTTTTGCCAATGGCTTGGAGCGTGTTAGTGCTTGCTGTAAAGAAAAACTCGCCAACGGCTTTTTCGCAGACCTATTAGGCTTAAACTGCGAAATGTAAATAAAAACATCAATGGCGACCAAGAAAGAAAAATAAGTTGGAAAACAAACTTTCCGATGGCTGTATAAAACTCTTAGGCGAACACGGGATCTTCGCCTCTCTCAGATACCCTTGCTCTACTCCACTTCGCTCCGTTACGCATCAGTCCAAAAACATTACAGAAAATCCTCAGCCGCTGGCTTCGCCACGTTCCGCTAACCTCAATTCAATCATATCGCTCATTTTGCCACAAACTACACTCCAGAAGACACAAAATAACATTTAACTTCAAGCGCCGCAATTAAAATCAACCATCACATAATCAAAAACTCAAACGCAGAAACACCCCTATGTTACAAAGACTAACTTAACCGTTTAAATTAACAGTTAATTTCAAATAAACCGCTAAGTTTTACCTCAGTTAGCCAATCAATTCGCTAATTACAAAATAGCAATAACGCATGCGCGAGAATAATCACATGATAAACACGTCAGAAATTTGCAGCAATAACAACAAAACAACATTGGCGCCATAATCGTCTCAGCTTGGCAACCAAAATTTTCGCTGAATTGGCGAAAAATCTACCTGACCGTCTTATACAGTCTAGCCTATTTTTGAGATATGTATTCGAAATATTCGGCTTTAAGTTTCGAAAATATTATTACAACTAAAATAATATTACATGAATAATAAATTATTTTTATACCACATCTTTAATATTATAGATATTTCTAATTTCCATCTATTTTAAACAGTAAAAATATTTATTTCACAGCAGTGAATAGTATTTAAGAAGCAAAATGCATGTAAAAGGGCAGTTAATAACAAACAAAAGCAATAGGACACTGAATGTTAAAAATAATTTCTTATATTTTATTGGGTAGTTATTTTCCTTTAACTATATATATATATATATATATATATATATATATATATATATATATATATATATATATTTGTAACATGGGAGACTGACACTGGCCCAATAGATATCGAAATCTCCCATGTCACGGTGAGAAGAAGATATTAATACTACAGTTCACTTCATAGCAAAACTACGCACTCGGCTTCTTACGGAAAAGACTTTATTACGTCTATTCAAGTCAGTTACATGATCAAAAAAGCGTACATGTACGTGATCCCAAACCTTATATAAACTCATCTCGTCATGTGATCGTAGTAGGGTTTAATTGGTTAAAAGTTAAAAAAAGGCGTGACAAATGCGCTACAGCGTTTAATTTTCTGCCCACGCTACGCCAGTTTAGTTTTCATTTAAAACAGGCAGCCATTTAATTTTTTCCACTAGAGGCCTTTTAGGACTTAGATTTGAAAACGAAAGTTAGCTCGTACGCCCAAGGGAATTTAGAATAATGTTAGATTTTAAAATGGAATTTAACGCGAATGCCCAAAGGGAATTACCTGTTTCAAGGAATTAAAAAAGGGTTTGTAATTTGGAATAGTAAAGTGAGGAATTAATAGTTTTTAAATGTTAAGATTGTTGAATTAAGAAATTACTAGTTTTTAATATTATATATATGTATGTGTGTGTGTGTGTAATTCATGTATCAGAATTAATATTAAATAAATGGGAAGGAACTCTCTTCAGGATTCACCATTTCATTCCTTGTTACTGCAGCTTCTCAATTTTTTACTTTCACCTTCTCCAAAAGCATTATTTGCGTCTTCGAATAATAACATGTTTTAATCAGTGCTTAATCTCAGTCATTAATAAAATACTTTTATTATTAGAATTGCCGACAATAAATCGTACACTGTTGAGAAACGAGTAATCAATGTCGTCCTACAGAAAAAAAAAATTGAAATTTCTGTTATCAGTGGAAAAGGTTTGTGAGAATAGGTCAGAAAGAAAAAATTCATCGCAAAAGCTATCAACATTTACGCCATTCTCCTTCAAAAATGTGAGACCGGGAGTAAGATATTTACTACTCTCTGATTGATACGCTGGCCCTGATTTATCATTAGGCCCGGGCCTAGGGGCCCCCCAAAAATTTTTATTTTAAAAGAAAAAAAAAAAAGAAAATTCCCAATTCAATTTTTTTTTAATTTTACCTTTTTTAATAGCAATTTTTTTATATACATCCTTTCAAATTTGATTGGTTCATCATATGTATAGTTCATCATATGCATAGTGTATGTTATGAATATAAGTTATAGTTATAGTGTATATAAGGGATTAATAAGTTTTTCTGGTTGCATTGTATTGGTGTTTTAACGATGAAGTTAATATGTTGTATTGCTTTTTGTAATTTGATAATGTTCTAGGCTTCTACGCTTCAAATAGCCAATTCTTGGTGAAATAGTACTTTCACAATGATTCATGATTATTTTTTTTTGTGTGTGTCAATTTTGGAAATGTTACGCCCACATCAGTTTTAAGGGCCCCCATCCCGAGTTGTGCCTATAGTCAATAATTTTCTAAATCGGGCCATGTTGATATGCAGTTTCATCTTGCACTCCTGAGCAATGATGTAAATACCTATTATATTTTTCAGTTTAAAACATGAGGAGTCCTAATTCTATATGTTGTAATAAATAAATATTTCTTCTTTTTATTTCAAGCAAAAGAATGGTCAAAATACCTCTATTCACAGAGATCGGTTCGCCGTAGTGGCCATATCCAGTGCCATAGCCAATCTTGCTGCTGAACAGATGAAGCTCAAAATATTTTCTTGGACAGATTGTACAACAGTCTGAAACAATATAAATTAACTAAATTATTTTAAATGCACAATATATATAAATATGTATGTGTGTGTAAAAACTTAAAAAATTTCACTACATGAATTAAACTTGAAATTTGTCAAAATGTAGTGAATATTAAATATATAACATAGTTTCACGTGATTGAAAAATTAAAAAATTGAAAAAGAAATTCGCAAAAACGCAATTTATTTAAAAAAAATTATTTGCCTCAAGACACTAGTATATAAAAAAATGAAAATGATTTTTTTCAAATAATTATTATCCAGAAGTAACGGTTAAACAGGTACACTGTTCCGTCCATTAAACCAAAGCTCTAAAAAGATTATTAACTTCGATCATTCGCTATGCTGATTTATTACATACATTATTTTTCCAACAAATAGGAACAGTTAAGTTTTAAATTATTAATTTAAGACATTAATTATCCTCAGTAGTATTTAAAAATATTTTTGCGTTAAGTGCAAATTAACCGTTAAAGAATACTCATCACGCAATTATGCTTTCTGAATTATAAAGGAAAATAAATCAGATTGAATTGAAAAAATTTCAGTTTAAGATAAAAATGGGTTATAAATTTAAAACAAAAGTTACTGCTTTAGCAGCAGACATTAAGTGATGATTTAGTTTCAAAAAACGTTGCAAAAAATTCTGACTTTTGTAGAAATTACAAATTCTTAACAAAGGCAACGACGATGCATATCAGTTTAAAAATGTAGTAAAACTAACTTAAAAAATGTTAACAATATAATAAGAACCGATTCATACATAAAATTTCAACAACATCGCTTATAGATTGTGACGTGGGAGAAAATACGAATACTAACCATCAGATGAAAACGTAACTTCTGATATATTTATTTAATGCGACAAACAATATATATATATATGAAACAGTTCCAGCACACTTACCTCAATGAAAAATGAAGGACACATTATAAAGTTTAAATCTTTTCTCTTGAAATAAATTTAATCTCAGCAAAGGATCAACTAACGGAAAGAAGCACGACTTCGGCGGTCTTCCTGAGTTTTGACATTTCCAGCGATTGATGCGCAGATGTAGTTCAAGTACGGGTTTGCTTCAAAAGTTTTGGTTAAGTTTTATAGATAAGGCATCGTGATTGAGTGGTAAATATTTGTTACCTTATAAGGCGCGTGCAAAGGGATGCGTGTCATATTTAAGTTCGGGTTTGGGAGAAAAGTTATGGCTTCGCTTTATGCTAAATGCATGCATCATGCACAATTTTTTTTTTTTACCTTATAAGGCATTTTCAAAGGGGTGTCCGTAATATTTTGTTTTGCCTGAACCATGGAGGCAAAGAAAAATAAAAAAAATGTATATTCAAATTAGAATTTTTTTTTAATAAATAAGTATGAATTTGTGCTCATATAACATTTAATGCTTTTTTGCCATGAGTGACGTCAGTGTGTTGCTTTCCTTGACACTAACTATTGTGACTCCATGGTTAAGATTGAACTTGTGTTATAAGTATTTTAAGTTGGTGCATGGGAACACGCTCTGGCGGCATTGTGGATGTTTTGGGCATAAATGAGCAATGGATCCGTGTTAAAAAAGTCTCTTACATTTGGTCGCCGTCACTAGGTGGCGCGCGCGATAAATCGAGTACTGCTTTGAAACGGAAACCGTACGATTTATATGGGTTTTTTGTATTTTTCAAGACAAAACAAGTTTTTTTTAGTATGTGTAAAATATAAATTCATTTATTTAACTTAATAATCATTAATTTTTTTATTTAAAATGTTTATCTGAACTGCTTTTTTTTTGCTAAATTTCATTAAAATTCTTAGAGGGAATGAGTAAATAATGATACATTATTTTCTAGATCTAGTTAGTTATATGCACTTATAAGAGCACACACTGGCTGCAGCTACAGAGTACGTAATGTTCAAACATTGAGATGACTAACATCTAACACATGAAGAGTCATACTGCATTATAGTAACAATATACATTAGTGACAATATTTATTACAAATCGTCCAATCCGGAATATGGTATTAGTAGCAATACAGATGAGATGCATTTTCTCTTCCGAGAATAAAAAAAAACATTATTTCCACACTTAAACAACGTGGCAACAGTTTTCCTTACTCTGAACTATTATATAAAATTTAGAAAAAAAATTCAAATGAAATAGCAAGTCAATTCAGTATTTAATAATACAATACTTTTTTTTATCTTCCTTCGGAAAAAAAATCACTTAAGCATCTCGGATTACGCTTTTTAAAACTGGAGGTATTACCTACATGTTGGTAAATTACTATTTACAAAATTTTTCAGAAAATTTAAAAAAATAAATAAATAACAAATGACATTGACAGAGACAAACCAGCTATATTTTTGTATTTTCACAAAGTATGGGTTTGATTTTCTCACTAAAAAGAAATGAAAGTATAATTAAAAAAAATCATGCACAACAGATTGTACATAAGCATTAACATTGACAACACTGTTTATCATACAATGAAAACTTATTTACTTATCAAAACTAATTTAATAGGGATTAAATTCAATATGAAGCCTTCAGCATATTTACCAGTTATATGAAGTTTTCACAGTAAAAAAATATTAGCAGATACTAAGTATTTTTGACTAATAGCAGAGAAAAAAATACTAATTTCAAGTAGACAAGTAACTAGAAACATTTTATTTCTGTGAATGATTAAAAAAAATTATGACTTTAGCTCAGGCGTGAAACTTAATTTTCCATAACCACAAAATATGTTGAATAGAAAAAAGTATCTCATAATCGTAAAGAATTGTAATTGACAACATACACCATTAAATATATCCAGCTGTGTCTGTAGTTTGTACAATGGCACAGCGTAGTTCGCAACGCAGCTAGGATTACAAATTTGAAATGTGACGGCCATCATTAATGAGAATGGCCATCAGACGTGGCTCGATATCGGCACAGCATCGAAGAGGGTTTCAGCTATAATTCCTGTCACATGAGGGCAAACAGCTCCTTTCAACATGGCCAATGACATCAGCCGACCTCTGTACACCCGTGATTTCAGGTAGGCCCATAACCAAAAGTCACAAGGTGTAAGGTTTGGAGACCTTGGTGGCCACTCGAGCGGGAAAGAGCGATTACGAGCACAGTCATCGCTAAATGCCGATCGCAACAGGAGCTGGATGGGAGCTGTGATGTGCGGAGGCGCTCCAAGCTGCATTAATGTTACATTATGGTGGCCTTGCCTCGCTTGTAAGGAGGCAGTGACGTAGCTAGCATAACTGGGGCCCGGGGCACGATACCTTTTTGGCGCCCCCCTTTCCGAAAAACATATAGTAATATAATATATAGAATTAGTGAAAAGGACCATTTGGCGCCCCTGTGCGAGTGGCGCCCGGGGCATAATAGACCCCCTTGCCCACCCCTCGCTACGCCACTGTAAGGAGGAAATGATGCGGTCTCTTAAAAGTGCTGCATAACGCTTGCCTGTGGCAGAAAAATTTCGGGCAAGATCTGTTAAAATCGACAGCAGTTCTGGAACCATGACAGTGCCACCTTTCGGTGGAAAAAGTAACTACTCTTCCAATAAAATATTTCGTTATAAAAAAATCCAATGTTTTTCTGTGCATTTCTATGAAAACCGCATCCTGTTGCCATCTAATCTTTTCGAATAGCTTTTACCGTAATTTATGTACAGTAAATTATGTAGCTTAAATGGCTTTTTACCATAAATTATATATTTTTATATAATTTATATACCATAATCTGTATGGTTAACTGTATAGTTAACCATAATAAATATAAATATATTAAGTTAACCAATATTAAAGTAAAGAAAATGGGATTAAAGGGGGTAGGGGAATCCAAATTGTCAAGAGCAAACGACTCGCCCTTTTGGCGAAATTCATCCCAACCTGAAAGTTTGAATCTCTTTTGACGGTTTTATGTTTCTTAGCTCTTGTTGGGCGAAGCATATGTTTAGCAATCCCAACTTTTTCAAAATTAATGCATTCGAAAAGAGGAATCTGCCGAATGCATTAGCTATTATTTGCTGAAGGAAAGAACAGTCTAGTTTGGATGACTGGTGCTGCCATCTGTTGAGCCGAGACTCAACTGATAGCACTAGTCAAATGTTAAAAATTTGAGAAAGCACTGCGTATTAAATATTACATGACGGAAGGAATTCAAAATGAACGATGAAAAGTGAATATTTGCATGAATTCTCCCGTTTTTTGGCCACGGGTGAAGTATATATTTCAAAATGGAAGGTCAATAACTTTATGAGATGGAAGTGTCACAATAAATGTAGTAAGGCAGACAGACAAAGGCTCTTAGAATTCAGAATCCCTCGAATAGTCCAAGTAGTAAGCAGCATCCCATAAATTCGCGACACCAAGATTTTCAACGTAGAGAGATTATGTATGTATGTAATAAAAGCGCAGATTGTGTGTCCACTGAGAAAGGAGGTTTGCCCTGAAATTCGGCCAATGCAAATTATTTCCATTTTAAACCAGTGAGATGCAGTGTCTGCAAATGCGATGGGTATCGTTTGCTAATATAAGACACCGGAAGAGCCACTGAGTGAGAGCAAAAGTCATTGGGTCGAGTGAGATAAAGCATGTCCAGTCTCGAGATCGTATCCTTCTAATGTCGCATCCGAGAGGTCTCGGAACGTACCCTTCCTATCGTTCGACAGGACACTGCTCCTCCAACGTTCCTTCCTGTGTCAAGCACGTCGTCAACCGAGGAACCAAAAAAGAACCGAACTCGTCGCTGATGGAGGACTACCACTTCATTCGTTTATACGCTGGACTCTTTGCTCAAATCTTTGCGGGTGTGTGTGTAGACGGGGTGTTTCAGAACTCCCTGTACAAACTTCAAAGGGACTCAAATATTTTTCGTATATTAATATAGGTTCGCAGACGGTCTGTAATAAGTTTACCTTGCTAACATATATATCTTTTAATGTTGTTCTACGATAATAAATGAAATATGACAACATGTTTACCTAGTGATAGATAAAATATTTAGTGAACCAGACCAGTATGTTTTACCAGTTTTATTTATCCCGGATCGATCATTGTAAAAAAATTGGAAATTGACTCTGGCTATTGCTTAATCTGTAATTAGTAGCTAATTGCACAAACCATTCTACCGAGTAAATGAATTTATCGTGACGAAAAAAAATAAAACTAGATGAGCACAATGAGAGCATTTTAATGGGAAGACAACTCTGTTATTCAAATGACCTTGCTCTGATCTAAATTCTTGCAATCACTTTTTTTATCTACAATATCAGATAATTATTCTATTCTTGTATATTATGTTGTTAATTGTGTCTAATAATAAAATTGCTTGAATTCTGAGTAATGCAGATGTGTGAAGCTGGTTTGACAAAATGATATATCCTAGCATCTCTAACTTGTTAAAAATATTTGTAACGCTTCTGGTACCATGCGTTAGTGAAAGGTCATTTTCTACCTTATGCATTTAAACAGTGGCACACCCAGGATTTTTCTTGGGGGAGGGGGGGGGGGAAGCCGAGATGAATAGATAAATATATTTATAATGCAAAATCAATATTCATGATGCAATTTCTATTTCTTTGGGGGGGGGGGGGGGGAAGGGCTCCTTGCCCCCCTGGGTGTGCCACTGCATTTAAAAACCTAGATATACCATGAAACAATCACAATTAATCAGACTTGCTTTATTATATACACACAGAGACTGATGTAACCATTGAAGTCATTCAAGAGCTTTGTTAAAGAAAATGAAAATTGGATTTTATTCTTTAAATAACTTTTCATAATCATCTAATGAATTTTATTGAATTTGCACTAAAAATATTTTTATCCGTTCAATCCCCCCTCCCCCCAATATTAAAATCCTCAGTATGACACCATCTCATCCCAATTTTCTCCATATTTCCTTTTTGAAGTTTCTGTAATTCTTCTAGCTTCTTCATGTCTCTTTTTCATATGATTGAGAGCTTCATTCCGAAAAAGGCATAAGGTTTACAGGTAGGAATTGTTTTTTTAGAAGCATTTAAAATTATATTGCAAATCTCCTTGCCTGTTTCATTAACTGATTTACCATCACGGAAAATATCTGAGTTTACTCTCCAGAATTCTCTCAGTCTTTCTATTTTACTTTTATAAAATTCCATGAAATTTTTACCCTTTCCTGCCTGTAATATTGTCTATGGCAACTTGTACCAATAGTACCCACTTTATTCTATGCCCCAAGCCAGGATCTTCAAAAACCCATCTTTCTACATCTTGGACCAAGTCTGAAGAAGTCAAAACAAGATCTGGATTCATGGTTTTACCATTAAAATGTAAGTATCAGGCAATATCAGAACTTTAATACAACAAATGAGCTTTATGTGAATGAATGAATTCTCCAGCTCTCATGGAACTTCATAAAAACAAAGTAGAAAGACTGAAAGAATTCTGGAGAGTAACCTCACAGACAATATCTTCTGTGATGGTAAATCAGTTGATGAAACAGACAAGGAGATTTGACCTATAATTTTAAATGCTTCTAAAGAAACAATTCCTACCTGTAAGAGGTTGATGTGAATCGATGAATTCTCCAGATCTCCTCCTGTATAATTATGGTCATGATAGTGCCATCTTCTTGAATGGGCATTAAAATTCCATAATTTTTGTAGAACTGTGGTTATTGTTTTCATAGAATTTTTAATATTTTACCGCTAAGATTAAATAAATAAATCTAAATGAAACTGAAACAAATTTCAAAAACATTTTTTATTAACTGTTTTTGAACACTATATACAGAAAAAAATAAGCTTTTATAATCTGTACACAATATATTTTAATAAAAAAAATCTTCATACATATTTGCAAACATATGTCAACTCTTGGATGACTTTGCTACAAGGGTAGTATAAATGAAATTCATATGTTAAAATTCATCAAAGGCTACAGAATGCTGTAAAACGAGCTAATTAACACTATCATACAGGTTGAATGATTCTTTAAACTCTCAGGTTTTTAAGAAATAAAGGAAATTAGAGCGTATATCAAAATGACTATTTAATTCTTTCGAAGTAGCCTTGTGAGAAAATCATATCACATTTCTTAATGTTCTAAAATTTTTTAAAAAAATAGAATAAAAATATGCATTTATCAATCATTTGTCCTATCAAATGAAAAAATTCAATTTAAAAAAATCTATTAGCATAACTGTTTTTTTAGAGAGAAATTTTAACCATAGTCTTTAAGACCAATGTAATATAGACTAAAAGTTCTATAAATGGATAAAATTTAATTCATTAAAATTTCATGTGATAACAAATTGTTTAATTTATACTACCCACTTCTTTTCTAACTTCATTTACACCAAATTTACCTACAAAACATATACAATGTTGCATGTTAAATTGATCACATTTGCTACAGCATGACACATTTCCATTAGGATGAGAATGCATTCAAGAAAATACAAAATTCTATAAGTTAATAGGAAGAAAAAATACTTTTAAAATATGCATTCAGTATTTCTAAAGGAAGTGTGGCCTCAACAAGTGTACATAGCAGACATCAAAGAAAGATAAAATTTATACACTCATGACAGTACGTAGGTGTCATATGACAGTAAGAATAATAAAATCAACAACCTAAGTAAACTAAAATACAGATTTGCTGTAATAAAGAATGAAGTAAGTAGAAAGTCAGCATAATGAAGTATATGAACAATGAAACAAACAACATGCACACCTTATAATCACAGAAACTGAGAATTCAAAATGATTAAACATTTGGAACAGTATGTTTGTTAACAAAGTAAAGACACAGGAGACTCTCCAAGTCTATAATACTTTTAATAGTATGCATCATACATGGCAATGCATATTCTAAGGACAGTAAAAGAAATTCATTTAAACATTGAGGTTGTAATTTTACACACACGAAGTATTGCTCTGAAACATGCAACATGTTAAGACTAGAAAGATAGATACGCAAACATGAACAGGAAATAGAACTAAGTTTTCAACTACAAGTTCAAGTGAGTATTTAATATATACCATATAAAACATGTGATATAAAATTTGTATCAGAAAATGTGTCACGAGGGAAAAAAAAACAAAAGAAAAAAAAACCAAATTAGGTATCATAACTTTAAAAATCTCAAAAATAATATTAACTTTTAATAATACCCTGAGCATTAAATTTATTATTTGATCATATTTAGTTTTTCACTACTTTACTTCTTTCACAAATTTACACTAAAATTTATCAACAAACAATGAGTATTATACAAAGAATGACAAATGTGAAAACCCATATTACAAACTTTTATGACACCCAAATGGCTTAATTTAAATCCTATGAAATAGTATATATTAGGTGTGCAAAGTTAACAAATTTGGCCTTGATACACACACAAATATTTTTTCCCCTCTCTATTCAGATAAATTTATATTTTCATGGCTGTTTGAATATATTTAAATTATAAACAAATACAACCTGACTTTCAAGAGCATCTTAAAACAAAGTTTTGAGAATAAAAAAAGTTGAAGTAATCTCAGACATCTAGCTATGTTAACATCAATTTCTACGAAGTTCCATGGATATTTTAGATGACACTATTATTTATTCACATGCAATAAATAATAAAATTAAGTACATCTTCAATGCAGCCTTATAACATTACAACTGATAATAAATAAAAACACAGCAAACACTATAATACACACATACTTATGAGAAAATTATAACAGATATGGACAAAGCAAGATAAGAAAACACATAAAAAAGTGATATAGTATTAGAGTCCAAAAAATAGATCTGTATATGTTTTATATGGCTTATATACCAAATATTTTAATAATATTAAATTATAATTATGATAAATTAAATTACAACTACACAGAAAGTTTGGTCTGTAACAAGAGTATGCATTGAATTACACAAAGAATACTTTTATCAATCATTATCCTTTTTAATTAAATTAAAATTTTGGAGAGGAACTAAATAAAATCTGAGCAAAATAGATTGTAAAGAGTTAATGACATAAGTTGTTACACAGGTAATTTTGTTTGAATTTGATATAACTAAATAAAAAATTATGAAAGCTTATTATATTAACTCTCTAAAACACTGGAAGCCCAAATGCTTAAATATAGCCTCTCCATGAACAAAACAAAAATGGAGAACATAAGAAGTAATTTTAGTTTGCAATTACACCTTCAGTTCAAAGACACACACTCAGAAATTAATTCCTTTGTAAACTAAATTTGAAAAGAAGAATTTGTGCATTAGATGCAAGTTAAATAATTATATCAGTGATCACGCTAAGTAATGTAAATCAAACATCATTCATGCTATTCAAACAGTATGATTAAAAATATATACTGTCAAAATATGTATGATAAGTATTGAGCATATATTTGCTGATAAATGTTTTTAAAAAGCTTTATTAACCAGATATTTATGCTTACAGACCCTTTTAAATAAAAACAGAATTGAGATGATCAAGTTTAAAGGATAGTTGAATTATTGCATATTTTTCATGGATTATTTTCTCCAGCTAATTTAAAGTGCTTAGTAGTTTAGCATATTCACACAGTAACGACTCCCCCAAATGCACATAAAAACAAGGGTGTTACATACTTATGCTAAAAGTGTTTCAATTTCGTTTCTAGAAGCACATAAAAGCTGAGAAATATTTTAAAGTACATTTTAATATTTTTAACAAAACAAAACATGAAAAAAGAACAGACTATTCATGAATTAACATGAAATACTTAATATTCAAAAAGAAATAATGAGCAATAATTGAAAAGATAAAAAATCTACATCCTAAGATTTTTTTTTTTTTACTGAGTCAGTGAATGCACAATAGGTCTTTTTTAATAAGTCAATAAATCCAAAATGTTACTATGCTCTTATTAAAATGTTGATATTAAATAAAAATCCTTTCCACACTAATCAGGATGAAAAATAATTTTTCAATGAAATTACAACTTTGAACACACTAATATATGATGAGAAAAATTATTACACGAATTAAGACTTAATATCCTCAACAATTACTTAAATTCAGGCTACTTGAGGCTTCTCACAGCAAGAAAAACTATAGTATAAGACATTTTGCCTCAAATATTGGGAGGGGGAGCATACTCCAAATCAAATGGATGAAAGCTGTTAGAGAGAAAAAATGATGTACTTGGAACTAGTGAGTAAATAATTATTTGTAAATAGCAAGTAAGAAGCACCTGCAACATTACTAATGCAACGACAAATGAAAAGAAAAAAGCTGCAGTTCTCCTAGCAAGTGAAATTATGAAAAAAAGAAAACGGAAAACTGTATATATATTATTCGAATAAGAAGATATGTTTGGATTATTACATCCTTTCAAATTGTAATACATTCACACACACAATTCTAAAAAATAACAGTATAAAATTTTCAAAACATTTCAAAAGTACATGTATACAATCAATCATTCCTCAGTGTTACATAAAATATCATAATATTTTACCTGCATTAATAATATTTAATCAGGAGTGAAGTACATAATACAACATTTCAATTTTTTAAATGTGAAATATTAATGGATGACTGTATAATAATAAGATAAATTCAATGATGACGATTGAAATTTCCACAAGAGAAACTCAAGATATATAAGGAATTTCAAACATTCCTTTTATATAACATGAAAAACATTTTAATCAAACGAGAGAGGAACATTACACACAGCTTTTACAATCTTGTTATAATCATCAGAAAATACAAAAACAGAGTAAGAGTATAAAAGTTTTAGCTCTTGGCACACATCTCTAGATCAGCAGAAAAAGTTAATGAGTTTACTTTCAACCAAAAATCTAAAATTTGAGAAAAGAGAGCATTAAAATCCTTAAATACAAATCACATTAGGAATTTTTTCCTGAACAAAAGCAGTTAAATAAAACAAGTTTGTTAAACCAAGGCATTTAGGCAGACTTCACTCTGCATCCACAATTACCTCCATCCTTTTGATAAGAGTATGTTTTTAAAATGATACTCTAAGTAGCAACTTTAAAAAAATCTAAATTTAAATTAAAACATATTTAAAGATATATTTCTATGTCCAAATCTATGAGCATTAAAGGCAGGGGGTGTCATTATTCTCAGCATTTTTACCCCTCATTCTGAGGAGGTCTAAGCATATGCTAGTATTCATTCAAATAGGAATCAAGTCATTAAAATTAAAGTTGCATCATTCCTAAATGCAAAGTAAATTAGTATAAATGCATATTTGCCAAATAAGAGAGAGAACTTTTTATTGAGAAAGTGAAGAACAGAAATTTTTAAATTTGGGTTTGCATTGAATAAGTTAAAAAAAAAATCTAATATTACAACATTACTATAAACCCAGTAAAATATTTTTTTTTACCATTAATTCACAAGTTACCGGTTAAAATAACTATAATTTTAATAAAATTCCAACCATTTCCAGGATGAGCTTAAAATGGTACACACAATTAACAAATGAAATTAAATTATTCCACAACTGATATTTTTTTTCCAGCTGAAGGAGAT
Organism: Dolomedes plantarius; assembly: GCA_907164885.2. Taxonomy (NCBI): domain Eukaryota; kingdom Metazoa; phylum Arthropoda; class Arachnida; order Araneae; family Dolomedidae; genus Dolomedes; species Dolomedes plantarius. The sequence continues at coordinate 156,658,995 of OU015494.1, read as the reverse complement.
AATGCACTAAAGCACTGCTAAAAGTATTGCATTAATATAATACAGAATAATATTTAGAAATAAGATTCAAAAGGAGTTACTGAGCATTTTACAGCAAATGAATGTAATACAGCCAAATGCCTACAAGGTTAAGAATATGAGTATTAAATTTTTTAAATAAAATTCAGGTATTATTAAACAATATAAGTAATACAGAAAAGACTGATGCATAAAAAAAAAATTCAATTTACTACTTTATAAGTCATGCACTGTTTATAAAATATTGGCATAATTGCAGACTATTGAAAATCATTGCATTTAAACATTTTTCTCTTGGAAAAACACTTAAGAGCACAGGTAAGCAATTAAGTTTTGATAAATAAGAAAAGATACAAACAAGAAAACAATCTTTATGATGATGATTCATAGTAAAATTGCTGAACGTAAATAAAGGAACTTCGTGTGTTGCTCTTCAAACTCTAGTCATTATTGCAAAAATGTAGTAATCTTTGGGGGAAAAAACAGTAATAAAATCCACACATATTTGTATACTACCATAAATGGTTGTTACACAGAATGAGGAAATTCAACAACTTTCAGGAGTTTTATTATTTTTTTTTTTGTCCAATATTTGAATAAAGGCACTAATAGTCTCAAATGTATACCTATCTGCTTCACATTTAATGCTTATCACACCAAAAGATATTTAAATAACAGCATGATATTAAACATCAGAACATTCACTAGTTATACAGGCAGCTGAGAAAGGCTCTACAGCTGTCTTGATTAGTCCTGCTCAGCTTAAGTAGCACCAGGTTAGAAAAACGGTAGAGGTGAGAATTACACAGCAAGCACATACTAAATACATCATGGATGACTGGCAACATTGTCTACGGAACACCATGGTTCACGCTATAGGCGTGTCTGGAAAAACAGAAATAGGAGTAAGCACAGAAGAGAAAGAAGCTTTATTTAAATTTTAGTAAGTAAATATGTTGTTAAAAGGTAATGAGAAATGTTTAAGAATGCCTGATAGGTAGTTATGAAAAAATAAATGTAATTATTGACAGTGACAGAAAAGAACAGAGAAAGCTTAGATATTCTAGCTCCATTAAGATGAACTCAGACCTGCAAATCCTGAAACATTTTTAAGCCTTCTTACAATATCTGGACTATTGATCAATTATAAAAATTACACTTGCACAAAAAACTAAATTTAAATATAACAATTTTGACATTTTTCAAACAAGAATTGATGACAAATCTTTAAAATTTTAAACTTACAACTGAGAAATATGATTATTGGAATTTTCACATTTGTTTCTTCAATTAAGGCTACTGTTAAAGAAATATGTATCTATATTTAATTAAATATAGATCAATACAAAGTAAACAGCAGATCCTAAATGCTTCATTCCAAGACGATTATAGTAAGACTAAGAAACAGAGACTATGAGAGTGGGAAAAAAAAAAAAAAAAAAAAAAAAAAAAAAAAACACCACTAAGCTTGTATAAATCTGTTGTTAACACAAATTTCTAATATTACATTTTCAGTTATCAAACAATATTTTCCAAAACAGAAATATCACTTAGTTAATGTTCTAAACCATAATCTAAAGTTTATTATAAAACTACACAGAACATTAAATGTAACAGCTTATTCAAATACACTTATGCATCCTCTACACTAACACAAGTAGCACTTGGAAGTACACCACAAAAATAATGTGAAATATAAATATTCAGCATGCAGAATTTTAATAGCAACATAATACACATTAGAATAAAATATCTGGCTGTTCTGTTGCTTAAATCAAGAAATTAATCTCACAGACTTAACAATCATCCATGCAGACTGGGATATTTTGGATGATATAAAAAGGTATGACAATCATTTCATACGCAAAGGAGCATGCAATATATAAATATATGAAATACAGGGGTGGGGGAAATTACGTTTTATTTATTCTTTTTTTTACCTAAAATGATGAATTATTCCTAAATTTTTAACATTCATTATTAATTCACTTTCCTGTATGACTTCTATGTCGCCTTTTCTCTCTCTATAAAAGGATGAAATGTATCTAATTGTTTTAAAGACAGAAAAAACAGTTAATAGACATAACTTACATTTTAAGCATGAAGAGCAATAATGTGAACATAATGTAAATGCTAAAAGAGAGATTTTATAAGAAAGATACTACATACTGTATCTTCAGATAGTGGGGAAAAGACATCAGAGATGATTAATATCATTAGTTAATATATTAATATATATGTTCTCAATGCACTATTTCATTATTAAAAGCTAAAGTACCTCTCGATAATACTGCTTATGATTCTGATGCTTACATTTCTATAGAATTTGATTAAATATTATCTTTATCAAGAAATTTTCAGCCCCCCTTTTTATGAAAGCTAACTAAGCCTCATATTCAGTTTAAGGTCAGATGATAAAAAAGAATTTTCAACTGTCCATATTAAAACTTTTACAAAAAAAAAAAAAAAAAAAAAAAAATAAATAAAAAAAAAAAAAAAAAAAAAATTCATATAATACAAAAATATTTAAAAGCAGACTTTGTAACAAAAGTAACACATTTTCTGTTTTCCAGATGATAATAAGAACTGACATTCTTTTTAAAGAACACTATGTTGCCCCAGGCACACATGTTGTGGGGTTAAAATAAATCCAGTTAATGAGGATGTTAGAAGGAACGGTTGCAAAAAAAAAAAAAACAAGGAGAGAAATATATTTCAAATTAGATACTATCAGCTAGCTGATAGTATGACAATGCTTAGTTAAATACTGACTGTAATTTTGCTGTCAAATCAAACAGGAAAAGAGCAGTTGACAAATACTTTATGACAAATACTTATGTCTAAAATATTTTTCTCTTTCAGGTAGTAAGATTAGTATACTCCAATCTAAGAGATTTTTATAGGGAATGGAATTCCATTACAGGATCCTAGATTGTGTCCATATTAATGAAGTTGAAAGTGACAAATAAAAATAACAGAGCAAAAGTTTAATATCCACAGCACAACAAATTAAAAAACAATTTTAGACATGTAAATACAGCAAATAAATATCTCCCTTAGTATGAAAATGCATTATATACCAATCAGTTTCAACACATGAAACATTTGACTGTATATACACAAACATCATCATCATGGCATAGGCAATAAATTTTATGACACATACATAGCGAAATAAATAAAAAATTTGCATTAAAAATAGCCCATTCAACCAATGTTTACACTTAACCCCACAATATTATAATATAATAGGCAGATAAAATGGTCAGTACAATGTAAATACTTTTTACAAACAAAATATTTTCTTACAAATACAAGTGTACTGTTTACTGCCAACAGCCTCCCTCCCCTCCCCAAATAAAAAACAAGCACATTTATAATATCAACATCTTATACTTGAAAGTTCTGTAATGACCTTAAACAACATATTTAAACTAAGAACTTAAGATGTGGTGGATAAAATATTTGCGTCAAGATAACTGAAAGGGCTTCATACAAAATTTGTGTAACATTATGAAAGACTATCCAGAAACAAAAATTTCCATCACAGATAAGTTCGCACACGAACAACTTAACTTAAAGAAAAGGAAAAAAACCATAACATTCAAACACATTTTCATGTTTAAACTTGTAAGTTGCTGCAGTGTTATTTCAGAGCTAAATTTCCTTTAAATTCTCTTTACAAATTCTTCATATATACATCAAAATCGTTTAATCTGTGAAATGAAAAGTAATGAGGAAAACGTAATTACTTGTGACAATTTCAGGAAAAATTTAAGAAAATATTAAATGCTATTTTTCAAAGACAAAATTTATAAGTTTACAGTTCTATAGTAAAAAAATATAATTATTTCACTAGCGGATACACTTGATGAACTAATTTCCCCTTTAAGATTATGAAGGCTAACTTCAATACATGAATGAAAGGGGAATATTTTACATCAGCTTTAACTACAAATTCCATACAATTAGATATTTTAACACACTTCTCCCCATCTTTGTCTTGAATACAAGACACAAGAAAGCTTATCCCCATATAACTTACTTTAAAGAGTAAGAGATATTCAAATCTGATGAGCATGTAGTTATCACATAAAATTACTGTGAGCAACTGATCAATCCAGTGCCTCTTAAATTATTAAGTTTCTTCATATCTTGGAGATATAAGGCACAAAATAATTTTAGCCAGCTGCCTCAAGATACATTTACATAACCACAGCAATAACAAAGTTTGAAAACTACTGTTAAGATTTAGTGGCTCATGTATTTTAAATAATACTGTAAAATTGTGGCTGCTAACAATGGGAATAAAAAAAACTGGGATATTTGCTTAAAAATTAGGAAAATTTAATATGAAATTTAAATAATCCACACAGTGAAATGATGAAATATCTCTAGGATTAAAAATAAACTAAAGCGATCTTTTTGCTAAAAGTTAAAGAGAATTTACAGAAAATGCTGCATCATCATCTTGATTCATAAATAGAAATAGCATGTACTATGCAAAGTATATACAACCTGCTAAAGTTAGGTAAGTTTTAGAACAATGCAGTCTGTTTTTTTTTTTTTTTTACATGAACCTGTACTTAAGGAGTACCAGTAGCAGTGAAAAAGAAATTCTTCCAAAATACAAATTGGATGTCACTTTATAAAAATGTACATTTTTAGGAATGGTTCAGGAAAAGCTTTGATTTCTTGGATCATAAATGTAAAAATAAGAGCCATTTAATGGAACAGAATTTTAATATAAGGCATTAGCAAGGGTATTATTAAGGGCTGTATGAAGAATGTGCTCCCAAAGCAATCTAATGTTGGTTATTCAAAGTAAGTGTAATTATATAAGCATAAGATGTTTTGTGGTCAATGACTTTAGTGTACATAAGGGAATCTACAAATAGAGTGTAACAACTATCATATTTTACTTTTCTGAAGATTCCTCCAGATTTAGCATTTTTTCTTGAAATCCTGAGCCTAATTGAGAGAGAGTTAGCAACAATAAGTGATATGCTATTTTAGACCCATTAATTAAATAACTAAGAAAAAATTCTTGACAGAGTTGTTCTAAAACTAATAAAAGATAAAAATAAATATTACATCTTAATGTAACTAATATTGTAGTAAGAAATAAGAACTTCATAATACAAATTAACATGTAATACCTCAGGTTTGACAGGAATGCTTTCATTATTATTATATTATACATAGAAATATAAAACAAATCATAAAATTACTCTATAGGATAAATAAATTTTTTCCACTGATATTCATAACTTTCTCATGCCATAAAATGGGAACAACAATTTTTTACATATTCATTTAATATTTTATGCATGAAATATATTCATTCGATTAATTATAAAATTAATTTAACAGACTAGTAGATATTTAAAAATACGAAGCATGTTCTATTTTTTCAAGATGACATTTCATTAATTCATGACAGAATACAAAAAAATGTATGTCAAAATGATTGCCAAAAAATGAATAAAAAGAGATTTATTTGTTCATATTTAAAAATTTAGTATAGATTTCCATCAATAGAGAATATTGTACCATATGTACCCAGTGTGATAGATATGCAAGCAAGATTCCAACAATACACAGAATCTACAGCTTTTGGACATATATATATATATATATTAATTATATATGTGTATATATATATATATATATATATATATATATATATATATATATATATATATATATATATATATACTTATATATGATGTCCATAAGCAATATCCATGCCAACAGTGGGACTCAAACCCACAGGATCTGAACTGAATGCCAGTGCTCTAGCCATTCAGCCATCACCTGGCAGAGAGCATGCACAAGGACACTAAAACAACTAAGAAATAAGATAAGCGCATGAGCAAAATTAAGGATTAAAATTGGTTACACACACCAGACAGAAATGGGTGTTAGGTATGGCTGATAAAGGAGAAGTTACAAAACCTGCAAAGTTCAACAAAAAAATTGAAGCAATTGGAAACAGTCTAGCACCCCAATATGGAAAGGTAAATCAAAACAAAAGAAAAACCTATAGAAATACACAAAGAATCATAAAGTGAACAAGATAAAGCCATTGACAAAGGGGAACTGAATAAATAAAAAAAAAGGGGTCTGGCTAAAATTGCAATATCAAAAGCAGTGCTGAGACCAGACGGATGAAGAATTGTAATATGCTATTATTTTGTAGACACCAACATAATATTTAAGTCACAAAATGACACTGAAAATTTTTATACTGCAAGAAATTTAAGCTACGATCCATCAAAGTTTAATTTTAGGAGAAAAGATACATTTTCATGATTATTGAACCACATAAAAGGTAAGGCAGATGAGGACAAGTCCTGTTGTTAAAATTTCAGTTACAGACATGTTTCTTACAATATATGCTTGTCTACTACAACACTAAGTCAACTAGATGTAAAATGTACTTATTTATATGCTAAACTTAATGAAGATGTTTTTATGAGGAAACCAGATTGGTTTGCAGAAAGTGGAAACAGAACTTCTATGCCATGTGTGTAATAATACCCTTTCAGAACTTAATTTTCCAAGCTAGACTAGTTGATCTGTGATTATAAAGATACAAACACAGAACTTTTATTGTATGCAGATTATATTATATAAGTTGAAGAAATACACAAGCTAATATAAACAAAGAAATTGAGAGTTTAAAGAATTTAATTAAAAATGTTAGGCAAAACAAATTAGTTACTGAGAACTAAATATATTGTAAAAGAAAAGAAGTTATTTATACATAAACAATTTATACATAGAAGTTTGCAAAATGTATAATGAGCATAAATTTCCAATAACACCACTTTCAACAGTTAAAGTGACAGTATTGCCTAAAAATGACTTCTGAAGTGCATTCAAAGGTATAAACAGAGGAATGAGAAGAAATGAGCCATATACCTCATCAGAATTTGTTAAATATTTATCGCTTACAGCAAACAGAATGAGGCCAGACGTAGCATATGCTGTGACTTTATCCAAGCAGTTTTAACAAAACCCAGGTATGAAGTATTTAATTCATAAGGTTATGTGAGAAAATTACAATCATAAAGCTAAATTTAAACTAAATCATTAGACATCAGGTGTTGTTCAGAAGACTAATTTTTCTGGTAAATAGGGTGGCAAATTTTCTATTGGTAGATTAATTTTTTATATAGACAAAGCCCCAAAATCCCAGAGAGCCTGTAAATAAAAACGTATTTGTTTATTTTGCATGAAATTGGACTTTGTATCCATAACAAGCCGTTCAAGTAATCATATGGTTAAAAAATTATTTTGAAGAAAAGTTTAAAACTAGATATAAATGAAAACTAATCCTGTTTAGTGTTTTCAAAATCTTGAATCAAAAATACTAGGGCAAATAATAAATCTAGGACAATATCAGTGATGAGACTGACAAATTAACCTAAAAGTTGCATCATTTTTACCCTTCTTATCATGCATGCCAATATAAATATATTTTAGTGAGATGTAAAAATTTTAGATGTGCACATCTAGTCAATCTGATAACAGCAGCTGTTAATTATGTCCTTTAAACTCAATTACATATATAAAAATATACAGTCATGTTTATAGAAAAATTGAAAGTGTAACCGAAGTTTTATTTCTTAAAAATGCCCTCCTCTCTTTTTTAACCCCTTGCGCATCATGACGTACATGCGTACGCCATGAAATTCTCGTGACCCAAAACCATGACGTACATATGTACGTCATTATTCTATTTCAGCCCATTCACTGTAAGTGTTGCTTGGTTATTACACTATGCATGAAAATTGTGGTTTGGTAATGTGAGCTGTATGATGTTCTCATTTTTATACATTTATTTTCAGTTATGTATTTGCTATATAATTTTGCTTCTATATTTTTTACTAAAATGTAGATTTTTCAGTATTTTGCAAGTTTTTCAGATCTTTGTAAACAAGATAATTATGGTGTAATAATAGCTTTGAAGTACAAATAATGTATCATTTTCCTAATTTACATATTTCTCATGTTTTCTGAATTCAAATACATCCAAAACTTCAGTTTCAAGAAAATCGAAGAAATCTGGTTTTCAGTATATTTAATGGTAAAGTCAACGTGGTGCGCAAGGGGTTAATATTGATACTGCAACTCTACTGATGAATGAGAATCAGGCATCAAAATTTGGTGCAAGTGTACTAGTCACTGCTAAAGAATATAATTTATGAAAGTGAACATTTTGAATAAAACAAAATTAAAGCAAAATACAAGTTACAATGTGTTCTAGATCTTCAATGAGTTGTTTGTATAAAAGACTTATTAATGCCTAAGGTGGAAAAGAGGTTTACATCATGAATAAAGATTGCAATTCAAGGAATGTACCATTGAATAATATTGTTAAAAGGCCCTCTAGATTTACATGCATGGACAAGATCCTGAGGTTTTTTTCTAACTAATTATATAAATACAAATTAAAGGCAAGGAAAGGATGGTTTGATAGATATAAGATGCAATTTTCTTTGTATAGTGTAAAATACTCGGAGAAAGTATGTTTGCCAAGGTAGAAACAGCCCACAAAATTTGCAAAAGGTTTTGTACAATATGAGAAGAAGGAAAAATCAAGTGCATAACATAGATGAAATTACTTTACATTGAGAGAAATGCCTGAAAGGACTTGCATGTGGAAAAATGAAACTTTTGTATCTAGTTTTAAGACTAATTTTTAGGACTGGATAACTTTTCTGTTTGAATGCTTCTACAGAACATGCAACAAAGCTCATGTTAATTAATCATGGCTAAACTCCATGTGCTTAATAAAAAACTTTTACAAATCAGAGAAATTGTTTGGTTGTCTATCTCCATATTTTTAAACAAAACAATTTGGAAAACAATCTGCTTTTAAATAACAGTTATAAAAGAGACAAAACTACTGACTCTTAGAGCAATGCAACTGCACAGCCATCGTTACCAAGATGATGTCATTGGAGCATATTTTGTTGGTTGGTTAGATGAAAGTGCTATAGTAATTTTTTCCCTACATGAGGACTAGTTAGACCAAGGAAATACTGTTTAAAGCCAATTTCAAATGGCTACAAATATCCATGCCAATAGTGGGACTCGAACTCAAAAACTCAGTTACCGAATGTCATCGCACTAGCCATTCAGCCACTGCTCAGCCACGAGCATATTTGAAAATAGTGACAATCAGTAAATGTTTAATGGCAACCTTCTTCGCCATTGAACATTTACTTAAATTGAATTTTTCCTTAGACGTAAAGTTGAATAAGCATTTACATTACCACTTTTAAAAATGCATTTTTAGGTAAACCAACCAGCAGCTGCCTGACTGCCTGGCTCTTTAGCCAGTGGCGAATGTCAATTCAACCAGCCAATTAATCCTCAGAGTGCACTGCCAGTTAACCTGAAAAGTCAAGGCTAAAGTAACATGTTAGTTTTCTTCAACAACCAGGCTCCTTTTTTCCTGGAAATAGGTATCCACACTTGGGAATCACATGGGTGGTTTCGTCACTACAAGGAGGTAGGAGGTCAGAGTAACAGTTGTTTGCCAAGGAAAACATTAAAAAAGGAACCAGAATAAGAGGAAAAAAAAGAGGAAAGTAAGAGATAGGAGGGTAAAGTCAAAACTGGAAAAGGCTGACAATTACTGATTACTTTTGGGTTGTAACGCTGAAGTTAACATAAGGGAAGTATACAAAATATGAATACAACTACAGTCAAGAGGTATCTAAATAATTTTGAAAGCTGAAAGATTCTTTGAAAGACATTAATTATGATATTCTCTCAGAAGAAACATTAAAATGAGGAGATAAATGACTCAGAGAGGAAGATTGAAATTACTTAAAAAGATTAATGATGATGCAGACAAAAAACATGGTTAAATTTTATATCACTAGCATTGCTAAGTAAGGTTGCCAAGACATATTAATTTTGAGGGTCTCAAACTTTAGTCTCTATAAATGAAAGTTCTTTTTATGACAGTTTATACACCAAGTATACCTAAAACAAATTTAAATACAGAAATTGCCAACTTAAGGCCTTAACAAAGACAACAAGTCTCTTCATGCTGAAGTAAATCACTGAGTAATATTAATTATCATATTAAAATGCACATATTGCATATCATGTATTAAACTGTACACCAAACAAGCAATATTAAAAGTTTATCAGTGCAAGTTTGTTACACTTAAATTAAAAAGCAAGTTACTAGAAAATTTTATGTTCCTATCACTGTCATTAATTAAAAATAAAATATAACTTTTATTTTATTTGCCACTAAAGCTTATTTTCTTTAATCTGTAAGTGTATTTTAGTATTATGTATCAAAATATTTACAGTATTATTTTAAGTATTTAACAAGCTTGTCACAATTTTTATATATATATATAATTAATAGAAAATTTGGCATTGAATCTCTGCCTTTATATGAACACTCTCTCAATCAACTGATAAATCATGTTTTCGCATTGATTTTAGTAAAATGAGCATATGCAAAAGGATGGAAATTTGATGATTATGTCCAAGAACACACAACCCTCTGACATAAATTTAATGTATAATAGAAATGAAAAAATTAGCTCTAATAAACAGATTGTGGCACAAACTACCAATTCTAATCATTACACATTTATTAAATAACATTTGAGTTTTAAAAAGTTTATGATTCTAACATTACAATGCAGCAAGATATATCAAACATAATCCACTGAAAGATGTCAAACACAATACAATAGATTATTTTCAAAACACATCCTTAATTTTAGTTAAAAAAAAAACTCAAAGTTTTCAGATATTTTCAGGAACTATTTCTAAAAACATACTTTTAGACAATTTATTTCATTGTGCAAAATAGCCATGAAACATTAACAACTAACAATACTCACCATTTCACTGCCTTGTAATATTTGGGTTTCACCTAAAGGTGGAAGAGAGTCCAAAGATTTATTGATACTTTTCACTGGGGTAGTTGGGCAAGCTGTAAAGGAAATTGTAAACAAAATTAGAGAAATGAAGGATTAAGAAAGCAGGTGCAGAGAACTAACTAATACAAATACAACTCCGTCCACCAATAGAGAAAATACAAGGATGTCATAAGAAGAAATGATTTGTCTTTCCAGTTACAGAATAATGCTTGAAGCACAAGAGAGTAAATGTATACGTACACATTAACACACATAATCAAAAATTAATTTTCACTGAAGTTTAAAAAGGGGGAAAAAAAAGAAAGAAAAAGAAAAGCAATGGGAAGAATACAGACATTTACAGCTTTGTTTAATATAGAGTCATATTTTTAAAATACCCTGTCCACTACTGAAACATTATTAACAAAATTTTGTAGTGTTAACACTTGCATTTACATTAATTAATACTCACAAGTTTAGTGTGCCTTCTTTAAATACGAATTTAACCATTAGATTCTTTAGACTAAAGTTACAAAAATTCAAAAACAATATGTAAGTTTAATGGCAGTCAAGATTGTTGTACTTGCTGCTATTATATCTAAAAGTCAAGACCTAGCAGCTGAAAGTTTAGCTAAAGACAAAAGCAAGATCTTACTTTGCACACATACAGGGATATTTTTTTTAATAATATGATTAAGTATTCCACCATTTCAGCATGGAATATAGAAATGAACATACTTAAATATTCAGAAGCTTGGAGGTCTAATTAAAACTGATACTGTTTATAGGAGAGAGCTATTAATAATTCAAATTGGAAATTTTTATAAAAAGTGCATTGAAATATTTTATATAGAATAATTATCAGCACCTTCATATAAGAACACATCAGCAAGAGTAGAGAGAGAGGAGAAGTTCAAATGGGTAAGGAGTTCTTTACTGCACACCATGTATTAATTTTCATTAGCAATTACACACATAATGTAAGCTATTTACATTTTCCACGCTGTGTTGTGTTATAACAATGAAGCTAATATCTTTGCAGCATGCTACACTTGTAACTTACCAAAAAAGAAAAATCATGTCATTATGAAACAATCGTATGTTAAATTGGTAATAAACATAGGCTTAAAAGCTGAAATCAATCTCTAAACTGAATCAATTATTTAATACATTAGACCAAACACAGACATAAGCTTTTGAAAAGGAATGATTTTAAATATTAAGAGCATTTGATGATAGACTTAAGAAATGCAAGAGTTAATTTTTTTAAAATGTTTCTGTACACATGCTCAGTGTTTCAAAACAGTTTAAAGCATGAATAACAATAAAAAAAATCTTAAATATTACTAAACACTAGAGTTCATGAACTTTTTTTAAAATTTAAAACACTTGCAGATAGTTAATATAAGTTTGTTGCATGCTCCAAAGAATTTAAAAGAAAGGTACATAATTTTAAGAAAACTGACAACATATTAAGAAAATGCAAGTACAAGAGATTTTACAAGAGTCAGTTTTTACAAATTAGCAATGTTATACATATGTAATAAACCAAGCCTTAGATATAAGACACTTTAATTTATAAATTAAGTAACTATAAAATGAAAGAAATGCTGTGAACCTATTGCTACAATTTTTGTCATATTACACGAAATTATTTCGGTAGCCATGAATATCCATAAATTGGAATACTGTTTATTAATTTTACTGAAAAAATATCTAATTTTGTATGTGAATTGTTAGAATTAATAAAAAAAACCGAGAAGCTTATTTACTAAAAAATCAGCTTCACAGGATTTTAACATCATAGTGTAAAATAAAGGATTATTGAAGAATGTTACTGCATGATCTCATAACCTTAAATACTACATACAAAACTGTATTTGACAGTTTTACAAGACATCAAAACAATAAAAATCTGTTATGGCAGTGCAATTTTGGTACCAATAAAAAGGAAAATAAATGTATGTCTAGCAAGAGCTACATATGAATAAAAATACTTTTAAAAAATGCAGAAAAACAAAAAAAAGGTAGGGACTGACAATTTTATAAGACATAAGATGAAGGGAAACTCCTTATGGATGATCTGATTTGCATACTAAACCCGATAAACACATTAAACCAATAGCTCAACAAAATTCCAACTTTTCAAAAAATTAAAATTAGTTGTGTAGGTAAATTACCATTCCACTCTATATGCTACATGATAATCAATAAGTTAAATATAATTACATGCTGAAATCATGCAAAGAGTGGTAAGCTTAAAAACAAGCATGTAAACATGCAGTTATATAAGTGAGTGTAATTATCTACTCCCTGAAGCCTCCTTGGGAAAAATCTGAAAGGTAGAAGTTAAATAATCAAAATTTGGGACACAGTGAATAGAAAGATTTTGGGTAAAATATCTTGGTATATGAAAACTGCTACAGAATCTAATTACAATGAATCATAGAAAACCAATCAACACATAGAGATGAGCAGTAGATGAAATGCATTTTGTTTTAAGAATTTAGAAAAAAAAAAAAAAGGAATGAGTTTGATCTGTGTATGTGTTTTGAAATTCATAAATAACTGAAAACAACAATTTTGAGCACCTCAATTTGTAAAACTTTTGGTCAAGCATTTCTTTAGATATAAACTTGGTATATGGCTTCAATAACAAGATTTTCCAAGTGAACAAACAATAAAGGAAAAACAATACAGAAGGTCAATTAAAATGTAATGCATAATTGAAAAGTATTGCAATCATTTAGAGAGTGATTATGAACACGGAAGGCTCTTCAACAGGGTCAGCAAACAAAGCATGATTTTTACTGGGCACAATTTCTACTACTTAACACACACAATTGTGTGAGGTTTACATCTATGGTCATTGGCAAAATGAGTGAAAAATTTAAACTTGCTGTGGTCCCAATTTTTTCTTCTGATAAAAAGGGCGATTACTGACAAGACAAAATATTGCAATAACTAAAACATACTTTTCAAACTAACAATTACAGTTTTTCATTTGACTATGAAGCATTATCTGTGATTGTAATGATGGATAATTATAAAATGCTCAGGGGTTGTCCATGAACACAATCCTAGTCTAATGAACTGTAATTACTAGTTTGAATGTAGTTCCCCAATTTATATTTCTATCGTGGAATTAAAGGAGTTGTGTTAACCCACATATACTTTTCAAGAGTCTTTAATCAGTAAAAAGATCAATAAATAACTTTTTGTGTACAGAAAAATTTTCAACAGAGCACAAACTGATGTAAAGAAAAAATATAAATACTGACTAAGTGATGCTTTTGCAAATGACTGAAATTTGCTCTAAAATTCTGAAAAAAAAAACGAACTGCTAAACTGAAATCCCATGTGATATAAGAAAATAAAATAACTTAATAAATTTCAAGAATAGTTGAGGGTTTTACAATTCTAATTCATAATAAAACTACCCTCTGAGGAATTATGCAAAATTTTTCAATATACTAAATTTGACCACACAAGGGAACAAGAAAGGCTTTTGAAATATATATATAGGATAAGTTCTAAATTTCTATGTCTTAAAGTATCAGGGAATTTCATGAGAAATATAAAATTTGAATATGTTGTTCAAGTCATTATATACAAGAAATCTTTTTTTTTTTTTTTTTTTTGGGGGGGGGGGGGGGGGGGAATACGACAGGCTGACGGTAGGTACTTTGCTGACATTGGTCTATGATGACCTGTGAAGTTTTGCTGGCTACTTTATTATGGGAGTAACATTTAGATAAGCCAGTATTGCTATCTAACAGGGGGAATGACACAGAGACAACCAAGCATTTTTGGGGGGATTGGAACCCAAGCCTACTGCATGGCAGATCAGAATGTTAACAACTACACTAAGTCGACAGCTATACAAGAAACCTAGCTATTTTTTAAACCGTGAAATTGCATTTGAAGTAATTAGCTGTAGTAATCAATATACTTTTATTTTGAAACAACTATCTTACAAGAAAAAAGAAATACTTAAAAAAAAAAAACCCATGCAATGCTGTGCCACAAAACTTCGCTAAGGTATTAAATATCACAATTACTAATAAAAATGCCACAATTCAACAGTCAACAATAGTTGTGTTAAGGACATACAGGGTATATCAACAAAAATTATATTGTGTACTCAAATAATAATGATATGACATCCTATTGGAAAGTGATATAACAAACCTCACAAACAATAGAATTGAACATTAAGAACACTTGATTTAATTATTCATTGCACACTGACTTGCTTAGACTTTAACATACATGTAAAACCCTTAGTCTTCACAACAAATAACTTAATATATGAAATATTCCTCAGATTAAAAAAAAAATAATCAAATAAATGTGATGATCAAATTGTCATGACATTTTTGAAATGCAGAGGGAAATACACACATTCAACAAACTTAGATCACTCTCTTGGCTGGGGATAGAACAAAAATTTATATTTCTTTCCTCTATTTAATATTCTCTTTTGGAAGATTGCTACATACAAGTTTGACAGTTCCATCAACACTTGGATCACTTCAAAGCTCAGTCTTAGAATCTAACTATTAGGATTCTTGCAGGTTATCAAAGTGTTAATACTCCTGACTTTCATGGTAGATAATATCTGAGATATTCACTACCTATGAGAGGTAATGTTGATAAAATCATACAGTACATACATCAGTGTCTGGGCATAAAAATTTTGCTATGAAAGCAAGAAAGTTGACACAAATTGACATACTACTCATTTGATCAAATTATGCACTGTATAAAATAAACAGATATCTAAACTTTGTTTGGTGGCAATATCCTGCCCATGAACATAAAATTAAAAAAATGTATGGTTTTTTTTTTTGTTCTAATAGCAATATTTTTACACTGATACATAATACTACATATTGTCACAAATATAACAAATCATTCAAGCATCAAGCTACCCAAGAACGAATACAAAAATTTAAAACCACACCAAATTACAATAGTATGACTTATTAAAACTATGTTAGTTTCAATTTTAATAGTACAAAGCTAAGAAAAATGCAATATGTCATTTCTAACAAAGATAGCATTTTCACGAGGACTGATATATAACACAAGAAGAAAGTATAGTTTTTATTTGAACACATTTTGTTGAAAAAAATTGCATATTTCATATCAATATGAGTATTATGTAACTATCTATCTACCTACCTACTGACCGACCTATCAATAAATATATATATATGAAAGTGAGCAGATTTTTTTTTTTACAAAATTGATAACCTTGAAGTCGATAAAGGACAGGAATGTTTTTCTCTATTCAAGGCTAAGGGCATTTTCCCTTGACTTTTTTAAGAGGGATTTTGGGCTTGGGGGGGAAATAATTATGCTTGATGGAACAACATTTTGGACAGCTTTATTTTAATTATGAAAAATATTTCATTTTTATTTGCACTGATTTTGAAAATTGAGACATTGCGTGGGGGGAGAGATTTGGTTTGGAGCACTACAGTTAGTTTTTTGCTACACAAGGGCTAATTACCAGGACCTACGGCTTAAAGCCGATTCTGAACAGCTACAAATGTCCATGTCAAGAGTGGAACTCGAACCCACAGACTCTAGTACCAAAGGCTAGTGCCCTAGCCATTCGGCCATCCTCCGGTGTGTGGGAGAGAGACTTGTGCAACAGCACTATACTAATCACCTTCATTTGGACAAATTAGAATGTGAATGAAAATTTAATATAAGTGAAGTAGAAGGACCTTATGCAAATGTAGCTAACAAACCAATAAAAAATATTCCATCTCATAAAGCAATAACTTTGCAAAACTTTCAACAGGTATAGTTAAATATGAATACAGATGATTTATACAGATGAATATATTAATGCAATATTCTTTGAATATATAGATGCAACAGAACTCAGCCTGCATGAAAATTTATCGAATGTCAAATATAAAGAAGGGTCAATCACAGGGCTTGAAATGGATATGAACCAAAATAAAATATTCCTATCGAATTGGTTCAAGTCGAATTTTTTATTTATTTATCCAAATGAAACCATTATTTTTAGATGGATTTGATTTGGCTCCAAACAATTTTTATCGTTCCAGATATTTATCTAACCTGGAGCAATTAATTTGTTCTGAGTAAAGAATTGTTCAGAGTCAGAACAAAAAATATTTCTCCCAAATGATTTTGCTCCTTTTCCTCTTTAGCAAATTTTGAAAGACTATTAAGCTATTCTGATGTTGCTAAAATTGAAAATAGTTGAACTTTTAGGATATTTCTATACAGAATATTATTTCAAGCATCCCAGATCCCAGGGTTACCTAATAAACTTTAAAATTTTTTTTTTGGTATATATAGATCTATATTTAGGTAGATAAAATTAATTTTGATAGATAAATATACATCTACATACCCATCTTCCTGAGTGATAACTTTTGAAAAGATTGAGATGAACTTTGGCACAAAAATAGCTCTTGTTTAATACAGGAATGAGTTAATTGGTCAGTAAAATGTGACTATAGTAAAATGGTGAAATTTGAATGAAATTTTTTTAAAAAGTTCTCAAGATTGAGGTTTTTAACAAATGTCTCATGTTGGGAATCTGCTTTTGTGTATTTTTCATTCTGAATCAAACAAGGCTAAAATTAAGTCTGTGGATTTAACTGGTTTGCATAATTAGTTTAGAGTTAGAAGGATTCTTTTACAACAGTGCTTTTCAAAACAATTTTTGAGTTAAAATGGAAATAATGTGTGTTAAATTTGTACATGAACCTTTATTCATTTCCAAAGTATTGGCTTTTTTAATTACGTACAGGTACATATAATTTCATGTATACAATGCATTCCTTTATTTTGTAAGAAATATTTATTTCTTCAGGACACTGTATTTATTTTTAATTTTGAATATTACAAGAAAGTATCATTGAATTCCATTATCATCCTGTCATTTTCCCTACTTCTGGGAAACTGGGTAGTATATGTTAAAAGAAACACCTTTGATACATAGAGACGAGAACCTTAAATTGCATTTTAGAATGATGAAACAGATTTCTGTAATTTTTTTTTAAAAATCGTAGTAAAATTTCAAGAAGCGAAATTTTTTTGCTCAGAGTTGGATAATTCAGGAAAAAAAAAAAAAGATCCATTGGATTCAATACACAAAGGAGCTTTATCCGAGAAAGCAGTTTGTTTTTGTTCCAGTTTGGATAAAAATTGTTTGACCCATATTTCTATTCGCATCAGAACAAAAAGGACTTGTTCTTCAGATAGATATCTTCAAGCCCTGGTCAATCATTCAACCTTTCAATGTTCAGAAGTTGGAAGTTTCAAAAGAAAAAAAGAAAAGAAAAAGGAAATAAATAAAAAATTAACAATGGGTAACTATCACACATATCACACTATAAAAGAAACAAAAATATGGAATTTTTTTTTTTTTTTGGGCCAAATGACATTTTCTAAAGATAACTGAGCATTGCTCAAAACTATGAATGCATTTTACACATGTACTGATCACAAACATTTAAACACACACGGCATGAAATATGCAACCACAGATTAATTTTATTCACAATTCAAAGTATTTCACATTTTATAATCAATGCAAAATATAAATTAGTAAATAAAAAGATTTATACCATACAAACATTTAAAAAAAAATATTACCTTTTAACAAACAAGATTTCTAAAACACAGTATACTAAGCATTAAAATTACAACCAGCAATGAAATCAAGTTGAAATAAGAGAAAGTTTGAAACACCATTTCAAAAACAAAAAAAAAAAACACATCAAGCATACATAGATAAGCATTTAAAACTCTGGCTGGAACTGATGCTAGATCCAATGAACAACAAAAGTATTAGTAATATCTGCATTACATTTGTGGTGTGACTACACAATACTAACAGTATAAGTTCCAAGTAAATCTAATCAATATGAAATATTAAATTACTGCTCCAAAATAACAAAGATCCAGCAAAACAAAAATGAATCATTCAGAGGATTTGGTGAATTAAAAACTTAAAAGTTACAGCTACACAGATGCACAATTAGTACTACTAAAAATTTCTCAGTGCTATGCGTGGTGTTAGAATTGCTAAGTGGAAGTGATGCACCACATGGAGAATGAAGGAATCTTCTATTAAATGATACAAAAAGTATATCCAACATCTGAATGCTTAAGAATACTAACAAGCATCATTGACAAGATTTGTAAACAAAAATGGCTACATGTGAAATGAATTACACTTAGTGCCCAAATTACATGCAGTAAGATTTTCTAAAAACATCATATATTCGTATGTACCTGCATCACCACTGGAACTAGATTCTGTAAAAGATGGTGTCCCCTCAGTATGGGTTGGAGTTGATCCTTCTACACTATGGGGTGGAGTCCATGTTACAGTATGTAATGTGGAACCAAGGCCAGATGTGCTAGAACTACTTGTTTCAGAAACACAGTCAGCAGTGGACTCAGTCTGAATAGTAACTTGAGATAAACTACAAATTTTCAATATGTTATTTCTAGATAAATGTGATTAGCAAGCAAACATTGAATTTAATAAGAGTCAAAAGAATTATAAGTTAGAAGAATCGATACTTAAAAATCGTTAAATTCAGAACTAAAATGCTGAAAGATAGGTGTTTTGGGGGAAATAGTGCAAGCATTTGCAGAAAGGATAAGCTGAAATTTTTTGCTCTAGCACAAATGTCTTAAATGCATCATTCAATTAGATTTAATAACAGTCACTAACAGCAGGAACATTTAAAACATACATGTACATGCATATACATGAAGAAAATTCAGAGAAGGAAACTCATGAAAAGTTTAAAGTATAACAGGAAAATGATTGACTTTAAAACATGCATAACAGTAGTTATAAGAATGGGTTACTTGGAATACAGCTGAGAGAACATACATTAGTTATTCACCAAAATACCTAGAATATTCAGTGTCATTAATTATGTCTTACATGCAAGACAATTCAGTCTCATTCTTCAATGATGAATTCAACTTCCAAAATACATAACTTCCAAGAGTAAATATTATAATTTTACTAACTTTAAAATTATTCATATGAAAGGAATACAATCACTGAACTTTTGAACTACAGAGGCCTCTTACAGTTATAGCGATAAATTATGAATCAACAAAAAAGTGTCCTTGAAGGCAAATTTCATACTGAATAAGTAAATAATGTTTATTATAACTGCTTAATTAATTCTTTTTTTAAAAGATGAAATAAAAGCTGAAATCAAAAGTACAAGAGTACATCAGAGTTAGCTTGGTGATCATCAAAAGTTAAGATACTGCATACAGTGAACATATAAAGCAAGAATAATAAATTTTACAAAAGCATCAATAAACTGCCACAGGAAATACCACAAAGCAGTTTTTTAATATGTCAGCTACTTTTAAAATTAAAATTGATTTTTATGACACTTGAGAAAGTTAAAAGCAACTGGTGAGAGGAAAAAAAGACAAAATATCTTTTTCCCCAGTAAGATAAACATATATTGTATAAGAACATCCACTTCACACTGAAACCTTACCTCACATCTGTTCTCTCCCAAGTAACGGAAGATGTTTTTCCAGCAACACTCGAGGATCGTAAGGATATCATTCTTGGTGGATCTGTATTAGAACGTGACTTTGCTCTTCCTCGTGAGCTCCAGGAAGTATTACTTTTAGAGTCAAAAGCAGCTGCTGTGCTTTCTGCCTCAGAAAAATTAGATGGAAATGAAGATGGAACTGGCATAGAAGGATCTAAATATTAAAGTAGAAAATAAGCATTTTAGTATGAAATTTAAGCATATATATATACACACACACGCACACACAAAAAATCAGGTAGTCTCTTCTAACCAAACTATTGCGGGTTATTAATGCAGTATTATTTATCATTGCTTACTGCTTGTGTATGTATATACGTATGTATGTGTTATGTATATATGTATCTATATATATGTACATATGTATATATATACATTAGGGTGGTCCAAAATAATTAACTTTTGAAATATATTTATTGCTCCACAAGGTTAATTTTATTATTTTACATGTAAATAATGCACACATTTTTTTTCTCTCCAAAATAATATTTACAGGTCGCTCAAGCTCAAACTTTAAAAGTTCAGATTAACAAAGATTTTTTGGAAGTAGTGGATAAGATCTTTTGGTGGTTTGCTACTAGACAAAGCAGGAATTGTTTTTGTTCTTCGTCTTTTGTAAGGGTTTCATTATATTTTTGTATTAGGCTTATAGCTCTTTCAGCATTGTTACTTACAACTTTCATTTTTAAGCACCTTTCTCAAAAGTCACAAAAGCAAGGATCACTTTCTCACTGAGATCGTGATTTTTCCATGAAAGCTTGTGATTTAATTTTACCTCCTTTAACCATAGCATCAAAGAATTGTTTCGTCTTTTCAGTCACAAGTTCTTCGATCTTTATATTTTTCTCCATTTTTTAGTTCCAGTCGATAATCACGGGTAAGTTTTGGTGGACTATCAAGATTTTGTATCATTTTCATTTTTGTGTCAATGCTGACTCTGTTATCAAAAAAGCTAATACTACTAAGTAGTCAGATAAATACCATAGGTGTCTGGAAAATGATGATAATGCTATATTTGCTACAAAAGGATTTGGATATTTCTTCAGGTCATTTAAAAACTGAATATCATTGCCTTAATAGCATGCAGTGCTTCATTCCAATATTTAATATATATTAGGCTCACAAAAAGGCACAATTCTGTAATCTTACCAGTTTCTTCAAATGACAGCTTAAATTGTTCCCGAAAAAGGAATATTTTTAGTGCATAAATACCTTTAGCCATCCATCGAGCATGATGTGTGGGTCCAGGAGCACGAAACGATTGATTATTATTATCTCCCCCAAGAAAAATTAATGATAATTGCATAAACTCTTTATAGTCATCCCTTATAGTTGGAGATTTAAGTGCTTTTGGTAGAAATGTCAACATATATTCTCTCAGTTTAGTAAAGTTTACATTGTCAATAATTCCTTCTTTGCTGGATTATAAGCAGATTTATCTATTTCCGGCCATACATTCTTAAAATGCTTAAATATTACAGTTTTTGGACCTTCAGATTGGCCGAATAACACAAAACACACTGGATAGTACAATCTCTATTATATGGTGACAACATGGAACCCAAATAAGATCTATCCCTAAATATTTTTGAATTCTGATGCATGCACCTTTGTGTAAACCAGTATTAGTGGCTGTGGTATCGAAGACCAGTCCTTTAATTTGAGTAATAATATTCCATTTCTGAACTGTCTCAACACATGCTTTTGCTTGTAATTTTTCAGTTCCTCTTTCAATCTTCGGAATTCCAAGGAGCTTCTCTTGACCATTTCCTGAAACAATAATGGCAACTCAATAAACTTTTGTTTTTAATCCATCAATATCTGGTAACATCTAACCATCCCAGTGTAATAATAGAGGTTCATCTAGAGAAATTTTTTCTGTTTCTGCAGCTTGTTGCCTCCCTTTTCTTCTATGTCTCCTTATTGAGCTTCAAGAATGGGTTTTTGGAGAAATATCGTTCCCAAGTGCATATGCAACAGCTCCAGCCATGAATACAGCTTTCCAATCAGAAATATTAACACAATCCAGTACACCTACAACTTCAGGAGACTTAAATACATTTTTTACATATTTCTTTTCAGCAGCTTCGGGAACTGTAGTTGTAGTATTGAGATTGGATTGGGATGTAGATGACAGCGGCAGGTAATCTTCCTCACTTTCAAATTCTATCGAATGTGAAGTTTCTGAGTCTGATAATTCTGACATGATTTTTTCTACCGTAATTTGAAATTTTGCTTCTCTTTCTTCATATCGCTCTTTCGTTAACTCTTTATTATCTTCCCGTTTTCTGTTTCTTATTTCTTTTTGTGTAGTTTTCATGTCAACTCATAGAACAATAAAAAACACCTTCTTTCTGATTTTAAAAGAATTCTCTGTCTTTGTTGCTTATTTGGCTGATGGCATCCTTGGTAGATATATCAAATAACTTTTCTATTCTTCTTTTGAAGGCTAAAGCCTTCAAAATGTTTTCTTTAAGTCTTTTTTTCCCTGAATTTCTATTTTTATTCATTTTTAGGCCTAGATAATCTTCATATAGTTTTTTAAGTTTCCTGATGGACGAGTCTACCCGCTGAAGTGGGTATTCTAGCCCTTAGCTATATTTCGCACAAATGTTGAGTGACCTCTTAATATTATCGGATTGGCCTGAAATTTTATTTATATACATTTTGAATACAGAGGAACAAAATAGGGCTTGTGGAAAGAAGATTCTTATACTTTTATTTTTTAACGTTATGTCATGGACCACCCTAATATACATATATATATATGGCAAAATTTTGACACATTTTGGTACTTTTCTGTTTAACTGTTTACTGCTTGCACAAGACTAGGTTTGGCACTCTGCAAAAATTATATAACTTGCGAGGTACAGACGAACAGTTTTAACATATGAAAATTTCCTTTCCAGAGGACCATAATCCTACATTAAAAATATAAGTGTCAACAAATAAGCTTATTGTTAATATGAAAATACAAACCAAGATACTCCTTACAAAGCATATATTATGGAAGGTTATCTGTGTATAGTTGTAGGGAAAGAAAAAAAAAGGAGGGCACTGTGAATGACAAATCTGAAACATATTAGACCCAATAAAATCATATTAAAAATTATTTCTACATTAAAGCATATAGAAACAAATAAAAAAAGCTGAGCACTTATTAAGCATATTCAATTTTGACTACTTTAGCAAGCTCTTTGTGGGTTCATATAAAATTGCATCTTAGATTTGTGATTGAAATGTTTTAGATTATCAGAAATAAAATATCTTTAAATTTATTTAATATCTTGACCAAAATAATATTTGGAACATTTTTTTCCTCCAAAGAACAGAGTAAAAAAAAAGAAAAAACATACATAAACAGGTAAAATAAGAAAAAATATATGAACCTTCTTCTTGTGCACATTCAGATTCTGATGGAATTTTTGGAAGGTAAGGTCTTGGATTTTCTGTCTCAGCAGTGGCAGATGTTCGTGGCTTCCCTGAAACACCTTTCCTTTTTGATGGAGAATGTTTAAGAGCTGAAAATAACAATTTAAAAATGTTCAAGTACTTGATTAAGCACAAAAACTGAAACCTTCATAAATAATTTTGTTCATTTTAAAGTTGTGAGAAAAAACAAAATGATACAGATATCTAAAAAACAGATATCTAAACATTTAACCATGCAATAAAATACACAGGAAAAGAGAGTAAGTATGAAGGGACACATCTATAAATTACTAGAAAAAAAAAAGGGACTAAACATTTATATTGTTTTGAAACAATGATTTTTGTTTTATATTTATAATTAAAAAAATTGTATTTTCAATTCAGTCATACAGATAATGCTTAAAAAAAAAAAAAGAAAAGCTTAAAAATTTGTAACGTGAAAAAAAAGTGATCTGCATACAAGAGACTAATTGTTTTTAAAGAATAAACAAAGCCATATGATTTCACATAATTTAAAAAGTAGTGTAGACATATTTAACAACATAAGGGAAAATTCTAAAAATTGCCAGTACAGTAATACCACGACTTATGCAAACTTGGAGTTATGCGGTTTTGGATATTACCCTTTTCCCTCTTTTTAAATCTTGGAATGAAATTTCCCCAAAATTTTTTAAATGGTATCTAGAAGAAACTTTGTCCAATATTTTTTTAAAATGAGACTGAAACAATGCCTGAAACTTATCACATTGATCATGTGATAAAAGTTGTCGATCTTGCCAGACAATCACATATGGAAGTCGATGAAGATGGTGTCAACGAGCTGTTGGATTCTCATCTTGAGGAGCTGACAGTCGATGATCTCATAGAGATGTGCGACCAATGTATCACTGAAGAATCTGACACTTCAGCCCCAATTCCACAAGAAAACTTAATTATAAACTTGACAGAAGGCCTCAGCAGAATTGAGGAAGGGTTACAGATTTTAGAAAATATAGACTCTAATAAAGATCGCATGATCTCGACAAAGAAGGAAATAATAAAAGTGTTAGTCTGCCATGAACAAGTTCTTTGTGAAAAAAAGGCATTAACATGGCAGACTACTTGATTGGATTTTTAAAAACCATCACCCTAATTCTGTTTTTTTAAATATCTTGTAAATATGTATATCAGAATGTAATACAATATTTTAATTTTAATACAATATTTTTCGTTAAATTGGTGTTTTTGTAATTTCTCAGTTCCAAATAGACAAAATTTATATGTATTTACATGCAAAATTGTACCCCAACTTTCGTGAACTTTCATCGGTCTCACCTATCAAATAACTTCGGGATATTACAGTATTACATTAAGAATTTAACAGATTCATTTTAAGCATAAAATTAAATAAACACTAATTAAAAAATAACAGACTTAAAACAGTAAAGAAAAGTAACAGAAATTGAAATAGAATTTGAAAAGTTATAAACAGTTCACAATAACACTGAATAAAATGGGAATGCATAACAAAACAAAGAATGCAATAATAGAGGGTAAAGGGATGACAAATAACTATGCCAAGACTAGGTAATTTTTTGAAGGTGTAATGCTTATTCTTTTCATTCCTTAGTCAGTATTCAACTTAAAATTTATCCCGAACTGTATTGTATTTAATTTTATTCATTCATACATGAATGCTACAATACACAGAAGCAGTACACAACACACCAAAAGTAAAAGGCATACCTAAGACACTAGTGACGACGGTCTTAAATTTGCGATGTTGGCTTGCTGTTCGATGATAAATCCAGAAGATCATGAAGAGGGCAGGTAAGGATAGCAAAATGTCATAATGTGAGAGAAAGGCAAGATAAATGCCACTATGAAATGCTTAATTGTAAGAAAGCGAATGTAAAGCAGAGAATAACATGCAACAATCTAATTTGCAAAGCTAAACACATAGAGGAATAATAATAAAAAAAGATATATATTCTGAGATACTCCAGATACCTCACCTCAGAAAAAAAAGGGATGGGGAAGAGAAACTTCAAATTAATTAAAACTATATTAATTTTTTAACTTGAGGGATTGGGGTAGGCAGTTACTTTTGGATGTTTGTAAAAGAACTTCAGAAGAATAACATGTTATATTGAAAAGCAGGTATCTTCAATACCAGAGCTTGACATTTGAAAATAAATAAACTTTTGATTGTCCATAATTTAATTTTCTATAAATTATGGAGGCCTTGAATATTGCATGAGAAAAACTAGGGTAACATCTGTTAAAGAAAAACATATGTCGGGAAATGCATTTGTCAAAAGAAATTATTTTAGCACTAATAAGGTGGGGCTGAACTAACAAAAGCTCTATAATATGCCAGAATATTAACTTTTATGTGTAGATGCACAAAGCTTTGGTATGTATGGTGATAAAAGTTTTAGACATCTCTAAATTAAATATTAGCATAAAAGTGATTGTATTTACTCCTCAGATTTTGAATTTTGACTGTACGAAGAAATTCACATTCAACTCAAGATATTGATCACAAAATAAAACTCTATCCTTACGTAATACACACAATTCAGAGGCAATACTTACAACAGTACTCATAATACTTAGCATAACAGGGCTTATGTACTTTTCAGTAATAACATATGATAAAAAGCTTTAAAGAAAATTTGTCATATGATTTTAAATCTCTATACATTGTGCTGCATGAAATGTAAAAAAGCCACACATTAGCCACAATCATGTACATGAAATGTCAAGGCAGCAGATATTTTATAGTGCTTGGAAGAATAAGTTTTTAAATTTGTAAAATGATATTAAAATTTTCTCACTAATATTTTGAATTAAATTCACTAAAATAAGCTTAAGTGTTCCAATGAATTCCAATTTTGAGAGCACAAAGAAAATATTTTTGAATAAGCAACTGTACAGCAACATTTACATTTGAATTTCTTACTTTGAAATTCAAAATGAGATGTTTTAAGAGTCAAAGCAGAATACACACACAAAACAAAAGGAATTTATACATAATTAGAGAAAACACTGAAGCTTCTTTCAAAATTAGGTTTATATGGTTAATCTCACAATAGATAATTACAAACATTTTTATGCAGTTCATAATATTAGTGACACATTTAAATAAAAGAAAATTACAAAAACAACCACATTGACATAAATTTACTTTCATAATAAAACAAATCAGTTTTTATAAAGATAAATAAGCAAACAATGAAATTACACACATAATAAATTTGTTTTAGTATTTTTCATTGGTAAGCTAGACATTAAAATATAGATTAAAATATTCTCACACATTTCATCTGATCTATACATACAAACCTATTTTCATTTAAATTGTTAATCAGAGACATGGCATGACAGAGAACCATATGAAACTTAACTGTTTTTAATTAGAGAATGATGCCACTGAGGGTTGGGTTGTGTCAATCACTTAGTTGCTTGCTTTTTTAAAAACAAAGTACACAAGTAATGTTGAATTATTCTGTTGGGAGATACTGACAATAGTAATAGAAAGTTTACTCTGAGACGCCACATACATGTTAGCATTTGAAAATAGTATCAGACAGAAACATCTGAGACATTTCATTTTTGTTAGTGCTAGCATTAATTTTATGTTTCATGTATAAAGATCATGGTTGGACTTATAGCAACAGCACATTCTCCAATTCTCAAAAGACTGATTTTTATAAAACTATTAATAATTAAAAAAAAGAGAGAGGGTGAAGAAAGTAGAAGTGATTTCAGCAAGAATAACAATGTTGAAGAGTTTAATATAGGATCTGAAAATGAGATCAAGCTATAATTTCTTGTCAGCTAGCTTTGATGTAAAAAATTGTCTAACAGTTGTTTAACAATGACTGCAAATATGTATATAAGAAAAACTGACAAATATAAAGCACTTAAGAACCGATAAACAGTTTGACTTCTAATGGATTTCAGATTTTAACTGTCTTTTTTTTAAAAGTGACTGATTACTGTGGAGTAAAAAAAATCATGGAAATAATGGGCTTTAAATTTGATTTGCATCCCCCCCCTCAATGTCTGAAGTCAAACTTGAAAATGAAAAGATTTTTATTCATGATATTTTCAATATGATATGCTTGATATTATGTGTGAATATTTAGCTTGTATGGTTCTGAAGAAATATTTTAAAATTAGTTTATTATTTTTATGCCTTTGAAAAGTAAATGTGTGCTCTCTTGGCTGCCATGTTCCCAGTAACATACAAAGTATCTTAAATCTCTGGTTAAGGGTTAAATATAAAGTTTACATAAAGTAAATATAAAGAATACATGTTTTAGTACTACCTGGACTTTTTCTAAACACAGTCTTCCCCATAAATTTCTGAAACCGCAATGAATAAAATCCAGGTCTATGAACAGAAACTGTATCCTGAAAAAATAAATTAATACATCTAAAAAAGATGAAAAAACTTCAACTTAAATAACAGATTTCCTTGATAAAGAAATTGATATTCTCCAGGAAGTTGCATAACACTGATATTCAACTGCAAATAAAAATAAATTAACAGGGCATCTATTGAGATTCTGCAAGCCAATAATTGAGACTTTTGGACAATTATTAAACTTTTAAATTTATTTCTAACAAGGAAAAATCATTCTAAAGAATATCACAACTATCAAACTTCAGCTTAAAATCATTAACAAGGAGTTAAAAAAAATAAATTTAAAAAAAAAATTCTATTTTCATGAACAATATGCAATAGATGGTTGGAAATTGATTGAGAAAAAAAAACTTACAGGTAAATATATTTTTAAAATTAATACTTAATATTTTTGTAAGTGATTCGCTTATCCCATGCAGACACTTTATGACAAAAACTAAAATTTATTGATATATTGCAGGAATTTTTTCCATATTTCTTAAAACAAAACAGCAAAAAAATTATCACTACAAGTAAGTTTCTATTGCTGTAAACAAATTCCTGCAGATACCAGGGGCAAAAATCAGATTAATTTTTGTATGATTCATTTCAGTGGGCTATGGAAAGTTTATATCAAAGATGTTAATAGAAAACTCATTTAACCAATAAAATAATCTCTTTCCTTCCTTGCAATTTATCTGAAACAAGGAGCCATTTTTATATTTTTAACTTGTAAAGTGAAAACTTCAATAAAAGCCGTAAGTGAAAAAATAATCATTGACAGATGGGATGGTAAAAGATAAACTTACAAAAACTGGTATTTAGAGCTCTGAAAACATTTTGCAATTATTTATGATAAAGAAAATAACACAGTAAAGTATAACCCCCCCCCCCCCCCAAAAAAAAAAAAAAAAAAAAATTAAGATGCATAATTTTTCCTGTGATTTTCTAAATTACATCATAAAGAGTTTTCTGAAAACCAGATGAACTAATTAACTCTTAAATGTATTTAACTGAAAATTTTGGCATTTTCTGAGAAGGAAAAAAGGAGCATGAATTCTGAAATGTATGTATTGCCTTCCTCCAAAGAGAAGATCCCCGAGAAACAGGTCACTCAACTGATGTCAAGTCTCCTCTAGCGGGAGGTGGACTATATATACCTTGAAATAAAACTAATTGGCAAGCAGCTGTTTGCATGCCAAGCAGTTGTGTTCATGATTGGTACATAGTGCCTACAATGCCTAGCTATGATTTACATGTAGTACAGTAAAACCTAGTTTACCCAGATCAGATTTGTAGACATCACTTTTATTTAATGTTTACATTAAATAATTTTTAACAATGATAGCAAAAACGTAACTACAAGTACACCAAATATTCACCTTTTAGCTTGATTCAATATACAGCTCCTGCATAAGTGTACAATAATTTATGGTAATAAAATACTTTATGTTGAGTTTAAGAAAGCATTACTAGAACAATTCTTTGTTAAGAAATGACGTGAAAATTTAATTATATATTTTTTTTATGTCTTGTAAACAATACTATGTAATTGTGTTACAAAACATAGTTTTTATCATAATAAATGGTAAGTCTGTTGAGTTAAGTATTTTTTTTTTGCTATTACCCATATTACCAAGATTTTTGATTATAAGGATTGCCTATGGTTCCAGTTAGACCGGAAAACAAGGTTTTACTGTATTATATTTACAATGTAACAGACCTAGCCAAAGTCATCTTGGATACTGAGTTATTAAATTATGGAGGCCTTATTGATTCTTCTGCATCTTTGTAGAACTGTTATGCAATCAGGATGACTGATAAAAAGAAATTTTTTTTTATCATTCTCTATATATGAATCACAGATCCTGGAATTCATTAAACACTATTTAAACTAGAAAACGGAACTTTTAATATTAAATACATCTGTAATATAAAACCACAAAATTGAAACTAGAAAGGTACACCAATTATTACAAGAAATAATCTTGAAAAATGCACTTTTTGATGCTGAGATGGAATTGTATTCTAATTTTAATCATAACAGATAGGTGAACAGGGGATCATGTAAGCAGTTTTCAACTCTAAATTCACAGACTTTACCAAATAACTATATTTTTTTAAAGATAGATCTTAATTTTCAGGACAGATTTTTCAATTTCACCTCATTTGTGACTGGTGGACACTGATTAATTCACAAAAAATAGAGCATAATAAAAAAATTTAGTCTTACTCCATCATGAAAAACACTTTTCCAGGTATGTTCTAGTTTCTTCTTCAAGCGGAAGCTCTGGAGAATATCAATAATACCCAAGAAAAGTAGTAAATGTTCGCCTTTTGCATTTTTTGCAGGAATACCTCCAGGCCTGTCAGATGGAAAAACATGCATTTTACTCACAGATTTAAATGCACATTATAAAAAAAATTACATACAAAAAAGATTTAAAAAGTAATGAATAAAATGAAATGAAAACATGTATGCAAAATTAACAAAATACATTAAATCACATTACTGGAAGTATGAGTAAGTAGCATATTGTATTGTACCATCTCATATTATTCTTCATGCAAAGGACAACATGCAAGACTGATATAAAATTAAAAATAATTTTATTATGAAATAAAATTTTTTAAAAGTCCTGTAAAGTTGTGTTATTTTAACTTAAATCACACCAACTCAGAGAAGAAAGCAATGTTTTGTATCTACTAATTCTGTCCTTCATACAAATTCTAAATTTTAACACAAAATTTAAAAATATGTTTTTAAGTACAAAAACTTGCCCCTACAGCACACGAAACCTTCAGTTTTGAGTACTGTTTAGTAAATGAGTACACCAGAAAAAAAAGGAATAAAATAAATCCCACAAGAATGATCACATTGACAAAAGCAAGCCCAAAGAGCATATAAATTGGTTTAGTTATCACAATTTCAAAATCCATAAAAAAAAAAAAAAAAAAATGTGTAACTTTTAAGATAACAACAGTTAAATTTACTCCAGGAAATGGCCCAGGATGCCACTAATTTTATAAAACTCAAACTCAAATGGCCAATGAGAATGTTGATCGGAGACATTTTGCCATAAAAACTAATAAATAAGGATTCCTCTGATTGTTAATGGTTTATGGCCACTGATATATGACAGCAAAGAGGCAACTGATACAGACATAATGAGTAATCAGTAAATGAGATTTGAAGATCAGCAGATATGTAACATTTGAATACTATTTGCAAGATTTGGGTCATTTTCTACTAACACTGCAAGAGGTCTCTGGACTTCAAAATGAATAGGGAAACTCTGTTAGTTTTCAAATCTGACATTAAAACTAAACAGGATGTACAAACTAGGTGTTTTCATATAAACAAATCGGACTGATTTTTCTAGAACTTTCCCAGAGTACATGTGATTGTGATTACTATTACAGTGGAACCCCGATTTTACGTTTTTCATGGGACCAACGGTAAAAAAGTATGAAACGGGAAAATGTAAAATCGGGGTTAAAACATAATCTAAGCATAGTATAGGCAATTTTCACGGACCAGCAGAAAATGACGTATGAAGCGGGATAACGCACGAAACGGACAACGTAAAATCGGGGTTCTACTGTATTACTATTTTTAAACAATTGCATCACATTATTTCTAGTATAAACAAAACGTTTTTGTTATCTATACAGCCAAAATCATCACAAGTTACAAACTTACGGAACATCTTCATCTTCATCAACAGCTTCAATTTCAGCTTGAATGGACTCCATGGCAGTAGAAAAAGCAGCTAATCTCTGTCTATTAATGGATTTGCTTCTCACTAAGCTAGAGTCATTTTTCCCAGATGACACTTGAATAGGAGAAGCTACAGATGGAATTTTAAACAAAATTAAATCAACATGATTTGATATAAAATCAGTTTAAAATTTGTAAATAAAAAAATTAATATAGTCATATAGACTAATTTGAAACCAAGTGCACACACACAAACAAATAAAGAATTTTTTCTTTTTGCTAGTCATCTAAAATTATAATTGTTAAGTCACCTATTAAAGTAAATTTTAAAAAAAACCATCAGTTTATTTTGCATTATGAAGAAGGTTAGAAATATGAATTTTACACAACACTTTATCTACCTCTATGCTTAATATGTGTTAAAACTAAAAGAATCCAAAATGTGTTCAACAGCTAAATCTCAGATAACGATACCTCTTATGATACCTATAACCAGCCAGTAAAAATATTGTAAACCATTTGAGATCATGGATGTAAGAATCAAACCAATGAATATTTAAAAATGTAAGTATAGCCTATTATCATTTCCTCACACCAATAATACAGATGAGCATGTGTTAACTGTATGAGTCTAGCAGCACAATAGGGGAGAGGGCAGCTAAGCTAACTGGGAATGTTTTCAAATTACACAGTTCAGGATCAAATAAAAGAGATAGGTACATTTAGTAAAGACAATATTTGTCAACAGAATATCTTTATCTATTATTGGTTAAATTTAAAGAATATTTTTTTTTTTGCCTTTTAAACTGATTGCTTTTTATGATATGAAGAAAATTATTCATCATGCTGTAGAAGTACAAAAAGTTGATAGTAAAAAAGTTTGTTTCCATGGTAATCTCCAGAAATCCCATTACCTTTCCATTAAGATGGATACCCGTTCAGGGCATCCACATTACCTTTATTCAATGCAAAGCATTTCCATTTTGAAGAACATCTATATGACATGACTGCCAACATGCACCAAATATTAATGTAAAATAAAGTTTCATCGATGTATACACAAGATTTCAAAATCTCTAAGTAGATCCAGTTCTGGGAAAGGGGATGTCCATTAATTACGTGAGGTTTTTTTTTTTTTTTTTTTTTTGGGGGGGGGGGGGGAGTCGAGCCGAATCTCACCCAGTCTCACGTGGGGGAGAGGGGGGTCTCGGCAAATATCACATAATTTTTTTCCGCAAGAAACAGTGTAAAATTGCGAGAAAACTGGGTTATATTAAGTAAAACATGTTTCTACACTAAAATATGGCTAAATCCCACACAATAGTTCCAGTAGTCACTCTTGAGACCACACATGAGTCCCCATAGGCTGAATTAGAATGAATATTCTTTTACAAATTTTAGTAGTTCCTATTTAAGTATTTTATTGTTCGATTTTCTCACTGTGATTCTAGACTACGTTCGTAGTAGTCTTAAATAAAAATAATTAAGCAAATTATGTTTTTAAAAAAAATAAATCCAATGCAATCGAGCACAGATTAACGAATTTACACTAAAAATATGCATTTTGAAAAATCTCACGTGAGATTAGGGGGGGTTGTCGAAAAATTGCCAAAATCACCTCGCGTAATTAATGGACGCCCCCCAAACACCTTTTGCAGGTAGAATTTTAAAAAGTGTTTGGTAGGGTGTTCTTATGAAATCTAATTTTATATAAAATTATGGAGCTTTTTGAAGAAAGCTTTCTTTTTCTCCATTTAAACTAATGGCAATTTGAGTAATGAACTTTCTTTACACAGATGTAAAAATTGTGAACCCTTTGTGCCAAATAACATCACAATTAAATTCACCTTCCCAGTTGAGTTGAATTTAGGAATATCTTGCTCTCCTTTCAACAAATTTTTGTTCCTCTTAGTCAATATGACAGATCTGTAATCCTGTTTCTAAATCACTAAATTTTATACTTAGAAAAAAATTTCTTTGTTCCAAGAATTTGTAACAAGTTGCGACAATCATATAAACAAATTACTTACACACACACTAGAAATAAAGAAAAAAAAAAGGATATTTATTGGAAATATGAATATTGAATAAAACTAAAACAACTGATAAAACTTTTAGAATAATATTGCCTCCTTTTCTGCAAAATACTCCTTGCCTGTTTGAATTTGTTAACTTGAGAGCTACATGATTGGATAGTAAAAAGATTAATGACACTTTTGGGTAAAACAGTTATCTAACATTACAATTTTTTGTTTAATATCTTAGCCAAGTGGATATGAATAAAATTATTGGATTTCTCTTTCCCTGAAATGTTTTTATTTACTCAAAGTGTTTAGTAGCATTTTATAATGGAATCTAATCCTTCCTACTAATCAATGTAACATACTGCCTTTAGAGAGGTAATTGGTACTTTTATGATACTAGATAATTTATATCATATGCCTTTAAATATTTACCTACTAAATTGATCAGAACTAAAAAAAAAAAAAAATGTCCACAGAAACAGAATCAACCTAAAAAAAAAAACGATTTTTTGTTGGTTTTCCTCTCAACATAATATACATACAACTCAATATTTGTGATAATTTGTGGCAGTTAATCAACTACTGATTACCCATGTTTCATAATTTTATAAAGAGGAAGAGATATACCAATTAATTTTGAAATAATTTAGTGTTTATAAATATAAAGCAAGTTTTTCTTCTAGAACTTTATCAATGTAACGTAACTTAAAACAAGAAATATTAAAACTTACTTTCAGCTCTCAGCAAAAAAGAAAGAAAAAAGTGAAATTTGATGAAAATTGAATGTTACCAGATTCTGAATCATCCGAAACTTTGCCATTGCCTTCACATGCATCTTCTTGCTCTTTTCTTCTTTCTTCCTAAAAATTTAAATTTACCATAATTTCACATGTACTAACATAAAATTGAAATTTCTTGGAAATTTCTAGGTAAACTAATGAGTGTAACTCACCATTTTTTCTCTCTTAGCAAGATCTACATTATGTATTCCTACTAGTAGACTGTAATCCATGATTTTAAAACTTTCTAAAACCTATGGAATTCAATTATATATTTTATAACTTTAGAACAACAACAAAAAAAAAATAAATAAATAAATAAATAAATAAACTTACCCGACAATCTCGAGATATCGTTTTAGTTAGAGCATTATATGTATCTGCTTCAAGGTAAATGCCATCAGGATGACGCTCCATGAAATCGAGATCCTTGTAAGTTGGAGATGATTTTTTTCTTTCATGTTTACTAGCTTTTCTCTTGTATGTTGAACCCTTCAAGTCATATTTTTCATGAAGTTTGATGAATGATGGTAATAAATTATTCATAACTACCAGCCTGACATTTTTGCCGCCACACTACAGAAAGAGAGAAAAAAAGAGCAATAACAGTTAATATTTTTTTCACTGATTCTAACGAATGTAATTAATCAAAGACAAAAAATTGAGAAATTATTTTATGCAATAAAGACATACTTTGAAACCTTAATTCAACAATGAAAATTACAGGGTTATCCGACAACCAAGCAAAAATTTTAGGCCTGAGGATGGCTGAATGGCTAGTGTGCTGGCTAACGGTACCCAAGTCTGTAGGTATAAATCTCTTTTTTTAGCATGGATGTTCATAGCCATTCAAAAGAGCTTTAAAACGGTAGGTCCTGGTCCAGCCTTTGCACAGCAACACTCTCAACCACGTAAATATTTACTGAAGTAACAGCAATATTAAGCATATGCACGTATCAACATGTTCCTTAATGTCTTGCAACATTTTGTGGGGTTGGGAAGGGTTACAGAACTTGATGCTGGAGGTATGAACCCTTAAGGTTGTCAGCTTAGCAAGTGTGCTCATGGATTTTAACCACCTTTTAACATGTTCTCCTCTTCAAAACAAGCACTTTTCAGTCGCAAATTTTTATAATAGAGCTCACTTCTATTGGGCTGCCTGGAGGGAATTATGGTCACAGGACCTTCCCCTGATGTAGGAGAAAGAAGAAGTAGGAAGTATGCAAGGATTGTTCTATTACACAATTTCTTTGAGAAGATTCCAGACACAAAGCTGATAGCTCAGCTGTTCTAAATGGTCTTAAGCAATAAGCAATTCTCTCAAAAGAATTCATGCAACATAGGCACAATGGTATTTACTGGGTACAGTACAGCACCATCTCTATGTAGTTTCCCCTAAGCAAAATGACCAAACATCTATGATTGTCCAAACAAACAGCTTTATTAAAATGGGAGACTAAATGACATTGCAGACTTGGTTACACAAGCATTTTATGGGGAGGGGGCGGACCTATATACTAAATTATTGCCATTACAAACATTCTTATAAAAACAATTTGTCATTCAAGTAGTAATAGCAGGCTGTGTGGCTTAGATTATACTTACATATGTAAACTACCTAATCCACATTTACTCAAACCTAATACTCATTCTGAGGCAAAAATACTGTGAAAAAAAAAAATAAATAAAAATTGAAGAAACACATTTCAAATGAGAATGGGGAGTAATGGAAGATGATGTGATGTATGAAATGAACTCTACAACGGTATCAGAAAGAGATAGTATCATAAAAAGCAATAACTGTAGTGTTCCTGATAGGTATTGGGCATGCTGCTTTTTGTAAGCACCCTGTCCATACCCGAAAACAAGCACCTTGGCATATTTTAAACACCCCCTAAAAAGCCTCTTATATTAAAAAAACATAATGACAGTTTTCTCCTAAGTAATTTTATAAAGATAACCCTCTAGATAGATTACTTGTTTGATATCAACCTAGCAGAACTTTTTTCAAAGTCTAATGCAGAGGCACTTTGTCATAAGATAGTCGCCTTTTGTTATTCACTGCAATTTACAAGCTACTTTATTTTGGGAACACCCAATAGGTGAGCCAGCATTGCTCCCTATCAGGAGGACAACATGGAAATGACCAAGCCTAACAATTAGTTAGCTCACTGCATGGCAGCTCAGAAAGCTAACCACTAGACCACGCGGGCGGCCAGCAGTATTAGATACCTATTTTTAATGCATAGAATTATAAATTTTTTTTTTGCAACATAAGACAAAATAAGAATTTCATATTTATTACAACTGAGATCATCCACATCATTGGAAAGTAAAATTAGAGTTACTGAAGAGTATTTGATAGCAGTCTAACAAAGATTGGTCCATTCAGACCAATCACAGGCAAAAACTAAATAGTGTCTAATAGCCACATTATAGGTGGGGCATTATTTTCCTATCAATAAAAATAAAGCTAACAATTTAGCTTCACACAGTCTTCTATGGTACATACTTAAACAATGAGGATCACAGGTATTCTTCATGAGGATTTTTTCAATATACGAAGTCAATTGTGAAAAAAGTATAAGCATTCAATTTTCATTTAGTTTACAGACTTATGAAAATGCAGAGGAATTTTTAAAGGAATGCCAAGCAATGGAGTTTTGAGCACTGTAAGTGCCTGATACTATATAAAGACAAAACAGTTGCAATACATGTTTACCTGATAACAATATAAACCAAAAAACTTTGGTAGAAGAGTCCTTGGATTGAAATTTAGATTCATGTAGTAACCTGGAAGTAGCTTCACCAAGAATTCAGCTTCTCGATGTTGGACAGTCTTAATAATAAATTCATCATCATCTGTTAGGTAAAATATACTGCCACTAGCACCTGGATTCGTCAACTCCCGCATAGGGTAGTTGCATAAAGAGAGCTAGAAAAACAAAGAAAAAAGTTTAATTGCAGTGCAAAATTTATCTAAAGCAAAAAAGATTTCTAATAATGAGGACAAAGAAAAATTTCTGAACATTAAATACTTTTTCTCAGAATTTTAAACTGATGGTTATGTTTTTCATTCCTTTTGTACATCACTATTTTAACAATTTACACGAGACTCATCTTGTAATGATCTTCACCCAATGCTAGTTAAATGTAATCAGATTAAGGTTATTCATGTTTAATATATAAAAGCCTATCTTGAAAGTATCTAGTCATGTATTATTTAAAAAAAAAAAAAAAAAAAAAAAAAAGCCGGACTAAGACAATATCATCTTCTCCTTCAAAATACTTGAAGGGCATGTAAAAAAATACTAAGATACTTTTTAGCTATACCTTGTACATATAAATATAAAATGCCATAAGAAATATTTTACTCACCAGATAGTCATCTGGCTGAATTCCAAATAAATCTCGAAAGTAGCGAAATGCTACAGGAGCATATGCTTTGAACCGAAAATCACTATAATGATGAGCAGGTGTCAAATTACTGCCATCTCTTGGAAATGTTGTTGTTTCAACTATGGTAAAATCTAACATCAGCAGATCTCTTTCTGGTTTAGAGGCCAAACTGCCGACAGCATGACCAATGCCAAGCTGAATGGAGCCCATGATTTGCGATGTTTGAATCTGAAATAAAGCAAAAAAGATAAGTTTATTGAAAATGAAAACAAGGATATACATGGTCAAATGCAGTATGAATGAAATATTTTAAGAATAATTCTGCAGTTTAATGCCAATTTCTTAAAAAAAAAAAAATTGTTCATTTTTACTTTTTTATTATAAGGATACATTTCTGATTCTCTGCAAAATATGAAACTGACTTATTCAGACATTTCTAGTATATTTTTTCATAATGAGTAATAAACATTAGCTATATTATAACCCAAATTAACTGTTATATGGAACACAGTATATTTTAAATGATGCTATCACACATTTGAAAAAACTAAATTATCAGATAATATTTACACAGACCATTTTACAGCCAATGAAAACCATTTCGTGACTTTTCAGATTATATTGCATGTTAAATTTGAAAAATCTACAAGGCAAATAACATTTCAAAGAATTGCAGGATAAATTCCATTAATTCCATAATTTCCATTTAAAGCATAAGTTGAACAGATCAAATGAAGCCGACAAACATGGCTATGCCATGAAAGAAAAAAAACCAATTATCATAGATCATTAATTAATGGGAAAAATTGATGTTTTTATATTTTCCATAGACAACAACAGTAACAGAAAAAGAATTTTCTCAAAGATATGACTAATCAAGGAATTTGAGCTACTTCAAAACAAAAGAACAAATTAAAATAGCTTAACATTCCACAAAAAAGATGCATAAAATTCTAGCTTTAGTTTTGAAATAAGTTTGTCATTCATTTTCAGGCACAAGATAATTTCATACAAATTTCTAAAAATAACCATGTAACATGGCAAATCCCTATATATATATATATATATATATACAGTGGAATCTCGATCGATCGTTTTTGGATCCATCAGTTTTCCGTATGTGTCGTTCATTTTATCCGGTCCCAACGATCATATTGCTTTGTTATGTTTCCGCATCTATCGTTAATTTCAATCGGTCCCTTGAAAAACAATAGATCGAGATTCCACTGTATATATATCAATTCATTTAAAACAAATGCCTACATATTTACATATAAGACACATAATAAATTTAATAGGATACCATACCTTTTTAAATGTTATCTGTCCTTCTTCATCAACTCTCCTATGACCTATTTTTCTTTCTTTCATTTTTCTACGATCAAGCATTTGACCTGTAATTGGAGGAGCACTTGTTGGAGTTTTGGGTCCAGCCATGGCTTGCTGACCCTCCTCAGTAGCTGTAGTAACCTGGTATTAAAAGAACATTTAGTAATATTCTGAATGCTTATAGATATAGAAGCAGTGCAAATCATTGATAACAATTAATGATAATTAGTTTTAAATGCATGAAGTCAACAGACCAAAAAAAAAAAAAAAAAGAAAAAAAAAAAAAAAAAAGAGAGAGGTGATAAATTTGAATTAAATATTATCAAACTTTTAATATTCCTAACTAAATGTTAAAACAATAATTCAATTTACAAAGGAAATAAGATAAGAACAAAACACATTCAGCAGTAAATTTATAATATATCTGGTAAGCAAATTATCACAGCTGGTGCACCAGAAGAAATTGTTTTATACTTAAATTTATTTATTTTTTTGGGGAGGTGGGTGGGAATTTTTTCAAATAGGCATTTTATTAACCACAGTGTAAAAATGAATATATATATATAAAGGATAATTTGAAAATACATACTGAATCATGTATAGACTATTATAAGGTATATTAAAATATAGATAAAAAAATTTCATTAAAACGATTATGAGCCCCATAAATCAATACATCAAGTAAATTGAAGTAGAGACAAATAACATTTCGTTCAAAATATTTATACTTATGCTAAGCCATGCCTTATTTATCACTATTAAGACCAATTTTTCCCATGAAAAATTATTTTCAAACCTTATAGTAACATATACAGTAATACCCCGAAGTTACGTGATAGGTGGGACCGACGAAAGATTGTGCAAGTCGGGGTACAACTTTGCATATAAATAAATATAAATTTTGCCTAATTTGGATCAAGAACTTACAAAACCCCGAGTTTGAAGGAAAAATATTGTATTAAGATTAAAACATTGTATATATATTAATATTATACATATCGCACACCTGCAAGAAAAGTGACAACTCAAAAATGCAGCATTTGAGAAAAATCAACTTAGAGAAATACAATATAGCTTGAACTAGCATTACAATAAAACTTTTATAACTGCTCTCAGGTGGACAAATTGTGAGATAGAGATGTGTTGCTTTTTGTGCACGATTTGGCACTTCATACATATTTTTCAATGCCATAACCTTAACAATGCCATTTTTTTACTTATGTCACTTTTCTTGCTGGGGTGCAATATGTACAGAATATTAAAAAAAAATTATGCTGATGGTTTTAAAAAATCCAATAAAGAAGTCTGCCATATTAACACCCCCTTTTTTTCATGAAGAATTTCTTCATAGCAGACTAACTTTTTTTTATATCCACTGCTTTGTCATGATCATGCAATTTTTATTAGAGTCTATATTCTCTAAAGTCTGTAACTCTTTCTCAATTGCCCTGAGACCCTCTGTCAAGTTTATAATTGTCATAAGGTTTTCTTGTGGAATTTGGTCTGAAGTGTTTGATTCACCAGTGATGCTTTGGACACACATCTCTATGAAATCGACTGTCAGCTCCTCAAGATGAGAATCCAACAGCTCGTTGACATTGTCTCCATAAACTTCCATATCTAATTGCCTGGCAAGATTGACAATTTCTTCTATCACATGAGCAATATGATCAGTTTCAGGCATTGTTTCCATCTCGTTTTTAAAAAAATATTGGACAAAGTTTCTTCCAGACACCATTTAAAGTTTTTGGGAAATTTCATTCTAAGATTTAAAAAGATAAAAAATGGTAAAATAAAAAACTGTGTAACTCTGAGTTCACGTTAAGTCGGGGAATTACTGTAATGCTAATTTTGAAAGAAAAAAAAAAGCAAAAGTAAAAATCAGCAAGTGCATACTATTGAGTCACCATACGGCTACATATTAAAATTACAACCAAATAAAATAAAATATGGTTGAATTAAACTTATCAACTACTTGAAGTGCCACCCAGTGGTAAAGTGGCTTGTCATGTACGGGGTAAAGGTTCGAATCCCGAAAGTGAATCCTCTAGCTGCTATGAAGTAGCCTCATATCAAAAGATCAGCAGTAATCTAAAGTACATTGTATTGCTCAGGAATTTAATTAAAAAAATTCATATATTTGAGTACTCGTCTATTTCCTGTTCTATCTCATATGAATACCAGACTGGGGTCTTGTGACATGAGCCCCAGGGACATTAGAAATAACTACTTCTAGTATAATGAAACATCAATTGTTAAAATGAATTCATTTTTCTAAGAGATCCAAATTTAAAATGAAAAAAAACTAATACAATAACAAAGTCCAAAACTTTATATTACATGCAAATATATTGTAAAAAATGCATAAGAAATGAATAAATACAGGTTGAAAAATTAAAGAGTAAACTAAGCCTGCAATAATATTAAAAAATTCCAAATTTTAAAACATAAGTTGTAAAGATTTAAGATTTTGCACCTTTTATAATCACCTTTGTAAACTATAAAAATACATTATTTTTCTCCGTAAATGCGAACATTTATTTTTTATAAACAAAATTTTATAATTTATTACACTTACATCTAATGGGGGTGGTTTCGTTTTCTTATCAGGAACATCTAAAACAAGTCAAAAACATAATGAATAAGTAGACACAATATAAATTCCGAGAAGAGAAATATTTTATTTTATGAAATTTAAGGAATTTTCTGCTTGTATACTTAGTTGAACTTGAACTAAAAAATTTTTTTTTCTGATACAAGACAAAATTTATTTTGTCGTCATTGTCGTGCCTGTGAATAGTGCAGAAGAAAAAAAAAGTCTAGATAGAACCGAAAACCTGATAATAGCAGTTGCCACAGTACAGATGTAAACGCATCCTCCTGCCAAGTTTGTGTATGGCATGGCAACCCAGTTTGAATGGCTATTTAGTCGTGTGCGCTTGTGGCCATTGCTTGTTTATTACATGGTTTATTATTGTGGCCATGTTGTTGCAAAATATCAATGATGTATTTAGGATAGTATTAGATGTAGATTTTCGAGACATAGGCATACTGTTGGGGTTGTAAGGGATATAAAGTAGGAGGAATTTAAAATTTTTGTTAAAAGCATTGAATGTTTTGTATTTTTTCAGGCTATTTCTGCTGTGCTTTTTTTCTTGTGCATGCATTAGATATTTTGTAATCTAGCAAATTTATTGACTAAATGAGGTTTTTAATGGTTTATTTGAAATTAACTGTTAATTTAAATGGTTAACTTAGATATCGTTTGATGGAATTGCATGTTGCTTGTTTTTATATGTTTGTGCATTTCAGTTTTTGATAATGTGGTGGTTGATTTTAAATGCACTGATTGAAGTTAAATGTTATTTTTGTGTCTTCTAGAGTGTAGTTTGTGGCACATGATTGAATTGAGGTTGTTGTTTAAGATGTATTTTATGGGAAACAGATGTGTAATAGGTTTTTGGATGGAGAATTGGCATTTACGCCTACTACTTCATATAGCCAGCAAAAGGTTTGTTTTGCTGACCACTACAGTCAGTGAAAGGTATATTATTGACCGCTACAAACCAGCAGGTGAGGATTTCTGTAATGTTTTTGGACTGGTGCATAACGGAGGGAGCAAGGGTATCTGAGCGAAGTGAAGATCCCATGTGCAACTACGAGTTTCATACAGCCAGAGGTAAGTTTGTTTTCCAC
Organism: Dolomedes plantarius; assembly: GCA_907164885.2. Lineage (NCBI taxonomy): Eukaryota > Metazoa > Arthropoda > Arachnida > Araneae > Dolomedidae > Dolomedes > Dolomedes plantarius. Next base: position 156,615,698 of record OU015494.1, on the reverse strand, counting down.
TTATTTGTTCTTTCTTGGCTGCCATTGATGTTTTTGTTTACATTTCGCACTTTAAGCCTAACAGGTCTATGAAAATGGGAAAAGTTGGAGCCAACTTTTCACCAAGGGGGGTGCATCTGACACAGCCGTTCTGCTGCCAGATCAGGTGCCTGTGGGCTGTAGAGGAGTTCTTGCAGTGACAAAACAAGTTTGAAAAAGGGCAGCTACAATGACTGGGCAGTCAAAGATAAGTAATTTATTTTATTGCTTAAATATAAATGACAATAATAATTGCAAACTTTTGGACATTTGTCAGTATTAAATAAATTACATAAACAATACAGCTAAAAAAATTTGCAACTACATTTGCATATTTAATGCTACTCATAATGAAAGCATTCAAGTGGAAGTGTTCAAGTCATAGTGTAATTTCCTCCAGATACTTACATTTTCCCTTGAATAAGATGAAGGATGATCTAAGTTTCACTGAAATAAGTTGAAAAATATTTTCCCCCATCCCACTAATATTGGATAAAGGATGATTTCTTTTAATACTCATATTCACTAACACTAAATAGACTTTTAAGTAAACCTTTTTAGACTTTGAAATACGTCATATGCAAGTTTTAAAGACACGACAAAAATACAAATTCGTAATACTTGATAAAATCATGTCTTAAAATTAAAATTCCTGCATGAAACAACAAAATAAACATAACGTATTCATAAGAATTAAAAACACAATTATAATTCTGATACCATTTAAAAAAGCATTTTTGAATCATAGTTTGTCAGAGTATAATGGGACCATCCATGCAATATTACATGGATGGTTACACTGTATTTCTCTTACTGCATAAGCCTACGGCAAAATATGGGAGACAAGCTTGAAGTTAGGAGGGAATGATCTTGTGTTAGACATAAAGCAGGGGCTTTCCTTATTTTTCTCACTAATACCATCCTAAGTAAGAATTTTTCCACTTTTGTGTCTTGCTACATGAGAAAACAATGTACCTAAGAAAATGTTTAGACTTCATATAGGAATTTGCCACTCATATCTTGAACAAAATAGTAAGGCTTTTATAGGCTACTTAGAACTATTTTTATGCTCTTCTGCTGATGATATTCAAAAACAATGATCTTAACTGTGCTAAAACAGATGATATTTCGGAAGAAAATTTTCCTCCATATCATTGAGGACTACCACTATACATTTGAGATATTCAAGATTTTGTTACTGCTTCTTCATTACCTTTTGATTTAATACACAATAAAATATCTAAAGTAATAATCTGATTTAACTAATAAGAGAAGTTTCTATTAAAATTCTATTCCAATATCTAAACTGCCCTTCATCATGAAGCAGTATAATTTATTAGGGGATTTTTTTTATTTTTTAAAGATAGATTTTCTTCCATATTGTGACGGACCAGTTTTGATGCTTTCAAAATACAAGCAATGAGTAAATGTACTAAGTAAAACAAGATATTTCTTTTACTTTTTAAAAACTACTTATGGCAAATTTACAAAATTTATTTTTCCTTAACGTTTTATTTTAACAATATTGAAATAGCTTCACACTTAAATAACAAAACTAAATTCAGTAAAACATCCACTATGATCTTTTGTTTTCAAATAAAAAAAATAAATTAAGAGATAAATTTTAAGTTTTGAGTAACATACAATATTAAGTTTTTTGATTTTTTTCCCATGCAGAGGCACTTGTCACAAAGACATTCGCCTATAATTCACCACAGTTTTTGCTGGCCATTTTATTATGGAGGCGCTATATAGGCAGACCACCACTGCCCCCTATGAAGGGACGACACAAACGGAGGCATATTAGTGGCGCTTCGCCAGGATTCGATCCAAGCACCCTCAGCGCCAAAAACCAGCGCGTTGTACCACAAGGCCCTATAGCCACGGCCCTATATTAACAGTTTTAAAAGGGTAGTATTTAGTTAGGTCCGGTTTTAACTGGGATCATTTTTAAAGGGGAAGTGCAATCGTCTATAATGATTTCAAGGAAATAATTAAAATTCAAATAACTTCCAATTAAATAAGCATTCATTTATGTTTAATAAACATAATGTTTTATGTTTGAAAAAAAAAATTATAAATATATATTTACCTCCTGCACCTTCTGTTACAGGTCCATCTGTAGTTTGATCTAAATTTTAAAAAAAGAAAAAAAAGTCATAAATGGTGAAATTTTAAGAAGCCTTCAGTTAAAGAACATAAATTACAGTTTATACATTACCACCAGATTATATAAATTTTCATTGTCAAAAATAAAGATCATGTATAAGGCACAAAACACAGTTTGATCTAAAACTTCTAAATTCTAAAGCCACACAAAATCACTACTTATTGAGAATCTGATCTTAAGTCAAATTCCTAAAGAAATTCCAAGTTCTGTAGAAATATATTTTACAAGAAACAAATAAATGTCTTTGCTCCCTATTAACTTTACTGGTTACATTTTTTTAAAAATACTACTGCAGTTACTTTAGCTACATGATAACTAAAAAGACAGACACCTATAGTTTAAAGTTGATTTTGAATGGATAAAAATACCACTGCAACCCACAGATCTTGAATCGGTAAATTTTGGTATTGAAGCCTATCACACTGTTTCACTTAAACAGACCAGGACCCTTTATTTGAAGCAACTTACAACATATTAATAATAGGAGTCAAACCTGCAGCCTTTGAGGGAATAGAAAAACCTTAATATCTAAGCCATAATTAATAGCAAGCCTTCTTTACTGTTAAAATTAAAGTGAATATTATAGTCAATGTTATAGTGAATTATTTACTAATTAATATTAAGGTAAATATTAAAGTGAAATATTCATTTTTTCTATTTTCTAATAGGTTTCTCTACAGCTGTGGTGCACATTTTTTTATAAATGCAGACTTTGGTATTAAAAGATAGAGCCCTAGTATTCCACCATAATCTAGCTCTCTAGAATAATTAAAAAACAAAACAAAAAACTAAGCTTTATATGATATAAGCATAATCATAAGAATAAAAGAGAGCATAGTTTTCATGTTCATACTCAAAAATATTTTTTAAAAGACAATTTAGAAAAAAAATAGTTATTAAGACAGGGTTAATGAACATTTTCCTACTAGAAACCTAATTCTTTAACTTAATAAATTATTCAGTTGTAAAATATCTATAATCAAAAAAGAATATTTTTCAAGAAATTTAGACAGCTACAACTTTTAGTCTAAAATCTGACATTGCCATAAGAATGTTTTCTCCAACTATTATCTCATTGCATATTAAACTAAACATCTGCTTTAAATATATTTTTTTTTATCAATTTTAATAAGATTAGACAGAAAGCCTTTAATCAAACTTATTTTAAATACGACAGTTTAAGATTAAATTAGGGCAGCAAAACAAAAAGGTATATGCCAGGTGACCTAGTTTAAAAACTAATTTTAATTTTGACAAGAACAATTATGTATGCCACTGATATATCTTATATCTCACTGAAAATAAACAAGTATTTCTCATTATTTGCCTGTTACCTATAACTCTTCTATATAAATTACAAAAATGAAAACACACTTAACATAAAATACTCTAAATTGAGTTAGATTTCTATTTGCTATTAAATATTGTTATTAGATAATGTTAAATAGTAAAAATAATTTATGTATAAAACTCATTAATGACTTTTTTTTTTTTAATTGTTAGTCTATGACAGGTGGGTTGATACTGTGACAGATGGAAATCTATATTTAGTCCGTATAAGGGTGTGACAGTAAACAATCCCACAATGTATTTATTTAATCAAATGGTCTTAGATTTATTTAGGAATATGCATATTTAAAAAAAAAAGCCAAGTTAAAATGACATCACAATATAATTCAAAATAAAGCACAGAAAACTCATAGAATATGATGAGTAAGTTCAATTTAAAAAGCCATGTTGAGGGAGATGAATAATTTCTATTGGTATATAATCTGTAAAAATAGTAAGTTTGTCTTCTTTTAATTGTTAAAAATACACATTTACAACCATCAATGACAGAGCAGTTTTTTTCCTTTTAATGAAAAGCTAAAGCTACTAAACAGATGATATATTTCATAAGTTAAAACCTACTACGTTTGATGAATTTTCCTGTTTGAAACACACATACATATTATCTATATATATAAAACAGTTCCGTAACTGACTCATTCATTCACTGACTGACATACAACGCACAGACCAAACTGCTGGACCAAAAGGGCTGAAATTTTGCATGGCGATTCTTCTAATAGTGTAGGGGTGCACTAAGAAAGATTTTTCAAAAATTCTTCTTAGATTTTTTTAAATTAAATTTTTAAGCTGTTTTTTAAACTTTTTAAAAACTTTTTTTACGTTTGCATTTAAAATAATACATTGAGGGTTATAAAATTTATATCACGAGAAAGATCATAAAAATTCCTTCAAAATGAAATTTTTTTAGAATTTTTACCTCCATTTCCTGATTTTTGGTGAATTTTTAAAGATTAATTTTTAGAATTTAATTTATTAAATGCTGATCACGTGATTTCTTTTTCTGGTACTTTCAATAAATTTATCGTCATGTGCGTAACAACTAAATAGACAAAAAAAAAATTTTTTTCTCTTTCCAATGCAGCAGACGATTGGATATTATCAAAAAAAAAATGCATATCCCTTACGATTTTTTTATAAATATATATATATATAGATAGATAGATATTTTACATCAATTGTATACATTGATCATCGCATTTATTATAAATATATATATTTATTTTTTGGCATAAATTGCATACGTTGACTGTTGTATTTAATTTGAATGTACTCCGTAGCGAAGCGCGGGTTTTCAGCTAGTATATTATATACAGTGAAACCTCTATCATTGTTAAAGTAACATATTGAACTAAATGATACAAGCGGGAAAACTATAGGTGCAGGAACATACAAAAAATATTAACATATCTAAAAGTTTGATATCCTAAAAAATTATTTGCTCACATACATAATGCATTCATATCTACTATGTTATTGAAAATGAAATTACAAAGTTGTACCCAAATCCAAAATTTATGTATTCAAAACTGTTTAGTAATAGTGTCATTCTAGCTGAATCCAGACATTTATATTTTAGGTTTTGTTATTTTGGAGGAGGGGGGGGGGGGGAGCTGATCAAATAGTAAAGCTGTGATACTCTAAACCAGAAATTCTCAACCTTTTTATGTATAGGATCCCATTTAGATGCCCCCCCCCCCTGGCTTAAAAAATGAAAGTAATGCTAGTAAAATGCATCCTACACATTTTTGGCTAACCATCTGTGCCCTCCCCCCCGTGAATAATCTCTGATGCTTCCCAGGGAGAAGGGGGCAACAGCAGAGGACTACTGCTCTAAACGAACAATACGGTAAAATGATGGATAGAAGAAGGATCTATGCAGCCTGTTTTTGATGGAATTTATTCAGGACTGGGCACATGCAGGAAAATGATTATTTTGGGAACAATCCATCGAGATTTCACTGTATATATAAATATATAAACACATACAAATAGCTTGGAAAATTTTGTTTCTTAATTTTTGCTTAAAAATACATTATATTTAATACATTGCACAAGATAAGCTAATGCACTGTCTAGAAAATATTCATGCAACCTATTCTATGATCTTTATCATACAAAATTGCACAAATTAAAAGATACATGACTAAGTTAAGAGAATTTACTAAATAAATCAATAGCTAACAACATATAATTATGAAGAATTAATATTAAACTACTACAAAAAAATGGTAGAGAGATACACTTAAATTTTAATGTTAAAAAAATTTTAATTAAGAAATTATTGGAATTTATTTTAATACAGTACAGCAAAAGAATACAGATAACAGCCTAATGAAACTACCTTTCATTAGTTCTTATATAACTGTTGATTACATATATATATATATATAAATATGTTAGTATCAAAACTCAAGAAAAAAAAAATTAAATATATATACCATTCTTAGATTCAAGTACTGAGCTGCCACTTTCACTTGTCACTTTAGGATCTGTAAAATTCCAGAGTTAATAAGCAAAATTAGAAATATTTATGAAATCAAACATTAATCATGCATTAAATACAGATGCAAAAATAAGTAAACAGAAAAATACATTGAAAAAAAAAGACTGAAAACTGACTAAACAGAATGTGTAAAAGTGTTTTGTTCTGAGGTAAAATGAATTTTTGGCTACTTTACGCGGATATTTTTTTCATAATTCTAATAATTTAAAAAAAAAAATTGCCCAGCATATCTCCTTGTACTTTTAGAGTATTATTTAGGCAAGAAATAAATCGAATCAAATTTGTCTAAAACAATTTTGAAACTCTGGTATCAATAAAATTAAAATATATCAGTAATTTAACAGATTTATTCCATATTGATAAAGTTATCCCACATACACCATCTAATAGTTTAAACTATAAATAAGAGATATTAATTCCCAAACCAAAATTTAAATGTTTAACTTAAAAAAATGTTAACCTTTTAAGATAAATATTGTAAGGAAAGAAAACAACATATTCAAAATTTAACGAACATCACCGATTATACCATTCACATTAATAAGGTAACAAGGTTTGATCAACAAGGATGAAATATAACCATTAGTTGAACTGATAAATTTTATATGATAAATATTAGTATACTTATGAATTTAATATGCATCGCATATTTCTTTTAGTATAAAAAAATATTCAGAAACAGAAATAAATGCTTATTTTCACACATCAATAACTTTACTAATAACTACACAATTCTTAATAAATGCTAGGTGCCCTTTACAATCATGAAGATACAATAAAAAATTTAAGCCCCAAAATTAGTTTATCAGACATCAAATCTGAAAATATTGTCTAAAAGTATTAACTGAATGATATGATCCAAATTCTTTTGAAGATACCCCTTGAAATATCAAGTTTATACCATAAACTGATAAGCTTTCAAAAATTTAATAATTTAATTGAAAATGATTATATAAAACAGCAAAAACATTGGATGAATAACTATAAGTTTTGTGTTCTCAAATCTTGATTATTTCAGTTTTGAGTAAACATACAGTATTAACAGTTTTAAAAACGTAGTATTTAGTTAAGTAGAGTTTTAAAAAGGAATGTTTTTACCAGAGAAGTGCAATAGTCTATAATGATTTCAAGGAAATAATTAAAACTCAGATAACTTCCAATTAAACATGCATTCATTTATCTGGGACACAGGTGTTACAGTTGACAGATGTAAATATACAAATTCATTTACGAGAGAATACAACTTCATAACAAAGAATCAAAATATTATCAACGTTAACAAAATCAATAAATTGTTTCATGTTATAGTTCAGTAAAATAACTTAACAGAAATATTAGAAATCCTTTAAAACAATGAACAATTGACATCTTACCAGTTGAACTGCTTTCAGATGCATCAACATTAGCTTTTAGTTCAATAATAGTATCACTACTTTGAGTCTCAGACAAACCTTTAATTTCGTTATCCATCGTTAATTACAAATAATTCTTTTATGAAGTTTTCAATAATTTTCAAGAGTATAATTGCCACACAGTGCTACTTAGAAGAGACGAACCAAATACACTATGTTATCTCGGGAGCAATTCAAATGAGTATAGTATTTGCCGCAAACAAGATTGATCACCATACACTGACGAATGAGGTTTCTATAATTAAATGAGCACAATTACACTAATTTGGATCATTCGGCTGAGTATTTAACCCTAACTTCAGGAAATAAATCTTGAGACAAATCTTCAGTACACACAGAGTAATCTTCTTTCAAAATAACATGATACTTTTAATTGATAATAGTTACGATAAAATATACTCTGTCTTTCATCCAAAAACTAATTGTCAACACAGAAAAATATATAAACATTATTATTACACATATTCTCAATAAAATAGTACATCATTTCATCTCTAGCCATCCCGCTGCAGCCGCCTACTATCCACGAACAAATAGGGCGCATGCGCTGGGTTGCCATCAACGTCATTGATATTTCCATTCGCCAAGTAGGGAAAACTTTCAACAAACTACGCCAACCAAACTCGCCAATTAAAAAAGAGAGTTTCCACATATTATGCAGCTCTAGGTGTAATTTTTATAGCGGGAGATGTAACAAGAATATATTGATGAGCGATTATTTCGTACTTTAAAATTTAAAATATAAACAATAAGTAGTTCAGTAAAACATGATAAATATTAAAGTTTCTGCCATATTAAGTTTTGCGCAAATAACAATATATATATATATCGTAAAGAGAGAAAGTGATTTATTACAAAAATTTCAGTGAAAAAGGAAAAATGTAGGCCACAGGCAGTCTTAAATCAATTTTTAAATGGTTGATAGAACTAACTACAAAATTATCTTAAAAAATTCTCATGAATATAAGAAAAAAATCAATTATGTGCATGCTTACATGCAACTATTAAATTTATATCGTCAGTATTTGCATAATAATAGCAATAAAAGAGGAAAAACACCACTTCCACTACAATTTTTTTATGAAATAGTTGTGGAAATTGGTTTAAAGTGAATGTAATTTTTTGTGGCAGCTCCTTGGAGTAATTTATTTTAACTTTACCACAGAAAAAATATTGATTACTTGTGTTAAACAAAATAGTACAATTTGGATAATGTATTTATTTTGAAAAAACCTCAGCAAACACAAGACTCTTCCCCCTCCCGTCTATTCTGTCACCTTAAAACAATTAAGTTGCACGAGGAATTGAATTTGGGAAGAAATATAGACCAATATTTCATTTCGCCATCAAATCGTGTCAAGATCGTCCTTAGCAAAACTTACAAAGCTTTAAGGAAATGGCAATTGAAATAGTATAGTGAGTTCACCTGAAGGTATAGTAGCTCCAGAGGAGAACACCTCATTTAAAAACTTTAGCATATTCAATAAAAGCTTTAAAGCCACGAGGAAAAGAAGAATATAATATGTATTTTCAAATCTGAAAATTCGTATACAAGATAATTCTATATTAATATAAAATTTTGTTTATGTCGATTACAGTAAATTTTTGTGAAAATCACTACAGAATGCAATGCACCATAGAACACATTTAAGAACATCCTCTTCTAGTCTTCGACTTCCTAACAGTCAACGAACTCGTGGATCTTGTCTGACACCGTCAGACAAGGAGGATAAGCAACAACAACAAGAACATCTAAATCAAAGGAAGATCAATATAGTTATGCGCACTTGATGACAATGGAACCAAGAAGAATCTACACGTCACCGTGAGCCCACATGGCTACGTCAGATAGGGAAGACAGGTACTTGTTACGCGTGGCGATGACGAATCGTACAACGACATTCACAACATTAGCATAACAATGGAAGATGATAACACATCAGGATGATGTCTGTCATCAGTATTCGCAGATGATTGCTCCAGCGAGGGCCTGTAGCTTGGCGTCTGTTACTGCAACATTCTTTAACCCCATGCCGTAGACGCCAGAGGTTTTAAGAATGAATGGCAAGAGAAAAGACGCTAGAATGCTGACTGGAAGCGAATTATATTTTCTTACGACTCTAGATTCAAACCCTAGAAATATGATGGTGGGATCCTTATTCGCAGTTGCAGCAGAGAATGCTATTTGGATGTGTGTATTCTGGAGCGTCATATTGATCTTACTCCATGCGTAATGGTTTGGAGTGCTATTTCATTTCATTTATACTCTCGCCGTATACGAATCCCAGATACTACGAACAGTCAGCGGCATATCAGAGACGTCTTGGAACAAGATGTTCAACCCCTCTTACAGACCTTCCCTGGAGATATCTTTAAACAGGGCTTGCTTGTCTCTCACTCGCCCACATTGTCCATCGTTTCTTCTGTGATCAAAAAGTACCACTTCTTCCTTAGCCTGCTGGGTCACCCGATTTGTCCCCTCCCCCCATAGCACACGTGTTCTACATGATTGCTCGAAAATTGGTTCGAATGTCATCCATTGCACACAGTCACAACTGAAAAATTGTAGATGTGTGTTGAATTTGCTTGGAATGGCATCTTACAGACAGCCATCCAGAATCTTAATCACTCAGTGCCACGCCGGGTGCAAGCAGTTGTAAATGTTAAAGGTGGACACACAAACTACTGATTTTAGTAAGTTCCTTTAAACTTGCATATCGTATATACATTGTACCGCATGTCATCTCTCAAATAAATTTCTTTGCTGTGCCTCAAGTCTTAGTTGGTGTCGCAATTTCAATGAACAGCTGTGTATATTTTACATCAAACTGCATTCCATTCAAGACATCATTTTCATCTGGAAATGATATTATGATTTAAATTTACACGAAGTATAATCTAAACTATTAAGCTGGTCAACCTGTATAGTTATGCGGCATTATGAACCTGAAAACCATTCGCCGCGTAGCAATACCTGCATACTTAGCTGATGGTTATGCACCTGTTCAGTTAATTGGTATGGGCCTGGGCGCCGGACTGACAGTACAGATCTGCCAACCAAATGGGGCAAACCGGGACCTTTACACGAAGTATAACTCTCATTGACACCTCCGACCCCTCCACTTTCGCGTATCGGCCCATGAATCACTGAAGACCAGTCGCTACGTAGCAATACCTGTATACGCAGCCGAGGGTTAATTTCCCAAGTTCGGTGACATTTTTCATTGCTGTGGGGCTCGAGGATGCCGGACAAGCAGTACAGATCTGTCATCCACTCAAGGCACCCTTACACGAAATATAAACTAAAATTATTGGACAATCGAAGGGAGAGGTGTTTAATGAGGACTCTAAAGAAAAATTACTCTTCAGTTGCACCAGTGTTGGCTTCAGAGGTGTGACAAATCACAGGAACGGATATGTACAGGAAAGGATATGTACCCTTGTAATTCTCTGGAAACTGCATAATATCGGATACCATAGTAGCTCAGCTGCACTCAAGCCCCACAATACTCGGCTTAATGCCAAAAAGAGATTATAGTGGTGTTTAGCACGTCGTTCATTAACAACAAAACAGTGGATAAATGTTATGTAGAGGGATGAATTCCGCTTCAAACTCTTCCAATCGGATGGACATGCCTGGGTATGGCATTTGTCGGGGGGACTTTTTTTTACTGCATTTTCCCAACTGTTAAACTTGGAATGGACTCTGTGATGGCCTGGGCATGTCTCTGATGCGATGGGCCGAGTCCTTTGATTGTTTTGCCTTCAGCCATGAACTCTGAAAGATACATAAACATTTCAGTTGGATGTGTATATCCTACAATGTAGCAGTACTTCGGAACAGACTCTAGTTTCTTTCACCATGACCGGGCCCCCTGCCTCACTTCGAGCTCTATCAAGACCTTGTTTGAAGAAAAAAATATATAAAAATTAGTTTGGCCAGCTCGGTGTTCGATCTCAATCTTATCGAACACTTATGGGAGGAGCTAGAGCGCCGAACTCGTCTCCGACTGAGAACCCCGCCATCGACTAAGAGTTCTCCGGCAAGGGCTTTGATCAAGGAATAGAATCAAATCGCAACAGAAAAATACCCCATTGATGTAAAGCATGCCTAAGAGAGTCGAGACAGTTATTGCAGCCAAAGGTCGTTAAAAAATGTATTGATTTTTTTAAAACACACTTTTCATTTTTCGACCCACTTGGGGCTTGTTTTTGCCTTCACAGTGTACACAATAGTAACTACCTAGATTAAAAAAATTCAATATGTGAGTAGCTAAAATTATTTGGCTTATTTGGGGGCCTCTGGGGTTCTGGGGTCCCGAGGCTTACGCATTCACCGCTTGTGAGGAAATCCACCACCGATCATGTTGATTGTTGTTAAGAACAATGTTCAAGAGTTTTTCATGACATAGACATAGCCCACAGTAATCATATGAATACAAATTGTTATTCGATCTGACTTGTGAGAAGATTAATATTTCCATGGAAACAGGAAACAATATCTCAGACTTATTTTACCCACAACAATGTTCTTTGGATTTTGACATATACAAGATTTTAACTATACATTTACTTTTCGTTTTAGGTTTTACGATTTAAGGACTTTCTCGCTTATTTTGTTATGAAATTGCAAAATGGTTATAATTAGAATGATGGCAATCAGAGAGATGTGGGGAAGTTTGAGATGGATGAGAGCGAAAATTTGTAGATACGTTAGAAAGTGGTGATGAGAATTCTCCCCCCCCCAAAAAAAAATAAAAATAAAAATAAATAAATAAAATAAAAAAAAATTAAAAAAAAATTGGTTTGTTTTGGCATCACCACTTGGCATTGGATCATTAAAATTGTTGTTCAGCTTTTTTTGGGGTAGTTAATCATGCATTAGTTCCGCATAAAGAAAACTATAAAATGCTATGTAGTTGCCTCGTAATCATTAGTCATAATTGATGGGGATTTTTTTTCTCTGCACGTAGCGGCTGCTTGTAAAAGTGCCAACGTTAAATTAGCAGAAAATCATCGTGGCTGGTTTTAATATACAGTCCTCGGAAAAACTTTCCATTAGCTGTCAACTGTGGGGAAAAAGACGATTCCAATAATTTTCGAAATTTTCCGAAGTTTTCCCTCTCAAAAGAAATCAGTTAAACCATAACTTGCAAAGGTAGCTAAAATCTTTGTAAGCTGCTAGATCAGTGTGACTCAGAACTTACTAAAAATTACTCAAACGATGTAGAAAACTTTGCGTGAGAAGCGAACTCAGTAAACCCCCACACCTAACTCCTGCAGCTGGTCTTGCTAATTAGGTTCCAGCAGTTTATCAGTTATGTCGGAAACTTTGAGAAAAAATTTACTAATGCTTTGATTCTTCAGGTTTCTGAGCAGACTCTGATAAAGATTCTATAAGAGACTAATGACGCTGATTGAGTGAATTTTCCTTGAGGAAGAATTGCGATACTTCATATTCCCCCCTCTCTTATGGACCCCAAGCATGAAAACAGATGGTGAGAGTGCAGGAGCTGACACAATTGAAAATACAGCATTGTTTTAAATCTTTACTGGTTACTGACAATTTTCAATCAATTCAGCTCACAATGGAGAGAAAATGTCTTTTGTGATTTTCTGTGTAAAATTTAGATAACTAGATAGAGCAATAAATGTATAACACACAATCTTACAGGATGGCTCACTAAAATGCAAAAATATAATCTCTAGCGTACCCCGTTAATATGGACCTCATTATCGCTCTCAATATGAGCATCTCAGCGTAACATGAAATGAGAGTATGCTGAAGGCTTACATATCAAAACTTCGGGGTACGCTGGAGATGAATGTTTTAGATGACTATTAACAGTACGCCTGCACACAGCTATAGCCAAGAATGTTTTGTTTAGGAGGAAGCACCGACTGATACCAAAGCCTTCTCCAGCTTCCCAACATAGCCAATAATACCAAAATACGCCTATCTAGCGATAAGCTAAAGTTATTCGACGGGTTACCAATGTGAGTTTGAAAAAGTGGCCCCAAATTGAAAGAAACATTTTGAAAATTTGCTATCTTTTAGCTAAAAGTAAGATCTATCTATCTTTAAATCGTAGGTTGGATTGTCGGAGTCAATAGTTATTGGTAAAAATTTATAGAAATCCGGTACATTGAATATTTTCCCCGTCAGCGCACTTGTTGGGCAAGAATTTTTAGAAACCCGCAATTAAGGTGAAATTCACCTCCCTGACTGATAGGCGTGTTGGCGATGTCTATTTTTAAAATGTTTCTAGTTTTGTAGGGTTTTATCGAAAGCAGCGTTAATGTAGACGAGATAACAATAAAAAGTATTAATAATTAGGGAGATGCTGTCTTATTCTTACTTCTTAGAGATATCTGTCGTAATCTGGTCAAAGCTAAAATGTTTAATCTATAGTATTACAGTTCGTGTTAGGATGTGAGTAATATGTTTCGCGTCTTCTGTCTTTCACATTTCTGTCGCATCTATTTGGTTTCTTGAGTAATCTGTGTTAACGTAAAAGTGGTACTTTATTAAAGAACTATGAATAAAGCCATACATTCCTATGATCATCATTGCTAATGGTGCATTTTCTCAGTTAGCGCAATATTTTATTTGTAACTGCCCTGAAGAGGAATTTAGTAGTGTTTTTAAATCAATATCCCGGAACGCTTCTTGGTTTCGTTGGGAAGTTGTTAGAGATAACAAACATAACTATTTGTGCATATTCTTCAGCAGTAAATAAGGTAGCCCAAATGCGTTCGTGGGATCATATATAGTGGTTAGCGTTCTGAGCTGCACGCAGTGGGCTTGGGTTCAAATTCCGAATAGTGCTTGGTCGTATCCGTGTCGTCCCCTTCCTAGAGAGCAATGCTGTCTCACCTATATGGTGTTCCCATAATAAAGTAGACAACAAAACTTCGCGGATCTTCATGTGACAATGTCAAAAAATACCTACCGCCTGAGACAAATGCCTGTCACATTAATAAAAAACAAAAACTTTTGTGTGTCTTTAAACTGTGTCGAAATCTTAAAATAGCTTTCTGTAAGGTAATATTTGAGGAAATGTGTATGCATGCATGTATTATCTATATATATAAAACAGTTCCGTAACTGACTCATTCATTCACTGACTGACTGACTGACATACAACGCACAGACCAAACCGCTGGACCTAAAGGGCTGAAATTTTGCATGGCGATTCTTCTAATAGTGTAGGAGTGAACTAAGAAAGATTTTTCAAAAATTCTTCTTAGATTTTTTTAAATTAAAATTTAAGCTGTTTTTTAAACTTTTTTTACGTTTGCATTTAAAATAATACATTGAGGGTTATAAAATTTATATCACGAGAAAGATCATAAAAATTCCTTTAAAATGAGATCTTTTTCGAATATTTACCTCCATTTTCTGATTTTTGGTGAATTTTTAAAGATTAATTTTTAGAATTTAATTTATTAAATGTTGATCACGTGATTTCTTTTTCTGATAATTTAAATAAATTTATCGTCACGTGCATAACAACTAAATAGACAAAAAATATTTTTTTTCTTTCTAATGCAGCAGACGATTGGATATTATAAAAAAAAAATAAATATCCCTTACGATTTTTTTATAAATATATATATATATATATTTATTTTACATCAATTGTATACATTGATCATCGCATTTATTATAAATATATATATTTATTTTTTTGGCATTAATTGCATACATTGACCGTTGTATTTAATTTGAATGTACTCCGTAGCGAAGCGCGGGTTTTCAGCTAGTATAAATATAGTTTTTAATTTAAAATTTAACCCTGCAGATTGCTTCGGATAAATAGATTAGTCAATTTTTTGCCTCTTCCTTTGATAGAGAGCACTTTATCAGAGCATATTGAACTACACACACCGGGCATTTTGACTTAGGAAGTCGTGAACATTTATGAAAATGTACATAACAGGCATGTTTAAGCAAAATAGGTGGGTCAAGTGAGTTACACGTGATCGCAACACCGAGACAAGAATGCAGTCGGTGCAAAGGGGGTCCGTGCAAACTATAGCAAAATGGGTAAAACAACAGACTCGTCTCCGTTTGTAAAAGGTCTTATTGTGAGAGTCCGTTTGGCAGGGAGCTACAATTTCAAGAACAGAACAACTCACTGGCTTTGCGAAAGGGGAGATATCCAAAGTGTTTAACTGTTGGAAACAGATCCCACAGTCCTTGATTAAAAGGCATAAATCTGAATCGAAAAAAATCAATCAAGCCCGTGATCAGCGTCGTCTCAGACGACTTGTAAGGCAGAAAAATGGGTCTTCCGTGCAGCAACTGACGGAAAACTTTGGTAAAGGCTCGTCCCAACCGATTTTAACCCGAACAATGCTTAGGGCATTGAAGAGAATCGGTATAATCAGTCACATGTCTGTGTTCGCATGAATGCCGAAACCTCTCATTCCTGCGAAGAACCGGACTTCAGTGGCGTGGGGAATGGTGTAACTGGAAATCTGAAGATTGGGAAAAGGTGGTGCAGTTGGGCGGATCAAGCTACGCCTTGTTTAGTAGTGACGAGAGGCGGAAAGTGTAAATTCATGGCCCCATCTTGTCTTGTTGGCATAGTTCAAGGTTGAGGTGGGGATATCATGGTGTGGGTCATGTTCTGCTGATTTGGTACTGATCCCATGGTGTTTATGGAAGGTCGGACTCATCCACAGATTACGTGAACATTGTTGAAGATCAAGTCCATTTGTAATGTTGAATTTTTATCCCGCAGGGGACGATAATGCTACTATTCAACGCGAAAGAACTGTTCAAGAGTGGTACACTGAGCATGATTCTGACATCTGACATTTACCCTGGTCACCACAAAGTCCAGATTTGACATTGCAAAGAAGTCCAGATTTGTCCTTGTGAAAAGTATTTAAAGGAAGTTAAAGAAGATCACAAAATCTGCTAAGAACACCTGCAGGAGAAACAGAAAAACCGAATCAAAATTCATCTATAAAAACCCGCATTTTGATTCGGTTGTTTTAACTTAAGCTCTGCAGATGGAATGGAAGAATATTCAAGATTTACGAGAATTTTACAAAATCGAGGTCTAGAGAACATATCCAACATGTTGGAGAAACACATCCGACAACAATCTTCTTTGTCATCAACTTTACAGGACCTTCAGGTCTATTTGTCCGGCCCTTGGTTTCTCTCGATTTAAATGCACTAAAGCCCATTGTAGAATCAATGCTTAACCGCATACGCCCTATAATTCAGCCTAAAGGAAGTCCAGTAAAATATTGAGCCAAGGTTCCTAATTCCCTGACCGGTGTATGTATATTAAAACGAGGATGTTGACTAGGAATGGGCTGCCAAGCTTCTATTTTACTTCGGGTCATGCCCTTTTTTGTTCCACAGACGTTTTTATGATGCCAAGGTGGAGTGTTCTCTGTCTTAAAAGGAGGTAGGGGATATCTCCCTAATTAATGGAAGTTGTTCCTTGTAAGAAAACTAAAAGGGATTATAAACAGTATTCATTATAATAAAATTTGTGCTTTTATTAAATTGCAAATGAATGAAGTAACCCATTTAAGATTTCTGAAATCTCATTTTCATTTAAATTGAAAGGTTAAAAAATCTAAGAACTAATAATTTTCAATAAAAAACGATTGTGATCTATTTCACGAAATATTAAACGGAAGAGAACATGAACATGCTAACCCGAAATTTTGAAAGAAAAAAATGTGTTTGTATAAAGAACTTTTCATGTGGTTTATGTATATTACACTTTGAATTTTTTCCTTCTGAATTAAGGTCCTACTTGGGGTCAAATTTTTCAGTATGTATGTTCACTTCTTCCACAACGGGAATCACTAGATACTGATATTAAAAATATTATGTTCATATCTAAATATCTAAATGTTACGAGTATTTAGTAACTTTGTTCTTACAATTTAAAATACGAACAGCCGGATAATGGCTCGGGCGCTGGCATTTGGTGCCAGTGTCTGTGGATCAGAGTCTTGCTAATGGCATGGACGTTTGTAACCGTTCGGAATCGGCATTAAACTGTAGGTCCCGGTCTAGTTAGCACTCATTAGTTAAGCGTAGTGCTCACAACTTACTAGTCAACCAACCTCAAATATGAAAGTTATCGTGTAATAAATAGATAAATAAGTTTTGGTTCCCTTAATATTTTACCAAAATGAATCTTTTTATGAGTTGCGTTGACATTTCGATATAGAAAAGGATATAGAAATCCCGCAACCAATTTTAGACTATGCAATTGGACATTTTTGAGTCATGAATGCTTCAAATGTAGGTAAGAAGTTTCGAAATATTTTGAACAAATTTTTGAATAATTTAACAAACTACTCTTTGCTTTTGTTTGTGTTCATTTTAGATTGTTTGTTATCAAATGCAAAAACCTCGGTGGGTTGCCCCAGATATTCCCGTGCGTCTACGAGTGCAGAATCTTAAGTCTACGGTATCCATCTAACACAGACGTTAATACTCTAGTTATTACTTAGTGACGTTAACAGTGATTTAGTGTCACGCCCGCTATACATATTATGAAAAATAAACACGTTATCCCTGTACTTCAGCTAGAAATTTCAACAAGATGAGGCAGCTAGTCACAAAAGCCATAAAAATGTTTTATTTCCATTTTTTATCCTATTACACTTCTTTTGCTGACGTTTGGGTAAGCTTAAAAAACAAACAAACTATGCACTGCTTTCGAGTGTTAATTTTAAATACCCTACACATTTTCGACCCCATTTCATTCACAGTCACGTGTTCAAAGCTTTCATGCATCGTCTGAAAAGTAGTCGCACAATTTTATCGGTTAGAAATTTGCATTCTCAAGATACGCATTCCATACAAAAAATTTTTTTGGATACGATTATTAAAAGGTTTTACGGAGCGATGAATCACTATACTCATTATGTATATCACTACATTTTGTCACGACTAGCGTATTCGAGTGCGTTGATAACTAGGAGAAAGTCTGTTACGAGACTGCCAATCCAGCTGTCACGTTCGGTGAGGTTTTAGTTACAGCTTGACCTTGTTTTTATAGGAACAGGGTTTGCAACTCTTATCATTACGACTGATGAAAGCAGTCAGTATGCCTGTATACAACATGATTGCTTCCTGCAGTTTAACAATATACATAACTAATATCTGTTTCAACTTAACAATGTCCTTGTGACATTGCAAGGTATTTGAAGGAAGTTAAAGAAGATCACAAAATCTGCTAAGAACACCTGCAGGAGAAACAGAAAAACCGAATCAAAATTCGTCTATAAAAACCCGCATTTTGATTCGGTTGTTTTAACTTAAGCTCTGCAGATGGAATGGAAGAATATTCAAGATTTACGAGAATTTTACAAAATCGAGGTCTAGAAGAAATGTTGTCGTCAAATGATTTGTGGATAGTCCAACTAAAGAATGGAACTCCCAGGGTGAGTCAATAGAAATCATGAATGTATTTTTACAAAAATCAATAGCGGAAAAAGCTACATCTTTTATCGATAGTTTTCATTGCGTTCGATGTAGAAGATCGAGATCCTCCGAAGTTCTCTAGAACATGATGAAAAAAGTCTTTTAGTCACGCGCGCAGTCATTCATGCGTCATCAGTTGCATCTCATCATAGAACTCAAAATTCTCTCCTCCCGTTGCCTCTTCACGTGGTCAAAGATGAGACATTCACTGAGGCAGAGGTCTTTTGAGCTCAGGAGAGAGAGAAATTCGAATGAATATGGAAACTGATCGTTGCTTTAATTCTAAAGTCATCTGGGATGGCACCTACTTGACAGATATTTTATTGAAATGAAGCTCACCAAGAATGTTGCGATGGACTGACTGCTATATGCGGCTATTTCATTCACTGTTACTGTCTGTATGCCACTTTAGAACTTCATACTTCCCTCGTGTACATGCTGAAGTAATAAAAATGCATCAGCAAACTGAGTCTTCATTTCTGCTTTTTATCCTATTACACCTCTATTGCTGACATTTGGGCCAGCTTAAAAACAAACAAACAAACTATGCACTGCTTTAGAGCGCTAATTTTGAATACCTTACACATTTTAGGCCCAATTCTGACTGCTATCAATAAGTTTAAACCTTTCACTCGACGCTAACCGTTGTAAGTAGGTAATAATTTTTTCCACAAAGAGTCAGATTTCTGGATTTTTTTCAACATGGTGTACGTGATTCAATCGTATATTGGATGAAAACCTGATTGCAATTGAGAAATTAAAGAAGATTAAAAGAGGAGAAAATAAATTATTTATTCAATGCACATGCGAACAATTTCTTTTTTTGTTAAATTCCTTAAAAACATTTTCAAATATTCAGGATTAGAAAAATTGCCGTTTACAGGATACTTCAGTTAAAACTTTGCATTCTCTAAATTCAAGGTGAAGAGTTATCTGAAGAATGTTTGAGAGAGAGCAAAAGTGAAATTACGAGATACTTTTTTCCTGTTTAGATTTGATCCTTGAAGAGCATAAACGTTAAAATCCATTTTCCCTTATGAGAGATTTAATTTAAAGGATAGAAAGAAAAACAGAACTGAATCAATACATTATCATGTGATATGGTATCACGATATTCTGTCGGTTCGCAGATTGTGCACACGTAATAAAAAGGTTGTCAGATTTATCGGAGGAAGCACTATATACAAATAGGACCCTATTAGAATTTCTTTCCCAGAATTGGAATGTCTGCCCAGCCACTTGATAAATAAATTTTCAAAATACTACTCCTATGTTTTGATTTTTTTAAATATTGAAAATTTTGTTTCCATAATATTGGTAAAAAGGAATGGCGCTTATTCAAAGCGAGGTGAAGAAATGACAATCATTTTGAGCGAAGTTACTTACAAAAATAATTCAAATTTAAACTAATTAGGGTATAATGAATAGCAAAAGCTCTTTAGGAACGTCAAAAAATATATTTTTGCATTACATGCATCGGAGCTCTTCAACAAGACAACGCTTTAGTCAATGCCTCGTGAGTGGTTGTGAAATTTTTTGAGTATCAAAAGTTTACGCAAAGGATGGGTAAGCGATTATTCGAGGTAACGTCATAGAATATTTGTATAAGGGAATTATTGACCTAGGCTCTACTTAATAATATTAGCAGTGTGTTGTTGTTGCTGTGCTGCCCCGTGGCCGGAAAAGTTTCAGGTCCATATAGGCCATATCCATATCGGGACCATCCAGACCAGGTCCATATAGGCCATATCCATATCGGGACCATCCAGACCAGGTCCATATAGGCCATATCCATATCGGGACCATCCAGACCAGGTCCATATAAGCTTTGCGGGCAGAGATATGCGACTCCGGTTTACAATAGCACCACAAGGGTTGGAGTCCGTCTTAACTAGGTGCCACCTCTTTTGACCGAGCAACCCCCAGGGGCGACATCTGGGGGGATCGTACCCTCTCCCACCTGCTCTGACCTCACAGACTGACTTTCCTGTCTATGGATTTAACGTGCCCATATCCGGCATAGACACGAAGGTATTTAATGGCGTTTGTCGGGATTTGAACAGAGCACCCTCGACGACGGAAGCCGGCGGGCTACCACAAGGCTACTTCGGGCGCATAGTAGCAGTGTCATAGAGGCAATCACTCGGGCTGCTGTTATATTGCAGCCCCATATAAACTTTCATTGCTAATAAAGTGCACGAAAACAGAAACAAATATACAGAAATTTAAATGAGAAGAAGGTCTTCCATTTCTTTTAATATTCTTCAGAGTAGAAAGGTTCTAGTTATATATCTTATGTAACTAGATATTAGTTATATATCTTATATACATTTAAAATCGATTTACTTATATGGGAATTCTTGTAGTCGATAGATCAAGGCACCCCTATTCAAAGTATCATTTCATTTTCATTAAATTTTAATTCCAGTTCTTTTACTATATATATATATATATATATATATATATATATATATCTATAATGTGTGAGTGTGTACATCAATATTAATGTCATTATCGAGTATATATTTATAGTACATAAATAATATTCGAACCATAATTTAGATGACTATGTCTGACCCTCTGACTTTTAATCGTAACTGAAGAGTAGTGGAAGTAGCATTAACTTTATTTCGCAAAAATATAACACTTCTATAAAACAAAACTATTTTACATATAAAAAAGATTTTTTTTCTCTCTTTGCATTTTTCAAGTTTGGAAAATTAACCGAAGATAATAAATAAATGTTACGGAAAAAATGTAATTATTAATGATATTTAAATTCATCCGTAAAACGTTTTAGAATGTATATGGAAAATTATTCTGCATAACTTTGAATCCCAATAATTAAATAATACTAATACTGTCATCCTTGGACATTATTTTTTTTAGTGGCGCAACCAGGACAGGGTGTCACTGGTGAGAAATTCCGGTATTTTTTTTCATTGGCCTCCTTCCAAGATAATGTATTTTCCTACTAGAAACAGATTCTGCTTGAGCCATCATGTGCTCTCATTTATCTGAATCCTTCGAAATAAGTTACGCTAAAGAAAGAATGGCTCCAAAAGGCTGTGGATTTTTTTTAATAGATTGCCTTGTTTTTTTCCTAACATTTCTGAAAATTCAAAATTCTGCGAAATTTTGTGTCGACGGGGAAGATGTTTTTGTTATACGTTTGGATATACATGTTGGAAAATATATTTTTTTACGGAAATAATAAATATACTTATTTTTGAATTGTATGAGAATTTTTCCGGGAATCATTTTTGAATAACTAATAAAATAGGTATAACTTTCTTTGCTGAGAGAGGTGGGATGATTAAAGAATGATAAAGAACGCTGAGTGTTCTTAAATCTTTGAATGAACATGATATCGATACAACTTAATCGAGAATAAATAACCAGAACAGTGTATAACCGTCACATTTTGAAGTTTACGAGTATGTAGCTGTACTTTTATTGTAACTTTTAGTTATAGATATAAGATTAAAAGAAAAAAAAGACAGAGAAGTTTCAAAGTCCTCTGATAAAAAATAACAAAAAACTTATGTTAATAAGTACAATTAAAAATTGTTAAGAGCATTTAAACAATTCAGCGGTCCCTTAGTTTATTATTGGCTCTCGTTGACTTAAAAACTTTTTCAAAATTAAAAACTTCTTTGACACATACATTTGTCTATATATCCCTATTTATATTTATTTGTTTCTTCAAATCTCGTTAAAAATATAAAACAAAATTCGTCTCTGAAATTTCATAAATGTAACAAAAACAGTCAACTTTGGTTTAGCTTGTTATGATATTTGGTGGGAGCAGTGACAAAATTTATAAGTACATTTTCTAGACACAATTGTATTTAATTATTTATTTATAATATTATTTTATAAACTAGAAATCGATAAATGTTGAAGGAAGAGTTAGCAAAGGCCCCTCTAGTACGGGTGGTTCTTAGGCATTTTTCATTGCCTATTCGGCTGGTAATATCTGCCTCGCATTTTGTGGAATGCATTTTTTCCAGTTGGTTTAATAGCATGACAATTCTGTCCTCAATAAAACTTTGTGAAAATTTCCTTTCTGTACTTCGATGTGCTTATTACTTAGGTCTTACTGCGGAGCTCATAGTAAGAACGAACCCTAGTTCCCTAGTCTAACATCCCCCTGTCTAACATCCTAGACTGATGTTAAACACGAAGGAGATGCACACGATTTTAATATTTAAAACTTACATATGGTACACAATGTATAACCTATATCAAGAAAATAACAAAGGATCTTTTGACAGTTCAACTTTAAAAGTGATCCAGTACTGTTTAATTTTACTACCATGAAAAAGTTTGCTTGCCGATATTTGTGAAAGTTATTTATTGTTTTTAATCCGTTTGTCCAAGTTCACTACTAAATAATGCTTCTCAGTACACTTTTCTTGTACAACCTTGACAACCTTCAACCGAGACCAACTGGATAACGTAGGTGACATTAGCAGCGACATAGCGACCTTAGAAGGGTGATAAACGGAGTCAAGCTGCAGTCAGTTTGCCCACACTAAGCAGCAGAGACGTCTAACGATCGAATAAGCTGGCCTGAGGCTATAATAAAGTCAGATATCATCTAGACCAGCAATCCTTGAAGAAGAATTAAGAACTGAGTTGAGCAGGGTAAAAGGATATGGAACTATAAGTTAGCTGCTGGTAAGTGAGGAATTAGGGGATAATTACTACAAAATTCATTAAACAATGTAATCGCAAGTTGGGGATACAGGGTAACAACAAGTTTGATGTTTCATGGTTGTATTTTATTACATCTTCTACAGTTTGTACTCTAAAGAACTGTGGTGAAAACACCTGTGCAGGTTACTTTGAGTTTTAGTTTTGATTTTTACTACAAAACCCTTGAAAGTAACGAAGTAGCTAATAAGGTAAAACAAAAAAAAAATCTTAACTTGGTTTATTCAGCATTGCAGGGGATAAATGATGAACATAAAGGCTCTTGATTTATCCCAAAATATTTTTGAAAGCAGAAATTTACCTATCAGAATTTTCAGTGAAATTTGGTTTGAATTTACATGATTATTAAAAAAATCTACCTAATTAACGACGGAATGTTTGCAACAGCTGTCATTGTTAAATATCTTGAGAATCTAGAGAAAACTCCCTTTTACAAAAATTTTCTATTTAATCCATTCAGTATTTCAAGATAGCTTTTTATCCTAAGAAACATTAACCTATCTCTTCCTTAACATTCAGTTCCAGTTTTTAGTCGAATTTCGTGTTGATATTTAGTTATTTTATCCTAGAAACTTACATTGAAATAATTTTGTAATGTTATCGTTACAGAACAGGGATCGCATAAGTTATACATACTCGGAATATTTTATTAAGTAGGAGTTTCGTAAAGAATTCAATTACTTACAATATTTTGTGTTCAATAAACAGGTTTTACCGGCGTAGGCATCAGATTTTCAATCTTTTTTGTATGCAAGCAGTGATTAAATGTGTAGTGATAATCAAAGTTTTTTTTATTATCAATAAGTGTTTTTTTATTATCAACAAGTCTAAGTAAAGTGTAGACTTTCGTTTCTACGGAAAACATAAAAGAGAGAACAAACGAAAACCACCGAGAGTATCCGAAATAAATTTCTTATATTTCACTTTAAAAAATAAGTCACATTTCTTTGAAAACAATTTTTAATGAATAATTTTGAACATTTTTTAAAAATTCTAAATTAATGTGAAATTTTTTTTTCAACGAGAATACGATCAGACAGTCATGAGTCCAAATGGTAATTAAGATATGACTGAAAAATAAACTCCATTGATTTAAATTGAATTCTATTCAACTAACCCTCAATTATCGTAAACAATGTGGGATTCGTGCCCAAGTTGCCCCAATTAAAGCGCCTAAAAATTTCATCGCCAAATGACACGAGAATCTTTTCCACGAAATGGAAACAATCTTCATTCTGGTACCCAGGGGCATAGATTTTGGCGCTGCTAGCGCAACAAATATAATAGAGAATACTGCTAGTAGGCTAGCACTGTTGAAAAGATAAGTGAACGTCTCACAACTTTTGCTCCTAGCATGTGACAATTTAATTCAACAGGTAAGCGCTCAAGCTTGCTTTTTGCATGGTGTATACCTTAGTGATTAACGTGAAATAAATCAGAGAGGGGAAATTAAAATTGACTCGACGGATATATTTAGGAATTGTGTCGAAATAAATATCGAAAAGCAAAATTCACGTGTTACTTGGTTTACAGGTCCTGAAATTTAAAAAGGGTTTAATAATAACTATCAATTTTCAGCAATATGCAAATAATTTTCTTTTATTTTTTAAAATTTTATTTTATATCCTTTTTTTTTATCTTTGGGATTAAATATAAATTAATTTTTAGGTAACAGTCTTTTGGTTAGTTTAATGGACAGTTTTGATTTTTAAGGAATAATCGGCAGTTTTAAACTATATTTTAATCATTTGGAAAAGTAATAGCTATAGAAAAGTTTTAATGTATTTATTTTAACGCTAAGAGAATAAGAGTTTAAACTGTTAATGAGAAAACTGCAAGATTTTAAAGATTCGTTGAAATTAATTGACAGTTTCAAAAAGCGGTGAAAAGTGAGTTAAAAAGATTTGATCACGAAACCAAATGCAGGTAGACATTAGAAATCAAAAATTATTTTGTTCGAAATACATAGTTTCTTCATGCACTATAGATTATGCTCTGCTTTATTTCACCAAGTATTAAATAAAATGTTTTCACTATCATTTCCTTTCAAATACAAATGCAAAATTTGTTTTCTTTTTTGCAAGTTTTTTAATGAAAGAAATGGGGTATCAAATTGAAGGAATAAAATAGTTCATTAAGGGGAAAATTTCTTTACGATATTTGCAAATATATGAATATGTACAGTTTTTTAAACTATAATTACTGTCTTTTTCTTCAATTAAATAAACATTTCTTTCTAAGATTAAAAAAAATATCCTAACTATGGTCCAAATTTCGCTTCGCTCGTGTCAAGGTATTTATAAATGTGCTCGTAAATAATATGGTTGTAAACAAAGATATGAAAGCTTAAAAAATAATAGAGATAATTTAATTCTAGTACATTTAATACTGCGACAAATTGAAGTCATTAAAAAGTAATTCTATATTTGAAATAGTTCATGCGTTTAATTATATTATACATCTAAGGGTTTTTAAAACGTCATTACCTTGGTCTAAGTTTCAAGCAGTGACTTGTTTTTGCATAGACCTTATAATTACTTTTTATTACTTTCAAGGGATACTGTATTTTCTCAAAAAGTTTTACGTATTGAATATAACTGTTACAATTTGAGTGTTTTGTGGCAATGTTTATTTAAGGGCACACGTTTTCTCCCCACTGGATATAATCAAGTATTTCAAAGACTGTTTCCAAAAACATAAAAAGCAGGTCTTTACATCCGTTGTCACTTCATTATAAAATGTATTTATTAAAATATGGTTTTGGTCAAAATAGAATATGAAATATTACGAACCGGAATTTAGCAAACATAACATAAACATAATTTTATGCAATAGAACATAATTTTATGTAATATTTCTTCGAATGCTTTGTAATGTTAACATTGTTAGATTTGTTATTTTATGCAATTTTATTTTACACAATTTTATTTTATTACACTTTAAATATCTATCGTAAATAATTTATTTTGGTTGAATGTGCAATGAAAAATGAAGTAAAATTTAAATTTTGATTAATGTATGATGTATGTGCGATTTTTTTTTCATAAAAAAACTTCATGTCATTTTCTAACATTAGGTTAAAGTACATTTTAAAGTATAAAAGATATTCCTCTACAATAGTAAAACACTTAATATGAAATATTTATTAGCTTTTGATCTGTGTAACCTAAATAATATAAACACGAATCAGAAATACGGGGAAAATGATTTTTCATGCGGTTTGCCCTAAATATCAAATCATTTAATTTCTAGAAATGAGTTTAACTCTTACACTTGTATTGAAGAGTGAAACAATAAGGTGTGAATTATGAAATCTATCGATTGAATTATGAAATATATATATATATATATATATATATATATATATATATATATATATATAAAGAGGGGGGGGCTATGTCTATGTGGTAAATTTTCCAGAAGGAACGATAATCAGTGCGCGACCCACAACACATTTGGACAGAACCTAAGTTTTTAATTACCGAAATTTTAATATTGAGAATGAGAAACTGTGCATGTTGAAGAAATAAAACTACGCTGTTTTTCAGTCGATACAATATTGTATTATCATCTGTCCTTATGTTACATATTTATGAACGCACAGCTTTTCATTGGGCAGCTATTTATATGCGTTATTTCACATCTGGATATCAATTCTTTGGATGCCAACAGACTCTTTATTTTTGTTCTTGCCATAAAGAGTTTCTAGAAAGTCCTACAGCATGTTTTCTAAATTTCTTTTATTTGACTCGTATGAACGGTAAAAGACTGAATTATTAAAGATTTATTCCATACTGATTAAGTAAAAAATTGAAATAGGCTTTCATTCCTCTACATTTTTAGAGAAAATTGACATTTTGACGTTGTTTAACTATTTTCCTTTTTAATAGTTTCTGTTTTTTAAAAAAAATTCTGATGGTTAGATCATTGTTATCAATGTTTTCAGAACAATACCCAAACTTTGAATATGTTTTTAGCAATGTACATGTTATTATTAAGTGAAATTAGTTGAAGGATTATCATTCATTTTTCATAGCCAATTCTAAAAAATCGTGCATAAATAGGAAAAATACCCTAGAATGTCGAATGAAAAAATGAAATAAAAAATATTCATCCTCTTTATACGCACGTAATATTTTTGGACGATATTTATCATATTTTGACTGGCATGCTTTAATTTAACCTCTTTGACACGAACCTGGTTATTATTACCACTATTATTAAAACAAAACTGAAATTATGAATAAGTTTTTAGCAATTCAGATTATACTATGAACTTAATTTGCATCATTTTTTTTACAAGTCATTCATATATAACTATATATGCACAAACGAAAAATACGCTAAAAAGAAGAAATAAATTTATCAAGTTCACTCAAACAACTAAAAATAATCTCAGCTGGTGCTGCGAAAATAATATTTTCCCTTTTGTTAAATTACATCCAAAAATTGCAGATTTATCTTACAAAAAGTTCATAGCATTCCCAACCAAAAATTTTACCCTGTCAATATCTAATTAACGTTACGTCAAAGTAAAGCATGAAACCTCTCATTGAAAAAAAACAGAATGTTATCTTGTATCTATGTAATATGTATTATTCTCTTGAAATATAAAAGATGATGTTATTAACTTTCAAACTTTCTAGTTTTGAAAAAGTGCGGTACAACATTAATTTTGAGCTTACTTAAGAATTCTTACTTAAGGATTCTTAAGAATTGTGCTAAATATTCATATAAGAATTAACCAACTCTCCTTGAATACAGTATACTGACATATTTCAAATTTTCTAGAACGCATACTTTTTTTAAAATGGCATGATAATAAGTATAAACAAAAAAGTATGACATTTCCATAGTTGACATATACGTATATGTTCATGTTAAGATAGATGAATATTGAACTGCCCACGGTTTTGAAATAAAATGTCTGCGAAATTTTCTATCAAAAGATCTCATCTCATGTATTTTCAAACTCCGATTGTATAATTTTTATCAAAAAAGTTCAATCAGAAAACTGGTGAATCTTTTGGAAGTTTATTTTTTGCTTATCTTTGAACCTAATGTTTTCCTGTGATGCATTTTCATTCCACTCTATTCTGACATATTCCATATCTTTATCATATGACAGCGAACAGCGTTATTGTTACAGTCTGTACAGCTCAATGAAGTTTCTCTTATAATGGGTTTTAACAAAGTGATTTTTCGAAAGGGGAAAGTGAAGATACTTTTCTGCAATCATTCGAATGAAGGTAAGGCTCAAAAGAGATCAAATTAGCAAGCAAAAAAACTTCATTTTTTTTGTAGTTGAAACTGAAGTTGTATCAACGTTGAAACGAGGAAAATCACTTAAAAAATGAGATACCGAAGATTAAATGTTTTGAAAACTTTCAGGAGGTTTGAACAGTGAAAAGAAACAATATTGCTTAAACGAACAATGTCGCAGTTCTTAGAAAAAAGAATTTCAAAGCAAAGATGTGGAAAAAAATCAGAGTAACGTTATCTTCTAAACCAATAAATTAAATAATTTTCTTTTTTATGAATGATAGATCCAAACAAACGGAATTAATGACTGGGTAATAAGATAAATATGCAACTTTAATAATACATGATACTAGTTTATAGTGAGAATATTTATAAAAAGTATTAGTGATGCAGGCTACCGTAGATATTCTGAGAATATGACAGCAAGAACAATGGTTGGTTTTCGCATGAAGAATAAATGTAATAAAAAGTACATAAATTCAACCACCAACAAGTATAATATCACTGTAAACAGGGTATTAACCTATAATCTTGTTCTGAAAGACAAAATATGTCCTTTATACCAACAATAATGAAAAATGAAGAATTAATATTCATCAAACTTGGTGATAAAAAAAATCATCACATTTACTGTAGCAGGGCAGTGAAATTCCAAGTTCCTTTTCGTACCAAAGAATTTTGTTGTAGCTTTAAAAGGAATTTGATAAGACAAAAAGAAAGACTTGATAATTTTAACATGAGGGTGCATGTATTTTGTGGTAAGTCTGTCACACGGGGGAAATCCACTAATTGGAAAGCTTTCTGCGGCTACAATATTTAGATTGAAAGGGTCTGTTAAAAATCAAGTTCTAGTGCTTTAATGCGCTTTTAGGGCACCTGTAAGTAATGGATTTCATTTCGTAATTTGGAAACATTTAATGAAAATTATATGGAAAATTATATTAAATTTTTATATTTGTTACGCTCCTCTCATAGACAGCAGTGACGATTTAACAATTTTATAGCGAAACATACATACTTAAAGAAGCACACCGAAAGAACAAGTGTCCGATATTACAAAGAATTAGTCTCTTATTTTAATGAAGATTTCTGCTTCCATATTAGGGAAATCTTGCAGCCTTGGGGGCATCGACAAGTATTAACCCAGCCAACCGCAGTATCGTTTACTTTCGTCCATATATAATAGTCCCCATGATAGCCCCTTATTCTGATCCTTCATTGAAGTCATTTTCTATAACTCTCTAGGTACGGCAGGATAAGTCGAGCACCAAATTCGAAATGAGACGATTAGAGTTCAACTCCTAGTCCTTAAAAAAATTCCTTATAATCTCTCTCTTTGAAAGACCAGGTTATAACTCGAAAAGATGCGTCTATCAAATTCATATATATATAAAGGAAAAGAAAGTAGAATCCTGTAGCTATCAATCTTATCTATATAATTAGAAATTCATCTTTTTTGTATTTGAGATGGTCGAGAAAAGACTTTGCTTAGGAATCTACTGATAATAATAAATGACGCGTGGTTATCAGATTAAAACATTTTGAAGAACACTCTTGAAAGAAAAGGCGAATTAAAAAGGAGTCTAAGGAGAGGGTGATAACCTTAAAGGATCTTTCAAGATTCAGGTAATCAAATTTATACTTCTGATACGTACTGCCAGAATTAAAATGTATTAAAAAATTGCTTTCTTTACTTGTACAAGTTTCATGTATTTGTACATTTTTTTATAAAGTTATTCCTTTTGTATTTAATTCACAGAAAGGGTTATATTTTTCTATTCAACAATTTGGGAGTATGTATGTTTAAAACTCTTTCGAGAAAATGTTATTTCGTGTATTAATTTCATCAAAACAA
The DNA here is from genome assembly GCA_907164885.2 of Dolomedes plantarius. Lineage (NCBI taxonomy): Eukaryota > Metazoa > Arthropoda > Arachnida > Araneae > Dolomedidae > Dolomedes > Dolomedes plantarius. Next base: position 156,584,933 of record OU015494.1, on the reverse strand, counting down.
TATCAATTCTGTACAAAAACTGTAATAATGTTATTGATATGCTTCTGTGCCAGTGTTTTTGAAGAGAAAAATAAATTCGATATATAGTAAATAAGTGCGTTTAAGATTAAAAAAATAATTGAGTTATGATGTATCCTGAGAATGACATATCTTAAAATGCTTGCAGTATTTTTCTTTGAATAAAGTGTTATACCCTTAATTCAAATTTTCTCGGTTTGAAAATACAATAACCTTGTTTTAAAAAGAAAATATTGCCAAGTGCAGCTGTGTCAACAAGAGACACAAATGCCAATACCTCATGAAATGAAATTTATTTTTTTCAGAGCTGCCACGATTAGTTGATAGATACGTTTATTAGGTAAAACTAAGAAATGGTTAAGTATAAGAGAGTTTCCTGTTTATGCAGCCTACTTTAAAAATAAATTTCTATAAATCCCTATTCTACTGATAATTTAAGGATATTTTTCTGAAGAAGAGTAAGTCGAAAATAATTTTTGATTTCAAAAAATTTTTTTTTTTTGACGAACAAAGGATTGAACTACTGGCGAAGTTTAGTAAAACAATATCCTATTCCTTTGAAAGGCAAGAGAATGTCTTTCAAACTATTATAAACTAAGCTGTTTTATTTGCATAGGAAATTCTAAAATAAAATATGATAAAATTGTGTTAGTTCTGATAGTTATTTACCAAATTCATTGAATATTTCAAATTTTTCAGTTACTTTAAAAAAAAAATTAAATCCTTAGACAATATTTTTTATGACAAATGTGACATACCGTTAATGTACAGCTATAAAATGAAAGAAAACGTTGAAAAGGAGAAAAGCGTCAGTCAACACCAGTTGTCAAGTTAAAATTGCTTATCCAGAGTGAGAACAAATAAAAAAGTGGTATAATTTTGTGCATCACGCGTTTAAATTCTTAAAAAACGAAATGGGTTATAGGAAACTTTATATCCTTAAGGACTCAACTTAAGCTTTTGAACTCTCTATTTCTATCTAAAGAGAAAACGTATCTTTTCGCCAATAAGAAAATAAAATATCCCATTTTCCACAGAAATATTAACTACGAGCAAAAATAGATAAGAAATAAATTTATACTGCTTATCGTCAAACTTTAAAACGACCCACAATAAAAAAGCTGACAAAAAATATTGATACCTTATTAATCACAGCTATACGAACTTTTGTTTTGAAAAGAAACCTATGAGTTTAATTTTATTATATATTAGTCAACATTTATGGCTTTATTTTAAAGTCATTTTAAAAGGTGTTAAACTGAATAACTTCATTTCAACATTACCAAACAGCATTAAAAGACAATAAAATGTCATTACATCTGAAGCATAAGGACTTCTTGGGAATTTTTGGAAATTTTTGGAAATTTTGTACGTATAATATTGAAACAAATTATAACTGAAAAAGAAGGTAATCTCATGATATTTGAACCCAGAGACACGGTTCTTTGGGAATGTTTGTTATTGTGAGACCTGGCTGCTGGACGTAAAATAAGGACCGTTATAAAGAGTGTGACAAATAATTAGCAGGGAGCATGGGTGGAACACAATAAATGGAAAAAAATATGTAAGCCCAACATCCAGGATTATTCGCTTCAGAAGGAGAAGGAAGAAATCTAAGGAATGTTATTAAAAAATTACAGTTCCTCACATCCGCGGGATAGTTCAGTTGGTAGAATACTTGTCTGTAGCGTTTGCCCGGAAATTACTTTGAAAATAAATTTGATATTGCAAAAACCCCATTTACTTTAAAATCACTTGGAGACATATATATCATCACTATTGAACTCTGGGTGATGGGTTACATTGAAGCGACGCGTGCCAGGTTTCCCTGGTAACATGAGAACATTTATGAGAAATCGTAGTTAAGAAATTTCATAAGAAAACATCCCTTCACATGGTATTTCTCTTTATGGGATATATCCTCATCCTTCACAAACGATATTGTTTTGAAATTTTATAATAATTAACACGTTTGTCTATTAAACTAAGCGACTTTAATAGTTAGGTCCTGGTTTAATTTGCACTCGAGTGGCAACAGAAGACCGTAGTGCTTTCAACCAACTCACCATAAATCTGCATCAGAGTCTGATATGATTCTGATTTGAATAAAGTCAATGTAGATAAGGTTGGCAATAAAATGGTTTTACGCACTATTCAAATTGCAGCAAATGAAATGTTTGAACAAAATAAATCCGATTTTATAACAATGTTCGAGCGAAAAAATTAAAGAACGACCCAAAAAGTATTTAAATAGGAAATAAATGTCAGTCACCGCGTGAGGGGAGAAAAACTGTTAGGAAATACCAGTGATCTACCATCTACGAGAATAAATTGCAGCTGTGACGCAGCACGCGATGGGGGAATGGCTGTAATCCAGTTCTGCCGCTCGCGTCATCATGGAAAGTAATATCTCAGACGGATATATTTACAGTTGATTTTGATAAACATCCTTTATTCAAATGTGGTCAAAGAGCTATTAGCAATACATGGCTTTCAGCCACTTCCGGTCAAACTGTTATACTTTTGTAAATTATAACACTGCTTTAGTAAATGATTCTTTTCATTAGACCATTTTTCTCGAATTTGTTTTTTCCAGTCAGGGTTAGAGCAAATGTTGAAAGGTGGATTTGCAGTCTCTTTGCTTAGCTGTCTTTTTCTTTTGTATCTTATCCTATTTGTGCTTCAATTTTCGTTGCTGTAACAGCGCCAGGGGAAAAAGAATGAGGTTAGAAACAAAATACTTACAAACAAGATCTTGAAACAAATTCTGAAGACATTATTCAAATGTAAAAGGATAAATATATATTTTATATTCATTAACAAAAACAGAATTTTTAGCTCTAATAAATTTAAAAAGAGTCTAAATATATGAAATTTGCCAATGAATAGCGTAAAAAAAATTAAACGATAAAAATTTGAAAAAACAAATGACACATTAAAGGGCGTTTTTATAGTGTAACTCTGACTTCTTTGATTTAGGTTTCATGTTCTTAATGTATTTACTTTCGAGCTGAAAATTATTACTATATTAACGGTAATGATCAATTCTATTTCATAAATCTCTTCAGATCTTGAGAAACGTCTTTATAAAATTGCTGTGAAGAGTGAAATACGATAAAGGAAAGAAATTCTGTGGGTAGAATTTCGTCCTCTGTTTAAGGATTACAGGGGTTCGAGCTCCAGTCCTGGCAACAGGTTTTCAGGAAGTCTGACAAGGTATACTATTCTGTGATTATACTTCCAATCCAGTCGAACACCAAATGAACTAGTTTGCTTTTAAAGACACCGTATTCACAAATAGCAGGAGACATGGGAAGCATCATAACTGCCCCTGTTAGAATCAAAATTAAATGAAGATGAAACAGACAAAAAACTGGTTTTGCAAAACAGATTTTTCATTCACCGGATATGCCTCTATAACCGTATATTCTATCAGAATTCCTGTTAAAAGGTTTCTGAAACTGTTTCTTAAGTTCGTGATCAATATATATACATACCTGTGTATTGATGAATTAAACAGGGAATTAATTAAAATAAATTTTCAGTGAAATATGGTTAGATATATTTTAAGCAAGTAACTTACTTTTACTGTTAAGTTTAAACTTTGAATATATAAGTGAAAAATTGACTTAACATGTTCGCTTCATTTCCAGAAACTTGACATTTATTCCGACTGGGTTCGGCCAAATACTGGTGAGAAAAATCGAAGAAAAGGAGATTAATGGGAAAACGTCCGGGAAATAACTGCGTATCGCAAAGATTAGGTCTCTAACCACGGATCTTTCGATTAGCAGTCAATTATGTTACTCTGGCCTCACACTTTTACCCCAATTTTTTAGGACTGTTTTCTAGGACCATTGACGCTGGATGTTAGCCTTACATGTTGAAGTTGATTTACATTACTTTTCCGTCAATTTTGAATTTATCATGCGTTTGCTTAACGGTCTAGCGTGATTCCTTCCAATGAACAGTCATCAGTATGATAACCGAATGCTAGATATGGGTCTCGAAGGGCAGATCCTCCAACCTGTAGATCCTGTGATATTCAGTTATGATAACGTAGGAATATGAGGATGTCTCTCTTAGAATGACAATCCTTAAAACAATTTTAGACAAAATAACTTCACAAATATTGTCCGACATTTATTCAATACCTGGTAGTAAAATTTGAGCTAGGTTAACAAGATCAAACAGCATCTTCAAATTGACGATAAAAATTGAGAATGGCCATTCTCAAATTTAATTGTGAAGCTGTGAGTCCTATTATTCATTTTCCTTAAGTTTCATGCAATATTTTTCCTTCGTTAAAATGTTGCTTTTAAATGACATATGTTAGTACGTTAATTTAAATCAGGGGTTCCCAACCTTTTTCCTACATCGACCACTTTTAAAAGAATGATTTTCTTCATTAAAAGAAGCAATGATAAAATGCAGGTACAACAATTATTTGTCCACTTCAAAGCATACACACCCCCAAGGGGTCCACCTGGACCCCATTGGGAATCCCTGATTTAAATGGTCAATCATCTGATTTTTATGTGGATGTTTGTTTAACGCAATAAAAAAATGGGTTAAAATTTATTTTAACACATTTTCAGCAAGCGATGACTCGAAGCTGAAAATGTGTTAAAAATTACTTTCACCATGACTCGCAGAAAGTAAAAACCATCGGTACATGGCAATTTAAAGGGTGGTTCAGCTTGTGTTGCTATCACTCTCACATAAACCCTCGACAATGAAACTTGATGTGGCAGGCATTTGTCATGAAACTTTTACGTTTTCAAGAATTCTTTATTCCTACAAAATTAAAGACCATACACTTCTACGTTGGTTTCTGAAATTTTTATAAAAAGATCAATATATGTTGATAAGATTTGGAGAAAGTGTTTATCATGAAAATGTTCTTGATTTGATGAATACTTTTCATAGAGTAAATGCAATTTTTTTAAACACTATTTACAAGAAGACTTTTTCTAATAAAACTATCGTTTTCAAAATACTTTCTGATATTTTACTAGTGTCTAATATCCCTGAAATCATTCATGTCTGTGAAGCGGTGAGTGTCATATATTGTTTAAATATAAAGCTCAAAATGATGTCAAATAGTAAGTGTCATTAGTTATATTAGTTTGGATAATTTAACAACCTTTTAAATTGTAGCAGTATTCATCGCCTTGATTTTTGGCCTTATTTACACACTGTTTACCCACTAATTTTTTTCCTTACGCTGTTTTTTATAACCAGTTTGGGGGACATTTACGTTGAGGACATTTCCCAAATTCTCCACAAGTGTTGACAGCTTTTTTTTTTATGGGACTACGCAGCCGGTGAACCAATAAGGAGCAGCCCAGGAACAAGTATGTCTTGGCCGAGATTTGAACCCAGGAACATGCGGGGTTAGCTAACCACCATACTAAGTGGGCGATGATGTATTCTATGTTTAGTTTGATAATTTCAAGTTTTCCACATTTTCTACAGTTATTATGAAGGGTTGTAGTATTTTCAAGATGTGTTTATCTTTGCGATTTAACCTTTTAGAGAGATCCATCGCTAAATGAAAATGTTGGTACCTCTGAAGATAAAACTTTTGAACTCGTCTACTTCGAGGTTTCATTTTATACTTTTTGCTATTCATCCTCTTTCATCGAAATATCGTTGAGTACCGGGTGGGCAAAAAGTCCGCATAAAATTTAAAAATTCATAAAAACCAGAAAAATAACCAAAATAAAAAAAGGTTTGCAGGGTTAGTATCGCTAGGTCACGGATTTTTTTTTGAGACAGGAAACCCCCCCCCCCCCTAAAAAAACAGCCGACAGGTGGCGCTGACTTACACAAGTCAAAGAAAACATACGCAAATAACGAAAAGAATGCTTCTATATCGTTTATTACAGCAGTAGGTGTTCCACATGACCCCCACCATAGGGGATAAGGCATTGCAGGCTAGTCACAAATCCAGCAACGGCAGAGTGCAGCAGGTCCGGATGTATACATGACACTTCTCGGCGGATCGCGGAACAACGGTGAACTGGTTGTGAGCAGAATTGTATTTGAAGAGTAGAGTTCCTGGGTCCATTGACTTTAACTCCTGTCGCAAGATGCTTATAATCAATGTATATGTGCTCAGTAGAAAAGGAGCGCACGTTCTTATAACCGTCTCATTTGCATATTTCCACAGAATTCACTCGTACCAGCGCCACCTGTCGGCTGTTTTTTGAGTTATTTTTTTCTCGTGTTAAAAAAAATTCCGTGACCTAGCGATGCTAACCCTGCAAACTTTTTTTAATTTTGGTTATTTTTCCGGTTTTCATGAATTTTTAAAGTTTATACGGACTTTTTGTCCACCCGGTATTACTGTCGAAGTATTTCAGTTAAACCTCCAATATCACTGTCCCGCCAATTTTAGCTTCTCATTTTGCTAGAATTAAACAGCATTAACAATTATGGGTATCAGTACGTGCGCGCGCCCACACCCAAACGCATAATACGGGTATATATGCGCAAGGGTGTATGTAAATAGGTTTTTACATTTTGTAATGTTCATTTTTTCCTGTTTTGAATACAGATTATTGTATTACTGGAACTAAAGGTCTGCAAAAACACGCAGTTAGGTGGCTTCCATTATATCACGCATATATATAAAATTTCAAAAACCGTAAACAATGTTCTTCAAGGATCATCGTGATGTGGCAGAATAAACTTGAAAAAGTTCACCTAACATTGAAACGATTTGTACACTCGCTCATTAAATAGCCACTTAATTAATTTAATTAGAAAAGAATTTCTCTTATAGTTAAAGGCACAACTTAATTGATACTTGATTACTGCCTCTGAATGTTAATCTTTTTTTTTTTTTTTCACTCCCGCTCTTCAAATTACTTTCAATCATTTATCAATTAAGCCTATTGATTCTTTGATTTGATGTCGAAACTTCTTTCGAAATTTCGAATTCCTTCCAATGTTTTTCTCTTTTTGCATCAGAGGCATTACAGATTTTTACAATTCTTTTTTTACGGAACTTATTATATAAAGTTGACAGCGCGAGAAGCAAGGGGGGGGGGCAATGAATATAATTACACATGTACTACTTTCTTCATAGATATACTCAGTATCGGAAGAATGCTAGAGATGTGGAGGATATATAACAATGTAGATGAGGAGAGGGTTTTTCATCCTTGTTCTGCTGACCATGAGTGACTTATTTTATTGAACCAGTTCGAGTCATTAAAATAAAGATTGAAATTTCGAAAATGTTGCTAAAAAAGGGGGAGTGCCTACATATGGAAAACGTTAGGGGAAGAAAAATTGCCAGCTTTAGAGGGGGAGGAGTAAATTAGGAGGATAGAGTAAATTTCAAAATTTTACTCTATCCTTATTTATTTCTTAACTTATGATTATTCCTATGTGTGAAATTTTTATATAGCGTAACCTCAAGGTTTCACAACTCTGCTGTTAACAAGATTAAATGTTACCTGTATCTGAATGAACTATTTTTATAGGGGCTAGATCTTATTTCTGTAAATATGAATAAATAAAATTAATCCCGTATACAACGAATATTAAGTTTATAGTATATTTATGAAGAACATAAAATTAAATAATAATAATACATTTCTGACAGAAAAAAACCCCGCGGAGACACTCATATCTATTTATCTAGCTTCATACATGTATATGTAGTTTGACTGAAATAATGCAAGTTTCTCATTAGACTGCAATGACGTGCATCCCTGCCGCGATGTTAATACTTTAATGGCAGTAATATTTTATAAAGGGGGAAGTATATTACTATTGAACATGCTTTCGGCAGTGCGTTCGACCGAGGAACGTTCCGAGTATATTAATGAATTCATTTTTAAGGCCCCGATGATGAAAAGTTGAAGATCTCTAATACATAATGTAGATAATTAGACAAAATAATTTTCAACGCGATTTCTTTTCATATGCAATCCAAAATATTTTGTCTACATTTGTTTTCATTTCCAAGAAAAGGGTCGCTAAACCTTAAAGTGGGAGTACTTGTTTTTATTTCTATTATTGTCTTATTTAACCTTGTTTTTTGGTTATTATTATAATTTTTTTCCTCGTCGGATTTCTCCATTTTTGATAGCAGTATTATATAATAATTTTAAAACTGAAGAGCTGTCTGAGGTACTGAAGAATCAAAACAAGTAAAACTAAAAAAAAAAAAGTTCAATTAAAAATACATCCACACTATGCGGTATTATCGTACAACGAGAGAGATGAGAGTAAAGGAAGATAACATTTGAAGCTGGCGAAAGCAAAGTAATTTAATGTACCATTAGGGCCAATATGCAAATGGACACACACACACACACACACGAAAGAGAAAAAACCCCGCTCAAATCCGATAGAGGCTTCCTTCCTGTGGTGAGTTGCCAGTGTATCTATCCATTACTTCGAGGCTTTTATTTTGTATTTCTAACGTGTTCACTGTAAAATACTGTAGAATTTTCCTCTAATTTCGTGAATCTGTCTATCTAATTACTATTTTTGTTTCATAAAAATTTAGAGTAAAGACTTCACAATGCTGTAGAGCACATTTTATAAAAAAAATAAAAATCATTAATTGCACTATTAGAATATTGAAATTTAGCAGTGTAAAGTAATTTGCAAGAAGAAGAATTCTATACTAATACTGGAAACAACAGCTTTGCTAATATATGTTCTTTTCACAAAGTATAAAGAATGATGTTCGGAAAATAATAGTGTTGTTTTAACATGAATAAATGGGAGGAGGAAGAACTTGATGTAGTAAAGAATCATACATAGTTGAACCTTTCGAACTTCTAATCAAAGTGGTAAATTTCACGGTATTGAGAGAGATTTTTTGAAGGATATGCTATTGTGCAATATCAAGATGGGCATATTCGATTCCATAGAATTCGTATCTACAAAATGGAGAATGGATTGTCTGCAAAAATTAGAGTTCAGTTAGATTGTAGTTTTCCCCATACACCGAAAGAATAAGGAAGGAAATGCATATAAAATGAGAGATTAAATCATAAATGAAAGGGAAAAATGTTAAATTAAATAAATAAAAAGGATATAACTAAAAGTACCCACAAAAACAACACATCATACATATCTATTGATCTCTCTCTCTCTTTATAAATAAATAAATAAATAAATTTATATGTTCTTTTACATACATACATATATACATACATAAATTTGAAAGCGCGGGAAGCCTAAAATTTAACAAAAGATAAACTTTAAAAAAGGAAAAATTCTACATTTATTTATAAATGTATCAATGTATCAATAATAGCATATATTTAGTTCCTCAATACTAAGAAAATTAGTATATAATACACCTAACTTTGGAAGAAAGCTTAGTTTTATAGCTAGCATTTATATAAATGCATTTCCCCGAAATTTATTAGTTTTCATAAATTACAGTGTTTCCTAATTTTCTTTATATATATGGTTAAGATGTTAATAATTCTTTAATGAAAATTTTTTTATAAACTTATGAACCTTTTCTGGCTTATTACAAAAGGACAAATGCTGATAGTTTACATGAGATCTCACTTTCTCGTACAACACGTGCAAATTGGATGAAACTCGAGCGCAATTTAATAATGGGATTTAAGGGGATGGAGGAAGTCACAATACATTTGCCCTTAAAATGGATTGAAAATTTCAACTTAATTAGTTTAAACAGATCGGATGCCCTGATGGTAATTCTGAGAATGTGTTAACAGTTTCACGAGATTAAGGAACTATTCAGCAATTTTGTCCCGACACAGATACTTAAAATATTTCTTTAGGGGTTAAGTTCTTCATTTATATCCGCAATACAGTTTCGAAGAAATAAATTAATGTAACAAGAATATTCTTGTTTGTACTTAAACGGAGCAGGAAAGAGAACAATGTATATTTACACAGTAGCAACAATGGGAGGAATTTTTTTAGCGAATTAAAAGATTAGCAATTAAGTTTCTAGCATGGGTTAACCGATGCGTAATTGTTCATATGCTGTAGTTATAAACAAAATATCGCAAATATGAATTTAGCTTTGGTTTAGATTTTAAGAGCAATATATAAAAAAAAGTAAATCAACACAATGCAGACTACTTAAAGTATATTACTTTGTGTAAGGACTCTATATGTGACAGTAATTAATGCATATTAAAAATGAATGTATACAGTCACCTTTAAAAGCTTTAATTTCGATATTTGCTGGGTTTTTACTCTAACTGTTTTTTCCTTTATTCTTACGACAAAAGAAAAATGCTATAACGTTTTTTAATTATTTTTCCGAGCACTAGATGTCACTACACTGAAAAATAGATAAAATGAGGGGAGATATGACTATTTTAAAAAGAAACAGCCGCTTTAGTGAATACGTACTTGAACTAAAGTGCATGTTTGTTAGAGCTGAAGCTGTAGCTTCTTTGAAAGCTGCCAACACTTCTCTTATCTAATACACATTTTGGTACAGCGTCATATAGTGGTCCCTGTCGAAACGGTGCCGAAATTTACCAAAATAGCCATAGGAGATTTGCCAAAACAAAGCGTCTAATTAGAGCTCATGCATGATAAGATGAGTATTAAAAATTTGAGTGATTACAGTAAAAGTAAAAATTAACCCTAAAAAGTGATTCAGAAGAGGAATAAAAAATCTATGGGCTCGTCTTGGATGCCAATCTTGGGCATCCAAATACTTGCATATTTTTGCTAAAATAAATGATAAAAAATACCCCACTTTCTCGAGCGGGAACAGAACAACTTTTAAAATACTGAAGTTTTATTAATCGTTTTTAAGATATTTATTGAAAAGGGATTCTGTCGAACATACTACATATTTTAACCGCCGAACGTATATAACTCAGGAAACAGAAATACTCTGATATTTTTCCATAAGTAAAGGCAGAAAAGTCTCGAGTCGAATAACTTCAGCAAATTCAGCTTTCTTCTTCAAGAGCAGAGCACGAGAACACCAACAGTGTAAGCCAAGGCAGGCATAGTGAGTGTAGGCAAAGCGTATAGTGAGTGTAGTCATTTCCAATACGAGTTGCAGAAGGAATAGAAACCATAGAACAAATAAAATGCTGAAACACAGAAAGCACCCACGGATACCAGACATAAAGTAAAAAGGAGGAGAACTTTGGTAATCTCGAATCCTTTGTATGCTTCCCGTGTTTTCTTTACTCCATGGTTTATACTCTTTTTTGCCTCTCTTGTTAGTAATTCCACCTTTTACAGTTTCATTGTTGTGAAATGGCAACACTCCATGGGCGCTACTTACCCGTTTTGGCTTGTTGTGTAGCCGTTCACTTGTTCTGCTTCCGAAGACGAAAGCTGAATATGCTTTAGAAATTTGAATCAATTCTTTTTTTCCTTCAATTATAGCGAAATTTTATGGATTTTCTATTTCGTGATTGGTTTCACTACATTTGGTGAAATTTTTTCCATAAGCTTACAGTTTAGTTAAGAAAGAAATAAAAAAAGTTTCATTACATAAAGCTCCGTGTGTACAAAATTATAAATTTCACTCTCTTGCAATGTATATGTTACCGTTAATGTGGGAAATTAGGCATCGTATAGAATGTCTGGAAAAACTACAGAATGCCGAAAATGGGACGTCAAAGTATGAAACGCTTAATATTTCACCCATTTCTCAGGCATTCTATGCAATGCCAAAAAGCAAACCAGCAAAGTGTAAAATACTCCAGCCAGTGACGTTTTTATTGTCATATGGCGAGGAACGTGACTTTCGACGTTTGCCACAACAGGAAAGTATTGAATAATCTGCCATTTGCACTCCAGTCTTTATGCAGCAGTGACGAAATACGCGAGTATTTGCGCAGCAGACGCTAGCTCATACTGTGCTGTATCAGAATTGTGGAAAAAGGTGTAGTGTTCGGAAACTATTTAAAATACGAGCCAATGCTGCTAAAAACTGTGTTTTTCTAGCCGAAACGATTTACCAGTCGTTAATTAGTGATAGAAAAAAGATTAAGGCGACCTCTAAGAAGGAACCACGAGACTATTGGCTACTGCACTGCTATGATGGCATGGTGTTAGAAAAGAAAAGTAAGTTGATTTAACCGTGTCAAAGATTGTGTCAGTGCTATCCAGTTTTGCGTCACGTTCACTGGGGGTATTTAACATACATCAAAAGGCTCATTTGACCACTGGCCATGAAGTTGTGACAGAATGTTGAATGAACTTTCACCCAGTACAACAACGTTTCCCGTCATGATATTGAACTGTACATTCACTTTAGTGAACTGTGCCAGAACCCCCCCCCCCCCCCAGAAAAAAAGCATTAAAAATGTGTAGTGGGGAAGCCTATGGTTTTATTTAATTTTAATTCACATTGTATGGTTGATCTCATCAATTTTCAGCCCCAGCCTGGCTTGTTATACAAGTTTACAATGGTGTACCACGATTATCCTACTAAAGTTTGTGGTTGGATCTGACATGAAAGACAACAGAAGTAACGTACAACATAGTGGATTTATTTATGCTGCTTGGTGAACTATCGATTCTACCGTTCAACAATGGCAGGGACTTTGTGAATTACGTGGTGAGTAGCCTTCAAGAGTACTAGTCGACTTTGAAGATCGTCCAGGGCAAGCCTCATTACTCACAAAGCCAGGGTAGTGCCAAAAGAGCTAATCAGGGAATTGAAAATATGCTATGTACTTGAATGCAATATGAAGAAACTTTCGTCCCCCCATGAAGACCAAAGCTTTCCTCCTCCATCTTTGGGGTCCACTGTGTGAGTTTCAGTTCTTGATGTCGACATGGGACGGGTTGACCCCTGCCACGCAATATATATGAAGTTGTTATAAGTGTGACAGATGCTGGTCTTGACCTACTTGGAGCTGTTCCAGGAATTGTGTACCAACTCTATGCCATTCCTCACCTATTTCTAAAGAACTTATTCAGAGTTGAAAACGTTCCTGACCACGAAATACCTCTTCGATCAGCTACAGGAATCGGTCAAGGGTTCGTGAGGTATATGTGCAAAACCAATTGCCAAAATACGATGTGCTATTATGTGAAAAACGCAGTCAAATGCAATTCAAAATGTCATTCTAGCTTTCTTTGTTTCAACAACTAGGTGAATAATGTTCTTTTTTTTCGTGTTTTCAGTAAGAAAGTCCCGTTCTTTATTTTGTATTTCTTCTTTCATTTTCAAATACGTCTTTTCAATAAAGGCCTATTCATAACTCTCTTTTCATACTTTGCCTAAATAGTACTTGCCGTTCCGTATAATGCCAGGATGTTATTTACAATGCCTAGCAAAAGTATATAGAATATTGAAAAAACACAGACATTTCATGCTTTGCCTAAAAACGTCACGCATTTTATACAATGCCTGTTTTTCCCACATTACCGGTAACATATACCTACAAATACATGCCATTTTTATATATCCCCACATACATGCATATATAATGACTTTAAATGTGCTTTTCCTTATTTCAAGAGTAAATTGGCAAATCCGATAGTTTAAAGTCCTTTAGAAATGGTGCCTAAAATATTCTCATGATGTAAATTATGTGATGCAGCCAGTAATTTTTCATGCGCTGTGAGGCATAGCATTATTTTTTACTTTATAACCCATATATTTAAGTTCGCTCCCTTGTGGATAACTCTTTTGCATCGCTTCTGTCAAATGATTCCGGCCTCGAAAAAAATTATGGGAATATTAATATACGCTATGGAAAAAATTAACTCAGTAAAAGTAACGTATTTACTTTTTTTAAAATTCATGATCTATATTAACGATAAACTGTTAGAAAAACAAAATGTCTAATTTATTTGCTTTGTTTGCAATATTAAAGAATTTTTTCTGCTGTTTTGAAACTTTTTTATATATTTCCAAACTATTTTATAATACACCTTTATTACACTTTAAAGTATTTTGTTCACTTGTGTTCTATTAAAAGTTTTGTTCTATTAAAAGTCACTGATTTGAGTTTTCAAATCAGTGACTGAAATCTTGGGAATAATTAATTTTGACTAGCTTAACAAAACAATATTTTTTAAAATGTGGGAAAAAAAGTTTTTGACGAAAACATTGTGAATAAATTAATCTCTCGAATGAAAAAGAACGCATCTGGAATATCTTTTTTTACGTGAGATGGTATAAATAAATAACATATTCTTCCATTTTAAACGAAAAATTTATATCACTCTACATGAATCTGAATCAAGAGTGATTTATGTTGTGATTTGAGTCTTTTAATTTTTTCTAAAAGAGATACAGTAGCGTTCCCGCAAAAAGATATTGTAGAAGCAGCATTTTCTCGGGAGAGAGTAATACCTTGATTACACTATAAGAGAAATACTTTCATTCATAAATTTCAAAAATTTTCTATGATTTAACTGTGAAAAATAAACTCGAAATAACAGAAATACATTATTTATGAGTATATAAAGGTACAAGTATTATTGTACTTTCCCAATTCAGGTTTTGAAATACAAAAAATTAATGCAAGAAAATCAACTTACGTGACTCTTTGATGTACTTTTCATTCATTTTTATTTAAAAAACGTGAAAAAAAGAACTGAGACACAACATATGTTTCGTGACAAACATAGAATTACACGTTATTTTATTAACTATGCAATTTTAAATTCTTGCCATATGTGACACGGCGATTAAATTTTACTACAAATATAGTTTTTATGAACTTTCCTCGTTAGTACTTGTTGTAGATAAAACAGATTTGTTAAAACATAAAAAATAAATATTTGCTATTCTAGACACATAGTCAGAAAAATCATACAGATAATTAAATGAATTTTGTCATATATGATAAATTTTATTTTCAGATGAATGCTTAAAGATTTGAAGTTAGTCTTTTCAAATTTTGATAACTATATATGAATATATGGTCATATGAATATATGGTAAATTTTGATAACTATATATGAATATATATCGCTCTATATCACGCGAATTCAATATTTTAAAAATTTCAGGCTCATTTTTAAGTTTCAATAATTTTTATGAATTTTCTTCCTTTATGGTAAATTAATCTTTTATTGAGTTTTTAGTTGTTTTATACTTTTTATATACATTTAGTAAGTTTTATGTTTTATTTTCCTTTTAGATTCACATTCGCTTGCGGAAAGTGAAGAAGTAAACGGGAGGCAAAATTGTATTTTTATGTTTCTTGATTTTTATATATTTTAATGTCTGAATTATTGCTTTATTTACTGGTTTATTGTCTCTTTTTTAGTTGCATCCCAATATTGCTAAATTTATTACAGGTAACTTTCAATTAAATGTCATAAATTCAAAATTTGTAATTCATCATTAATAAATTTTGCCGCAAAAATCTCCCATAATACTTTCTCATTCAAAGAAACCCGGGGCGCAAACATGTAGATGATTAATCTACTTCTGCATGACACTCTATCGATCGTAAATCGCCTTGAGAAATTTTATTCAGTTGGAATTTTATTAACATTCAAAGCCTGCATATTACGGATCTACCAGAATTAAATGTTGCAAATTAAAATAGAACGTCAAAGATAATGAAAGCAGAGAGTGATCAAAGCATGCAGATCATGAACCTATCATTTTCTTTTCAGCTTCCAGGTAACTATCCTCATGCACATGTATCCGTATATAAACACATAACTTCATAGTATATTATAACGTTTTAACAGGTCACAAGTGACAAATATCATTATTAATGATTTTACTTAATGTATATCGCACCTCTGTTAGCCGAGTGTTACGTCTTAAAATAGCCATATTTTTAGGAACAGCTAAAGAAGAAATGAAATGGCTTCTCCTGAAAATATGGCTATTTTGAGATGTAACACTCTTCTAGCAGAGATGCGATTTTTGTGGACTCGAGGTAGCCTAGCGGTAGCGTGTCGATTTTCGGTGCTCGGATCGAATTCCGAGAAGCTCCATTAAATACCTCCGTGTGAGCACGCTCAATCTGTGGACCGGAAAGTCCCTCTATGAGGTCATAGAGGGTGGGAGAGGGTACGATTCCCCCAGATGCTGCTCCTGGGGGTGTTCGGTCAAAATTGAGGTGGCACCTGGCTAAATCGGACTCCGACCCTTATGGTGTCATTATAAACCGGAGCCGCACCCCTCAGCCCGCTAGCCTATATGGATCTGGTCTGGAATAAATTCCGGCCAGGGGGCATTAGAAACAACAACAACAACTTAACACATATTTGTGAAGTGACAATAACACAAATTGGGAAGTGACAATAACACAATATTCTAAAATATGTGTTAACAACTTAACGCATATTTGTGAAGTGACAATAACACAATATTCACAAATATGCGTTAACAACTTAACGCATATTTGTGAAGTGACAATAACACAAATTGGGAAGTGACAATAACACAATATTCACAAATATGTGTTAACAACTTAACGTATATTTGTGAAGTGACAAAAAACCCAAAAATATAAAGGGCACTATGAAGTACAATAAATACGTAGTGCTAAAAATATATAGTGCACTATGAAGTTCAACATAAAGTACACTATAAAATTCACTAATTTCTTGAGTGGTAATAGCACACTCAAAAATATTATGTGGGAAAAAGAATTTAAACATGTCATTTATTGCCACAGCAGGTGATTTACAATCCTTACCAGTCCCGAATGCGAATGAAAATTTTAAAGTCAATTCCTTTCCTGCCTAAAAAAATAAATGAAAAATATAGCTGTGGGGAAAGGATAAAGTCTCTTCTATAAGGAAAATGCACGAAAAAAAAAATCTTTCTTGCAACACAAAGTAATTGATTTTCTTTTTGTTTATTTTGGCGTTAGGGAAAACTGGATTTATATTTTGACTTCCTGTAGCATTTTAAAGAAATTTGCGTGAAACGTATGGAAAAAGGCTTTTCATTGTAAAGTACTATTTCAGGCTATTAAAATATATCAAACGGGAAAAAAAAAGTTTGAAGTGCAAGTAACCCAGAAAAATATTAATTTTTCAAATCCTCTATAAAAATATTATAGTCGTAGAAAATATAGTCATTAATAGATTTACCGAGAAGTGACGAACTCAAAAAATCAAGGAACTTTGCAATTAGTTTAGAATAGGAACAACTACAATCTTATAAAGGATTCACTATATCTTTTCAAAACGCATCTATTTAAAAAGTGTTGTCAAATTATTGTTTATTTATAAGGACAGACAATTAAAAAAGCATGAGATTTATTTAAAATCCAAGTATAGACGTTTTACCTAAATTTTGTTATGAATGCTGTACAGATCTTTAAAAAGAAAAAAATTATGATAAGGAAGGAAAAGATGGAAGTGCGCATAAAATGGGTCTCATTTTATGCTGAACTTGTGCTAAAACAGATGTTTTGGGGAAGGAATAACGTTATGCAGAAACAGCCTGTTCTTCAATCCTATCACTTAAATTGATTTTGAATTAAAATTTAGGATGTATATATATGTAGAAGAATCGGAAAGAATATTTTAGGAATCTTTTATATTCAGATGGAAAAAATTAAATTCATGCACTAAAGTAATTTTTAAAACTTAGGTTACTTTGAACTTAGGTTTGCCCAAAACGAAACAGAATTTCATTTGTCTTGTCTAAAAGATTTAAAATTATAAGTAAAATATTAAAGCATACATTACATCTTTATCATTTTTAAATTAGGCTTTTAAATCCCCACATATGATCCACATTTGATCCTTGTATTTAAGTTTGTTCAAAATGATGGCTAAATTTTCGTAGCATTCTTTGTAGTGCACGGAATGTCCAACTGGTATTGCAGCATATTTGTTTCCGTTACGGAGTAGCACAGATTTGAGGCTTCTTTTGCATGAATCAACGAAGAGCCTCCATTCCTGTGCGTCATATTCAATTTGAAACTGTGCCATCATGCCAGGGATATTACTACAATACACTAAATCAACATCTTCAGAAAAATAAGGAAAGAAATCCTTTTCTCGTCTTCTAAACCACGAAAAAGAGACACCAGGTGCCAATAAGTTTTTTTCATTTAGCCTAGAAACTACTGTAGTAGTTCTGCGGAATTTTTAGAAAGGCCCAAGTCTCTCACTAAATCATTTAATTCAATTTGTGAGAAGAGTTGATCGTTACTTCCTGCTGCATTGAAATCATCATCAGAGCCATCGTCTTCCTCTTCGGCGTCAGAAGATATATCTTTAAGTTTTTCTGGGGGTATAGGTATGGGTATTCCAGGACCATGAGGTTTTGCAAAAGGAACTTCACCTCATTGTCTACACTATTTTATTATTTTCTTTCCTTTTTTATTTATGTGTATCGAACATTTTTGAATTTTTTTAATTGTTTATTATAAAATAACAAAAAAATAAGTTATATATATATATATAAATAAATAAATAAATAAATAAATAAATATATATATATAAATATATATATATATATATATATATATATATATTAATTAATTTTAGCGGGTGAACAAAAATAAATTACATGTTAATTGTATATTCATAAAAACACAAAAACTGAAAACAGAAAATTTCATATTGTGAAAGAACTGTACGTGATGGAATTTTTTGGTTATTTTTTTTAAATCAGCGTCCAAAAATACATCAGAAACAATGCTTAGTTTTCAGGAAATATTTTCATCGCAGACCTGTGCAATTATTAAATTATACGTATAAGGCGTCAAACGATAAATATTAGATTTCTTTCGACACAAAATGTGATATTTAAGCATAATCAAATGCCTATCACGGAAGCCGCTAGGTTCACACACAGCATTTCCAGAGTTCTCAAATAAACATAGCAATCCTTTTTACTTACTCAATTATATATTTTATTTTGAGGATTCATAAGTCAATATTAACAGCTTTTCTAGAAGGGGAAATTCGCTAGGCTTGAGTATTCATTGGGCTTGCACTTTGAGTATTGTATATTTGTTGCGGAGAACGGATTGGAATAGCTAAATAGGAACGAGATTAGAAAAGATCACACATGTATGCACAACTGCATTGCGTTTGACAAAACCCATTATATTACGTGAATTTTCTGCCAAAAGTTAGAATCATTGAACACCCACGGTATTCACCAGATTTTCCCATTTGCTACTATTTCCTGATCTCCAAAATAACTATAATGGACAGAGTGATTGGCGTTACTCAATGGCGTTGAAGCCACACCAGCCGCCGTGACGATGTGCCACCTCAAAAAAGGAAAGACTTGCCACTCATACTTTGGTTCAGTGTGACCATCATTGTAAAATGGAGAAAATTCAGAAAAAATTTTCATTATCTATAAAAATATCCGTTATATTATCTTTTATTAAAATTTTCAGTCTCCCTTCATATACATAATGAAGTTAAAGATCATAGATGAAGAAGATTGTGCATTTTTACGTATGCATACATTCAAATAACTCAAACATTATTAAATATTAAAGTTTTGATATATTTTAATTCAAAATATTAGATGAATACCAGTATATAAAATTCTGAATCGTGCCACTAAGTGTTATATCTGCTATAGTCTTACTAAAAGCTATTTATGATTTAAAAAAAATAAAATGATAAACATCTTTGAGAAACATAACATTAGAAATTAAAATTGCTGATTCAAATCATGGTTTGAAGCAAAGATCGTTGTAGTCAAGCATATTATTTTTCATCTCTGTTGTGTTTTCCAAGATCAAAGCATAAATCACAGACTTTTTTCCCACAGTGGTCGAATATATATTATTTGCCAATTTGCTAAATTTCTAAAGTTTAAATTATTCAAACCTTGAATTTCCTACATTGAATGCTTAAATTTTTTCTAAGGATATTTGTAAAATAAACAGGGGATCATTATGAACGAATCATAGTGATCTGGTAGAATCATACCATCTGAAGTTTGTCTTAATGAAATCTGTGTTGTGCAGAAATTCATTTGTTGCCAAACATGAGAATTTTTTCTATTTTACTCAAAAGGGAAAATTTCAGTATGATCTAAATTGTCGTACACTTTTAAAGAAAAGTTTTACTTAACTGCTTTATTAACATTACTTTTTAATAAGATTTTACTTTAAACCTTAGCGTATAGATGTATGACTAAGTGCTATTGCTTTAATAATAATAAAAAAACTTTAGCTCTTGTTAAATGTTTTATGAGTACCACCAGTATTATATGATGGTTAATGTCATTGGCTTCTACCACAGGGATCTGGATAAGAATTTCAGCCAAGCCATGGTTGTTTCTGTTCTCTTGTCAAGATCAACCTACTTGGTCATGCCATAATGAAGTAGCCAACAACACTCGTTATGTGTATGGACAAAATTTTTTAGGATAAGAATCTGCCATATTTAATAAAAAGATACGCCTATTAATTTATTAAGATAGAACATTTGCATGGTTAATTAGTACTGCTCTGTATACCTGACAGTATCCATGAAATGAAGTAACTATTTTTCATTCTTCTAAA
Organism: Dolomedes plantarius; assembly: GCA_907164885.2. NCBI lineage: Eukaryota > Metazoa > Arthropoda > Arachnida > Araneae > Dolomedidae > Dolomedes > Dolomedes plantarius. The sequence continues at coordinate 156,564,498 of OU015494.1, read as the reverse complement.
AATATATCCTCGGGAATAGATTGATAAACCCTCAATACAGTTTACTTTGAAGAAATGATTTATAACCAGCTCCCACAATTTTAAAGATTTGTTTAAGGGAAGATCTAGTATTGCTCCAACACAACTATACTGGAACTAGAATTGTCTTCATAAAAATTGATGGTTTAACTATTCACATGCCAGAGGTTATTGGCTAATAGAGCAAGGTTATTATTTAAATTTTATTATGTTTAAATTAAGATTTTCACTAACGCATGCATGCATTTTCGAAGATTTCATGAAGCTACTTGTGAATCCATATTCTCATAGACATTTTGTGATAACGTATGACCTGAGACAGAAAAATTAAAAAAAACAAAAAACTTTTCTGTTTTACTAAAAACAATTTTCCGTTAGGTAAAAAGGAAAATAAATTAGTAAGAAATCTACTGTTGAGCAAAACGTGACCTTCAGTTGTATCTATAGAACTGATTAGTTTTAAGACAAAAATAATAACTTCCTCAAGGGCGTTGACTATTGTTAGGATAATAGTCCTGTGAAAATAAGAAACTGTATCATTTAGAGAATAGAAGCAAAGAAAAATACCCTAAAACTAATAGCAATTTGCAATTTCTAGGAATGCAATAAATAAACTAGTCAATCTTCAATCATGAGCTAATCTCGTTCCTTTATAATATTTGTTGGACTCGTTTGCAAATTATTATGGTATTTTAAGTATACACTTTGTTATTTGCTGCTCTGCTTACAGAGAAATGAAATTATTGATCCCCACAAAAAACTATAATGAATTTTGATCACAAATCTTTAATGACAGTAAAGTAATACAAAAATAATTGTATTACTTTACTGTCATTTCCTAAATTTATTTGAAGAACTGAGACCTTACTTTTGAAGTAATCATGAAATAACTTAACGGGCATTCAGTTGGTTTGTTCCTTTGCCCAAAGCAGTTCATGACAATATTTACGGTCATTTTTAATAATATTGAAAAAGTTGAATAAAAAAATGCTAATTTATGTGTTTTCACAATGTGTTTTGATTACGAATATTTCTCTTTGAAAAGTATAATAAACAACTTTTGATCCAAGCCTTTTTTTAAGTGGGAAATCAAAGTTATATTAACGTAAGCTATTTTAAAACAGTAATGTTTTATGTTAGAGCAGATGACAGCTTAGGTTACAAGCAATAATCAGTTACCAGATACGTTCGTTTGGATTTATTTTTGTTATTTTGAATCAAATCCCTCTGGAAACAAGTTAATATTCTTCTCTCATATAAGTAGGAAAATGATACGGAAAATACTTTGAAAACTAATATAAAGTGCTTTTAATTAACACACAGAGAGATCACAAGAATGACTATTAACTACCGTTACAAGATAAATGGCTTCAATAATTATGTGCTTATGAACCATTTGCAAACACCGTAGATAAACCGATCTAACTTTCCAAACTGCTGCTGAAATTCCATTATATTAAACGAATAATAAACTAATTACAACACAAGTAAACGTTACGAATGTTCTGAAAAAACCATCCTGTTTCGTCCCTCAATGATCGAGTGTTCATTTCTCGAATCCTCGACATTTAAATCACTTCATTTCCTTCAGGCAATCCAGAAGTTTTAACCGACCTTGATATTACTACCTAACATTTCAATTCATAGAAAAATTCTTCAAATATGGAGTTTAAGTGGGACATATATAGATGTCATCATTAATTACTTCGAAAGGTAAGTGAATGATTTATGTTCAGTTTAACGCTAAAGGAAAATCCCATAACTTATTATGTTCTAAGTTTTTCAGTGATACTAGGGGCAACATAAAAGAAATATTTGCAGTATTAGAATTTATATCATACGAAATTTGAGGGGAAAACAAGTGGCTGAAATGCGGAGTTAATAAAACTTCTGCGAAGCTTCCTAAAGAAGGATTTGCACAGACATTAACTGTCCTATAAGTGAGAAGAAAGGGGGGAGTATATTGTTAAACCATTTGACGATCAAATTCTCAGCAAATAAAATGGTCTACCTGCAATAACGTGTATTTTTTCTTTCTTATTCCTTACCTATAAATTCTATAAATGTTGAATTCAGTAAACAATGAATAGCAAAAAATTAAAGTTACTCAGGCCATTTTGAATGCATTATTCCGCTCAATGTTTTGTAAATAAACAAAAATGAAAGTGGAAACCGCTCTCTATCATTGATCAAAAGAAATCAAGGCGTGGCAAGCATTGGAATATTTTTAAGAAATCTGATGATATAAAGAAAGGAAAGGAAAACGGGAAAACAAAACCTTTATGACTACAAGAATAGGAGGAAAAATGTTTCCAATGATATTTTCTTGTGTAAGATGTCCTTTGTATTTAGGAATATTTTGCAAGTTTTTTGAAAACAACTATAGAGGTCTAGGCTGAAATATTTATACCTAAGTCAACTAATGAAATTTAATAAAATTTTTAAAACTCAATGAGGGACGTAGATAAATAAACAGAACGGTAGTAATTGAAATCAAGAAACAAACCCTAGTTATATTTGAATATTTTTTCGCATATATATATATATATATATATATATATATATATATATATAATGCAATAGAAAATAGTTAAAATTTTTCGTGGGCAAGAAATGCAGGTATAAAGTAAAAAAAAGGATATCGGGTCACGTTATCACTAGTTTCAATACTGTCTTTACAAGATGCAGATGATATTAATGCATGCTCTTGCTATACCTCGAGAAGTATGCCTCAAGGCAAGCCGAAGTACCAACTGAATCGAGAAAGGAACTCGGTGATTTCGGACGAGCATCATTTTTGCGCGGAGCTGTAGTAAGAATGGCTGATATTGCGCATATTATAGACGAGAAATAAGCCGTAAGTTTATGTCAACACGACAATTGACAGGAAAAAGCAATGGGGGATTAAAACATTTATTTCAAGAGAGTTAAATTCAGTACCAAGAAATGAGGTGGATTGAAAATGTGCGTATGTGTTTAAAATTTGATGCCCGTCATAAGAAAGAAGCCTGTTTCAACAGAAACTCTTAGAATAACAGGGAGGTACACAAAACGATCGGTTGCCTTGCGCAAGCTTTTGATCAGTTCCGTCAGCGCTTATCTTGTATTTAATGGTGCTACGATCTCAGGTAATGAGTAGGCTAAGCAACTGTGAGGGACGGCTTTTACCCCACGGAATCTCTATTCTCTCATTTTCCCTAAATAAATAAATTCGTGTGTGGAAGCAACCAAAGGCGACTAAGAAGTCAGTTTTAAAGTTTTTCTAATCCCGATATATTAACATGTACTGGCGCATCTACTAGAAAGCAAGGACAAAAATGTAACTGACAGAACATTTCTATCAAGAGTTCAGTGACTGATGAGATGAGATTAGTTAATTCATTAATAACTCTTCCGAATCATGTGATAAGGAATTTTGAAGGAATTAACATATAAAAAAATATGATGAACCTGTTGTTTACTTTACCGCAAACCACCTTTGGAAAGATCACTAAAGGAATTACAAGGATGAGTTATTAAGTAAAAATAAAAAAGGGATCATTTGACCATCTTTTTTGAAATAATCGATGAAATTCCTGAAAATAATATATAAGTACCATTATTAATTACTGGAAAAATATAACATATCTGTAACTTAAATTTTCCCTCAACTTCCCTTGCTATGTAATGAGATTTCTACGACTGGATGTTTAATAGGAATTACATAACGTGCAACAAATTTTAGTATGAACGAAGTAAGTTTTTTCTTTGTTCTATTAGGCCTATGAAATAGCAAAATTAGAAAAAGGAAAAAAATTACTTAAATGCAAGAATTTTTGAATTGTGGAGAATAATTACATAAAAATGTATGTATTTCAGCATTGCGTAATATGTGGAAAGGTAATACGCTACTAGTATGCGTGTAGGTTGTTGAATAAAGACTAAGTTTTTTTCTCTTTGAGAAATGAATTCGCAACTCAGGATCAACCAGAACATTCATTTCTTCAAAGAAATTTCCGTTGCGCTTAAGGAAACGTTTTTTTTAACCTTCGAGCAGTGACACAAGCCATTCATTGCAATGTTCTGATGACCACTTCCGACCTCTGGAATATTAATCCTTTGCCTTGCAGCTTTGATTTAATGGTAGGATATTTTAAAAAGAGTCACAGGGTTGTAAGGATGATAAGGTGTGCAATCATGACCTACCTTAAGCCGGTTGGACAAATTGGATCCAATCGGGCCCCGCAAGATGAAAATTAAAAATATGTCTTTATATGGCTAGACGATAGGAGGACCTTCTAGAACCAATGGTTCTCGAGATTTTGTGATTATGCCTGAAAATTGCACGGAACTCCCAGTAGTTAATATTGTTCCAGATCTTGCCTGCGAAGGATCCCAGCGTGGTGTAACTTCTTCTGTTCCTTTATTTTAGCGGAACTGCCAATCGAAAGATGCGAAAAAAGGTTGGGGGTAGAAGCCTTGGGAGCAAACTGGGGGCGTTGGAGGAAAATAAGGGAGAAGTGGAAGCATAAAGAAAGAAGATCAGAAAATCCTGAAACACCCGGAGAACACTAGACCTGGGGGTACGGGAAAGACCCTAAGTGGAAAACACTTGATCGTGTTGTGGGAAAATTTGTCAAGCGTTCGGTGACTTAGTTTTGTATTTTTGGCCTTTTTTATAGTTCTGAGCATCTTGGGCTGTACCTCTTTCTGTATTTTGCACCTATCGTATTTAGTTTTCCTCCCTTCTTTTGTATTAAACCATCACCCATCGGCAGAAAGAGACACCTGTTCGAGCACTGATAGCTCTTCCTTGGGCCAAGTGTCGATATTTAGAGAAGAGTGGGGGATGGTTAGCAATAATCTCCTCCTCACCACATCTTGAACTTTGACCAGGGGAAGGGGGTGGATGAGATCGCGTTTAACTTCTTGTAAATTTCCTTTCCTCATGAAAAAGAACTCTTCTGAAGTGACTGCTCGTTGAGGGATCAAACCTTTGGTGGAAACCTTAGTTTTTTTCCCCGATTGCATTGCAATGAAGTCAATTGCTTCGGTCTTTAGGTAAGGATAAGTAATTAATATAATTTTTGTCAGTTCCGAATTCTGGACAAATTTAAATTGTACGACCATTTTCATTCTTCTCTGTTTATCTACAGTTATTTGTGATAAATTTTAGTTTGTATGAGCTAATAATTTGCTCTTTTTCTTTGTTGTCGTTTACCCAGTTAACAATGAAAAATCCAAAGTTTTGAGATGATAAAGCTTACATTACCTGTTTTCTTCGAACAATGATACATGCAATTCATAAAAGAAGAAAAAAATTGCCAAGAATTATTATTCGCTAAAAATTAGAGAACAGATACTAATAGAGAATCAATATTTCATGAATTGAATAGTTTTTAAAAGAAAAAGAAATCCCCCAGAGAAATATCTTATCAGTTGCTACTGATAGTGTTCCAGCGATGATATAAAGCTACAGGGGTCTTCTTGCATATATAAGAAAAGCGGTTCCGAATGTATTCGCTGTACATTGCCTCATTCCTCGTCAACATTTAGTTTCCAAAAATCCGAGTGAGTGCCTGTCTAGGTCATTACAACATGTCGCTAAAGCAATCAACAAAATCAGAAGCAATTTATTGAATGACAGATTATTTGGACAGCTTTGTACTGAAAACGAAGAAGATTTCATTCGCTTGCTGCTTCATGCAGAAGTTAATTGACAATTAAAAAGGCGCCAGATTGGATCGATTTTATAAATCCCTTAACTCAGTTCTATATCTCTTAGAAAACAAAGACGAGGCTTTACGAGCGAACTTAATTGATTCCAACAATGACATAGCTTATTTGACAGACTTGTTTACTAAATTTAATGAAACAGATCAAACACTCCAAAGCGATGTGCTGAATTTAATCAAAACAAAAAACTCTATTTCCGCTTTTGTGGCAAAACTTCTCTTGTACAATCGAAGTTAGGGCAAAAAGAATTCAACCAGTTTCCAAATTTATCAACAGTAGAAAAACAGGAAGAAGAATTGTTTATCTATTCTCAGTAGTTGGAGGCTCTCCATTCTGATCTGAATAAACGATTCGAAAGCATTCTTAAAATGAACATACTCGACTGGATTTTGGATCCTTTTTCAAGAACGATGGTTCTTGAAAAGGGGTCTGTGTTTACAGATGAATTTCCAAAATTACAAGAACTAATAGAAGTAACAGCAAATAAGGAATGGAAATTTAAATTCGAACACACCCACCAACAATTCTGGCTGCGAAAACAGATACTGACATTTTACACTGGATTATGGGCTTTAGTACAAAAGTTTTTAATTGCATTTCCTTCATCATATTTAGTGTAACGTGGGTTTAGTGCGATCACAAATCTGTTAACGAAAAACAGAAACTGACTACAAATAGCTAATTGCAGTGATTTAAGAATGCTGCTGGCAAAAATAGAGCCGAACATTGATAAATTCACTAAACCTCCTCCGCCCCGCCTATTGGCACTCGGAAATTAGTGACGACTAGCCCCGACAGCATCCTCCTCGAGTAGGACCCGCAGGCCCAGAGACTTGGTCTCCCGGACCCTATCTCTCGGAGCTGATAAGAGCTCAAAATTTTCCAAATTTTGCCCTTAGCGACCCAGAGCGTCCACCATAGTGGAGCTTTTCCATATATCCTTCATAACGTTCACTCTATTGATAATCAACTTACATCATATCCATGCAAAGATAATACATACAATAATAACTACAATAATCATAATAATCTATATAATACTCTATATTAGTCCTCCACACAGTTCGTGTGCTACATATAAGTCGGAAGTTACTGTACTTGAACCAACCAAATAATTCCTCTAAGGAAATTCCGACAACAGACTCCCCGGAGCCCTGTAAGCACGGATGCGAAAATCGCAAAAACCGTAAGCCTACCCGGCCACGTTCAAATAATCATTCCTTCGCTTGCGGAATAGGGTTGACCCACTAGACAGTGAACCTTTTCCATAGGACCATAGGAAAAGTGGTCAAACTGCACTTCCTGGGTCACACCCTTTAGTGCAGATTTTCAGTAGGTAAGCAGCGGAGAACCATCATTGGACAGAAAGTAAAGAAAAGAAGGAAAGTGATAGGTGCGCTCAGGATCCTGTGAGTTCAAATGCCTTCAGCTGAAATCACCGAAGTGAATCAGCATCGGTCAAGGACAGTAGATTAGAAGGTGACTATAGCAGTTCGTCTCCGGAAAAAGGAGAGAGATTAAATACAGAGCTATGAACCTTTTCCGTTCTTAATGTATATATAATTTATACATAAAATTATATTAACTTATGCTTATTTATAATTAAAGTTTAAAACTTTAACAATATGTATAAAAACCTTTCAAATATCCTAAATAACACAAGTACATTTTATAATTGTATAATTACCATTCAAATTATATCACTAACATAACACGATTCCATATTCATCAATAATACTTATAATTTACTATTATAAAATCATTGTATAAATTGGTATATACAATAAACAATTTCTAATACATCAGAACTAATTAACAACTTAATTCACATGCGTAAATGGAATATGTGTATCTATTAATCAAACAATAATCGATCTAAATACTTTTATACAATAATAATTGCAATACTGGGTATTTTCCCATTTAACTAAATTATTTGGAAGCCAATCTCGAAGCTTTTTATATTTTCTACAAAAATAAAGACAATGATCAGGTGTTTCCTCTTCTCTGCATTCGCATTGGCTGTTTTTGCCATGAAATCTGTGCCGATAAGTCCCGAAATATCCATGTCCTGTAATTGTTTGATTAAGAATAAAGCCACCTCTAAGTCTGTTGGTCATCACTTTTGGGAATGCCTCATAAACCCTGCGTCCGATTTCCGATGTGTTTCATCTATGTTGCAAGTCCCTTATTGATCGATTTTCGATCTTTCGTTTTATCTTCTTTCTGGTACACTTAAATTCTGTTTGTACGCCATCCAGGGTTGTAGTCTCCTTTGCTATGGCATACACCTCTTCATTCTGAATAATCCCGATGTGGGCTTTAACCCAATGAAATTAGATCTCCATTTTTTTTCTCTAATGATCTTTTCCTTGATATCATTAACCATTTCATACCTATATTTCACCGTGTTGAACGTTTGTAACGCACTGCGTGAAAATCAAAATTCTTAATCTTTCAAAATTCATAATAAAATTCTTATCAAAATTCTTAATATCCTTCTTTCGCCGCCTCTAAGGCCACTTGTATAGCTCTTAATTCAGCAATATATGAATTACTATTATCCGATAACCTTTCTTTTCTAATAATACTTTCTTTTCATTTTCATACATTAACATTTTCATTTCTTTTCATTTTCATTTCTTTTCATTTTCATTTATGCCTTCTCCAACTCTTCTTTCCATCTTAGATCCCTCCGTGTAAATACTATAACCCGTTCTCGGTCTTCCATCAAAGGTCCAGTCAATGGATAAGTGGCTGTCCAAATTTCTAATTTTCCTGATTTTGTTTCGCTATTCTGTTTGTTAAATATCATTCCCACTATTTCTAAATCTTTACCTCCTTCATACAGCTGATATAATTCTTTCCTCACTTTAGCCACCAAGTCTAATGGTGGACACCCTGCTAGGACGCATAATGCGTCCGTCACAACCGTCTTATAACATTTTGTGATGCACAGCAGGAAAGGCCTCTGCACTTGCTTCAATTTCTTGTTAACTACTACTTTCTTGGAATACCAAACTTGTGAGGCGTACAGTATAATTTTTTCTATCCTCGTTCTATGGATCTCCTTTATAATTCTGGAGATACATCCCATGTCTTCTTTGTAATTCTAGCCAATTGGTACATTATCTTAACTCCTCTTTCTTTAACCATGTCCAGATGTTTCATAAAGCTTAGGTTTTTATCAAATAAGATACCCAGGTACCTCATCTCATTCTTGTAATTTATATTCTTACGAAATAACTTGATGGTAGGTCTTCTAATTATTTCACCACTGCTCGCAACTATTGTATATGTACACTTATCTATACTGTATTCTAACTTATGTTCGTTTGCCCATGCTTCGCATTTTTCCAGCACCTTACTAGCCAACTGTGCAAATTTATAACTTATCTTACTTCTAACCAATATCATAACATCATCAGAAAATGCCTGAATATTGTACCAGTCTTCATATCTACTTATGTCCAAGAGACCATTAATTATTATCAGCCACAATAAGGGTCCGAGTGAGGATCCCCGAGGAACCCCCACGTTATACTAGTACTCACCATCTTGTAACATAATTTTCCTATCTTCCAAATACCTCAATAAAAATTTGCATAAAGAGCTTTCTAGTTGCAGTTTTCCCAGTTCTTTAGTTATACTTTGCTTTCTCACTGTGTTAAAGGCGTTTTTGATGTCTAATGTTATCATACAAGTGTGATCTTTATTCTTCTTATTTTCGCCTATCTTATCCATAACTTTTTGCAATGCATTAAGCGTACTTATTCCTCGTCTGAATCCGTACTGTTCTTTCGATATTAAATTATTTGACTCCATATGAATAATTAGCCTATTTGTAATGATTTTACCGAGAATCTTCCCGAGAACCGGAGGTAGACAAATAGGTCTACTATAAGAGTCCGGGTAAGTTGGTTCTTTTCCTTCTTTAATAAAGTAGACTGCCCTCGTTTTCTTCCAAGTACCAGGGAAGTAAGATTCTATATAGACATCTATTGTATATCTTGTATAATATGTTCTTGTTTGCATCTTTCACTTCCTCAATAATATTTAATGTAATTCCTTCAATACTGGGAGCCCTATCCTTTGCCATTTCATTAATAATGACATCTATTTCTTCTCTCATTATTTCCCTTATTGGATCCACTACTTCTAGTAGTTCTACATCTATGTAGGCTTCCTGCTTAAAATGATATTTAGTTAGACCTTTTTCAATTTCAGCTGGACACTCTAGCTCCCTGTCGCCTTCATCCTTAATCATATGTATCTCGTTATGCTTCATTTCTTGGATAACATTTTGTACTCTCCCGAATGTATCCATAATAGTCAACTAAGAAATCTTTGAACAAGTTTCTTCTTGCAGGCAGAATCATTCTCCTATAATTTGCACTTTCTTTCTTGAATCTATTCATCAGAGCCACATGTTCATCGTTATCTTTCGCTTTCTGTGCTCTCCTTCTAAGAGCCCGAACAAGGCTCATTTTTACCATCAATTCACTATTTCACCAGTATGTGCTTTTCTGGTGAATCTTTGAATCTTATTCGTTCTTTTCCTATGTTTTTTACAAAGCCTCAATATTTCCGTATTGTCCAGTACTTTATCTATGATCTGCTATTCAATTTGTGTGTTTATATATTCCATAACCTTCCTGATGTCCATACAAAATGGCATCCAATTTATATCCTTCAACTCTCCTCTAGGGTAGCCGTAATTCTAAATAAAGTTGACCCCTAATTGTAGTTCATATAAGATGGCGTTATGGTCGGTATTTTCATATTCATTCGATACTCTCCAATTTGTAACTTCGTCACCATTTATACCTTTAGTTATTAATATATCCGACCAACCTTGGCCTAATGGCCCAACATAAGTAGGCATGATTTCCGGCTGATTATGAATTATGCAGTCATGTTGTATGACAATATCAATTACGGCTGCACCCCTTTTGTTCGTAGGTCTCTGACCCCATAAGGTTGACTTTGCTTATGGTTTGACTCAACATTGCTAAACTGATAGCAGCGAACCAAGTTCTTTCTTCCCATTAGGATTAGTTTTAATGTCATTGGTAATTTTTACTTTAATATTATCCTTCGTTATCTTCATTTTCTCTGTGTAAAGCAAATGTTACTATGATTGATTTCAATAAATAGTTTTATAATTTCAAGCTTCAATGTGCTTCATTTACAACATATTTCTTTACTATGCTCTAAAACATAGGTAAAAATATAAATACATAAAAGGACGTAAATTTGTCACTGCATCTCTGTTTGTTTGCTTAGGAAAGTATATTTCTAGGGGGGCGCGGAGTAGTTTATTTTTCTGAAAAGGGGGCTGTAGGTAAAATAAGTTTGGGAATCGATATCCTAGGAGATATGTTTAACTATTTACCAGCTTACAGCTCACTCTGTGGTTGCCTGAATTTTCTCTTAGGCAATTAAGGAAAGGTTGTCTAGATAATGCCAAGACAACTTACCTAAAAGATTAGCGGAGTTCTCACGCGTGCACGACCTATGAGATTTTTCAGGAAACTTGATTTATACTCTATGCAAGTTTAAAAATAATAGTACCATTAAAGCTTTCTTCTTTTAAAATTACCTTAGTATTTATGACTGCCGTAGAAATTAAATGAAATATTTATTAGCTATCTTTTTCTATTTTTTATGCATAAAACTCGTAAATTAATGTTAGAAACGCTACTTCTAGGGCAGATTATAGCCAAGAATAGGCAATATTTGTTGAACGAAGCAGCAAACGATAAAATTTTATTAAATCACAGTATTGAGGAACAAAAGAATTGTGTTACAGGAATAAGTGTAATTATTCCTCTACAGATCTTTGTGAACTTAGTATTTTAGTAGGGATGAGGGGGGGGGGTATTAAAAACCGAATCGCTTCTCCTTCTAAATCTCAGGCATTATTTAATTTTCTCCTTTTTTTAAAGTACTTTATTAAAATAGTTCTCCGATTTAAAATTAAAAGTAAATTACTCCCGATTTATGAAATTAATTTTAAATTAATTTCCTACAAAAGAATTTTGACACTGAAAAGAATTAGCTCCAAACTTTGATTAAATATGTGGCACAGATAACACAGAAAAATATTTTTATTCCCTTCGATTAAATTTAAATCACATCTAAAGAATAAGTAATGATTTAGTTGTTTCAAATCAAATACACAACAAAATGGAGGCTAAAACAGTAGAACCCTGTTAAAATAAATCCTTGCATTGTCACAATATATCTTGCTTTGTCCAGATTAATCAAACATTCTTATTCCAACAAATTAAATTTATGAAGAATGAAATATTTTCTTTCCCAGAAATTTTTAAAAATGATATAAAATAAACTTAGGAGAAAGAACCCAAGGAAGATTTAATTACTGAAACGTCAAAAGATTTTATTTTGTTTTCTATTAGACTGTATTTAATTACTAGAAATGCAATAAAATTTCTAGTAATTAAATACAGTCTAAATTTATACATTTACGAACTTTAAAGATTATTTCAAGCCCAGAAAACTCTTTGAAAGAAACTTTCTTTAGTAAATTTGTTAAACCACCTCTCCAAAAAATAAATATATAAATAAATAAATAAAAATTAAGACTTTCATTAAAGATATTTTAAGACTTTCATTAAAGATAGTTGTGAAAAGAATGAACAAACGTTGAAAAAGAACGAACAAACGTCATCTTTCAAAAGAGTCCAGATAAATTTATAAAGTTCAATTGCTTTTTTAAATGTAGGTACGAACATTTTCAGTTTCACAAAGATCAGAAAAAAATTTATATGTGAATTAAATACCTTTTAGCCTTTTAATTCCAGCAACTTGTTGCAACCAGAAACTGAAGAGAAATGTCATTTTTCTTCAGTAGCTGGTTAAGTACTGAAGAGAAGTCTCAAAGTAAGTCTCAAACTTTAACATTACGTAAATCAGTTATTGTGGACTATTTTTATGCTAAATTATGTAGAGATAATTCCCAAACATATACAGATTATTTTCAAGAGTTTCCTGTTTGGGGAAATTTGTCAAAATGTCTTGTAGTCGCAAGACAGTCAAACGGTTATCATATCAAAACCAAAGTCTACGGGTTCGAGTCATTACAAACCGTAATATATATATATATATATATATATATATATATATACGTTAAGGGAGTGTGCATTTCCAGTTTAATTGCAAAAAGGTACTTACCAGTTTTTAGTTCAGGCAGATTAACTGCTGGTGTTTATTCATGAAGAAAATCCCACATGAACTTCGATAAATATATTATGCATTCATTTTATATTCTATGTATTTTTTTGAGTATTTCATGTTTAACTATGTTTATCTCAAACACAATTATACATAACTATATAAACAAGATGTATATAATACATAAAGAATATATTTTTCACACACATTCGCACAAACAAACATCATATATATATATATATATATATATATATATATATATATATATATATATATATACATACACGGAACACAGAGATATTTATCAACTCTTAATGTAAGCTTGATACATGAATCAAAAGGTATTTTTGAAACAAAATAAATTTATATTCTTTATTATCGAATGACTTCCTCTAAAATTGTCTTAATCACGGTTGAAATTCGAAGGAAAATGTACAGTTTATTTCGGTCAGAAATAGTTATATTTATTTCTTGGCACACATTTTTGAGAAAAAAACGCTAAGAGGGCGATAAAATACATTAAAGTCAAGTTTAATACTTCAGTTCTAAGACGGAAAAAATCATATTAATAAAGACTTTCAGCAAATGTTTTTAATTAGATCTTTTTAAATATTTCCGGTTAGACGAGAAACTATTCTGAGTTCAAAATATCGGGCACCAACTTACGGTGACTCAAGAGACAGGTCTACAGTAGGTAATCCAGTTGACCATTATAACGATTTAATTCTTGTTCCCCCAAGTTTAGCATGGCTAACTCTCAATTACCTACTAATGATCCTTTTCTTTTCTTTTTTAATGGGTTTAAGGAAGTTTTCAGTTGTACTGTTTTTCTTTCGTACGTTTCGGAAGTAACTCGGAATATAAAGTATGCACTTTATTACATTTGCAGTTAGTAGATGTCAACTATTTCTTATACTTTAGCGGATGCGCTTTTTGTATTACTTGTTTTACAGTTGGTTAAGAGCGTTAATGTCACAATGTACTATGTTTTGTGATGAGCCTTTTTTTAAAAACCTGCGTAAAAACCTCGAGGGGATATTTATATTATGTTTTAATCTAACCTGATACGCATTCAGTATATATGCACATTATGTTGTTGTTGTCGTGTCTGCGGAAAATCCGCAGAAGAGGGGGTGCCATTGCCTCAAGAGAGGTTGGACTTCTATACGCCGCACCCCAGTCCGGTGTACATATGAATACAAGGAAATAGAAACATAAATCACACAATCACAGAAGAATTTTTTTATTAAAAAACGATGACATTGGTGATGCACGATGGGTTGCAGCTCCCCTTTCCTTTTGCAGGCGGAAGACTTACGAGTTCACCAGAATACAACCAAGTCTTATGCGGGAATCGTCCCCGCACCCCCGGCTCTGCAGGCTGATGCTTTAACCACTGAGCCACTGGGCGACGTACATTCATGTACTAATATCATATCATCATTCACTTACAGTAGTGCACCCTCAATGGAGTAATATTTAAAAAAAGTATGAACAGACATAAAACGTCTAATCTATATAAGAGAAAGAGTTGCTTATTTCAGTCGTGGGTTCAAACTCTTCAGGACTGATGAGGAAAAAGATGGTGTGGGAGTTTCAGTTCTCTTTACGAAGAGTAATTCCTCCTAAGGCAGGGGTTCTTAAACTTATGTAGTCCGAGGACCCCCCTCTTGAACAACATTTCTTTTTGCGGACCCCATCCCAACTCTAGGCATTTTAAGTCGTTTATGAGACTTAATTTCTGGCTCAATAATCTCATAGGCACTACGTTATAATAAATATTGGTAAAAATCCATCGCTGGTTATTTTAATAAATGGTTTTCCGCATTTATAGAGACGAACATTTTTATTAGGACATAGAATAAAAAACATAAAATGAATAAAAACAGTAGTAAAAAGAATTTTAAAAGATAAAAAACATAAAATGAATAAAAACAGTACTAAAAAGAATTTTAAAAGTTACAAATCCTAATACATTAAACTCATACAAACATTTCTTGGTCAAATATTGGTCAAAATAGATCTATCTTATTATAATATGTTTTCTGTTAATGATTTTTACTTAATGAGATGGGTGCAGTGGTTCTCTTGACACCAGAACCGCAATGTCAGGCTCCATGGTGGAAAGTTTTATTCTGAGGTCCGCTTCTATATTGAGTTTGTTTCTATACTTTAATTTCATAAATATAACAGTACCGAAAGAGCCTGTATACATAAATATGTTGTGCAGAACGGAATAAAATGTTTGAGGGCTTCATTTGCAACTGCAGGGTAATCAGATCTGAGAAATAACCAAAAGTTTGTGAGTTCGTTTTTGTTGAATTGTAGTTTCAAAGACTTATCGCATGATAATTCCACGAGAATATCTTGTTCAAGTATAGATTGTTAATATCAAAATTGTTTCGTGGATCCCCTGTAATGGCTACGCGGACCCCCAGGGGTCCGCGGACCACAGTTTAAGAATCTATGTCCTAAGGGTTAAATATCTGTAATCATTAATAATTTTTGGGAGAAGGAGTAGAGACCTAAGTCAAGATACCCTGCAAATAGTGCGTTTAAAATTAAGAAAGTTAGATTTCCCAATCAATTGGCTTGTTTTAAAATTGGATTCTTCTAAGACCAAAATTTTTAAGGTTCTGATCACAAAAAATCTCTGTATTGACGAATATATATATATATATATATATATATATATATATATATATATACATATTGATATCTTAAATATTTCTGCACTTCCAAAATTCTGGCAACAGTTCATTTAGAACCCATTTATTTTCTAACTCGACAGCAATGTTGTCCTTGAATCGCGGACCGTGTAGAGCTGGTTCGATGACATTGTGCAGGGACTGGATTAAATTCTTAGAAAACTACTATAATTATAAGCAATTTTCACAGCAACTACAGAATTCTGATTAAGAATATAGTACCTGAAAACATGTAAACCCTTCAACAAAACAAAAAAAAAAACAAAAAACAAAACCAGATAAATTCCGAACTAATGCACTAGTTCAGAATATTTCTAAATCAATTTATCTGTATTATTTTAAATATTTCCTTGAGTTTGGAGTAAATAAAATCTTTTGATCAGAAGGCTCCAGATGTTATACACAATCGGATAAAGATCCCTTGTGTTAAAGAGAACTTTTATGAAGTATACAAAATTACAAATTAGTGAAATTAAGAAGAATGTTTTCTTTTATATTTAGAGTCCCTAATGTGTGCTTATATATCTCAATATTGTCACTACAGAGAGATAAAAGAAAGAACTAAAACAGAAGTTTAAACAAGTTACATATCTATAAGTTTGGACTCGTATTAGTGGTTTGTCTTATAAACACGCAAGTTTTATTTAATAAATTTATGATCTGAAAAAGCGTAGAAATGTTATTGAGCTTTATGCGTCTAGTATAATTATTGAATTTAGCTGCGTGTTTTTATAATAACGAAATTTTTATACTTTATATATAACGGTATCTATGTTTTATGAGATAAGTGTACTTACATGAATTCTTCAGTATAAAATGGAAACGATTTCTGTTCCAAAACGATATTGATATTTTTATTGCTTGTTTCAAAATGCGAAAAAAGTAACCAAAATATATGAATGTTACCCTTTTGAGTTGTAGTATTTTAGAGGTATGTCACTGCAAAAATATTGCATTTAAATTTTCAAGTCAGCTTAGATTTAGATTTTTTTCATGCTTGGATAAAAAAATGCCTTGGAGAGCCAATTTTTTTTATTTATTTAGTACCTTTCAGCGCATCGTTAGATACTATTTTGTATTTAAACTGTAATAGAAATGTGAAAAAAATCCCTTCTCAAGAAAAAAGAATTATTCTCTGTTTTGGATAATTCGGTTCCTCCCAATTCTCTAAGGCGAAAAGTGGAAATTTTTAAAGTTCATTGCTCTAAAAGTTCTACAGACTGAAAGATTTTATTGTATCTAGCATCATATTATTCAAGTTAGCACACTTAAAACGAAATAAAAGGAACGGCTGAGAACATTTTCATAGTTTGACAGCTGTTATTTACTCGCGCATTCTTTTTAACTATAAATGTCATTAGTGTTTGAAGCTATTTATTCTCCACAGATCTGTTACAGACATTTTATTGCATCCTAATTGAAAAGAATGAAGGACTATAAAAATTTATGTAATTTAAAAATTATACCTTATATTTCCAGAGGTAGATAAAGTAACTGTGTGTTATACTATAACTTTGAATACGTTATAATTTCATTAAAAAAATTTTAAACTTATTATCCATTTTTATATAAGCTTGAGGCAAACTTTTACAGTTTAATTTTTTTCGTTCCTATGGAAAAGCACTTAACGAAATCAATCTACAAGGTTTTAAACACATACACATTAAATTTAATGCACTTATAGCTATGGTTGAACAAAGGAAATGTTCTAAGAATGCAACATCTTTCTATATTAAATTTGCTAACGAATTACTGAGTTCTGTCGATGCAAATTCAATTCTATACAACTATTTAATGTTTCTTATTTTTAGAATAATAACCCATACATAAGTTTTAATTTACTTTTTTACATTACACTTTATAAAACACAGTAGAGAAAATTGGATTTTAAATAGTAAGGCTATAATTTATTGTATGTGTAAAGAATATTCCTTTTAGGGCAAGTTAGATGTGGCACAATGACTTATTTAAGCATTTTTGTAATTCGGAAAGGCATTGTTATTCGAACACTAATGGTGTAACCTAATATGGAGTTTTAAATGATTTTTCTGCTTAGCAGGGAAATTAAGATAGTATAACACTTTATAATGCATTGAAAGCCTTGTGGCGGCCCTGTGGTACAGCGCGCCGGCTTTCGGCAGCGAGGGTGCTCGGATCGAATCCCAGCCACGAAAAATGCCTCCGTTTGTGTCGTCCCTTCATAGGGGGCGATGTTGGTCCACCTGTGTGGTGCCCCCCATAATAAAGAGATCAGCAAATCCGCGGTGATAATAGGCGAATGTTTAAAGGGACAAGGCCTCCGCAATGGAGAAAAAAATACATTTAATGCAGAAAATAGATTCTTATTATTTTTCGGGGAATTAGCAAACTAGGATAGATCACTTTAATATAACAATTGATTCCTACTAGACATTGAGTTCTGCTAGACAGCATACGAATCAAATTTTATATTCTGCTAATATATGACTGAAGATCTTACCAAATGTGCCGAAATCGAACCCCGAATTATTAATTTCTGGATTTATTCTGAAAAACTAACACAATCAACAGCAACATAATAAATATTTATGATAGCAACTATGATTTTTAAAAAAAATACATATTAAAAGGATTATAGGGAGAAAAATCCGAAAGAAATATCAGAAATATATTAAAATACTAGCTAAATACCCGTGCTTCGCTACGGAGTATATTCAAATTACATACAACGGTCAATGTATGCAATTAATGCCAATATATATATATATATATATATATATATATATGTTTATTTATAAAAAAATCGTAACGGATATTTTTATAGACAAAATAATGTAGAAGAAAGTATTCAAATTAAATGTTATAGAACATACTAAAGAATATAATACAGTTAATATAGTACAGTTTGAGGAACATTTCTCTTACTGTATTTTAATATTGTTTTGGATAATGTCCAATAGTCTGCCGCAAATTTTTTTGTCAATTTATTTCGTTGTTATGCACGTGCTGCAAAATTAGTTTAAAATATCACAAAAAGAAAAGAAACCACGTGATCAGCATTTAATAAATTAAATTCTAAAAATTAATCTTTAAAAATTCACCAAAAATAAGAAAATGGAGGTAAAGATTCGAAAAAGATTTAATTTTAAAAGAATTTTTACGATCTTTCTCGTGATATAAATTTTATAACCCCCAGATTATTATTTTAAATGCAAACTTAAAAGAATGTTACAAAAACAGATTAAAAATTTAATTTAAAAAAATCTAAAAAGAATTTTTAAAAATCTTTCTTAGTGCACCCCTACACTATAAGAAGAATCACCATGCAAAATTTCAACCCTTTAGGTCCAACGGTTTGGTCTGTGCGTTATCTGTCAATCAGTCAGTCAGTCAGTCAGTCAGTTACGGAATTTTTTTTATATGTATAAATTTAGTTAAAGAACGAGCAAAAAACTATTTCTTTCTGAAAATTAGATTTGACAATTTTTTCAGAATAATGCTAACAAGCATTTAGAAAACTTACATAACGAATAAATACCCTTAACACTACCGAACAAATAAATATTAGATGTCTAATCATAGTACAAAATAAGTGGAAAGATAAATCCTGTTTATACTTTGTAGAGGCTTCAAATAATCAATACAATCATTTTTGTTAAGAGCTTTATTTCTGAATTTTTGATGATTGTAACAAACAATTATTTGATTTTTGAGGACAAAAGTTTTCTCTTATGTACTTACAGCGAAGTCTCTCGTGAGATCTATAGTTATACGGTAGTGAAGGAAATAATGCAAAATTAACATCGATTGGAGGCTTCAGGCGAATCAGGGAAGCGAAGGGAAGAAAAACTCTAAACCATTGAAATTGATTGAGGGGTTACAGTACGAAATGCAAATTCGAGACACGTTTTGGCGATCTTTTCTAAACCAGTTTCCACTCATTTTTTGTACAACTGTGATTCCAGAGTGAATGGCATCATGAACGTAGACTGTTTTCTTGTCTGCAGCCAGCAATAACTATTACCAGGAGAAAATTTTCGTCTCTGTTTATGCTATATAGAAGTAATAAAGACGTCTCGATAGGTTGAAGTTTGGTTTTTTTAATATCCCAGAGGCTACCATATAAAAGAAAAGAGTTTGAATAGTCTGTCTCCCTGGAAAAGGGCGGGCAAATTCCATAGTCCTTTGCAAATAACAAGAAGGCATTTCACTAAATATTTTCTATATTATATTTTTTTAAGATCCTGGATTGGGAGTTTGGGCGTAACGTTACGTGTACACTAATGTTGCACAGCTGTTTGATCAAATATACTATAAAGGCCCTGTTTTGTTCTTCATAACAGCGTTGAAGATGAATATCATATATATTACAAGCGTTTTTTTTATGGAATATGGTTAAATAATAATATAAACAATTAGTTTTCTGTAATTCTAGGAATTTAGGCATAGCTGTCAACTCTTTACTAGGAATACATTCTTATTTATTTTACTTTTAGAAAGATTCAAAATTTTCAAGTGTAAGTCTTAGTTTACTTTATAAAGAAGTTTATGAGAGTAAAAGTTAGACACTTAATTTAGAATCTTTTGTTTGATATATTAAAATACGTTGTGAAATGCAAATTAGTTTAAACACACATGATTATTTTATTTTTCGCCAACATTATTAACATCTTAGTTTTTCCACATTTTACGACAGATGATAGATTGAAGCGAAATGCTATTTTATTACTTAGAGGTCTGTGTGTTATACCACTCGCATTTTAAGTTCTCTCAAACATTTAAATTTGTATTTCTCTGTTTTCTGTGACTGTAACTCAGTTTTGTGATTCACATTTTGTGATTCAATATGAACAATGAACATCACACAAGAGATAAGCTTACTCCTCTTTATTAGAGATGACAAAGACCGACGTAACTTGACATACTCTTTACAGATATATATATATATATATATATATATATATATATATATAAACACAAAAATCCATGAAAAATCAACATTAAAAGCCCTATTATTATTAATTGTCACTGATAATAATTTCCAACTGAAAATTATTTTTATCTATAGTTTTACTTCAATATAATCGTCCTTTTCATTCACAGCCACGCACAACGATAATAATTACCATAACGATGCTTCCTTTAAGATGAACTTGGGATTTTTTTTAACATTTTTTATCCGTTTAGTTGAAATGACATTTTTCTCTTATGCTTTGTTGATTTTACCCTATTTGTGAGGAAAACTATGAAAGTATAGGTTTATGAGAGTATGGTTTTACTTTACCAATCAGATACATAGTAATCTTTTAAATAAAGAAATTTTGGAACCATATATAAAATATCGTACAAAGCAACCTTTCTTTTAACATAATGCTTCACATTGGCTAGAAAGAAATAGACTCGCGCTCTGAAATCCGGTAATTACGATAGACGTTGGATGAAGCAAATTCATTGCTGTTATTTTTGGTTTGGAGAGCTTCAGTCATTTTTTGCAACACGGGTCAAAATTGACCGGAATTAATATTTGTCCGTTAGTCCAAAGATTCAATCATTGAGATGGTCTTGCAAAGTCCTGGATTGTCATGCCAGCATTTTCGGCTATTTTGAAGGGTTCCTCACCACATACATATACTTGTACACAACACTTCCCTGCCAGTTTCCCCCTATGTTTTTCTTTGCTTTCCGCTAATATAACAATTTCTCTGGCGGACTCAGGTATTTGGTTTCCAGGTCTTATTTAAAATTCTTTTCTCCAATGGTCCGATTGTTTTGTTGAATCCTGCTCTTTTGGTTTACGTGGTGCAAGTCGGATGCAGACCCACTGTAGCGTGGAATTTAACGCTACAGTTAATATGTGCTAATTTTGCCCCAATTTAATCTAGAATTTATTTAATATCAGGAAATACTTTAATTCAGTCACTCTGTCAAGCAATATTTCACGTTAAGAGGTGTGTTTCTAAGCCCCAGCTTGGAATTCAGGGTGGTCTCCCTTAACAACATCTTTGTTCATTCATGCACATCTGTGCGTAAATAGAATCAACTCGATATTGTTGAAGAAATCTTTACGGTTCTATTTTCCCTGTGTACGGTTTTATTATTCAAGTTACGGTTCTCTTGCTGCAAGAATTTCTTTAAACTACGCTTTCCGGTTTACGGGCTAACAAACAGCGTACCATCTATCAAAACCCCTTTCGAAAGCAGTTACTCATTTTCACGGTGCTCAAGGTGACGTTTCCATAATACACGCCATTTCTCTTGCCCCCAAAGGCAATACCGTCAATTGATTCTGTGCAGCTTTTGAGAAAACCGCTTTGGCGATAAATCGCCAAATTTTGGTGAATTTCAAAAGTCGCCAGGTCTCACCTGCTCAGCCAATCACCGCTTTTTAAACTTGCCGCGCCTTTACGTCATAAGCAGATGGTTGCAACTTTTCGCCCGTTATCGCCCTTTTAACTTAATGCGCGTTCTGCCTTCACACTACGTACGCTACGACGCTTGGCAGCTTGGCACACAACTTTCGTGTAACCCCCTCTTCATATACTCCTGTCTGAGAAGAACTTGAATATGCAGATACGCACTCACTTACTTACACTCTTAGACATACTTTGAGAGATCACGAGTTTTTTGCTGTGTATATAGGTCGTGCCTTTTAGAAGCCCCTCCAGAATGCGGCTCCTTCTTGCCTAATTCTGTGAGGAAGCTATACCAGTTTTGATGTATAAGTATTTTGAACCATCATGATTTTTTTATGTATTTTTGCTAATTAAGATGAAAATTCCGAAGTGATCCTGAATAGATATCTGTTCGACCTAATAATTGGCTCGATCTCTTATTCTTCTTCATTCACACTTGGTTCCCGGATTGCAGAAGACGATGGCTCCGCCGTTGTCGCCTTTAGAAACAATCACTATACAACGACGTTACCGGCCAACATATCTACTGAAGCTAGTTAGGCTTCTAAATTCTGCATCACGTTTCATTGAAAAGCGGTTATCATCATCGAAGCAATTTTTGCTTGTTCCTAGCTCCACAAACTTTCTTGACTGGGTTCATCGGTTTCTTTTTCAACATAGAATTACTGTCCTATTTCCCCATTCTTCATTAGAGAATTGATGCCGCTTTTCTTCATTAGAGAATTGATGCCGTTCCCTCTCTTCAATATAGAGATAGACATTATTTCCTTCATTAGAGAAATTATTTCTTCATTAGACCCACCTCCTCAAATTTTGATCAATACGCCATAAATTGTATCCTTCCTTAAACTGAATTCTTAGCAAGGCATTCTAAACTTCAAATTTAAACCGGGAGAATAATTTACTGCATTTTTATTTCAATTTATCTATGGATGTACTCGAAAACTCTGATATTTAGATCGTCTCCTTTCATTCTATTTTGAAATGTCTATGCTTCAGCCACTTGACAAACAGTTAGAGCCAAAAACAGAAGAGAATGTATAAAAAAATTAAAATTACGTTTAATGTGTGGTAATCCGCTTTATCATTCTTTTTTGCCAAGTCGTAATTATTAGAGAAAGTGTCGTCTACATATTTCAGAAAATATGATTGTCAGTGTTTCGTCAAATTTTAAAAGATCCGTGAATTTTTGGCCAAAAAAGTTGTTTATGTCAACCCGCAGCCTCTCTACTCTCCTGATTCGGCCCTTGCGGACTTGTTCCCGAAGTTAAAATCCACCTTGAAAGGTCGACGATTTCAAACAATGGAAAAGATCGAAGAAAATTCGCTGCGAGATTTACATGCCATCCCACAAAAGGATTTCCAGGAGGCATTCCAGCAATGGAAGACACGCTGGGAATGGTGCATAAATAGAGGAAGAGTGCATTTTGAAGGAGACATGTCTGATTGAAAGGTACTTCTATCAGTTATTAATTTATTTTAAAAGTTCGGTTTCTCTTTGGAGAGACCTCGTATAGCATGTACGAGACTTTTCCTGTTATCATAAAAATCAAGATTTCATAGCTTTTCATCATGTATTTAATTTAGTAACGCTTGTACTAAAAGAGGAAGATGGAAAATCAAGATGTAAACGCCAAACTCAGTCAAAATCGTACGCATGAATCACTGTTTATAGTTAAACTTTTCCTCTCTAGAGCTAGACACCCAGCTGCTGTGCAATGTTCAATGAAATTTCTATTTATATTACATACAGTATATACTTTCTTCTGTGACTGGTCTTCACTTTTGCCTGTATTCTATTTTGAAATAGATTTCATCATTATCAGACTTCGACAGTGCACCCATACTTAACGCTAGATATGCACTGAGATATATTTTCATAGATACAAATGAAATTATTTTCCTCCGCTTATTTGACTGGTAAATTCAAAGATTATTATTGTGATGTTTTAATGATGATGCTGCGCTTTGAATCCCGTAACTAATGGTCACTGACAAAAACAGGGTAATGCCATTTGTTAAAATGAGACCTACCACTAACGATTCATTCATGTATAATTACAGCATAATGTTTCATAAAATTAATTAGAGTTGCAAGGGCTATCATACTTCTAATACATAATACCAGTGTCAAGTGTTTCTGTAGTTGTCGCCAGATAACTGCAATACATATGAGGAAACTGAAACTCGAATTTGAAATACTTTTGTGATAGTATTTATTTAATACATGTTAAAGCCTCTCTCTGTGTTGAATTAACAAATCTCAATCGTATACAAATACTGTAAAGGTTGCTGCATTGTTAGGTATAATTTTCCTAACACAATCGATAAAATGTACCATTGTTGGATTAAATATAACAATTAGCAGTTATTTGATGCGTTACTTGCTTAAATATCATTAGAATTTGATAACTAAAAGCATTATACATTACCGATTCAATTTTCGTTTATTTCTTTACTGCAAACTCAAAATAAGAGAAATGAAGTATGCCTAGCAAAATGTTTAATAAAAAGATACACGTGTTTAAGTAACCCTGAAGAATTATGAATATTAGTTTACGATTCAAGAAAAAAGTCACTAAAACTTTGAAATTTTCAGATCATATTTTTCATTATTTACAGTAAGCAGTATCTATTTAACACAATTCACGAGTATTAAATACAAAATAATCAGGAAATGAAAATCAGCATTTTGTAAGAGAACTTTTTTCTGTAAATGATTAAATAACAGGAGGTGCTTTACTACATTTTAAGAAAATCTTTAAAAACTAGAATAAGTTGCTGTTACAAAAAAGACCGAAGGGGACAACAGGAAGGGGTGAGAAAAATGCTTGAATATTTATGGCAAAAACCTTTTGGAATCTAGAAATCCACGTTCACAGTGTCCGGGCGACGGCTAGTCCAAAGAACAAAAGCTGTTTATCACGTAACATAAATTCTCTTAAAAGGAAACCTCCCCAATGATAAATTTGATCTCGTGTGTCTAGAGCCATAGAATAAATGCGCCGGACTAATCGATCATAAATCAAAGTCAGTGCCTTTCAGTTAATTCGAATAGAAACGAAGTCTCGAAATTACTGTATTAAGATTTAGGGTTAAAAATAATTTTAACCTACTTTACATCACACCAGATAATTTGAACAAATATTTAAAGGCCATTTGGGATAAATTCTTTTATCTTTACCTGGTAACGTTTAGAGATTCAAATCAAATGCTTTACCCATTTGGTAATTTTAGAAAGATTTCCTTTATTTATGATTGGAGTAGTATTCGTGCGATGTAGGGTGTCGGTCATTGTCGTAGATCTTTATTAGGGGGGTCTAGGCAATTGAAGGAGACAAATTGTCTGGGGATCTGAACCCTTTTCCTTGGTCATTAGGATGGTCTTCCCAAAATGAGGCTTCTTTACGATATACAATTTAAAGGAAACGACTACAATTGAAGGGAAATTATTTACGAACATTTATCCAAAATAAAAATTCAGTAGAGAATGTATGTGTAAATGAGAGCAAGAAAGTATGTAGAAAGTAAATGCCCACGTGAGTGAATAGCGTCGCAAAAACATAGAATAGTGAAAAAAAATAATTTTTAGTTTTTCATCCAAAATTTTAAGATTTATTTTTCGGACAAAATTAAAACATTTGATATTGAAAATTTTATTTAAAATTTCTCTTTCTCAAAACTAAAATTATGTAAAAAGGTAAAAGTTGTAGTTTAGTCAGATAATTTATATTTATTGGCAAAAGATTTTATTTATCTATGTTTATGCGGTGCTAGCTGCTTTTTTCTTCATCAGAATATGAAGTAAATTACTGTGGCATCCAATGCGGTGTAGTGTCCATTTTCATTTCGAAGTATATTGAAGGCTTTTTAAATTCGTGAATTATGTGTGTATACATACCAGAAAAAAATAAATTACGAATATGCATATTGAAATATCATTCATCATGATAAAGTTTATGATAATATATACAGCAGGAGAGAAAAAACTCCAATACTCGAGTATTTTTGGTGTATTGGATGACATATGCGAATTACAATAAAGATTTTCAACATGAATACCTTGAGATTTCAAAACAAGAGACCGTTATATTTAACGGATTCTCGGGAAAGGGGAAAACTAGAAATTTACATTTAATAATTACCACTGGTTGAATAACAGTGGTTCTCATTGTGTTTTACTAGGGTAGTAACCAGATTCTTTTTGAGTGATGACAATCATTATTCACTGTGCCTCTTTCAAATACAATATGGAAAAGGAACACAGACTCTGTAAGCTAGCTTTGTGAGTTTTGCCAATTACTTACGAAAAAGCAACGCTTCACTGATTCTTCAACAATTCCTGTTGTTCGCTGTAAGGAAACATCTTTTGTTCACGGCCTTCTAAAAACTTACGCAGACAACTTCTTCATTGATTTCTACCCGTACTTGGATGATTTTAGCGCGCTTGTTTTTGAAAACTATAAAGATAACTAGCATTTAATTGAGAATAGGAAATATATTATTTTACATAACTTTTCCGTGAAATGAATGAATCTTCACGATTGCTAGATAGTGAGAAAGGTAATTTGCTGTTATGGGCTGTATAACGGGCAATCAAGGACCAGAAGTGAAAAATTTCTTCTCTGAGCAAGGAATGGTGGCGGTGGGGTGCATATGTGTCTGAGAGACAGAGGGGTGTCTCATATTTAACAGTTCAAAATTTCTCCTTGCTTTTGTTGAGGCCAAGTAAAGTTAAGAGGAAACAAATCTTATTTGGGAAGCTTGGTGAATAAAATTACAGTGAATTGGTACAATTAAAACTATGATTTAGATGTTATAAAATGTTAAGGTTGGCTTATTTTATATTTTAGATCTCGTAGAAGTGCACGAAAGGAACATCTGTTATGTGACATTTGATGTATGAGGTAGCTAGTAAATTTTCTTCTATCAATATTACTTTAAAAAAGAAAAGATGTATTACATATAGAAAAGCATGCATAGACTGAATTAAACATAAGTGAAGTTGAAACACTTTCCACTTTACTTTTGTGCTGTTTAGAATCTTCTGCTACTAATTTTTACATCATGAAGAGGTGAGGGTTTTCCCCTCGCTCGGTAGAATTAATTCAGTATCTCAGGAGTTTTTAAATGAGTTACTTCAAACTAGTCTTATTTTGGTAAGAAATTTTAAAGATTATCTATCTACCTATCGTTTTGACTTTCGTATTTACCTTTCTCTCTGTACATATATTTATATCTAAACATTATGCCAAAAGTTCTTGATGCATTCTCCAGTGCGCTTAAATTTTTCAATGGAACAAAATGGGAAATGTTATGTAAATCTAACTGAATTTATGAAACATGCGCAATGTTTGTAGTTTCTTTAGACTTTTGAAGTTTATGTAATACGTGAAGAGAAGGGTAATAACCGGATGATGTTAATCAACTTACGCAAGAAACAAAAATGACTGTGTAAGTGTATCATTATAATCAAGATTTATGCTTGTTTCTAAAAAAAAAGTCTGAAAATTCATTTATATATACAGTGGAATCTCGATCTATCGTTTTTCAAGGGACCGATTGAAATGAACGATAAATGCGGAAAAACGATAGATGCGGAAACATAACAAAGCAATATGATCGTTGGGACTAGATAAAATGAACGACACATACGGAAAAACGATGGATCCGAAAACGATCGATCGAGATTCCACTGTATATATATATATATATATATATATATATATATATATATATTGTTAAAATAGTATGTTAGAAAAAGAACACCTTTCACCATCCTTGCCTTTCAATTTGGTTAGATTTTCCCTTATAAGCTCTATAAATGGGAACTGCCTGAAAAAAATTTCCACAACAAGCAGTGTTCTGAAATGGAATTGATGGGAAAATTAAAAACACCATGCTTTCTTGTAAAAAGCTATAAACAAAAAACAAATCTAATAAAAAATAAACGTTTTACCGCATTTAATAGAACTTATCAGAGAGTTGTAAAATCTCATCCTTACAAAGAAAGATGCAAATAGAGAAATAAAACTTTTTTCAAGTTTTCCTTGATACTAAAGTAGCAGAACCCTATTTTATAAAACTAAATAATGCTTAAAATAATTTTATGCCAAATATTCTATTTGACCTCCAGATAAAATAAATAAAAGCGTTCGTAAGGGTGTGAGAAGATTAAGAGAGACACTCGGTATGAGAGGATGGGAGGCTGTGACAAAGAGTAAAAAAAAAATGAGATCTCCCGTAGAGGCAGAATACCGTCCTCGAGGTTTGGTTTATTTCGAGGTCTAAACAGGCGGCCCCTATAGTGGCCCCTTAAAGAAAAAAAAAGAAAAAAAAGAAAAAAAAGGAAAAAAAAGAAAGAAGAAAAAAAAGATGAACCGTTAGAAAGCAAACGACGAGCATTCATGATGAAAAAACAATAAGTGAATGAAAAAGAAGTACCTCCTAAAAAGAAAAAGGAATATTTGGTGAATGGAATTCGAAAAAGGAGAGTTCCTCACATCAGTGGTATAATTCCAAACGTAGAATACCTGCCTCAGATTTAGAAAACACGAGATAGTTCTCAGTTGTTACGAAACAATGTGAAAAGAATATTAAATCTAAAACTTTCATGTGGTAATTACGACACACTCAAAGTAAACCTTGAAACTATTTGCTTGCAGGACTTACTGGAGTTCTAAGGGGGAGTGATCACAAATGAATATGTTTTTGTGTTCCCTTTTGCACGTCATTTTTTTCTATAAAAAGTATTTTATGGTTCACCTTGATAACCAAGACATGATTGCCAAACTGTGAAGAACGACACCCTCTACTCATAAAAAAAATTGGTAAATTCAAGGGGACTTTCATTCTGTTATACGTACAGTGCTTTGAACCTGCATAAAGTAACTTTCACCCTTATTTTTCAAATAAAATATTTCATCTCCCCCTTAAAATTGGACGTTCACCTTAATCTTAAGTTACTGCAAGGACTGAAATAGAAAATATGCAAGAATAATGCTCTTAAGAAACTAGAAAAGTTTCATAAATCTATGGATATTTATTATCTAATTTTTTTTAGAATATTAGGACATATACAGCAAGATGTAAATATAAACTAAATAAGAAAGCCAGTTTATAACTTCTAAGTAGTTAACATGTGGCAAATAACATAAACAGAGCACGTACATTATTTCTAGAAATTTTATTGCCCTTAATTACAAATTTGGATAGCTGATATAGAGAGAAGAGAAATGTGGTAATAGTTAGAAAAGTTGAAAAATGTTAGTTATTTCGATGGTAGAAAGTTCGATAAACTTGCTTTTCATTATGTAGATATCGATGTACTGTCCCTTATACCTTGCGATTCGTATCGACAAAGAGGTATGCAAAATCCTTTTGAAACGAAAATTATTAGCTTGCCATGCAACAAACTGAAGTTAAAAGAATGGATATTAATTTTAAATGCTTTTTCATTAATTTTTCCAAGTTTTAACCCTGCTGTGCAGTTATTAGAAAAATATAATGATTGCATCATGGATACTATGTTGATTCAAACTTCTCTATAAATTTTCCCCTGGTCTGTAACTAAAATCTTTACTACGTGAATTAAATTGTATTACTTATGAGTGTGTTTAAAAATACATCCAAGTTTATTTATTAGTTATAATCTAAGTTAAAATATATTCTAAGTTAACTTAGAATATATTTTAACTTAGAATAGAATTCTAAGTTAAAATATATTCTTTACACGACTCATTCGCAATCCTAATTCTCCAACATGAGTTCTGAAATTATGAGTACTCGAGGCCTAAATCATTATTGCGATTTTTTAAAATTATACTCGAAAGTCTATAATTTTAAAAAATCGCACCTAGGGGTTTATATGAATTTCTAGGGGTTTATATGAAATCAATGTCATATAAACCCCTATAATAAATGGGGGTCCTTCTCTAATATTGCCGGAATTAGAGAAGAAACTAGAGGAGTAGTGACCATCTTCAATAGGGTTCACTTAGGTTGACGATATCATTCATATAAAATAAATCTTTACCCTTTTAAGTAATTATAAGAAACGAAAGAATAAGCAGTGAAGTATAAAAGCATATGTTTCCCATAAATTATCACTTTTCATAGACGAGGGCTTCCTTTAATAGTAAAATAGCGTATCAAAGGGTAAGACATATTAAAAAAAATCAATACATCGTTCGAGGCTTTTAATATTCAAATTCCCGATCGATTAATCGAAGGCGTTTCTCCATTGATTTTGAAGATATCAAAACGAGTTTTCTCTACTTTCGGTTTAAAGTGATGAGGATTATCAACAACTAAATTGATGTTTCAAATAGGAATAGTTATAGCGTGAAATTGTTTCCTTGTTAGAAATAAATTTTTCAGGCATAATTGCTGTCAAAGTAAAATGAAGTAATGCCAGCCTTTGGAATTAGAAATTCTAAACGAGATTTGAAGCCCGTATGTTAATGCACAATAGTTTTTTTCAGATTTAGTATAATTTCTGCGAATCCGAGCATGACATACTAGACGGCAGCATTCGTGTCACTTTACACTTAATTGTACATTAAAACTTCGAAATATGAGAAAAAGTAAAACTGAAAGGAAATGAAGGGTAAACTTTTTTTGTGCATATATGTATTGAAATAGACAATATACAATGCAATATCCAGGCCTCTCAAGAGATGAGTAGTATGTTATCGAAAGGAATGTAATGCAATTAGAACTACAGAATAAATAATTCCGCGTATGAGAGTGAAATACTTCTTGACAATAATTTATGTGATTAGTAAAACTTTCATTTTCAAAATACTACAGTAAAAATTTAAATATTATGAACGGGTTAATTCAAGTGATATGATAAAGCAAAATGTATTAAAGTAGTCTCTTCGCTCAACTCTAAGGAATTCTACTTTTTTCCCAATACCAAAGAAAGCCAATGAATATTTCAGTTGAATAGTGGTTAGAGTTCTGAGATGCCAGGCAGCACTTTTTATGTTTTTAATAATTGATTAAAGATTGATTATTTCTAGAATAGCCGAAGACTATATTATTTAAGTTCTATAGATGGTATGAGGCCAAAGAGAGCCGCAAAATGTTTTTTTATATTTTATAAAGAACCACAAATTCAAAATTTTTTATGTACTGTAATTGCATATTTTCACAAATCCCATACAAGAACACGTATAAAATATAATTATGAAAAAGAAAATAATTATTTCCAAATTTTAGTAATAAAACTCAAATATAATAAAATATATTTATTAATAAAAAGTCTAATTACATCTAACAACAATCGTTGGCTAATACGGTTTGCGCGCACGTGCACTACAAACGGTTCAGGGAAAAAAATAAAACTAAAATTTTAATGGGAGTCGCACTTGACTCAACGAAGAGCCACATGCGGGTCTCGGATCCGCATTTGCCCATCATTGTTCTATATTTGTTTGTTTCTCTTTTTCAAATTTAGATAATTGGTTAATTTTATCACCCTACTTTAGAAAGAAATGCCACCCACATGGTGTAGTGGTTAGCGTTCTGAGATGCTACCCAGTGGGTTTGTGTTCAAATCCCGAA
The DNA here is from genome assembly GCA_907164885.2 of Dolomedes plantarius. Classification (NCBI taxonomy): domain Eukaryota; kingdom Metazoa; phylum Arthropoda; class Arachnida; order Araneae; family Dolomedidae; genus Dolomedes; species Dolomedes plantarius. The sequence goes on along the minus strand of OU015494.1, from coordinate 156,532,898 downwards.
TAAAGGCTGCTCGTTTCCGTGTAGTTCCATTGATAGGGAGCAATAATGGCTCACCTATATTGTGATCCCATATTAAAGTAGCCAGCAAAACTTCGCAGATCTTCATGAGACAATATCAAGAAGTACCTACTGTCAGAGACAAGTGCCTGCCGCGCACACACACACACACACACACACACACATATATATATATATATATATATATATATATATATATATATTTCAATTGTAAAGAGGAATGACTAATTTTTCCTAAACATTTTGGGAAATTTTCACTGTATTTGAAGCGGAGGGAATCTTAAAATTTCACCTCAGTAAACTTACAAATGTTTAGCAAAATAGGCTACCAACTCTTTACAATTCATAAATAGTCTTTTTCCCCCCCTAATGTGGAGGCACTTTGTCGTGAGACACTCGCCTTTTGTAATTCGCCGCTGACTTGCTGGATAGTTTATTACGGAAGCACCCTGTAGGTGAGCCAGCATTGCTCCCTATGAGGGGGACGACACAATGACGACCAAGCCCTATACGGGATTTGAACCAGAGCTCACTGCGTGGCAGCTCAGAACTCTAACCACTATACTATGTGGGCGTCGTAAATAAAAAATATCACACTATACATATAAAGTAGTAAAAGTTTGAAGTTAAATGTCATCAATAAATATACATGAATAGGGATTTCTTTAAGCTTATATTTGAATGAATAGTCTTACAAAGAAATCAAAATTCTGTACATATATAGTTTTAGTCGTTTTGCTAGTAGCCTTATTCTTGTCTCTATTAAGCCATGCAAGTCGACGTGAGTTGACCAAAGCAAAACCTCGAATGACTTCATTCTATCTTTCTGCTTGAATGACTGGAGAGGCTATATGTGCAAATATTATCTTACATTTTGATACGTTATAACTCCGTAAGGCACGAAAATTTTTTTATATTTAAAGAGTTTGACAGAGTTTTCTAAAGATGCATGCTCAATCCACGAGATTCTTGAACGTTACTCATTAAGTCTATCTACAAATCTCGGTGTAATATTTTTTTTTTTTTTTTAGTCTTGATATTCTCAAAAAATGTCTTCCAATTCGAGAGAAAAATAAATATGTCTATACATATTCCATCCCCTTAAACTTTTCTAATATTCCACTGCGGACATAAAGCAAAAATGATATCATTCAGTATTTTCGTCGAAATTTCTCGCTGCGAGTAATATTTTGATATATATTGGAAAAATTGAATTCACCCTAAGATCTAGATGTAGTGAATGGAATATGCACTATCTTCCCACCAGAAATACATTTTGTGAATAAAATCATTATTGTACTAAGGATTTAAAATATACTTCACTTATCAAGGAGTAAGTACAAATATCATGTTTACTTCCAAAACAATATTTTCTTTCATATTAAAAATCAAGTTTATGTCATACTAATGGTATGAAAAAGATTTTGTTTTTTGTATGATAAACTATTTTTATTAATAGATCTTAATTTAACTGACATGAAAACTTGTTACAAATCGCAAACATACGCTGGCATTGACAACGAGAACTTAAAGTTCAAAAAAGAACAAAAATCTAATCTTAATCTACACACTTAGAGCAAGATACACACTCAGAAATGAAACATTCCCACGAAGTCGGCTTTCAAAATCATCGTTGTCAGATTTTGTTTTCAAAATACGTAATGATACCGATGAGGAAAAAATATAGACGAGTTCCAGCCATTGAGTTTTACAAAAATTGTATAAAAATATCAAATATATTGAACAAAAACTTTATTTGTATGTTAAGCGAATAAAGCACAAATGTGCGCCTGAAATTAATAAAAATAGGTACATATGGACACAAAATGAGAGCAATACATTTTTAATTTGTGTCTAAAGCTTCATGCACGTCTTATTTGAAGGGAAAAATTGCTGTACAGGTCTATCTTTGTCAAGCTGATGGTAGGTTTTTGGACTTCTCGCAAAGTTAAAAACAAACTTACTTTAATACTTTTACTGATAGAGTTTTTGATTTTCCCCTTTTACTCATAAAATTTATACATATATATACAGTGGGACATATATATACAGTATGTCTCAAAAATAATGGTGGGGTAAATGGCTATAGCTATGCAACAAATCATGTTGCAGACACGAGTCATACGTTAAATGAAAGAGAAACACTCCAAGTTTTTGTGAGCGAAAGCTTAACGTGCAGGTTCCAACAGACTCCCAGATTAGCACAAGAAAATTCCGGATAATTCCATTTTCCAGCTAGACGGAGCTCCTCTACATTTTGCTACAATCGTGCGAGAATTTCTTAACGAAACATTTCCTCAGCACTGGGTCGGACGAGAAGTTGTCTGGCCCACACGGTCTCCAAACCTTACCCCCCACCCCCATGAATTTCTATTTTGGGGGTTATGTAAAAACACAAGTGTATTCCATTCATGTCCGAAATCTGGACCATTTAAAAGAAAGGATCACTGAAGCTGTTTCGTCTATCTCGCCGGATATTCTCTGCCGTGTATGGGAAGAGACTGAATATCGTCTTGACGTCTACAGTCAAATTAAGGGGGCATACATTTAAGTCTGCTGATCAGATAAGAAACTTGGAGATTTTTTCTTCAATTTGACGTATATTTCATCTCTCTACAATGCTTTGTTCCGAAGCTATAACCATTTAAAACCCCGCCATTATTTTATGTTGATTTGTACGGCTGGTTCCAGAGCCTACGTCTCTGGAGTGAGATATCCAAGAACATTTCATAGCAAACAAAAGTAACCTTTTGGAAGGTGGCAACTCCGGAAACCTTCCGTTTATTTATTTAGAGAACAAGCTCAACTGGACCCGAGGAAGCCTAGGATTGTCGGGGCTCGGATCGAATCCGTGCACTGACAGCCGACAACCGTCATTGGATACCTTCGTATCTAGGCCGGATATAAATCCACAGACCGGAAAGTACTTCTATGAGGTCAGAGAGGGTTGCAGAAGGTACGATCCCCCAAATGTCACACCTGGGTTAGCTCTGTCAAAATTGAGGTGGCACCTGGCTAAGTCGAACTCCGACCCTTGTGCATTATAAACCGGAGACGTACCCCTCTGCCAGTAAGCCTATATGAACCTGGTCTGGAGTACTTTCGGCTAGGGGGCAAAAGCAAAAGCAACGACAACGGGCTTAACTAGTCCATAGAGATCATGGAGGTTAAAAGGTGAATATGGACATAAGTAATTATGAAAAATGCTTATCACAATTGAGTGCTGAATAGCATCATGTAACAGCAAATCTTAATCCATGAGATTTATGACTTTCGAAGCCTTGAAAAAAGAATCGAAATAATATTCTTAAACTTTGTTTAAAATTGAATATTTTTCTTAGTCTTATAGCACTATTAGCTTTATTGAACTGGTTTCGCTTTTTTGTATGTGGTTTTATGCAAGAAAACTGTAATTGTTTGCTTTGAATTCAGTTGGTCGTTTAGTTTCAGCGCCTTTCAACTTCATATTTGTTCGGACTTTTTAAAGCACACGCGTTTGTTATTTTAAGGAAAAAATTTACAAGACATGTACACATACGAGAGGATTTGAAGGATGTTACTTTTTAGTCAAATAAATTTTATGATCTTAAATACATTTCTCTGGAAAATGAAATAGTTAATTCATCTGGTAAGGCCGACACACAGTTGGTAGATTGAGCCTTATCTCTGGATCATGGCACATAAACTATATAAATAGATAGTTCATCATAACTGTCAAAAGGTTTTGTTTAGCTTAAAAGAATTTTTTATGGTTTTAAACTATACGTAAACATATGTCAGTTCATAATTTTTCTGAGTATTTCCCCATTTTAATGACTTTTTGAGCAAATACATTACTGATCCAATTTTAGAAAGCCAAATAAGATTTATTGCAGTCAACTAAGATAAGCTAAGAAAAAATATTTCAGGTAGTCTCTTCTAACGAAACTTCCGCGGGTTATTAATGAAGACTTGCTTACTTACGATTCCTTACCTCCTTTTTTTTTTTGACGCATTTTGGTACTTTTCTGTTTAACTGTTTACTGCTACTGGGATTGGCAAGCTACCAAGATTATAACTCGCGACGCCGGACATTTTTCTCTCCGCAGGACCGTTATTGAGGAACGTAATCCTACGTTAAAAAATCAGTGCTTTCTATCAAAGTCTCACTTCATGTGGATTAACGACATAATAGTATAATTAAACTTCAGAAAGAATTATCAGTAGAAACGAATTTCTACCTTTGTGATTTTCTTTTATTCATTTCCCGTCTCTTGTTCCATTTTTACACTAACATAGATTCATTTGTGCTATTGAAACCTGAAGATGGAAAAAAAAATACAATCTTTTTTACGGACTTTTAAAAACCACCAAGTAAATTGTTAACTTTTAAAATATTTCACTAAAGTTTATTTATATTTTATAGAAAATAGACTACTTTGCTTCGAAACCTTTCACATTCTACAAAATGTTTTTTCAACAATGTAACATTCTTACTAAAGACTTAATTTACACTTAAATTATTTGGACAATCAAGGCTCGGCTACAGAAAGTGATCTGTCACGGCGGGAAGTGATCCAGTGGTCTGCGATATGGGGACTAAGGAAGAGACACCTTTTTTGGCCTGTTCACATAGGAGGCCATTGCGTTGAGTTAAGGAAAAGATGACGTTGAGACGAAAATAAACCAATCATAGGCGTTAAAAATTTCATTGCTAATCGTTTCGAGGCATATGATTGGTTTATTTTCGTCTCAACGTCATCTTTTCCTTAACGCAACGCAACGGACTCCTATGTGAACAGGCCCTTAGGCTCGGTGCACAGGAGCGATCCGGTGTCGTTGCGAATTCGCACCGGTGCCGCAGCCTTCAATTCACACGAGAGGCGAATCCGTTGCGGTTTTGGCCGTTCCGTGAAATTTAGGTCACAGATTAGCCCTTTAAATGATGGAATTTAAACAGTAAGGGCCTGTTCACATAGGAGTCCGTTGCGTTGCGTTAAGGAAAAGATGACGTTGAGACGAAAATAAACCAATCATATGCCTCCAAACGATTAGCAATGAAATTTTTAACGCCTATGATTGGTTTATTTTCGTCTCAACGTCATCTTTTCCTTAACGCAACGCAACGGACTCCCTATGTGAACAGGCCCTTAGAGTCAAGCTATGGAGTTAGAAGTGTACTCGAGAAAAAGAGTTGTTTTCCTACTTAGTTTATGAGTATCTAAAATATAGAAAAGAAGTTATTGGGTCCACTCACTGGTGAGTTCATGATTATTAAAAGGGACATTTTCTTTGTTATATGAAGACTTGTGTAATGATGAATAAAAGTTTTTTAATTACTTCCGAATGAAACAGTGCAAACTTACCAAACAGTGTCAAAATCAAGGAACTCATCAACATCAAGGAGGGATCAACTTAAATCAGATAAGAAATACATGGGCTGACTACTTCATTAGCGATATTGGAAAACTGCCATGGCAAAATGAATGCATTTAACAATAGATGCGAACGGAAAAAGTGTCAACTGGGAAGATTGCTGTTATATTTAAAAAAAAATAACAATTTAATAAGTGGAAAAATGTTTAATTTTTGCTTTCTACTTAATCAAATTTTAATTGTTTGGTGTTGTGTTTAATTTTTAATTATGTAATTTACTGCTATGCTCTATTATTTTAATCTTAAGTGAGTTTAGAAAAAAATGGATTAAAAAAATAATTCAACACCAGAATACGACTAATGTAAATTTATGCGAAATATATTTTGATTAAAATTGATATTATTTTATTATTTCCTAAATTGAAATGGGAAGTTCATTATTAAATTTAAAAAATTAATAAAATTTTAATAAATCGAAAAATATGTTTAATTTTTGCTTTTTAGCATATTGTTTAGATTTATGTTTAATTTTTAATTAAGTTATTTACTGCTATGCTCTGCTATTTTTATCTAATTAGATTTGAGAAAACATCAAAAATCAATACGACACTGAAATATGACTAATGTAAATCTATCTGAAATATGTTTTTATTAAAATTGATATTGTTTTATTATTTTTTAAATTGAAAACAATAATTTTATAACTGTACTTAAGAATTTCTTCTTTATCTTTTTGTGTTTTTTTCTTCGAAATCTAGATACAAACTGATGCAAATTCTTATCGACGCACTCCTTTTAAGATTTTTGTCGGGGTACTTTTCACATTTAATATCCCACAATTCACTAAACTTTTTAACTTCCTTTATTAAAAGTTCTGTGTCTACACTTTCAGCCATTTTGTTGCGGTAAAATGTCGTCCGTCTGAATTGCACAGTAGAAATGAATTAGTCCAGCCCATGAGTGCTCAAAAGAGGGGTGTAGAGTGCATGGAATATGCGAGAATTTTTGACTTCAGGGCTTTGTTAGGAGTAGTTAGTAGGTAAACATACTAAAAGTCCCCGCCCCTGGGGGGTGAGCTAAAGGGGGGAGGGAGGTGGAAAGGTCCTATTTTTTTGGTTTTTCACTTATATCTCAGAAACGGTGCACTGTAGAAAAAATGTTTAATATAAAAATGAAAGCTAATTAAATTTCCTATAAAATTGTTAATATACGTATTTGTCGAATTCCCAACGGCTTTCGAGATATACGTTTTTGAAAATCGATAATTTTCGAAAAAATCATTCTTACCTCACTCTTTTTGTCAAACATTTGCTTCTAGTGCCTCCCACGATCGTTTATCAGAAACATTGTCACAGACGAAGTTGTAGAGCATTAAATTTCCTTCAATTTGATATAGACTTTGGCCACTTTATCTTCAACCATTCAAAAGTTATAGTATTTCTAACATGTATGCTCAATTGCGATTTTCCTCTAGAAATGAGTATATTGAGAACCTGTTGCGTTTTAACTGCTGTAACTTGCTGTCATGATGAATAACAACACTTTAACAATGAAAAAAAGGTAATTGCAATTGAAACACAACACTTTTTTATAATTATAGCTTTTATTATTGTAATGTTTTTATTAGGTCAAGTTGATTAATAACAACTAATGGTGGTAGGGGTAGAAAGTTCGAGAATATTCCAGGCTTCTCCCTCGATATCAAAAGGGCGCCGACAGGCTAGAATGTTCCACCCTTCTTCTGTTACGTTCTTATCTTCTTTGAAGATACAAGCCGCCCGTTCCAGACCCTTCCACCCTTTTATTTACAGTTATTTTCTTGACAATTATTTTCACTATTTCGTTTTTACAACATTTACATATAAAATTAATACATTTAAATTAATTTAAAAATACAATTCTTGAAATTCAATGAATCAAAATTATTATAAAAAACAATTAATAAAAATTTAATTTAATATTATCAAAAATATAATTCTCGAAAATTAATGAATGGGCAGGCCTTCGCCAGAGTAGTGCGGGGGGATTTTCTTGTTAAAAATACCTTGTCAAACATGATATTAGACGAAGTCGAACTCTCGGAGGAAGAGCAGACATGCATCAGCACCCTTACGTCAGATTTCTTCTGCGAGCCTCCCTCATTAAATTCTTTGAACCAAAACAAATTACTCGAATCAGTAGCTATCAAATTTGGAGAAGCGATGGACAGAATCAGCAACAATGGACCCACTGAAATGCTATGGATTCAGTACTTCAAAATGGTGAATTTGATAAAGAAGTACATCCATGCAAAGAGGTATAGCAATTTCCTTGCTCACCTGAACTGCCGTAAGCGTATGATATCCTATTTTCACGCTGCTGTAAACTTCCCGTATGTCAAGTCTTGCCACTTATATGTAAAGGATATGGAAAGCCTCTCTACTCTATTGACACCAGAGGAGTACGAGAAGTTCGTGAATAAAGGCTACTTCACTATGAGAAGAAATGACCGGTTCTGGTGTGGCATGTGGTCAGACAAGACCATCGGGACAACCTTGATGTGGTCATTCTCAAGCCGAGATGGCATGACCCGTGATAGAGGTATGGCAGATAGTGCTCTCAGTAAAAGGGCAATTGGGATGACTTAAACTCAAGACATATGTGCTTCACTCGAAGAATATTGTGGTGTTTTATTTTCATCAAGAGAGCAGCACAAGGATTTTGGAGAAGCTCTCCAAAGTCGAGACGCAAGTGACATTGGCAAGCTTACACAATGATTTGATAATTACCCTCCTTTTATGAGGACCGAGAAAATCATGTCAATAGCGACAGGAGTCGTGGGAGATGATACAAGCTTATGTCATGATGCAGTTACAATTGACAAACAAGCAATGGCAAAAATGGAAAACTTGCCATTCACAAATATCAAACTGTCACGGAAATATCGCGCACTTCCTCTTTCCTCAATGAATTCGACAATCAAGATTGACAATGAAAAAGTTGTTGTGGATCCATTCTTTCTTTTTCAGCGAATCTCCATTACCAAGAAATCGGAAGAGGATTTGAAGAATTATATGCAATATGAACTGACTCCCTACCCCCTTGCATTCTTCAACGAAAGTGGAATGAGGAAGTGCAGAAAGTCAGCACTATACACACTGTTTAAGCAAATTGATAAGCATGTTGATTTAACTACCTTTGGATTTGTTATTGATGGGGGATTCCTAGTTCAAAAAGTTGTTTGGCAAAAAGAGACAACTGTATCAACCATTTGTGATGGTTATGTTAGATTTCTGAAGATTCATAATTATGGAAGAGGTTGTACAGTGGTTGTTGATGGGTACACTGACACACCAGAGAGCACAAAAGCAGCTGAACAGAGTCTACAATATCGACTCAGGAGATGTGGGGACATCAATGTCAGTTTGGAAAGTGAAATTAAAGTCAAACAAAAGTATTTACTTTCCAAATTTCATAAGAGTCAGCTGATAAACCTGCTGATGACGCAGCTGCAGAAAAATGGGATAAATACGCTAAAAGCTTCAGGACTGACGTTGATATTGTGAAGACAGTTATCAAAAAATCGCAAAATTCCTCGGTTGCTGTTATTGGAGTGGACGTCGACTTGGCTGTTCTCTTGGTAGCCAAAACCCCAACTGATCGCAACATTCTGCAGGTAAAACCTGGAAGAGGAAAGGCCCAGACGAGTGTATATTCCTCACAACAGCTGCAGCAGGAGTTCAAAATGAAGGACTATGCCCATTTGTTATTCCTCCATACATACACAGGCTGTGACACAACATCCGCAGCGTATCGCTACAGTAAAGTGGGTTTTGCCAAAATCTACCAGATGTCCAAAATCATACAACGTACAGCTGAGGTATTTGCCATCGTTTCTTCCCCTGACTCCATTGAGACAGCTGGGATCATTAGTACTCTCTCATGGTATGGCGCTCTTGCCACAGAAAAATCCCTCAACGAGTTCCGCTACAAATCATTTATCAAAGCAGCTGCAAGCATGAAACCTGATCTCTTAATTCTTCCTCCAACTGTAGGAGCTGTTAAGCAGCATGCATTCCGGACGTACCACCAAGTACCCCTGTTGTTAGGGGAGGAACCTAATGGTGGGGTGCCGAATTGAGGCTGTGAGAGGAGGAATGACCAACTAGTTCCGAAACACTCAGAGTTGGATGCTGCCCCTGACGAAATCTTGAATAGGATTTTTTCTCGATGCACGAAAGGATGTGATAGTGGCAGGTATGTTTGTAGAAAAGCATCATTAAACTGTTCTGTCACATTGCCTGAATTGCAAGGGCAATTGCAACAACGGAGTCACAATATTAATTCAGGAAGAAGGTGACGACGACGACATCGATACTCTACCAATATCTTTGGACGACGTCTCCACTACCGACGAAGATGGATGAGCCTCAACACTTCCGCCTCAAAAATACCAAGATATTGCCCTGAATGCACATGTTTTTTCATTTTAGAATTACTATCAGTCCATGTAAATACTTTCATTATATGATTCATAATAATATAATAAAAGATATAATTATAAAAATGTGTTGTGTTTCAATTGCAATTACCCTTTTTCCTTTGTTAAAGTGTTGTTATTCATCATGATAGCAAGTTACAGCAGTTAAAACGCAACAGGCTCCCAACATACTCATTTCTAGAGGAAAATCGAAATTGAGCATACATGTTAGAAATACTATAACTTTTGATTTGTTGAAGATAAAGTGGCAAAAGTCTATATCAAATTGAAGGAAATTTAATACTCTACAACTTCGTGTGTGACAATTTTCCTGAGAAACGATCGTGGGAGGCACAAGAAGCAAATGTTTGACAAAAAGAGTGAGGTAAAAATGATTTTTTCGAAAATTATCGATTTTCAATAACGTATATCTCCAAAACCCTTTGGGAATTTGCCAAATATGTATATCAACAATTTTATAGGAAATTTAATTAGCTTTCATCTTTATATTGAACATTTTTTTCTACAGTGCACCGTTTCCGAGATATAAGTGAAAAACCAAAAAATGGGACCTTTCCACCTCCCTCCCCCCTTTAGCTCACCCCCCAGGGGCGGGGACTTTTGGTATGTTTACCTACTAACTACTCCTAACAAAGTCCTGCAGTCAAAAATTCTCGCATATTCCATGCATTCTACAATGCATTCATTGACTGGATTTAAAGGCTAAGCCGTTGTCGTTCATGCGATCAAGCAGTACACGAGGTGAAAAAACCAGTCGTTGCGAATTCACCGCAACAAAATGGCTGAAAGTGTAGACACAGAACTTTTCAAGTTCTGTGTTACTCTTCAAGTTTACAGTTTGTAAGCTAAAGAATTCGAATTTTAATACCATGGATGATAAGATAAAAAAGATAGAAAAACGCTCTTGTAATTATCGATATTTTATCAAACTCTCTTCAAGAAATTCAAAACTTTTCAAATTTATTCCGTAAAATTAGCAAAACAACAGCTGAAGATAACGACTGACTATGAGCACACATGAAGTGTTGTCGGTGAAACTTGTCGTCCGGATAAAATGATTCGACCTTAAACAAAGTCATTTAGGTCTTTTTTTCTCCGTTAGCCTTAATACTGATCGACTACGAGAACAGGTGTAAAAGTTTAGACGCCTGGTTTCTTTTAACTTTTCGTATCGTTACTGCTTCTAGTACACAGAACCAACTTTTCATCTAATGCATTTCTGACTTACGAATAAAGTTTCAAGGTAATCGAAGGTATTTGCTTGTTAGAGAAATACAAGTGGTCACATACTGGCTTTTGGAACACATACTGGCTTTTGGCTTACACATTAACAAAATTTTGTTCACATCGAAATTTTCTTAATGTGTACTTTCATCTGCAGAACAAAGCTTTTAAAAATAATTCAACTTAAAGTTATATTTGTTGACGAATGATGAACATCCATAGTAAAAATATTTAGTTTTGCTCTATACCATAGCTATACTTATTTATGAATTGTTATAATAGTTAAACCAGGCATTCATAAGTTTGAGCAGTTAACAATCTAAATGTGGCCCACATTTTCCAAATGGGTAGATTTTTTAAATAAGTTTATAAAAATAGGCCCATTACTTTTTAATAAAAATAGACCTTGTAGCACTTTAGTTTTTCTAAAACTGTTTCTATCTCTGACATTTGCGGGGGAAATAATCTCATGATGTTGATTTCAAATTCAGTCTACTAACCCACGTTTTAAAATTACTGTGTCAAATTTATTAGGTTAATATGAACGTGTCATAATATAGCTTGTTGGTGTAAGAATCAATATACTGAAAAGGAAAAATGGAGGTCCTGGGTTCAGTTTCCGGAATATCCAATTTGTTTTTAAGTGTTCAGAAGTGTGCGACTAAGTCTTCGGCATTTTCAAGAATTTAACTAGATGTTGATTTTGTAAAGATCTTGCTATTTTATAGATGTTTCGTTTAATAAAAGAACTTTATGTTAATCCATCAGGCTTTGTGATTTATTTGCGAGAAAGTTATAGAAGTTCTAACGCTGTAAAATTCCATAATTAGTGACGGGATGAGGGTCATTAACTCTCGATTAGATTGGTTATGAGATGGATGTATCTGGATGATACTGCTTTTGGACGACATAATAAAGTAAAATTAATGGATTAATATTTTAGCTTTACAGGGTAAATTTAGTGACTGATAGCCCTCTATGTCAGTAGCACAACGAAATATAACATTTTTGACACCCAACCATGATGAAATACTAGTTTAATTTGCTGAAATAAAACTTTATTTCTAAAGAAACATATACCATACTTTTACATTCTTAATCTATATTTGAGTACTTAAAAATTTTCTTTTTATATTATGAACAATTTAATTACTTACAATATCAGCGAATAAAGGGGGTATTTTTTAAAACAAATAATACAGAAACTATAGAAAAGCACACGCGTATAATTTACGTTTGTGATTTTAGGTTGCAAAATCAACAGTCAAAAATCGGATACTGATTCTGCGTGGAGTGTATGATTTCTTTATTATTTCAAATCATCAGTTATTAGAACTGAATGAAATGAGAGAAGGTTTATCCCCCGTCAAACGTTACTTTAAAATAAGTAGTATGCCATTTGGATGGCTTATTTTAATGAGAAATGAACGTCTGCAAAATACTACCGCAATAATTGAATAGTGATACTTCATCTGATATCTGTTTTCACCCTTTTTAATGATTTTTTAAAGAATTTTATCACCAACATACTAACCAACATAATTATAACGTAATTTACGTTTATATTCAAAGTATAAGTCCCTTTAATACCCGTGATAGTAAAAGAAATAAGAATACCATTATATAATAAAATGCATAATAATAATAAATTAGTTATGAATACGCATATTACCTCATTCTTAACGGGAGCATTTAAATATGTCTGTAAAAACCAAATTTTATTTTGATAGAATTGTACGTGTCATTCCGAGTCTAAATTGACTTACGTATCAGACAGACCAGGGTTGTGCTAAAGAATTATTAGGGCTTGGGCAAGATTTCATATTTTCAACATGAGGAAGATGTAACTTTATTAAGATTTGAATGACCTTTTTATGTAACTTTAAATTACAGGGTAATGGGGAGGAAGTTCCACTTTCCTTTGCCACCAGAATGGATTTCAGTGTCAAAAACCGATGTCTATCTATAGCATTTATATCTTCGGACTCATGAATACTAAAAGGAAATATTGTGTACAGAATGCGCAATGTTTTTGCATAGAGTAAAAACAATAGAATTTAAAAAAAAATTAGATTTTCCCTTTTCATCTGAATCAATGTAATTTTCACTGATATTTAATTATAGAGGTAAAATTTTTTCAGTAGAGCATTTTAAAACAGTCTATTAAAGGGTTAGCTATGAGAATAGAAATGTATATTGAAAACTTAGAAATTTTAACTTTAAATTCACCTTAAAGTAATAATTTCTAAGTTTAGTTTCACACAAAAGGAATTTGAAAAAGAGCAGGTTTAGTTTAATATGGGACGAAACGTCTGTTTTAGAAACTGTATTTTATAAAGCCTGATGTAAGAGATTTTTTTCCGAATGACAGCTTGCGTTTCTATCACTCCCGTCCGCAAAATATTATTACTCCCGTCCTTTTCATAGAGGATACATTTTTATCATGAATTTATCTATCAGAAGCTATGTGGGAGTAGTAAACATTGATAATATTAAATACCAAAATATGTTCAAAGTCCAAAAGAATTGAATCTGACAGTTAAACCCACCTCCTCTCTCTTTCTCTCTCTCACACACACATTATACACACACACACATATATATATATATATATATATATATATATATATATATATATATATATATATATATATATATATATAAATATATATTTATATATATATATATATATATATATATATATATATAAATATATATTTATATATATATATATATATATATATATATATATATATATATATATATATATATATATATATATATATATATATATATATAAGATTTTATATTTCCTCGTTGAGTATCAGTTTTTAAATCTTATCAGTTCTATGTAATTTAATGTCATCCCTGTTGAACAAAGAGCAGTAAATGCAAATTCATACTTATAATAGTTTTTTTTTATAGAGGAGTAAATAAATATTTAAGCTACTATACGGCTTATGATAAGAATAATTTCTAACCTTAAAGTCTCAGATACAGACCAAAATTTTCAAACAGCTTTAATACGCGCATAAATTTAGGCGCAGGTTTTATCCTGGTAGATTTATCCTACCTGATCGATGTTTATTGCGTTCGTTATCTTTTTATGATCTTTAAGACCACCCATTGTTTTGAATAGGAATGATCTCTAATATTCACACCTATTTTTTATAAAGTGTGAAAAACGTTTTAACTTCCTAGAAAACCTTACACGGTTAAGAAAATGTAAGCTAACAGTAAACATATATTGATCAATATTCTTATTCAATGTCACTTTCAAGAAACGTCTAACTTTTGACTAGCAGTTTTTATTATACCGACTCACTTCCAAAGTGGCATCTAGAAATCCCAGAGCTGCCTTGTGCAGTATACACTTTCAGTGAAAACCACTAAAATTGTTTATTAAAACACCAAACCATTTTTGTGATATTATTAAACAACAACATCGAACATATTCGAACTATCTGAACTATCTGTTCTGAAAAAAGGTGGCGACCACAAAACTGTCTGGGAATAGTCGGTCTACTTTGCCAAGTTCCCTTGATCTACTTGAAGAAAACCTTTTAATTACAGTGACTGTCTGAGCATCCTTTGCGTATCTGAAAGAGTAAGGGCCTGTTCACATAGGAGTCCGTTGCGTTGCGTTAAGGAAAAGATGACGTTGAGACGAAAATAAACCAATTATATGCCTCCAAACGATTAACAATGAAATTTTCAACGCCTATGATTGGTTTATTTTCGTCTCAACGTCATCTTTTCCTTAACGCAACGCGACGGACTCCTATGTGAACAGGCCCTAACCCATCAGAGTCAAGAAGCATGAAAATGGCTAGAGGAAACTGAATATAAGGTATACCCAAGTCGTCATGAACACTATACTCCCACAGGCACTAATATGTTAAAAAATATTTAGTATCGGATATTATTAATTAAATCTTTGATTGAGTAGTTAATAAAAAATGCGTTATTTAATTTTAGTCTCTTATTAGCAATTGATTTATTAAGAAATGGTCTCTCTAAGCTGTTCATGTTTTATTTTCTGTACATATATGACTATTAAGCAAACATTTCTTGAAAATTTTGAAGTACCAAAAACGTTTCTAGCGCAAATAAATTCCTTTCTTTCCCGTCATGAGTTTCGATGGAATATGGATTTTTGTGTAAAAGTGATTCGTAACCATCTTAAGTATCACATTTAAAATAGATCATGGTTGTAACATTTAAGCTGTGATCAATAACTCAAACTGGGTTCAGTTTAGTCTGCGTTTTGTAGAAAGAAAAAAATGAATTAATAAATATTTATCAATGCTTCAGACATTACGTCAAGAGTTGTAGAAATCTAAATAAGCAAATGACATTTTAAATAAGCAAATGCGGTTGAAAATGTAAATTAAAAGATATTTGAAGGCACACAGCGATGAAAGAATTTTTCTTAATTTTCCACGAGGGAAATATTTCTGCCTATACAGCATAAAAAATATTGTTGATGTAACATTTAGTAGTTATAATATGCTGCACATAAGAGGTTCAACATATAAAATAACTGTGTTTATACTTAAAGAATGGAAATTTCACGTGTAGTTTGATAGGTAATAAACTATTTTATACCTACTTTTATACGATAAGGACCATATTGCATTTACATTGGCGTGAAACGTAAAACGAGACTTCGAAAAGGTTATCCACACGCATAACTGTAGAAGTCGTTATTTTAAATTGGCATTTAATATGGTATCATTTGAGCGTGAGTAGCGTTTCAAAAGGATAATGATGCAGTTTGGATGTTGATCTCAGTTCCTATTTTATTTTATTATCAGGAATTTTTGCCCAAATATGCTTGGTTTAGTTACTTGAAATGTTTGCTAAATCAGGAATTTTTTCAAACTAAACTGGTATATTAATACTAATATGCCCCAAATGTTAAATATAATATTTTTTAAAGAACTGCATTTTATAATAACTCATATTTTCTTGAATGTTAATATACGTTCCTGACTCTATTATAGTCTTGAAACTATAATAAATACTATTATCGGGAAGATAAATTAATAGAAGGAAAATAGGATAAAACGTGGAAGAATAATAAGGAGTTTCTTTAAGAGTATAAAATAATGAAAATTGCGTAAAACTTTAAAAACAACTTGTAAGAACAAAGGAGAAAAGAAAGTTAAAGAAAGCATTAAGGTAAAAATATTCAATTTTAATCTAATCTTTATACACGATTAGATTCTGTTTTTCTCTGTCTTCTCAAGTAAAATTTTTAAATGGCTCTTAAATTTGTTTAACGGGAGTAATTATTCAATAACAGACAGAAGCGAAAGTTAGGTAATCAATTTCAATTTAAAAAATAAGAAATTATAAACTTTGTAGAAATAATAAAATGTTATTAGAATGCAAAATGTTAAAGCTAAACACTGTCAAATTTACTATTCCCGAAAGTATAACGTCTAAAAATATGGAAAAGTAATGTAGCATACTTCACTTGTATTAATTATATGGATATTTGAAAACATTTTAGAGCCCCAGGTTCAATTAATAAACATTGGTTACACGGTTGAGAATGATAGTGCTTTATCCAAGATTCTCCCCGCCAAATAGCAAAGCAGTTTCGCTTCCTGTTAAATCTCTTTTCACTTATGTTTTATGTTCCTACTAAAGATGCTCTAGCCTGTTAAGGTTTAAGATTACGTGAGTTTTATTACTCAGCTATTGATATCAAAGAATTCTTGTTAACATTTATGTTAAATTTTTTTTGCTCTTAATGGCATTTGGGTTCTCCCCACTTTGTTACAAAATTTCAAATTTGCTAGCTCGGTTTAGTTTTAGAGTTGTCATGTATGAACTGTAATTTCGTTCGTTGATAAATTCTGTTCCCCTGGATAATTGCTATTTTATTTCGTACGAGTGAGACCTTGGCTGCATTAGTCAAATAAGAAGGGATCACGTTTCGGCCCAAGGAGGAGAAGAGCTTTGTGACAAAAAAGAAATTCCTTCCATCGCCTTCCTGACTTGGGATGGAGTCTATAGGTTAGTTTTTTCTGATCCTTTGCTCTCACAGTTTAATTTCTGAATTAGGTTA
Organism: Dolomedes plantarius; assembly: GCA_907164885.2. Classification (NCBI taxonomy): domain Eukaryota; kingdom Metazoa; phylum Arthropoda; class Arachnida; order Araneae; family Dolomedidae; genus Dolomedes; species Dolomedes plantarius. Next base: position 156,515,742 of record OU015494.1, on the reverse strand, counting down.
CTTTGAAAACTCTATTAGACAAGTAACGCTAAAAACTTAATTTAATATAACAGTTCTGTCCTTAGATTAATACTGCAAAGCAGGCTTTTAGGTGCTTAGCTTCATCTATATTTTGTCTGATTTTCTCGGGTTCTTTCTGATATTTTCTTTACTTCAGGGTTTATACTCTTTCATTGTTTCTTGGCAATTCCACTTTTCACACTGTTTTTGTTATGTAAAGACAAGCTTCAATTTATGGTAAATAAATTGAAACTTGTCTTTACATAAGTTTAAAATGGAGAATGTAAAGATATAAAGCAAAGTTTTGTAGATCGTTCTTTTATAAGCTTCAATTTATGATAAATGAGTTTCTTTTATGCGTCTGTAAAAAATACACATTACAGTAAAATAAAAAAGTGCATATATATATCTTTATTTTTAGAAAAAGGGATTGATTTTCATTATTATCTTAAAAGTGCATAATTTCCAAGGTATATTCAGATAGTACGTAGAAAAACGTAAGGTGTTAAACGTGTCGGTGGATTTTTGGTTCTGAGATAAACTGTACTTGCTCCGTATTAAATGAATCCCTGAAAAATCTGTGCATAACCGTTTTATAATTTTGGCCGCATCTGGTTCATTTTCCACCCAGTCTTCTCTATCTAAAAAGATTTCGCCAGTCTAAACACTCTGACGTGCGACAAACATTCATCTACACTGCTGGTTATTAAAATTGCAACAACACGAGGGAGGGATGATACAAACGTCGAATTCACATGAAAGGAAGAAGAAGCTGGGATATGCAAATGATTAGCATTTAAGCGCAATAGAGCAACGCAGGAGGTAGAAACGGCATCTCAAACTCTGTATAAAAGGAAAGTTACGCAGCGAGTTTCTCATTCGGAAATTGCATTTGAAAGTTGTTTGTTTGTGAGAAGATCGTGTTATGCCTCGTATAACACCGCATTTACACAGTCGCGATAGCAGGGAGTCGAATCGCGGTGGGCGAATGTGTAAACGATGTTCTCGCCGTTTCTCCTCGCCAATCGTTGCGCTCGCTTCGGGAGCGGTTTTCTGGCACGAGTCAAAGGGGCGAATGGCACTGTTGTTCTTGTTCACAGCAAGAGGGGAAGTCTTGTTCACAGCAAGAGGCGGGAATGTGAGAACGGTCACTCGCGCCGATGCAGGAACGTGACTAATGTCTCGCGAATGTCTTACGGGTGGCACGATCGCGAATGTGTAAATGCGGCATTAGAAGGAGAAACGGCTAACAGCACGTGTCGTAATTCAAGAGCGGCAGGATCGTGGCCTATCAAGAGTGCGGTTTATCGTTCCACGGTATTGCTACTCACATTGGTCAGAATTCAACGACTGTCATGCGAATATGGAATCGATGGGTTCAGGAGGGTCATATTGAACGCCATGCAGGATTTCAACGGCCTTCCTCCACTAACGCCCGAGAGGACAGACACGTTGTCAGGTCGACCTTGTGGGATCGTACAGCCACATCACGGACATCGAGTCAGGAAATGGGCCTAACCGGGTTAGAGCTGTTTTAGCTGTCAGAGGCAACAGCTGTGTGTACTAATGTTGGACTCTGTATATCCCCAAATTGGCTACAAATTTAATCATGTTTTCTTCCTACTATGCTTTATACGTACAATAAGTTAAGTTTTGTTACTTGCTTTCCTTCCTGGTGTTGTAATTTTAATAGCCAGCAGTGTAATAACTGCTTCGTAAAAATTTCACAAGTTACAGCGTTCCCCACCACAGTAAATTAGATGGTATAATGCGCTGTGCAAAACTAGACCGCAAGTCAATCTATCAAATCTACTTTTAACTATCCGCGGCTACGAAATCCTAAACATATCCTTGAATACATATTTGTGTTTCCCTCTGTTATGATATTTTCTATTCTCAAAATTCCCCCCATCACATCTTTATGTTTGACAAGTAGGTTCACCATGATTAATTTTTAGTGGTCCTACATAGCTGTCATATTTTTCTGACATAACTTTGGTTCTTGTCATCTCGAGATGGATAGCCGCTTTATGAGTTACCTCGGTCTTGTGAGGAAGTTTTACTTCCATTTACCTAGTCAACAATCATGTTTTGACAAGGGACATTTTTTTTCTGATGTAGGGTGATATAATTTATAAATTATCTAAATTTGTAAAAGAGAAACAAACAAATATAGTATACTATAGAACTTAAATAATATAGTCTTCGGCTATTCAAGAAATTCTTTAATCAATTATTAAAAAAATAAAAAGAGAAATGACTTTCTAATTTTTCAGGATCCTTTTGTCCACTGTTTTACTAGATGAAGAACAAATTGATCGCTATGGGTGTGTCGGTAAAATGTATGAATGGTTATTCTAAAATATTGGAAAATATTTCCTGTTACCCGATTTAAAAATATTTCTACAAGTATTTAAATGTTCACTAAACAGAAAGTTAAAAAAGAAACGCCTAAAATATTCAACTTCATTTACTCCAGTGTTGATCAATTTATTTAATCATACTCTACGTGCTGAAAGTGTAAATATCATTTCGCTAAAAAACTATCATTCGCTGCCGTTTTCACCCGAGAAGAAATATAATTAGAATGCAACATACAAACTTTCTTAATGGAAAAGATAGGCAAACCTTTATAATTAAAGCAAACGCTGAATTTTAGTTAATTATGTTACATGGTAAGAAATGATTTACTACTTTCTATGATAAGAAACTTGGGAATCGGCTACACTCTTTTTCTGGTTATGATTTCATAACGAGTTCAGAACATATTGTTTCGTTAATAACTACCAGATAATGTATACTTAACACTAGCGAAAGTATTTGTTTTAATTTATATGATAAATATGTTCTGGTTAATCAAGTTCTAGAGTTTGTATAATTGTAAAGAAATAAATGAGTAATTTTATTAATTAATAAATGCAAATTTGATATTCATTTTACAAAAATGCGTAGTCAGTTGTTATTTTGTATTTTTAAAACTATATCTAGGAGTATATCCCTAAATAAAACTTTAAAACTGTTTGTTGTTGTTTGTCTATGCGGGACACTCATCAATGGAAACATTCGTACTACTTTTATAACTTCATAAAAGTTAAAAGGACATGTTTTCCTGCTTTATAAGAATACCTCGTTTCATAGGCCTGAATGCAACGTTTTGGAAAGAAATGTTAAAATTTTCTGCACTTTGAGTACCCTTTTCATGCGTTATCTAATAATAATAAAATTTTAGGTCCATACCAGTTTATTTCCTACGTAACATGCCTGGGAACACGTGGACTACGGGGTTTTTCATTACAGAGTGCCATTATTTTTTAGTGGTTTTGGAATGATTGTGAGCAGAAAATGCCTGGGAGGAGATTGATTTTTTGTTCAAAGAAAAGGGAATGTTGAAAGTTACGGAGCTTTGTGGTATGTAGCTGAGCTCCCCGAATACACATTAATATTGTCAACTATTTTAATAAAGATTATAACAGAGCAAAATGTTATTTAAATTTGGCCGTGTAGTGGGGAAACGAAAGGAAGCATTCCGTAGGACAGGTAATTTCGCGTTACAAGAGAGTATGCAAAGCAGACTAGTGCTATAAAGATTAAGTAAGTTTTAAAGAAAGGAGTGTTGAATCTGTAACATTGCTGATTCTGATATTGAAATAAACGAAATCACCACTTTAATGAAAATATAATATCCATTTAGAGATATAAATCAGTACAGGAACACACATATTCTTAATATCCACAAAAAATAAAAGGAAATAAGAGATAGTTGATGCTATTGTTTATTAATTATTGCCAAAACTGATAAAGGTGGTCAAATTATTTTACTTGATAAATCTACGTACATTGATAAAGTTAATAAACTTTTATCTGAAGTTCCGTACGGTAAAGTTAGAAAAGACCCCCCCCCCCTCCAACTAGTTGTTATCTCCGTAAAAAATTCTGTTATCCTTAGGGATTCTACTAAGCGTTATATAATTCCACCCATTGCTAACCTCATTTTTACGCCCTTATTGGATTCATACACAGAATTTTCCTTTCAGGTCTACTGTTACTTACATATGCACTGATAATTACCTCCCAGGTTACTTTTTATTTAATACCCTTTGCCCCTTAATTTATAAAAACACACCGTTAAAAACTATTTAGAATTTGTTCATAAAATTAAAAATATATCTCCTCAGAATGAATTGCTGACTGTCATTTTTTATATTATATCCCTTTTCACTAATGTCCCCTTTCAGGGGACACTTAACTGTTTAAAATCCAAACTTCAGGTATTCCATTATACTGATATTGAAATGAAGGAATATGCATCACATTTACTCAGCAGTACGTTAGAAAAGATCACTTTAATAATGAATTCTATAAACAATCTGTTGTTGTTGTTGTTGCTTATGCCCCTTGACCGACATGTAACATCATATCAAGTCCCGAAGGCTATGGGCGATGAATGTGCTGCTCCTGTTTTGAATTAGCACCACATGGGTCGGAGTCCTACTTGGCTAAATGACCGATCCCGTAATTTTGAACCGAGTCAAGTGACGAGACCGGAACACTTGACCCCGCACCTCCAGAGGTAAATTTGAAAACTTGGAGGACATTGCAGCCACGCCCTATTTTGCATGCCCCGGCCACCATTAGCGAACACGGCGGTAGATTTGCAGAGACGAGCATCGAACCAGGGACGTTCAGATCACTGGCCCGCTGCTCTTGCCAACTGGGCTACCGCGCCCATAAACAATCTGTAAAACTTGCTAAGAGTAATCCTTTATCCCTCTGTTAAGTGACCTTTACACGCATTAATTAAAGAAAAAAAATCTTTAAATTAATTCAACTTAAATATTGACTGAGATGTGTTGATTTCACGTTTATTATTGTTGATCGTTCACGCAGTCTTCTTTCTATCTTAAATGGTGTTAATTCTATGATCCGTATACCCACTTTCCATATGAATTTGAGATCAGTAACAAACTCCTCTTTCTCGATGTTTTGGTTTCCAAATCGTCCTCTAGATTTATTACTTTTGTGTTTAGAAAGATCATTTTCTGTATACGTGCCTCCTCATGCCTATTCTAATCACCTCCCTAGTCAAAAAACTGCGTCTTTCTACATTTAAGTTTACCGCACCGTACATTTATTTTCGGACCCCTTTTCTCTTAATGTCGAAATTAAAATTTAGAAATCTTTGGAAATCAGCAGAGGCTTTAACTCATGGGTGATCAATAACGCTGGGTGTCAAAAAATTTAGTTCTGCTCCAACGGAGTCTGTTCTCTCATCCTTTAATAAATCTCAGAGTTATCATAGGTTAGTGGTCCTCCCATTCTACCCACCCGTGTGTTTTACAGATAAATGTCCCGTCCCGCTTCAGCTTTAAAGTTGTATTTAAAACATTCAATCAACTTCGTTTCCCCCCCGACACCCGAATTTCTTAAGTGGGGTGTTTATATCACACCTTGTAGCAACTGTTATTTATCCTGTGCTGGTCATACTGAACATGTCCTTGACACGCGCATTAAAGAGCATCCAAAGTACATTAGAAATCAATAATTATCTGAATCCATGGCAGCCAAACACCTCTGGGAATGTGAACGTAAATTTAAATTTCACAACGTGAAAATTGTTCACCATATTAACTCCGCAACTGAGCTACATTTTCTGGAAACTTTGTTATTTATAATAGTTACCTTGTTTTAGTCATTGTCACATAACGCTATCTTTATTTGCTGCCCGGAAAAATATTTGCACGTCAATGCGTTTGTTTATTTCCCGGTCTCTCTTCCGTTTATCTTACCGTTTATTATTATTGCTTTATTTCTTAATTCAATTTCATTATTCCGTCTGCTCGGTTATATTTTGCGGCCTATCTTACAGATTTACTGTGTGTTATTGTATATAAACGTATATGCTAGGGCAAATATTTAGTCATCCTTTTAAAATATTACATTTCCCCGCAGCTACATCAACAACTCATTTTCAATAATATATTTTCCACCGATTATTACGGGGTTCAGAAGTTTCTGAAAGGAAAACCAATTCCTATACTCTAGCCTGCGATTTTTGCCTTTCTTCGGGCTAAAGTAAGAAAGGAAATTTCACAGCATACAATTTTTGTATGAACCCCTGTCTCTCTCGCACGTGCTCAGTATCATAGACAGAAAAGTGGCACGTATTATAGGTCCACTTGTGTGGCATTCGGCGGTCTAGAATTGAGGAGAAAACTCTTGAAATTAAGGCTCGTTCTTTTACTCGAGCTAGGTTACTCAGGTGATCGTCATGTCTCTCTGATAATAAATCTCGAAAAGGGTTTTTCAAGGATTGTTATTGGGGATTTAAAATTTCGAGTTTAAAGTATGCCTATCAACAACCAGACAAATATGTGCAAAAGAGAACAAATTTTTCTTCCAAAAGAATTATCCGCATTTCTAAGAGATTAGCGTTGTGGTAGAAGCAAAACAATTGAATTTCTGTATTCAAAGGTTACATCACTTCTGGATTACTTTGAGTGTACGAAAATTTACAAAAATGAAAACTCTATCCAAATGAAAAATCTGAACAAGCGGACAAAAAAATTATATATATTTGGTGCACGGTATAAAGGGCTTAAGTCAAAAACAGTGATTTAAATATACCAAGTTATTGGATTTTATATCAATCGCTGAAATATAATTTTGACTTGAGTCTTTTGTACAAAGAAATGTACTTGTGTCGTTTAGTTTGATAAGATACAGAAGAGGAAAGTATTTGGGCTGATAAGTTTCATAATACAGACGATAAAATTGATAAGAACAAAGTGATTATTGTAGGCGTGATAGAAGAATATTCGTCAGTTATCGGTTTGTAACAGTCATAGTTATAATTATAATTTAAGTATTCCTCTAAATAAAGTAGTGTTTTGTGTTTAAAAAAAAGTCAAGATTTTATAAGAAGAAGATAACTTGAGATTAAGGTAAAAAAGGTGCATAACGAGTTTGGGACTTTAAAGAATACAGTGAAAAAAACATGTTTAATTTATAGGAAAGCCTCAAAATATAGAAGGCACATAAAAGTTACATATGGGTTAATTTGTCTCATTTTATGGACCAAAATATGAGTTCTAAATGCTCTCAAATTCATAACTTGTAACATACTTTGTGCTGTTTAAGTATCTCCACTTTTGATAAGGCATAGCTCTTGAAAACGGGAGTTGAAGTTACACATTTTGCTTTTACTCCCCATCTGAATCAGTCAGGGTTATAACAGAAACTGTAATCATAGTTTGTTATTTAAAAGAATCTGACATGTGAATATTACTGTATTATCTGGTTACTAACTGGTATTTTATATTTGTTCACTTCTCGGAAAATACTTCGTAGTGGTATCATAATGCTTTCTCAAGGATCGCGAACACAATTTACGTCAGTTGTTGCAGAATTTAGTCGTCCTGATCATCAGCATAAGAAAATGGTCTGTAGACAGTACATGTTCTTGATTACCAAGAAAGTCACTCAAATCTATCTATTCAGATGGCAGTATTCCTATCCATTTGTGTTTCAAGTTTTTGACGAGCTGAGACTAGAGATACGTTCTACGAGAGGCCTGTAGGGAGAAAAGTCCATTACTGGGGGAGACATTTATTTCTTAAACAGAAGATGGGTTACATCTTTCAAGTTTTCGTGTTGGTATTTCTTGATTACAAGCTGTAATTGTTAGTTTGGTTGTTAATGTAATTTTAGTTACTTCTAAAAGGAACGTTAACTAAATTAGATGTCCACTTTCGGTACGTCATTGTTTTGCTTTTGTGATGTTATCTTGACATTGCACATCAGTTTAGTAACAGGGGGCAAAATTGAACTTACAGTTCTCTGCGAACCTCTGAACCTCAAAAGGATATTCAACTAGGAAAGGTTTTCGTATAAATCAGAATACACTTCCACCACCGACTTAAGATTTAGTAAACGTTTGATTTCAAGTGGTACGGTATGATTCTAAAGAAACGTTGAGGAGAGAGTTAATTTATGGAGTCGTCCTCTGTTAAACTTCATTAGGTGGGAGAGCCACATTCCATTATGTCCTTGACATTTGATATATAATTCCAACTTGTTAGCCCAATAAAATTCATCAGTGAGCAGGTCTTCATTAGTAAGAGGATATTTTTTCATGACTTTGGAACATTTTAATAAACTGCATCAAAAAGTTTCGGTATCTAAAAATTCAACATATGATGTTTGTTAAATCAGATCACTCGCATCCTCTATCTTTATATGAATTATGTTTTTCTATAAGATGCCAAAAGTTTCATAAAAATCTTTTAGTTAATTGAGAAATTTTAAAATGCAGAGGGATCAGTTTGTTGATCACATATGTAGGTCCAGATTCTTTCTCTCGTAGAGTGATACATTGATTATGATAAAGAGAGACAGCTCTCACAATAAAAAAGGCTACCATTTGAAATGTTATAAAAAATTAAAATCTCATATTATTCTAAAAAATGTGTCTTTTTAAACCAAAAAATGGGGAATTTTTTCCCATCTCACAAAGTTTTAAGCTATTTCTTGTCCTCTGAAAGCAATGGAGTGAAAGAGAAAAGATCGTGAGGTAAAAAGAAAATATTCTTAAGAATTGGTACTGAATAATATTTTCAAAGGAGGAAGTTCAATCCAATTTTTAGGCTTTAAGAATTTAAACGGAAAATAATTCGCATTGTCATAACTCTATCACTATATTTTCTACATTTCATGACAACTGTGAGGGAGGAAAGTCATACAGCAAACAATATTCTTGAAAAATTAAATTTTTTTATTTCTGTGAAAATACCAATCTTAATATGGAAATTCCCGATTAATATGGAAAACTCTGCCTAGAAACATTTTAGTTGAGCTGTGATGCTGGAAAATATATTTTGAAAAATTATAAACGACGGAATCCCTCCCTTCTAACTTTAACATTAAAACAATTGTAGGAATCCCATTTGGAAAATATTTCAATATATCTTATGCCCATTGTTTTGTAATGCTTTGTCATGCTATTTCAGAACGAACCCCATAATGTTACTGATTTCGATATCACCACAATGAAATATTTGTGCGATTGAAGTAATTCAATACAACGCCAATTCCTACTTTTCTATTGATGCTTAATGGAGACAAGTTAATTAATTATTTCATGAAGCTGTAGTGTGAATGAATGATGTTAAAGCAATTCGAGAGTTTAGAAGGGAGAGACATATGTGACTTCTGAACACACCGCTTTTTAGCAGCAAACAATTACCGTGGGGTTTTACCACGATTAAAACCTCGTATTAAAATATTATGATGTCTATTATGAGATGCAGAATTCCACATCGAGTAATAAATATTCATTAAATAGACATATTTATTTCACATAAAAATTGTTACTTTCAAATGGTTTCTTGAATGTGCAGGAAATGTGGTCAATTAAAAATGAGTTCTTGATCTACTGAAATAACACGTGTTTTTCACCACAAGTGTAGAGTATAGCTCACTTCTACCCAGACTTGGGTGTATATAATTTGAAGTGGCACTCTAAATGAATTTGATACAAACACAGTTTATACATGAAACAATGTTTATTGAATTCGTTGCACATATAGAATTTGCTTTTACAGCAATAAGCATATGCACTACTTGTACGGAATATATATTAACATTCAATAGAAATACACTTTGCAAATACTCACAAACCAGCAGAGAGTCAAACCAGAAGTACTGCTACGTAAACTTTGGGCCCCCTAAGTACTAGAGCCGGCTAACACCTGGAGCTGCTTACCTCGTAGCTCCCTTAACTCGCTTATCTATCAACCTTAACAAAACCTTCTTCAACCTCTGTATTAATCAAACTGCTTGGTATTTATACCAAGCGCATATGCCGAAATTAGCATATCTCAAGCAGCTTCTTTAATTCATTCACTCAAAAGTTCGATTCTTGTGAATGGAATCTTATGTATACCTTACACAAGCTTCCACACCACACACAGTCCATTGTAAATGCTTCTGAGGAACAATTGCTCATAGGAGTGAAATAGATGAATAGAGATATGGATGTTAAAATGAAGCCATAGTAAACCCAAAATTATGCAATAAAGACGCAACTTCTTATAGAAAGAGCCCTTGTAGATGTCCCCTTCAGATGACCACCTAAAATGATCTTGAAAAGAGATTGGTAGAGAGATTTCATGAAGTTTTCAATAATTATTTTTATATTTTTTTTAAATAAGACATTAATGTTTTTTTTTTTAGAAAACAGGCTTTATTACCAAAAACGGAGTTGATTACAAAATTTGGGAATTTATTAAAAAGGGTTATTTCTTTCAATTTTCAAATAAAAAATTCTCTTTTAAAAGATAGTACGATTTTTTTCTAGGAAAAATGTCATTCAAATTCCTAGATTTTATTTCGTAATCAAATTTAAAGTCCTAGATTTTTAATTTTGATATTTTACATTAATATGAGTTTTTACATCTTGACAAAAGATGCCAATAAGATTGGAAAATTGAGATTTTGAAGGAAAAGCGGGATCCTGTATCACGGATACAGAAATGTCGAATTTCTTTGGAGGCTTGACAATTAAGGGAACCCTAGATGCAAACATTATCTAGAGTCTCAAAATCCTTGGGCGTGTTCATGTGACAAAAATACAGACTGAGCTTTTAAGTGTCATGGGCATCAAGCAAATAATTTCTTTATTCATCATCAGGAACGTAGGCAGGGAAAATGGGGGCGTAAGATTGAAGTCTCCTTTTCCGATATTCGAGACTTTCATACATTATCACTACCGCAATAACTAAAAAACGGGCCCTTGCCCCCGAAAGTTTTTTTCTTGGCTTTTATCATTGATATATATGCGTGAGTCTGTGAATGGGTAAAATGAATAATTCAGTGCTTAAGGAGAGAATTATTTCCTATAATGACTTAATATATTTACAGGAAAATAAGTTTTGCGAGAAACTTTGTTTGCCATAATTAAAATTTTTAATTGATTTTATCATCTAACTTATTCCAATTGATTTTTTTAAAACTGATAACATAACCTTTTTGAAACTGAGGCAGTCCAAATTTACAAGTTTGTATGGCACAAAAGTAACAGTATTATTATAATAGCTAATTAAAAGAGAAAAAGTATTGTTCAAGAGCACTAAAAAACATATTCAGTTTATTTTATTTTATTTTCGTATTTATGTGATCATAGGATAATATTATTGTCATTCTGAAATATTGAATCAATTTCTAAAGAAATAAAGAAATTACAATTTGTAATAAAAGGAAATTAGGATCTAAAACCAAACCAACTGTTACGAAGAAAGTAAGTCCATTTTCATGTCAATAATTATAGAATCATTCATTCTTAAAAAACAGGCAAAAGCCATTTTGCCTTTGAAATACGAATACTGTCCCTTCCAGATTTACGCAATAGTCCATTTCGCCTAGTTTTTAGTCTGACACCAAGAAGTTATGTGCGAGGTAAACTGTATTTCCTACATTGCATTATTCTAAACCTTTTATTGAGACGACTTTTAAATCTCTACATTTTCTTGCCTACAGACTAGAGTTGCTCTCCCCCCCGACTCTAGCGAATAGTGGCTTGAAATGTAAAAGTATTAAGGATGACAAAATGCCCTTAGATGTAGGTATTATGAATCAAATAGCTGTGGATCTCTAACATTTCAAACAGCATTCATTGTCAGCCTCCTCAAATTTGAATGTTGACAGGTTCTACGCAATATTTTAATTAGTAATAGATCCTTTACCCTACGTGAGTAAGAACTCTTTTAAATTGTTAGGAAAATATGTTATCAGATCGTTTCAATATTTCACCAATGAGTATCAAGTTTGTGAGATAAATGTACCAACGACCACACACCAGCTGAACAAAGAAAAATACATTTGAAAGATTTCTGATCCCTGCACATATAATTTTTACCTCATGTAAAAATCCTGCACGTAGCCAGGGGTGCCCAAGGAAAAAGTTTTTACTAGGTCTAACCCGGGTTCCTGTACTGAAGACAATCAGGGCTCCTTAGAACACGGCCGAGGAGGAACCTTACAAACTGTCTAGCCGGTCTCTGCGTAGCAACAATATTTAGTTATTTGAGGAAGTTTTATGACATCCAATGCCTCTTTTGAAGTGCTATTCTTTTGGTGCTCTTAACAAAAACATATAGTTCGAAATCTACAGCCAAAATGATAGAACAGATCAAAATTTTTATAGGGTTAGTGAAGGGAAAGAAGAAAACCTGCTTTTACATGAATGCCCGCTCGCTCTGTAACTGAGGGTAATTTGATTGAAAACATAAAAATAGCCCTGAATATTTTTGGTCTATGGGATTCTTCCAATAGACTAAAATAACAGAATTGCATAAAAGAAGGAAGTAGAATTTTCTAAATATTATTTTACTTCAAATATTAAGCATATTGATACTAATTTCATTTAAGATAAGTGTAAATTTTTCTTTTACTAGTTTAAAATGAAATAAAGTCACAAAAAGGAAACTATTAGTAGCCGATTTTGCCCTGATGGCCTTTACATGTATTTTTTAAATATTAATAAAAATCTGTTTTATTTAATAATTAAGGTCTAATATAAGTTTGTATTTCTTATGTCTTTCAATAAACTATCAGGAATCTCAGCACATGAAGAAATATTTCTTCTTCAGGTTTACATATCGGTGGTATTATACTATCATAGCAAAAGTAAAAGGAAAACATTTAATGTGTATAAGTCTATGTTAGGAAAATATTTAGTATATTGCATAATAAAACATAAATTATTATTTTTACTAATAAAAATATTAATACAATAAAAATGAATATTCCTTATATCTTTCAATTTCCGCCAAAGTTTATCCCTTTTTTTCTTACATTTTTCTCTCGAGAACGGGCACTTCGAAATAAAGGAGAACGTCTTCTTCTCTATTTGTTTGGTTTAGATTTACTACCCATATGTCAACAGTAAAATCTGAATAATAATTAAGAATGTATACTAACTTCCAAATATTGCGCAGACGATGCAAAATTAAAGTACAAATGCATTAAATTCTGTTTTCACTATTTCACGAAAAAAAGAAACTGTTTTCAAAGCGCAAGCTGCCCATTTTACTATAAGAAATGTTAGCCTAACTGAAAAACTTGCTATTAACGCTACTGTGTAGTAGACCCATTGGATTTTCTTACCTCAATGCTAACCATGGAGAAAATTTGTCTACTATTTACAGCTACATAAATGCTGATAATCAAATAAAAAAGGTATTTTCAGATAGCCGGACCTTTTCTGCACCTTGCAACAGGATTCATTTTATAAATTTCGGCCACCAAAGGAATTTGTGAGCGTTTAAAACATACTATAGATTTTTTCCCTATAGTAGATAAATTTGAAAATATTATTTGCATGTCTTAAAAAACGAAAAAGGTCCCAAGGTGCAAAATTCTTTCATCTATTACGGAGTACAATTTAAAAAAAAAAATCTTTTAATCCAAGTTGGCAATCCTTGGACCAATTTTCTCCATAGGTTAACACTGAGGTGAGCGATTTCAATAGGGTCAGTACACAGCAGCTTTAACAGGATTTGTGGGAATGAAACTGACACAACCACTAATCAAGAAAGGAGAGGGGGAGCTATCTCCGGAAGGATGTGAAAGCCATCACAATCTGTTAGATAAAAGAAGTGCATAAAAGAAGGAGGTAGAATTTTCTAAATATTGTTTCACTTCAGATATTAATCATATTTATACTAATTTCATTTAAGAAAACTCTAAGTTTTTCTTTTACGTGTTTAAAAGGAAATAAAGCCACAAAAATGAACTGATAGTAGCCGTGTTGTTTTTTTTTAATATTAATAAAAATCTGTTTAATATTAAAAAATACAAGTAAATTAAACAGATTAATTTACAGCCAGTGGTTCCCAACCGGAGGTCCGTGGACCACAGGTGATCCGCGAGGGTCTCGGGAGTGGTCCGGGACCACATATAAAAAATTAAAAGTAAATGGGGATATTGAAAGCAATGTTCGTTGAACTAGATGGGTCGAATATATCAGATGACTATCAGGTGTTGAATCAAAATTTCTTAAAAGTTTAACATAATTATTTTATGATTAGAATATGATACGTTAGAATGTGAGTACGTTAATCCTGTATCCCTTTTGCCTGAGGTATTTTCTATATCCCCATATCCCCCGGAAGGTCCCCCCCCCCTCAAGTCGGAGGGGGGGGGGGGGTCCGCACATGGTTCAATTTCTGGCTAGTGATTCGCAGACTTCTACGGGTTGGGAACCACTGTGTTAAGAAAACTGTGAGTCCCTATTCTTCAAAACACACCTTTGTCATGTATTCCTACACACTTGTTTGTTTTTGTTGACTTTTTTTATATTTTATCTTTATATAAGTGTGTCGACTAAGCTGACTGCCGAATAAAGTTATGAGCATCGTATATTTAATTATTACTGAGTACATGAATTTGATTAATTTTCAGTTTACCATTAAAATATTAAAAAGAAATAAATCTCGCTAGAAAATTATGAACATATTATATATACAGTAACCACCGCTTATAGTGATCAGTGGTTATAAGAATCAACCGTTTATAAGAATCAATATCGCGAAAACAAAAACAAATGTATTATTTCCATGTTAAAATTTTCGCTTTACAGAATCAATCCACCGGTTTTAAGAATCAGTTTACACTCTTCGCTTTACTTTCATTTTTCCAAAAAAAGCCACTTAAACCCTGAAAAGGCATGGAGTTCTTTCTTTTTTTTAAAGAAAGATTGATAAGATAGGATGGAATATAGTCGTAAAATTCATCCCTTTCTTTCTTAGACATAACATAATAGTTTCCCCTTAAGCGCTTTAGCACAACACTGTCCTATTAGCTTGACCCGGGGGCATCTTTACCCGTCCAGGTCCGATTTCACTTTTCTCCACTGACGACCAAAAATAGGGACTCTTTTTTCCCACCTCCCACATCCTGATTGCGGCTTCCTGAACCCTGAAACACATAATTTCCGTTCGGCGAAGTGTCCACTATCACTTAGGCAAACGTGACATTAGTAGATTCAGCACGTTATCAAACCGTCAAACGTAAGCTAGAAGGTGAATCTTCGTCTGAGACAATTAGTATTGAAAGAGGTATAAACAGCCTTCTGAAAACTTCATTACGTCAAACTACCATAGAAAACTTTTTCTTGCTCCCTTCCTGTAGTTGAAATGTTAAAACTGTTGAGCAGCAGCAGGTATGTTGTAACAAATATTGGATTTTTTTTCTTCTCTTACTATAATCATGTGTATCTACTTATTAATTACTATAGGTCTAGAAATTAAGTTGTATTTTTAAAATTATAAAAAATAATTTTAATAAAAGATAATTAACGTAAATTAAAGAGTATTTTATGGTAAATTATCTAATATATGTATATATAGGTGTGTGTATGCCTGTCCAAAAACCTAATTTTCGGCTATAAGAATCAACCGCTTATAAGAATCAAAAACAGTAATAACAAACGTGATTATTATAAGCGGAAATCACTGTATATATATATATATATATATATATATATATATATATATATATATATATATATATATATATATATATATATATATATATATATATATATATATATAAACTCCGATATATAGAACAAATTAATTCTGGATACCCAATTTTAATACTATAATTTTACAAGCTTATTTTTATGTGTCATGTGTAGAAAGTTCACATAACTTTATCCTTTCATAGTTTATGAGGTTTTTTTATGATAAATATGAATCCTTATTAAATTACATGTATAGCAGAGGTGTAGGAAAGGGGGGGGGGGCAGTTTGGTGTAAAATGTCTTTAAAAAAGCCTCCAAACCACATATAATATAGTAAAGCCCTAAAAGTTTTGTTATTTAGTTTTGGTATATATAAAGTTCAAACCCATCAGGACAAAAATTCATGCTATACTACTTTTAAAATTCACTAGAATTTCATTTATGGCTGAGTACGATTTCAAATATTTTTTTAAACTGAAATTTTAAATTTATCGAAATATAGTTTTTCAAATGTGTTCCTACTTTGCTGTTCATAAATGAAATTATAAAATTATAAACCTACAAAATTATTACACATCCGAACATGTTTTCTAACTTCAAAATTTCAATATCATTTATCTATATACACACAAGCGAACGTTCATGCAATCAAATTTATCTTATCCATTTTTTCACATCTGACTTTGAGATATTTAATTCCTCAATTCTTCTAATTTTAATAATAATATTCAAATAAAATCAGTATTTAATCTATAGCATAACTTTTTATTCTTATGTTTGAAGAAAATTAATTCTGAAAAGAGCAAACAATAAGGAGTGTTTCCGACAAGGTTGACTAATACTTTTAATCTATTGATGGGTTCTAAAGAAAAACTGTAGGTAAAAAAATGTGAGGATAAATGACATCGTAAAGGAAACAAGAAAAGAAATTGAATTCGCAGAGCTCAAGGTGCTCTTTCAAGTTCACTTTAAATCATTCAGTCACGGACACAGAAATCCGACTCATTCTCCGAAGAATTAAGGAAATTCATTTCCAAAAGTCTCTAAAGAGTTCAGTAGGAAGGTTTTTAAGCATTTCTTTTCTATTCAGTGTACAGAAAAATTATAAAATTTTTATATGCAAAGAGTATTCGCAGAAAAAAAAAATCATGCATTTTACTAACAACGAAATCTGAAATTAAAAATGGCTTTTTTTAAAGTAAGTAGTCGCAGGCAGCTGAGTAAAAGTAATCCTTTAAAATGACTATACGAACTTTGTCATGCATATAAGGGAGAATAAAAGAAAAAACTAGGAAGATTTTGAAAAAAAAAAAATATATTACCAGTTCCTAATGTGCTTCCATTGAAAAACACAACGAACATCATTTCAACTGCTGCCTCAGGCATAAATAAATGTTAATTCGTAAGAGCAGGGAGGATTACAAAAATACTTTTGCATACAGCAGATATCCTACCTTTAAAAATCAAATTTTAATGCCAAGTGTTAGTTTAATAACAAAAGAAATCCATAAATAACCCTCCGCAAACTCTCACAATCTCTTTGGTATTCCTCATCGGATTCTCACATAACTGTAAGAGATGAAAGCGAGAAACTCTTTGTGATTAATAGATATATTAATTATTTATCGTGTAAGAAAGATTAGGAAAAAAATTTACTCATTCTGTTACTTATTTATATATATATATATATATATATATTTACACACACACACATACACACACACTGGCTGACCATAATTTAAACACCTCTACTCCGACCGTTCTATACATAGAACTAATCAGTGTATAAGCTTCAAATTTTGTACACATACTATTCAAGGCATGGGGAAACGGATCACGGGAAACAAAAAATTTAGTTCCAGAAACTCCGATATTTGGCGTTTTTAGAACTGAACATGACTGAAAATACACAAAAACACATTTTAAAACATTTCATTTGAAGGTACCAAACATTCATGTTGCATAGACCTTATTGACGTAGGGAATGCTGCTCAATATAGTTCCCTTCTTGAAGATGTTAAAACTGCAGTCTGTGGACAGCTTGTTCAACTGCGGATCGTAACTGGTCAACTGAAAAGCTTCTCATACTCAGAGTGATACCTTCTTTGAAGTCTGCCACGGTTACCAGATGTCCTCGATAAACAAGATTTTTTAAGTGTCCCCATATCCAAAAATCACACAAATTAAGATCTGGAGAACAAGATGGCCAGGTTTTCGGGAACGCACGACTGATTATTATGTCATTAGTGAAACGTTGCCGAAAAAACTTCTGTACACAATGTGCGGAGGCGCTCATTTTGCATAAAAGTAATTGAATCAAGACATAGCCGTTGTTGCAAAGGGGGTACAACAAAAGTTTCGAGCATCCTTTTTGTACCTGTTGGACGCTACAGTGCATGTCTAAGGGACATCGCGAGTAGCCTTTTCAATAAAGAAAGGTCCAAGAATGAATGTGGTTGGGAATCCATCCCAGACTGTAATTTTCGGTGAGTTGAGTAGAATCTCTTGGAAGGTACGGGGATTTTCCGTGTCCCAAATGCGACAGTTATGGGTGTTCACTGTTCCACTGAGGTGAAAATAGGCTACGTCGCTCCCCCAGAATCTGCCATAAATTTGATTTCGCATAAGTTTTTATTTAAATTATTATATTATTTTTGTCTTTTTTCATATTTTCTGTTGTGCAGCGCCACCTATCGGAGTTTCCGGAACTAATTTTTTTCCCCGCGTAATCCGTTTCCCCATATCTTGAATAGTATGTGTACAAAATTTGAAGCTTATACACTGAGTAGTCCAATATATAGAGAGGCGTGAGGAGGAGCGTTTTAAATATTTTAAATACACCCACACACCCACAAACACCGACACACCCACCCATACCCACACACCCACATATCCCCCCCACACATATATATATATATATATATATATATATATATATATATATATTATATATATATACATATATAAAGAAAAAAAATGGTCGATTTATGTCTAAGAAACGGGAAATTTACGTTAAGAACAAACAAAAGAAATTGAAAAATTATAAAGATATATAAATTATAGAATAAATTGCCTAGTTTCGAGTAAAAATATTTCATCGTTCTTTAGAAAAATATCCTCGCTTGTTAAAATTTTATACTTGTCAGAACTAAAGTGTTATGAATGCGTTTTATAACGCACTTGAAACACAGACATTAAATTCCTTAAAAAAAGTCTTATGAATTTTTCTTTTCAATATATTTTAGGTTTAATAAAATAATATACAACCAGACTTTCATCATATGCTTGAATAATTATATTCACAGGCTCCTATAAGGAATACAAGTTCACGTGTTATTTCTTTGTAATTATTTTCTCATGTGGATGCATATAAACTAGATTAAGATAAACATCTATGAATATCTGCACTTATTTTTAGAATCAGTTTCATAATCACAAAATCTTCATTGAAAAAAAGTTAAAAGTAGACAATCTAAAAATCGAATATTAATTTATAAAGTACATTAGATTTAAGCGAAGTTGCATATAAAGTAATCAAAACATGTTTCCCTCGTTGTAAACTCCGCTGTTTAATTACAGAATTCACAGTTCACAATACCTCATTATTAGAGAAATACTTCGCAAGTAAGAATTTATCTTCCCAAAAGTTTTGGAACAATTGTTTAAACATCTCAGAGCATTAATATGAGTTCAAGCTAATAAAGTTTCCTGGAACACATTTGAATTCCTATTAATATGCGTCGGATAAATAAACGAGTTTACAGATGTGAGGTAATTGGTTAACATATTTTGAAACAAACAGCTTTGTATGCAATAAAATTATACGAATGTTACCATTTTACAGTAATGTTTACCCATCAAATGTCATTATAGTTAACAAAAGTTAACATAAGCGCGGAAAGAGAAACTGTTTTCAAAATTTCGCTTCAAAGTTGCCAAACATGGTACGCAAAAAGGTCTATTAATTCTAATAAATTTCAATAATTTAATTAAGAAAATCCAAGAGTTCAAATAAGACAGTTTCTTGAGTATTTATTTAAAAGTTGCTATTAATAAATGTTTGTTTTTTTTACTTTTCAGTCTTAAGTGAAACATCTATTTCGAAATATGCTGAGTTATAAAAGGTTCCCCTACAGTCAGGAAATATAAGGTTATGGGATCATAAGGTATTTTTCATGTTTTTTAAAGCTCTCTTATAAAAACGCATTTAATTTTTAATAATTTTTAATTTTACAGATAATATTTAATTTTTACTTCTAATTAGTTTTTATCAAGAAACCTACTTTGTCATTTCAAAAGTGCATGCATTGAATATGAAGAAATACAACTTTCATACTGATTTAACAAAAATGTGCTAACTTTGATGAGGAAAAACAAAAAAACCTGCAAATTATTTACTACTAATAACAAGTAGAAATAGTTCATGACATGATCAATAATAAATAGGGAAATTTAAAATTGAATAAGTGTTTCAAAAGGGGATACATAAACAGGCTTGCATTTTTTTGGGCGTATTTATCCTGCATACATACTAGATTTACATATTTATATACTTCTATGCTATTACACTATGATTTACACACTTATCTGCATATCAGATCAATATAAACATCTATAAAGATATACAGTTATTTTTAGAAATTATCAAAACACGTTTCCATTACCATAAACTCTTCTTAACTTCACTGCTTAATCTCAGAATTTAACGTTCACAAAATACCTCGTTATTGGAGAAACACTTCACCCCTAAGAATTTATCTTCCAAAAAATGCTCTCCCACATATTCTCAGTTATCATCATTCTTTCATTTTAACAACAATTAGAACCGAATAGGGACCTGCTATTTACAGCACAAAAGCTCTGACCATTGCTCTGACCATGAATCTATGCATGATTTTTCTTTAATATATCTCGCATTCTCTCCATTGAAAACTTTCTCACTCTCTGAAAAACTCGGTAGCACCTAATCCTGTAGAAATAGCTTGTCTTTTCATTTGACACAAATACGTTAACAATATCTCTACCACGTTCTTTGAAATGTCTTTCAAATTTTATGTATACTACAATACAGCCGAGATGAAGATCGTCATTGCCATCAGTTGCGATGCCGGCTCGGAGATTTATTTAAAGACTGAGATCGGGAATGTGTACTTCCATTTCATCATAAGCTCTAGGACAATACCATGATTAATATTAAAATAAGAATTGCCTAAACAGTACAGATTTCTGCATCAAAAACCAACATTATTTTGGGCAAAAGCAGACAACTCGAGGATCTAAATTCAACTTTTTATGGAAGGTGCTCTAAAAGACCTGATATTCTAATAAAAAATTATGGAAATTGATATTTTCCCATTAGAATACTTAAACTCATTCATTAATTCATTTAATCATTCCCTGACGGACTGACTTTCTCACAAGATTATTATTGTATTATTTAACTGGTATCCAAATGACGAAAAAGCTCAAATTTATTAAGCCCAAATTTATTACTTATGCAAAACCCTTTATCGTATGTCTGAAAGAAAATTATTAACGTTTGGTATTAAACCAAATTTTCGCATTACATAATGTTCAAATTCTTTCTCCAGTTTTTTTCCCCGGGACTATTCATTATTACACAGGAAGACGACGGATCGATAGCTGAAATATAATGAGATAAAACAGAATCTTTTTTTTTTCATTTTGCTCGGTAAAAATCTCTTTTAACACTTTCAGCTTAAAAAAGTTTAACTAATAGTGTCTCAAAAAATTATCAAAAAGACAGAGTAGCTCTAATGATAACACAGTTGTTTAAATAATCTTTAATTTCATTTCATTAACAAATGTTTCATTGTAATATTATCTGCAGTGAAGAAAATGAGCTCATTTCACGTTTAAATCGGTAAAAGATATGCCAAATGCTTCAGCCAAAAGCTTAAAAAAAAAAGACAAAATAAAAAATAAAAGTAAATAAAAAATAAAATAAACCATACGAAATTCTCTTTATGTGTTCTATTTTCTAGTCCTTTTTGATAAAATCTCGGGTTAAATGTAAAGGAATAAATAAAATTTAGCTTACTATATTAAACAGACTATCGCCTAGGAATTTGGGTGAACAAGCTTCATCGCTAGCTTTTGTGAATTGTAATGTCAGACAGAAAGAGATATTTTCTTTTCACGAAGCTATTGGCTGCATTCCTGAGAGAGTAGTTGCATGTTTTAACTGAATTGATGGAGAATAGGAAGCAATTTAATATTTACTGCTTACCATTACTTGGTCGAGCGTGATTTAATTTTCACTGGGGTATCTTTTTCCAGTTTAATGGGCACCTTCCATCTAGAAACCTGAGTACTGCCATTCAGGGGTAAAAAGAAGCTCAACAGAATTTAGCATTCTTCCGACATATCTGCTCTCCTGTGTCTACTGTAATCTGATTAACATGTATAAAGGATGCTGTCTAAAGGATGCTTTGGCTCAAGATATTTTAGGGAACGAATAATAATAAAAAGTATTTTATTATGCCTTTTCATATTATCCAACAAGAAACCATTTTCCTTCATTAGGCTCTGTAACACGATCCCTTAAAATTTGAACTTGGTCATGATGCAGGGATAATATTACATTCATACAATCCTACTGTTTCTTGCCTGGACCCATTTTTGCAAAACACTATGCCGTTATATTGTATACTTTCTGAAGAATAATAGAATACATCTACGTAAGAACGCTTGATATTGTTAAACTGGAGAAAGGTTGGTTCTGCTTACCTGATAAATTAATACCGTTTCCCTGATGGCATAATTCCCAGCTGAAAGGGACCCCCAAAAGTGCAAAGAATGAGCATCAGTTGTCTTTGAATTCTAATATAAATAATATTAATTCTTAAAATGACACACATTTTTTTGTCAATACTGTGACCTAAATTACGTTCTTACTGTGAGATATCAAGGTAAGACGTGCAGCGTTAAAAAAACAGAACAGAGTAAAAATCGGTGTAGTTATATCGACAACGAAATACCCTTCCATAAATATAAAACTAGTTGATACTCCACTCCAAATCATTTAACGAGTATAACTATTTTCTTTGAAATACACACCCGTACATTTTTGTATGGATGTCAGATCTATTCTAGATGCAAGGTCTGCTTTCTCAGTGAGTAAACCAGATGAGATATGACTGCGTAACCGCAGTTGTTGTGTGTGTTAAACTGATGTATAATCGCGGACTCTTCAAAAATCAGATCGATTCTCTTACAATAAGATTTTCAAGGGAATCCCCTTGATACAGTGCTGGCGTATCAGGAATCTAAAGGAGTTCAAAAGTCCTTACAAAGGCAAATAGTGATTGCGTGAAGAAAAGATTAAAGCACTAACAAAATTAAGAAAGACAAAATAAAGAAGCTGACAAAATTTAGTTAAATATCAGTGCGAACAATTTGTTGTACTTTATTTCTTAAAAAATATATATTTCATTAAATGTTTGTCTCCTACAATTTAACAAAAGAGTTTAGACTCACCATTAGTAATAAGCATTCTTCTTAACCAATTTTTGAAGCTATTATTTTTTGAATTTTCGAGTTACGAACTGAATAAGTAAGTAGTGATCGTGTTTAAAACTATAGTCTGTTAAATAGTAATTCGTAACTCTTTTTCTACCAAAGTAAAAAACGCTTTATTTCAGTTATTAAACAGTTTGAAACTTTTCCATTGAACTTTTTCTTAAAATTCTCCACCCCCGGGCCCCGAAGTTTGCGATCGATGGGGCATCAAATGAACGAGCTGCCCTTACGAGAACTCGGTATTGAAGATTTCATTGTTGAAGTTTCTTAACGTCCATCACATTCTGTATTATAAAACGGAGGGAGATGCTTCAAACAATAGATAAATATGAAGAAGCTGAGCTGCCGAAAACACATTTTACCCGAGAGTAAAAGCCTCACATTTCCTAATTTCCATTTTCCTCTGGAATTTTTTTTTTAATATCAGACTATTATGTTTATGTAAATGAGAGTTTTGCGTGATAAGATAAGGAATAAAGGATATCATTTAACGTTTCTAGATAATGTTATTAAGGTATTGCGTAGCTAGAGAGGGAAAAGTAAACTAATACGAATATGTTTATTTCTAACTCAATTTTTAAAATATGGAAGAAAAATGTTTTATTACAGCTCGAAATATTATTTATGATATAAAATATTATTTATTTGTATGTAGGAGTTTCAAAATATTTTGATAACATGAATGGGAACGATTATAGTATGAAATATTTTGAGACTGATTTAATAAATTTCTATTTCTATTTTGTTTTGCATACACCAATTTTTGTTTGCCAGTAGCAAAATAATTAAATGTATTTATGTATTTAAATTCCTATTTAGTACCATTTGCAACTATAGAATATTAAAGAATAGATGGATCTATTTGTGTATAAATCTGAATGTATAAATTACCCCCATGATAGTTTGAAATAATACTGAACAAATATCTGCAGCTGTAAAACTGCAGCTGTTAACTGTAGTAGTTGTCTATGCTAGAAAATAGATTGCCTAAAGATTTCTCATAGAGCCACATGTCATTCAAAATTCATAAAAAAATTTACTTTGCGTATCATAAAATTGCCATTTGTATTTTAATATAGTATTTTTCTTATTTGTATTTTAAATTTAACTGAACGTCCATTTATTGGTTCGAGTTTGTATTTAAGTCGATTCGAATGTTGGTTGTTACTAAAACATCCTTGAAGTACTGAAAGTAGAACTGCATGACGTGAGACAAGAATTTAGAAGCTGAACGAAAAATTACATCTACCAACAAGCTACTACATTTTCACGCAGTTGTGATTAACAAATCGCGAGAACTGGCCATGGTCCCTCTCTCTTTTCAGCCAGACACTTACGCACCGGACTGAGCTAGGGCAAACTCCAAAAAAATATCTAAAAGCGCGGTATTATTGAATGTCTCCTCGCAAATGAACAGCATCAAAGAGTGATAATCTGTAATATTCAAAATTCTCTGAAACGGGAACTCCTAGTTTTCGAAAACAGCACATTTTTATTTTCTTGGCTTAAAACATTCTTTCGAGCGTTTAAAATCAAATATCACGAACCGCATGTTTCTACGATGATTACATTAGCAGATGAAACATTTTTACACTGCACTATCTACACGCACCCTGCTATATATCTGTATTTCAAGTATATTAATCTCGGAGTTTTCTCAGTTTGCCATATTTAAAAGAATATATCTTAAATCCCTTGCCAGGTATATGTATGAATAAATTTTGCACGGAGTTCCTTTGCTTTATTTTCAATAAACTGTTTTCCAGATTTTTAATTTAGAGAGTAAAATTTCTGAAAATATTTTCTCTTAAACAATAGTTTCGCTGAAAAAATTATACTATTACTGCTCTTTGAAGAGATTGAAAATTTGAAAAGCAAAACTTTTGTAAACGATGAAGACAAATTATTTTGAATACTTTTCTATGAATAAAAGTGAAAAATTAAGTTGAGAGAGCCATTGGAAAATATCTGAAAAAAAAATTAACGTGCTTTAACTTTTGCTTTTTTATTCAAAATTTCATATTGCTGAAGGACTTTTATCTTGATATTTATATGACATGTATCCTGATATTTGTATAAAGTCACATTAAGGAAAAAAATCCGCAACACTTATAAAAAAAATTATTTTCCACCTCAAACCCTCTTATGGTGTTAAAGGACAATTTACGAGGGTGTAACCCACTGATAATATGTAAAAAAAAAATTAGAATTTCTTTAGCAATAGAAAAAATAGACCAGGATTCGAAACTCGTTTGGTTCCCCAGCATTAATAACTAGGGATGAATAAGATAATAATAAACACAGATTGTA
Organism: Dolomedes plantarius; assembly: GCA_907164885.2. Lineage (NCBI taxonomy): Eukaryota > Metazoa > Arthropoda > Arachnida > Araneae > Dolomedidae > Dolomedes > Dolomedes plantarius. The sequence goes on along the minus strand of OU015494.1, from coordinate 156,490,370 downwards.
ATCGACTAGTTTAATGCTTCCGAAGCATTTTCTAATACTAGTAACAGCTACAAATCTTTCTCGGATTTTCTCTATTTTTAGCCTACTTTAAGTCTATCATTCATTGTTTTTTGTAATTCTAAATAGCACATAATTCATTTTAACCACTGTTTTCACTAAATTAGTTTGGACAGTTATTACATAATTTCTATAAATATAATTGATATCAATATTCAGTTACAATTGATTATTACCAATTATACCAAAATAAAACAAATAAAAATTTTCTATTTTACTTAGTCCTGATACGACTTTCAGATATTAGGTAAAATATATTAGGTTATTAGGCTAATAATAGGTGAAACACTAGAAAGACATCCTCTCATTTGTTTCTCAATTGATTTTGGTCTTTGGTTTAAAATACATTTCAATGTAAATGAGCAAATCTCCGTAACGCAAGTAGACGAGATTTCAAACAATATGACAGTTGCTTTCTTTCTAAGACAATATTTGACCGTGACTTCTAAACAGAAATTTTCAGTTTCGAATTGTTGCATTTTCATTTAGCTTTTATTCTTTAAGGATTTCTTTGAGTCAACTGTTCTATTAAACTCACTTTGGATTGAGAGGGTTTCTTTTAATACTGATTCAGTTGCCTTTTATATTATACCTAAGATACGTTATTTTAAGATGATTCGCAGCAACCCTATAGTGTCGTGGCGGCAGACTGGTTCAAAACTGGAAAGCCATGAGAATTGAGTCATGCGTAAAGGATTTTAAACAAATATTTTATCAGTTTCCTTAAAAATTTATTGATAATTAATAACTATATATATAAATATATATAATATACTCATATATATAATATATATATGTAATAAAATATTCATTTCATTTTAATGTTACTTTCAAACCAAAAGACGCCCCCCAATTTTAAGCCGATATTTTTATGCAAAAAGGTGTGTCTTATGGTCCGAAAAATACGGTATATATATATATATATATATATATATATATATATATATATATATATATATATATATGACATTCTGCTTATGCACGTTAATCCCTCTTAACTTTTCCCTAATATGATTATTGATATAGCAGTCTGTGAATAAAGGCCTAAGGCAAAGAACTACAATTAAAATACACCTAAGAGTTTTATTTCCGAATATAGTTAATCTCAATTCAATCCGTGCTAATTATTTGCCAAGCCATCATCTCAACCTTCGCGATGCGTGACCACCCAAGATCGAAGCTGATCCCTCTCTACGTTAAAACTCTTTTGTTTCAAACTTTCTAATGCCATTGCGCATGCGCTCGTTACGTCTGCTCCGAAGATCAGGCTGTGGCTTGACTAAATTTGATACTATTAATAGATTTTCCCTCTTCGGTTTTTCTTCCAACCTCGTAAAGGAAGTTCAATTCTAAAATCGGGGATTCACCCATAGCGTCCCGAAATACAACAAATAATGATATTTGACGTTAGAATTTATATTATTCTGAAGCCCCCCTGTAAATTATCTCACTTATTCTCCTTTATCTAATTAATTCTTAACAACTTTCTCCCCCGTCCCCCTGAAGACGTGCACACAAGGAGTAGCTAATTCACATGTGGCAAGTCTCCAGAAGAGAGAAACAACTACAATTAAATTCAAAAATCGACATAATCATCAACTGAAAAGAATGTTGAATAGGGCGGCCATCCCCAGGGAAGACAAATCTCAGAAGAAAATCAATTAAGCCTACCTGAAAAATCACAAAATTACCCCTAACCTAAAATTTTATCCCTACCTGCATCTAGCCGGATTGAATTGAGGTATTATTACATGTTACATAGGTCTCCATTTGAGACATACTTGACTTTGAAGAAACATCAATCACTATAATATAAATTATCAAAATTTATAACAATCACTAAAAAACACAATTATCTTAAAATATTATCAAAGGAAATACACAATAATATCTCAACTATAAGTAATTACAATAAGAAAATCAAAAATTCCCTATAACACTCAAATGTAATGTAGAAGTCCACATCTGTATATAAAACAGAACAAAAATATTAAATCACTAAAACGAACTCTAGATATTATCCCTTAAATTTCTCTCCAATATTTAAACTTCTTCATTATCATCATGATACATTATTTTTTTTCTTTCAATTTGATCATGTTTATTTCTTCATCTACTAGCAACCACTGATCCAAAGTAACGCATATCTTATCGCTCGCCATTTTACAAAACCCGCGGATCCGACTAACGTGCGTCTGTTATCATCGAATTAATCCCCTCGGTCTGCTGCTTGCCTATTGTCTCAAAAGCTCCCAATATCATTGCGCATGCCCTCGTTACGTCTGCACCGAAGATAAGGCTGCGGCGAGACAGAATTTGATACTAATTTTAGATTATCCCTATGGTTCTTCTCAAAACGGGAATTTCCCTCTTTTTTCTCGGCGCGTTTTGAAATACGACAAATAATGATATTCAACGTTAGAAATTAGTTTTACTTTTAAGCCCCCTTTAAATTGCTTAATTATTATTCTTTTTCTAAAAAATTCTTTACACACACACACACACATATATATATATATATTTATATATATATATATATATATATATATATTTACACATATATATATATATCATAAGTAGCTATAATTAGAAAGTGACTTTAGTGACTGAAAATGTTTTAATTACCTTGAAACATTCAGAATTCATGTACATTTCTTATACTTTATTTTTTATTCAATTTTCATCAGTTTCACATAACATTCCAAAATTATGCTCGATACACGCACTCGCTTATGTGAGCTGATTAAAAAAAAATATTTTAAGCAACGCAAAACACGAATTCCTATTTTATATTCTTTGGAATATAATACCTATTCTTACTGAATTCTCTTTCCATTTTCCAATATTTTAGGGCATACTTCAGGGAGAGCTCTCTCACTTTTACCGTTGAAATGATAATAACTGCTGAAGCGTTTTCCACTCTCAATTCAATATAAGAACGCAAAATCGAACCCACAATAACGCGTAAAACTTATTCCAGTGAAAAAAAAAAAGTTCGGACAACTAGAAGCATGTAGTTTTAGAATTTTAAAATGAAAATTAAACTGCTAAAATTATTATACAGCATAAACAGCAAGCTTACACCAGCGTGTTTCGATATGCTGTAAGCAGTTTATATTGGGGGGGACTGTCTCTATTAGTGATAAACCAAACGGGAGAAGTGATGATGTCTATAATAAATTTTCACAATAATCTTTTATAGTCAGCAATCGATGCTAAAAGACTGGTACAAAAACCTAATGAAGGCTGTTTTTCAAATGATATGTCTGATGTAATGATTGTTTTTGACTGTTAACTGTTTTAAGCAATTAAAGGAAATTATGTTTAATTATGCATAAAACTTAAAATTTTGGGGGGGAATTTCAACCAACGAATGAACAATCTAACAAGCCATGCTAACATTTTACTAATTCGTATTTAAATTAAGGAAAGATTTAACTCCAGGCAGTCTGTTGTGACCTATACATCACGTTTTTTTTCATAATTTTGTGGAACTGTAACTTTCAATAAAGTACTTTTTAATATTTACAGTCCAAAATTGACTTAGAACTATAAGTTATATTATTATTATAGTTTTTTTCTTTTGGATTTTTTTAAATTTAAGGACCTAAAACCCCCGCTGTATTTTAAATGCCTGCTACATTTAGTTATTTGATACTTCAGACGAGTAATCGGCTTATATAAGTATCGTCAGAGTTCGATGTAACCTAGAGGTAGCGCAATGAACTTGAGACGCTCAGTTCGAATCCCGACGAACACCATTAAATAATATCGTGTCTAGGCAGGATATGGGCACGCTAAATCTGTAGACTGGAAAGTCCTTCTAAAAGGTCAGAGAGTGTGGAAGAATGTACGAGGCCTCCTAGATGCTGTAAGCAGTTTATATTGGGGGGGGGGGGGGGACTGTATAAGTGATAAACCAAACGGGAGAAGTGATGATGTCTATAATAAATTTTCACAATAATCTTTTATAGTCAGCAATCGATGCGAAAAGACTGGTACAAAAGCCTAATGAAGGCTGTTTTTCAAATGATATGTCTAATGTAATGACGAGATACTTAGACCTCATGTCATACCTTACGCTGCAGCCATTGGAGATTCCTTTGTTTTCCAGCATGATAATGCCAGACCGCATACAGCTCGTCTTGTGGAGAACATGCTTGAAGCTGAAACAATGGGAAAACAATGGGATACAATGGGGCTGAAACCCCTGGGGTTGCTCGGTTAAAACTGAGGTGGCACCAGAGGATGGTGTTGGCTGAAAGCAACCAACGATTCTCGCTGTTAAAATGCGCATGTCATCACTAACAAGTGCCCCGCATTTGCAAAAAACATACAATGGTCTTTTAGAGCATGAATTAAGTATTCATAACCTACTAGTACGGGTTCGTTTTCCTATACCAATATACTATGAGAAATTGTATGCCTCTTGATTATAATTTAAGATACTGATAATGAAAATCAAAAAATAAAACCCCAGTTTGTGAGATATAACGCCGACAATAATTTAAAACAAATGGCTTGAAACTATGCTGTCATATTCTTTTATTTTTTAACAGAGTTCCCACTCTGCATTAAAATTGCACGTACAGAAGATCCATCGCAAATAACGTAATTATGCGTTTTTTTATTTTATGATAAGTGCTCAAGCTAAGTTAAATTCGAAGATAGCGCTTTAGCTAAGTATGGTGAAGGAGAGGTCTTCACAAATTTTTGCTGAAGCGCTAAAAATTTTCACTCCATTTCGGGCTTTGTCTTAAAACAAACAAGAAAATGCTGCATAAGGACTGAAATCAGTTAACTTCCGATAAAGAATATAATAATAAAATCGTTAGCGTATTATTAAGGAAACTGATCAGAGATGGGAAAGCATCGTGTTAAAATCGGACAATTAAAATAAAATCGATAATCAAAGTTTTCTGTTGATAGTGAAAGTTTTTTTTGTCTCCTAATCTTTCAGTAGATAGTTTGGTATTATTGTCTGTGTGTTCATGAGATAATATCTACCTATATTTAGATAACGACATCATAATTGTTTATCAAACTAAAAACACTAATGTTGTGTATGCAACAGCAAAAGTAAACTTGGTTATCTGAATTTCAATGGTAAAACATTAGAGATAAAACAATAGAGATGATATTTGATTGGAATTTGGTGTCAAATATCTTACAGTTCAAAATCTCTTCACTCCTTTTGAATCTGTCAACTACTTTAAATGTTTTATACTTTTCCCTATATTTCTTTCCATACTTTGTAATGAGAAGTAAGGAAAAGTTGGCTAAAAGCTCCCTTGATTGCCTATATAAAACATAAGCTTTCAGCTCTCGTCCATTTGTTTTATTTAGCGAAATTATTCTTCTAACTACAACCATAGCTTAGCAGTGACCACTTACTCACTGGTGTGGTTACATTTTGGTGAGCTGCAATAGTACGCATAGGTATCCACTCTGACGCGTGGATTTGATCTAGCTGGAGCTAGAAGTGGAGATTAGAATCAACAATATATATTCACTAAAATTCATTTGAGGAAAATTGTTTTGTTCTGCATAAATCATCGCCTGATTATACGCATCGTTTATCTCGGGTCTTATATAAGTGTGTTTGTGTGTGTGAGGGGGGGGGGTGTAAGTGTAGAATTGAAACACAGTTTTTAAAATGTTTACGTGATATTAACGTATGAAGTGAGTTTATTCCAAAATTTTACTTTGATATATTGAGGTTTCTTTTTTAAGAAAGATGGTATAGCTCCAAAATGTAATGATGTGGGCACTTGTCTAGCAAGCAGGCGGTTCCTCTCTGATTCTTGAGTTTAATTTAAAAGAAGAGAAAGAAAGTGGGACTGAGTTTGAATTACACCCCAAATAAAAAAAGTCACTGAGCCCTTGGTTATCCGTGCTATTGCAGATGTGTTCACGAAACACCAGAAAATCCAGATAATCTCAAAAGGGCTTAGATAATGTGCTATTTAACTAGACAACTCCTAGTAAAATGGAGATTTAATAAAATACTTAAAAAAATTGCTTTCAATTTTCCTTGAAAAAACCTGATTTATACCTTTATTTATGAACCAAGTTGAAATTCTTTCGGAGAATCAGCATTTAATTTCTTCATATATCTTTTGTGATGCATGAAGGATACTAACTAGACTCAGTAATGAGGAGGACTTATGCCCCCTGGCCGGAACACTCCAGTCTAGGTCCATAGATAGCTGCGGGCTGAGGAATTCGGCTCCGATTGTTAATGGCACCACAAGGGTCAGAGTCCGATTTAGCCAGGTGCCATTACACTTTTGGCCCAGTACTGGTCGCTCATATCCTCCTCCCACCCACACACCACACGGTAGGACTTTCCGGCCTACGGATTTAACTATGCCATGTCCAGCACAGGTACGAAGGCATTCAATGGTGCTTGTAGGTACCCGAATTGCACTCCGTCCATCCGAAGTCCAGCGCTATTCCGGGCCGAATAGTTAAAACGTAAGTGTTGTGACTGGATGTGAGTTTCATTTCCCCTTGCAGATAAATAAAGAACAAACATATCCCTATTTTCAATCATCAGTAGTTACTAAAATGATTTATTCAGAAATATGAAAATTTTACTGTGAGTTAAACACTCTTTCTGTTTTATAAATGTGGCTCTCAGTTTTTTCTAGCTTGAAGATAAATTTTTCAGTTGTTTAAAATTTTAACCATTGTTTTTTATTTGCTATGTCATTTCGCATATATCACCATAACAGTTGGTTAGAATACCATGAAATTTTATACACTGGCAATATAAACAAATATCATTAAAATGACCTACAATTATGTCATACCTGTCATAAAAATTTTAATTACAGTAAAATTTTTCCAATTTTGTTTCAAAATTAAAAATTAAAAAAAAAACCCTTTTTTCCTCTGAAGAACTAGTAATTTTGATTTCAGAGTAGGTCATTTTAAAGATATATTAGACAACATAACTTTAAAACTAAAAAAATATGTATATTCATTGATATACGGACGTAAGTCTGCGCGCATTGCCATAAAAATGAAAAAAACAATGGTTGAAATTTAAAAAAATTAAAATATTTATCTTCAACGTAGATAAAATTGAGAGCCATATTTATAAAGAAGAAAAAGTGTTCAACTCACAGTAAAACTTTCATACTTCTGAATAAATTACTTTAGTAACTACTGATGGTTGAAAAGAGGGATATGTTTGTCGAGTTTGTTGGACTTCAAAAGGTAAGCGTCCGCTGAAGAAAACTGGACAGGAAAATTTAAACTGCAAGATTTAAAAACAAAAACAAAAAAAACAACAACAACAGAAGTAGAAATGCTATTTTTTGCTTGTTTTTGACTCATATCAAAGAGAGAATGTTAAAGAGATAGTTAATAATCTTTTCCTCAAGATATTTTATCTATCTATCTATCTATCTATCTATCTATCTGTCTGTCTGTCTGTGTGTGTGTGTGGGGGGGGGGGTTCAGTATTCCCTGTTTTAAATTTTTCTCTGTAACTTCTTGCCTGTCATTGGAAATAAAAAAGATATTCCCAAATGCCAGGCTACTAACACATAAATCATATGACTTCTAAATTCCCAACATTTTTAAAGAATAAAATGAAGTGCAGAACACTTGTCGCAATATTCACGGTGAAAATCACAAAGCGAACAAGCCAAATAATACTTAGTCGAGTTTTATGTAAATGAGCATTAATACGGTCGTGGCCACTCAGTAGACGAAACAAGACTACAGCTGTGCAATGAAGAAAACCTGGAAACGAGACATGATGAGTGGGTATTCTTTCGTCATGATGAAATATTTATAGAGGAAATACTACTAAGGGGCACTCTATTTGAATTTGATGCAAACACAGTTTATACATGAAACAATGTTTATTGAATTCGTTGCACATATAGAATTTGCTTTTACAGCAATAAGCATGCGTACTACTTGTACTGAATATATATATTAACATTCAATAGAAATACACATTTCAAATACTCACAAACCAGCAGAGAGTCAAACCAGCAGTACTGTCACGTAAACTTTGGGCCCCCTAAGCACTAGCGCAGGATAGCACTCGAGCTGCATACCCTCGTAGCTCCCTCTCGCTTATCTATCAACCTTAACAACCTTTTTCAACCCTAACAACCTTTTTCAACCTTCACAACCTCTTTCATTAATGACGCTGCATGGTATTTATACTAAGCGCGTATGCCAAAATTAGCATATCTCAAGCAGCTTCTTTAATTCATTCACTCAAAAGTTCGATTCTTGTGAATCGAATCTTGTGTATACCTTACATATTAAAACATTTAGAATCTATTATCATTTTTGTTAAATAAAGACTTCCATGGCCATTGTAAACCCGCTTCCAGGTATGCGTGAAATGATATCAGCATCTCAAGGATCCCGTATTCGTATATGAAATTAGACGCAATCAAAAGAAATATTGTGGTTAAAACTTGCTTTGGTTCCTGGGTTATTTCTGAGACCTTGCAAGGCAGCGAAAGTTAATGGAATTTTTGGATTATTTAATCTATTCGAGATGGGTGGCGCTTTACACCTTATATGGTTCTGCTTCTTATGTACCCTGTGAATCCTCTAACGGTCCAGGCACACTATAAAGTAATAGGCATAAATATAAATAATTCCTTTATTTTCTACGTAGGGGTAGACTAACATAGACCGACTTGGAGCTTCAAATAATAATAGCACAACAGTACCGCAACTTGCAGTACTAAGAAACTGAACTTTAAAGTCGTAATGAACCCTTTCAGGTAGAATATACGTTCACTAGCAATACCCGTAACCATCGGGCTCTGAACTAACTATGGAAATCGTGCAGCCACCTAGGCTAAATACTAATACGTGCTCTATCAGTTAAATACCGCTATCACCTTCAATCTAACTTTTCTCGACTCTTTCGTATCTCTACTAATAGCGTAACGTACTACCGTACAAATCTCCACTCCCTTCTTGGGCCCTTGCCAACTCAGCGTGTGTCACTTAAATAGACCAGACACCTGCTCCGAACTCACTTCGACTGGCCTGCACTGCGCAGCTACCAGAAATTTGCATCTGAGCAACACGCGAACCCTACAACCTGATTGACAGTTTATTTCTTTTTAAAAATAGATACTAGTAAATTATTTTTAAATTTTATTTTAAATTTTTATACTCATGATTAATTTTAAATGTTTTGTACAAGGGAGAGTCAAAGAAAACCATAAGTATTTTTTATCTTGTAATTTATCGAATAGAAAAGATAGACACATATATAATTTTTCTGCATAGTCCCCATGACGTTTAATACAAGTGTTCCAGTACTTTGGAAGTGCATGGATATCTCTCGAAGAAAATTCTCAATACTGGAATTGAAGGCACTCATGCACCGTCTTCTTCGCATCTTCGTCGGACATGAAAGACTTTGAAAGCCTTCCGATACTTCTATGAGTGACCCTAACATATCAAAATCATTGCCAGCGAGGTCTGGTGAATACAGGTGATGTGAAAGACACACCGATCTCAGACCATGGATAGTTTCGTAGAATGATGGGGGTCGAACCTTGTCATGTTTCTACAAAACTGCTTTACGCAGAAGTCCAAGTCTTTTGTACCAGATCGCAGGACGTATTTGGTTCTTGAGGAGATCTGAATACGTTGCACTGGTGACTGCTACTCCCTTAGGTGTGTAGTGCCTCAAAATTTCCCCTCGTTCATCCCAAAAGAGTGTCAGCACAACACTTCCCGCCAATGGTTGAGTGTGAAAGTTTTAGTTTTTGTGAGGAGATATTGCGCCATTTCTAGTCCATTCGTATGCTTGCTGCAGTGACAGACATGCATCGCCATACTGAACTTTCATTCCTCGGTGAATTTCCACGGGTTTCATCCATTCACTACTGAAAAAATGGAGAAATATAACTGTTCCTTCTTGGTGTATGCTGCAGCCATCATTACTTTGCTGCCGATTCATCGTATAGCGTTCCCGCATCACGATACCACCTGCTGGTATCTCTTCAGACCATGAGAATCTGTATGCTGCCAACATACAGAACAATCGCGGGATGTTTCAAACTTTTAATCACATTTTTAAGGTTTTCATTTGAATCACCCTCGAAAATTGAGCTCCAGCATAAATAAGCACCAACAGACGTCTTATTCAGCTTTTGGATTTTCTGAAACTGTTAGTAATACTTAGATTGTTCTTTTTATGAAATCAGGATCTTCTCTCTCGCACAAGTTTCTAGTAGCCTGGCCTTAGTAATTGATTGTCTCACGTTATTAATGACGTTATTTATTGATTAATGGGCCTACTCCAGTAAGCATTGGATCCTTCTTTTCTTTTATCCAGGCGAATCTGTTTCCAATATTTATGTTTAGGAATAAATTAATTGTGTACGTATCGTTTAACAGATGAAATTCAAACGTGCGAAGCAGTTTTCATCGACGAATAGTGTAATTAAATGCCACAACATGCATATTACTTGCATAATCAATAAGTAACGTAAAACTACATTTTCCCAACATGAATATATCTATCCGAGTAGCGTATTTGGTTTGATATTTGTTTGTTTATGATAATTTTAGTATGAGTTTTAGCATAAACGAATATAATTTGCTTGCACTGAGCTTTTCTTTCTGTGTTATTATTTTTAGACGAATTTTAACACATCTTCACAAAAGATAGATTTTTTTTTTAAATTCAAAAATATTTTATATTGGTGAGCATGTGTTTTTCATTTTTCCGAATACCATACAGCATTTTTCGCAGTAAATGAAAGATTATTGCCCATAGATTTATCACATAATTTAATCTTATCCATATCTAGCCGGGCACTATGACGCAACCTTTCGTGAACATATTTCCAAAGGTACTGTTTGAAATCTCGATCATGAACATGACTCAATTTTTTTTTTATACAAGGAAAATGTATTATCAAGCGATTTTCAATAAATTCTGAAACATCTAGTCTGAAGCTTGCTGAATCACACTGTCTAAAAGTCAGCAGGAAAAAAAAATTAAGCTATCTTGCAGGTTAGAGGATGAGTTGATAGTGTTTGAGTAAATCACCAAACATTAAGGACGCAAGTTTGCGACATTGGAGCCCAAACTGTGGTCCTGAGTTGTTTTTTAACCCCTTCAGGGGCAACAAGCTCCACCGTTTGCACGGTGCAGATTTTTTGGAACGAAGTTCTTTTACGCGGCTTAGAGTAGAGTGAACTGGCAGAAATCGTCACGTAACGAAAAAGCGTTATGCCCCCTCCAGGCGACCTTTCCCTCTCTTTATCTTTTTTTAGTGGTTTTTGCATCATCGGGATGGCGTGGTGCTATCGGCTTGGTTTGGAGTGTGACAGTTCCCGAGTTCGGGCCTCGGCTGTACTGTCAGGTTTATTGGATGATTGCCTGGTATTCTTGTGTTTGGGCAGTGGTTATTTTGACTAGATTATTATGTTTGTATTTAGCCTTGCTTGTTTGTTTTTGTTTTAATTCACACGGGATTTATATTGTGTCATTATTGTAATTTTATAATGGAAAGTCGAGAAACAGAAACTGCAGCAAGTGTAAATAATGCAAACTTAGAAAAGTAAGTTAATAAATCATATAACTTAATACAAGTATTTACTGTTTACATTAATTTAATATACATGTGATTCGAGTGTTTACTATTTACATGCATTACAGAGAAATAATGGTGAAATCATATACTCAGCGTCAAAAAAAGTATCGAAAGAGAAAAGAAATCCAAAATCAACTTCAGAGTGCGAAAAAAATACCAAAAACAAACGCTCAATGTCAACAACAATTCCGGCAGAATCAAAAAGAAAAAGTACAGCAAAATGAAACATTGAATCTTGCTAGGTATTCATTTTTAACTGTCAAAGTTTAAAAAAATCATACCTTAGATTTCATGGATCCAGTTACGCAAAATTTTAATCTACTATTACTTTCTGAAACGTGGATAAGAAATGAAGAAGAAATTGTTCTTCCTAATTTCAATTGCATTTCTCGTCATAAGCGAGACAATGTTCGTGCAGGTGGAGTGGCAATGTACCATAACTCTGAAGATACCGCCCACATTTGTACAGAAAATATGAGAATATTTTTGTCTAACATTAGTGATTTGAGTACTAGGCATTCATCAGTTGGTGACATTTGTTCAGTTGTTTGTGAAATGGGAAATGATGTTAAAATAGTTATAGTAGCTATTTATATATCCCCAAATAAAAAGATTGAGGATACAACATTATTTATCCATCGATCGTTGTTAGAATATACTGAGGGAGGTTCTAAATTACTTAACCAAAATTTTCATAAACTTTCACTCATATTGGCTGGAGACTTCAACGTTAACTTCTGTGATAAATAAAAATTTGAAAAGCTCACATCTTTTTTATCAGGTACATTTGATTTAAGTATTAATAATGACCCAGCGCAGTTCACAACGAAATACTGTACAACCGTTGATGCTATTTTCTCGAGATACTTGGACAAAATTGAATCTCAAACATATGCATCTTATTATAGTTACCATAAGCCAATAATTACCATGATACAATATAATGATAAAATTTAAAAAGAATTTTTTCTTATTTAGAATTTTTTTATATATAATTTATAATTCACTATTTTATATTTAATTTTTAATAAATGACTATTTTTCCTAAAATATGAAATGAAATTTATTGATTTAAATCCTTACTTTACATTTTTGCTTTGAAAAAATTATAAAAAATAAAAATAAAATGTACAAATTAGAGAGAGAGAGAGAGAGTCGGTTGAATAAAAGAGGGCTGTGCTTTTTAGCGTGACAAAAATACACTAATATAATTAATAGAAATCTACATATTAAATCACGTTTAGAGTTGAAAAATAACGTTAGGAACTTCGTTCCTGACAGGGGTCCCCCGACCACACAATTTTTTCCCCGATTTTTTTTTAACCAAAAGAATATTGAAAAAATTTCAATTAAATGTTGTAAAGTGTTGTTACTTCTTTAAACTCATAACAGATGGCAGTATTAGCCATTTTTTTGGCTCATTTAAGTGGAATACATTGAATGCAAGTGAAAAAGAAAAACTAGATTTGACCTTTGCACTGTGCAAACGGCGCCCCTCAAAGAGTTAACGTAGGATTACGTTTCTCAATAACGGTCCTGCGGAGAGAAAAAACTGTCCGGCGTAGCAAGTTATAATTTTGGCAGCTCACTGAACCCAGTAGCAATAATCAGTTAAACAGAAAAGTACCAAAATGGTCAAAAAAAGAGAGGTAAGCAACGGTAAGTAATCCTACGTTAACAACCCGCGGTAGTTTCGTTAGAAGAAACTACCTGAAGTTTTTTTCTTGGTGTGTGTATGTGTCGCTCATATCAAATGGGATAGTTTGGTGACTTTAATGTAAAATTGTAGAACACAGGCTGCAAAATAAAATTGTTTGTAAGTCTAAAAGACCATCACCATAGAAAAAATGGACTATTACTAGATCTAATTTACTCAGGACATGTATTCAAATTTATCGTAAAAGAAATGCGCTAATTTATTTTTCTTTCAAAGAATCACCAGCCTGATGAGATATGAGGCTGCTTTTAACAAATTCTACTTGAAAACAGTATTTAAAATTTATTTTCTGTCCTTCAATAATAATAATATATTTTATTTAAATTATTAGTATTTAGAATGAGGAAATTTGTTTGAATATCAAAACAATCATTATATGAACTAGTTTCTTTGTAAAAATTCTTTTTATTTATTTATTTATTTTTCTTAATTAAGAAGGTAATAGATTTTTTGTATTAAATTTTATCAGCGATTGAAAATGCTTCTTTTAAATTGGGAATTTAGTTGCTTGTTTGTCTAAAGAGTGAAATATTAAAAAATAAAGTTCCTAATATAATAAATGTCGAGAAACTAGTATCTGGTATCCTACTTTGGACAATAGTGCTCACTTTTTACTCTAATTTCAAAGATGATTTCCCTTTTCCTGTTAACATACATATTCTCCTCCTTGAATAATACTAGGCATCCATGTTAAGCCGATATCGGGTTTAAAAAAATCATTAGAGAATCTAAATCTACCGGCTTGACGTAAAAATTAATTTAATGATAAGAAAATTTTAAGAGCTGCGAAAACATTTGACAAGTTTAAATCCATTAAAAAAAATATAAAAATGAGAAGAAGAAAATTTCTACAGTTTTGTTTTTTTAATAATCAACAATTTCTTAGCTGTGTTTGATTTTAATGTTTGCTCATCCTCCCCTGACTACATGGTCGTTATTAAAATGACTCGTTCTTATTTCTCGCCTTTTATGGTTAAAATCCCGCATCTGGGAAAAGGGAGTATTTGTTTTCCTTTCACAAAAATAACGTGATAAAAATTTTGAATTATAAACCAAATTGCTGATTAAGTTTACTTTTATGTTATAATTATTAATTAAATTTTTAATTAGAATTAATAAATTCATTAAATAATCATTATATAAATAATTAATAATTATTTATTAATTATTAATTATGCTATAATTAATAATAAAACATTTTCAAGAATTTGATGTTGTTTGTGAAGATGCTTTTGGGGTATTATATTTACTTGCCTCCCAAAAAGGCTCCTTATTTTTGCTTACAATTCTCTTTAGTTATTAAAAGATTATATTTATATTTCGGCGTTTATAATACTCAGAACTTAAGATGGGAAACTGAAAATGATACTGCATGCTGCAATAAGGGTAACATAACATTCTACAGAAAAAATCCTGTCTATAAACTTAAATATTTGGTATATCGTGTAATACATTAAAATTTCTTAATATTATAATATAGATCTTTTATGCTCAAATCATTATACTGCGAAAAATTCTTGAAATATGAAATTTCATCTCGGTTATGGATGCCAGTCAAGGATGGATAGAACTGTGGCTCAACATTTTCCCGTCTATTACTTTGAAACATTTTTAAAATGCTTAAAATTTTTTAGCTTAGTAGAAAAGGCATTTAATGTAAACTAATAAAATTGGAGCCCTGAAAAAATTTTAACAAACTTTATTTTGAAATTGTGAAAACTCTCAGAATTTATAAATAGACTTTAGATTTACAGGTTTCAGTTTGAATTCAATACTATCAATTCAGTTGCACAATTTGTAATATTTTGATTAAAAACCGTTCTCTGGACCAATTTAATTTACAAAAGAAAATTGTGTAACTTTTAAAGTTTACTATAAATCGCACTAAAATTCTAGAAATTTATGTGTAAAGAAAATATTTAAGCTAACTTTTTAAACGGCAGTTCACTTTATATTAGGTTTTGCAAGCTCATTTGAAATGTATTTTACTTTAAAGAGTTGTAATGACATTGGAAAGTCTGTTCGAATTATAAATGACAGGTGACTCTTATGATTATATACGTTTTGTAACTACATTTTAACTCTTTGCCACTTGACGAGTAACCTCTAAATTTACCCCTCTTGTGTTGTTGTTGTTTCTAATGTCCCCTGGCTGGAAGTTCCAGACTAGATCCATATTGGCTTTGGGGGTTGAGTAGTGCGGCTCCGGTTTATAATAGCACCTCAAGGGTTGGAGTCCGACTTGACTAGGTGCCACCACCATTTTAACCAAACATTCCCAGGGGTGACATTTGGGAGGATCGTATTTTCCCCACCCACTGACCTCATAGAAGGACTTTTCCGGTTTACGTATTTAACGTGCCCATATCCGGCCTAGACACGAAGAGATTTTATTGACGTTCGTCGAGATTCGATCCGAGCACCCTCAGTACCGAAAAGCGACGCTTACCTGGGGCCATACCACTCTTGTAAATATCTTAATAATACTCTCTTCCATGAAATAAGCAATTTCTTATTCATTAAAAAAATTCTTAATACTTTCAATTCATCCTCACTTCAATAATTTAACTGCATCCACTAATCTATATATATAAAAAACAGTTCCGTAACTGGCTGACTGACTGACTGACAGATAACGCACAGACTAAAAGACGCTGGACCAAAAGGGCTGAAATTTTTCATGGCTATTCTTCTTATAGTGTAGGAACGCACCAAGAAAGGTTTTTGAAGAATTCTTCTGAGATTTTTTTAACTTAAATATTTAAACTGTTTTTTAACATTTTTTAAAGTTTGCATTTAAAATAATAATTTGAGGTTTATGAAATTTATATCACAAGAAAGATCATAAATTCCTTTAAAATGAAATCTTTTTCAAATCTTTACATCCATTTTCTCATTTTTGGTGAATTTTTAAAGATTAATTTTTATAATTTAATTTATTAAATGCTGATCACTTGGTTTCTTTTCTTTTTGTGATATTTTAAACTAATTTTGCAGCACGTGCATGATAACAAAATAAATTGACAAAAAAAATATTTTTTTCTTTCTAAAGCGGCAGACGATTGGACATTATCCAAAAAAATATTAAATTACAGTAAAAGAAATGTTCCTCAAACTGTACTATATTAATTGTACTATATTCTTTAGTATGTTCTATTAGATTTAATTTGAATATTTTCTTCTACATTATTTTGTCTATAAAAATATCCGTTACGATTTTTTTATAAATATATTTTTTTGGCATTAATTGCACACATTGACCGTTATATTTATTATAAATATTTTTTTGTGGTTTTTTCTAGCATTAATGGCATACATTGACCGTTGTATTTAACTTTAATGTACTCCGTAGCGAAGCACGGGTATTCAGCTAGTCTCTTATACTCTTCTTTACATGTCGCAACCTGGCAAGAAAAGTAACATAAGTCAAAAATGCAGCTTTTGAGAAAAATGAACTTAAAGAATACTATACAGCTTGAACTAGCATTACAATTAAACTGATACAAGTGCCCTCAGGTGGACAAACTGCGAGATAGAGATGTGTCGCTTTAAGTGCACGATGGGGCATTTCATACATATTTTTCAATGACATAACCTCAAAATTGCCATTTTTTTACTTGTGTCACTTTTCTTGCCGGGATATAATTCTACATGTACTGGTTATTACTAGATGAATTTACACACGTGGTTGTTGAGAAGCATCAGCATTCTGATATTTACGACCAATATCCATAAAAGCAGTCGACATTGCAGAGCCAATTTCAGTGTAACTTCAGCATTTTTATATGCTGTAATGAACTGACAGGTGTGTGGAGAGCGAAATCATCTTAGATAGAAACTACGATAACTTGTACGTTTATAAATTTCTCTCCATGTGATTATGTAAAAAATATGATTAAGTACAAATGCAGTTCAAAAGATTTTTTTACATGAAATGTCAAGCCCACGTGCGTTTTTTCATTAATAATATGTTTTTATGTATGCGTAATAATTGTTACATGTGGGAAAAAAATTGTCAAGGTGATAAATTTTCATCACCTTTAAATATGTTAAGATGTGCTTTTTTTAATCTAAAATGAGAAAATGGTTATTAGCAGAATGCATTTGGTAGTATCTAAACTTCAATGAAATGATGAATATGTGTATTCAGTGTACTGTGGTGAAATCTACCAATCGTAGCTAAAGAGAAATGAATAATGGTTACCGAAATTTATTCTGCAAGAATGATTGCAATAGTATGTAACAATTAATCTTGCAAACTGAAGATTTCAGAAATTAGTCATATATCTAATTCGACAGAATTCACGTGACATTTATTCCTAAATATATAGCAAATTAATTGCATGAACTTTGTGCTGACGTAGAAATGTATGCAAAATTCTGATATAAAACGACCTGTGGTCATGTATATGAAGAATATCATTTCAGATTTTGCAACACATCCTTTATTTTTTTTAAGAGACACAAATAAAGTCAAGGCAGATAAATGTTAATTCAGATTAGAATACATCCCAAAAACTAAAGGAATTTACATGTTTATTGATATTTGGAGATTTAAATGAGATGTATCCTTAACATTCTAATACAAGATAAGGAAATTTTGCCCTGAAAAATCAAATTTAGAATCAAGTGAAATCAAATTTATATAATCCGTTAGAAAGCCCAAAATGCAGGAAACTAATTGATAAAGGTAAATTTTTTATAGTTTTATAACTTGAAAGCAACTTCTCCTGAGGAAATAGGAAAAAAAGACAAAATTGTAAGAATCTATGGTGAATGATTCTGATAATGAAAATAGAAATCATTTGGGTGCAGGTTTTGCCTTTTTGCTCTTTTACAGCACCAGGGAAAAAAGGTTCAACACCTACTGTATCCACACCGCTACTCACTTTCATGTAAACAATAAAACTGGAAACTGCGGGCCATATTCCTGTGAAAAAGCAAGCTTGGTAATTATTCTTAACGAAAGTAATATGACAGCGCCAGCGCTATGGTTGTCCACCAGATAGATAGTTGGCCTCCAAAATAGGTATCTATCCTGATATGGTTTATATTTAAGAGATAAATCTATTCGAAAACAGCTTATTAATCACTTGTAAGAGATGATTAATCAAATTATCTTAAGATTATTCTCAGTCAATTCAAATTTATTGCTTTAATCTATACATATAAAACAGTTCTGTAAATGACTGACTGACTGACAGACAACGCACAGACCAAACCGCTGGACCTAAAGGGCTGAAATTTTGCATGGCGATTCTTCTTATAGTGTAAGGGTGCACTAAGAAAGATTTTTGAAAAATTCTTCTTATTTTTTAAAATTAAATTTTTAAGCTGTTTTAGTAACTTTTTTAAGTTTGAACTTAGAATAATAATTTAAAGGTAATAAAATTTATATCACGAGAAAGATCATAAAAATTTCCTTAAAATGAAATATTTTTCGAATCTTTAACTCCATTTTCTGATTTTTCGTGAATTTTTAAAGATTAATTTTTAGAATTTAATTTATTAAATGCTGATCACGTGGTTTCTTTTCTTTTTGTGATACTTTAAATTATTTTTGCATCACGTGAATAACAATGAAATAAATTGACAATTTTTTTTTTATCTTAAGTGGCAGACGATTGGACATTATCAAAAAAAAAATATTAAAATACAGTAAAAGAAATGTTCCTCAAACTGTACTATATTCTTTAGTATGTTCTACTATTAGATTTAATTTCAGCATTTTCTTCTACATTATTTTGTCTATAAAAATATCCAGTACGATTTTTTTATAAATATATATTTTTGATTTTTGGCATTATTTGCATACATTGACCGTTGTATTTATTATAATTTTTTTTGTGTTTTTGACATTAACTGCATACATTGACCGTTGTATTTAATTTGAATGTACTCCGTAGGGAAGCATGGGTATACAGCTAGTCACTCATAAATGAGCTGTTCTGTTTGAAAGTGTCTAGAACTGCTCTTGAAATTCAAAACCTATATTAAAAAATACAAGTAGCTATCGAAATATTTGCTATGTCAGATTAATCCCTCTGAATAGTCTTCTGGGTTCCATTAGAGAATAAAGCAAATTTCTAGATTTCCTTTTATTTTATTTCTCTTTTAAAAAATCTTTGCTGGCATTTTTTACATCACTCAAAAAAGAAATATTTCATAAATGGAAAAGGGTTTATATAAATAAAGATATTCTATTCAGCTCAGTGACGGGGATTTTACTCATAACATTTAATTTTAATCAGACCACATCAGACTTTGCTGTTTAATTTTATTGTCTCCCAGGTCATAGGACCTACCAGTATAGGGAATTCTATAAAAAGAAGTCTAAAAGGTCATCGGTGACTTAAACTGTGCTCAGGAAAAGGTACATTTCGACCTTCTGAAATTGTATCTCTAAAAACAATATTTCTTCAATAAGGTCGAATAGCCCCAATTTATGTATTAAGTCCTACCGTTGGCACCGGTTTTCGTAATCGGTTTAGCAAATCAGTGTTAACTTGTAGTTAATCGGTGTAGGAAAAGATAACGTGAAACTCCAAAACAAGTAATGATCCAAGTGTTTTGATTTTCAGTGACTTAAACACGTTTCACTTAAATTTATCTTTTCTCTAACTACGAAGCATTCTGTCACCTAAATTTAAAAAGGAAGAAGTCAAAAAATATTTCAATGTATTAATTACCGTATGAATGTTATTTAGACAAAAATATTTATGTAATGGATTTGTTCTGTAATGAAGTTTAATTATTTAAATGTGGAATATACACGTCCACTTACATACATACGTATATGTCACCATGTAATCAAATTATACATGTTCTAGTATTCAAGAGAAATCTTATCAGTCAAAGGTTCCTGACTGATGGGACTACTCTTTATCTATGCAAGATGCAGCTTGAGGTAGTAGTTAGGAAAATGAATTTTTTAAGCTTTAGTGGTTCTACGAGTGGTTAAAGAGATTGCTTAATTGTCAATCTCATGACTTGTTAACTAATCTTTTGACAACAGGTATAGATGGTAAAGACGCTTTCTAACCTACTTAAAATTAAATTTTCTTAGGTTTGACGTTAATTAACAATCAGCTTTCTTACTTTAGTGGTTCCGGAGTAAGGCCTATAAAGACAAAAACTATTGACTATTCATCAAAACTGACAACATACGAAAAATTTGAACTTTTTAAGAAGTGCTTTAGCTAATGTAAAACTTACTTGTAATGATCATAACAAAGCTTTGTGGTGTATTGTTATAGCATATTTCTGTAGAAAACTGGAGATCTCGAGACAATTCCTGGGTTATCCAGTCTAATTTGATTGGAGTGCTGGAACAATTGGTAAATTGCATTGTGGTTGTTATACAGGTACCACGAACAAACTGTGTAATTTCATCCGGAGATCGGGGGCCTGAGGAGTCTCTGATGAAGGTGAGAATGTCAGGACCATTAATAAGGATCATAAAAGGTTTTATTGTATAATGGTACAAGATAATAGTCATAATGCCAAGATGCCCACAGTCCTTTGTTAATCCATTGTGTTTTGTTGTATACGAAAAAAAACATAAATGTGAGACAGTGTGATAGACTAATCATTGCACGGGGGATTTGTACTGAAATAGATTTTATATTTGTGCTACATTTGTAGAAAACTAATTTTTCTATAAATTGACACTTATCGTGAGGTTTATTTAGTGGTTACTTGGAATAGTTTCAGGTTTGTGCTTCCTGAAAACGTATATCCCCTACAGGACCCTGAAATTTTATGGAAATGTTACGTAGATTTTTCTTCAGTTAGATTCTAGCTATAGGGGATAAATGATTCAAGGTAATAGAAATTCCTTCAAATAATTATATCCACTGAAAATTTGAGTTGGTATTTTTTGTTCCATTTATTATAGTTTTACAACAAGAACTAAACTAAAACTGTAATATTCAAATAACGTTAAAGTACTACTGAAAATTATATACTCGTAGTTTCCTTTCGTCCGATATTTTATTTTTTACTGAGGACCGATAATGTAGCAAACTTCAGTTGTAATTTAATACTGTATTACTGTATTTAGACTAGTTCAAAAGAAATCTTTTTAATGATGTTGTGTTGATTTGCTCCTGTGGCAGCTTTTAATAAATAAACACCTGATTTTGGAGTTTTACCTGGGTAAGGACAAGATACGATACGTAAGGTTTAACAAGATTCTTTAAATATGTGTTAATGAGCACTTTTGATATTAAATTGACTGTTAATTACTAATATAGGTAAATATAAGTGTGTGTGTAGGGGGTCTTTGAATTATCCATGTAAACCCCCGTGTTATAAAATAATTTGAAATGATATTTAAGAGATACTTCTAAAAAAAAGTAAAACAAATTAAAACTATAATGTGCTTGATTTATGTAAGAAAATAAAGATATGTATTGTAAACTGTGAACGTATTAAAAAGATTTAAGTATTGTAGAATAATAAGATCCAAGTTTTATTTTATTTTCAGAAAACAAAAAAAAGGGAAAAGTGTTACTTTTCGAATATTTTACGTGCCTATTTTACCAGGGATGAAAGTGTTCTATATCCTCACAGATGTGATTCTTCCCATCTGTCGGAAAAGAATGAACTCTGATAATCAAGAGATAACTCTGCCTCCGGTCCCCTCTAATTTTATCTGATCACGCTATCACGAAGAATGTGATTTTTTTTATATTCAACTAAAATAAAAGTGCTTTACGAATTTGAGTGAAAGCATTACAAACCTCTTTTAGCTAATCGGCAATTACATCTAGAAATATTCAAGGCTAAAAAAGCTTCTGGCGTACACATGTATTTGAAAATTTAGAAATATTGTTCAGCGTAATTTCAATAAATGAATCACATTCTTTTAAGAGAGTGATTTTTCTCCTTTGTAAGCATTTCTTCAATAATGTCTTGGGGCAAAAGAATCTAAGCAAGAAACTGAATTGCCAAAAATGTATCAGTTAATATCATAAGAAGTAGAATGTGAAGGCTTATTGATTTCCCTATTTTACATTCTAATCCATGATATGCAATCAAAAAGTTCAATCTTCAATCTTAAGAAGAATAAAATGAATTCTTTTCGACGTTATGGCTGGTATCCGGTTTGTTTATTTATGAATATAGCAAGAAGCGTGTACCTAAAAGAGTTATTAATTTTACAAGTGCGGTGAAATTGCGAAATTACTGTTCGTAACTTATAACTTTTCACTGTTTTGAGTAAGTACGGACTGTCGCTTAATGCAAAACGTAGTTAAATAAGGTATATACATCTTTGGTGCATACTTTTTTCCAATCGCATGAATTTCTTGAAAAGTTTATAACAAAGATGAATTTATTATTTCTTGAAAAGTATAAGTTTTGGACTTTATATAAACACCTTAGGCTGAATAATATCTTAATAGGTGGAAATAAATAATGCACAGAATAAAAGTAAAATTCCTTATAAAAATTATGAATATTTTTAGGTAAAGTTACCTCCTCCATACACACATCGCAGAACTAAAGAAAATCTTATTTTTGACTGGGCTATAAGAATTAGTATGCTTAAAGAATAAGTTTTAAGGTTCCCAAGATCTTTACTGAGTGAATTTTGCTGCCTTATTTTTGAAAATGAATGACACATGTTTGTATAAATATTTGTTTATGTTAATTGTAGTATTTTAGGAAAAAACACCGCGGTTTCTTTCTCTTTCAATGCGTGCTTAGATATATTGAAGTTCTGATGTTGATTCTGATTATGATATCTGGAAGTAGCTAGAGAATTACCATCATTTTATTTATGCTCTGTATATATGGTGAATTTGATGATATGCTTGTAAGATTCAGAGTCAAAAGCATTTCCATTAATTCATGAAATTGACATTAATGGGTTAAAAACGCATTAATTTTTAGCATTAATTTTAGTCGCATTAATTTTAGTCTTTTTTTTTAAATTACTTATCACTCAAGGTAGAGGCTTTGCAAAAAGCCTCTACCTTGAGTAAAGTCTTTAAAAAGGGATCCGTTAACATTGACCCAAAATTGAAATTAGGTTTATGTTATTCCACTGACTTTAAAATATATGGATACTACAAAAGTTTTGAAAGCATGGAGAGAAAACTAAATTGAACTGGTCCTTTACCTTGTTTTTATAGTTGTTTGCCGATAAAAAAAATACAGACACACATCAAAAACATATACTGGGAGTAATTTAAAGTAATGTATAATATGATCGAAACTACTTAAAATACATTATTATCTGTATTTACGAAACATAAATTCTATATTTGTCCCAAGTTGCACGTCATAGATAAAAGCTCTAACTTTTTTGATAAAAATAATTTTTTTTCCAATCTTTTGTTATTGTTGAATCGAAGCTCCTAAAAGTCTAAAGCATATGTCATTTTTTTTATCAAGACTTTCAACTTGCCATAAAAATACTCAAAATATATATAACAGAACACAGAAAAATTCTTATCCAAAACAAGGCGTTCGATCACGATAAAAAGTGGCCGAAGTCGGAAAAAAAATCGATTGAGTAGTGAGTGAGTGGGTGTAACATTTGGATGCCCATGCAACCGGAATCAACCAAAAGCAATTTTCTTAAATGGAAGAATTGTCATCTTGTAGCGAATAATTTTCTTGCTTTCATGTGAAATGAATTGTGAAACAAATTTGTAACGATTGTTAAAAAAAAGAGAGTTTTCTTTGTGCAATTTTCGATTTTACATAAAAGTATTAAGAGTAAAACTCATTTTGGGGAAATACACAAAATTAAGGTAAAGGAAAGTAATTCATTATAAATTTTTTAACATTTTTTAAAGATTGAATCTCTACCTTGGAACAAAAAGGGCCAATGTCCAAAACTTTGAAATTTGAGTGACATTTGAAAAAGAAATCGAAATAAATATAATACTAGAATATATGCAAAAACTATGACTAAATTTGAAAAATAAAACTTGGAAAAATATTTATACACAAGCCGTTAGTAAGATTTGTAAAAATTTAGTAAGATTTGTAAACTGAAACTGATGCTCTCTGACATTTGATTGAAATGGACTTTGGCCCTTTTGTTCCAAGGTACAGAAATAATAAATTAATCTTACGGGTCTTGTACAAATTAACAACGTGATATACTTGAAATGTTTGATCAATATACAATCAAACTACATCATTTAAATATCAGTCGAAAATGATCGTACGTAAGTCTTTGTTATGCCTTAATTTTAAAAATTGTGCCCTAGTTATCAGCCTTTGCTGTTAAGTTTTCTGCTGCAGTCCCTAAAATATGTAAACAAATGATAGAACCTCGGGAGAATTGTAAAAAGTTTTAATACAAAATAATTTTAAAAAAAGATTCCCGTGGAAAATGTTTTGCCCCTTTGTCTTGCTGATCGAATTGTTATCTAGTCCGGTTGAAATAGCTCGTCTTAAATCCCTCATGTTGGTGTAGTTTCCTTTGTTTAAGTAATTCAGTCCATTTAAAAAATTTTCCCCCATCTTAGAATTTAAGGAAAACTATTTCATTCAAACAATGATCTAACATAAGCTACTTCTGTTAGAATGAAAACATATTTCAGCTAAACAATAAACTATTTCAATCAGAATGATTTTCTTAAAAAAATCCCAGGAATTTTTTTTTCATTTCTGAAGCTAAATTTTAAACAATTCTGGTAAGAGTGAAACGTTTGTTAATATTTCTGACGTATTAGGAAGTTAACTCACATATTTGTTTCTCTTCTGACCTTAAATATCTTGGAATTATGTAATAACAACTATAATGTGTGCGTGTGCGTTTGTATGTATCTTTAAGAGAATATTGGGAGAATTTCCAACAAACATTTGAATTTTTAAGGTCGTATAAATTTGATAGTTTTTCTAGTCGCATCCCTAGGAACATTTAAAGGGGTAGTCATTCGGACTGCAAGATCTTATTTTCTTTTACAACAGACATTTTGTAATGATTTTTCCTTCACATACGTCTTTTAATGAAGATCATCGTACATATATTAAATAATTGAAGAGTTTAAAATTGTGTTTAAAAAAATTTAAATTCAAAATATATCTGTCGAGTCAATAGCTCTATTTTCATATTTTTCCCCATTAATGCATTGAATATACTTGTATATGAAATTTATTTCTGAAATTTTAATCACTTTAAAAGAAAAAAAAATTAATTATTAATTTTCGTTCCAGAGAAAATATTTTCAAAAGTTTAACTGTAAGTTAATAATCCTGAAGATACCTTAAGGAGAACAAAGGCACTATGTCTAAAATTCCAAACAAATACATTTAGAGGAATTTTAGATGCATACTTTCTAGAGATGTTGAATCGTAAAAAATTCCATCCCGTCATAAGAAAACTGAAGTAACTGATGCACAACAGGGTACAATTAGACAGCACAGAATATTGTGTTTGGCGTAGTAATAACCATCAATACATGCTGTTTATGTTATTTAGTTCCAATAGCTTTGCTTAACAACAACATAAAAAGGGTGTTTTATTTGAGAATTTTGTATCTCAGACCCTCAAACGCGTTCAGTGTTTTCCCGAGTAGTCAATGATGGTGGGCAGACGCTACGTGGATCTTTCTCGAAATAAAAAACCATACTCTTGCGATTTCATCATCTCGCTATGTCCGAGAACTATGTACCGATCTTAATTCTGAAGCAAAACACAAACTTGATGCCTCCTTTGTTGCTTAAGGATTATAATTTAGGATTTCCACGGCATCCTATGCATCACAGGAAGAAATTGCTATTGCTCGCAAGGCACACTTTAAGTGGTGTGACGTCAAGGACGTGTTTACGAGTTCTAGTGCCCCCCCCCCCCCCTCCGATCACTTTTCACATAACGAGCGTTAATATAGTGAACATTTCGAGGCTTCTGTGTATAAACTTTTTTTTGGGGGGAAAAGTTTTTTGATATGATGCCAAATATGCTACATTTTAAATGCTACACATTTTTTTTTCTTAAAAAAAATAAACATTGCGTCGCTCTTTGGCAGCAAGAAAAGATCTGCTGTTTTAAACAAAATTATTCTAAAAAATCCTTAAATTTTAGTTTTAAAGTATTAATTTTTATGTAATGGATAATGAAATATATAAAATACATATATTGTTTTATTTTTAAGATTAATATTCACATAATCTCAAAGAAAGCTTGTCTTCTGAACATTTTCATAACTGGTTAAAGCGACGGAGGCATGGTGTGAGGGCTACATAATGCATTGAGAAATCTGAACGTAATCCGGATATATTAGATTCATTTTTTAATTTCCTACTCTAAATTCTGTGTAGATTTCTTTGAGTGGCAACAGTGAGGAAATTTTACAGCATATTGTTTTTTAAAATCTAACTGTTCATCAGATCAACAACAAAAAATATTTAACAAATTAAAGAAAGAAACAGTATTCCTCAATGTAAGTACTGAAATATCTTGTCCAATTGCTGATAGATTCTTTTGTGTAAACATTTGCTCAAAGCCACGTAAAAAAATTTCTCGAGGAAATTAATTGTAGACTATCATATATTTTGTACAAAATGGAAAAAAAATGTACATCGAAACTAAAAATGACAAATCTTGTTATCATGGTTAAATATAAAATTAATGTAAAAAATACGCTGTAATCTTATATATGATGTTTGTCCGATAAGCAACATTTTTACTAAAGAATACATTCTATAGTTTTCAGTACATTTGCTGCTGTAATACCACTGTGTTGAAATCAAAATTAAAGTACGTCGATATATATTTCACTGTTAGATAAAAGTAGACCATATTATTCACTGTATGAAATAATCGATGTGTATAAAATTAACCGTTTCACTGATATTGTTTCAAGCATTTATTACAATATCAATAAATATTTAAATCACTCTTCCCTAAACATACTATTTAAGTTAATGGACTCAACCTGAGTGAACGTGACAGGTCAACCTAGTGATATTAATTATATTAATGCAGTTATTAGGGTGGAATTTTGGATCTTATGAATGAAGGCTAGTTCTCGTAAGAAGATTAGAAACACATTTACTGATACGCATAAATTTCGCATAAAAGTTTATATCCATATGTATAAATTGCATGTAAAATATAGTAACATATACACATAATTAATGTACATCTGTTTAAGTTATGGGGCCTTAAAACAATAACTTAATTGAATAGGCACTTAGTCTAGGGCAATGGTAGTTTTTAAAAATAAATTAAAAGAGTCCAAACTTTTTTTAATACGTGATAAAGCGTTGAATTCATTATACACGAAAAGACAAAAAGGGATTTTTTTTATAAAGTAAAATCTTTTAAATAGAAGATTTCCCCCTAATAATATATGTCGAATATGTATTAACTTAAAAAAGGTGAATAAATGTCTAAAACAATACTATCTTACTTTTGTAAAAGAATACTAACTTAGTATTATTTTATGTCGCATGCACTTTTAGTCTATAAATGTTAAAACATAGCTTAAGTTGCACTATCACAATACGATAGGCAAAACCAGGAAGAAAATAATTAACCACATTCGTAGTCTGGAAAAATATATTTCATAATCCCTCTACGTTCAAGTTTGTGAAACTTAGAATACGATATAATTTGTTTCAAGTTTGTAATACAGTTATAACAAGACTTGGAATATAAAATAATGACATCTAAGTAATTAAAACATCATTTATTATTTTATTCTATCTATTCCACAGTTATAAAAATATTAGTATCTCGGAATGTATCATTTTTTTAAAAATGTTTTACTTTGATTGACTTCGACAGATTCATTAGATTTATTATGCTTTCCGTAAGAGGATATTCGAATAACTTATGACATTTTGCCTGACAAAACTGTTATTCACACAGGAAATTAATCATTTAATTGGTGAGAATCAATTAGCGGAGAAGATGAAATTGAATAACATAAAAGTTGCGTGAACACGTTTGCTTTGATTAGGACTGACAGTGTTCATCAA
Organism: Dolomedes plantarius; assembly: GCA_907164885.2. Lineage (NCBI taxonomy): Eukaryota > Metazoa > Arthropoda > Arachnida > Araneae > Dolomedidae > Dolomedes > Dolomedes plantarius. The sequence continues at coordinate 156,462,041 of OU015494.1, read as the reverse complement.
ATTTTTTTACAGAAAACTACTTATGATAGGATATTGCTAAATATAAGCTTTATAAGTTTTTTATGGTAAACATTAACATCTTTTATATTTAAGGGACTTAGATAAGTAATCTTTACATTTGACACAATGTATTTTGATGTCAAATATTTTGCTTGTGTGAAGCATTAAACTAGATGAAGCAACGTGTTAAAAAAAATCCTTATTTGCTATGTTCAACAAAAAATATCAAACCCAAGATTGGGGTCAGTTATTAAAGTATTCAGTGTACTACGTTCTTTGCCAAGTATTAGCGAGAACTTAGGCTTGAATCTCGATCCTAAAATTATTGGAATAAACTTCCTTGATACTATGTAAAGGAATTAAATATGAAAGCCCTTTTGACAGTTGAAAATAAAGAGGAAATTTGCATTAATCTTTTGACAGCTACCCTCTTTTACTCCAAGTTCCTTAAACATAATATCTTTATAGACAATGTAATGTATTATTACACAGAGAGAATAGTTTGTACGAAGGTACTTTCTGAAATTATCCTCTTATAGAGTGTTCCTCAATATATAAAATGAACAGTCTTAAACTTCAGTTTCTCCTTAATGGCAGCTCATTTCAGTTCTAAATAGCAACATTAATATCATATTCTTTGTTCGGCAATGTTAAATAGATGTAAAGAAAAAGCAGCTAGTCGATAATCCGTTAAGGATTACCGTGTTGCTAACCCCAACAAGCAGAGATCTCCCTGCCATGAATTTCACATTTTGGTAATTTAGGAGTTTTTAGCATGTGATGTTCCTTTTTTCTTCATATCTAAAATCTGTTTTGCAGAAATTCTACGTATATGGCTTCAGAAACCCCATCCATGGTTAATCATATAATGACAATTGAAAATATAATATTACGGTGCTGGGATTTAACGTCCGATCAAATACATTTGGAATGCAAAGTTTTCACGTAAATTTAACAACAAACCTCCATGTCTTAAGTTTATAAAATATAATAAGATAATAATAAATTTCCCGTTTTAAGCTTGTAATGCTGCTACAATCTTGATTCAAAACGTCACCTTCTACCTGTTAATAAGCTGTTTTTATATTTCCTAGTTACATATAATTTTGATATGGATATCCAAAACGTATAGAATCATAATAAGTTGTTAGACTGTTATATATACATTTTTCCAAATCTTTACTCTCTGGGATCATATTGAGTCGCTGACATGTATTTGTTTCTGTAAATAATCTCTCCAGCTCTCTTACAAATGTGCAACTGACAACACGTTAAAAATCGCATTTATTTATTATTTTATTCTTTGGGGATATTTTTCTTATGCTCACCAAGGTACAGGTGTTAAAGGCTGGCTTAACAAAGAGCATAATTTTTCAAATTCTCATTTGCCAAAGTACAATATTTCTTACCAATAAGAAGGATCATGTTTGTCATGATTGCTTCTGTAAAGTAACAGCATGTATAAAGAAGTACAAAAATGCAAAAGAATAATTTTGCTAGTCTGAAATTTATTATGATCTACATAATTAATAGCAGGGCAATACTTAATCATGGAGAAATAATTATGTAAAAAAATAATGTAGGGTCTGCTAACCATCCATCATATAATGGAAACTGCAAGTGTCGTATGAGAGATAGGTTTTGCACTCACACGCTTGCTCTGACACATCGATTATCTTACACAGCAGATACCGCAATTTTCGGACCGTAAGGCGCACCATTTTACATAAAAAAAATCGACTTAAAATTGGAGAGCATCTTATGGTCTGAAGGTAACATTAAAATAAAATGAATATTTTATTATATATGCTATATATTATATATATATATATATATATATATTATTTATTATATTTATTACATATTTTTTTAATCTTTATTAAGTAGAAAATTGAAAATATCTTTATATACCCAACAAAATACCAAAATAATCTTATCTAAAAATCCTTCCATAAATTTGAGTCTTATCGTCCGGTGCTTCTTATGGTCCAAAAAATATGGCAGTCCGATGATTCTCTTTAGGAGCCGAGTCACTATGTGCTCATCCCTAAATCTGAGACCAAACGTTATACTCCACAATTTTGGCCCGTTCGGTATGTTTTGACTACTGTAAGGCCCCTCTATAAACAACATTACCGCTCTTAACTTATTACTGTTAACAATTTACAAAGATTTGGGATCTTTAGTACCCAGCAACCCCAAAAATGCATTTTTGAAGAGGGATAAATTCGTTACACCTTATTACTGGATTATCGAAGTATTGCATTTTGCAGCATATTTTAATCATCTATAAGTCATTGTATTTTCACTAGTCCTTGAATTTTGTTAGCGCTAAAGACAAAAGCAAAAGCTTACTACAGAAAATCTTGACAACATACTGAATTTTTTAAATTGAATTCAGTTAAAATGCTAAATATTTAAAGAAGATAAGTAAACAGATTTTGATTGGCTCCACGTGGTATTTTATAAAAGATACTATATTCAAAATACAATCCCACTTTAGTTAAAATAAAGCGGTCCTTTAGTTAAAATAAAGCTGTACACTTACGTTACGATAAGTAATAAGTAAAAAAAAAGATTCCTTAATTCTATATACCTGAAGGTGTTAAATATAGATCATTCAAAATAAGTATTGAGTAACTTACATGTTTTTGAAGGTGTTCTTTCAAATGAATTTTGATTACCCATGGAAGCTTTCTAAAATAAAGAAAAGTATGGCATTTAATAAACTCATTAAATACTAAAACAAATATAAAATAAGCTATAGTTAAAAAATACCCAAGATGTCTCATTTTTAAAAAAAATTAGAAATTAACATAAAAAGAGCCTGACGATTGTTTATGCGCTTAAGTGACAAGCTTAAATTAACTAACAAATTCTTTGCTACATTATAACAATTTCATTTTCATCAGCATGAAAAGCTGAAACAATTTATTCCTCTAACCGCAAATTAAAAAGCAACTCTTGATGTCTTTCTCAAACAGCAATTTCTGTTAAGTGTCCGCTGGGATTTGTCTCCATTCCTCGATTAAAGACTGTGCTAGAGTAAAAAGCTTTCTCAGTCAAAGACAAATACAGTGTCCTAATTCGTCCCTTCAGTGTTCGATAGAATTGAAATCGGAATGCTGAGCCGGCCCTTCTAATTTTTGTATGTTTTGTTCTTCAAAACAGGCCTCGACAGACAGGTTCTCGAAGTGTAGAATGGGTGCCAGGTCACTCTGAAAGAAATTATACTCTATTCCGGAATACTGCCTCAGAGCAGGAAGTGTAAATAATCTCAAATATTTATGGAATTCTCAGCGTTCAAAGTTAAAGGCAAAACTTTCAAAGGACTCAGCCCTTTCCAGCAGAGACAGACCCAGACCATCACAGAGCCTCTACTGAATTTAAAAGTTGGAACAATGAAGTCCTTTCCCGGGCAAAGACCATATTAAGGCACGTCCATCTGATTAGATAAGTTTCAAGGGGTTACAGGACACAAAATCCTTCAAATTTTCGAAAAAAATTATTGCATTAAAATTTTTTCTGTTCTATCTTAATTAGAACAGGAGATTTAAACTTTTGGTTTTGCAACATTCTAACACCAGCCAATCTAAGTTTAAACCTTTAAATGCGTTTTTCTGCATGATGGGATTTTTACCATTTTTCGTCTTTAAATTCTTATAAGTCAAGAACCTTTAACGATAAATGATTCAAACTTAGAACATGTCTTTTTTTAATTATTTTAATTTAATTTTGATTCATAAAATTTGAAAAAATATTTACTTTTGAAAATAGGATTTTTTAAAAATAAGTTACATTTTTAAAAAGTTTTTACTCTAAATATTTTTAATTTTATTTAAAATTAATGTTTAAAAAAGTGCTGAATCAAAATTAAAACTTATATACAGGGTGATTTTTTTAAACTGACAGTACTCAGAGCCATCTGTAGCGCGATCTATCAGCCGGAATTCCACCAAAACTGATAGAGGGACTAAGGACGACATGGGAAAGAGTTTCCGTGAAAAAAAAATTAGTTCCAAAAGTCGCCAATAGGGGAATATATGGCGCTCTTGTTGTCGGTGCACCCGAGAATTTGCTTAAAAGGCAAGTAAAACATCAAAATACAAATTCACGACTATGTAGTCAACAGTAGCACCAGTATTTCTGGCTAAAGTGCGGAATCTGTTGCGCCTCCGCTTTACAGAGAAAGGGTCATTAGTCGCTTTTTTTCCACTTACATGGCTACCTCGCTCCCCGGACAGAACCCATGTGACTTCTTTCTGTGGGGTTATTTAAAATCTAAGGTGTTTATTGGTGGAGTCTCGAACTTGGTAGCCCTAAAGGACATATCCCGCACTTTGATGAACATTCCTGGTGACATGTTACGCTCGGCCGTTGAGAATGTAGTGTGATGCAGTGTGTCGTCCACCAGGACTGTGGTAACATTGAAGGAGGGAGAAGTGGATTTGCTGCATAAAGTGGTGTTCCAGTGAAATTTCTTTGTTATTCATTTGTCTGCTTACAACTTTTTCGGTATTCATCCCAAATCTTTATAGCCCGAAATACTGGCGCTGCTGTCGACTACATAGTCGTGAATTTGTATTTTGATGTTTTACTTGCCTTTTATGCAAATTCTCGGGTGCGCCGACAACAAGAGCGCCATATTTTCCCCTATCGGCGACTTTTGGAACTAATTTTTTTTTTCACGGAAACTCTTTCCCATGTCGTCCTTAGTCCCTCTATCAATTTTGATGGAATTCCGGTTGATAGATCACGCTGCAGATGTCTCTGAGTACTGTCAGTTTTAAAAAAAAATCACCCTGTATTTCTGATTAATTAAATAAAAAAATTTTGAAATTCGACCAATAATATTTCGAGTTATAACGATTTTAAATTACCCCACTTTTAAAAAAAATTTTAAACTTTAAAATTTGTTAAAAACTTTATGAGAAATTTTATGATGTGATTTTATTTACAAATTATATGTTTAATCATCACAAAAAAATTCAAAATTTTGACTCATTAAATAAAACAAATTTTAAAATGTGTCCCGGACCCCCTTAAGCAGGATTCATCACTCCCCATATTTTTTTTATATTATTTCTCTTATATTGTCCATGAATGACGTGCTGAACACCACTGCAGTATTTTTCAGACATTAGGCCGAGTAATGTGGAACTTGCATTCAACCTATCTGCTATCGTATCCGATATTGTGCAGTTCCCGACGAATTGTACGGGTACTGATATTAGATCCCGAGGCTTGGAACATACGTAGCCTACGCTGATGCAGGGGAAGAGCCTTTTTTAGAATCCTCACTAAGCCTCTTTTGCTTCGATCGTTCAGTTTGTATGCGGGGTTTCACTGCAGTAGTGCCTTAATTTTCCATCTTCGTATCACTATTAACAGAGTTGAGTTTGCCCGAAAATTTCGAATAAAAATTGTTTACTTAAGTATCATCCTATGACTATATCGCTTTGGAAAACCGTAAGCTCTGCATTTTACGCCGTGGCAGATTTCAATGAAATTTAATGTTTTGCTAGTCAATCACGTTTATATATATTCTGCCTGATACGCGCTGCGTATCTTCGTTTGCACATGCAAGTTTGCCTATAATTGCCTAATTGCTAGTTAACACATATTGCAAATAAAAATGTATGAAACAAACTTTTTAATTTATATTTAAAGTAATGCAAGCAATATAATACATTTATATTAACGCATGGTGTTCTGAATTTATTCAAAATAATGCATCTTCATGTAATTTAAAAGGAACGTATTTAAAAAAATACAGACTTTGCTTTGAACATTAAATTTCATACTAAGACAGACACAAAATTCGATTAAAATGACGATTATAACATTTTAGAATGGGGAATTCTTTCTTAAACAATTTTTATGTGTATTAGGAGATGGAATGAATCATATTTTATCCTGAGATCAGCTAGAAGTATGACAACATCCAATTTTGAAGTGTTGTTTGGAACTGAATAATGCTAAGATTTCTACTTAAGAGAATTGACTTGCAATATTTTAAGCCAAATTCAGTACTTAAGAAACACCAAAAACTGTGATAAAATCAATTAAATAATTTATATTAGAATATAAAGGACATAGTCTATTTTTTGACTCATTAGAATTTGCCATCACTATATTTGTTAAAATCTAGAAACATATGAAAGTAAAGGAACAAAGTATTTGTGAGGTGAAATGAAATGGATATTAAATTCATATTTTAGAATCGTGAGCAAAACTTAGAGATTCAAAATTTTTAATGTATGATAATAAAAAAATTGGAAGTTTGATTAAAAATTTCATTGAACTTAATATATGTTCTTCGTGTAAAGATTAAGCTTAGATATAAAGTGGATTCTCAAATAATTTATTAGATGTTAAAAGCTACTTTTAGCAGATATAGCAAAACGAATATTTTGCCTCATAACCGAATTTAATCCTCCTAAATCTTCACAGAATCTTTTGCATTTTGGGAATTTACAGTATAGTTCTAATTAAAAGCATTGTATAGAGTTTTATGACAATATTTCCCCCAAAATTTAAATATCTTAGGATGGAGTATTAATGATTATTTTAATAATATATTTCTCATTTATGGCTTTCTTTTCTTTCCATATTATTAAGGATTTTTATAACTTCTCATTTTTATTGTTGAATTTTTGCAATAACAAAAAAAGTAACCTACACATTTAATCTCAGTTTTACACTATGATGCTAAAAATAATCCTAGCAAAAGTTATTAGTAAAAAATACTTTTTTTATTTCCTTTCAAAAGCACAAAATTCCATGTATCAACGGAGTTTCTGAACTCCACTTACTAATTCCTTAAACAAATATCAATATTCACTAAGAGAGTACATTTGTATTTACGCAAACTGAAAGAACCTATCCATGAGTTGTACTGTTATGTCTATAAATTTTTATGGGAAATACATCGACAAACATTCATCCTGCCAACCTAAATGAAAAAAGGTTGGTTCAGTTGTAGGTTGGTTGGTTGAGTGTGCAGTGGTCATCTATGGCTAGTCGCGGGTACGGTTGCCAACTGTCCCGGATTGGCCGGGATTGTCCCGGAATTGGAATCGCTGTCCCTGATCCCGGATGAATGCTAAATTGTCCCGGAATGTAGCGGAAACTATTCCAATTTTTTTAAAAATTGAAATTGACGTCTTGTAAATCCGTTGAACGTTGTGACGTCGTAGTAATCCGACAAGTAGCGTAAACGTCACAGAATAAAATTAAAGTTTCCGCGATATTTATTTGCAAGATCAATTTATATACAGATCAGGAAGTACACGGCGATAGCACAGATGGTGATTGCAATGGGGGGCGATACCACAGATGGTGATTACAAACTATGGGCAGAGTATTTCAAAAAGCATGAAAAATCGGTCGAGCTGATGAAAATTGTGTCTTCCATTTTGTCCATCCCTGCGAGTAATGCTTACCCAGAGAGAGTATTTGGTCACATAAACAGAGTGTGGACGAATTGCAAATACGACTTAATAGTGAATCGTGTGCAGAATTTGCGAACTTTTTAAATGCGGACTCACTTGCGAAAGAATTGGTGATTGCAGCAAAAAGTGAAAGAAAATACTTGTATTATTGGAAAAACCTATAAAAATATAACGTTAAATTTGTTATTATAAGATTTAAAATTTTTATTATTATTATTATGTAATATATATATGTAAAGGATTTAGTGGGAAAAGAATGATTATTCTAAATTTAAAGGGGGCTTGGGAATTAAATTATATTCGTGGCGTAATTCGCCTCTAATTGTTCGTATTCAAAGACGCGAATTGGGAAAGGGAAATTCCCTTTTTATTATATAATCTTCGCTCGCCTCTGAGTTCTGCGGTCGAGGAGGAACGTTTACATTTTATTTAGCCTTGAAAGATGTCTGTTTCGGGCTCTGCGCTTGTCCAAGGAGAGTTGGCGCGCGGAGATGCCCGCGAATTTGGTTAGAGCGTGGGATAGAAGTCGATGCTATCAGATGTGTTTCGCCGCGGCTCTAAAAAAATAAATGGCGAATGAAGAAATGCGTAGATCTGGAGAGGTGGTATTATGACATTGAACTGAATAAACTACTTAATTTAAACGATGCTGAGTACTTTTTGAGTGTATGCCTCCCCTCGATGCCATGGACTGTAAAACAAGAAGACTGCAAACGAAATAATAGCAGGCAAAAGTCAACGCCTGTCATATATATATATAATTAAGTTTCTATAATAGTTAAAATAAAAAAATATAAAAAATAAATTTAAAAAAAAACTATTTTAATTTTTTCATACATAAAAAGTTTCCTCAGAAAACTAGGTAATGACTGACTGATAATGATGATGATGTTCAGTTTTAAGCTATTTGTCCCGGAATCGTCACAGAAAAAGTTTGCAACCCTAGTCATGGGTTGAACAGATAGGGACCATCAGTTTAAATTTGAATCAGAATGGCTACATATATTCACATCAACTACGAGAGTCAAACGCGTAGGCTTGAAAAGAGGGGAAAATTCTCAACGCATACAAATAACTATCAAACATTAAAGTGTTAAAGTATAAATTATAACATAGCATAATATAATGAGGACTTCAATACATTTCATTGAAGTACACAGCTGACGAATAATATTTACAGCTTTTAAAAGCTTTAGATTAGCTTTACAACATAATATCATATATGAGGTGCTCAAATTCACAAACTGTTATTCCAAAATACAAACTTCATTTCAAAAGTTGAGAATTTTCTGGATTGCAATGTAATACAGCTTTCTACCAGCTAAAGTATAAATTATAACATAGATTGTATAAATAATAACTGGATTGCAATGTAAAGTATAAATTATAACTGGATTGCAATGTAATACAGCTTTCTACCAGCTAAAGTATAAATTATAACATAGCATAATATAATGAGGACTTCAATACCTTTCATTGAAGTACACAGCTGACGAATAATATTTACAGCTTTTACAAGCTTTACATTAGCTTTACATCATAATAGCATATATGAGGTGCTCAAATTCACAAACTGGTATTCCAAAATGCAAACTTCATTTCAAAAGTTGAGAATTTACTGGATTGCAATGTAATACAGCTTTCTACCAGTAAGAATGCAACAAATGTTGAGACACTAACATAGCTTACGTCGCATGCTGTCTGCAACTCCCTTCTTAATTCCGCCGTGCTGCTCTTATCTTCCATGCTGCATGTGATATTTAACTCATAAAACTATGACGACTAGAAAACTGAGAAAAATAGCTTGGAGAAATGATTCACAAATAATTTGGTCGTAGCAGAAGAACTCAAAGAGAAAATTAACCATATTAAGAATCTACTGAGATCACAACATCTAAAACATGGACGAAACAGGGTAATATGATCTTTTGACATCCTCAATAGTTCCAAAAATAAATTGAAATTTGTATTAATTATAAAGATTGTATTTTCCTTTATTAGTATTTTTCTTAGTCTTTCCAGAATTTCGTAAACATGAGAGTTCACAGTAGGAATTTAGATTTACTTGCTATGTAGTATTGCACATGAAAACAATTTATTATGCTATGCAGAGTTGTATTTTATTTGTTTTTACAAAGTTATTGCTCCACAAAATATAAATTAAACAGCACATATGAATAAATAATACATAAACTTAGATATGAAGTAGCAATGCAAAACCTATTGTGATAACCCCCTTTGCATAAAAGAATAATTTGATTTTTTTTAATGACATATTTTCAACTTCATATATATCTGTAATCCAGAATTTCACTACCTGAATGCAGTAAAATCTGATGAATATTAATAATGCACTTGAACTATAATGATAACTTGTTCATTCCGATTTTTTCATAATTACTTTTAAGTTGGTTGCTTTTTGTGGGTATGATTTGATAACAAATCTTTTGTTACCAAAACTTTCTTACAAAAGATTTACAAAAATATCCTTAGTAAAGAATTTCAGTGAAAGTCACGAACAAATTTGCAAAAAATGTAAATAGAAAATTTTTTATACAAAGAAATTTCATGTTTTGTCTGGGATACATGTCAGCACGGTATATAATTTTTTTACCGAGTAACTTTGTTTATAACTAAAGGTATATTTTTTTAAAATTTGAATAAGTTACCCATATCTTTCATAATTATGCATGAAAACTAAAGAAAAAATCTCAATAGTATGAAAATTTTTTATTCAAAATTTGTAAAAATACACGCGCAGATAATTTGCATGTACAAATCGAAATTTGTGGTGGAAGCTTCCTTTTGTTTCAAAGGCAAGGGCGCAGAGCAAAAAAGGCCATTATCATCATCTGCTCATTCTGGTCCCTGTTGGAACAGGAAACTAGTCTTTCTCCAATAAAAAGGGAAGAAAATTCTAAAATGTCTTTTAAGACATTTCGAAACGGAGCTTTATAAGTCCCTCATTTACATAAATTTAAATTTAAGATCAATTTATGCTCTCATGGACATGGAAACCCTGCACAAAATTCACAGCAAAGAAATGTTCAACTTTAAAAGTATAATAAACAGAACCTTACCCTCTAGACACACAAAGAATGCAAAGGAATACTTAATTTTCAAATAAATCTTATGAGAGTAAGTTATGAAAAATGCTTCCAAGTAAGTGTAAATATGACTTCAAACAGACAATAGCGTATAAGGAGATTAATGTGGATTTGAACGATAGCATTACATTTCCTTCTCATCTCGTATATATTTATGTCTATACAAAAGTAGCTTTTCGAATACTCATTTATTAACCGTATCTTGCTATTACATCCAGTAAAATTTGTGTCGACTTATAAAGGTTGACGTTAGTCTTTATGTGGTTACTACTAAGAGATAAATATTCGTATGGAAAGGCTTATGTATCTTAAATATTTACAGTGCATGACTTTTCTAGACGAAAAAAATCAGAAACTTTTTTAGATATCACTCTCCTCAATTAACCATGAATATTTTACTGATTCTGTATAAATTTTTATTTTTAAAACTATCTTCTGCTTCCGGTTGATTGCATTTATGTCCTATAATAAAATTAGAAAAGCTAACGTATTATATTGTTTATATACGCAAGATATAAATGTGTGTTTCAACTTTAAAAAAAATGGTCAACTACAGAAGTACTTCTATTACACGAGACGAGAAACGGCACCGAAATCACAAGAACATTCTAGGACTAAATTATAAGCGTATTTTTATAACGAAGTCTACGTAATGTTCTCTATGTTGGAAAGTAAATAAGCAGGTTTATTTAGTTTCTTTTACAACATGCCTCCTGAAATGATGTAAGCACATCATTTCTGTCGGTGCTTAAAGAAATTCTATCAAGCAAACCACTTACTCTCCCTGCGAAATATACAAAGGCAAAGATATAGGCTTAAATTTTTAATTCAGCTCACAATAGATTACGATTTAAGAGGAAGGGTTTATAATTTACGATGAAGATTTATATCAGATCGTGTGAGTGGCCCATTTGTTGTCAAGAAATTGGGAATTATATTACGAATAGGTTTATTATCCCTGCTGATAGTTACCTTGTCTACTAGTTAGAAGCTTGATTAACTTAAATTAGGGTATGAATTCAAAATTAGATCAAATACACTATTAAATTGATGAGGCATAAAAAGTGATCCCCTCCATCCATTTTCGATTTCAGAACCATGTATCTAAGCTTTAACAGAGATTTTTGTGAATGCAACAAAAGCGTATGCATTAGAGAAAGAGAGAATTTTTTGCTGTACAAATTTTCAAAGAATGAAATCTTGATTATTTCTTAGTGGATTCCTCAATATTTATCTCAGAATTTTTCTCATTTTAATGGAAATTCTTGAATTGAATAACACCAGATATATTTCCCAAGTCCGATTCAAACAATAATTCTTAAATGTTTAGCTACTTAACCAGGAGCATACGCATATTTAAGAAGCCATTACCATAGATAGAATTTATTTTACATTGTCTCACAATAATCTAATGCGAAAGCATGGTTATTTTGCTGAAAGCTGTCATACACCTTTATTTCAAATATCAGAACTGCAGGCGGCTCTGAGTTCAAGTTTTGCCAATCTACTCAATCATCATTTTTTTCAAGTGTGAACTTTCTTAACAATCCAATTTCGATCGGTCCGAGTCAGGCATAGAAGTGGATATCTCTCCAATATCGATTTATTTGTAATCGAACGAAGAATCCGCCGTTCAGACGAGAACTATACTCACACAAAAGTTTTTTTTTTTATTGTTGATCCCTTTTCCTTATTTTTCTTGATGAAAATGTCATATTTTCAAAATAAAATAGGAAATACGAGTAGAGTTTTCGTTAGCGAAAAATATGCATGTGATATCATTTGTTAAATCTTTGAGAGCAGAACTTGCGGTCAGATAATCAAAGCAAAGAATGCCTCCATACCTAGAAATTTAAGTTTTCATAGTGAAAAGAGGAGACGAATCAATAAACCTTACAAAAATGTGTACATTAAAATGCATATATTATGCTTTGATAATTACGCACACGAGGTACATATTAAGGGACGCCATAATGTATTTCCTACATATGAAAAATGTAGGCAATTTAGGTTTTGGAAGCCAAGAATGTATGCTGCAAATATTCATTCATTTAGAATTTTACTATTGCATTCAGTGTTGTAAAAATTTAATATAAATTTCCAGTTAATGTAGGCAGGGTTAAGAAAAGTAGAAATGCAAAGTGTCCTACTAATTTTTTAACTACAAAATTACAATAAATGTATATGTTACTTCACCAAAAATGTGAATATAAGGTAACGTTTTTTCCTCAAAGAAATTTTCTGTTTTATCTGGGATAGATATCAGCATTATTCTATTGCGGTTATTTTAAAGAGTTCAGTCAGAAAGAACTGAATGTTTTTACTGTTAAGTCAACTGGGACATTTCGAAGAACCTTCGAATTACTCTATTTGGATTTCACATAAACTGATTTATTTCTACGATTACTTTTTATTTCTTCGAAAAACTTTCATGTTTAGCGTAGATCTTAAACCAGAATTTTTAACATTTCTATTTCCTTCCTATATATTTAAACGTTGTGTAGAAGGTAGTCAAGTGAACAAGTTCGCAATTCATACTGTAATTCTCAGTTTCAGTTGTTTTGATATGTTTCAGATTAGTACCTGTAATGATTTTATGAGGGATATAAAAATCATGCCATCTCGGCTATGAGAGTATCCCATATAATGAATAGATTTCCTGTTGACAACCATGAAATTCGCATTTGATCAGTATGCAGAGAGTGAATTTTTCTGAGTTACATAATTTTATGCACACTTTGAAGCTTTAAATAATACTCTAAATTACTCTTTCAATACATATTATCCTTGACATACCTTCCATGACTAAACCTTCACAATTTTAGAATTTTCACGTTCATAACAGTTAAATAAAAATTTTTAATCAGTTATTTTTGTTTACTATAAGATATGCAAGTAAAATGGGACTGAATAGACACTTAAATTTAATTTTTTCGTATAAGTAGTTTCTGCTTAATTTGTGGTGCCATATAAATCGAAAGTACTTTGTTCGAATTTTGCAATTTCTTTTTCTACACTGAGATGCGAGTTTTACAGAGAAGCAATAACTAGGATGTCCTCTAAACGGTCACGTGGTTAAGTAGTTATAATATCTTAGATTTTAATGGCATTTATTTCAACCATATGGAGATACCATAAACCCTTTTTCAAATACGAACAGTTTTTGGGATGTATGACTTATTTCAAAATCAGCATTTCCCGAGATTGTCAAAATTAAATTGATACACCTCCTTACCAAATTAAACAATCTAAACTAAAAAAATCAAATATGCTCCCTTAATCTTCAAAAAATATTTTTTGCACCTTTTGTTTTAAACAGTTCATTGTCGATTGAGTAGTTATTCTAAATCTACCCATTCCTTATCCTCTATTCCCACTAGAGACAACTAGTAAATTTATTCGTCTTTACTTCTGCAAGTAAATTAGAAAAAGATCGGAGATAGTGCGAGGGTTTTTTTTATGTTTAGTTGTAGCCTGTTTAATTTTTTTACTTTAGTTCGCTTTCCAACAGTTATTCATCTACTAGTTTCTTCGTACACAGCCCCGTTCCTGGCAAAAGTATCAAAGAAAGCCAGGCTACGGATATTGGGTAATCAGCATGTGATGCGGTGAAACCACAGAGAAAGATTAGCTCTGCCGAAGCAGTAGAAACCTAATAAGTTTACGCAGTCACCCGCCCTCCCCCGGAAAAAAAAGGGAAAATCGTTAAACAGTTCGAATTAATTCAGGCCAAAGCTAATGGGTCGCTAAGTTAGCTATTGCTAAGTGCTATTTTTGTTTTTATTTGCAGTAAAATATTTTTGTAGGAGTGTGATCTCCTGTTAAGTATCCAGTGCATTTGTAAATTTTTTTATATTGTTTATCCTAGAACCGTTTTATACCCTTTCGTGAGGAAAAAGGCATTATAGGTGAGAATTTCTTCACATTGCCCGGAAATATTAGTTGTAGATAATCGGTCTCGCAGACCGAGGAGTCGAGTTTTATCCCGAATTTGTCAGTGGTTGCAGTGGAACCGACTGGCGCGAAGAGCAGCAACAAAAGTCTATAGTGTGTAAAAATTCAGCATCGTTAGTAAATAAATGAAAAGAAATCAATAAAAACATATCAAGCCAATCTCTCGTGTCGTTTATCTCAAAATGAAACCTTAGAAGCTTCCGAGTATTTAGCAAGGAGAAAAGTAGATTTTTCACTACGTAAAAGAAAGAGCAGGAAATATGACCCATAAAAAGAACATATAAATGACTTGAGCAAATTTAAAAATTGTTAAACACTGTAGATAATTATTTTGCTATTTTAGCAACAGTATAAGGATATTTTTTTAAATAAATAAATAAAAATAAAGTAAATATTGTTTGATATTGACAGTAAAATATGCTCTCTGTGATTTCAACATTACTTGTATCATATAGAGTGCCTTAATTTAAATTAAAAATTATAAATATGAGGGTCAAAATAGAATGTCAAATTTATAAAAAAAAGGACCATGTCTTAAAAATGACACCACTGAGGGAGGACAAGTTAATAGGTAAAATTAATAACCCTGTTTCTTTCCTATGAGGTTAGTCTCTTTGTTTCATTAAACTAAATTTTAAAGAACATTGAAAAAAATCGCAGAGGTTTACTGGCTCCAAAATAACCATGCATTAAAAAAAGAAGCATCTTTTATGAACCATACAAATTTTTAGTAAATATATTCAAACCGTAATGAAAGTTTTAATGTCAATTTACCATAAGTCCTGAATACGATTTAAGGAAAATTTGCGAATCATTTAGCTCAGGTGAGATGTTTATGAAAATTTTCTAAATTATAGGTTTGGATAAAATATATCTTAAAGAAGGAAACCTACAATAATTTGCAGGTTTCCTTTATTTTTTTTTATATGAATACGTTCGCAAGCAATAATATCTTGAGTTCAATACACTCTTTGAAAGATGTTAACGACTTCCCAACATTTTGGCATAAATTATTCAGGTACGTCTGAAAAATCATAGAAATTATGAGAGAATAATGGTTTCGCCTTGAACCGGTTTTCTAAAATTAAGAACCGTTTACATTACGAAAGATGTTCCTAACAAAGTTTAATTTAGCTTTTGCTATAGGGATTTCTATTTGGATGAAATTACGTATTTTTATTTATAAAATAACCTTTTAGTTATATATGCTGTCATGAAATTCACGGGTATCTAAAATTCAAAATTAGCATTCCTGCGTTTATATAAAACGTTTTGAGAGATAAATAAAAATTAGAGCAGTTATATGCCTGAACAACATCACTCACTCTATGAGCTAATGATATACAACAGAGTAACTAAATTACAAATGGCATTCTTATTTTTACTTTCATTTAATAAATAATATTTGACAATTCAGTTAGGGCTGAATTAATCTCGCTCAAATCGATATGCAGACAACCTTCAACTTCGAACATCGCGTTGCGTCACATTTAATTGGTTAAAACTGTAAGTGCTCTTATTTTGTGTATCTTCAGAATATTAGAAACAACCTTTAACTTGTTCGCTGATATAAATGAATGCCTGTTTATAAGAAAATATACACATCAACCAATGAAAATAGTTCGAGAATAGAAAAACCTTGAAATTTTACTATAAATAACAAAAATTAAGTCTCTATCCACAATACTGAAACAAAAACTCCTTTCTCCTTCAGGAGTTGATCAAGAGAAAGCCTAAACAGTAAGTCAAGTCTAGTAAATGACAAACAGAGGGTCTGTTTGTTTATCTCTCATGCCTACCCAGGTTCTTTTTTCTCGCATCATGTATTGATTTTAGTAAAGTTTCTCGGTGATTTCGCATTCCAAATCTCTGACGAAATATTTTTAAGCAGCTTAAAATTTCAAGAATATGATAAACAGACTTAAGTGGTCGTTTAATTTGTATGTTCTATATGATAGCATATTAGCAGTCTAAAGTCAATGTACAACAAAAAGCCTTTCTTGGCTTACTGTGTTGGCATTCTCTTGATATGCTTCTAACGAGAAAAGCAGTTTTTACTCTAGAAACTAGAAATGAGCAATATTTACTCTTAATTAAAAATGAAATTTTAAGCCTTTTTTCTATTGCCCTCAAAGCCTGTTTGCTTGCTGATATAATTAAAAACCTTTTAACAAATTATCCATGATAATCCCTTAGAAAGGGAGTCTGTATGCAACATTTCCTTCACCTACAAAACTTACTGAATACCCATGCTTCGCTACGGAAAATATTCACATTTAATTCAACGGTCAATGTAAGAACTAATGCCCCCCCCAATATATATATATATATATATATATATATATATATATATATATATATATATATATATATATACACTCATGGACAAAAAAATTAGCGCACCAAGAAATAATTGCGGGATCGTAACGAAACTTGCAATGAAGGTACATGTCGGGGAGATATGCAAATGATTAGAAATGCAGCGTGATTGCGCATTACGTATAGCCGGTAGAGGGCGTTGAACATCGTACTCTGTGGAGTATAAAACAGGTAACCAAAGCTTGTTTGAGTGTGCTGAATCATTTACAAAGGAAGAGCTGAGATAGACATGCCATTACGCCGTGTTCGAAGACAATATAAGCAGTTGTCGCAGTTTGAGAGGGGTAGAATCGTCTGGATGATGGAATCTGGGCGGTCAGCTAGGCGAGTAGCTCGTCAATTAGGCCGCTCTGATTGTGTTGTGAGGAGGTGTTGGGACCAGTGGACCCGAAAGATGCCATGTACACGAAGACCAGGCTCAGGACGCCCTCGACAGACCAGTCGTCGAGAAGACCGCCACATCGTAAGAAATGCACGCGTACAGCCAACTGCTTCATCGGCCGCCATCCAGGCACAGGTAGCACCTTCACTAGGGGCCTCTGTGTCTTCTCGAACCATACGAAGGCGCCTGGCTGAAGGACAGTTGGTATCGCGGCGCCCATTACGTGTGCTGCCCTTGACACCCACCCATCGACGCCTCCGTTTGGAGTTTTGCCGCGCACGAGGAAACTGGACTGCAGCGGAATGGAACCAGGTCGTCTTTAGCGACGAATCCAGATTCAATCTCGGCAGTGATGACAATCGTGTTCGTGTGTGGAGAGTCCGTGGTGAACGCTTCAATCCTGCCTTTGCTGTACAGCGACACATCGCTCCCACAGCTGGTGTGATGGTATGGGGTGCCATTGCCTACAATACACGGTCACCCCTAGTATTGTTCCGTGGCACCATGACAGCCCAGCGGTATGTTCATGAAATCCTGCAACCACATGTGTTGCCACTCATGCAACGGCTCCCAGGAGCCATTTTTCAACAAGACAATGCTCAGCCTCATACGGCAAGGGTGTCACAAGACTGTCTCCGCACTGTTACTACCCTTCCTTGGCCTGCCCGATCCCCAGATTTATCTCCAATCGAGCATATCTGGGATCATTTGGGACGACGAGTTGGGCATCCCACGAGTTTGAACGAACTAGAGGCAAGGTTACAGCAAATATGGAACGAAATGTCTCAAGACATCATACAGAACTTGTATGACTCAATGCCTGATCGTATCGCATCGTGCATTCGCGCTAGAGGGGTCCAACGGAGTATTAACTCCTCCGTTCTTTTGCCTTTTTCTCTGAAATAAATTATCCTTTTTCTTTGATTTTCTTATCATTTACTTATATCAAAGTAGTCATTACGTATGTAAAATTTCGTTTCATTTTGACGACTCCTTCTTGGTGCGCTAATTTTTTTGTCCATGAGTGTATATACCGGGTGGTTATAATTAAACTTCCCCTATAAACGGCATCCTGCAGCGCAAACGGGTGAACGGAATGCAGCGGAATTTTATATATGGGCTATACACGAGATGCGCTCACGGAATTTCGAAAAAAAATTTAGTTCCAAAATGTCCACCAGAGGGCACCTTTTAGGGAAAACATGAAATTTAACACAATAAACGACCAAAACGAAATACAGAAACAATATTAATATTTATTGACTAGTTTCTGATCACCTTGTCATCGAACCACATTAAGTAAAGGTAAGGGAGAAACAAAAACAGTTCAGTTTGTAGAAACAAGAACAGATTAGGACGAAATTGCACAAGAGGAGCAGTTGTTAATCGTGCCCGGGACGATGTAGGGAAAGGTGCTGAATGTGACCACCGTCAGTCACCTGCAAACATTTGCCATCACAACTGATCAGTGACGATCTACTGTTGAACACACTGTCCATCGGCTTGTAACTTTGCAGGTGACTGACGGTGGTCACATTGAGCACCTTTCCTTACATCGTCCTGGACACGATTAACAACTGCTCCTCTTGTGACATTTCGTCGTAATCTGTACCTGTTTCAGCAAATTCAAATGTTTTTTTCCCTCTCAAATAGCAATGGCGCACTGTTATTTATTTCCTTGCCTTTATTTAATGTGGTTCGATGACAAGGTGATCGAAAACTAGACAATAAATGTTCAAATTGTTTATGTATTCCGTTTTGGCTGTTTATTTTGTTAAATTTCATGTTTTTCCCGAAAAGGCGCCCTCTAGTGGACATTTTGGAACTAAAATTTTTTTTTCGAAATTCCGTGAGCGCATCTTGTGTATAGCCCATATACGAAATTTCGTTGCATTCTGTTCACTCGTTTGCACTGTAGGATGCCGTTTATTGGGGAAGTTTAATTATAACCACTCGGTATGTATATAAAATCATAACGGATATTTTTTAGACAAAATAATGTAGAAGAAAATATTCAAATTAAATACAGTGATCAATGTATGCAATTAATTTGTATGATTAATATCTATAAACATGCTAATTTGAATTAAATTCTTAAAAAACTTCCATCTCAATTAGTCTAGTGGTTACATTTTATCTTTTACCGTATTTTATTTTTATTTTTTTGTCAATTTATTTTGTTGTTATGCACGTCACGCAAAATTAATTTAAAGTATCACAAAAAGAAAATAAACCACGTGATCAGCATTGAATAAATTAAATTCTAAAAATTAATGTTTAAAAATTCACCAAAAATCAGAAAATGGAGGTAAAGATTCGAAAAAGATTTTATTTAACAGGAAATTTTATGATCTTTGTTGTGTTATAAATTTCATAATCCTCAAATTATTATTTTAAATGAAAACTTTAAAAAATGTTACAAAAACAGCTTAAAAATTTAAGTTAAAAAAATCTAAGAATTTTTCAAAAAATCTTTCTTATTGCACCCCTACACTATAGGAGGAATTGCCATGCAAAATTTTAGCCCTTTAGGTCCAGTGATTTGGTCTGTGCGTTATCTGTCAGTCAGTCTATTAGTCAGTCAAAAAGTCAGTCAGTTATGGAACTGTTTTATATATATAGATATTAACATTCAACATTAAATATTATATTTAAAATTTTCTTTATATATATTTCCTTTATGTATTCCTCTAAATTTGTTCTATTTAAGCATAACCATACTAGCTCTTGCAAGATGGGATAGTGATAATGTATGATATTTTATTTCTATTTAATTTCTGTTTAAGAAATGTTTTTATTATATGAAATATAGCAGTTTTATCCAATTTCTGTTATTGCAAATAAGAAATTATATGTCTATGAAAATTTCCTAATTTTCCAATTTTATTGATACGGATATACTATCCAGATAAATTTAGGGAGTAACTTCTGTCAGAGAAATTCAAATATGTGATAGTTAAAAACATCATTTGGGTATTTCAATGTGGAGATGAAAATGAACGCAGATTATTAAGAAAAATCTGATTCGGAAGAAAAGAAAATTGAAATCGGCTACCGATACGTGAAATCGATGAAAGAAGTGGATATTTATTATTCCAAGGGAGGAAAAGAAATGGTACAATGTTCATGGAAATAAGATTTTTCTTTACAACGTTTGGATTTTCAAATTAGATCACAAAAAGGAGGTAAATTCAATTCAGGGATTTTACCATTTCTGAAAGTCAATCAAATTTAATAGCTTTATGCAAATTTTTCCGTTTGAGGGTCACGAGCTTAAACTATTAAATATAGTTAAATGCTCATAAGGTATCGTTCCAAGACCACAGTCAAAATTCTTTCTTATGTTACATTTTTATTAGGAAAAACGAAATACATGTGTTACGACCTAAACCAAGTATGTCCAACCAGCGGACTGCGGGCCGCATGCTGCACTCAAAGCCCATTCATGCGGCCTACGTCACGTAATGGAAAATGATAGAATGGGTTTAAAAAATTTAGAAGTGGCTTGCCTAGTGGACGTTTCTTTCGAGCATAGGCCTGGTCAACGGACCACTTTGGCAACTCATCACTTTTCCGCTAGCCGCTTATCATTACGCATACTATAAAAATATGTTTAAAAATTAAAGAAAAGAAAATATAAAACTACTGTATTTATTAATTGGTATTAAACTTTAACATATCTACATTAATAAGATATTTGGTTATTATTGTACTCATTAGCAACGTGGGTTACACAGCAGTCATAAATGAATATTAAATACTGTATGCAACCCTTGACGAATTTTTCTTGGCTGATGCGGCCCAATAGTGCTAAAAGGTTGGACAACCCTGATGTAAATTAACACAATGTCTTCTCTATTTGAAGATAATTTAACCACGACAATATTTTATGAATATGTGTTTCCTTCGAATACATTTTAACCTATTCAATTAAGTGCGAATGTGTGCTTAATTTTACCGTAGCTAAAAAAAAGCACTAGCCCCCCCCCATATATTCTATAAATATTCTCTCTCTCTCTCTCTCTCTCTCTCTCTCTCTATCTATCTATCTATCTATCTATATATATATATATATATATATATATATATATATATATATATATATATATATATATATATATATATATAACAAGATTTTGTATTTATAACATTCTGTTTTACATATTCGCATATCTTAATATTTTATATACAATATGTTAAGTTATACGAAATTTAAAAAAAAACAATTTTCCACTAAAATAATGAAATTTTCTCCATGCTAGATTGAGTATTATGTTCCAAGAGAATTCTGAAAGGTGACTTTTTCAAAGAAAAGTCTATTACAAAGGGGATTCATCTGTTTCTTTGTGTTATATGCAATAAATAAATAAATAAATATATATATATATATATATATATATATACAAAATCTTGTTTATATATATATATATATATAAACAAGATTTTGTATTTATAACATTCTGTTTTACATATTCGCATATCTTAATTTTTTCCATACAATATGTTAAATTATACGAAATTAAAAGAAAAAATTTTCCACTAAAATAATGAAATTTTATCCATGCTAGATTGACTACTATGTATGAAGAGAATTCTGAAAGGTGGCTTTTTCTAAGAAAAGTCTATTACAAAGGGGATTCATCTTTTTCTTTATATGTATACATAAACAAATTTTGTATTTATAACTTTCAGTTTTACATATTCGTATATTTTAATTTTTTACACACAATATGCTAAGTTATACAAAATTTAAAAAAAACAATTTTCCACTAAAATAATGAAATTTTCTCCATGCTAGATTGGCTAGTATGTTTGAAGAGAATTCTGAAAGGTGGCTTTTTCAAAGAAAAGTCTATTACAAAGAGGATTTATCTTTTTCTTTGTGTTATATGCAAGAATTAATGCTCAAAATTAGTTTTCCCTTTATCAGGTATAGCTTTGTGTAATATTAGCTTAGAGCTCCTGAACATCACTAATGTTTTATGAAAAATGTATGAAGAAGTATTATTTGTTGACGTCTCGTGGGAAATTCTAAACCTCCCTTTGAAGCTGTAATAACAGTTGCCTTGTATTTTTGTACATATTTGCGCCTTTACTGAAGGGAGTTCCAATATTTATTTATTTATTAATGTCTGAGATATTTACTTTGCATCTGCATTATGATGTGCATGTATTATAAAGGAGAAAAGAAGGCAGGAAGCATATAACATTTTTAGTCTCTCCCAAGCCAGTTCTCACTTTGTATTTCCTAATAAAATAACATTATAATATTCCTCTTCCAAGATCATCAGAAATTAGTGAGTAGAAGATTCTTTATACGCATTCAGGTTCTTGAAGGAATGTTTTGAAAGAAATTATTATACTTAAAAATTAGTTCAAACTTAATACACAACAAAAACATTTTAATATATTTTGGCAGTTTTTATTTCTTTAGATTGGAAGTAACTGTTACGAAACATGCAATATTAATTTCAAGCTAAGTAATTCGTAGGCCTGGTATTTTCAGGGCAGAATGAAAATAGACGAAATTATTTTGACTCTGGCGGGAATATTTCCTTCGATATGTCGGATAGCAAACGAAGTAATTCTTGAATACACCAAATAATTCAAAGGAAATGTTGCGAACGATATCTTATCAAAATCCATTTTAATATTCGTTCTCTATATATCTGTCATTTGCATAATAGTCCAGCATAATGGGAAATGTTTAGAGAGAATAGGTGAAATTCACTCTAAAATACTTCTTATAACCGGCAATTTCAAAGCGACATATTTATAGAATATATGTTAAAGTACTTATTTTTTTACTATTTTGATATTTATCTCACTGATTATGACCTAAAATTACAATCAATAAATAGAAAATACAAATTTCTATGAATCTAAGACCCAACAATATTATTATGATTTTTTAAAATGAAATTTACTGAATGTAGTTACTAAAATTCCTAATGCTAACTCCTTTTTTGGTCTAAGTAGTCACTTTTTGAACTCCACGGAAAATTGATCTCTAATAAAAAATAATACAAATATGAGGCCTTTTGGAGAAAAAAAAAAGTGCATTAAAAGTGCTATAACGACCACTGTCCCATAATGACGATTCTAAACCGGATCTTCCAACCTTGACGCCGAAACACTACCAACTGAGCTATAGCAGTAATGATGTATTAATTTTGCTTAGTTTCCTATTACATTATTCCTTTTATATTTAAGGTAACGTGTACGAAAATGAGTGAAATTTTTCCTAAAACTCCCTACGTAGCATTTGAACTCTCAGTAAATTTGGATTGAACTGTTTAAACATGCTTAAGAAAAATAATTGCAGCTATTTCTGCTCTCATTTTTACTAGGTAAGGGAGCTCGCGAGTTAATTGCTACCCCAGATATTCCGAATGACACAACACTTCGAGAGCAGAGGATTGGATTACAAACTCTGGCCAATCGATGATGCCTGTCAATTCGATGTTTCAGTCGACTGGGCACACACAAGAACTCTCTAGAGCAAACTTTCTATAGTATTAATTTTTCAATAACGCTTTTACAGGGCTTTTACAGGGTGCTTTTACAGCCGCTGTCACATGGGAACTGGGCACTAGTTATTAAACCTTCTCAACCTTCTTGAGAACCTTTTTGAATAGTTCCGTGGTACTTCTACTAGGATTTTGCTTTTCTGAAGACCTTTTCCTGTTTCAAATTAACGATTCAACAATTCCTTGGTGCGTTGCTTTAAGAGGTTTAGTCATACAATGTTAAACGAATACAGAAGGTCGTTCGCACTTTATGGAAACGTTTTTGTAGTTTGTTTTTGGAGTTTGCATTTTGAGATAAAAATTTGGCAACTTCAGAATAATCATCTGCTATTGTTTTGCTTTGATTGGAATGTAAAATAAAAGATTTATTTTGAAAATGCCCCCTAAAATTGATAGATGGCTCGAAGGTTATGTAACTGCCCATTTCGAGGAGAAATATTCGTATCAACAAATTATAAAGCGGTGTAAACATTGCGGTTATGGCATTTCAAAAATAGGTATTTATCTATATAATAACAGCTGAAGGTAAACAAATGTTAGTTTGTTAGCAGAAAACGGGGACGGGCTAATCTTGCGAACCGAGCATAGCAGGATATCGCGACTGGTACCGATGGCCGCGGTCGGACGAGACGCGTGCACTGGTACCATCCTCAACTTTCAAAACTTTAAACTTTTTAAATTATTCAATTAAAACCGCCGAACTCAAAAGAAGCGGGTAATAGAAACATGTCATTCCGGGTGGGCCAGCTCCTTTCCGTTTCGCAAATTTCCACTATTTTCATGCATGCAAAATTAAACTTTTCCGCCCACCAGTCGACAAATTTTTTATTTCCATGTGTTCTACAACTCTTCATCTTTAAGCATATGCAGATTTTCAAAAAGTTAAAAATGTTTTTCACTGCAAACGAAGCTTTTTCCCCAAAGCAGTTTTCCGAATTTCACGAAATCGACAATTTTGATGGACAAATATTTCGGTTTTCTGCACCTATTAATGTCAATTTTATAATTTATCAGCATTTCCTAGATGTTCAGCTTCAAAAATATACCAAATACATTTAATAGAAAAAATGTTATCATTCTAAAAAAGCGTACTTACAAAACTCACTTTTGAAATTTCCCGCACTACGATCGCCATTGCATCTTAATGTAACTGAATGGGGAGTTCGTAATTTTTCCACTTGATATTTTTCTCACTAATAATTCCAGCAAGTTCGTGAAATTTGTTTCTAATTAATGAGCAAATGATGAGGATTCTTCCGCCACCAATTTTGAATTCCTGAGAATTGTCATTCTATTTTTTTAAGCCCTTTTTCGCCCATGAGAATTTCTGTTTACATTCGGCCATGTTGCCAAAATGAAAAAGTATTAGTTGAGAACGAGTAATTTAATAATTGAAATCCAGAAATAATTTTAAAGCACCAGAAATAATTTTAGTTTCAGGAAAGGAGAAGTTAAAACCTTTAGAATTTTTTTCTAATAAGGCGAAACGTCGCAACGTCACTGCCTACGTCAGTTTTCTTCTGCTATAGATGACGTCATTAACCGGTGGCAGAAAACAGAAGCAGTTCCTAAGCGTTTGCATGTGTTTTTGGACAATACCTTCATTTTGAGTTAAATAATTTAAGTTTATTTATAAAATTCCTAATATTAGTTGTATGTAACAGGTATTTTAACACTTTTTTTAATATTTCGCAAGGTTTAAGAGAATATAATGAGAATGATTATTATTATGTTGAGATGTATAGATATCAGGATAAGTTACTTCAGGCCAGCGTCTTGTATCGTAACTCCAGTCTTCCTCTGTCAATAAATACGGGTCACATACTGAATAAACCTTTCAGGGCTGTACCTGAATGTTTAATTTAGTGATATACCTTTGTTTAGATACCGTATCTAAAGACTTTGCGTAATCTGAGAGCATTTTATTCAACGAGCTGTAAGAATGCTCATTGAACGCCATGTTAAATTATGCAATTTTTTGCCACTCCTCGCCAAGCAAGAAGTAAAATCTGCAAGAGTTGAGATGTGACATGCTGCGAGACATTGCCTTATTGAATGAGCTTCTTTTTTCTGTTTAAAAAGCAAAATTTGAAAACGGAAATTTGAAAGAATTATTTCAAAAGCCAAAAACCAAAATTTGAAAAAGGGAAATTTAAATCATCATTTCGTTTTTTAAAAATTCTGTATTCTTAAGTGATTAAACAGTTATCAATCTTTAAGAAATAAAACCATTTTATTTTAAATCGAAAATGCAACACATCGGGTTGCCACTCAGCTAGTCTTACTATTAACAGCTGAAGGTAAACAAATGTTAGTTTGTTAGTTAGAAGACACGGGGACGGGCTAATCTCGCGAACCGAGCATAGCAGGATATCGCGACTGGTACCGATATACGCGGACGGCCGAGACGCGTGCACTGATGCTATCCTCAACTTTCAAAAATTTAAACTTTTATAATTATTCAATTAAAACTGCCGAACTCAATAGAAGAGGACAGCAGAAAAAGTTGACATTCCGGGTGGGCCAGCTCCTTTCCGTTTCTCAAAGTTCCGTTCACCGAAGTAGCGGTGGCTCAGAGGTATCGCTCCTGACGTCTAATCCTAAGGTCCCGGGTTCGAAACCAGCCGCCGTCGGGTGCAAGAACATATTAGAAGAACATAATTGAAATAAATTTGAAGTACCAGAAATAATTTTAGTTTTAGGAAAGGAGAAGTTAAAGCCTTTAGAATTTTTTTGTAATTGAATGAGCTTTTTTCTTTAAAATGCAAAATTTGAAAAAGGAAATTTTAAATAATTATTTTTTTTTAAATCTAATATATTTTTAAAAGGGAATAAACAGTTTTTAATCTTTAAGATATAAAGCCATTTCATTTTAAATCAAATAAAGCAACACATCGGGTTGCCACTCAGCTAGTAATATATTAAATTTGAAAGGGAAAAAACGTCTAACTGAAAGTAAAAATGAAAACATGACCACTAAACCTCATCCTAAGACTGTTCGAACGCAGGTAAATATCAAGAAAGTGAAGTCTCTGATTCCAAATGAAAATACGCCGACTCAAAGATCCATTGCATCGAAACTAGGAATGTCTTCTGGCAATGTAAGTAAAATCATTCATAAAGATTTGAAGTTAAAAAAGATGTTTAAACCTAAAGTTCATCTGCTTTTGCCAAAGCATATTGCTGAAAGAAAAACGAACTATGGAAAATTATATGAAAAACACCTAGCTGCTGAAAAATGAAAATTTGTGGTAACACTCGATGGGGCATGGGTGTATTTAAGTGACTGTAATAAAAAAGATCAATTTTCTATTGTTCAACTGACGGGAATGACCGTACGAAATGGCTACGTGAGTGTACAGAAAAGTTCTCAAAGGAGTTCATGATAGTAGCAAGATTTTGTTTCAACGACAAATTAAAAATAAAAAAGCTTTCAAGTAAAGCCAAAATTAATTCACTTAACTTTCATCAGAATATTTTAGAACCAATTTTTGAAGAAGAAATTCCAGCCTACTATGGAAAGGACATTGATAAAGTTAAGCTTCTAATGGACAAAGCCTCTAGTTCCACGTCTAAATCGACTGCCGCTTATTTAGCAAAGAAAGAATCACAAACAGGAATAAAATGTATCCTATTTAAGGAAATACCTGTAAAATTACCTGTCTCTTCTCCAATGGACTTTTGCGATTTCGGTTTTTTAATACGAGCCTTGGGAAAACGGCATCTAAGAACACTGAACGGACTTTGGAAAACGGTCCACGATGAATGAGGTAAAAACTGACATGACAGTACTAAGCAAAAATTTACTTTCATGGAAAATTCGAGCTAGAGCTATTGTCAAGAACCATGGCTGTCAGATAGAAGCAAATCACCGCATAAAATACGGCATTTATACATAAAACTTAACTATCAAAATCATCTCTATAAAGTGCGAACGACCTTCTGTACTTTATGAGCTTAAATAGTTTAGCTTTCGGAGCTCATTCAGAGATCATATCTCTTCACTGTAAATATAAAAACTTTTTGGAATGTGTACAATACTGCTATGAGAAAAGTGAAGCTTCTAATTTTGATCCTTCAAGTCCCTGATCTCAGTCCCTGTAAAAACATCTTGGGGACAAATTTTAACTCAATGAATCAGATTTCACCAAAGTGTTACTCCAAAACACTTGTAGCTTAGGATTTGCAAGAATAAAGAAAGAATGTTTTAAATGGTTTTTCTGAAATATTTTTTTAGGATTCATTGTAATCATTTGAATCCAATGATGGACTACCAGGTACTAATTATGCATAAAACCCTGTTATTTTTTAAAAAATAGAGTACCCAGAAACTTTCCACAAAATTGTTTCGCGGATATCTGATTGATAGTGTGTGTGTGTACTGTTACACAATCATATGTATTCTTGCGAGTGTTATAATACTAAATGTACTCTTAATAAGAATTCTCAGTGAAGGACCAAAAGATCATTACGGAACTAAAGCAAATATAAGTTAATAAGAGAATACCGGTTATTTAGGCTTCACAGTTTGTTTTAAAATGATTCAGTAAACATAAATTTTAGTTAATACAATTCCTAATGTTATGACACTGTATTATTATTCTTACTCTGAAATATTAATTTTACATCATGGAAGTCCAATACCGTTTATGAAAAAATTATGGATAATAAGTTAAAATACAAATGTGTTGGTGCTAGCAGTTTCATTAGAAATGTGTTATATTTTTAATAAATATACAAAAAATTACCAGAAAATTCAATAGAATCAGTATTTGTGTGGAGTATACGAAAAGACTGAATCATATTCTGACTATTATTGTTAAAAAAATTTCAGTACAGATCATTAATTCGTGTTTTTGATTTAACGTAGAGCTTTATTATATTTTGAAGAGCAAACTTCTTAACAGAAAAAGTTGTGAATGACTTATTCAAGATATATGCGTAAAAATAATGTATATTCTACAGCACATTTTATTAAAGACCATTTGCTTATAATCTAATTATATCTAAATACACATTTAAATAACCGCTTAAAAATGCAATCATTCAAAATATTTTGTTCCATGAATGATTTCTCATGCGAAAATAAAAAGAGCAGATATGCAATATAATATACTTAAGGGAGATTCCACAGCACGAGAGGCATTTCTTTCAATATTAATCAAAGAAAATAAATAAAAAAACTACGAAGGAGACGCTTAAAATAGCCATCGTACCATGTTTTCATAGAAATTTCAACAGGAAGCAAGGACTGTACTTAGTTGTACTCTAGTATTATAACGGAATCGCACAAAAATTTACAATTTCTCGTACGGGTATCAGTGTTCCACACATTTTTAAAAGAACAAACATGAAAATAAATAATAAATACGCTGATAAAATAAAATATCCCTACTTTTACCTAATTGATTTTTAATCAAAGATGGCTGACTTTTAATGGTCGATAATATATGCCACCCAAAATTCTTATCATAGAACGGATTGTACGGATTAAACATACAATCATCGTATTATTTGCTTGCATTTCCTATGGCAAAATATATTTAGTTCGTGCTTAAAATTGCGTTTCTAAAAAGAACCAAACGAATTTCTAAAAGAACCAAATATGAATCAAATACGTGAGCCAGAACCAAATAAAAGAAACTAAAATGATTTAAAAGAAGATTAAAAGTTACTGAAGGATATTTCATTTCGAGTGGATTTCAGAGAAGTTGTTCAAGAATGTATTTTAGAAGTACTTACTAAACTCTATTGAAAATGAGAATTTCAAGGGTTTCTGTTAATAGAACTGTTTTCATTTTTTATTGTAAAGTAAACGTGTGTCTACCTACATAAAATAGAAATATTTACAAATATGTGTATAGATACATGTTTTTACTTGCACACACATACACACACGCACACATCTATATATATATATATAATATGTATATATTAGAGGATTAATGAAAATGCACTAAAAGTGTGCTATATAACATATATTGCATTGTTCTGGAATTTTGGAAATGTATTTTATACTTTTCTCTCCCTTTAGAATCAAGAAAAAATTAAGCATGATTCATATTTATGGTTACCCGTGCTTCTAGTAATGGCTATTAGTAAAAGTTGAGATTTTGTTCCAAACAAGGCTACTGCATAGGGTTAACTATGAATAAATTATGAAAGTATTCTGCAAAAACCCGTTTTTAAGAAATACTATAAGAAGAAATAGTTACTCTAAGTTATAAATGCTGCCATTGAAAATTACTTGCAAAAAGAAAAATGTCACTATTTTAAATTTTGTTTCTAAAAGTAAAATTAATAACTAATTTTTGCATTAATTATTTGATCGAAAAATCAAAAACAGTAACTATTATTGGACAACGTTAAATGTTATATTATGTCTAAAGATAAATAACAGATTAACTATAAATATCAAACAACGCTTTTATTTTAAATCTTAGTTACGCTCTAGAAGAGAAACACCAAGACAGAACTTCTTAATCAGTTAGGAGTCTTCAAATAGAGATAAAATATTTTCTAATGAATCATGATGTTTTTAAAATAATATTGAAGAAAACATCACTGTGTAAAAGGGGCAAGAAGTCTATACGTGGAGCATATTAGTAAACACAGATTTTATGCATTAGGTGAAATAGTATGAATGTTCTACTGTGTAAATATTTTACTCAATTGGATATACTACGAAGCAAAAGTAAAAATACAAAATTGAAAAGATATCGCAAACAGGACATCTAGATGATTTTTTGGGAATATCTCACGAGGAAATCATTTCTTTATTCATTGAAACATACTGAAAATCACATGGGTAGGTAGGAGCCCAAATTACGGTTTTCGATCTGGACCATATGCTGTTTCAAACATTTCTGCGCGTTCAATGAAAGTAAGCTTTTAATTTCGATTCATATTGTGCAAAAAATTGCTCTAGTAGGAAGAAAAAAATTTAAGGGACGTAAGCTATACTTGTAAACATAAAGTACATTTGGCATTGATGCTGGCTGGGGCGTGAACACCAAATGTTCAAATTATCATTTGTCAGGTACCCATCCTCAAACACTGATGTACAATTTAAAGAATGAAAGTCCAATTCAGAGAGATAATACGAGGGTAATATATAACAAAATGTAGAGAACTTAAATACCCTTAATTGTAGCAAAAATATGTATTATAAGAGAAAAATAGTTTACACACATATAAAAGACGAGTCTGGAATATCAAAAGTAGATTCCATACAGCGCTAATAATGGAAATACTCTATGTGGTGTACAACTGTTCAACATTATCCACCCAATGAATAGCCGCGTCCAAAGATATCTAGTTTCCTGACGCCTGAATGGACATTACAAGTTCATTGATTTGCATAGTTGAAAAGACCCCGTGAACCAGCCTAAATATTAGGACTGTCAGTGATAAAAAAAAGAAAAATCCTAAGCCTAGCTGTTCTGAACTACTTACTACTGCTTATAATAATTTTCCTCTTGAAGTGTCAATATCATTTACAAATGAACTAAAGGAGGTTGGATTTCAGTATACAGAATAAAGTTGTGCAATATTTTTTCTAAAAAAGTCAATTTCATTCAGAGCGTTTTAGGGAAATTATCTTTCGGTTATTCATCTTTTCTAGGACTCCTTCAGGAATTTAATTCTAATTAATATTGTTGCATTAAGGCTCCTGTGTACTATAACCCTATTGGATTCGCTCACCTCAGTGTTAACCTATAGAGAAAATTTGTCTAAGGATTGCTGACTTGGATTTAAAGATTTTTTTAAAAATTGTACTCCGTTATAGATGAAAGAATTTTACACCTTGAGGCATTTTTCGTTTTATAAAAATTTTCAAATAATATTTTAAAATTTAAATTATTCAGGGGGATGAAATCTGGTGTAGTGAGTTTTAAACGCTCATAAATTCATTTGGTGGACGAAATTTATCAAAGAAATCCTGACGCAAGGAGTCAGAAGTGTTTAGGCTACCTGAAAATGCCATTTTTATTTTTGATTATCCACATTTATGTAGCTGCAAATAGTAGACAAATTTTCTCCATGGGTAAACATTAGGGTGGGCGAAAAAAATTATATTTTTATAACCAATTTCTAAGAACGCGGAAAACTTTCGCATTGGCATCCTAATAACGGGGAAAATAATATAAAAAATATAAATTGGTTTTGAAATCGCGCAAGAGCCCTAAAGTTTAGAAAAAAACAAAAAAAAATCTGCACTTTTTAAAGACGTATAAAATTTTTTTAAATAGTTTTCTTTATTTCTAATAGTGTAAAAACTACTCTTTGTAGTTACCTAAATGCGTGAAAAATATTTTTGGATACATTGCCGTTCATTTGAATTCGCGCAAAGAGCCTTA
Organism: Dolomedes plantarius; assembly: GCA_907164885.2. Classification (NCBI taxonomy): domain Eukaryota; kingdom Metazoa; phylum Arthropoda; class Arachnida; order Araneae; family Dolomedidae; genus Dolomedes; species Dolomedes plantarius. Next base: position 156,429,875 of record OU015494.1, on the reverse strand, counting down.
AAATACCATTTATTTTTGTAAAAACCTCATATTGCAGCTCTTCGCCCATTTCAGCATGTTTTCCCTTTATGAGTGTGGTATTGCCTTCTACATCGCAAATGCGTTCAAAGTTGTCGTATACTTCTTTATTAAGTGATAGGTACGGTGTTTCTGTCAGGGCCACAGCAGCAATAGCTTCTGGTGTCCGGCATGATCTTGGAATGATCTCTGATTCAGATATGTCACGAGTGATTGACAAAAGTAAGATTAGAAGGGAAAAAGTGAAGATTCAAAAAGCAATAAAAGAAAAACAGCATCATATGAAAGAAGTAAATGGAATCTACTTCGACGATAGAAAAGATGATACATTAACAAGAAAAAATAGGAGCTAAAATGTACCGCAGAGTAAGAAAAGAAGAACATATTAGCGTGATTAGTGAGCCTGGTGGCCAATACATTGGCCGTGTTACACCAAAAACAGGAACCGGTAATGATATTGCCGAAAGTATTTTCGACTACATGAAAAAGAAAGATTTTGTCATGAGTGCAGTGGTAGCCATTGGAAGTGATGGGACAGTCACAAACACCGGTTGGAAAAGTGGTGTTGTACAGAACATTGAAATTAGGTGTCAGCGATCACTGCAGTGGTTTATTTGTTTGCTTCACTTTAATGAGCTGCCTTATAAACATTTGTTTGAGCACTTAGACGGTACAACAAGTGGGCTAGCGTCATTCAGTGGTCCAAATGGTAAGCAACTGCCTAGCTGTGAGAAACATCCTGTTGTTCATTTTGTGTCAATTCAATCTGAAGTTGTCATCACAATAAATAAAACTGACCTCAGTAAAGATCAACAGTATCTTCTAGACATTGTTAATGCAGTTATCACTGGACTCTGTGATCCAGAATTAGCTATTAAAGATCCTGGACCCCTCAGCCATTCCCGATGGTTAACCTGTGCTAACCGGGTATTAAGACTTTGTGGTTCCCAAATTAGTCCGACAAGCGAAATGAAGTACACTTGTACATTACATTATGAATTACATTGTAAAGACCTATGATTCTGTTTGGTTTGATATTAAGATGCATTACACCGTGAAAGACGGTCCGAAGCACATACTAAAGGTCATTCAAACAAAAAGACATTTCTCGGACAACATAAAAGAAATCACTGATCCAGTCATTCAGAGAAACTCGTTCTTCTGCCTTCCAGAGAATATGATGTTGGCAATGAGATTGGAGAGACAACACATTCAAGAATTAGGCTACAGGAGGATACTGAAAGCCAGAAATGAGCCGCCAGTAGTAGCTCAAGTTAGAGCTTTCAAGCTTCCTTTAATTAATTTTCAAGCCACAGACTATACTGAACTTATTTATTGGACAAAGTGTATGCTGACACCACATCCATTGTTGTCAAATATGGCAACAGAACACATTTCAATTTTATTGAAAGACAAAGCGCTGCCAGAATTTGAGTATTTGAAATTTCCATGCCACACTCAGTCGGTAGAGAGATTTGTGAAACTTGTTACAGAGGCCGCTGGAAAAGTTTTCGAGCATGAAAACCGAGGAGGTTTTATTCAGACAACTTTAGGATCAAGGTCTTTGATGCCAAAATTTCATGCGAAGTCAGAATTTAAAGGGACTTCAGTGTAAGTAACAACACCCAAATTGGTTGGTTGGTTGGTTGGTTGGGTAGGGTGTGGGTGGAACTCGACTTGCATCCACCTCCACGTGGTGGGTCCACGTCCTGGGTCATTTCAGTATAAAGGAAAAACATGCTGAAATGGGCGAAGAGCTGCAATATGAAGTTTTTACACAAAAAAAATGTTATTTTAAGGCTTTTAGTTCGAATTCAAATGAATGGCAATGTGTCCAAAAGTATTTTTCACGCATTTAGGTAACTACAAAGAGTAGTTTTTTATACACTATTAGAAATAAAGTAAACTATTAAAAAAATTTATACGTCTTTAAAAAGTGCAGATTTTTTCCTTTTTTTCAAAACTTCAGGGCTCTTGCGCGATTTCAAAACCAATTAATATTTTTTTATATTATTTTTCCCATTATTAGGGTACCAATGCGCAAGTTTTCCGTGCTATTAGAAATTGATTATAAAAAAATAATTTTTTTCTCCCCACCCTGGTAAACATTGAGGTGAGCGAATCCCATAGTAGTAGTCTATGGTAATCTCACATGCGATTATATTATCCAAATGGTATATGATTTTGGAGCTATGCAATTTTAATATGGGATTTTTTTAACATTAATTCTAATAACAGGATGCAAATTTGTCCTTTACTATACATATAATCGTAATTCATCCCATTTAACATCTTAATATGATAAATATGTGAATCAAAAGCGAAGCAATGTTGTGGATAACTATATCAAATTATGTAAATTATTCAAATGCCTGATATACTTCGAGAGGGGTATGTTATTTCTTTTATATCTAATTTAGAGAATGTAATTACTGTGAAGGATACTGTGAAATAGAGATTTTTATCAAATGCTCATCTATCCATCTATGTATATCATATAATTTTTTCCTATTTCTGTGCACGCACCTCATGAAACGTGGAAAATGTTTAGTCCGTATTCATCCGTATGTAACTTTTTAATTATCTAACAACGTTACTCGTAAATTTAATACACACGGCGGGTTACTTATAAAAATGTCGGCTTTGCATTTGAATAAAATGCAATTCGTCCTCCTTTCGTTGAAATAATATTTTTTTCAAACCGTTAGTCACTTTGCTCATAAACAGTGCTATTTTTGTCGGCAACTTTATAATGAGGGCAATCTGCAAGGGAGCCTACGATGCTCCCTATGAGAGAATAGAAATGGGACTTCCATGCCCCATGAATAAAACTTGACAAATAATGAGTACTACGCACGCAAACTAAACCCCCAAAGCTCAAGTATTATCGAAAACAAATTCTGAGATATACTCGAAATTCCACTTATGTTAATAAAAGCGATAGAAACAAAGACATATTAAGGAAAAGAATGGTAATATTTTCGAGCTAATTTAATACTTCAATCTGTCAGCACTTTAATACAGCTTTAAACATCACCCAATTACGGTAAAAGGGACGATAGGAGCCGTGTCATCATGAAGGCCTAATTAAAATCGTCCGACTCCATACTGCGGTGCCCTATTGTTATACGGATCAAAATAAAACCATTAGCTCTTAAGGTTGTTGACACAGAAATTTGTATTTTCAGTATTATCTCACAATTTACAATAATTGTAAAATTTTTATTTATAAAAATTTTACTCACACAAATTCTAATCACTTTCAGAAAAATCCAGAAAAATTATGATTTTTCGCTGTTTATGAGCAGGTCAGAAAAATCCTTTTTAGGGGGAAAATATTCTTCTAATTTTTATTGTCAATGAAAAACCCAGTTAATAAACAGTTTAAGGGCGATAAAACACAGGAATGTGTACCCTTCTAAATAGAAATGTGATCATGCTTCTATCTGTAATCATTCCTAGTGTACTAGGAATTTAGTTTGTTTCTTATATCTCTATATACGTGCATTTAGACGAAAATCGAAATAACGCGTATAAGATTGAAAAAATGACAACTAACGTTTAAAGTGAATTACTTGAGGTAATTTATTCTGTTATGATGGAATGAACATTTCTAACAGCATGGTAATTTATTATAAAACGCAATATTCTCTTGAAAAATGCTATTTTGGTGACTTAAAAGTGTCTCTTCATTCAACGATTTTTCCTGATGACCTCTAAACCCCGAAGGGCTTTACTTGATTATCTATCCCATAATTTTTCTGGTTATCAAGTATTTTATACAGTTTTCTTTAATCTGGTCAAGCAATGTAAAAAATATTTTTCTTTCAGGTTAGTTTTTTTGTTTGAATACCATAATGACAATATAAACTTATTTTTTCTCCTTAAAGTAACGATACATATACACACGAAATTTATGACCTGTATCTACTTGCGAGAAGTATTTTTCGATAACATCGCGAAGAAATACAAGCTGTGTTTCATAATAATACTGAATCTAAATTACTGACTTAATAATATATGATTTCTGAAATTTTTCCAATTTTCCATCGGATATTATATCGAAGAGATTTTCAATATGCAACTAATTGGGAGTTCACATTGATATGGAAACAAGTTTCAGAAATAATTCCCTTTAAATAAATGGAACTGTCACGGACAGCAGCCACTCAGCTGTAAGTGAAAATCGTATTAATCTAGAGAAAAATCCGTTTATATCATTTCCCCTCACACAATTTCACCCTGACTGACGAAAGCATTATCTTCACTATTTTCTGGAAGATTCCTAAACGGAATTAATCATCCAGTCAAAAATAATAAACTCGGCCTTAGCATAAATATTGTATTTTCTTTTTGTTTTGATTGGTTCAAGCGTGGCAGTTAATGAGTGACAGTCTTGGAAAAGTATGTCAGATGTTATACTTGTATATACGTAATTACTCTCTAATAAATAATCCAACAGAGATAGATAAAAATAATACTAAAATAGACAAAAAACAAACAGAAATCAAGCACTCTGGGCAGCCACGCACCAACGGCAAGATTCTGTATAAGTGCCGGAACTGAACCATAAAACAACAGAGGTAACCGACAGGTCTCGTCATCAGGGATCCTAACCATGTCAGTTACCTCAAGGGGAACTTTCTGAATAGGATGCAGGTAAGCCCAAAAGACATCCCAAGGCCCCAAGCATTACTCTCTAGTAATCGAGATTCTAGAAAAAAATCTGGTATATTCACACTGAGGAAGAACAAACTATCAAAACCATGTAAAAGAAGCAGTTTTTGCCTGCAAGATATTTAGGCTTTGTTTAACTACAGTATTACATTTACTCCAGGTAATATAAAAAGATTGTTAGGTAGGATTAAATATTTTTATCTTTTGCTTTCTATTCAAGCCCTGCAGACATGAGTTTTCAGTTCATTAAATACTGACACTGTGAGGAGTTGCTTTTATTGAAAACCTTTTTCAATTCCTACTATTAGTTCACACTCTCTCTATATATATCTTGTTCAAATTTTCAATCGTTAATAAAAGTACTTTTTATTCATCCACTCAAGTTCAAATACATTTTTTTAAACTTGTAGTGGATGACACTAGATGTTAATACAGTTTTTTCAAATATTAATTCATTAATTAAATTAAATTAATCAATTTTAGTTTTAGACCATATATATCTTGTTCAAATTTTCAATCGTTAATAAAAATACTTTTTATTCATCCACTCAAGTTCAAATACATTTTTTTAAACTTGTAGTGGATGACACTTGATGTTAATACAGTTTTTTCAAATATTAATTCATTAATTAAATTTAATTAATCAATTTTAGTTTTAGACCTAGAGCGTCTCTTGCTCTTGAATAGTAATTTCCCTCTTGTTACTGTGTAAACGGTAGCACTGCGGTATCGCGGGCTTCTCCCGTCCTGTAGGTTGCGAGATCGAATCCCCAACCTGAGAAACTTTTTCTCTCTCTTTCCCCCCCTCCTAATCTCGCACAGTAGGCAAGGTTCTGGCAGGCAATCCTTTTTTTCAATTCCTACTATTAGTTCACACTCAAATTTTTCTTTGTTGACTTAAGTAGGAATTGACTTTAAAATTTTTTTTATATATTACTTGTTTAATATCTATTTAAATAAGATGTTAGCATTTTATTTTAAAAATAATTCCCTTTTCTCTAAATTGCAAAACAAATCTAACAGAAAAACAATTTTAAATTTCTGTATAAAAAATGAAATCTGTATCAGGTATATAAAAACTTATTTTAAATGATTTAGCATTCATTCAAAAGAAATAATAGTCATGTTTACGCCGTTTAAAATGTAAGTCAACTTATTAAATTATCAATATTAAAACCGAATTTTAAGACTTTCAAATCTGAATTTTTTTTGCCATCATTGTAAGGTGCTTTAAAAAGACCAAAATGAATTAACCGAATGCTATGTAATTCAGACCTTAAACCAGCTTGAAATCAAGTTGTTAGTACTCTAAATTCAGGAAATAAAGGGGCTCCCAGCACGTTACTTTAAAATGATTAACTTCTTTTAATATAATAACTCATTTTAAATACTCTATCCTTTAGGCATGTCACCCCTCTGTTATATAAGAAAATATGACTACAGTACTGACATTAATTCACACAAATATAAATTTTAGATCTCAAGAATAGATGGAAAAGTATTCCATATTGAAAATATGACATATTTATATACAAATAATATTTAAAGTTCTTGAATAATAAATTTTATTTACACATTTTAAAATAATTTCAGTAACGTCTTTAAAAATTTCACTTTAAGTTTGCGAGCGATTAAAATTTGGGGATCGTATTAGCCTTTTAAATTATTCTAAATGTCCAATTTACGATTGGAAACTTGTAACAAAAGAAGGCATTACAGAAAATCTATGAAACCTTACCTCGTTTGACAAGCCTCGTAATACCTTATAGAGGACATTGTTTTGATCCTATTTCCTTATAAGAAAGCAGGAAATATTTGCGGTGTCATGTTTTACCCTTACATTTTTGACGTCATAGCATTTGTTTAGCATATAGGTTTCACAATCGGTCATAATAAATCTATTTCTCTACATTATCTTTTACTTTTAAAACAAAATATTTTGTTATTTGTTAGTCTCTCTTGCCATAATTTCATTATATGTTAGAAAAAAAAATTCAATTTCATCTGAGAAACTTTTTTTTTAAATGTCTTCTTTATATAGTCTCTACTCTTTACAGAATTGATTCCCTCAAATTTTTCTAGGTTTAGAATTAGTTTAGAGTGTTTCAACTAATTAGAAAAAATTGCCAATAATTTTTTAAAATGTTATTAAAAATTTATACGTCATTAAAAAAAACATATTCAAGAAAATCTTAAGTGCTAGAAAATGTAAACATAAACGCACTTTCCTAATGCAGTTATTAAGTGAAGGTATATTAATTAGTTCATATATTTTTTAATTCAAAATCTTGAATCAAAAGTGTTTTGCTCTTTCGTGAGCGTTCAAATTATTTCTTTTTTAGCGTTGGTTTTCACTGATTTAAGCTGAAAGTTGCTTTCTTGAAACGGATAAGGGAAAGAAAGGACGATAAATTAAATCTATTTACTCTAGGGAATAGTGTAAAAAGTTACACTTTTAAATATTATGGAGAAAAACATTCGTGGGAGAACATGAGAAACTTCTATTTTCCTTTCAAAGTAGAGGCATAAAATTCACTTTGAATTAACTATCTTCGCAGTCTACTTTCTTAAAGGGATTTCATATATGAGACGAGTAAAAATTTTTAAAGTAATTTTCTTTTTTACTTTCTAAACTGTAACTTTTTTTAAAATTTTACCATTTTCAAAGTGGGTGACATGGTAAAACTCCTTATACCATATGAAAGTTACTATATATCAATACAATATACGAGTATTTTGAGACTGATTCATAAAAAATTATACAATAAACGCGTTTCGAATAGCTGACGAATCTCGCGCCAAAGAATTTTCTCATAAAAAATAATTTCCAAAAATTTAAGTATTCTTTACTATGTAAAAGCGTATATTACATTTCTATATAGAAAAGGTGAAATTTCGGACAAGTATTTTGTTTGTACTACCAAGTCTTTTACTACAATGAAAGTTACTATTAAGGAATCCGCACTTGTGAAAGTTTAGAACCTCTTCTGGATGAACTTTTATATAAATTTCTGTTTGTTCAGCCATCATTACCATGCATGCAAGTACTGTGAATTTCATAGGCATAACTACGGGACAGTGTGATTATAGCAATAGGAAATATCGAACTAATGAATTGTTCTCAAACTGAAAGAAGGTCTTGATTCAGGGTGTTCTTCAGATAAATTATACCCATTCTGACTATCCCTTCAATCTCTTCTACTTCAAAGCAATTGGCAAATAACCCAATGCTACGCAGGTGGTTGCACATAATTCGAAATCAAAGAACAGTCTCGAAAATCTTTCATACGGGTTGAAACAGTTCTAAGGCAAAGAAACCCCCGAGCAGCAGGCGAGTTCGAAGCTGCTGAATTTGATTGTACATGTGTATGCATTGATTTAATTGTTAATTTTACTGGTCAACAGAAAAACAAAATTTAATCACCCTGGTTAGTAGTTAGAGAGAAATTTCCCCCTTTTTACGTTTTTCAAGCAGACGTTAATAATATATTTTTCTTAGTCGTAATTTCCAGTTTGACGCCGAGTTCAGTATCGGGATAATCTTTAGTATTTAAAATATTTTTTCAATACTCTTCCTTTAATTTTCCTTTGGTGGATAAGCAAAATTAATGCTTTTCATAAAATTTGAAATCACCGTAGTAACCAGATAAAAAGTAATTTAAATTAGTTATACATTTTCTTTCTATTTTCTTTCAGTGAATCAGCCAAAATTGATTCATACTCATACAATTCAAAATCATCCTACTAAGTAGTTAAAAAGAAATTTAAATTAATTATTCATATACAAAAAGTTAAGATAATATGAAAAATACAGTAATGGTTTCTCCTTTGTTATAATAACCCTCGTATAACAATAATATTGGGAAAACCTTGATTCTCGGCTGATGGATCCACTGGAGATGCAAATATTTCCATTAATATACTATGTTTACTCGTAATTTTGACTTGTTGTCATAACTTCAAAGCTAATTTTGTTAATAGGGGTCAAAAGAATTTTAAAGGTGCAACTATACTGTGTAAGAAAAATAATATAGTGTTACTTTTCTTTGGTTTTTAGAAGTACTTTGGGGACTAAATTTCACACTTTAGCTTTCCTAATATAGTTAAGACATTAAAAAATGTTATGTCAGTCAAAACGGTAAAAGGAAATTAAAATTTCAAAGATATTTTTACTCGTCCTTTTAAGACTGCCTATAGAGCCTCGATTTTAAAAGAAAGTGTGTTATATGTTATATATATTTTTAAATAGTATATTCACTGTAAATCACTTTACTTTCTCATCCCCATTCGGTCGCCGTGAGCTTTTTTCAAAAGGAACACAAATGTATCAAATTATAGAAGTGTATACATGTATGAAATTTCGTTAGAAAAAGTTTGGATTTATACCGGATTTTAATTTTAGTTGTGAACACTCTTCGGTATACAGCATTCCAGTTGAACTGAAGTACTTTCAATGATACAACAGAGCTTCTTGAAATCCACAATGGAAAGTGACAGTAGCAAATTAGCTTAATTTCACCTTCATAACGAAGAGTACTGATTATTAGATGCAATTTCTCTAGAGACAAATCGCAAAGGAACATGTGATTTGTTTATAGAGAGAATCGTATCTAAAGCACTTAGCTCTTTAGCCTGAAGATGTTAGTTCGAAAGTAATTAACATTATCATACTACGCGGAAGTGTTGGGTTTCATTTGTGTTTATTATCATTTGTGAACACTGAGAAAAAGACATTTGTGTTCGTATTTTAAAGATTTCGTTTCTTTACATTAATATGCAAGCAAAATACAAGCACCAATTTCAAATGAGACTCAAAGTAATTAGCATGTGATATATGTTGAAGAATGTGTCACAGAGAAAAGAGGAGGGGCGTTGTGAAATTTCTTTAGCCTCTGTTTCTTACCTTTTCATTTTTATAGACATAACATTTTATGTATTTAACGGTCAATAAATAGGGTAATTAATTTTCATAAATATTCCTAAATGCGGCGAAAAATTGTCTTGAAAAATGTTATTGCGGAAAAGAATTATTTCCTAGTCGAGGATGCTGATTACAGCTGCGTGATGAGCTCTAAACAAAATAGAAAAAAAAAAGCCTTTACAACAGGTGTGGAAAGCGAGTCACGCCATTTCATTCCAGCAAAATGAATCGATTCCTCCCCAGCGTTGTCATCCCAACTGGACAGAGTGATCTATATGCCTTCTTTTGCTTGTCACCTTTGTTTCAAAGTCTTTGGACGATTTCTCGACGAGAAATGCGTGATTTTTGACAGGAGAAATTAGGTTCTGTAGTGAAATGATGAATCGCGAAAATTGTACATATACATTGGGAATTTCTACATGGAAAATAAAATTATGTGTTATTTATTTACCTAATGAAGTTATAATAAATATAGCCATTCTAAATATAAATTCTCATATTCCATCAGAGTGCTCTTAGCTCCATGAACAGCTGTTGCTAAAGAATATGGAACGTCTTATAATAAACTTCTTATAATTAGCGTTTAAAAACTTGAAAATACAACATAAAAATCATATATGTGTAAGACACTTCGTTTTAAAATTAAGCGTTAACTCGTTAAAAACCTTGCTCTAATAAAATCTGAATTTGACTTTGAAATTCAAATGAAGCCTATTTTATTGTTAAATCTTGTGCACTTATCAAGGCTTTTCAATTTCCTAGTTCGATCCACAAACTTTGGTACAAAATTTCCTACAGACCCAAAAAACATAAATTTGTAATTTTTGCATTTAAACGATAAAGGTGATCGGAAGAAACTGTTTCTCTCAAATATGCCGTTTTTAGAGGAGAAAGATTCTTTATAAATAAGTTTGAAATTTTTGCATCCATTGCTTGCATGGTTTTGAGTTTGTTGCGCAGCTCTTGGTGAAGAAAGCCTCACCGACTTATAATATTTGAGGAGACAGATTTTTTTAAAAATCATATTAAACCTTTTAAGGTATATTTTCCCTAATAATGAACCTTTTTACGGGATCTAACTTTTTTATTAACTCCGTAGCCTGTTAGATACTTTTAAAATTTTGGGGGTTTATTTCCTACCTTACAGTATCCAAAATTTCATTGTTTGAAAGTCGCACATAAAAAAAAAACTTATTAATAAAATAAGTTGAATGACAAATCAAACTACTAATTTTTCTGATCATATTTGTAAATACCTGACTGTTTTACACGCAGAGAGAAGTTTACACATTGTGATACAACGTCAAACAGCTCACTGTGGTAAGGGTTTTAACAAAACCATTGCGTTGAAAAATACTTGTATCTCCAAAGACAGCTACAAGTTCCAACTGCAAGCCTCGCGATAAGAAATCGTGCTTAGAGAATTGACTGCTCCTTATGTTACGTGACGACGATCACTTAACTATGCATTTCAGGCACGTAGGAAGACATATGAGCATAGTTAGCTCTCCCATGAAGTGGGATATCCGCAAATAAATCTCTAAACTCTTCCCTAACTTTAAGTCTTATCACTGCTGACATTATATAAGATACACGAATAAAGTAAAGAAAAAGCAAACTGCAACAGTGTGTTTTATTAGTTTAAACATTACACAGAAAGGCGATGCAGCACGTGCATAACATCTGACGCATATAGAACATACCGTATTTTTCGGACCATAAGAGGCACCGGACGATAAGATGCATCTCAAATTTATGGGAGGATTTTTAGAAAAGAATATTTTCTATTTTGTTCGGTATATAAAGATATTTTCAATTTCTTACGTAATAAAGATAAAAATATATAAAATAATAAATATAATATATATATATATATATATATATATATAATAAATAAATATAATATATATAATAAAATATTCATTTTATTTTAATGTTACCTTCCAACCATAAGACGCACTCCAATTTTAAGTCGATTTTTTATGTAAAAAGGTGCGTCTTATGGTCCGAAAAATGCGGTATATACAATATTTAAGTAGATAACAAAACTATTAAAAAATAAGGGCCTTATAAGTTATCGATAGCAAACTCGCTAATAAGTAAATCTTTAATGTCCCGGGAAAATCGAGGGCTGACAGTATTTATTGTACAGAGAATGATCCATTACCTACTAGACATTACACTTCATCCTGTAGTTTAAGAATTTGTTAATAATTAATTAGTTAACACTTACATTAAATAATGAACATCAAACCTGAAAACTAAAATGACACATTAACTGGTTGTATAATCTCTGGCTGAAACTAGATTTTAACAACTAACGGATTTTCCTACAGTGAAAAATAAAAGTAACAGCTTAAAAATTAAAGAAATTAACATCGATTTCCTCAAAATTCTACCTTAAGAAAAAAAAAAAGTTGCAATGAAAGGGAAAAAATTGAGTCGGTATAAAAGTCTGTGTTATTTTGCAAATCTCGTGAGTATAAAATAATGGTCAGGGGAGCATCAAAAATTTGCTATTTGCGAAGTTATTAGTTTGTCCCCTGGAGCATGAAATGAAATGTAATTTTAAGATTACTGGCAGTAGTAGTAAAAAAAAAAATAACTATAGGTTATGCGGCGTTTTATTTTTTTCCAGCTATACGACATCTTTTTGAGTAAAATTTTCACTTGAAGGTCTACACTAAACAATGACTTTGAAACAGTACATACTCAAATATATTTCAGAATACTTCAAAATGTCTACTACACGTAATTAAAGTTCTTTAAAACGTATAATAAGAATATGTAAGTAGATTGGAAAATGCATGTCATATAGCTTTTCTTCCAGCTTAAGATGAAAAAGTGTAGCATTAACTTTTGTTAAGAAAATAAGTTGTTGAATGAGGAGTACTCAAGCACCCTCTGATGTAACACAATAAACTTATTTTTCTTATGAGCGTGTGCCCAAACAAACTCTTTTCATTTCCGGCGATTTAGTCAGACCTTTAGAGTGAACACTGGGATTTTTCATTTCATAGCCTGAAAAATAACGACTTTTCTAATTCTTCATTTTTAATATGAAATAAAATCTTGAGTAATTTAATCAGGAAGTATAAGAAAAAAAATATTTTATACGCAGAGTCCCTGCAAGAAAATTATAGAATAAAGAGAATACGAAAAACTATCATGATGAATTCATTACTTAGTTGATCGAATGAGAGGCGTTCACTCTTATTCATGATATATAAATATTTTATGCATAAGACGAAAAACTAACGAGTTACGCATGCGTACAACTTGCTTTCCTCCTACTGTTATCTTTTACAGACATGATCAATAACAGATTTCAGTCATAAATTTGATGCGAGAACAAGCACAATATGCTAACATCAAAAGGTTTTATACTTACTATACTTACCTTTAAATCTGTATGACATGAGAAATCCATTTATTAGGTGAAAAGTTAATGTTAAGGCGTCAGTTTGCGACATATACAATCTACAGAAAATCCCATAAAATACAAATCCTTAAATGAGGTTGAAATCTGCTAGACTGTAAATGCATCAGCTGGAAGTAAAGGATATCGATAATTCTACTAATAAACTGAGTCAACGTTTCTTTATCACTTTCCTTCGTTAAAAGTTATGTAATAAATTAAAGAACATTTATTAAATCCCAAGAATACGGATGGAAGAAAAAATTATAGATAAAATATAATCTATTAATATCAGTTTAAATTATTGAATAATTCTTGAAATGAAATTGCAAAATCTTGAATATAATTAACATCTGTGTCAAGCTGAAAGATAAAAGTAGTTCAAACCAAATAACTATATCTGCTGAGGTGCTAAAAATGAGAGTCAATCTATGGCTAGTAGTGAATACGTAGGCGAGGTTCTTTAATGGCTTATGCATTTTCATCAAAACAGAAAAAATTTGAGTCAACTTTATCTTTTCCAACAATTCCGTTACTTTAATACATTAATATATATATACTCACATATTGCCTCACTAGTTTAAGATTTGAATACATTTCATAAATTTATTTCAAACTTATATATTACAGTATATGTCAAAGAAAACTATGAGACACATAACAGAAAAAAATAAATTAAAGGAATTTAAAAGGATCCATTTTGAGCTTAAAGGAATTTTCAAAAAATCAAATCAAAGAAGAAATTGGCGCCTTTTATGTATACTGTAATCATTCAAATGTTTAAATTATGTAGTAAAAATATTTTATCATACTCCATATTAAATTTCACCAACAAATAATTAAATCTTAAATCATTAATCATGAAATTTTTATGTAATATGTATTTAATGTCATGTTAAAGAAATAATGTCAACATAAATCATTGTTTGCTTCAATAATGTGACTGATATAGTTGAGAAACAACCTTCCAACTAAAGTTATATCTAAAAATCATAAATATGTGCTAAGCATGATTCACGTCGAGCGATACTGACGAAAGATTAATGCTTTTCAAGCAGTTGAGGATCTATCTTTCATTAGCCATTGACTTCACCGCGAGCAAGAATTTTCTTTAATAGAAAAGTTTTAAATACATAAATAAAAACATTCAGATACTGTATTGTCTTTTTAAATAGTTTTATTAACCCAAGAACAGCTGCACATGCATCCACAATCTAATATATCTACGCTCTTGCATACACTACAATATCAAAATTAATGGCCGAACAAAGTGTAGGATTTCGAGATCAGAGGAAATCAAGTTCTAAGATGTGGTTAACAATTAATTAGATGTATTTTCCCTTTTTCTTGTTATTCATGTCCGAAATTATAAGACAGACTGATCTTTTCTCCGTAAAGCAAAAAGCATTTTCCTTGGAAGTATTGAGTCCAGTATATATTCTACTTAATGGAAGACTCACCGCATTTATGTCTTCCTTTGATAAATAATACGGCTTTGCTGATGTACATTTTACTACTATATTTATATTGTTACTGACTAGAAGTTTCATAATATAAGGAAATGAAATTTCATACTACTTATGGATGGGTGTAGCAAAGCTTCTATTGCTGTCCATGATAAATTTTATCCTGAGAATAGTTAGGGAAAGCTGAAGCAGTATTATGAACACTATGTCATTTTAGCTGATGCATATTAAAGATGGCTTTAAAATGCTGCTCCATTTTAAACAAACAAATAAGTACACCGTTCGTAAGATATTACGAGTGATGGGTGGGAGCACAGAACATAAAGCATCGCATTATCAGACATTCCATTTGAGATGTTCCGGCTTCATTTTTTCAGCTCAATAGATTTTGAAAAGCCGTATCTGCGTCGTTATATGAGCAAGTAGAATCATTATATCCGAAAGAATTGGTGTAAAGCTTTTAGGGGGTATATCCCACGCACATTGAAAACAACGGTATCTTGACTTATATTCTGCCTGTTCTGAGAGCAAACTAATACAAATACAAAATTATATTCTTAATTCAATTACATTTCATTAGAAACTAGTTCATGCATTTTATTATAGCTCTAAGAATAGAAAAGTGATTATTTCTCTTTATCATGGTTTGTTCTGCTGCTACGAATCAAATATTTTTTCTCAGGAACTTCTTCATCCAAGGAAAATATTTCTACCCTTCTGTATGGCATTTGATGGTATTTTAACTCCAAAGCGTTGAAATAAATCACACAAATCAATCTTAATTTACACCTGTTTTGTTGCTACTGGAAAACCTAATATTCTTTTGCACTTCAGAAACTTGAAAGAAAAATTACTTTCTTTATAAGATAAAAGGCATGTCCTCGAGACTGTTGACTCGAACGTCAAACCAAGTTTTAAGAATAACAATTTCTCTCTCGCTGTTAATATATATTACGGATGCGAAAATAGAAATCTGATAAAATAATATAATTTCTACATTCCATGAGAATTTCTTTGCTAAAATTTATTATTCATGTATATTTCACTGGTTAGAATGAATATAATCACACATTTTATAATATATAAAAACATCAAATAATTTTAAACAATGTACTTGTATGCCTGGTATTTTTGAGGTATTGATATGCAAGAAACACACTACTTACATACACTTTAGACGATGCTTTTCGTAGGATTTGGTTTTTTTGCAAGTCTATAATCAATAATTAAAAATAATTTTTTCACGTTTTGCTCTCAGCTATAATTTTATAAAACACTGTAGCAATATATATGGGAGGATATATATATATATATATATATATATATATATATATATATATATATATATATATACATGTGGTTATCAAAATAATGGAAACACTAAGAAACATCATGAAAACCTTTATTAATACTGGGCAGGATCACCTTTGTTATATAATACCACCTGATTCACCTTGGAATTGGATTATACAAGTCATGAATAGTGGGTAAGAATATATTATGCCATTCTTCAGGGAAAAATAGTGAAAGTTCCTGTACAGATGCTGTGGTGAATATCGATACCGAACTCTATCCGCTTATACAGATCACAGTGGTTGGATGATATATAGTCGGGGGGATTGTACAAGGCAAGATAAGATATTTGACTTCTTTTCCATGCTCTTCAAACCAATACTTGATAGATTTAGCTGTATGTATAGAGAGATAATCATCCTGGAGAACGCCATCTCCTGCAAGAAACAACGTTTGCACCATAGGATGGACTAGTGAGCTAAAATTTTGACACAGTCCTTCCCATTCAATCTTCCTTTTAGGGTTACAATAGGGCCTGAAGAAAACCATGGGATGCCATCCCAAACCCTGACAGATCTACCTCCCTGATTTTTAGTTGAGATGAGACAGCGAGAATCTTACTCTTGTGTAGGTGTTCTCTAGCCATACGCACGTCCTGCTGCGAGGAACAATGTGAACAATGATTCGTCAGATCAATTGCCGTTTTTCGAAATATTACACTACTAGCATTTACGGTCGTGGCACCATTATGGACGATATTTTGTATTGGCATCTATTGCAAGTAGTTGGGGAATAGCTACTCTTCCGTAAATGCTTTGTTTGTGAAGGTCCCTTCTACCTCTATTGGTTGATACCGGAACATGCAGATGCATATTGAGCTCTTCGGACAGTTTGGTTGCAGTTGTTTTCTTTCTTCATGTCACAATCAGCTTCAATACATCGTCCGTCTCTTTCACTCAGCTCTCCCTTTCGTCCACTATTTTGTTTGGCAAAGGATGCTTTTCCGTGCACTCTGTATGCAATCATAACTTTCGATACCATAGCTCGAAAAACACCCATTAGACTGAGGTTGCAGTAACAGATACTCAAATTTAAACGCGCCCAAACAATTTGCCCTTTTCTGAAAGTCTACAAAGTTTGACATTTTACACTGTTCCCCAAAAGCCCGATGCCCTTAGCTTCATTACTGCTACCTGACAGTAGAATAATACATACACTATATTATATAAAAAGATACTGGTGGCCAGACTTGTTTTTTAAGGAATGCGAAGCACATTCCTAAATGCCACTAATATTGATAGGTGTTTCCATTATTTTGATAACCACCTGTATATATATATATATATATATATATATATATATATATATATATAATTTATATATATATATACATACATATATATATATATATATATATATATATATATATATATATATATATATATATATATATATATGTATGTATATATATAGTTAGTTAGTTAAAGTTTTACTGTTACGTCTTTATATGAGGTTTAATTTTCTCGCTAATCCTTCATTATTTTTTTCATATGAACAAAAAATGAATAAATAGATAGGGGAATGCTCATCCTCCGGGTCGGGCAGCCGTCCCATCCTTAGTATATATGTACCTGTTTCGTAAATTGTAATAATATAACTCTTATTTACATTCTGTACTTGTATTGCATTTCATGCGTATTTTGTGCGTTTGTAGGTTGTCTTCCTATCATTCTCTATGAGTGTATGTATTTGTTTGATTTCTTAATCACACTGCAGTTTTAATCTTATGAAACCTAATACTGAAGTAATGTGTATGATTTTAAATTTTTTATATATTAAATATGTTCAACAGTATTAAGAGTGTCGACGATTAGGGAGGAGATGAACCTCTATACTCTTTAATGTTTCCCGTAAGCAACGATCTGGAGGTATATGAATGGGGAGGTCCGGCTGTATCTTCGGTAGCTCTAGAAAGGGATTTAAACAGTAGGTCCCGGCCTAATTAGACCTCGTGTAACAAAAGTTGACCGTAGCACTCTAAACCCTTTATCCAGAAGGAAATATCTTTCCAAGTCGTATTCACATGCTTTTGCATTCTAAGTGTGCCTATGCAGGTTTGGCCATTTGTTTCTGAAAGGATCATTAAACAATTCATTGCTCTCTGAATATACAAGTGATTACATTATTTGCTAAATTTTATTAAGGTCGTTACGCATACACAATTAAGAGAAGTTCTAGTTTTTTTTCTTCTTTAATAGCACCTGCAACTTTGTAAATTGTAATTATTTTCTCTAGCTGAATTATGTTATAATAATATTTCTTTTTTATTAAATGGCTTATGAAGTTGCGTTCATCTGTATTTTTTAAACACGAAACTAACTCAAAACTCTGATTTCTCTTGTGGAAGAACCAACAAGTTTTGATTTAGCCAACCCATCATAAACTATCACAAATTAATTTTAATACAAGTTTTAAAGCAACCATTTACTTTTTGATAACCTTTTTCTTATTACAGGATTTTCTTACTAATGTAATTTCCTTAAAATAATATTGATGGTATAACTTGGCTATTGTACATATAATCAACAATAAAGATGTGTTTAAAAAATCAATTTAATAAGTTACTTTAGTATAGATATGTATCTGTTATAAATTTTAATTGATTCCATTTTTTTTCAGATACCATTCTGTCTCATATTGGAAGAAAGATATAACAGATCTGTAAGTTTCAATTTCTTTTTTTACTCTTTTACTTTGTTACTTTTTGAGCTCAGATTATCATGTAGATTTTCAGATTTGTAACTTTAAAACATTTAACTATTATTTAGTGAAAGAGAATTTTAAAAAATTACTTCATATGGGAACCCAGATTTATAAATATATCGTGTGGGATTTGTTCCTCAGTAAAAATGTTCATTATGAAAAAAATTGGATACTTACAATAAAGAGGATGCAACAAATGTTGTATATTCATTTGTATAATTTTTTTTGAAATCCTATGCCATCTCAAGTCATATAACGGCTGGCAGTTCAATATAAAGTCACGTCTAAAAATTATTGATAAAAATGGTAATCTGTAAGAACAGCCGCTACTTTTTTCACTAATAAAAGACAGAATCTAAGGTGGATTCTAGTCATATTTTCTAAATTACATAAAGCCCAGACAGCAGTTTCTGTCCTGTCAATTTTTGGGGGGTCTCGGTAGATATTCGCACCCCGGGAATCAGTATCTTTTGGTTTAATAAACAGATTTATCGATTCTTGACCATTTATATAAAATGCTTAGAAATGTATTTTGTATAATTCAAAATTTTAAAGGGAATCTCATCGAATAATGATCAAAATGCTCCTTTATAACAACACATAATATAAATACATAACATTAATACATAACAGCACTAAAATATTGTTATGTATTATTTTCATGTAATTTAACAGATCTGGATAATGCAATACATGGGTTTGTAAAGGTCTGATTTAAATTAATTGTCTCTCTAACACGTCTGAAATCAATGGTTTATAATTAATGTCCCTGTGACATGATGTAAGGGCCTGAAAATCAAATATTAAATTAATGCAGATACTTTTAAATTCATTTCTGATTAAACTGAGACTCAAGAACTCTGAAAAACTTGAAAAACTTGAAAAAAAATTTGTTGATCTAATGTAAATAAAATTATAAACTCAATTTGATGTCTTAGAATTATAGTTTCAATTTGTGGCTGTGCTAAAAAAGAAGGGAAATCAAACCTATGCAAAGAAAAACAAAAAAGAAGAATGACTAGTTAAAGGAAGAATAAAAAATAACATTAAAATTAACGTAAACTAATTACTATTGAATAACTTCCTCTATGTAATATCAACTTTTTTTTATTATTAAACTTATTTCCTTTCTTAATTCTATTTGGAATTTCTTAATTCTATTTCTTAATTCTATTTGCTTTGTTATGGATTCCATAGTAGTAAATTTTAGCAACGCCTCAGAGAATCGCCTTAACCATTCACAGTGACGCCACACTATATTATAATTATCATTACCTTTGGAAGTGTAATGAAAACCGCATAGTTATAAATCCGTTTGGCAAAGGACTTCCTTATCTAAGGATAAATTCAAGTAAATACTACATTAATTAAGAAAAAATGCCTGAACTTTTAATGTTCTTGAAACTTTTTTAGCTTTATGGATAAATGGCTGTACAGTATATAGCTATTTGGGGCTCAAACTGTTGTGGTTTTGCTCATATATATATTTTAAAACATATATTAAAAACATACATTTTCAAATACATATATTTAAAATGACTCTGAAATGATATTTAAACAGAGCATATTGAAAGAAAAATGAAAAAAAAGAAGCTTACAATACAGTTTTGATAATTTAGCTCAAATATTCCTTATATAGAATTGTGTAATTTTAGGCAGCCACTTTAACCCAATTGGTTGAGAGAAATTTAAGTTGGCTCTTCAAATAAGAAGCTGCATCCGATTTCTATAAAGTTTTCAAAGCTTTTCTCTCGCATATTTTTTGAAAGAGCTAACGAATCGCTGAAGAAACTTTGGATTTTTCCAGAATACCAAGGCCTGTGATTATGTATGTGTCTGTCTTTGTTAGAGTTCAGTGAAAATTTTGTTCAGTTCATCAGTCATAACTTCTCATGATATCCTCATGATTAGTCATCTTTTTCAAGCTACTGTAATCAATCATTTGTATGATATCGATAAAGTGTCTTTCATAAAGTGTCTTAGGGGGTTAGTCAACAAACATTAAACGATGATCAATATTAAGTGGTCCCAATTTTTATACAGAAACTCAACTTCTGCATTCATCGCTATTAGCTATTTTGAAATTGAGGTGTTGAAAACGAGTTTATCTAGATAAAGCCTAGTGCTGAAGGGAAATCATTTTGGCATTAATTTCCTTTTAAAACAATAATATATATCGCTGATATTATTATTAAAAAACAAAATATAGAAAGTTTTTTTAAATTTTCTTACTTTTTCTTAATACTCATTACTGTCTCACATGAGTTATTATATATGATTAATTCCAGCTACCATAAAAAGTATACACAAAAATTCACTTATTAGAAAATAATCAATGCATTAAGCATAATCAAAAGTCAGAAGAATGTATAGCATATTGTATAATTTATTGAATTAATTGAAACGAATTATTTATGTTTAATTTATTTAATGGAATCATAAAATTTATTACACTTAAATTCAACCCTAAGTTTTAGGGAATTATTTTTCCCTTCCTCTTTCAGTCATCAAGTTTTCAATCATGAAGGCAATACTTACTTACTACTGGAAGAATTTAGTACTTTATCTAAATTATAAAGAAATGATCTATTTAATATTTTTCTATAAAATTTCGAGGTTTTTATTTGCGTTTTTCTATCAGTCATTATCCACAACAAGAAATTTAGGATTTCCTCCTCCAGACTAAAATGCTAAACAGTTGGATATCCATATGTCTGTCTCGTAGCTATTCAAGAATACCTCTTGGAAGAATTCTAGCAAAACAGAACAGTCCTGCTGTAATATATGCTGTATAACATTCCCAGAAAGAGATATCTCAGTAGACTGCGTAAGTAATTGGGTTAAAAATTGTTAAATGTGTAGTATCATGCTCTCCGCAGTCTGTGGGAAAATTGTCATACTAGTTGTGACATCCATGGGCGACTTCTACTTTTAGATCAACACAATGATTCCTCCTCATAACTTATCTTTTGAGTAAGAATACTTCTCCTGAAAATGTCCCGAAAATAAATCAAAATTAAAATATAACTCCATTTATGATGAAAGAAAAAAAAGGAAATTTAAGTTGATTAATTTTACATTGGTTACTTTACTTGAATAGACTCAAAAAATGCCCATTCCATTGATACGAATCTTCTGCCATGATCTCTATATTTAATATAATAAAAGATAAAAATGGTCCCTATTTATTTTACCTATCCTTCTTCAATTAGTTTAAAATAATTAAGACATAAATGTAATATTTTCCATTTTCATTCTTAATAATAATACAGGCCATACAGGTATCTTATCATAATTACAGGCTCTTTTAATAAAAATTTTTGAAACAATGACATTTAATGGTGAACAGTCACATGACGCAAAATTACTTAAGCAAGAAGGTATGAGTGTCTGAAAGATAAGTACTTTCACTAATGGTGCTTTACACATTATGAAGTTGGTGGCCTAGAAATAGGACCTTGCCTATCTACCTTTTTAGTACTTACTATAAAAACTAATAAGTTTAGTGGTAACTGATAGTTAGTTCCATATCGAATTTTGTCTAGACATCAACCATTTCTTTTTATGTAAATAAATACATTTATCACAGAGGGAAAAATTACACTTACATAAATGAAAATAATGCACACGTTTTTTGATGGTAATTAGGAATTCCAATATATACGAGTAAATATTTTGCATAGGAAATATATTTTCTCGTATAATATTAGAGGGTATTTGAAGCTAATAATAACAATAAAATAATTACTTTCATGTCTTTAGGAACGATGATAACCTTTTAGTTTAACTCAAAAGGCAATATTCCTTATTAACACTTATTAAACATTTTAAAGAGAATAACATTCAGATCGAGTTTTTGTTAGATGTATCAAGATACGCCATTCAAAATATAAAATAAGTAACGGAAAGCATAATTATTAAACAAGAATAAATGTTTCCAGTGTAAAATTTATTCTGGATTTTTTAGTGCTTCACTTGAAATTATATTGCTATCTGTCAAAGATACATTTTCACCCCTGTAAATAAAGGATTAATGTGTGTATAATTTTTTTAAATTTTAATTTTTTAATAAGTGGTTTAAACGCTTTCAAAGGTATAAGATAGGATAACATTTAAAACTATTTTTCATTCACTTCAGGATTGCAGAAGAGTTTTAAATTAATCATTTTTATAATGTTTAAAATACAGGGACTTACGATTTGAAAGAATTAAATATCGTACTTATTTAAGAGAATTCAATAGTACTTAATGGAAGTAATGTGACGAAAATAAACTTCATTTAATCAGTTTGATGCCAATCCAAATATTACTTTATTGTAACTAAATTTTTCTGTAAAAAATGGACATCTTTTGATTTCATATTTTATTTACATAATGATATGATACATAATTAAATCAAACCTTTATGTGAGTTATACGATAATTTTAAAACGATTTTCATTAAAACTGTTGTAATAACAAAATGCCGGATAAATAATTATTTGTCGATTTTGGTGGGTTTTTTTTATAAAATGTATGTCACATTTTACTCTCAGGCCTTATATGATTTTGCGTAATCTACAAATGAAACGAGGTATCTCCTTATTGGTTTTAGGCTAGTGGACACCATGATTCCCATTTCCCATGCAATCGTGTTTGATAGCAAGCACCAAATAACTAAATAAGGTAATAATAATACATTATTTTAGTAATGTAAATAAATATTTCCTTATAGACATCCTGATTAACGGCTCTCATACTCAGCTGAAAATGGTGATAGACAATTAAGTGCGTCTAGGTCATAATTGTCATAAATGCTTCTTTATTGATAACTACGCTAAAATGAACCAAAGTGAATTCAATGTTAATCAGTAGAAACATATTGGATATAATGCTTATCGCCCCAACAACACATGCACAGGAAATTAAGACAATAACATTTTAGGATTTTTCAGTCATTCATTCGCAAGAGAATTGCAAATAATAAACAGAGAATATCACGCTATGAGGCAAAATAATAGTATCTAACAAGCCCCGAACACACACACATACGCAAAAAAAATAAAGGTTACTTGACAGCGTATTGATTTGCAGAACCATACTAGTAAGAACATATCCTATTCATTACTTACTTAATAGGAAACGTGATATCTTCCCAGTCACGTTAAAGGCTACTCACTAGACAAGCCTGCTTTGCACTAAGCTTTCCAAGAGTGTAGTGAGGATATTCTCCATCTGTTATAAGGCACAATTTACTTTGGGTTCGTCTTGTTTGATGTTGCTTGCATTCTTTTGCAGTATTTGATTGCTTCATACGAGAGTGGTGTATCGGATACCTGAGTCCAAAGATGTTGCCAACCTTGATATAAACAAGATGCAGGATAAAGCAAACTAATGCGCTCACACACAGCAAATTTATAAACCATCTAATCATTAATAAATACGATCTATGTGAGCTCGTATTTCTTATTCATTAAACAGTAATACGAAGAAACAAAATAGCACAAACCTTATTCTTAGGCTATATATATTACTAATTTTGCATTCATGTTTTTAAGAACCGACATCTTTGATCGGTGAGTAACACTAGATTGAATCTGAGATATGTTTTATGGGATTCTTATGCTATCCTTCTCAAATCTGTAATAAAAAAGCCATCACAGCGGTGCCCTTCTACACTATTCTCAGTGATCGTGTGACTCCCCACTTCCCAGTGTGTTCATCCATGAATGGAGGCCATAGTGCGACTTATGAGGGATCACCGTCTACAGGACATATGCATTTTAGCGTTTCATTTAAAACAATGACTCTTGAGTGCCTACTGTAAGATGAGAGTGAGAGTTTTTTTCTTTGCTTGAATCAGGGTGACAAAGCTAAAATTTGTGTTCATTTGCTGATGCAACACGATGGCACCGAGGAAGACGTTTTTCTGACATCAGCTATTTCCGTTACTCATACGCCATTTTCCCTGAAAAATCAAAAGATATTAACGACATCTGGATATCCTAATACCCTTACCCATATCCTGATACAAACAAAGTCGAAATCTCTAGAGTTAAGTTATCACAAAACGACTTCTATCTGATTATTAAAAAAAGATTAAGACCATAAAAAAGGTAGCGGTCAGAACTTCAATGAATAATTTTAATATTAGAAAAATTAATTAAATTAAAGAGAGATGAATATATACTTCATTATTTTTTATTTATTACTCGGGTGTCCGGTAAATTTTTGCTTTACGAGAGTTAAACATTTTAAAACCAGATCCGAATGACTTCATTCCCATCGCATTACTCAATAATGCTAGTTAATCGATCATAATTCCGCTATTATCTTTTAGTTTCTTGTTTTATTTTAAATCCCTAACTGTTTAGGACTTATTGACTTTATACATAACCATTCTTCACTAACATTTTTACCAGATTTGAATAAAATGGTTAAAATAGTCATGCTTTTGAATTAATTTCCGATCAGTATCTTAATGTCATTCATTTTTTCCATTGAATGCAGTTCGATAATCATTGCTTAATTACGTTTGAACAAAGGAGATGACATTTTTTTAAACATTCGGAATACCGATGTACCTTTAACAATATTAGGTTCTACGTGAAACCTATTGCTGAATTTACTGACAAGTGTCGAACCTTTTAAAGGTTAATAACAAGCATGAAATGTCAAATAACACTAATACAGTTAACGCAAACATTAAAAAATAGTTTCAAATATTAAGTAAAAAATTTAATATTTGTAATGAACGTCCATTTACGCGTGGAATTGTGAGTTAATTATCTCGTTTTAAGGGTTATTGCAGAAAGTTATTTTTAAAGTAACTTAATAACGAATTTATAAAGTATCTGCAAATATACTCATTCTTTAACTTATTAATGAATTCAATTATTTTATACTTAAGATAGCCAGCAATATCACGATTGTCAAAGTATAGTCAAATATTAAAGCATTAATTTTTGAAAGTCTAGTATCATTTCTTAAAAGCTATTAATAGATGCAACTCTTCAAATTTCCCCACAAACATTCTTCAGATTTCTTCATGATCAAAAAGAGTGCACATTTTCTTTAGTGAGAGATAAACTAAATTACTCATTAAATTTAATGTTAACATATTTAATGAAATATTAAGCAATTAAATTGTAATTTTACAAGCCCTTTGCAGCTGAATGTAAACGAAGGAAAATTTGTCGACCGACATATTATTTACATGTAAACAAAAAT
The DNA here is from genome assembly GCA_907164885.2 of Dolomedes plantarius. Lineage (NCBI taxonomy): Eukaryota > Metazoa > Arthropoda > Arachnida > Araneae > Dolomedidae > Dolomedes > Dolomedes plantarius. The sequence continues at coordinate 156,404,110 of OU015494.1, read as the reverse complement.
GTTATTCAGAATGAAGATATATTTAATACGGTAAGGTTATACACATAGAATTGTTCGTAAATAATGAGTTCTTTAGAAATTTAGAAATGTTAAGTAATTAATATGCATTTATGTTCTTTAATTTGCGAAAGCGTATTCAAAAAAACTTTGAGATAAAATTACTTTACGGCTTAAAAAATACTTATTACTACATTAACTACTAATTATAGTTATTATATAGAAAGAAGTTATTTAAGTTATTATTTAGAATGTTATTAATTAGAATGAAGCATGAGATAGAACTTGTGAGATAACTAATTTTATTCTTTGCACAATATATACGAAAATAAAGTCAAAGCAATTTATTTTAGAAAATTTCAGTTATATTTTAGAGGATTCGAATACTTGTCCGGTAAAGAATCCAAAAGTCCGGTTCAAGAAAAAAGAGATCGAAATCACCATGTTCACCGAAATGTTTGAGTATTATATCAAAATGCAATTAATATATAGTTTAAATATCATCGTAAGTTCCATTTTACGCCAAAGAAGAGGAGGATTTTCTTCTTTTCAAACAGAATATATATATATATATATATATATATATATATATATATATATGTGTGTGTGTGTGTGTGTGTGTGTGTGTGTATTGTAAGTATAGCAGAGTCAAATTTCTAGGGAGTGTATATTTCTCCCCCAGGAGTCAAAACTATTTTTCATAGCAACGTGCAAAAGAGTTTTCATATAAATTAGCGAAAGAGCCGTGGCGGCCTTGTGGTACAGCGCACTGGCTTTCGGTGCTGAGGGTATTCAGATCGAATCCCGGAGAAGCGCCACTAAAATGCCTCCGTTCGTGTCGTCCCTTCATAGGGGGTAATGCTGGTCCGCCTATATGGTGCCCCCATAATAAAATAGCCAGAAAAACTGCGGTGAATCATAGGCGAATATCTTCACGACAAGTGCCTCCGCATTGGTTAAAAATAAAAAATAAAAATAAATAAATTAGGGAATTTAAAAATAACTGACGCATAATAACTACCAGTAAGATAATATGACCTTTTTCCCATTAAAAATTTCCCTTTCTTCTAAGAATCTTTTGATTAACAGTGTATTTCACTTCTTGAAGAATTATAGTTATTTGTTAAACCAGGGTTTCTCAAAGTGGGAGATAACGCCCCTGAAGGGTGTCGGAATGAGGGGTGGTAAATTTAAAGTCAAATTCAGCTACCAACAAGTAGCTGTAAAAATAGAAACCGATACTTTATACTGGATTATAGGCTGCAGTACAAAAGTTTTTAATTGCATTTTCTTCTTTCTATTTAGCGGAACATAGGTTCATGTAGTCACATATCTGCTTACTAAAATCAGTAACCGACTACAAATAGCTATTCGCGATGATTTAAAAATGATGCAGAAAAAAATAGAGCCAAACATTAATAAATTTATATCAATGCAAGTTCATTCTTCTCATTAGGATTTGTTTTCATGTTATTCGCAATTTTTACTTTAATATTATTCTTTATAATCTTAATTTTCTGTGTGAAATGAGAATGTTACCATGGTTAGATTTAATAAATAATTTTATAATTTCAGGGTTCAAGGTGTCTTATTTACAACATCTTTCTTTACTATGATGAAGGACATAGGTAGAAATAAAATGCATATTAGGACGCAAATTTGTCACTGTATCTTTGTATATTCGCTTATGAAGGCAAATTTCCATGAGGGCTCAGAAAAATTTTTCTTCCGAAAAGGGGGCGGGAGGCCAAATAAGTTTGGAAACCCCTGTGTTAAACTACTTTTAGTCTGCTGTCTAAAGCATTAAGGTCTTACTATCAGCGCGTTGCCAGCAACCTTCATCGGCGTTTCGCTTAGCTGGGATTTCCACTGCTATAGTTTGGTAAACTAGCTGGATTCCTTCCGTTCTTTAGCTCAGTTGGCCTTGTAGGTTTTTCCAATTGTTTGAAGGAATTATCAATACCAGAATGTATAATTTTTAACATAATTTCATCTTGAAACAACTCTTTATTTAATGTTAATGCTAGCATCGTTGATAAAAAAGGTTATCATAAATTACAGTTTTATAACGCGCGTGCACGCTCACACACACATACACACACACACATACGCATATATATATATATATATATATATCCTCATACCCGAGACAAAAATAAAAACTAGGTATTTCGTTAAAGGTACTTAAACAGTTATTTAGGTTATTAAGAAGTAGAAATGGGGCATTTACATTTTTTTGTTTAAAAATATAGGGGCTAGGAGGCATGTATCACATGTGATACATCAGGGTCGAGACACTGTAATCAGAATTTTTTAAATATTAGGCAAGACTGCTTCAATTAGTTAATTCAGAATTTGTATCACACAATATATAAAATACATGAATGTTGCATGAAAAATAAGCATAATCAGTATGTTATGTTAACTTGTTAACTTTAAATTATTTTTTATTTTTCAGGAAATAATATAAAACAATTTCTTGAGGCTGTCAAACACAAAAACACCTAGTATTCTGTACACTGTATAGTGGTTAAGGCAGAGCACTTATCATTTCTGCATCTGCTTCGATGGGTCCTATCCCCAATAATTTCTGGTATATGTCTAGCCTCTCTGATACGCGCTGCTTCATGCGGAATGTGTAAAAGGAGTGTAAAAATATAAAGCAGACACTTCAACTGAAGATTTTAACTCAAGAAATAATGCTTTTATCAACTTTGAAGAACGTTTTACGTAGGTTTACAACAGAACTCAAAAAGCAGACTTAAAAAACACTGACAAAAACTCACAAAACAACTAATTTGACGTCATAGGGACCCACTGTATCACATGTGATACAAAAACGTTTAACAAGTTAATATGTATTAATATTTTTGTGAAAAATTTATTTTGTTGATATAAATAAGTAATTTGTATATATACAAAGAAAATGTATATTTTAAAATTAGTTTAACATTTGTATAATTTAATAAAAATTTTTTTTCGACGGCATGCAGACATCGTGCTCTAATTCAAAGACGCTACTACAAACACAATCATGGACAAGTACTGCCATCAGTTGACGAGAAGTGAAAATTAAGGGAGGTATTTCATTTTATATCACATATGATACAAAAGTATCGAGGATTATATATATATCCGCTCACACTAAGCAACTTTCTATGCAAATTTAGTGGAAAGTTTATCAAAGAAATTTATTTCACGGAACAACAATATAAGTAACGCTTTATTAAGTTTAGTAAGGGTTGATTCACAACTATGATGCGGCAGTTCATTCGTAATTTATTTCGTACTAAACGTAACATTAATAATTCAGATTCTCTCTTTGCATTTAGAATTAAAATTCTTTTATTCTTCTTTACCGTTAGTCACTGTCTCCCCGATTTGTCCTAGCTGCTCTGAATGAGACAAGGTTGTTAACCGTCTCACTCCGCTATCGGACCCTAGACTTTCATGACCCCGTAAATTAACTTTCCCTGACTCGAATATTGGATTGCTAATCTTCTCATTCATTGTTGGCAGCTTTCAACCATTTAATTCGGGCAACTTGCCAAGAAACTTTGTTCTTCAGTCGTTCGAAGAGATTCGCCCTAGTCCTGGATGTTGCGTTTACTATAAATCAATACCATTGTGAAAACATCTCTCCCCCTCGGGGTTTACTTATCGGCGAAAGTTGGGGTCTAATGTTCAGCAATAAAATATATGATGCAACTGATCCGATTGAGTTAAACGGCGCAATATTAAATGAATGTCACATTAAAACAAATCAAGAACAAAAGTAGTCAGAAATTTTTGACCGATAGTTCAGAGAGTGCACGTGCAATACTTATTCGAAGCGAATTTATTTTGAAGATATTGATGGAAACAAATTCTTTCAGCGTTAGAAAAAAAAAGGAAAATTTGTATAAAACTATTTTAATAAATGGGAAAAAATCGTAGACAGATAATTCTACAGCAAATTAAAAGGTGTTCGTGCAATTAAAAAATAAATACAATTTTTAATACGCTTCTTAATTGGCTTGAGAGTATCATAAAAAATGTTACATACCTTACACTATCAATACACAACTAGGACACAGCTGAGTTTAATATATGGAATAGAAGTTGTTTGAAATAAGTCGTAAAGCTAAATAGACCAGTGTTTGTTAAATAATGTAATATTAAAGCTTTAGGATGAAAGTGAAACTGAGAGTCAAACATAAGCACCTTTAGAAGCATTTTACACTACAATTAGTTTATGAACACTTGACATAATTAACCTCGTTGAAATTGGAATCTCTATCATTTTAGTTTATTATATATATATATATATATATATATATATATATATATATATATAGTAAAATGTAAACAATAGAAATAAACAAAATTAAAATATATATATATATATATATATATATATATATATATATATATAAATATATAAAATATATAAATATATAAATATATAAATATATAAATATATATATATATATATATATATATATATATATATATATATATATATATATACAGAACTGTATGAGTGCCTCCTTTTGATTATAATTAATGGACATATTAATCATCTAGTTTATTTTAATGGTTTAAAAATAAATTGCTGACCAGTGCGATAGAAATCTACAATGTTACTATGTTTTTATGCACCATAATGGCCACCAAGGATAAAGCCTCAAATATGCACCTTTGTATACTACATATTGTTACCCAATTTTGAGGAATTTCCAGGCAAAAATCCAATGAAGCATATATGAAGATAACTTGTTAAAATTTTCCTTCTAGTCAAACTTCCAGGAAAGGCAACTTAACAAGTGCTCTCCGAAAATAATGGATTCTTAATCTAGTTGGGTAACTTGAATTTTCATGGAATCGATGAAAAGAAAACTACAGATGATAATGTATACGAAAGGGTATCCTATGAGATATTAATTGCAAAAATAATTGTGCAAACGTTCTAAATTATGTAGTGTATTATTGTATTTTTCTCAGAAAAGAGGGGACAGAGAGATGAGGATGATGAGGAGATGTAAATATTTAAACTTCCTTAAGGATAATATTTATTTTTCTTTTGTGCATTTTACGTAAAATTGTCTTGCATTATATGTTTGGTTATTGTATAATCCCAAGAAAAAAATCAAATTACATAAACAAAATGATGACACTTACTGTCTAAAAAAATAACAGAAATCTTAAACTAGCTCTAAAGCAATATTACTGCAAGATTCTGTAGAAATAATTGAAACAAAAAAACTAACCTCTTCCCCGAAAAAAAAACAGGTGATCGGCGGTCATTTCATAAGGAGGCCTAACCGTGAAAAGTGACTATAGGTTCTTCATTTCTACAGTCACTTTTCTATTGATTGGGGTATTGGTAGGTTAGCTTGTAAATTTCTTTTTTGGGGGGTTTTAATGTTGTTTTGTGATTTCATTTTATTTAATGCTTTTGACTTTCCGTTTTCAATGTGAGGATCTCGGGACCTTGAGATGTTTTTTGGCTTGACCTAAATCCTATCAGAAAGATTCCCGTTCAGGTGACCGACTCGGTTAGGCCTCCTGATGAAGAGATGTTTTGCCATTTTTTTTTTTGTCTCTTTGTTGTTTGCCTTTTTTGGTTTCAATTAGTTATTGTATAATGTAATTTAGGAAATTTTATGAGGCAGAATTTTTAGATATAAGTGTGAAAGAATATTTTCTGCATACACCCAGCATATATAACCCTATCTATTCGCAAAAATATTTCCTTATTTTGCTTTGTATGTACATTTCTGTTCCAGATGACTAAGCCACTGATGAATAATAAGTTTTTAAACGACCGCTAATTTTTTTAAATAGTATATGACGATTTAAACAGTTAAAAAGGCATGGTGAAATTAACATGCTTTGAGAGATTCGGTTTAAGTTAATTCATTATGCAAATTCACGATACTTCAGTAGGAACATGCATTACAATATAATGATACTTCCTCCTTATTTAGATTCGACAGTGGAATTCTATTAAGAAGAAAAAATACTTTCCGAACATTTCCAGATGGCCGCACTGAATTATTCTCGAGGAAAAAATATTCACATACTCTAGAAACTGGTATCTTAAAATTCTCCTCGTTTCTGAAAGCATCCAAGATATGTATTCCCAGATGAAACTTAAGAGTTTCTCAATTCCTAGAGATACTTTTTCTATCGATTTCAAGATATTTTGTACGAATACAACTAATCATTAAATCCAGATTTTTTTCCAACTATCACACTAAAATATTAGGTTAAAAATACTTTTAAATATACATTTTATATAAAATGTTTAGACGGGTTCCTTTAATAACGTTTTCCTAAGTTATTTATGCCAAATTGCTAAGGAGTCTGATTTTCTTCAAGCCTGGAGATTTCACTAAATGCAGAAACTCAGTCAAAATTAATTTTTTGTAAAAAATTGTTAGAAATTCTTTCTCTCTTGTTAAATTTTTCTCTGTGCTTTACTGATATTTAACCGCTTTAGGGGCCCCGTTTGCACAGTGCAAACGACTAAATCTAGTCTTTTTTTCACTTGCATGCAATGTATTCCAATTGAAGGAGCAGAAAATGGTTAGTACTGCCATCTGTTATTAGTTTAAAGAACTAAAAACATTTTGCAACCTTTAATTGGAAATTTTTTCAAGATTCTTTAGGTTAAAAAAATCGGGAAAAAAATCTGCACCTTGCAAATGGGGGATGTTTTTGCCCCTGAAAGGGTTAATGACATATAATGCATAGTAATGAAAAATTCTAGTTAAAACTTGCATGATGAGTTGTAGTTATTTTTCAGTCAGTCTTAAAAACTTTCAATTTAGAATAGTCATCAATAGTTCTTCAGTAAAGAAGTGTCAGCAAGTTTTTCCTTCCAGTTGACTTTAATTGACTTTCTTATGGATCCAATGATTGTTTCTTTTTAAACGTTATTTTCTAAACTCTGTCAACAACGTTCGACAGTTTTTCTGTGTCAATTAATCTATCCTAAAATAAATTGACGGAAAATTATAACTGAAACACCCATAAAAAAAGTCTGAAAATTATACAGTCTTAGCTTAGCATATTACATTTTTCCAAAATTTAAACTCTGAAACATAATTTTGCTAAACAGAATTCTACCAACCTAAACGATAAATTCTGATACATGAAAGAAAAGCAGAAATTCTGTTTGTCGAATTTCCAGTTTACAATGACATAATGTAAATAATCCGAATTCATACAAATACATAATCTAAGTAGTTCATTTACTCATTTATCCTAATATGTAACCATTTCTTACATGTATCCATATTATGATATAATATGACTAATCCTCCAGTAAGAATATAGACACATTACATCAATCAGATTATTGTATTATATTTTTAAAATAAAGTAATCCCACTTCAATAGACTTATACGTATTACTGTATCAAATATTCATATTTAAAAATTGTATCGGGAAAAGTATAAATATGAATAATTTATATGATATGAGAGCTAGATATTAGTTTTGTATTTTGAAAGGTTTCATTAAAAAATCAAATAGAAAGCATAAGGACGACAAATATAATAAAACTCCTACTACAGTCATTAAATACTGTCATTTTTATGTTTTTAACTGTCTCCTTTTGTAGAAAAAAGAAGCAAAAAGAAAAAATGAAGGTGGTACATTTTCTTTATAAAGAAAATTAACATTATATATAATATTAATAAAATTATATATATTGTTAAACATTATATATAATGTTAATAATTTTTCATTAATTACTTACTAATAAAGATACTTCAAATACTGAAACATTTTACTTTTAATTGCAGTTTTTTTTTCTTGATTGTACGCTGTTGTTTTCCTTCTCTGTTCAAACTTCAGATTTGTAGGCTGTAACACTATCTTTTCTCTTGAAAAAAGAGTACACTCTCATAATAGCTATATAGGTATTTAAAAACAATTCAAGTAATTTTTGGTCATACTTTATATAAATTTTTAAAATAGCTCCAAGTAATTCTTGAAGAGAGAAGTTCTATTGAATTTTGCTTTGGGAAAAACTATTGTTAGAAGCTATTGACAAGCTACTACAATTAGTTTTAGAGATCCACTAAAAGAGTTTGTTACATTTGGACATGTGCTGGAAATTATCCCCCTTTCTTAGCACAAAGTCTATCGATTTCCTATCACGACTTTAGCCTTATTTTTTTTTGGCAGGATCTCTTAATATCTTTCTCTGTTAAAAGTCTCTGATTTTAAGTAAAACTTCACACCAATCATTTTTTTAATTTTAAATGAATTTTAATGTAATGAAAGTAATGTATGGAAATTTGCATCATAAAACTTTCGAGCTGAAAAATTATTTATAACGTAATTGCATTTAAATCTTTTGAAGTGCAAAATAAATTTCAGGAAATTAAATGCAAGGAAATGTTCTCCCCTTATCAAACCGTTCTCATTAATGTAATATGGTCTAATAGAATAGCTCTTAAATAATTTACTGAAGTTCGCATAGATTTTTCGTACAATGAAGCATAGTTTTAAAGGTTATTTCATTTCTGTACATGAACAACAATATTGAAACATTTTGTCTGTCTGCCATCTCAATTTATATTACTCCTTATATCAGTATAAAACAAAACATTCTTTACATCGTAGGTAAAATTATATCATATATATATATATATATATATATATATATATATATATATATATATATATATATATATATATATATATAATAGCTCTGTAATATCCGACAGATAAGTTGAAACATATAAACTTTTTCTAACTTAAATGTCTTAGGCGGTATATAAAGCCTTTGTGGCATTCATGAAGAATATTTTTAAGTTTCCATGTATTCAAGAAACTCGACTGGCTATACTTTTAGAGGGGGTCACTAGATAATTGCTTACGTGATCGTTGTCAACCTTATCTGTTATTTCTTTCAAATAGCATATTTCTGTTTTGAATTTGATCAAAATAATGATTTTGGTTCATAGGGACAGGTAAAAGATCAATTTTAGTCGCCTACGTCGAATGAAGACATTTGATTGGTGTCAGAGCGTCTATTCTTTTAGAAATATTTTACAGCAAATTTTTTGTGCAATTTCAAACCTCCGGCCCATCAGAAGTGTACACTATTTAACATAAAACTAAGGAATTTGGCATTTCCCGCACTGCCACAATGTAAAATGTGAGTCACATTGCTTCTTCATTCAATTTATATTCCTGGACGGTAGCTGACATAAAATTTTCCCATAATGTTTATTCTTTTACTATTATCTTCTATTATTTTAATTCTAATAGTGCTTCAGTATTTTGACTCGCATGTTTAAAACAGAAATTATAATTAACAACAAAAGACTCGACTTGAGTGATTTGTTAAAGAAACAACAGTCAATTCTATCGCAGCTCGTAGTTAAGTGTGTATATCATATCACTAACCGAATTCTAACATTAAATATTTTTGTGTATCAAAACGAACTAGCTTGTCAAACTGGCGACACTCATCAAGACGCATTAAAATCTAAAACTCTCGTATCTCGGTTTTAAGTCGAGTTTAGGCAGAATTTGGAAAACGTGTCCTTCTCATCAATACAAAATTTATTGGCTGACCTCTTTTCTTGCTTTTAAGTGTCTCAATTATCTGTGCTTGTGTTGAATTTCTTTATTACCGTGGCGCATTTTTCTCCTTTAAAATAACACATTGGCCTGAAACTTTGCCTGAGAATGCTAGTATAGAGCAATCTTAAAAAAAGGGTGAGAAACATCGTTTCTCATTGCTTTTATACGCTTACACAAATACTTTATATTTGTGTTACGCCAAAAAAAGTATTTAATTCCTTATCTTATTTAAAGTTCATGTTGTGATCTATAAATTACTCCTTTTTATAAGTGAGTTACATTTTTTCTTAATTTTTTAAAATTTCGTTAAGTGATTCTATCTTGGGAATGTACGTGTAAGATTAAACAGGGACTTCTGGAATGCCAAGGGAAAAATTGTGTGTAATTACTTTTGTACACGTGTGCTCTTTAGTAGACACGTTGAGACGCTGGTGTAGGCAAGTGTTCAAGATCCTAAAAAGTGGAAATGGCGAACGAGAAATCGAATTGAAATAAACGTTTTCATGTTTTAAACTTGTGTTCATTTTTCAAAGAAGTGCCATGACTACAATGAATGGAAAAAAATTATAGTGGATTATATTTTATTGTTATAAACGTAACATATATGAAAATATGTCATATGAAATCAGAATACTTTACATGAAATAAATCTTTGAGAAATTGCAGGAAAAAAACTTTCTATAAAATAGGGAAAGAGCACGGAAGTTATAAAAATTCCAGAATTCTTCAGCCGTTTTGTCACCTACCTGATATTTATTTACGTCAGTAAAATTCCAGAATCAAATGTGAAAGCAGCATTTCCTTGACAGTTCAAAAAGTGTATACTAGGCTTCAAATTCTCTAAAACATGGGTTTGCATGTGATAATGAAAGAAACTCAGAGACTGATTTTAAATTTTCTTACTGAGTAAGAACTCTGACAAGAGAAAAGAATGACATAAGTAACAGTTCGCCAAGTAACAGCTGAGAGCATATCGATCCTCGAACATTTCAGTTTAAAAAGATTCTAAGGTGCATACATTTTGTCTAATACTTAAGAATCGGTTATAAAAACGCAAAAGGAAATCGGTTGAAAAACTTCAAAAGGAAGTTTAAAAATGAAAATAAAACGTAAGAAGGTGTTAGTCTAAAGTTATTAAATGCATTATAATAGGGCCTTTTAAGAAAGATTTCATAATTATTTAATTTTTTATAGACTGAAAAAATTAAACGTATTATTTATAACTATGCCCCAGAGAGAATACATAATAAAAAACAGAAAAAATCTTATTTACTTTAAAAATCAATTAAAAAATAATTAACTTTGGGTATTTTTAATAATGCTTGCGATTCACTTCTAAAATGAATAATTTCTTTCCTACGGTTTTCGAAATATTAGCTTTCACTTACATATTTATGTATGAAATCAGTTTATGAAATAAGTGTAAGCGTTCACTGAAGAGTTTCAATGTATTACACGTCCATAAGCACACAAACAAACACACACACACATATATATATATAATGCGTGTGTGCGCGAGCATGTATAAACGTATAAAAATATTTCTGTAAATAGTTATAAGTACTTCGTCATCATTTAAGCAACATTCTGGAAACTTCGCAAATAAATATATATGTCCAAATATAATGTCACTCCATATATTTGCCAAAATTCATGTTTCAAAATGTGTCTATGTATCATTCCTTAGTATGCACATACACACATACATACGTATAATGTAGAAATGGTTCTAAAAAATTACATGAAAGCCGGTTATATATATATATATATATATATATATATATATATATATATATATATATATACTTATATATAAAGAGAGAGCGATTTTGTATGTGGAGGGTAATCTCCAGAACCACTGCACCTATTTGAAAAATTCCTTCACTGTTTGAAAGGTACATTATTCCAGATGTACATAGGCTATATATTATGTATATCTCATCAGTAGAAATAAAGTTAGGGGCTTAATCCTAAGAATCTCCATTGTTACCGCTACTGTCTTCTACCGCTTTTTGTGCCGAAGGTTTCAACGATCCTTAGAGTGGTGCTATCGCGGTGGGCTTCTGTTCTGATGGTAGCGGTTCGAACCTAGCCGTTCTCCGGTACGCCTTTGTCTATTAAAAAATAACTTTAATTATTAACTAACGTAATATTAATTTAAGGTATTATTTAGGTTATTATTAAGGTAAAAAAAGATTTACAATTTATTGGCTATCAACTGGAAATTTATTGGTAAAATATTTTGTTCTATCCGGACAAAGTCGGGACGGGCCTCTAGTATATATATATATATATATATATATATATGTGTGTGTGTGTGTGTGTGTGTGTGTGGGTGTGTGTGTACGTATTTATAAATAATATAATATGGTATAATATATATCTTAAGGAATCATGGGATTACAATTACCTGATTAATATTTAGTAGCCTTTCCTTGGTTCTAAAGTCCCTCAAGTGCTGTAGAGAATTTGAAATTCTGAAAATTCAATCCCTGCGAACAGAAAAGAAGCAGCATCTATAGTTGCCTTCAATAGTGGAAACCGTTGATAGATTGCCTCACATGCATCAAGGGTCCAAGTTCTTGCCAGTTGAACATCGTCGAAACTATGCAAGCGGTTGCATAACCTGCAGCACCAATATGTGCAAGACTCATCTCCTGATGCTGACACCAAACATGAAAACAGGACTGTTATTTCTTTGAACTGAAAGGCTTTATTTCCGGCAGAACCGAATGCTTCTTACGTTTTATGAATCGATTCAGTGAAAACATTTGCAATTGAAATGAACGAGTAAAGCGCTTAAATTCGTTATCATATTTAAGTAAAAACGAAACATGATTTGATAAAGAAGTTATTCGCATTCGCGTGGAATTAAATATTAACGAATTCTCAATTATTAATCATACTAAGAAATCTTTTAACTATTAATGAAGCAAACAAATTTGCTATCATCTTCACTTCATGTTTCAATTGTTATAAACTCTATTGAAATATGAATATTAAAAGAATATATTAAATAAAATTAGATTTTTGTGAAGAGCTGCTTATATTAACTTGATACTAATTTTCCTAAAAATAAAAGTAATTATATTTCCATATATCAAGGACATTTCTGATAGATTTTTTGAAGTTTATAGAAGTTTTATATAAAGACCTTAATGAACTGAATTAGAATTTTTAAAAATCGTAATTTATCTGCTCAAAAAGTATATCAAGAATGATTTTCTAAACTCTTCAACTCAAAAATTGCTCTTTTACATAAGTATTTACATTGCTAATATATTCTGTATCTTTTTTAAAATGCTAAAAATCTTCCTTTAAGGTGTAAAAGAGTTTATCCCTATTTTTATCTGTTAATGACGTTTCTTGATAATCAAATTCGGCCAAGAGAAATTTTCAGATTTGTTATTTTCACCTATATTTTTTCCATAGATCGTGAAAAGCGAACTAAAGACGTTATTTATGGAGAGCTCAGAATTCATCTTTTGTTTCTAAGTAATTTTTTGATAAACCACATTGTGTATTTCAGCTTATACCTCATTCATTTATCAACTACTTGACCTGATATCCTATTTTTGAAGATAAGATACATCCGTTCCAATAAACACGATTTTGCAACTTGTAAAGTTTTATTTTTGTTTAGAAAGCAAACGCACAAATCGATTTGAAAGAAACAAGAAGCTAGCAGAAATGTTTTTAGAAAGTTCTATTACGAAATCTTCCTGTAGAAATTTCGGCGTGCTTCCATGTGAAGATCCGCATATATATATATATATATATATATATATATATATATATATATATATATATATATATATATATATACACACTGCTGGCCACTGTAAATGCAACACCCTGAAGGAAACATGAAATTAACATGAAATTTACAACATGCATTAGCGGAGGTGAGATATGCAAATGATTAGAATTTCAGCGCAGACGCACATCACGCGCGCCTGTGGCGCCACTTCAAAGCGCTATTTAGGCTTGGAGATTTCGACGATTTCAAGTTCGGCAATTGTGTTTTTCTTGTGGTTTTTTCATAAAAACGATCAATTATGCCTCGTCGAAAACAGCGATCATCTTTTGATCAAGTATTCGAGTTCGACAGAGGAAGGATAGTGGCCTACCGAGATTGTGGATTATCTTTCAGGGAAATCGGTAGTCGTGTTGGACGAAACCAAACAACTGTAATGCGGATATGTGATCGTTGGATGCAGGAGGGTACGACGGACCGGCGTGTTCGATCGCATCCACCTCAGCGCACTACTTCACGTGATGACAGGCAAATTGTGCGCATGGCAGTGACGGATCGCTCAGTCACATCACGAACCATAGCACAGCACATGCAGTCTGTAACGCATCATCCAGTGTCTGCGCGTACCATTCGACTCCGTTTACAGCAGAGTGGTCTGTCCGCAAGACGTCCATTGCTTTGTCTACCCTTGACGCAGAACCACAGACGTCTCCGCCGCCAATGGTGCGATGACAGAAGGATGTGGACGGCAGAATGGCATGAAATTGTCTTTACTGACGAGTCACGCTTCTGTCTTCAACACCACGATGGTCGCATTCGAGTCTGGAGACACCGTGAAGAGAGGATACTGAACAGCTGCGTTATGCACCGCCACACTGGTCCTGCACAGGGTATTATGGTATGGGGCGGTATTGGATAGCACTCTCGCACACCTCTAGTACGCATTGCCGGTACTTTAAACAGCCAGCGCTACATCTCCGAGGTGTTGCAGCCAGTTGTCCTTCCTTACCTTCAGGGCTTGCCCACAGCCATATTTCAACAGGATAATGCGCGACCACACGTGGCACGCATTGTCCAACGGTTCTTCGTCAATCGCCAGATTGAATTGTTTCCCTTGCCGCCTCGCTCTCCGGATCTTTTGCCGATAGAAAACATGTGGTCCATGGTTGCTCTACGATTGACCCATATTCCATCCCCAGCTGCCACAGCAGATCAACTTTGGCAACGTGTGGAAGCTGTTTGGTCTGCTGTACCCCAAGAACTCATCCAAAGTCTCTTTGAATCAATGCCGATGCGTGTGGCAGCGGTGATCTCCAACAATGGCGGCTACTCTGGCTACTGATTTTGGCAGGAACCACACTCCACAGAAGTCTATAAATTTAATAATTTGATACTTGGTCAACATGTTATCTACAAAATAAATTTTGTTGTGATATATCTTGTCTTTCTTGGTGTTGCAATTTGGGTGGCCAGCAGTATATATATATATATATATATATATATATATATATATATATATATATATATAATAGCCGTTGTCTCTGTATAACACTTCCGGGCTGTAGTCATCTTTCAATTGAAGCCCTCAGTTAACAAACAGCCGGTTAGGCTTAATTTCAATTTCAGATGTGGATCAGAATTTTTTCTTACCTAAAAACTAATATCTTCTCCATCAAATCACGTTTGTTCATTCTATTTTTCTATAAAACATTCAGAACTAAAAAAAATTGGATGCTTTTAGCTGTATATTTAACAGTTTTTAAAAATCTGTTTACTTTTGCGATGAATTCTGAAAGTAAACAAACTTGAATGCGAATGAATCAAGTAGCTCAAGTATTCATATCGCGTAGTGATCTGTAAAAAACTGGATGGCAGTATACTACTCCAATCGCATGAAAAACTAAATAAATAAAAAGTATTGAAATGGTTTGCTTTTACAAGGTGTGGATTAAATGCAATATTGTTAGATAATTCGGGATATTTTTTAACTTTCATATACTTTTTCCATTATGACGTCATTATTAGTATTATGACGTCAAAATGATGGGTTGGTTCACAGTCTACTACTCCAATCGCATGAAAAACTAAATAAATAAAAAATAATGAAAGGGTTTGCTTTTACAAGGTGTGAATTAAATGAAATATTGTTAGATAATTCGGGATATTTTTTAACTTTCATATACTTTTTCCATTATGACGTCAAAATGACGGGTTACCTTCTAGTATATATATATATATATATATATATATATATATATATATATATATATATATATATATATACATATATATATATATATATATATATATATATATATATATATATATATATATATATATACACATAGATAGATAGATAGGTAGATAGATAAATAGGGCTTTTTCTGGGGGTACGCCACCTTTTTTTAAGTATTATTTTGGCTTATCTTAACCAAATTTTAAGAAACTTACGAATAAAATGTTAATATATAACAAAAGTATTTTTTTAATTGCGAGTTTTTAGGTCCCCTTTGACGTATTCTCATAAATCACTATTTATTTTTCTGTGTTTCAATCTCTGTTTCATGAACAGATAAAGATTCAAGACACAATTTGTTCAGACACAATCAGACAAATTTGTTCGATTCTCTTCAATCGAACAAATTGCGTAGAATCTTGGTGGCTTTTTGGACATCATTCAGCAATAGACGCAAATAGCAAAGAAAGAAATCGAGACATTGAACCACATGTAGGCTTGAGTCATATTGGGAGTTTATTATAAAATTTTTACAATTTTTTTTTAAATTTTCACAAAATTTATTATTTTAAAATTTTGTTTAGTTTTCCAAATCAATAAATAGAATTATAATTAACAGATTTTTTATTTTTTTTATAAAATTTCTCCAATAAATTCCAAAAGGAAAAAAATTGCCATTAACATCTTCCTAAACCATAAATTTCTTTTGAAGTTGCAAACATGGTACTAAAAGTACACACCTTTATTTGAGAAAACTCAGTATACTCACCTAATTTTTTAGAGAAAAAAACACTGTATATATATATGTGTGTGTGTGTGTGTCTGTCTAATGTTATAACAAAAAAATAATCTTTCTACTCTAACAAATTTCATAAACCCCCTTCCTGACCTATAAATTTCCCTTCCAATTAATATTTTCTTCCTTAAGTTTCATTTTTTGGACTCAAGTGTGCAAGAGGTCTCTTAGGTGTGAGAAACCGTATTCATCCGCATCTGATATGGGTCAGTCCGTTTTCTAAATGATAGCTTACACTTCTACACTACAAATTTCCATTTGTAGTGATTTTGTCGGCAGAAAGTTAGATTCTTGTGCAGGGTGGACGTTTATTGTATTGTGTGCAATGAAACAATATAGAGAGAAGTTTAGAGATAATTAAATGATTTTTTATAATGCATCTGCTGACCGCTTACTTATAGCCACGACTAATTATATACAGGCACGCTATAAAAAAATATCAAATTTTTTTTTGTGCCCAGCAATTGTATCATTCTTGAAATACAAATAATTATGCTTATGGTAATGCCACTTTGAGCTTTCGGCACTTAGATACATTGCGATAACATGGTTTTAATTAGACAAAAATGATTTAATCGAGAATATCATGCATCCATAAAAGAGATTAGTTTTTCTACTCTTCTACTTAAAGATTAGTTGATATAAAGCATGAAGTTTAGTAAATGACTTCCGAGAGGTTTGTCTAAATATATTGCCTCTAACCTTAAATATTATGTATCAAAACAAAATAACGCAGTTCATTTAAGGGGGTCCAGGACACAAAATTGTTCGAATTTTCGAAAAACATTTTATTGCATTAAAAATTTCTGTGTTCTTTTACGCTTAAAATGACGTTTAAATCATGCTTCAATCTTTATTAGAACAGGAGATTTTTTATTTTTTTTTTGCAACATTCTAATAGTAGCCAAGCGTTGTTTAAACCTGTAAGTGAGTTCTTCTGTATGATGCGTTTTTTCCCCATTTCTCGTCTTTAAATTGTTATAAGTCAAAAACCGTTAAAGATAAATGATTGAAACTTGGAACATGTCTTTTTCAACTATTTTACTTAAATTTTGTTTCAGCAAATTTGAAAAAAATATTTACTTTTGAAAATATGATTTTTTAAAAAATATGTTACATCATTTTTTTTTTTGCAATTTTTAATATAAATATTTTTAACTTTTTTAAAAATTAATATTTAAAAAAATGCTGAGTCAAAATTAAAACTTATATATTTCTGTTTAATTAAATGAAAAAGAATTGAAATTCGACAAATAATATTTCGAGTGATAACAATTTGAAATTACCCCACTTTTTTTTAAATTTTAAAATCTTTAAAAACATTTTGAGAAGTTTTATGAAGTGATTTTTTTTACAAATTATATGGTTAACAGTAAAAAAAAAAATTCAAAATTTTAACTCAATAAATAAAACAAATTTTAGAATGTGTCCCGGACCCCCTTAAACGCATTCATAGAAAAGGAAAATATAAGTGGCCTTGAGTAAAAAAAACTTCATTTATTCGTTTGAGCGTTAAGATAAATGAAACTATAATTTTAAGGGAAGGTATAGAAAAAAGAAAAAAATGTCTATTGTCACAGGGAAAAGGATGGCACGCAGAACTAGGAAGGAAAAAACATTCCTATCATGATCAGAAAGCAGATGAAGAACTAATATGTTACAGAAATAAGCATATATTTTTATAAATATAACTACCTTGTTTTTTACACTTGGTGAAAATTTTTCAAACATGTCTACGTTTCTAACATAAGATTTATATTGCATTTGAATGTATATAAAGTCGACAACTAAAAGAATCTTTCTTGCTCTCCCGCAATGTTTTGCTTTCCATATGTGTCGAGAGCCAAAGTCGAGAGCCAAAGCTCTTTTAGAGAAAATTAATTTAAACCAGAATTTTTAAAATATAATAGTCAGTGAAAATATTTTCTTAGAATGCTTGATTTAGAGAAGGCATTAGTATGTTTTTTGCTTAGCCCTTACTGTACACAGGATGTATAATTTTGCATTTCGTGGCCTATCATGAAATGGGAAGGTTTATACATTTTTATTATCCCTTAAAGTACCTAAACTTTGCTTGAAAATTCGTTAAAAGACTTCCTAAACCAAACTGACTGGAATAAATTCGATTCCCAGTGAATACTGAGAAGAATTTCCCAATCGTCATTTTCAGAAAATTCTTCATTCCTGTCATTCCATCTGAATGATACCTACAACGAGATGGAAATCTACTATCTATGTTGGGAAGCATACTTGTGCTCTGAGCATATACTAATTATCTATAACAGATTCAAGCGAAAGGTTGATTAGCTGATAGGAATGCTCTTGGGTCTCGAAACTCCGAATATAAGATGTCTTACGAGATGTACCAAAATAAGAGCATACCGTCTCAATCTCTCCTACAAGTTCTCAGTCACGTTTCATTTTATAAACACAATTATGCTCGAAAGGAAAGTGAAACCGCTCTGCCCCAATCGTGCAGCTGCTGTAAAGACCATTAAATCATGGAGCAATCTTTCTCAATGAACCTTTTATGTGCATTCCTATTTTTATATATATCACACCTAAACTATGGGGGCATTGAGATTATAATAATTAGACACAAAGAAGGTATTTTGAAAAGAAAAGACAAAACCTTTGTGCTCGAGGAATAAACAGGAAATCCAACGTAAATAAAGCACAAATAGCAGTAAGGTGCAATTTTGCATACGGCCGCTTCGAAGCTGCAAAGGAGCTTCTTCGTCAGTGCAAAGAACTTAGTGGCAGCTCAAAAAGCAAAGCTTAGTTTTCGGCTTTTTGAGCTGCTACTAAGTTCTTTGCACTGCCGAAGAAGCTCCTTTGCAGCTTCGAAACGGCCGTATGCAAAATTGCACCTTACTGCTATTTGTGCATTATTTACGTTGGATTTCCTGTTTATACAAAGAAAGTATGCTCTGAAGTTTAAACGAGTTTTTCTGTTATTTATGCCTTATTCACTCAATTTTACCTCAGATAACGATAAAAATAGTAAAAGTTAATTATAACACCCTTAATCCTTTATCTTAAACTTCACATTAAAAAATTTAAACATCATTAAATCTAGACTAAATAGTGTGAAAATTGCATTCGTGAGCAACAATTACGGGTTCATCGAAGCAATAAGATGAAATATTCTTTTAATGAAAGAATTTTCATTTAATGAAACGTTTTAACAATTGTTCGGGCTGGAGAAATCTCCATTTTGTAGTGTAACTTCGAAATAGAAGTGATGAAAAGTAATTAAATGGGAGGGTGGCGGCTCAGTTTTAGCCTTTATTGATTAAGAAAGGAAAGGAACTGTAGAATTTGTTTTTAGTTTCCATCTGAAAATAAATGTTGAAAACGGATTGATAAGGATATTCTTCTTTTTGACTCATTAAGCAATAACTTTCAAACATCGGACAGTAAAAAGAAAATTATACTACTCTAAAAAAATCTCTCGCTAATGCTCTTTGTCCTGAATTCTGAAATGATCTCACCAAATCACAACCGATTCTATAAAATGTCATATGCACGGCTTTGCTCTATTTGTAAGTTTACCCTGTCTTTGAAGAGTGTCTAAACCCTGTGTCCTAATTATGAGATCATGTACACCTACCTATTTATGACAGGAATGAATACTGTGTATCAGGCGATCAAGTAAAACCTTTAGTTTTAAAATTTGCTAAATCAATTTCCTACATCAATAATAGCCAAATCCTTAGACAGCTGCAGCTATCCATTTGTCATTGACGTAGATATGAACCTGAGGGACACTTACAGACTCGCTCAGGTTCTACTCACTTAGAACTGCGTAGTAAATTGATTGACATATTAATTTCTAATATCAAAAATAGACAATTCTTTCAGCATTTGGAGCCATGCATCACTTAAATGACGTAGATACGACATCCAGATTCCACAATAGAGAATCATAAAGGGAATGTCCTCATATAAGAGCGTTTCAAATCTCGAGCTCAGATGCAGTACCCTACCCTTTCAAAAAACATTTACACGAAAGATACACGTTTCATGAATGTTATAAACTGCAAAAAATATCTCAAATATTTTGTCTCTTTGGGTCCTAAACTTAAAGGGTTAAATTGCACTTTAAACATTGTTAATTTTCAAAAAATCTTAGGCTGAAATGAAAAATTCTAAATTTACAAACCAGATGAAAAACTTATGCTAATGAAATTAACTATCAACAGATTTTCTTTATGATATTATATATATATATATATATATATATATATATATATATATATATATATATATATATATATATATATATATATATATAAACTGAACATTATATGATGAATAAAAACCTTTTGTATGCATTTAGGTTTGGTTTGGAGCGCTACGGTAAACTCTTTGCTACACGAGGGCTAATTTGACAGGGACATACTGCTTAAAGCCGTTCCGAATGGCTACAAACGTCCAGGCCAAAAATGGGACTTAAATGCACAGACTTTGGTACCGAATGCTAGCGCCCTAGATATTCGGTCATCGTCCGGCAGTATGTATTTTGATAAATAGATGGAGATCAAGCGATACGTTTGAACAATACCATTAATTGGGATGCATTTCCAGTTAATAACAATTTCCCTATAAACTTCGAAAAGAAAAGCGTCAGCATTTTTTTCAATTTAAAGGGAGATGCTATGAGATATTATGCAGAACAAAATTGCTTGATATCTGCATGCATTCTTTAGGGATTTCCTCTAAACTAAGAAACATGCGAAAATTAAAATAAGACAGGAAATTATTGAATTAGATCTTTGAAACTCTAAAATATGTAACAGATCATTAAACAAGAATGAAAATTAAAATAAAGGAAAAATAAACAGTTAAGTTAAAGAGCGATACAACAGAAAGTGATGCAAAAATAAATTCTCATTCGTGCAGACATTGATATCCTAGTGTTAGCATGTTTAACAGTGTAAAATATAAGCTGTGGACTCTTTGTTACTTTATGGCAATAATTCTAGATAATAACAACGTACAAAATATGCTGAATTTCTGCCAGAGACAAAGGATCGAATTCGGCTAACAGCAGTTAGCTAAAGAAGTAAATTTTGCACTGTTTTTAATTTTTGTTAGACATAAGAATTAAGTTGAAAAATAAATCATAGAAATATTTAATCCATGAATGAACATGTAATTTTCAATAAAAGGCAAAAACTATTATAAAGTAACACAATATCGTCTTGTCATCTAACACTTTTATCTTGTAAAAAAATTAAGACAAATTGATTTAAAGAATTTAAAAACTTAACTAAGGCATAAAAAAGATCGTACGTTAAATAAACTGACAGCATTTAAAATGCGTTTTACCTTTGAACATAATTACAGTCTGAGTTAAATGGAAGTTTAGAAATCTCAGGTGTTAAATTTCAACTTTTCAAAAGCATTTCTTAAATGAGCTAACAAAATTTTATTTTGAAAAGTTTAAAAATAACTTTGCCTTTATTCAGTTTTATTGAAAGGCAATTCCTCAGATACAGACAAAGAACCGTTAAAACAAAAACTTCATAAGCTTATAAAAGAGCAATTCCAACATTTATTTAATTGCATTTTTTAAGAACTCAAGCCGAGAAAAATGGACTTACGAAAAATTCAAGGGAAAGAAATTTTTTCAGCCTTATTTTTTCCGCTGGAACTACAAGTTTAACATTTTCAAAAGATATTTTTTTACTTTTTAATCAACGTTTTACGCTCAACAGTGCGGGTTTAGATTATAACTTTTAAATTAAAACATATGAAGCGCTTATTTGCAAACAATTCTTATTCAAAAACTTTAAAAAAGTGCCGCGAAATGCTTAAAAACTTAATTTTTCAGAACATACAAGAAATGTTTTTTTTCCCCAAATGATATGGGGTTAAACTATTTAAAATACTGGGGAATTTTAAAATTAGTTTTTCCATTTCAATAAAAAAGATTGTACTACACAGATAAATTTTTATTTAAATAAAAGAAGTCGTGAGAAAACAAAAATAATGTATGTGTTTTCAGTGCCCTGAAAATCTCACAACAGTTATCTCTGTTTATGGATACAAAAATACTGTTTTAGCATAGGTGACAGAGCTGAATTTGTCCCAAAGTAAAATTTTGTTTTTAATAAACTTCAAATATGCGCCAAAACTTTGTTTATAATTCAAAGCGACGGATGTTTATTATTCAAAAAGTCAGAGAAGATTTATTCGGATATGTCTTTACTACTACGCTCAGAATTGATTATTTTTTTCTTTAAAAAATTTTACTGTGTTCTTTTTTGTGAAACGTAGATGGATTCGGGGGAATTCGTTTCTTTTCCCCTTTCAAATATTAAATCTGCATTTCACCAACTTCTGTTGCTCCCTTAACGCATGGAAAGTTTTGCTAAGAAAAATTAAACATAGGTGTCAGGAAATACTTTTCTGCCAGAATAATAATGAATAAAATTTTTTTACGCAATTTCTCCCATCTTGTCTAAATTTTAAATTTTAACTGTATTTTTTTAATAATATGCCCTTCATTAACATTTTCGTTGAATTTTTAATCATAATAAAGAAAAGAAAATTTCATTCATAGAACTGTTTATCTTCTAAATATATAAGAAATTATTTCTATTAAAAATTTCCTAATTGGAGATTAAAATTGTATCCTTCATTATAATTTTATTTATTTATTTATCTATCTTAGAGTGTAGCAGGGCTTGAAGGTGACTACCTTGAAATTTCAGGGGATATTTCATAAATACAAATGCAATGATTCTTCTGGAACTATACACACACCCATTAACTCCACCCGAAATTACTCTGAAAACATGGTTAGCATTCAGAAAGGTTTCCCTAACTTTTTATAGAGTACCTTAATTTTTTTCTGCCATGAATTTTTGAATTTCGTTTAAAGTTTTCAAAATACTAATCTAAATGTAACAAATTGCATCCTCGTGCCCAATTCCGTTATTAAACATGGTCATGATCCATGTTGCCAACATGTTTTTCAACCTCGTTTGCTTTCATTTGACAAATATGACTCGAGTGTTAAAATATTACCAAAGCCAAACTCGGTACAAAACAACCAGCATGGAAACACAACTTTGCAGTGATATTTGGTTGACATATTTTTTCCGTAATTAAAATTCAATTAATTATATTTACTTCAACATTTAAATATAATGCTT
This sequence comes from Dolomedes plantarius, assembly GCA_907164885.2. Lineage (NCBI taxonomy): Eukaryota > Metazoa > Arthropoda > Arachnida > Araneae > Dolomedidae > Dolomedes > Dolomedes plantarius. The sequence goes on along the minus strand of OU015494.1, from coordinate 156,380,569 downwards.
TGAAAGTCTATTTTTATAACAAATTATTTTTCTATGAAGCATTTAATCTTTACAAATTTAAATACTTTTGTACCTTGCTTCAAAATTTAGAGATTAAATGCAAAATTTAAACAATATTTGTAAAATCTCTCAAGGCCATGGAAGCCTTTTGAAAACCTACTTATAAAATAAACTGTTTTTGTATGGTACATTAAATCTTTACAAATTTAAATACTTTTGTAAAAAGATATTTTCTCAAACGACTACGAAACCAATATAAAAAAAAATAAGCCAATGAGTATGATTTTTAAACAAAGACGTTTTATTTCTTAAAGCAAAGATAAAAATTTTAATTAAGGATTTGCCGCTGTGGAATATTACGTCAAGAAAACTGGACAGTTCATACATATGGTTCATACATTTGGCATTAATTTATAATTTTAATGAAAGTATTGAGTCATGAAACATCTTATTATCAATCTAGTTACGAGTACATATATATGTATGTGCTTCTTACTTTTAAGTATTATAATGTTTTTGTTGAGTACAAAATTTGCTTATTCTATGCTGGACAACAGTGTAAGTAATGCTCGCATTGTGTATTTCACGGTATATGATAGGGTATAGTCATACTAAATTTCATGATTTTGAGACAAAATTCTTTTAATAGGCTGGATATGATTGTCCCCCTTAACGATGTTTCCTTATCACCATATAGACGACATATGTGGTTGGAAAGTATTCAATTAAATGTGTATCATAAACATTTATTTATCATGAGATCAAATTTTTTTATAAACATTACTGAGAGTCATACAACAGTTATCGCATAGATGTGTCTATCGTGTACGATAGGAAGATGCTAAAGAATTAGTGCTAGATTCGTTGCGCGAAGGATTCGAACAGGAATTAAATTTACAACGGCGAAGTCACAAAGAATGTATATCTATAATATAGATATGCAATTTATATGTATTCATTTGATAAAAGCACCAACACGCGTAAATTGTACACTTGATTCAAGCTTGTTTTTTTTTTTAATGTAGGTCATAAATTGAATGTTCATCCATACCGATTTGAATATTTTTGTCTACACTTGATTAGTGTATGTAGTCTTACAGTTACCATGTTTCCTGATTATTGTTTGAAGCACAAAAGCATGATAAACCATTAAATCAAATATCCTGCTGTACTTCCATACAGTTGATTATTTAATCTCACAGAAATTTGGCGTATTCAGAGAACAAAACAAAATAACTCCTTTCTCTGAAATAATATTTAGTAATGAAGCTTGATTTGTTTTAGTTGATTGAGAGTGGGGCTTTCGTATGGAGACTCACAGCACGTGAATTTTAACTCGTCTAATACTTAGAAGACTTAAACTTATGTAAACATCTCAAAAAGCGTAAAAAGCAGATACCGGTCAATATGCTGCTGAAGAAAAATATGACAGTTTTAAAAGTAGAGGAGTTAAAATGTGTATCAGAAACAGTTAGAATAATGGGCAAAAATAGCTTCAGTTTTAAAAAAAGGATAGATTGGTAAGTCTGAATACAGGGTAATATAAGAGTAGGATGAATAAAGTATATTAAATGAATCTATTGTTTAAAACTATGTTCATTTCATGGTTAAATTAAAAAATAAGTATTTTTTATTCAAACACGTTTTAACCTAATGAGACTCTTTGAAGAATACAAGTCTTTTGAAATAAGGATTTGATACCTCATGCCACACTTAAAAGGTTTGTATTGGGTCATCTGAAGTTATCAAAACTTTTGAAGTATTCAGATAGGAAAGTTATCTAAATGAAATAAATTAATTTCCTTTGGAATATGGGCTCTATATTTCCACGCGCTACCAATTTTTTTGCTGTTATCTGTGAAATATAATTGCATTTTTATTTTCCTCTAATTGGTAAAGAAAATTCCTATGTAATGTAATTTTTTCAACGACTGTCAAATAAAATTGTAATTTACAAAAAACAGTGAAATTGTCCCTTCAGATAAATTTCAAAGAGTAAATTCAAAACGTTGAAAAGGACTTTGAATACTAAACACACATTGTTTACAAATTAAATGGGTTCTATAAAAGATGCAAAAAACTCATTGAAAAGATACCATAGATAAATAATGTAAAATCCAATATACCTAGGCCTTAGATAAATGGAATTTATACACTTGTGAAATGCTTAACAAGATTCACTATACCACGTCCCTACATTTACTACTTTTACGGATTGATTTAAATAAACATGACAGCAAGATTAGTAAGAATTCACCATTTCAAGTAAAAGTGTTTGGTCTTACAAATATCAATTAACAAAAAATAAAAATGTAACCGATAAGCTTTTGTTTACTTACTATGTCTGCAACTTAAATATTTCCAAGGAAAAAGTTATCGCAAATCCCGTCGGATCCTTCCACGGGATGTTGTAATTTCTGTAATCTCAACTAATACGTTTAGACGTTGTACTCTACAAATAGGAATTACGTACGGCTTAGAGCTGATCACGATTCATTTTTGTAAAATAAATTATGCCATACTAGACCGCACATTGACCAGTGTTTATTGTTGCTGAGATTTTGCATCATTTTCAAGATAACTGTAATGACGTCAAACATGCATAGAAATGGAAAAAAAGTTGTTTTTATCTCGGGCTATCTGATAACAAAGAAATTAAGGTAGATAAAAAGATTTTACACAGTATTTCCTCAAAGCAAATAGTTTCCTACAAATGTATTGGAATTTTCGCGAATATTTAGCGAAAAACTTTGTTTCACAGGCTTTTTCATCTAAGTCTCTTTAATATACACTAGTTGGTACCCGTCAAAACATGTCGGTTAGATAGTAAATATATGTACTAATACACAAATTATACTCAACACATCATTGCCAAATGTTGAAAATCATAATAATGTGCAAAAACAAATTAATGTGCTTAAGTGGCCTCGTGCCTAGTGAGTATCTAAAGCCATATTTAAAAATGTCACTGAGCATGCGCAGAAAGCAATTTTTTAAAATTGTAAATTGTCGCTAATTAAACAGCGCGAAACAAACAATTTCCGCCAAGTTTATATGTCTTATATTTCACAAACATAATTATCATAAAAATAAAAATGGCAGAGAGATATCTAGAGAGAGAGACTCAAAGCTTGGAATAAGCTTGTTTGCCTTTAAAACATGTCACTGAGCATGTGCAGAAACAGTGAGTTTCTAAAGCCAGATTTAAAAATGCCACTGAGCGTGCGCAGAAATCATTTTTTTAATTGTAAATTATCGCTAATTAATAGAAATTGCTGTTACAAAAACCAAATTTGACAAATCTATAGATTACAATCTTTCGTTTAAGACCAAAATGAAGTAAATTGATGCAGTAGTTTTCTTTCACGTACTGTCCAAAAAAGTCAGCTTAGCAACTTAAATATATATATTTTTACAAAGTTCCACTGAAAAAATCAAATTAATGTTAAGCATGAAAATGCATAGTCATTTGTTATACATTGCGATGAAATAAGGTCGTTCGCACTTTATGGAAAAGATTTTGATAGTTAAGTTATATGTATAAATACCGTATTTTTTGCGGCGATTTGCTTCTATCTGATAGTCATGGTTCTTGACAATAGCTCTAGCTCGAATTTTCCATGAAAGTAAATCTTTTCTTAGCACTGTTATGTCAATTTTACCCCATTCCTCTTGGAACGTTTTCCAAAGTCCGTTTAGTGTTCTTGGATGCCGTTTTCCTAAAGTTTGTTTTAATAAAGTGCAAAAGTCGATTGGAGAACAGTCAGGGAATTTTACATGTATTTCATCAAATGTGATACACTTTATTCCTGTTTCAGATTCTTTCTGTGCTAAATAAGCGGCAGTTGATTTAAACGTGTGACTAAAGGCTTTGTCCATATGAAGCTCAACTTTATCAATGTCATTTCCATATAACACTGGAATTTCTTCTTCAAAAATTGGTTCTAAAGTATTGTGCTGATAGTAGAGTGAATTAATGTTGGCCTTACTTGAGACTTTTTTGATTTTTAATTTTTACCTTTGGGGTCTTTCCCGTCAGTTGACCAATAGAAAATTGATCTTTTTTATTACAGTCACTTAAATACACCCATGCTTCATCGAGTGTTACCACAAATTTCAATTTTTCAGCAGCTAGGTGTTTTTTATATAATTTTCTACAATTTGTTTTTCTTTCAGCAATATGATTTGGCAAAAGCAGATAAACTTTAGGTTTAAACATCTTTTTTAACTTCAAATCTTTATGAATGATTTTACTTACAGTGCCAGAGGACATTCCTAGTTTCGATGCAATGGATTTTTGAGTAGGTGGATTTTCTTTTAGGATCAGAGACCTCACTTTCTTGATATTTATCTGCTTTCGAGCAGTCTTAGGATGAGGTTTTGAGGTCATGTTTTCATTTTTATTTTCAGTTAGACGTTTTTTTGATTCAAATTTAATATACTATAAATACCTTTATTTGAACTGCCATAAGCGCGATTTTTGCACCGCTTTATAATTTGTTGATACGAATATTTCTCGTCGGAAAGCGCAATTACGTAACCTTCGAGCCATCTATCAATTTCAGAAGCCATTTTCAAAATAAATCTTTTATTTTACATTCCAATGAAAATAAAACAGTAGCAGACGATTATTCTGAAGTTGCCAAATTTGTATCTCAAAATGCAAGCGTAAATAATAAATTACAAAATAGCTTTCATAAAGTGCGAAGGACCTTCTCTATGCTACTATCCATCTAAGACTATATGTAAGTAATGACCTAGAAATAGTAATTAAATGAAGTTTTCCCATTTTTCAAGAGAAAAGGCATTCCTGCAAAAGATTTTGTTTGAGAGTTTAGCAGCTAAATTTTAACAATTGCAGATTTAAATACTTGATTTTAAATTGAATACTTTCTGTGAGATTTAAGTGTTATTTTACTTTCATCTACAGGATAATAAAGTCCAAACTGAGAATAATTTTTCCCTGGATAGAAATTTTAGGAGAATTAGAGATTCATTCGATTGTGCATGTTACCTTTAGTATGACATATAAAAAGCTTCTACCACTCCTGTGAGTTCTGTGAAGCGAATTACGTAGAATTTACATTAAAGGTTTATAAAACCCTTGGTGTTTATACATACTCAAGTCACTTACCTATAATTGAATTGGAGAAGTAGAGTATATAATTTAATATATGCTCGTGCAGATAGATAAGCATTTCCCCTTTTCATTGGAGATTATGCTATTATTATTAATGGTTATTACAATTTTGAATACAAGCCCAGCGCGATAATGAAACTTTGCAAAAAAGTTTCGAAAAGTCCTTATCATGTATTGAAGTCTCTTATGTCGTTTTGGGGAAATGGAAGATAGATTTGTTGATAAACATAAGCAAAAATAACGCATGACATAAGGAACTGTTAAATATTAAGTATGGCATTGCTAAATGCACAAATATTATTTAAAAATGCTTTTCTACCCTCTCTCTTTCTCTCTCACACGACCTATATATGAATGTTTCACGTTTATAAAATCATTCGAGAAGAAGTAACTTCTTTTGAAAGTTAATAAAATAAAAAAAAGAAACCAAATAACCACCCAATCTCTATAAATGTCTAGCATACATTTCGAAAATGCTTGAATTACACAGTCCCGTCACATTAATGTGACGACCGCCTAGTTTCGACGTCGGCGCGAAATAACCAATCGCAGAAGGTACGTGGCAGCATTAGCAATGGAGGGTATATAAAGGGTGTTGGAGGGCAGCAGAAAACATCGCAATTGTTGGAGTAATGGAGAAAACGAGCGATTTTTCTGACGTTCAAAAGGGCATGTTCATTGGCTTCCGGGTCAAGGGTGGCAGCATTTCCTAAATGACTAATTTTGTGAACTGTTCGCCTGCCGCTGTGGTAAAAGTGTACCGTGCATGGTAAAATGTCACTATCCATGTCACTATCTATCAGCGACGTGGCAAGTGTGGTGCACCAGGGGCCATAGATGGCGGAGGTGAACGACAGCTGCGGAGATGCGTTAGGACGAATAGACGTGCAACCGCCCAGAAAAACTAAAGTGCTACCAAAAATGTATCCTCAACGACTGTTCAGCGAACTTTGCTTCGTATGGGGCTCCGCAGCAGACGGCTGGTTAATGCACCTATGCTGACGGCTGTTCATCGGTGAAGAAAGCTGGAATTTTCACACCAACACCGCAACTGGACGGTTACTGAGTGCCGAAAGGTGGCTTTTTCCGATTAATCACATTTTAAGCTCCGTCGGACACATGGACGTTGGAGTATACGGCGGGATACGTCAGAAAACAAACACCCTGCAACAATTTCCGGAAGTGTCCTAGCTGCAGGAGGCAGCGTTATGGTCTGGGAAATGTTTTCGTGGCATTCCCTGGGTGCATTTAGTATTATGGAAAGCATGGTGGATCTACAGATGTATGCATCTGTCCTTGCAGACAATGTCCACCTCTACACGCGGATTGTTTTTCCTCAGCACGATGGTATTTTCCAGCAGGACAATACGACGTGCCATACAGCTCGCACTGTACGTGCGTGGTTCAAAGAGCACCAGGATGAGTTTAACGTACTCCCTTGGCCCCAAATTCCCCGGACTTAATCCCGATCGAGAATCTGTTGTCGATCAATAACCTCGATCTGGTTGTTCCCGCCATGGATCAGGTTTCCATGTGTTATGTACAGGAAAACTGAAAGAATTCTTATCAATATGTATTTAATCGTATGGTAAATACAGATCATAAACAAAAAAAAATTTCACATCTTAGCTTTAGCTGGGAGACGCAGATTTATTTTGAAATTTTTCAAGTAGCAATAGATAAATTTTATGTTTATCATGATTAGTGAAACAAAGAAATAAATGATTATAGAAATGAAATAAAGCCACAGACGATCAGACTGACTAAAACGATTAGTATATTTGACATGTTTTTCTACACCTTTCGCTCATCTTTTTATAATTAACTATTTGTTCTATTGTTGCTGTAGTTTAAAACATTTATTATTGGCTAATCATAACAGACTTTCATTCGAGGAAGATAAGGAGGTTAGAATATCAGTGCTGTAAGTTAACTGTATTATTTTCCTCAAGGTAGAGAATTAGAGGATTCAATATGCTCATTTCAAAAATTATCATTGATTTAGAAGTGAAGTCCCATAGAGTTCATGTCATCATATTTGGATTGATTTCAATCATAATCTCATAAATATATCTCAAAGAAGGAAATTAATTCCATGGGTTAATAAAGGAAAAAGTTTCTACAAAATTACTCTGATGTAAGGCTGGCTTCTAAATTTTCTTCAACTCTAAATCAGTAAATCAAATTTGCTACTGTATGATATAATTAATAACGCATAAAATTCTACTAACTGCATGTACATAATTTCAAATCTCTTATAATATTTTAAAGAAAAGTTTCTGCTATATTAACCTACATTATCGTAAATTATCTGTATTTATTCGATTAGTGTTAAATTCATATTAAGAGTTTACTTATGGAAATCTCCTCAGCTAACAGAAATGCATTGTGATAAGCGATAAATACGTCAGATGACTATGTGCTGCTTAAAGTAACAAAAAATAAAATACAATTCAGGCTTGTATGAAATCATTGACTGGAAGATGGGACAACCAGCAAACTTTAGTAACAAGTACCAGAAACAGCTCTTTAAAGCCAGGTAACTTAGGCTGATACTCTAACCCAGGGATTCCCATTCTTTTTTCATATTTACGGCAAATTTGGGAATGAGATAAGAAATTTAGAATACCTTTGTTAGAATTTTAGAACTAAATCAAAGCGGAATATATATCAGGAACATGTACATTTTTTACAAGAAATACTTACTTCATTGTGGATTTTATTTATCTATATATATTGTAGCGTACTACCAGTATGGGGTTATTTTTTCCCATGACCTCACAGATTTCACGAAACAAAGCTGTGTGTTTATCGGGCGGTTTCCCTAACAAGTGGTGCGGGTAGCTGTTTGGAAAACCGAAAATGATTTCACCCCCGTGATAAAGCTGTCTTTCTCTTAGCGATAACTTCATGCGAGTGACATTCGGCGGGCGATAAAGTTTCGGCACTAAGAAGAGCTGTCAGCCAATAATCTGCCGCCCCCCCCCCGGCTGAAAATCCAGACATTCAAGAGAGACGCTGCATAGAATCCGAGCTGAGTAGACGTGTTTTTTTTCTAGGCTCCTGTGTTTTTGGGCCGGGAATGGGTCCTGGACGTACGTGTAAATCTACACGGGATTTAGTTGCATATGTTGTAACCTTAAATGTTAAGTTTTTCTGTTTGTAAATAAATTTCCTCCTTAAGTTTTTGTTTTAAAAAAATTGACCTTCACTTTTTAATTAGGACTCTGTTTTGTTTTGTTATGGATCCCATAGTAGTAATTTTTAGCAACGCCTCAGAGGATCGCCTTACCTACTTACCGTGACGCCACAATATAAAACAGTTCCGTAACTGACTGACTCACTGACTGACATACAACGCACAGACCAAACCGCTGCACCTAAAGGGCTGAAATTTTGCATGGCAATTCTTCTTATAGTGTAAGGGTGCACTAAGAAAGATTTTTGAAAAATTCTTTTTAGATTTTTTAAAATTAAATTTTTAAGCTGTTTTAGTAACTTTCTTTAAGTTTGCATTTAAAATAATAACTTGAGGGTTATAAAATTTATATCACGAGAAAGATCATAAAAATTCCTTTAAAATGAAATCTTTTTCGAATCTTTACCTCCATTTTCTGATTTTTGGTGAATTCTTTAAGATTGATTTTTAGAATTTAATTTATTAAATACTGATCTCGTGATTTTTTTTTCTGGTACTTTAAATAAATTTATCGTCACGTGCATAACAACTAAATAGACAAAAAAATATTTTTTTCTTGCTAATACGGCAAACGATTGGACATTATCCAAAAAAATATTAAAATGCAATAAAAGATATTATGTTCCTCAATCTGTACTATTCTTTAGTATGTCCTATTACATTTAATTTGAATATTTTCTTCTACATTATTTTGTCTATAAAAATATCCCTTGCGATTTTTTTATAAATATATATATTTCTTTTTTACATCAATTGTATACATTGATCTTCGTATTTATTATAAATATATATATACAGCAGAACCCCGATTTTACGTTGTCCATTTCGTACGTTATCCCGCTTACTACGTCATTTTCTGCTGGTCCGTTAAAATTGCCTATACCGATAATGTTAAAATATCCCGGACTTTGCGTTACCCCTTACCAGAAAATCCCGCTTAATACGTTTTTTTCTTAAGGCAAGATCAAAATTATTTTTCCTCTACAAGGCTCACACAAGCTTTATCGAGTTCTTTCTTTCAAGAAAAACTTGTTTCTTACTTGTTTGAAGCCGTTCTGGCATTCTCTCTGTCGGTCTTAGTGTCCTTTTGTCTGTGTGTGGTAGGGAGGAGGGGTACCTCCCAGTGTGGTGGGGGATGGAGCTAAGCACGGAACACCCGCAAGTGAGGGGAGAATCACGGCAATGCCTTTCGATTCTTCAATCACTCTCTGTCAACAAAAGAGAAAGAGGGGAGGTTCGATTTCTCAATGTCCACACTTCAAATGGAAAAGGGGGGGGGGGGCTATGACCAGCCCATGCAACCCACTAAATGTAGAACTGGTTTCAACTGGTCTGTAAGAGTTCATTTGAGCACCGTAGCCATTTTTCTCATTGTCGAGGGTTCTTAACCTGAAGGAAGGATGTCTAAACGAAAATGTTTCTCTCTAGCCAAAAAGGCCGAAATCGTCGAAAAAACTAAAGAATTTCATGGCACTAAAGTTGATCTTGCTAAATCTTTGGGTATTGCATATTCAACTTTGTAAACGATTTTAAAGTAAGAAGCTTCAGTAGAGTTAAGTGCTGAAAAACTCGGAAAATCTGCAAAGAAACAAAAATCGCTTAAAACATCTCCGTATGATTATTTGGAAAAAAATTTACTGGAATAGTTCAAGGATGCCCGGGCATCAAAAATTCCATCGTTAAACGGATCCATCGTTAAAGAAAAGGCGCTTGAAATTGCTGAAAGGCTTAAACTCCAAGGCTTCTCTGCATCGAATGGCTGGATTGACAGATTTAAAAAAGGAACAATTTATGTTATAAATCTATCTGTGGAGAATCCGATGGTGTGGATATTGCAACTGTGCCGCAGTGGAAAGAGAACACTCTTCCAAATTTATTAAAGGAGTACATTCCAAGACACGTATTCAACGCCAACGAGACGGGACTATTTTTCAACTTGTTACCTGACAAAACATTGACGATCAAATGCGAAAATTGCCACCGGGGAAAGCTTTAAAAAATGCGCTTAACTGTTTCATTATGTACTAATGCCGACGGAAGCGAGCAATTAACACATCTTGTGATCGGTAGAGCAAAGAAACCACGGTGTTTCGATAATGTCAAAAGTTTACCTACGGATTACACTTCGAATAAAAAGGCGTGAAGGACTCAATCGCTGTTTGAAGATTTTCTTCCAAAACTGGATAAAAAAATGCGACTACAAAAGCGAAAAATAATTGTTTTACTTGATAACTGCGCCTCTCATTTGGATCTTAAATTGAAAAATATGCGAGTAGAATTTTTTCCAGCAAACTGCACCAGCCAATTTCAACCTTTAGATCTAGGAATTGTCCTATAATTTAAGTCGCATTACAGGAACACAACTGGTTAGGAAATCACTTCTTTTTATTGGTTCCGGTGACCTGCATGATGCTTCTACAGCAAAGATACATGTTCTGGAAGCTCTGAATTTGATTTCTACAACGTGGGACAGTGTCAACAAAAAATGTGTTAACAATGTGTTTAATAAAGCAGGCTTCTCGGAATCCAACGATGAAGTTATCCCTTCAGCTTCAGATTACAATGAAACGGAAGATGAAGATTACGGGGCTGAAGGTGAAAATCTTCACCTTCAGCCACACAATCTCACGTTCAGGTGAAAATATGACGCGTATATCGACTGCGACGCACATCTCATCACTTCACAAATTCCTTCGATATCTATTTTAATGCCCGCTTCCGATTATAGTGGTAATGAAGATGAAGAAGAAATAACGGAGGATGTAGTACCCACAGCTGATCAAGCGATTTAAAGCATAAAAACTTTGAAACAATTTTTAGTTTTCAATGTAAAGCAAGAAGCAAATTTGCAAAAAATTGCTAGTATTGAACGTGCTGTAGTTGAAATTGTATCTAGAAGCAATAAACAAGTAACGATTACACATTTTTCCCAATAATTCATTCGGTAAGTGTCAATTTTTGAACAATATGCTTAGATTTTTTTTAACCCCGATTTTACGTTTTCCCGTTTCGTACGTTTGTTACCGCTGGTCTCATGAAAAACGTAAAATCGGGGTTCCTCTGTATATATATATTTTTTGGCATTAATTGCATACATTGACCGGTCTATTTAATTTGAATGTACTCCGTAGCGAATTGCGGGTTTTCAGCTAGTTTATTATATATTAATAATTACTAAGGGAAATCCCCTAGAAGATTTTTGTTTCATTAATATGAAACTTCCGATTTAAGCTTGGGTACAAATGCTTTATATCAACTTAATATTTATTGGAAGTTTACCCTATTGCTATTTTTTCTGTTTGTTACCAAAAAATTTCCCTGGCTGAATTTGCGGTATCCTTAAGTGCTACGGCACACCGGTTGGGAATCACTGCTCTAACCACTTAACAATTATGCTGATTAAGAGAATCAGGGGGACTTCAAACATCGCTGGAAAAACGGCTAAATTCAATCAATATCAGATGAGCGGTTCTGCATCAGATTCATAAATAATCTTCCATTAAAATAGAGCTATGGTTAGTAAATGGTTAGTGAAAAGGAATCCCACCATCTCGTACATTTTAATGAGTTAACTTCTGCGCAATGGAACTGATCAATATTATAAGTGGTTCTCAGGCTAGAAATCCAAAATGGAAGAATATGCTATACACACAGAAGAACCTTTTTTGTTCTTTAACTATATACTTCTTTGTGAGCAGTACGTACAACACAAGTATACAAAAACTGTTTAAAAATACAAAAGAAACGACCTTGACTTAATATTATTGCTGTAAATGGATAGGAATATCGAATTTAACAAAAAGAAAGAAATATGGAAAAAATATATTACACAGATAAAACAGAATATATTGTTGAATTTCTCACCTAACCCGATAAGAAATCAGTAGGATGTAAATTGGGTCGGAAGCTCCAACTGAAAGACCGATATTCCAGTCAATACGTCCATTCGCGTTAAGAATTCACATTTCAAATGCAGTAACAAAAAATGTATGTATAGATTTTGCTTTAGTGGAAACATACAAATCAGTCATTGATTTGTCGTAGGTACTGCATTAAAGCTCACTGTACACTTTCATTGATGCTGTTAATAAGTTGACGATTTATTACACAGCTTTCATTTTAAAAGCTTGCAGTGCTAAAAGGCGTGATACTGCTTCACATGACAACTATTGTTTGAGATATTTTGTTCATATTCATAGGAAAAGTTTACAAAACAAGTGTCCGTTGCTCTATAGCAACCTCTAGGAATAAATGGCAAAACTCCAAAGCGCATTGGGTGACGACTTAAGTTAAAATGCTGAAATACAGTGAATGGTTGGGTACGCGATAATAACGCAGTGAGGATTAAGTAAAAGAATTTTACATTGTAAAACATTTTACACTTTTATAATTTTGTTAAATATCGTAGAGATTACTGTAAAAGTTAAGATAATTTCCTCGAAATGATCTTTAAAACTTATTTGTCGACAAAAAATATTTTAAATAGTTAAAAAACTTTCATTGTTTTTTCATTTCCTTTAAATATCTTCAAAATGCGACATAAAATAACATTCAAAAATTTAAATTTCAATACTTTGAAAGTCTGAAACTTATCAATAGCATTTTAAAGCTTTCAATAATATTTCCTACAGTCTCAATTTAGCTATTTTTTGCTGTATATGTGCTGTTTATTTATAATTAAAAAACTCTTCTGTGCGAGTCCTGGAAAGACTGTCTACCATCAAAATTGGAAATTGGAGAAATAATGTCATTAAAAACTGAAAAATGTCTAGAGAGTAAATATTGTCAGGGCCATTCTGTATTATTTCACTAATGAAATCAGAGTGAATTTCTCAGACAATCCTTTGGATTTTACTAGAGACAATGAACAAAAATATTGTGGACAACGAAGTTAGAATCGAATCTTCCACACTAACATGCAAAGTTTATGACTTCTTTGAGGAGCATTTAAAGTATGAAATGGATATTTTTGTAATCAATGGCAAGATGAACCCCTGAAGTAAAATAAAACATAGATGTCTATTTCGGACTTCGTTCACAGACTCGGGTAGTTGAAAATAAAATAATTATAATGTAATAATAATGAATGAGTCCAAATTTTTCCTTCCAAGTAAATACCTTCTCCGTATTAAGCATTTCGTATCTTTTTATGGATACATGAACAAATCAAGAATTATTTCCTAATCTTTTAGGAAATTGTGGTTAAAAACCATCTGCATGAGTCCAGTTCTAGAATCCGTCTTTTTTGGAGTAATACGATATTCAACAACATATATTCACAGATGGAAGAAAACCGTACAGTTATAAATTGTTTAATAAATTATCTGTTTTATTAACAGGAATAAACAAGGTAACATTAATAGGTTGGTTGAGATTTTGCTGCACGAGGGCTAATTAAACCGAAACCTACAGTTTAAAGCGCAGATACAAATATCCATGCTGATAACTCCCAGACTCCGGTACTGAATGCAATCCACCTATTGTCCTAAGCAGATTTATTAAAGGAAGTCATGAATCAGTACTATCCTATCAAGTTTTCATCTGTGAAAACTTCAACTTTGTGGAAAGGAAACAAACATGGAACTGTTTCTTTTAATTTTTTTCTTTAAGTTTTATATAAATGCATGCTGTTGATTCATAATGAACGTTAAATAGCAGGACGTATCCAAAATTTTTATTCCCATATATCTGAGCATGAACAGTCAACGTGTAATTCTGAGAACGTCATGTTTGTATGAAATCCAAACGTGTCTACACATTTAGATGGGTGTAAAATGTGCGACAGAAATAATTTTATGTAACTTTTTCGGAAACAGTGAATACATTCAGCTCACCATTCTTTGGTTCATCTGCTCCTGAATGGGAATGGTTAAAAAAAATTGGCTGAAATAACGCCAATACATAGAATTGTGAGAGATGCAGAAGTGACTTTTCTGCTTTAATGGGATATTTTCTCGACTCGGTGTTTTCATATTTCGAACCCAAGTTCATTTTGATAGTTAGAAATTGAAGCGCACTGCAGTGAAAAATGTAAATACCGTAAGTTGGGGCTACTTGGACCCTAGGGGGTTACTTGGACCCCAACCGAAAAAGTGTTTTAAATTACACCTAGGTCTCTTGTCAATAAAATATAGGTAGAATTCACAATCTATCCAACAGATAGGAGCATTAGCTACGTCCTGAGGCACTTACCCCGTTCCCGCTCTTCCCACCTTTTTTTAGTTCAGGTTATGTTGCTTTGTGATAAAAACACGAATTTTTGTGACCTTATAACTTCTACCTTCACTTCTTTACACACTGCAGTCCCAGATCAGGTAAGGATAAATTTACATTTCAAATATAGTCTTTAAGAATATAACAATAGTTTTAGATGGATAGAAAATCACAATTAACCCAGTAAAAATTATGAGTATTAACTAGTGTGCTGATAAACTAAAAAATGAGGTTACTTGGACCCAAGCAAGAAAGCGGGTCCAATTAACCCCTACTCACAATTTTGATTAGACATTCTCAAATTTCACTGTAAAAGTAATTAATATCATTACTTCATGTCGGGTTCCTTTTATTAAAGGCTTAAGTCGGTTCATGTGCATTTATTCGCAGATCTGATACAAAAATGCTCCGAAATTACAAGAGGTCTCCTGGGAGCAGAGAGTATGCGGATTTTACAGTTGAAAAATTAAAGGAATGTTTAATACTGTGAGGTCATGAGAAATGTCTCAGAGAGATGCCTCAACCTACTTTAAAATTAGTAGGTCCACTATGGAAAGGAGGTTGAAGAATGGTTTATTGAACAAACTTGAACACCCAATCATATTTACTGGTGAAGAAGAGTTGGCCTGTGCCAGTCATTTAGACAAAATTTGTGATTCTGGATTTCCCGTAGACGAACTGGAATTTTGATTTATTATCAAGTCTTACCTTGCAATGCTTAGAAGATCAGTGAAATGTTTTCAAAATAACCTCCCGGGACGTGACTGGGTAAAATTAGTTTTGAAAACGCATCCACTGTTAACAATCAGATTTGCAAATAAAATGGGGTTTGTTTCCTGTTTTGATGTAAAATAAATTTTTTATACATAAGCCTCTATTTTTATTTCAAGATCCTAGGTGATACTAGATCCCACTACCTATTTGAATTGTATATTTCATGTAAAATGTAGGTTGGGTCCAAGTAACCACAATCAGGGGGTTATTTAAACCCAAATTTCAACAATTTATTAAATATATATATAATTAAAATTTTGGTTTGAAAATTTTGGTTTGAATCTTCAAATAAGTTGTTCAAATAAAGTTATCAGCACAAATATGATTTTAAGGCTATCGTTAAAGAAATGAACAAAAATCTTAACTTTTTGGGTTCAAGTAACCCCAATCTACGGTACTGCCAATTTTGCTTCTGGAAACTTTTCCAATTTGAGAACACCTGCACTCACTTATTTTCCTTGTCTACATTCTACTGAATTGTCATTGGTCTATGACTGACCAAATGAGAGTGAGTCACAGGTCACTTGCATTTAAATGGTTTATCTCGGCGATGGAAATTGTTTTCCGCGTTCAAAATAATCTATAGTTATTGAGTAAAGAAACAAATTTCAGAAAACTGTTCTGTATCGCCTCTAATTACCGAACTATGGATGTATAATTTCCTGTTTAAATAATGCATAGAAACCAAAGTTATAAATGCAGTTGTTCATTTGACAAGTTTTAAGCATCTTTTGATAAGTAAAACGTGAGGCGTTTCTTGTCCATTTCGAAGGAATGTTCTCCAGTCTTACACATTTTTTTCAACTTTTCATGATTGTTTTTAAATAGTTTCCCTTTTTTACAGTATTGATGCAAATTGAAATGAATATCGAATTTTTCATAATTATTATTATACCCTCATTTTTATATTAACTAATATAAAAAATAAATCATGAAATGTTAAATATTTTGAAAGGTTTAAAAATTTTACTCGACATCAATGCTGGTTTTCGCACTCTATTCTTACAATCTTGGAATCTAAATATTAAAGCTAAAATAATGTCATGTATTAGTAGATGTTTACAATTAGCAAGCACTCATATTGTGCAATGGATGATTCGGTTCAGTATAGCTACGGTTGAACCCACAGCTTTTGGTTCCTTAGACGAGCCATTGTTTGGCTATTCAATGCAAACTGGAAAGTTATATTACAAAATGTAATACACGGATAACTCTGCTATTAATAGTGGCACTTTCATAACACAGAAACAATACTTCAGAGTATAACCAACTTTTTTAGGTCTTTTATGGTATGTGGCAGAAAATATACAAAAGATCATACCGACAAAAAACCTTCCTTATTGACATTTTTCTTAAGCTTTAAAAATATATAAGAGACCTAGAGACATTCGGACCATTTCTTTTAAGTTATAAGTTATCGCTGCTTGCAAACAAACTCATAAGATCAAAGGATTATACTGTGTGATGTAGAGGAGATTCAAATAAGTAATTCAAAACATCCGTGCCTCGGTAAATATTTATATTCAGGTTTTAAAATATCAGGCACTATGCACACTTTTAAAGGGGTCTTCAAAATAAGAACTCGAACCAGGAACCTTCTGCAGGTCAAGATCTGACCCGTAGCGACAAACTTGTAGTGACAAAATAGTTACTAACTTGTTAGCAATCACAAGATCCTAAAGCCCAAAGAAACATTTTGTGACAAAATAAGCTGCATAATAAACCATTTATTTTTCTAGCAAACGGATCGGGCTGAGAACAAATGGCAAAAGGTATAAATCCATTATTTAGGGAATACGAATTAAGCTGTTATTCAGGAGTACTTCTTATCAGTTTCCGAGTTTTCTTCTTTGGGGTCACTAATGGCCCAATTGGATGACAGGTGTCCGTCTATTGAGTTTAGTAAAAAGGAACAATTTGTTAAAACAGTATTATAGTAGGGGAGGTCAGGACCATTAGATAACATCCGTATTAGAAAACAGATGGGATAAATAAAAACATGGGGGATATACAATTATTTTATAGTATTTTCAGGCGAAGATGTTTTCGGTTGTTTATGAAGAAAATCTTTGATGAACTCAAATACTCCTTTAACAGATTTAAACACTGATAATACAGTCGAATCCCGTTATAACGAACCCGGTGTATAACGAACTCAAGGATAGAACGAACGAAAATTTTGGTCCCGCCGTTTTCCTATTGTATTTAATGCTAATTTATCCTTTTATAGTGAATCTACGAAATCTTAAGAATCAGCTATAACGAACATTTTTTTCCAGTCGACAACTGAATTTTTTTAAGATTGTTGAAGATAAAACGAATGTTGAAAAAGCAAAGACTGTTGAAGAAGAAGATGATAAAGATTTACCTATCGCGATGTGGATAGAGAAGCACAAAATTTCATCATTCTCAGATTGTGGCGAGCAATTGCTCGAAACATGTGATGATGAAGCCATTACATGGGAAAATTGGACTGATGAAGATATTGTGGAAGAAATTAAAATGAATCATTCTGAAATCGAAGATTCTGCTTCTGATACTGATGAACAGGAGCACGTAAATGACGAAATCCCCACCACCTTTGATGCTACAGCAGCGATGCGTGTAATTAATAAGTTTTTGTCTACACAAACAGTGGAAGAAAGAGTGTTGGATTCATTTGATGTATTGGACAAAGAAACTCATAAAATGTTTTTGAAATCGGTATCACGTCAGCAGAAGATTACCGATTATTTCTGTATCAAAACAGTGAGCAACAGTTAAAGATAAAATCAATTTATTTCCATTTGTCTTCAGTTTTAGTTAATTTAATTAGTATTGTGTCACTTTAATACAATCTATTTTAGTCAATTTAATTCATTAATGATCATTTTTAATAGATTTTTCTCATTCTTTCAATACATCATTATTGAATATAGATAGCAACTAATGAGTTATACATTTTGTGAACCATAACATTTTTCTTAATGGTTCGTATATAACGAACTACCGGATATAGCGAACAAAACCTTTGGTCCCTTGAAGTTTGTCCCTTGAAGTCAACTGTACTTTAAAATTTGGCTGTTGTTTTTTAAACCATACTGTCCTCTTATGCTTCACGATGGTTAAACACGCTGCGTTCCTTCCAAAATATCAAAATCCCATTTCAAATTATTACAATGATCATTGGGAATCTAATATGAAGATATTGTTAGCAAAAATGAGCCCCTTAAACCTTCAACCATCTCAAAATTAACTCTTTGAATGTCTCTTATTTGACGCGAGATAGCAGGCAAAAGTAATTTTCCAACGATGCATTAAAAATGTTTGACAGCATATAGTATAAGGATGAATATAAAATGCATAGGAAACACATGCATTGACCAATATTTGATTTGATAGTAAAGTCCGAAGCTGAATCTTAATAAACCATCCTTTAAAATAACTGTGTTGCACCAATTACATCATATACATTGAAGTGCGAAAAAACTGGGATACCTCTCTAATACTTAGTAAATCGATTTCTGGATCGTAGAACTGCAGAAACATCACGATCCCTGCTTTGAACGGAACATTGCATGGAACTCCGAATATGCTCAGTAACGTTGAGATCTGGTGGACCAGAGGGCCATTTACTCTTCCAACACTCGGATGACTGTTCCTCAACCCATAATTTGGCGGTTGTGGATGTGTAAGGTGGCACACTGTCTGGTTTGAATATGTCAAACTCATCAGAGTGAACGCATGAGATTAATTGACTGTAACACATCTGAAAGGATGTGAACATATCGTTAATCGGTCAGAGAAGTTGCAGTCGTATGAGGGGCCCAAATTCATGCCAGTTCAACACGAACCATACAATTACTGAAGACCCATCAGCCTGTACAGTCCCTCGTTGTCCTGTTGCATTCATACATTTATGGCGCGTTGTTCACATATGGACACTTCCATCTGCCCGAATCAGTTAGAAACGAGACTCGCCAGTCCAGGCTTCTAGTTTCCAATCTTCCAGGGTCCAGGGGTGGTGTTCCTTAGCCCAAACAGGGAGCAGAGCTCTGTCTCATGAGAAAAGCAATGGTACTTGGGTTGAGCATCGGCTATTAAGTCCCTTTCATGCAGTGAACTCTGTGTAGTCCTCATGCTTGTGTTAGTAAGAGCCTCAGCATTGAATTGCAGTGTTATTTGCGGCAATGTTGCACTCCTGTCGCTTCGAATTCCGACAGTCGGCGCTGGTTACAATGAGCCAGAGTCTTTCGGCCGCCACTCTGTAGCCGTAGATTCGATGTTATACTGATATTCTTATATTCGAGGAAGACCCTTGAAATGGGCGAATGGGAAAATCGGAACTTTACCTGCATTTTCGAAATGCTGAGACTCATCTTCCGAGCATCAGCTATCATACCTCGTTGAAATTGCCTTAAATCAAGAACATCAGCCATAGGCACTGCGCAATTAGCAATTTAAGCTTCCACAGATGTCAGTCGCTATACACACTAAAAATGAGATGCTGTTTTGCGTGGGTTACCAAAGCACAAGTATGTCTCGAATAGCTCGGAAATATTGCAGGTTCCCAATTTTTCAACCTTTTCTCAAAACATGTACGGTTTCGAACTTTACGAGCATATCTGGCGGGCAGTAAGAGTATTAACCGTTTTTTTGCCGCTGCGAAGGCTATTGTGATTGGCTTAAACCGAGCGCGCTCATTTCAAGATGGCATCCGAAGGGAAGGAGTTATGTAGGAGTTATTGACTATACTGTACAAGTATATATAAGTTTCCTTATTTCTTATAATTTAGCTCCTATCAGTCTTTATTTAATACTCGATGCACAGTTGCCCTAATTGTGTTATTTTTATATGGTTAAATGTTTTCTTCCAAATTGCAATATAAATTTATCAGTCTTCAGATGAAATTGAATGCTCCACTTAGGGTTAATTATCTCACCAAGTGTTTTGAAAACAAACCAAATATATTTTATGCCAGACTAATAAAAAATAACGCTTATGAAAAACTTCGTTGATTTCAATTTGGCTTTCTTTTTTCAATAACTGGACATTTCAGAATTTCCTTAAAATTTAAATTTATTTGAACTTGTATGTAAATTAATATCAAGTAGGTATTTGAATGTATAACAATACGCATGTATATATCTGTATGTCTGTATAATTTTTCTGTTAATATTTTTTATTTATGATTATTGATGGTCAATATACATAGTTTCTTATGTTATTGCAATATATATATATATATATATATATATATATATATATATATATATATATATATATGTGTGTGTGTGTGTGTGTGTGTGTGTGTATAATATATATAAGTATGTATATATGTATATATGTATATATATATATATATATATATATATGTATGTATATATATATGTATATATATAAATGTGTGTGTATGTACAGTCGGACAGTCGCTAAATCCAAAAAAAAGTTCGTTATATGAAAAATTCGTTAAATAGAGATTCACCTTTTAAAATACTTTAAACTACACAAAACAGATTTTAAATTCATAAACACTAAATATTATTAATAAAAGTAATTGATCACACCTTTATTTTGTAAATTAGTGTTTATTGTTTTATATATCTTACCCATCAAGCAGAAATCAGCAAGGAAATCAAGAATAAAACAAAACATTTTCCGAGAATACACTGTATTTTCAATTTAAAAAAATATATTAAAATTGATGAATTTTAATGACATTATCACATTTATTATAACAAGTAACTTTAAGGATACATTTCCATATGCGTCCTTAAATTTAATTATTGATAAAGTCTGTTAACTTTCTCGGAGTATTTTGTTTGAAAAAGTTTTATATTATGTAGTTGCATTTTAATTTTACTTGAGTTTTATATTTTATGACCAATATGTATATTGTTTTGAAGATTTCAAGTGTAAATAAAAGTTCAACCTTTCTCTTTTTCCATTCTATTGAAAGGTGATATTACTTTCGGGGCCGTTCTTCTGGTATGGAAAGATGTACTTTTTTTAAAAATTAGATTTAAACGATTCGACCCGACTTCATTTAAATCTAATTTTTAATCCTTTCAGGCTGAGTCTAGCTCCAGCCATGTAAATATGAGCTAGTTTTTCCTTTCAGGTTATAGTTTAAGGACATGATGTAATGGGTATCTTACATGTGTGTATATATATATATATATATATATATATATATATATATATATATATATATATATATACAGTCGAACCTCCATATATCGAAGTAGCAAATTGCCGGAAAAAAATTCGATATATAGAAATTTCGATATATAGAATTAAGCTTAGTTTTTATCATAATACTCCTTTAAAAAAATTAAAGCTCATTTTCGTATAAGAAACTCCATTTCTAATTTATATGCGAATCCCATTAAATGAAAGTTAATAACTAAAAAATGAATTAATATGAAAGATTAATTGAGTACTACATACCTTTTAAAAAAGCAATAATCCAGACAGTGGTTACAATGATCACAGTTACATTCTTTAAAAAAAAAACTACGAATATCTTGCTGAACAGCTAGTTTTGTGGAAAGTTAAAAAAAATGTTCGTATTTATTCAGTCCACTAAAAATTAATCGGGGACATTTTCCACGAATTGAAGTCTCCGACATATTGTTTCAAACGCCAAAAATTGGGAGATTTTATTCTAAGGTAGAATAAAATCTCCCAATTTGTCTTGAAAAAAATTTCGATATATAGAGATTTTTTCGATATATAGAAACAATTTTTCTATGTAATGAACATGGAGATTTGCTAAGAGTTCGATATATAGAAAATTTCGATATGTGGACGTTCGATATATGGAGGTTCAACTGTATATATATATATATATATATATATATATATACATGATTTTGTTTTTGATATGAATCATCTATTGTGATTCATGTGAAAACAGAAAATATTCTTCAGCTTTTCGGTCTAGCGAATGAAATTATTTCCATGGCATGTATTACATATTGCATTTACTGAAAAAATTTGGCTCGATCTTCGGTTGAAGTAATATGCTTAAGAAAAAATTACTTTAAAAAAATGAAGTTAAGGTGACTGCCTACGTTGAAAATGCCATTTTTGACTATTTTGATCAATTTAATTTTTTGCAAGAATCTTGTAATTCAATCTTTTCTCTTTTCAAAACAGTTTTGATTTTCATTCTACGTCAATTAGAAGCAGAGTTATAGCTATTTTAAAAAACATCGTCTAATACAAAATTTAAGTGACAAACAACTTTAAATGCGACCATTTTTTGACCATTTTGGTCAATTTTATTTTTTGCAAGAATCTTGTAATTCAATCTTTTCTCTTTTCAAAACCGCTTAGATTTTCATTCTACATCAATTAGAAGCAGAGTTATAGCTATTTTAAAAAACATCGTCTAATGCAAAATTGAAGTGACAAACAACTTTAAAGGCGTTTTTCTCAGAATTATGTTTTTTAGCACAAATCTCTACCGTTATCATGATATTTCAGATAATAATGCATATAATTTGATAAAATTTTCAGGAAATGTTTTAGATGCTATTGTTAATGAAATGACGTACAATAATTGATGTATAATAAATAGTTTTTTGTTTGGGGCTGTTTTTATAAGGAAATGAATGACGAATTGGGGAAAATTTTCATATTGGAACATAAAATTGTCTGTATTATTTTTGCATTTCAAAATTTCTCTTAGATTGTAGGTCATTTTGAAGATAACTGTTATATGTATCATGTGTGAGAAGGAAATTAAAATAGTAGCATTAGAATTTTGTTCAGAGTGATAAGCGTTTTAGCTAAATTTCATTAAAAATTACTTCAAATTGACAAATTTATAAAAAAGTATGGTGTTTACTGGAAAGTTTTTTTTTTATTTTTTATTTTTAAATGCTGTTTTACCATATGAGACCAAAAAATCCTTAAAAAAACAATTTTTAAAAAAAAATTGGCTCCGAACGTAGGCAGTCACCTTAAATTTTCATTCTAGCATGTCCAGATACTTATTAATCACATTATGTAATATATAAATGTTTAAGAAATCATAAAATATTTAATAATAATGTAAATGAACGTTACAATAAATTATCTGTTTATGTGTAAAGACTGTAAAAATGTTTTATGTACAATAACTATATAGTTATTGTATAATTAATACATTCTACAATTCGAATCAGGGGCATTTTCAGGGAGTAACGTTTCTGGGTATACCCAGATGAGCTATAGCTCATCTACCTGCCACGGGGTGACATGACTCTGGGTAGCGGATTTGGCTGTTTCGGGGTGTGAGGGTTTTGGGTAGAGGGTTTGCCTGTTTTGGGCTGGGCCCTAGCTAATGGAGAGTCGTCATTTCTCGCCCGTTTTGGGTCGGAAAGAGGGGAGCCCAGAACCGGTAGGCCGTATAGCCGAAGTCATGTCACCCTGAAGCGGGTAGGTTTTTTAGGCTATAGCAGGATTTCATTTTTAGTGTGTATATAAGCTGCTTACGGACAAAGCCATTTACGTGAAAGCTTGTGTTGCTACGTATTCCGAATGGAATCGTCTATCCCAGTTATACTGATACTTCACTGTATAGTGTGCATTTGCCTATAGAGGTGGTTTGTATTTTCCGAACAACTCGCAAGGGCCTCGGGTTGCCCCGATTGGTAGGCAGATCTGTACTGTCCGTCCGGTGCCCAGTCCCATACTATTCATTAACAGAACAGGGAAATCAACCCTCGGCTGAGTTTGCAGGTATTGCTACGCAGCGCCGGTCTTCAGTTTGAACAAGGCTTATAAGCGAAAGCTGTGGTAGCCGTAATATTTTGGAATTTCCGTACAACTTGCCTTTGGTCAACAACACTATATAGCATGGAAGGTGTCACTTTTATTAGTTTAATGTTATACATGTACATATTACTTACACGCACATATATATATATATATATATATATATATATATATATATATATATATATATATATATATATATATATATATATATATATATATATACACACACACATATATATATATATATATATATATATATATATATATATATATATATACACACACACATATATATATATATATATATATATATATATATATATATGTGTGTGTGTGTGTGTGTGTGTATTTATAAATAAACGCACATAAAATGTATACGCATATAAATTCTCATAAAAATTAAATGATACAGTTATAATTAAAGCACTTAATTAAAATTCTTTATTTTTTTATTAAAATAATGTAATTAAAAATATTCCAATTCAGTTCTTTTTTTCCGTTTATAATAAAATCCATTAGTCTCTGTTAAATGAAACTATGTGTAGCAGTGTTAATATTAATTCTAAAGAGCGATAAATATTTGTTATACCTAATAGGTTCTCAATGGCATAGTTCAGTTTGAATGACATGAATAAATTCAAGAGTAGTAGTTTTTATGATCAAAACTAGTATAACTGAATGCATCGATATCAGGCGATGAGTATACGTTCCCAAGCTACTTACCGTATCAGAAAGGAATCGCTTCGTGAATACACTATTTATTTAATTTAGAGAGAAGTGATGTTCTTTTGTTTCACTCAATTGAAAGGAAGAAATTCTTCCTTTTAAATCTCTAGATATTTTATGCTTTGACTAAGCATTTATGAATATTTGCCTGTTTCTGCTTTAATTAACTTTATTTTATTTACATTGCTATGTTTGACTGTTTATTAACCTGTTAAATTTATTCATAATCCTTTACTTTACTTAATGAACTCCCTCAAATTATGAGGAATTATTTATTCACCTTTTGAGAACTGAAATATTATCTCGGGTCACTTAACAACGATTGGACATATTACATTCATAACATTTTCAGTTTAGTAGACTAATTTGAAAATCAAATTTGGATAAAATCTAAATATTCCCTTAATGTGGTATTCCATATAATAAGTGTTTATATATTTAATTAAAAATCAAACTGCACGTAAAAGAAAAGCGTGGTGTAATGAATAAAGCAGTAAAATCCATGTTACAGTCGGATAAATTAAACATTATCAACTAACGATCTACGACACTAAAATCCGAATAAAAGCCTCTAAGATCTGAGTTTTATTTTCTTTGTGATTGGGTTTAAAATACTGGAATACTGCTAAATAACTTTCAAGGATATAAATACGAAACGATGTGATCACGTTTCTCTTAATGAATTGTAAAAGTTATCGTCTTAGGTTAGTTGAAATTGTGACCGACAACTCAGAAAAAGCTCTTCTTAGCGAATTCAAACGAGTCATTCCAACGCATTTGTAATCTACAGAGCGAAATGCAATTTTACAAATGATTGACAAGGTTTGAAAGCTGCTTAACTTCTTTTACCTGTCATTTAGGTAATAATGATCTATGCACAGAACGCAAGAAAAGTATTACGGAGTATGCTACAAAATTTCAAATACCCACAATGCCCTTCAAGCCGATAATCCAAACCCTGCAACACTCTTTAAGCATGTCCCGGAAAACATGTCCCCAGTTAATTTTTTATTTTTAAAACACTACACCATAATACATAAATTTTCCCATTGCGTTATAATGAGGTTTCAGAAATCTTCAATGAAATCAATAATAATATTGACAGTTTATTATATTTATAGTTACTATTATGGCTCGGGGCACACGACTTGAATTAACCGACTGACACGGATGCGTCCGTGTGAGTCGGCCTTGACGTTAAACTACAATGAAAGGAACGCCCCTTGACACACGACCTTAATGAGGTAGCCGGGCGATTAAGATACAATAATCATTATCGTTTTGCACACGGCCTAGGCGGCCCAGCCTATCCGAATCGAGCTTGAGAGACGGAGGCTGTTAAAAATTCCGCCAGGGATCAAGCTTTTAAATAAGCCGACGAGAACGAGAAAGGGGGATAGAGTTTGAGACAGAGAGAGCTGATCTCCTAGCTCCACTCGACTTCAGTGATTTTACCTTTTATTGTGGCTCAGCCCTCTAAGTGAAAAACACCGGTTTCTCATCGAGAAAAGTCGGGGAAACGATCAAAACTTGATCTCCCCAGTTTATTATTTCTCGGAAGCAGCTAGCTTCCAGTGAAAGAGTGTGTGGGTCGAGCCGACCAACATTCTGTGTGAATCCACGGTGCATCTAAGGAGAGGAAATCTCTTCTAGTCTACTTAGTTCCAACTAACGAACTTAATCCTGCGGTGATTTCTTCAGTGACCTGACCGACAGTCCAGCAACTAGCTACAGCGTCAGTGTGTCCCTTCCTCGAGAGGTCGTTCCTGAAATTTCTTGAGCTACTCCGACTTCTACGCATCCTGTGTACTATACGAAATTAGATCACGGCTTAACCGTGTGATTCAGCTCAATAAATCTGTAATTTTATTAATTTTGCAAATCTTGATTTTAGTAAGCTGTCTGCCTTATACTACATAACCTGTGACGCTACCTAGAGTGTTGGCCTTTGACACTAATCGCAGGAATATGTTACAATATGAATGGGGTTTCAGAAATCCACGATTATACCAAAATGGAATTTTTTCTCTTCTGGGTTCATTTCCAGTAACAGATTTTTAAATGCCGAGAGAATCCTGATTTTTATGAGAGTTCCAGTCAGTCCGAGTTTTGTAAGTCGCTATTTACTTGTGTTGTTTTTTAATAATTTCATTTTAAGCCGAAATAACAAGAAGTCAATTACGTTAATAAGGGAATTACAAAGTAGCGAGATGATGCATAAATAGAAAAATATCGTTGAGGAAAGCGAAAGAAGGGGAGATGCTGCCAATTTATTTAAAAAAATAAAATCATTCTTTATACCAGGAAAGTTATTCATAAAACATTCTCAAACCTACGACGCAGGGGGGAATTTATTTTGACGAATATAAAATGAGTAAATACATATAAAATAGCAGGAAAAGGAAACGGAGCAGAATAAATAAATCTATTAAATGTTGGCGAAGAAGAGTGAAGGACTGGTGACTGCCTCTCCCCCCCCCCCCCCCACACACACTTATATTCTGAAATTTGAGCAGGGGTTACATACGCAATCCCTTTATTCTGCCATCTTCTACCCCTCTCGAAAAAATTAAACCTACTTGAGTGACTGCTCAGTGAGGGTTTCGTTTTCTTGAGATCTCACTTTTTGCACGTGGGGCAATCTAAAGAATGTGAGAATGGCTAATGTATGATTCATACATTCTCACCTCACTTCGACATTTTAGCTCAAATCAACTGCAAAATATCATGTCATTTCTGTTTATCCATGTGGTGTGCCTACCTATTAGGGTTCAAAGAAAACAGAAATCGTCGCTCTTAACTAAACCCATACTATGCGTTTTCTATTTTTGTGGGAACTGAAAACACTTTTGTAGGGGGAAAATAAATGACACTGTCTAAAGTCGTTTAAGAACTCACCTCTCGTGCCATTCATTCACCAGGCCACAGGCACAGAGTGTAAGCGTCCAAAAATTTTGAGCAGAATGAAAAATATTAATAAAACTTGCAGGTTTGAACATTCATGGACGTTGAAAGTACGAACGTCTATGTAAACTGTACGGTTTATCAGCAAGGAATATCAGATCTTCTAGCGTCGACAGTGCATAATACTAAAAACAGACTCAGGGAAAGACCAAAGCTGACAATTTATGGAGATGACTTAAATCACAGAATGCAATCACAAAATATTTACAGCGTACAGGTAGCTTTGAGCTTAGGTTTCACACTTATGTGCTCCTCAGAAAGACATAACAGATGAGTACGGAGGAGGAAAAGGAATTCCTAATGAGGACAAAATAATTTATAGAAATTCCGTGCTCATCGGCTTAGGGCCTGTTCACATAGGAGTCCGTTGCGTTGCGTTGCGTTAAGGAAAAGATGACGTTGAGAAGAAAGTAAACCAATCATATGCCTCCAAACGATTAGCAATGAAATTTTTAACGCCTATGATTGGTTTATTTTCGTCTCAACGTCATCTTTTCCTTAACGCAACGCAACGGACTCCTATGTGAACAGGCCCTTAGTCTTGCTGAGAAGCAAATCATAAGTGCGACACCTAAGTTCAAGATTACCTGTACACTGGAGGTGTATATTTTTGCTTAATGGCTCAGATAGCCGAAGCTTTCTGAACAAGAATGTTAAAAAAATAAACATAGTCCCGTAGTACCTCGAACCCTTAAGAAGACCTTTGAGTAAGACTTTGATATAAAAGCAGAAAACATTTAAAGTTTTAAGATCCTAAATACGTAATGATAATATATTTTAAATGTCACAGTGTCACTGGTCAGCAATGCTAACGATTCTACGGAGATAATAAGCAGTTCTTAAAAACATGTACAAATTAAACAAAAACTACTGTGACATCGGAAATCTACGAAACCATTTTGGCGGACCACATGAATCATATTTTATGCAGGCGTTGTTCCCTGATGACCATTCATATTGTGCGAGAGAATATAGCATTCGTGCATCTAGCGAGTCGTGTACCATGCAGTTTGAACAGCAGGAGAATAAGTACGGATACGTAAATTTTGCATAAAAAATATCCATATTTCGCAACAAAACAACACAATATATAAAATTTCGTATTTATTTGCAAAAAAATATAAATTCAAAAATTTCGCGTTTATTTAAAAAAATTACAATTTTACTCACTTTGATAGGTAAGTATCAAAATTCTTAGTTAAAATCAAACATTGTTGTAGTCTCCACATTACGTTACTCAAGTCTTTGCCTTCTGTCATTAATTACTACGTTGTACATACTTAAATATCTCAGCATCTACTCTGTTAACGGCACTATAGAAGCTTTGTATAGCTTTACAAAGTTAAGGTAGCAGCATTTCGTTGCAAGGAAAATCTGTATAACATCAACATTTTGTTGACTACTTAAGTAGCTGAAATACCCTTGACTCTGGTGCTCAAGAGGCGTTCTTAAATCTATTAAATTGCTCCATAAAACTTGATGGTTGATTTTTACAGTTACATTTTTAGGTTCGACTCCGGTACGAGCAAACTGTCCAGGTGAAATTCGAAGCAAATCTGAAGGAGAGTCAGATTTCTCAGTTATAGACCTCGGATGGTCATAGTTAAGCTAGTATGTTAATAAATTATTACTATTATTACCTAATTTCTCTTAAAAAGCCATTTATCAAAGAGTTTTCGCCGAAAAGTAGTAAAGAAATATTTTTCCCATTTATTCGTTCATGTCGGCAAATTTCACATTTATTCGCATCTATTTCGTAAATACGAAAATTACGTATCCTTAAGGATAAGGTATAGCGTCTCTCCTGTCAGTCTCCACCGCCTGACCTTGGCGCCATTAAACATTTGTGAAAATATTTTGCGAGAAAGATTCGTTCACGTTTTCCCCTTTCAACATCACTTGAACAGTTCTGACAAATGCTGCAGAATGGATGGTAGAAAACTGCAATATTGTATGTGCAGGCCTTGTATCACTCTACCCCACGTCGAATTCACACTAAGGGTCTACTGGTTAATAACCAGGTCTGCAAAAACAGTGAATTTTTCTAGTATCTGGAAACACCTTATATATCCACCAAAAAATGTATGAAACTGAAAGGGAAAAAATATATTTGATAGTTTTATTACATTTGCATCACAGTTCGAGAGTTAAAACAAAACAAAATAAATCCTAAAACCCTAAAAGAAGTGTTATGGCATTCAAAATACAAGTCTTTAATATTTGCTATACATAATGAAAGGCAGAAAAACCAAATGAATCACATAACCACGTTTTTATACGCTACGATAGCTTCACTACTAAAAATTGTCATTAGCCGCAACTTTCATATCATTTTGCGCTTAACTACGCGGATATCCATATTTGAATCATCTTTCCCGCAAGAAAATCTAACATTTCACTTATTTTTTGTTTATGTCTACCTTGTTTTTGAAGAGTTATATCTCTTCAAATATCCTAAGCGCTGACCACATTTTTGCTAGAACTAAAGGATTATTTTCCCTGAAAACAGACTTGAAGAGAACAAACAGAATAAAATATTTTGGTCCAATATTGTGTAAATAAATTCCGATTATATTGTGAGAATCAATATTAAGATTGCGTGTAATATTATTAAAAATAATCTCCAATAGCTGTTAATGCGATACGATCTGTAATTAATATGAAACTGAGAAATGGTGTGGCTTTAAGAGTGTGAATTGCATTTCCATGTACTGTGACATGCAGATAGGACTCTGCTGAATTAAATGATTCGAACACTTGTGTCCTGACACGTCGTGCAAGAGGTTTTAATTAGTTGTAGAAGCTTCCAGTGTCGGATCAGTTGGCACGTATGTAAGCACGCTCGCTGTCATTCGAGTGAACATGTTCAAACTCTTCGGAAATATGTAGCCGCGATTCAGATTTAATGAGGTGGAAATCACTGAGAAGGAAAACGTGGAACGATATGTATTAATAAATGTTCAAAAGTTAATTTATAAAGCTTTACTTCAAATATAACCACTTTCAGAAAGCATATAGCATTAATTAAATACGATAGCTGCTGAAAATACTCCATTCTTTCCTCAATTGTATAAAGATGAATGAATATTTTTAAAAACAATTTTGTAAGATATACACTTATAACGTGTACTCTGTATTAAAAAAATATCATTTATTTCTATTAAATGAGAAATATAAAATATTCTTAATGCATAGCATAATTTTTCTAGCACCGAATCAAGATAATAGTTAAATAACTAACATTTGTTTAAAACTTTTTGCGTGCATAAGTTGACATGCATTTCCATTCATTATTTTCCTTGCTCTAAACTCCACTTCATCATGCTATACCATTACTAAATATAAAAGTAACTTATTCAAATAAACATAAAACATATCATTGGTATCTTTGCGGATTTTAGTTATGTGTTCCTGCATTCTTAAATCCATGAAATGACCATACGATTATCACGCCTAACCCCCCTCACTAATTGCTAGACTTGCAACTTTAAAACTCGTTCTGGCAAAATAACCAAAATCACCAAGTCTCATTTTTCGTATTGATGATATTCAGCTTCGGATTGTGACATCACCTGATCCATACGAAAGGCAAGATTTAGAAAGACTTGACTGATAGAAAAAAAGATGTACAAGATCGAATCTAGTTATGCCTCAACGAAGTCTGCTCTCTCATGCTTTAAAAAGTCTCAGAGATATAATAGGTTAGTGGTCCTTCCATTTTACCAACCCTTGTGTTTTAAATTGAAAAAAGTTACGAAGTGTTTAAAATGCTCACAAACACTCCTATTTTAAATAATTCTTTCATCTTTAGCATTGTCTAAAAAGGCTGATTGGTTTTAGTTAACCTTATGATACATTTTTTGCACTCTGGAGATAAAAACATATCAAGACCAATAGTTAAAAAACTTATGGCTCTACTAAAACAATGGCAGAAGTCTATCCTACAGTATCATTTGCCAAAAGTCACCACCTTAGTCCCTTGATCATTGTCTGTGTCATACAACGAGGCAGGTTCATTTTCTCCTGCATACCGTGGTTTGTTTGTTTTTTAGACTGGACATCAATGACTGGAAAATCCATATCTTAAGAGAGATTTGCACCCGAGCCTAATGTCGGGAACCTCGCAATGCTAACCACCACCATCGGAGGATATATAGCAATATGTCGAGATTAAATTTAAAATCATTTGTTTTTTAAAAAATATAGTTATGAGCAACGAAATTATGCTGCCCTGTAAATATCAGATTTGCCTACATATGTTCGTTTACTGGGATTTAATTACGCAGAAAAATAAAAAAGTGGGGTTTTTTTTGTTTGTTTCTCTGACTTGTTCTTTTTTACAATTTTACAAACGAAAGTGAGATACTCGCATTTCTTCCAAATACTGTTGCTTTGAAAATAAAAAAAAAGACCTCATGCAGTAAACATTCATACTAAAATATATATGGCATGGACTTCTGACGTTAGAGAGGCCAAATGTACAAAAAGGTAGATTCAGAAAGAAAAGAAAACTATTTACTTGCATTCTAAACAACGCAAACTCATTTGAGATAATATTCATACTTTTTTATCATTTTCTGAATATCTTATTCTGAACTTTTATCGCGAAAAAAAGCATCATATATGCTATTAATTGTTTGATGATTGAATTTTGCAACTGAGAGATGTTTTGAACTAAAAAACTAGCGAAGGAAAAAAAGTCTGCTTTGACGTCGTTTTGAACAGCCAAATGTCGAGAGTCGGTCTTTTATGGCAGAAGTACACATCTCTTATGCCCCTTTCAACTATCGCAGACATCTGTACAGGTTGATTGTTTACAGTTCTATCCTTGCCTTATTGCAGGCAAATGACGTAAACCATAATTTCGGATTATTTAGCTCTATAGAGCAAGAAATGGATCAAACTCGAAATGTTAAATGGGGCATTCGGAGGTATCCGCAATGTAAAATCTACAGCATATCCAATAACTCTACTGCAGCCTTGAAATATTCACACACTCATTTCAACCAGATGCTTCAATTTTTCTATGTTTGTTTTACAAGTTCCTATTACAATGGATTGTTTAACAATTTATAATTTAAAAGTTGTACTGCAGTTTATTTACTCTCTGAAACAACTATATGAGGGTCACGCTCACAATCATTTACGATGCAGGTACGGAATATCATTATCATATATATATATATATGTATGTATGTATGTATGTATGTATGTATGTATGTGTGTGTGTGTGTGTGTGTGTGTGTGTGTGTGAGAGAGAGAGAGAGAGAGAGAGGTTATTAAATATGGGGGGCGATCGCGCGACCTTAAAACGGGATTTTAGTTATTAAAATATAGGATTAACAATTCAAAAGTCTGGGAGTTCAAATAAGCGGTGTAATGTATGGCAGTGAAAATAGAATTAATGGGTTGGCTTGATTCAATTTCCGAAGAACCACAGAACCACATGGGAGAATTTTAGGTAGATGTAGCCTTGAGCTGGCGCTAAGAAAGAAAATGCTTAGTTCAGCAGAAAGATCATCTGAGAGGACGAAATGAATAAGTAATGAGCGTCGTTAGCGCGTTAATAAAACTTAAGGACAAAGGAGCTCTTCAGAGCCATGGAGAGATAGCAACGAGTAAAGACGTGTGCCGTAGGCGCACAGATTTAAATTGGGTGGGGTATTAAAAATAAATTAATGGAGCTGAGTAATTATTGGAAATTTAATAAAGATGTTTAGGATGCTCAATTAGAGTGTTTTTATGCCTGCTGTTTTAACATCTTGCTGTTTGATGGATTTTATAATGATTAATGTCCTCACCAACGGTTCACCGACTGCATCATGGTTCTCAAGTTTTAGATTAAGAGATATTTCGATCGGGCGTCAAGCACCAACGTCCGACACACACACACACACACACACACACATATATATATATATATATATATATATATATATATATATATATATATATATATATATAACATCTGTCTTTGCAGTCAAATAAAATTTTACCACTTATGAACACTATATAAAGTTGGATTATTATTTTACTTATTTACAAATCTATGACTTTTATTAAATATAATAATTTAAGCATAGAAACATATATAATGAGAAAACATGTATTAATTGTTCCTTGTAATCTCTAGTGTTTCACTGAAGTTCAACCGATATACCAAGAAAAATGTTTGGAACCAAATTTCAAAAAACTGCAATAATTCCAAATTCAAATATTTCAAAATAATATATTTTGAATGAGTAGGTCTGTAATTCACTCATGAAAAACATCATGGGAAAAAAATTTAAGAAACTATAACGTCAAGTTTAATATGCAACTTTTAAGGGAAATACAATCGTATAACTTCATTTTAAGCAAATATTACCCAATAACTTGTTTAATATCTGGTTTAATCCCCAATATATCGATAAAATTAAGAGGAGTCCCTTATGCAATGATGAGCATCTCCAGGGAATATCACAACCATGGGCCAAGATTTCACCCCTAGGAAACGAATACTCGTCAGTTAGGTGGGAGAGATAAGCAGAATCACATTAAATGCTTACTTTTGATGATAAGGCAAAGTCAGTTCAGACCACAAAAGTCATCCAAGATTTGAGATCCGATTTCTATACAATGAAGGAATTTTACTAAGCTCGCCCTAATAACAGGCGTACCCTGAATCTAATAAAGGAATAAATATTTAGAGTCACAGAAATTTAAAGTAAATGAAGGGGATAAGTGTAGAGTTTTAGGATTCATTTCGTATTGCCCACCGTGCCAGTCCGAAGCCTAAAAGTCTGTTCACATAGAATACGTCAGAGTTAAATATTCCATCGGCGCTAATTGGTTCCGTTGGCGCTAATTGGTATATGATTGGTAAAAAAAATTTACGCTGACGCTCCGGATTAATATGAACAGGCCCTAAGAGTGTGGCTGCTGGGTATGTTGAACATGTCTAGCTTTACCAACGCATTGTGCGAGTCAAAATATAAGATATAGTTGTGAAAATGAGTTTTGCACTCTACTTCACATTCCATTGATACAAGCGAAATCAGTACCATTCCATTGTATTAAATCATAACAAAACAGAGTAATAAAAAAAGAGCGAGGGTATGTATAAATGACCTGTTGGCGCCACCTGTCATCTCTCATGGCGCGTCCTGACGTTGGCAACGTGTTACAAAATTTGTCCAAAGACTTTGGAGTCGTTGGTCTTTAGATTATCTAAATCAATTGCAGCAAAGACACAAATGGTATTTTACTAAGGATAATATAAGGGTTAATACAATGGTTTTAATCAAAGAAGATAATCTTCCCCCTCTGAAATGGTTGTTAGGAAGAATTCAAGATGTAATATTGGGTAAAGATGGAAAGGTAAGAGTTGTCGTAGTTAAAACTAAAACAGGAATATTCAAAAGACCAGTGTCAAAAATCGCAATCTTACCATTCGAAGATAACAAAATTTAAAATATTTCATTTTGTGTATTTTAGTATAAGTTTATTTTGTGTATTTTAGTGTAAGTTCATTTTGTGTATTTTTGTATAAGAATTGTTCTTTATTATTTTTTTCAAATTATATTTGTATTATGTTTTGAAATGTTATTTCAACGTGGGGCGGGATGTTGGCGCCACCTGTCATCTCTCATGGCGCGTCCTGACCACCCCCGCAATAAGGCCTCCCTCTGTCGCCCTACCCCATGTACTATTCAGTTGTCGATACGCCTCCAAGGCACTCACAGCGCGTCTTAGCGCAAGCTTATTATTGTTGTTCAGCCGTCAAGGCATTTGCAGCGCGTCATAGCGCATTCTCTTTTTTCAATAAACTGTTGTTTTTGTTTTAATATACAGTCCACGCTCAATTTATTCAGGCACCATGCATGCCACTTACATGACCATAACTCATAAAAGTACAACTTAATGTCAGGGTATGTAGTGGAGATCAGTTTTTAAGATATTAATTGAGGCGATGAAAGGCAAAGTGGTGTAAGTCACATTTTAAACTTTTTTTATTTGAGGGCAAAAATGTAATATCCATGTTCAATTTATAGTGGAATTGGAAATAATTATTATTTGAAATATTATAATAATTATTATGAATTATAATTTGTTCAATTTATAGTGGAATTTTTGTAGTTTTTGCAGTAAAACGCTTTGGACTTACACCACTTGACTTACTAACTTACACCACTTTGCCTTTCATCGCCTTAATTCACTGATTACTATGACAATAAGATTGACAAATTTCTGTACTCAGGTTTTTTTTTTCATTTAAAGTCTTTCTATTGTATACCTTATGATTTTTAAAGGGTTTATATGGAGGATTTCTAAAGAGTCCGCATGACCATGATGAACTCCTTGAAAGGGATAATTTTTGCATATCTTACTGGATTTTCTAGATTATATAGATTTTTAATGGGTTTGTTACTATTACTTTTTGTCTGAGATTTTATAACGATGCAGAAGAGTATTTATAAACTTCCCTTAATGATAAATTTATATAACAGTTCTTTAGAGACCAGAAAATATTGATTTTAATGTAACAGTGATCTTTGTTTTCGGCTTTCAAGAGATATAGTGCTTTCGAAATAGTATCTCGTCAATCCCTAGTGACCCGTCTGTTAATAGTTGAAATATCCATACTTAATGATGTCTTTTTTTAAAGGAATTTCTTTAAAAGGCGGATTACAGATACATTTAGTCGTGAAAGGATACTAATGAAATTAAAAATTTGACAATTACGAAGCGAGGTAAAATTTACAGAGCTAGCGCGTAATAGGTTCAAAATTACTTTCGAATGACATAGTTTCTCTGATTTGGATTTTTAAATTCAGAATTATAAGGAAATGTCCTGCAGTATATTTTTTGCTTTATGTACACCGTATGTATGTTAACTGGATGTCTCTTCTTATAATATTATATATAATACTATTAACTGTAAAAACGTCTAAATGTTGAACTTGACAATCAGTGCTTTAGGTATTAAAACTTATGCCTGATATCACAGCAAAGTAAAACCATCCACCGCAAAATTATGTGTATACGTTCTTACCATTAAATGATTATAATTCAATGGTCTTAAGGACTAATAAAATATTCATTAGATTGCGTAAGTTTGTGATTTATATAATGAAGCAAATTACTAAAAATTCTTAAATTAGGGAGTTTGTTTTTTAAAAGGGCGATAAACTCCAGGTCTTCATTTAGGAAGGTCATAGTTGTAAAATCTAGCCTTTTCATATGTGAGTTGCATTGTCGAAACTGAAATAATGATTGTGAATAAATACGATCCTCTACAAATAAAAAGTCACTTTTGGTCAAAGAAAATAATTTGATATTTTACTGAAAGCTCTTTACTATTTTAAAATGTTAAGAAAACGTTGTGGTGTCGTGGCCCACAGCTAATACTAACGTAGATGATAACGCTGATAATCAGTCCCTCGGAGACTTAGGCTGAAGTTAAAGTTCTTTATTAGAATCACTAACATAGTATCAAAAATGTGTACAAAATCGAATGAACGATTACACGACAGTACAGTCGTCAAACATACACCAGTGTCTCGGTGCCTCTATCAGTCTCTCGTCATCTGTGGTTATCTCTAGTCCTCTAGCCCTAGTCTCTATAATACTCTATTTATCTCAGCTTCGGAGTCAGCCTCTTTTAAACCCCACTTCCATCAAGGGGGTCTGGGCGTCCTTGGCTCCGCATTCCTGACCACCCACGATCGGTGAAGGTATCCAATCTGGCTCATTTCCGCTTGACCACGGGAGAAGCAA
The DNA here is from genome assembly GCA_907164885.2 of Dolomedes plantarius. Classification (NCBI taxonomy): domain Eukaryota; kingdom Metazoa; phylum Arthropoda; class Arachnida; order Araneae; family Dolomedidae; genus Dolomedes; species Dolomedes plantarius. The sequence continues at coordinate 156,343,045 of OU015494.1, read as the reverse complement.
TTTTCTCTATTTACTTCCGTTTTGGGTCAGCAACCGTTCCGCGTCCCCAGCCATGGGGGATCTCACGCCCAATTAAATTTCGGACAGGCATCACGACATAGAGGTTTGTGTCGTGCAGTCACCAACGGTACATGAGTGGGCTTGCGGCTTCGAAAGGCCATATCAATTGACGGTCCATTGAACTGTTCGCACGCTGACACTTGTTGATGCCGCAGCATTGAAATCCGCAGCTTTGTACCGATATTCACGGTACACTCGTGAAATGGTCGTGCGCGAAAATCCAAATTGCATCGTTACCTCGGAGATTCTATGTCCCATATCTCTTACGCCGAATATAACGCCACGTTGAAAGTCACATAAATCGAGATAACCTACCATCGTAGCTGCAGGGACCGATCTAACAGCTCAGCCAGACACCTGTTATCTATGTAGGCGCTGCCGACCACATCGCATTATACTGATAGGTTGCATATCTCCCTTATCTGCACACGCACGCCTGTACCAGTTTTTTGGATCTTCAGTGTACAAAGCCATCGAAACTGTTCAAAGGAAAGAATTTTTATTCAGCATTTTTTTATGGCACTTAAATTAAATATATATTTGTGGGAGATCATATGAAAAGGATATTTCTTACCATTTCTAAAGAAAAGCGAAAAAAATAAATGGCTATTTCCTCCGATAGCATTAACGAAATAATTACCATTCTTTGTTAAAAATCACTGCTTTCATAAATTGCATTCGAATGCAATCAAATGCCTATTTCATGTTTTATTTCGGTACATTAGGGTCATTCATAAAACTGAGAAGCATGATAAGCCACAGACAATATCAGAAGATCATTACCGGCTCGAAAACTAGATAAAATTCTGGAAATGTGTTTCTATATCTACTGTGTTTTCTAAAAAATTTAAACATCATTTAAAAATAAAACACTTTAAAAGATATGAATTGGTTTTAACTTTTAAAAAATGTTTACATTAATCCTTTATTTCATCTCCCGTTCTGACAAGTTCTTTCATGTATGATTTACATATATTGCCTTTTAAAAACATTGTTCAAAGGAAATAAAATTAAAAAATTATTACTTAAAAACATTCCACGCATAATCTTCATTTAAGGAAAAGTATCTTTCTCTTGAAACTGAACTCAATGCGGAAGATTTTCCCCATTTTTTAAAAGTTATCAAGGACTTAACTATTGTGTTCGAGCATACATTAAATAAGTGTTCCCTAATCATGTAGACATTTTGACGAATTTTTCAGTTTAACAAAATCATATGATTTTTTTAGTATTAATTACAAGGAGGATAATGCAGTTCATTAAAGTAATTAGGTACACTTGCAAATTAAATGAATGCTCTAGTGAAGATTGCTTGCAATTTTGAGAGTTTCATTGTAATTTTGTTTCTTGTGTTCTGCTTTAAACTATAATGATCATCTGTCGTCCATCTAATTATTAATTCATCTTCTCTGTTCCGTTTAAAATTCAAAAAACAAGATATGATATGTTCAAGGCCAGAAATAATGTTTCAAAACTTTGTTTCTTTGCAAAATTTAAGAAGCCCAGTAAGTTTAACGAAGGAATGAGTAATTCAAATAACAAAAATAATGTTCATAAAAATTAAATATTCCTTCTTCAATGTACAATACCATATTGAATGCTAACTTAAATTTTCATACCTTTAACGTAAATTTTTTAAAATAAAGTTATTTTGTACTACTCTGTCTTGCACAACTCCTCTCCTGATACTGTCATGACAAGTTGGTCGCAATTTCCTCCTAGAGCGGTTAAGAAGTACATGAGCTCCATTTCTAACTACATAGAATCTCTCCTATTTTTGCTAAAACTTAACCTCTTTCACTATTAAATTATATTATTGCTGTTTTGTATTAATTATATATTACAAATTTTTTTGTATACTTCCTTTTAAAAGATCATGATTTTTAGTTTTGCTCAATAATCAATAAGAATTTGATAAAATGTGTTATCCCCCTAAGTATTTTGACTAAAATTTAGAAGTCAACTAACTGTATTACAGAAGGTCTTTCGCACTTTATGGAAACGATTTTATAATTTATTTTTGTCGTTTGCATTTTGAGATAAAAAGTTGGCAATTTCAGAATAATCTTCTGCTACTGTTTTCTTTTGATTGGAATGTAAAATAAAAGATTTTGAAATGGCTCCTAAAATTGATAGATGGCTCGAAGGTTACGTAACTGCGCTTTCCGAGGAGAAATATTCGTATGAACAAATTATAAAGCAGTGTAAAAAACGCGGATATAGCGTTTCAAAAAAAGGTATTTATAATATATTAAATTTGAAAGGAAAAAAGCGTCTAACTGAAAGTAAACATTAAAACATCACCGCGAAAGCTCATCCTAAGACTGTTCGAACGCAGGTAAATATCAAGAAAGTGAAGTCTCTGATCCTAAAAGAAAATCCGCCGACTCAAAGATCTATTGCATCGAAACTAGGAATGTCTTCTGGCACTGTAAGTAAAATCATTCATAAAGATTCGAAGTTACAAAAGTAGTTTAAACTTAAAGTTCATCTGCTTTTGCCAAAGCATATTTCTGAAAGAAAAACAAATTCTAGAAAATTATATGAAAAACACCTAGCTCCTGAAAAAGGGAAATTTGTGGTAACACTCGATGAGGCATAAGTGTATTTAAGTGACTGTAATAAAAAAAGATCAATTTTCTATTGCTCAACTGACGGGAATGACCGTACGAAATGGCTTCGCCAGTGTACAGAAAAGTTACCGAAGGTATTTATGATAGTTGCAGGATTTTATTACAACGACAAGTTAAAAATCAAAAAAGTCTCAAGTAAAGCCAAAATTAATTCACTCTACTATCAGCAGAGAATTTTAGAACCAATTTTTGAAGAAAAAATTCCTTATATGGTTAGGGCATTGATAAAGTTGAGCTTCATATGGACAAAGTCTCTAGGCACACGTCTAATTAACTGCCGCTTATTTAGCAAAGAAAGAATCACAAACAGGAATAAAGTGTATCCCATTTAATGAAATACCTGTAAATTCACCTGACGCATCTCCAATGGACTTTTGCGCTTTTGGTTTATTTAAACGAGCCTTAGGAAAACGGCATCCAAGAACACTGAACCGACTTTGGAAAACAGTCCAAGAGGGATGGGGTAAAATTGACATGACAGTACAAAGGAAAAATTTGCTTTCATGGAAAATTCGAGCTAGACCTAATGTCATGAACTATGGCTATCAGATAGAAGCAAATCGCCGCAGAAAATGCGGCTTTTATACATAAAACTTAAGTATCAAAATCGTTTCCATAAAGTGCGAACGACCTTCTGTATTTAATTTTCTTTTAAATTAGGGATAAAAATCTATTTTCTTTGTCAGAGTTTCTTGTCTAAAAAAGCGCCTTTAACACGAAGTGATCAAATTTTATATCTAAATTATTCAATAAACTGAGAACTGTGGTAAAATATGTTACTATGCTATACATAAATTTGCTCGTGTTTATGAGCCCCATATCTCACAAATAACTATAATTCAATTAAGTTTATTTGGATGAAAATTATCTGAACTGATGAAAAACCTAAGAAAGAAATATTTTTAACCTACGGTCAGAATACAAAATATTCATGGGGAAATAATGTATATTGTAGAAAAATCATAACGTTAAATCAGAATTTAACTTTTATCTCTATACGTCTTTGATTATGCGTTTGAGAAGAAATAGGAATTTCATATAAAAAGAAATATTTAATTGCAGCATTAATTTTGCTGTTGTTCTGTGCAGGAGAAAATTTAAACACTACAACTGCAGATAAAATTAACTGAAATGAATATTCCGTTCGTATAAAAATAAAGATTTACGTGTATTTTTCTCTTCGGTTAGAATATTTTCTATTCAAGTAATATCTCTGTTTACTTTTCATAAGCTTCGGTATAATACGTTTCAAATTGAAATTAATTTTCTATCGTGATCCATTACTACGTATAAAAGACAAAATAATAGTTAATTTAAATACAACTTCGTACTCTTCCTATAAAGCAGTTTGTCTTAAGGACAATATTCATTTAGTAGTTAGTTATTAGGGCATTTTTAACTTCTTCTTAGAACGCTCAATATAACACACATCCATCTTTTTGTCACAGATATGGCCAAAGCATTGAATGGATAATACAGTTTAGTAAATTTCGCTTCGGTTTCTTGCCTGATCATCTTAAAATCAATTTGCTCATTCAGTAAAGTAAATGGTAAATTACGTTGAAGAAAAATATTTTTTTTACAGAAATTGCCCACTTGCAGCTAGATAAGCGTCACCACTAACATTAGTTATGTGCCATTAATATAAAAAGTTATATAAATATAAAAAGTAAATGTCCAAAATAATTTTACTCAGCAATGTAATAAGTTCGATGTAATAATCGTTTATGGAAACGATTTCGATAGTTAAGTTTTTTGTATAAATGCCGTATTTTTTATGGCGATTTGCTTCTGTCTGATAGCTATGGCTCTGACCAATAGCTCTAGCTTGAATTTTTCGTGAACGTAAACTTTTTCTTAGTACTGTCATGTCAATTTTTTCCCATTTCTCTTGGATCGTTTTCCAAAGTCCGTTCAGTATTCTTGGATGCCGTTTTTCTAAGGTTGGTTTTAATAAAGCTCAAAAGTCGATTGGAGAACCGTCAGGGGATTTTACATGTATTTCATTAAATGTGATACACTTTATTCCTGGTTCCGATTCTTTCTTTGCTAAATAAGCGGCAGTTGATTTAGACGTGTGACTAGAGGCTTTGTCCATATGAAGCTCATCTTTATCAATGTCCTTTCCATATAAGGCTGGAATTTTTTCTTCAAAAATTGGTTCTAAAATATTCTGCTGATAGTAGAGTGAATTGATTTTGGCTTTACTTGAGACATTTTTGATTTTTAATTTGCCTTTGTAACAAAATCCTACAACTATCATGAATCCCTTTGGGAACTTTTCTGTACACTGACGAAGTCATTTCGTACGGTCATTCCCGTCAGTTGAGCAATAAAAAAATTATCTTTTTTTTATTACAGTCACTTAAATACATTAGTTATATGTATAAATACCGCATTTTTTGCGGCGATTTGCTTCTATCTGATAGTCATGGTTCTTGACAATAGCTCTAGCTCGAATTTTCCATGAAAGTAAATCTTTTCTTAGCACTGTTATGTCAATTTTACCCCATTCCTCTTGGAACGTTTTCCAAAGTCCGTTTAGTGTTCTTGGATGCCGTTTTTCTAAAGTTTGTTTTAATAAAGTGCAAAAGTCGATTGGAGAACAGTCAGGGAACTTTACATGTATTTCATCAAATGTGATACACTTTATTCCTGTTTCAGATTCTTTCTGTGCTAAATAAGCGGCAGTTGATTTAAACGTGTGACTAAAGGCTTTGTCCATATGAAGCTCAACTTTATCAATGTCATTTCCATATAACACTGGAATTTCTTCTTCAAAAATTGGTTCTAAAGTATTGTGCTGATAGTAGAGTGAATTAATGTTGGCCTTACTTGAGACTTTTTTGATTTTTAATTTTTACCTTTGGGGTCTTTCCCGTCAGTTGACCAATAGAAACTTGATCTTTTTCATTACAGTCACTTAAATACACCCATGCCTCATCGAGTATTACCACAAATTTCCCTTTTTCAGGAGCTAGGTGTTTTTCATATAATTTTCTAGAATTTATTTTTCTTTCAGAAATATGATTTGGAAAAAGCAGATGAACGTTAGGTTTAAACATCTCTTTTAACTTCAAATCTTTATGAATGATTTTACTTACAGTGCCAGAAGACATTCCTAGTTTCGATGCAATGGATCTTTGAGTCGTCGGATTTTCTTTTAGCATCAGAGACTTCACTTTCTTGATATTTATCTGCTTTCGAACAGTCTTAGGATGAGGTTTTACGGTCATGTATTCATTTTTACTTTCAGTTAGCTTTTTTATCTTTCAAATTTAATATATTATAAATACCTCTTTGTGAAATGCCATAAACGGGATTTTTACATCGCTTTATAATTTGTTAGTACTAATATTTCTCCTCGGAAATTGCAGTTACGTAACCTTCGAGCTATCTATCAATTTAGGAGCCATTTTCAAAATAAATCTTTTATTTTACATTACAATCGAAACAAAACAGCAGCAGACGATTATTCTGAAGTTGCCAAATTTTTATCTCAAAAGGCAAACGACAAAAATAAATTACAAAATCGTTTCCACAAAGTGCGAACGACCATCTGTTCTACAGTTTGAAATGCTATTATCGTATACTCCACCGAGCGTCCCGAACAATTGTAACTTCATCGAAAAAAGTGAATCTGATAGTGTGATACTGTCCCATTACACTTTTGTTTCCCTTTATCATGACTCAAAGTAAAATGACACAGTTATAATCCTATTTTTATTTTTAGTTGCAATACATCAGCAGAATAAACTCCTTTACGAAAATTAGTTCAAGTAGAAATTGGAGAATTTTTCACGGAGACGATTCGCAAAAATAAGAAAATACTTGTGTAATGCATTTTCGAGAGAGCTGAAAAGAGATGTTGACAACAACATGCAAACAAAAGATCCATTGCATCTCAAAGAATGGGATAGAATTTTTCGTTTCCTGCCTTCTAATTTGATAACTTTTCTTCGCTGCTTCCAAAATTTCTTTGAATTCCTGTATTTCGAAAATCTTTTGAATAGGTTTCCTTTCTGGTTCATTAATTTTTTCACGATTCACGTCTTCCTGTATATTATAAGCCTCTTAATACAAATCTTTCAAGTGGCACAAACAAGTATAAAAAAAAAGGTGAGGGTTATTGATTCATTACACGTCAGTTTGAAACGGGCTCTACCATTATTACTCATTCGTGGTGATGAAACAGTTTTAATGGCTCGAATAACGTTCGGAGTGAAAAAAAAAATTATTTCGCAAATATAACTATTATTTATCAATGCATATATTAATTGAGGCATACATTAATTTGATGGTTTCTGTTATTCAAATTCAAAGGTACAACAGAAACTTTTTTTTTCGCCATTAAAAATCTTTAAGGAAAATTTTGCAGTAAACAGATAATTTGAAATTTTTTTTCATATTTCTTAAAATGAAGATAACATATCATTTAATAAGTAATATCTGAACAAGATATTCTTGGTAGCATGTCTCCGCACAGTAACTAGTTGTAATTAAGGTAGATGCCGTAAAATCTGAATATTGGCATTTAGATAAACATTTAATTTTGTTCATTACCTGCTAACCCTTTCTACCGAGTAAAAATGTTCCTTTTTGAAGTAAATCGATTTTTTTTTTAGTTGAGTTACAAAAGTTCACCCACGGATAACATTTGAACATCTTGTTTTTAGACCAAAGCACATTTCATTGCTTCTCTAACTTGCGGTATTGAACTCTTTGGCTTCTATGACGTATCCTATTCTGTGTGCTACGCTTGTCTTTACACGCGCATTTAACATGGTGATTTGGACGGTGTTTAAATGAACGCACACCAGTCCGATCAGTACATGCTTAATCGATTCAGGTCACAGCACTGGGTCCCCATTCCAGCATTCCTCGAAACTTACTCTGGAACCACTACGTGACAACCTAATAAGTACAGTACGGTGTACTGTAGTTTGTAATAGTTGGGTCTGATTATAGTGTCTTCCAAAATACTGCTCAGAGGCACAATTTTCTAGGAAGTCCGGATACGTAGCTGCTCCCGTCGATACTAGTAGAGTCAATCTAACCTAAAACTGTAACCCTGTATCTTAGTCGAATCGGTTGTCTTGGGCGTCTCTTAAACAATTCAGCCTTAATCTTCTTCCTTTTGCTTATGACGGTACATACAGTTGCTTTAAGAATGCATTTTTCAAGTGCATCAGGTTTCCGTCTGGGGTAAATTAAAGAGTCCTTTGCTTACTGGGAGTTGAATCAATTGGGCAACTATTTTAATGAATTTAATTTTTTCAGCATCGAGACAAAGCATTGTTCAATCCGTTTGTTTTATACATCTGAACAGAATGTTGGTTCATGAACAGGAAGAAAGTTATTCGAAAACTTATTGATACCATTTTGAGAGTAGTATTTAGATGGCATCGTATGAGTTTACTAAACCATTGAACAACAAAAAAAGTAGATAAAGTGTTTATTCAGCAATTTTTCTTCATCAATTTCAGAAGTTCTTCAATCTGAGGATACAAAATTGTTCTGCGGTTAAATGGATGAAAAAATGTGCAACTACGTACACACATTTACATTCACCCACACTCAATCATTTTGTCATATATTAAAACATTACGAGGGTAATTTAAAACGTTATACAATTAAATTGCTGAAAATTAAGGAAGTTTATGTTATTTCTATTCGCTTCAATTTATATACCATAAAATTCTAGAACGTTTTTTAAAAGATAAGTTCGAAGCTATTAAAACGATTCCTTTCTGGATATTAAAATTTTAGCTGCTCTGATATAGTCATTACGAATTATTTTACAAGATTACGACAACCCTATCCACATATTATGAGTTTTGCTTACATTCTTTATTGATGATATTAGATATATTTGTTGCAAAATGATTTTCGATTCCTTTTCACCAATTAGTTTTTGGAACATAGATACCTTTGAAATGGGTAATCCATTTCATGTGAATTCATAACTCATTTCTTTAAAACGGTTAGTCTTTAAAGCTGCAAATAAAGCAAGTCATCTTCAAAACCTATATTGAGTTTTAGATATTTAAGGTTACAAAAAAAAACATTGGAAATTGCTACATGGCGTAATAATTACGATCGATTGACATGAACATCGAAGAATTTTACATGAATATTATTTATAAACTAATTCCCAGTTCTCATCAAGATGAAAAAACTAATAATATTGTATTTTATAATAAAGCCTGATACTTTATATAAATATGCTGAGAAAACAAATTTATATAAATCAATAAAGAAGTTCTTAGAAAATTATATTCCATGAACAAAATCGCAGAAAATACTTCACCTCCTGACAAAGAGTTCACGAACTAATGAATGCAAAACTTAATATAATAGGGATTACAGGTCCTTTTGGCTATTGCCTATTATTCAAGAATAGAATGAAAATTTGAGCGTTTTGTTTCAGTTTCGAAATAGATATTTCTGGCCATTCTTTCCTTTATTAGAAATCCTGAACGCATCAAGCCTTTTATCTTCGGTTCAGTGGAATTATTTAAGACTTAACATTTATTATTGAACTTAAAGCTATTTGTAAAATATATATTATTCAGTACAGCCATTTTTTTTTTCTGTCGAAATGAGTGGAGAAAAACTTAAAATGCAGACAATTTGTAAATCAATGCTTTTAAAACATTTTTACTCTAATTGCATTTTTTGAATAAATGTATATGACTCAATATTTTCCCCAGACATTAAATAAGTAGATATTTAATGTCTGGGTAAATATGAATTAGGGAAATTATTATAAAAATATTAAATATTTAATGTATATGTCAAAAGTAAATATATAAAATTAAATATTAAATATAATGATTTTATTTTAAAAATAAAATATAAATAAGCTAATGCTATAGATTAAATTTGTGGTACACTAATTTTTGAAAATATACTTTTAAAAAATTATATTTTCAAAAATATACTTATAATTTTTAAAATATGCTTATAATTGCATAATGGGGAAGTTGCATAATGTATGCATATCAGTCTGAAATCGAATGACCACTGCTTTTAATATCTAATGTCAACCTCAAAACGTCAACCTTATAAAATATTTAAAGCTAATTAATTTTATGCATCAGTACTCTAAATTAAGAACACTAATGTATCTTAAGTAGGCTTCTTCCGTGGAAGAAAAAATTACATTAATATTAGAGTATTAAAACAATACATTAAATGAACCTAGATTATATATTGAATTTTCTATTTTACAAGTTTAATTTCTTATTATGAATGGACTATATTGCAAAGAACTTCTTTGCACTGACGAAGAAGCTCCTGCTATTTGTGCTTTATTTACGTTACGATTTCCTGTTTACGTTTGATATAGTACACTTCATAGGGTTTATGTTCTTGATGCAATTATATTGCAGTGTAGTTAGTTTTGGGTTACGGTATTTGGATTTTTTCGAGATTAAATTTGTTTTAGCAATGCTAGAAAAAAGAATAATTTAGGAAATGCAAGAGATCGGTATCGTATATTGTAGTATTTTATGATTGAAATAACGACACTCTTTAAAAATAAACTACATCTTCAATTTAGGGGTTCTTTAAACTTTTTAAGGCATTTTTTTTCAAAGAAAAGTAACTGCAGAAATTTCTTATTATTACTCTCAGAAATACCGAAAAGATATATTTTCCAAATATATAAGCCCGTATTGATTTAACGGTATGAAATGATCCACTATTATGCAAGAACTCAAGTTTCTAAAAATAATTATGAATTATAGTTTCAGTTTGTAACCCGTCTTAATTAGGTTCGCTTTCCTGTAGCAAATCTTTCACCAAGTTTTCGGATATGGGACAGAGAATCCAATTTACTGTAATTATGACACTGCATGCAGAGTCTGATAGGTCAATAACGAACTAATCTGTCCTAACACTCGAATTCGTGATTATTTTCCCTGATTAAAACTGTTTTGATATTCAACCCGCCATTTTCTCTGATATTTTTATTTCTGAACACACGTGCCATGTATTACATTCTTCCTTACTGATAGAGAGCCTTGCAGAGTGCTACATCCCAATCGAAATATTTTATTATTGCCACAAACTTTCATTCACCATTTTTACTTTAAAACAGAACAAGGTGATTTAATTTCCTCTCCATGTTTATGAACATGTGCGAAGACCACTACATCAGAGAGTAATGTTATAATCTCTCTGATTGTAACTCAGCTATTTTTTAATGAAGAGTTTTCAGCACATATTTTACGCATAAGGATGGAATTAATACACATTTTTGGGAAATCTTACTGTTTTTATGAACGACAAACATCTTTGATGCGAAAAAAACTCGATTATGTTGGCATTTTGCATGCATTTTCCTTTAAAGGGTGTAGAAAGCTTTCAAATATAAAGTTTATTATTTTGACAATGATAAAAATCTGAAATAAAATTTTAAAAATGAATACTCTTTAGGCTATTAAATATATTCAAGATTCAATTTACTTCTTTCTCTTGACAATATTTTGTTTCGAACGCGGAGGTACTTGTCGCTAGACATTCGCCTGTATGTACACCGCGAGAATGCTGGCCATTCATTTATAGGGGCACCGCATAGGTGGTCGGCACTATCCCCTATAAGCCGGTTCCGTAATTTAGAATCGAGTCAAGTGACGAGACCGGTACACTTGACCCCGCACCTCCAAAGGTAAATTGAGAACTTGGAGGAAATTTTTCGTGCAACAGACGCTATTAGTGTACACGGCGGGGGATTTGTCAGTGACAGGCATCGAACCAGTGACGTTCATATCACTGGCTCGCTGCCTTTGCCACCAGGGCCCCCACACCTGTATTGACAATATAGAAAAAACATATTAAATGTGTTTTTAGAGTCTGTTTAATATGCTTCTTTTATCTTATGTAACTTCACATACTGACAAATATGTAAATTTTCAAAGCAGACTTAAATTACAAATACCTAATATACATTCCATTGTTATACAGTACAGAATTTACCCACATGGCACGGGATATAATTTTTTAAATTCTGAAATAGAGATTTGTTTTTGCATGTTCAAAAACTGACTGCAAATTGTGGTGTCTGTTTAGAGGAAAGATAAACTGGGCAGTACTTAGTTAACATTTCGTTAATTGATGTAAAGTGCAAACGTTAAATTCTTACTTTTCCAGTGGAATCTAAATTTGAGTGGGGTATTTTGAACTTTTGAGCTAATTATTTGACATTCGTGCTGAGATACTATCATTGAAGAAAATGTTTCCTTGTTCAGATTATTGTAAATTTATTCAAGTAGTTTCAATTATCACATTGAACAAAACAACGCCAAGTGCATTTTGAAATATATCATTTTCTTTCCATAAACTGTATTAATATTTTCAGGTTCTCAAACGAACCAATAAAGAGTGTAGTAGTAAGGATCTATCAGTCGAATGGAAGGTGTGAAACAAGAAAACTGCTTTGTTATTCAAACAGAACACTAAGAAAGAAAAAAGTAATATTAAAAGTTCTCTCTTCAAAGAATCGCAATCTTGTCAGACAGCATATTTTGAATAATGTTCACTATTTATATGTAACAAGAGAATTTCTTTAGTACTTAAAAGTTCAAAACTACCTTAAACAATATATAAAGCTGTCTAGACTATTTGAAGAATGTATGTATATGCATTTCAAACAAGAATTAAACTCCTAATTTTCAGACGTATACATTAAAAAGTATTGATTAAACATCTTAAGAGTACTGAATAAAACGTTTAATCACTAGATTTGTTCTTCCTGTGTAATAAACCCAGTTCTCGAAAAAAGTTTCAAATTCGACTGTGATATTGTAATTCTATTTGCCCTTTAGCATTCTCATTTTTGTCTCCTTAAAGTAAAATCTCTGAAGAGTAATGGGTTGTGATTTTGTTCTTGTAGCACTAATTCTCTTAGTCATTTTGATCATTTATAAAACCTATAACTTACTTTCGCCTATTACTCTTCAATAGGTGTAGGATTAGTATTTGTATACACCAAAAAAAAAATTATTTTAATTGAAATCCTCTCCCAAGAAAAGTTGATTCAGTAGATTTTTGAAAAACGCTGGGAATTAAGGAAGAAAAGCCTAGGATCTTAAAGTATAAGAAATAAATATCTTATGTAATTTTTTAATTAGTAGGATGTATGTGTTTTTAATACATTGGTTCTAATGTTAAGTCTTAGAAATAACAATGCAAACTATTAGAAAAACAATTTAAAGCTCTAAAAACTGAAATTTTTTTCTACATAAAATTATGTTCTAGCTCGACAGTTTGCTATTTTTATTAATATTTAATTTACTATAAGGGGAGTAAATATTGTAATCACATTTACGCTTCTATTTGTTTGTAGTCTCATCCTAACTGAGTTTAGAGCTTATTTTCAATTAGAATTTTTTTAAACTTTTAATATTGACAATGCAGTTTTCAGTTCAGTTTAAATATGATGCAAGAATTTCAACGATTTTATGTAACAAAATCCTTGACACGGGGATCTTTTTGTTTGAATTACTACGATCTAGTCTAATTTACGCTCCCCCTCTACTCATTATGCTTCCCTTTTACTCTAGTACAGCCCATATATTTTTCCAGCGATTTTCATAATTTTCCAATCAACGTCATAACGGTTCACCTTTCAACCTTTCGCAATGATTTTCTTTCAGTACTGGAAATTCAATCCTTTTTTATCCATCTAGTGACAAGAAATTTTATCTCCGCTCACCTTCCACACAAACTCTCTCCCTCGTTTTCTGTCTTAAAATTTAGTTTCGTGTTTCCGTTTAAATTCCCTCTGTTAATTCTAGAGCGTCGGATGAAATGTTATTGCGAAGTAAATTCTGACAAGTTGGCTGTTGAACGCTTGTAAACGTATGACATATTAAGGACCATTATGAAAAAACTTTCCACCTTCGTTGAAGAGCATGGTTTCAAGAATTAATCTGTACAAAAAAAATTACCTAACATCAGATTACATGTAACTTTAAATAGATGATAGATGAGGGATAAAATAAATATAAGATACTAACTGATTAATTTGGAAACACTGTAAATCTCATTTGGTAACCTTTTTCAAGGCATTTTTAGTTATTTTCAAGCCACGAAGTTTGAACCATCTGTGGATTACATATTTTGAAGCCATATGGATACAAGTATGCTGTAAAATATTAATAGAAACTATGTATCAGTTTTTCCCTTCGCATCGTATTGTTTTGTACTTCGTTATCAAATCATAGTATCTCTAATCATTAACTATCCTTACATAAGAAATCTGTAATAATATGCAACTGAATGAAATTTTAAACAGTTGCTTGTACATCTTAATAAGGCATTTTAAGCTTTCGTACTGGTTATAAACTTTTAGTCATTTGGCTAGCCTTACTTTCATATAGACTTATTACAATATATTTCTTTTATAGAACTGATAAAAAATATGCTAAATGAAAAACAATTATTGCTAAACGGAGATCTACATTTCATCGACTAATTAAATCAAATGAAATTGTTAACATCTAAAACTCATGCAGTGTTTTTTACAGATCTTATAAATATACTATGGCTTTTAATGTAAAATGACCTTATATTTTTAGCACAATTAAAAGGCATAACTGGGAACATCAGGAAAGTCTCCGTTTAAAGTTACTTATGAAACTAAAGTAGTGAAATTGAAATCAAATTTTTATAAATTCTCGGAAGAGATATACTTCAGGGAAAAAAACACCACTGAGCCATGTCAACACAGATCATGAATTGGCAAAGACTCGATAAAATTTCCGAAGTACTGAAATAAGATAATGTCTACTCATACTATGGTAAGTCCACTGTTGTCGAGGAGTTTAAATAAGATATGGTGGAGCAAAATTGCTGAAGTCCCAGAATGGCCAAGGCAGAAAACAGTCGCCTTGTTTCGACTAGTGACAGGCCACGGATGCCTATTGAAACAACTCTGCCATATCATTCCAGAATCTCTTTGCAAGCTCTGTAATTGACGAGAGTACATGGACTTTATCATATTCTGTCTCGCCCCGCTCTACCTCTAGCCCCAGTGTGGGAGAGATATTGGATAGCTAGGAGACTATGGTGTTCGTTGACGTTATCTTAGTTCGCTTTTGTTTGCTTTTTCTTTATCTATATATATAAAACAGTTCCGTAACTGACTCATTCATTCATTCATTCATTCATTCACTGACTGACTGACATACAACGCACAGACCAAACCGCTGGACCTAAAGGGCTGAAATTTTGCATGGCGATTCTTCTTATAGTGTAGGGGTGCACTAAGAGAGATTTTTGAAAAATTCTTCTTAGATTTTTTTAAATTAAATTTTTAAGCTGTTTTTTTTACTTTTTTTAAGTTTGCATTTAAAATAATAATTTGAGGGTTATAAAATTTATATCACGAGAAAGATCATAAAAATTCCTTTAAAATGAAATCTTTTTCGAATCTTTACCTTCATTTCCTGATTTTTGGTGAATTTTTAAAGATTAATTTTTAGAATTTAATTTATTAAATGCTGATCACGTGACTTCTTTTTCTGGTACTTTAAATAAATTTATCGTCACGTGCATAAAAACTAAATAGACAAAAAATAATATTTTTTTTCTTGCTAATGCGGCAGACGATTGGACATTATCCAAAAAAATATTAAAATACAGTAAAAGAAATGTTCTAGAAACTGCACTATATTAACTGTACTATATTCTTTAGTATTCTTTATATTAGATTTAATTTGAATATCTTCTTCTACATTATTCTGTCCATAAAAATATCCCTTACGATTTTTTTATAAATATATATATATATTACATCAATTATATACATTGATCGTCGTATTTATTATATATATATTGGCATTAATTGCATACATTCACCGATGTTTTTACTTTGAATGTACTCCGTAGCGAAGTGCGGGTTTTCAGCTAGTATATATATATATGTGTGTGTGTGTGTGTGTATGTATTTAGTCTTGCAACCCGCCACTAAGATTCATTTTGAGAGTTGTAGGCCATTACTATATTGCGACTACAGGCTGATAAAAATAAGCATAGATACGAGTCGAACTATCATTTCCTTTCAATAGCAGTAACTGAGTTGACATTTAAACGTGAAAGGGATAAAAACAATCAGGACATTCCATAATTTTCACGCAAACGAATATCTTATAAACAATAGCGATACCTGTAATAACTTGCAATTCTTACCGGCCTTGTCTTTTTAAATATGTATTTAACTATTTTATATATTTACAAGAGTGCCGCCCACATTGTATAGTGGTTAGCGTCGTCAGCTTCCACGCAGTGGGCTCCGTTTCAAATCCCGATTAAGGCATGATTGTTTCCGACTCGACCCTCTCATAGGGAAATATGCTGACCTATATGGTGCTCCCATAATAAAGTATCCAGGAAACCAGCGGTGAATTACAAAAGGCTAATGTCTCCCGACAAAGTGCCTCCACGTTAGAAAAAATATATATGTAAGTGTGTGTGTATATATATAATATATATATGCTTTTATATATATATATATATATATATATATATACATACACTAGATAGTACCCGTCAAAACTTGACGGTAAATAATTGAACAGTTTCAATAAAATAAAAGGTTCATAACCTTGTTAAAATATTAGAAATTTTTACAGAATATTAGCTGTTTTTCAATCCGATGTTATAATTAAAAATGTTGTAATAATCCGAGATGTTATAATCCGAGTTTATAATTTTAAAAAAGCATGCTTACCGATGATTTTTCATCCGACTTGCACAATCTAACTAATATGCTATGTATACAATCTAACTAGTATGCTATAAATATGCTATGTTTAAATATATTAAGAAAAAATAAAATATATAAACGAAAGAAAATCAGATTAAAAAATCATACAAATTACTCGCGTGCGAAAAAGTTTTGCAGTCTATTTCAATAAATAAGAATAAATTCAAATTTAACAATCTAATTCAATCTATTCCAATTTAATATAAATATATTATATATTCATGTATTACGCTATATACATGTATAAATATGCTATGTATAAATATATTAAGCAAAAATAAAATATATAAACTAAAGATCATGAGATAAAAAATCATACAAATTACGCACGAGCAAAAATACAATAATAAACAGAAATTAAAAAGACTATCATCGTAATAGAATGCTTTACGAAAAATCGGTATGAACAAAAGAACAATTTTAAGCAAATAAATATTCAATTAAACACAATTAAAATGCTAAATTCAGTTACTAAGCTTGAAATTAACATCCAAGTATAATCGTTTAGACATTACGAACTTACAAAAAAAAAAAAAAAAAAAAGAGCTGGCTGATATGTTACGTCACACCGTTTAAATAAGAAATCGAATAGAATATAAACCGGTATAAAAGTACTATTAAAAGTAAATATTAAACAGAAGTTAAAACACTATCATCGAATAAAATGCTTTACGAAAAATCACATGAAAGCCATGTGTGTTGGCAATTTAGAAATATTCATTTCTACCGTACACAGTTTTGAACATATCACTACGCATGCGTCGAGTTTGAAACTTTCCGAAAATACTAAATTTGACATTATTGTAATATCTGGTTAAAATACATGGTTAAAATATAAATATATATATATATATATATATATATATATATATATATATATATATATATATATATTAAAATAATAATATAATGAAAAACTGTTTTATTGTGAAGAAGATTCTCTGATTCAATTTTTCTTAAATTAACGACGATGAATGAATTACGGTGAATGAATAACTCACTCGTGTTTACATTTTCAAGTTATGAGTATATAAAAGGAATACTTGTATTACAGCCGTCTAAAAATCGAAATAAAGTTGATTTGTGTCGATATTACGTTGTTTTAATTAAAATTATTTGGGTTTAGATAGCAAATAACCTCTTTGAATTTTACTTTTAACATGTTAAGCCTAACTCATAAAACAAAATGGATGCCATAGGCTGATATATTTATGAAGCGGTCACTCAGGAAGCATTACATGACAGATACATACACAGAACACGACAACTATTAGGGGAATATTTTCACAAGAGAAAACTACAGCAATTTCTTCTCCACCAGTGGCTAAAACAACATAAGTCTAGGTATCAGCAATTAAATTTTTAGTTCATCTGATTTACAACAAATAAAAGTAATTATGAGATCAGTTTTTGAGTTTATACGCATTTAAAATCTTCGAGAAACTTGATATTTCAATCCGATGGTCTGTTTCCTGGAGTTTGACAAAGTGATACCAATTTACTTAGTGTGGTATGCAGTATGAATTAAGTGAGTTGTACTGATTAACGTTGAAATATGGCAAGATGCTCATGCATACGTTAAAATATGTTCAGTATAAACTAATATGATACATTTCTGAGAAAACGACATATTTGCTTGGAAGTTAAAATCATCACACCCCTAACAACTCGACAGACATCGTAGCATCCCAAAATTATTATTCTGTATATTTCATCAAAGATCTTAACAATAGGAAATATAAATTTTTAAAAATTTACATTTATTTGCTTCAAGAAATTTTAAGCTTGTCTTATAAAAGTTATAAAATGAGAATCTTGAAATTCCTCTTTTAATGAAATATACTCTTTTTTTTACCTAAAATATCTTTTAATTATAATCTATGTACACATAGATATTTTTCTTTTACTCGACATCAAAATTCTAACATTAAATTTGTTAGAGAAATAATCTTCAAAAGTCAAGATCATATTCGTTGATGTAAAACTGGATAACAATAGATTTGGTAGGAAAGGAAAATACTTCCCTCTCATAGTTCAAATTACATCAAGAAAGTTTAATAATTCCTGAATAAAATAGAAGTCAAAAGAATTTCATTGTACGTATTATAGAAAAATTACATCCATGGTTCTCAATCCAAACTATCGAAATGATAAAAATTTGCGTAAATCCTTTGTTAAATTTGCATGAGGCATAATTTCGCATTAATATGCCACGAGTTATTTTAAACATCTCAAGTAAAGAAGACGTCCAAACAGCCTCTAATAAAAGCTTAGATTTCCTATCTGATAGTATTTTATATTTTGCAAAATAATTCACTCGTATGGTTCAAGTAACTACAAAATGTAGATCAACGAATTTTATAAGGAACGTTAACTAATTGTACTATTCGAAGGAATTTCATTGTGCATGTTACAAAAACATTTTAATAATGCAAGATATCTCAAATACTAACTTTCGTTCAAAATATGTACCTGACGCGCATATAAATTTCAGGTTAGTGGATACAATTATGGTTATGCAATAAAGTTTAAAAGAGAGGTCTAATCTGAAATAGATTCCTATATGCTATGCCAATCAACTCAAAATTCTTTTGGGAAATTTCAACAGGAAACTAAATGTTGACTTCGAAAATATCTTTTTCACAACTAAAAACACATTAAATTAAAATAAGCATAGGTAAAAAAAGTAATGTTTTTAAAAATAAAATGTAATTATGTACACACAAACGCTGCTACTCAAGGTAAGGCAATAAGGTTTTGGGAGGCCTGGCGTCAAGGTTGATGCCTTATAGTATGGGAACGAAAAGGACAAAACGTTACTTCAAAATTCACGACAGAATAGCCTAAACAAGTGTTTTGCTGCACTTCAAACGTAAGCTCACGAAGCTAGACACATACAACAATTATTAAAAATAACAGCGACCTGCATGTGCAGGAAACTAAATGTTTTTCAAATGTAGGTTTCAAATTTTTTATTTTACATTAAGGAAGTATCGGGAGCTGATATTTCATCACCGATCTGCCAAAATGAGTCTCATAAACCTCTTGAGCCAAAAAATTCTTCCACCAAAATTGTGAAAAAAAGACGTTCAGAACGGCACACCCTCCCTTTGTCATGAAAAAAGCGGATTATCCGGGGATGGAGGCCTAGTCCTCGTAATCGGTCGTCACAAAGTTGAAGCTATGACGAGGAAATGAAACTCGTATATCTGATTCGGAAATATCAGGTATTAATGAACATTTTTTGATGAATACTATTTTGAAATGAACACGGATTTCAGGCTGTTTAAATCTTGCAGAGCCTTAAATAAAGTACCGAAAGGAAAAACCTAAAAGTTATGGAAGAATGTTCAGTTTTAAAAATCGGGTTTTTACTAGTACCTCCAAAACTTCAATAGATTCTAAAATAGGAAGGAAGATATACAAAAGAGCATGATTTTAAAAAGGGAAAAAAATTCTCAATATCCGTAACAGATTTTATCACAAAAAAAAATTCCGCTAAACAGAAAAGAACTTACTTTCTGAAAACATCACATTCAGCGGAATCTCTATTCTCAGTCAGGAAAAAAAAAAGGAACAAATTTATAACTAAAAATTCATAACTCAGAGGATTCATTCTTTTTATCCTCAATGTAAAGGGCTTTAGAATTACTGAGTGGTTATAAAGTAAGTTTCTTATTATTTTTAATCCCTCTAATGAAGACAGAAAGCTGTATTGTGAATTGAAAAATTTTTACATTGGATGCAGAAAAGATCTCGAAAAGTCTCTTTGAATGATCTTGCTGATCGAAAAAAAAGGTTTCGTAAGCATTAAAATCTCTTATGTTTAATATGAGGGTATAAATTAAAATATCGGAGAACTCATGGCTTCTTCTAATGACTCTCGAAACCGTGATTTAGATAGTGACCAAGGGGTTCTGTCTTACTCCAGTCAAGAATTTTTAAAACTTCATTCTGGACTCATTTAAATGAGAAAGAAAAACTGCAAAAATAAGTAAATTATGAGCAGGGGAAATTTACTTGCTTCTGCTCCTTAAAAATTTTATGGATCAAAACAATCTCCTTGACTTTAAGTTCTCTGCTAGAAATATTCAATGAGAATACATCCCATGTATTTATAACCCTTTCATACAAACAGTTTCTGTGCAAGGGGCTTTCTTTCTTACTTGCTATTTAAAAAATAAGAAAGTCTAAATCATCTAAAAATGGGACGGGAGAAATATTAAACCTCGTGTAACGAATGTGCGGAATTCAAAATTCTCTCCATTGTCTATAACCGAAAAAATGAGCGTATTATGCATATAGCGAGCATATATACTCAGATCAGAACTTCTTCAATTAGAACCTATACTTTGTGTTCGAATAATATGTTCGGGATAAGTTCTTTTATCTACTCGCATTCCGCAAACATGCCTTTAAGGATGAATATGCATATACATGAATAATTTAAAATTTTATTTTAAAATAAATAAGAGTTTAAAGATTTCTCACGTTTAGATTTTTATCATATCTGCTGAATCAGTTGTTTTGTTCACATAATTTTCCCCCTCTTGTAGATAGAGAAATTCTTTTTAATCCTTTCCTAAGATTTTCAAAAAAGTTATACTGCTTTTAATAATTTTGATAGGTAAAAATAAAAATTGGAGCAACATTTGCTTTAGTATAAATATTGTTGGAATTTCGTTTCTAAATCAAAAATACTCAAGACAGAGTAAACTAGATGAACGGAAACAATGTTCAACATTTCATGAGGACTCCCTACAAGGCCATTTATATATGTCCTTTCAAAGAGGACAAACTGAGAAAAATTCCATTCCTTGAAAAGTAGAATTAAAGATGTAGAGCAGGGTTAGCAAAGACTTTACATCGTTAAAATGTTGAATATGGAGATGCAATCACTCTGGATACACGAGATTTGGGTAATTTCAGTCTCAAATTTCTACAGTTTGATTTAAACAAAGAAAAGAAAATTGTGCCTTTGTTTAGAATTTTGTGTCCCGGATTCCCATAAGGATCGGAAAGAAGCTGCATTTTTATGACAACAGTAAATGGGTTTTTTTTTTTTGGTGTTATTTTATTTTTTTTTTTTGGGGGGGGGGTCGTAAGTTTCCTATTATCATGGTAGTGTATTAATGGCAAATTATATGGAACACGCATGCATAGGAAAAAGTAGACCCACCAGAGAGCTTTACGCCCTTGTCTAGACCAGATATATTATATAACCCTAAAAATAAACGTATCATGCAAAGATATGAGGATTACCTGTAGAATTATATTTTCAGGTATAAATTTTATGGTACCTCCAAAAGAACGTTTATATACGAACTTGTAATATCTCTCTACTTTCTAAAATTTCTATAACTGTAACAAAATATCAAGGACATCCTTCCAACTTCAATGTGTAATTGTACACTTTTTTTCAACTTGATTATTCTAGCTGTCGTTCAAACACGTTATACGAAAAAGTCTAAATAATTTCAATTATTAAATTGTCTTTCCAACTACATTAATCCAGCTTAATTTCATAAAATTCCTATTTATACAAAATGAAACTAAGCATATAATTTCATAGCAGGCCGTGGCGGCCTTGTGGTACAGCGAGCTGGCTTTACTTGCTGAGGGTGCTTGGATCGAATCCCGGCGAAGCGCCACTAAAAGGCCTCCATTCGTGTCGTCCCTTTATAGGGGGTAATGCTGGTCCGCCTATATGGGGCCCTCATGATAAAATGGCCAGCAAAACTGCGGTGAATTATAGGCAAGTGCCTCCACTTTTGTAATATATATATATATATATATATATATATATATAATTTCATCACCCAAAACATATACAAAAAAGAAAATTCTTTTGCAATCTGTTTGGAGAAAATTCAAAACATGCACAGTTCATTATTTTAAATCCAAAAACTGGAAATATTTAAGAAGTTTTATTTGTTTTCACTCAAATTTGAGATGTTGCAGATAATGTTTTGGAAACTGAATACGCGGAAACATTTTATGATTTTTTCTGAGGTAGAACCAAATAAACGTCTAGCAATGAACAGGGATCTTTGCTTAGAAGTATTTCTGCATAACGGAAAATGCAATTATCGTTTATCTCTGTTCTTTTATCGGGTGTTTAATGAAAACTCCTTCAAAACCAATCTTTTAATTTCATTAGTTTACATATTTTCTATTGTAATAAAACTATTTGTCATCTCTCTGCGTAACATACGGGAAGATAAATATAATGATAATATGTACATAAGTTCATTTCTGCTAGCTTAGAACTATAATTTCTAATAATAGTTTATACTATATCGTATAATAATAATTTATACTTTGAGTTAATTAACTAATTATACATCGAGATTTTCAGGTTTTGTAAATATTTTTCTCCAACAAACACGTATTTTAAAAATTACTAGGCAATTTACTAATATTTAAAAAGAGCTCGTTTTATTCCGAACATTGGGTTTGAGAAGAATGATACTGGAAAAAAAGTTCCAAGTATCCCCGATATGGTTCATTTTTTAAATACTGTTTTCGAGCTTGGGAAACCTGGGTTTGGTTCCCCTGACATTACAGCGTCCTACTGTAAAATTATACGACAATGAAACACTAAGTGTCGCATAGCAAATATTCATTTTTGAAAAATCAGCATAGCCGAAAAAAAAATTAAATATAAACAAAGCAGAAGCTCAAGACACTGTAACATTGGATTGGACCACAAAAGAGAAATGATGCGATTAAAAATGTGAGAGCCTCACGTCGATCAAAGTGACAATGATATGTTAGACGGCATGAGAATAGTTAATACTCATGGTAGAAAAAATAATAAAAGAAATAATATGCTAACTTCTCCCTCCCCCCCCCAAAAAAAAAAACAGTAGAGATGTAAGGAATGGAATATAAAAGTTACGCTAACCTCTCCCTCCCTACCCCCCCCCCCAAAAAAAAAAAAAAAAAAAAAAAAAAAAAACGGAGGAGATGTAAGGAATGGAATATAAAAGAGAAAGAGATTCGGGATAGTTTGGGCCCATGGTCGTTACATTTTCCCAACTTATTCTTTCAAAACAAGACTTCCCCACACCTTTAGTGTAGCTTAATAGGTAGTGTAACCATCCGTCGTTGCAGTCCTGGGTACGGGCATGGTGCAAACAGAAAATTCATATAACCTAACAAAGACAATTTTTAAAATGTTATATAGAAATTTCTCATGTTGCTCTCGGACTTTAAGAAGCTTTTGACTGGAAAAAAATGAAATAAAAGAAACTTTTAAATTCTTAGCTTTTTGAATTAAAGTTTATAAAAAAATTACATTCTCGAATGAGATAGTATTTCATATATTTTAATTCTTATCGAATTGGACTTACTACGACAAATAGACGACAAGGATCATTGGACTTTTTGGTTTTATTGTAACATAACAAATGTACACTATCTACCAATAAGTATTTGGACACCTCTGATAGAAAAGAAAAACAAAATTTATTCATATTCAATAGTTGGTAGAGCCTCCACGAGAGGCAATTACAGCCTCAACCCTCCGCGGCATGCTTTCCACAAGTCCTTGTATGACGGCTAGTGGTATTTTCTTCCAATCGGCTTAGAGAAGACATGCAAGCTCCTTTCATCGATTTTGGACGGTTTTGCACTCTTTAATTCGGCGATCCGACTCGTCCCAGAGGTTCTCGAAAGGGCTCTGGGCAGGCCAGTCCATTCTGCTAATCCCATTGTCACCATTCTAATCCATGGTGGACCTCGCAACATGACAGCTGCCATTGTCGTCCTGGAATTAGCGTGGTTCCAACCCGTAAAACTGCCACAACGTAGGAAGCGCACTGTCATCTAGAATAGTACAGTAGGCGTAGGCGTTGAGTTTACCATGAATTGGGACCAAGGGTCCCAGTCCATACCAGGAGAAACAACCCCAGACCATAATTCCACCTCCACGAAATTTTACTGTGGGCACAATGCATTATGACAGGAGGCGTTCCCCAGACAGACGCCAGACTCAGACCCGGACATCTGAACGGTAGAGGATGAACCTTAATTCGACGCTCCATAGAACCCGTTTCCACTGGTCTATGGATCACTTTCGACGTGCTCTTCACCGCATTAACCAAGCAGCGCAGTTGGAGTTTGTGATCAAAGGCTTTTAGACGGCAGCACGACCATGAAAACCAAGCAGATGTGCTTCCTTACGGATGGTATTCTTCGGCACAACACTCCCGGATGTCTGTTGAAACTCCTGGAGTGTGTGGGCCAACGGATGGGTGCGGTTCTTCCGAATTTCTTTGGGCAGCACCCGTCGGTCTATCTCCCAGTTTCGTGGGTCTGCCGACTCGGAGCACATTTCGACAATCACCGCTCACCTTCCACTTCTGAATCACATAGGCCACTGTCGAATTTGGTTAATTCAGCTCGCTAGATATGTCCCTTAAGGATCGGCCATTTCTGTGATACCCGACAATGACACCTTTCTCGAAATCAGATAACTCTGCACTTCGTGGCCTTTTGCATGCGACTAATGCCAATGTTGTTTCCTACACGATATTTAATGGCGCAGGGCGTGACGTATATCAGGATCGCAGATATCGTCATTTGCATGGGTTTCCAAATACTTATTTATAGATAGTGTTTAACAATATATAGAAATGCTTACCCAGATGGGAATTCCATCGGAGAGTTACATGAACCCTTTTTGCGAGGGCAAGGAGCAATCTGAGAAGTGAAAACTTCTCCCTCTCTACTGTCGTCGTAACGCCCCCTCGATAAAATATTCTACAATTCTAGCTCTGATGGAGATGATGATTCTAGTGATTTATGAGTTATTTACTTTACTCTCCACAGCTCCACAAAACTATCATTATTACCCAAGGTATTTATTAAGGAAAATTGCTTTCTCTCTTGAGAAATAAAAGGATTTCAAGTATTGTAAAATGACATGCAATTACTTTCATATTTTTGATGAATCTGCTCTAAATAAACATCTAATTAAATAACAAATCCGTAGCTTCTGTGAATCTCATGCGATTTCGTAAGGTTTAAAGTTAGATTTCATTCAGTTTTGAAAAGATATTGCATTGCCTTTTTATTAAAACTAAGATACATAAAATATTGATTCATAAAATATAAGATATAAGATAAAATATAAGATCTGAATTAAAGCATATCCAAATCATATAATCGCTTTAAAAAATTGAAAATGAAGAATTTCCTTTTTCTTATATTCAATGCAAAGTTGCTCGTTATCGTGCTTTGTTGTAGTTTACTGGGATGAAATGCGACTTCATTTGCAAACTAATTTATACTCATTCATTCGAGTTATCCCCATTTCGATTTTACAGTAGATTACGCGCATCGCGAAAAATAGGTTGCTGAAGAGGCAGAATGTTTTGCTCCTCTCCGATACAGCTGCCTCTCGTCTTATTTTGTCTACAGCAGTCTATCCCAACCTTTTTCGAGTCGCGATCCCCTTCAACGGTTTTCATACATCTCGCGACACCACTCCCTCAATCCACACCCTATATATCTTCATAAATAAGGTCTTTTAAGATATTTGAAAGAAAACACTGAATTGTTAACAATTTTCAATAAACTGTATTTTCAATAATTTAATTGGAACCAAATATTTTATTTAAGAAAAATAAAGTAAATGAAATCATTTTAATGTGATTTTTGCATACCCAGTGTGCCAGCTGTGCTTGCAACTGCATACGTAGTTTCAAAATTCATGGTTGGGTGTTTGATAAAACTAGCCTCATATCATCTTCGACACTCAGTCGATTTCGTACCTTCGTTTTGATGTGGACAAGAGAATCATCCTCTCACAGATACAATGTGGCAAATGGCACCAAAATACGAAAGCAAGTTTGGATACTCGTGGGTAGGATTGATTCATAGCACACCAGACCTGAATGAGCGAATTCTCTCGAAACAAATCACGAGCCGATGAATCATTCTGACTATCCGAAAATTTATCTTGTATTTCATATGGAATACTAATGATGTCTAAAGAAGTACATAATGGGTTTCGTGCAACTGCAGCTTTTTTGAGCTCGGGCAAATACAGTTGTAAATATTTTTCCAGAGATTGAAGGTGCTCTGTAATATCCGACTTTAGATACTCATTGAATTCTTCAGATTCCTCAACAACAATGGACATTTTTTCAAGCATGGCAATGTTTCCTTGGTTCACTTGTCGACGCCAGTTCTGCAATTTCGAAACAAAAGCCCTCGGACTGCAATGGATTTGGATAATATGCATGTCCTTTCCCAGAAGCTTCAGGTTAAAATTATTAAACTGTTCAAAAATATCTGCTTAATACGCAAGTCCCACAGTTCATCACTGAAATGAGACAAAAGCTCGTTCTTGAGCCTCTAAGAACAATTTGATTTCGTCTTTCACCTCATAAACACGATTCAGAACGTTTCCCTTTGATAGCCAGGGTACAGATGTATAAAACAGCAGAACTTCATGATCTACATTTATGTTTTACAAAATTAAGGGCTACGGATTTGACATAATTAACACAATTTTGATTACTGAATCAAGAACCTTTTTCAGAGGGGTTCGTAAAGTTTTGCGGGAAAGCGCATATCTGTGAATGACACAGCCTTTCCTTCAGGAGCAAATTCTTTTATTTTGACATATCAGGAGCTCTATCAGTACAAACGCCACAGACATTTTTCTACTGTAGTCCTCCTATGTACCTCTACTATGTCCTATGTACTTCTACTGTAGTCCTCCTAAAAAAATTTTTTATTTCCGTCATAACATCTTCACTTGTTTTTGTAGTTTCGGGATCGCTACAAAACAGGAACTCTTCTTTGGTGTCCTCTGAATGAATATATCTCACGAGAGCAAGAACTTAAGTCCGTTGATTTATAAACTTGGGAAAGAAAAACAAGGGAGAAACTTTGACTTCGTTCAACACTTGCACTTTCACATCTTCGGACATATCGGAAATGCGTCACTGAATGATGTTCTTGGAAATAGATATTTGTCTCAACTTTGTCTAACTAGATTCCCCAAGAACTAACATTACTGTCTTTACTAAATAGGATTTGATGAGAGTTTTTCCAATCGTGTGGGGCTTTTTATGTTTCTACTTTATAAATGAATTTATAATTCCAAATAATAGTAAAGTTGACACAATATATATGATGCGGCAATATATGCGATGCGATGGGGCAGTATATATGGATTGCGGCAATTGCCATGCAAGTATAAACTGGATAAGTTAATTTTTAAGAAATGGAGAACACTAAAAAAACTTCCTCAGTCAAAGATGTGTAAAATCAAGAACATAATATAACCTCAAGAAAACAAAATTCTTCTACCCTATTGATTCAGAATTATATAAGAGTAAAAATAGAAAAACTCTTACCTAACTAAAATTGCTTTATTTTATTGGGGAAACTACAATAATAATGCCAAAAAGGACAGCACAGACAGATAAAAGACAAACTGGCGTTTAGAATTTGTGCACTGTACGCAGGAAGTAGCCACTATTTTCCTTTACAGCCAAATAAAGGCAGCAGATCTAACGAACTGAGTTTGCGCTTTGAACAAGACCTTTCAAAACGTCACGGCCCTAGAGTTTGATGGTTATTGGGAGATTGCAACCTCTAAGATTGCAGTGAGCGCTACCCAGTTACATATTCAACATTCAATAAAAATTAGTTATGGTTCTATTTTTAGCGCTCTAATGATATAGTATTCTGCTATTCTGTTTCGTTCGAGAGCGTGTGTAAGCGTTGTATGCTTGTGCTGTTAATAAACAGTGTGTTTTTAGCATCGCTACTTATTTCCCGCATTATAACTTAAGCACAGCAGATAATTAATACCAGTTAATTATTCTTCATTATCTCCCGCAACAATGGTAAATAAATATTGAAAATTTTTATCGGTGAAATTCGCTAAACAGTTACTTTAATTAACTAAAGCCTTAGCGACCCCCCAGATAACACTTCGCAACCTCCGGTTGGTAACCACTGGCATACTGTTTATCCAATGTTTATAATATGTAGTTCGGTGATATCGTTATACAAAATCTTCAAACGCACTGCCATATCGCGCTTCGATGCGAGCATTCTTGGTGTATTTGATAAGGGGAATGGAACAGCCCGGTTAAACCGTGAGAAAAAATTTCTACTTCAGCCAAGGAAAATACATAAAAATGAAATTTAAGCTGAGTTCAATAACAACTGCTGATATCCATCATCGTATTTAGTTGAAGGGATCTGGGAAATTTAATTATATCTGGGGGGGGGGGGGGGGGGAATGCGCAACTTAGAACGTATTAAAGACATTGCACTGATGTAGTTAAAATCATAGACTTTATTGTTTGATCTGGGAAAACACTAGTGTGTGCATTTCCTTCAGAAATTTATGAACTCTTACAAGTAAAAAATATTCCTATTATCTAACCAGTTGCTTAATGATATCCAGAATCTTGTTGTAAGAAATTTAAACTATTAACTTATTCATGGCCTTTCAAATTAGAGGGCGTCATGCAAAATAAAAATATTAAGTTAGAATGAAAATATCAAGTTAGAATACGTTATTCCCCCTAAGTTTATTTGTTTGATACCTTTAAAGAGCGAGGCTGCTTTTTAAATAAAAAGCACCTGGAGGTTAAGTAATTAATTATATGTAACGATTTCAAAGTTTTAAATCTGGTACGATTTTTACTAAACAGTGGACATAATAAAAGAAACGAATGGTTTGAAATACTATCAACTAAATGCATGAAAATATTATTCCTGATTAGTAGATCATAAAAAGCATCAATTGTTTTCAAAATTTATTGGTTTGACCATACTTAGGTTCATTAATAGTATCATTTATGCAATTTTTTTCGTTCATATGGCATAAACATTCAAATATATTTACTTTAAAGGGACGATAAAATATCTTGCAAGCAGCTTGCCATACAACAGTACTTCAGTACTTTACAGAAATCAACACTTCATGTTTTATTAATATCGTACTCAAAAATTATATGTTTTTCTCAAATAATTTTATTTCTGTTTAACGTGAAATTAAACTTTCTATTACTTTATCAGAAGGGAACAGCATTGATAATTATTATTAGTATCTTTACTAGAACAAATACAGGGTGTACTAAATCATAAAATTGGTTTTATGCTGGAAATCTGATGAACTTATAAATTAAAAGTTTAAAAAAAAGCTTTCGTGACTCAATATAAATGACTTCTATTAAATAACTATCCTCTAAATTTTAGAACCGTTTTTGTTCCTATTTAATAACCACACCTAAGTTTAGGGCTTAAAGAGTTGGGGCCATTAATCTTTTTTGGATTAAATCGATTGAATTGCAGTAAGAGACAAAAACAGTAAAAGAAATGCAGAAAATGAGCTTTTCCTTACTTGCTTATTTATTTAAAAGTACCTCCGCTTACATTCAAAAAGTTTGTCATGCATGGTATTGAGTTTCCTTTATAAGCACGCAATCGATTTTAGTACTCGTACGTTATTCAGTTTTTCTTGCTGCATTTTATTTAACTTTTTTCTTGAGTTGAAATATTGCATAAATTTCTCGCTTCTTTTATGCGTTAAAAATTCAATAAAAGGTTCAGCACCTATGTCCATATGTTTAATAAAAATTGTTACGCATACCGTAAAAAAAATTCAAAAGCATATTTGTTTCAGTTTTGAATAATCAACGATTTGATGGGATGCTTTATGTCTTCTTCCATAAACAAAGAATGTAAAAAAAAAGCTGTGTTTTGAAAATATTACATTTAATTTTTTTTCTATTTGACTTCATTTCGAGGATATAATAACATTAAGATTAAATATTTTTTTTTTGCCTATAACTATCATGGCCAGATTTTTCAAACATACAAATATTATTCAAACTATTTATGTGTTCTTTATTTAATATCTCGTAAAAAGAGATAAAAAATAAAGAGGTAAAATACGTAATTTTTTATTCATTACCCAAAACAAATTACGTGTGCCTTTCTAAGAGCACATATTATAAACGAAATAAATGCTAAAGTACTGATAAGAACTATCCTATAAATTTAAACGTATAAATACTACAAATGAGGATTTTTAACCCCCAGAATTGAGTGCAATGCGAATGAGGAAAGAGGAGATCAGTTAAACCATGGATTCCCAACGGGGTCCAGGTGGACCCTTTGGGGGTCGATAGAAGTTTAAAAGGGGTCTATAGTATTCCAGGGGTCTATTGGGGGTCGATGATAAATTTTTTTGTTTAAAATTTAATTTAAATTTTAAGGAATGTAATTATTAGATACTAATATCCGTTTTAATATGCATAAATACAGATTTGCATAGAGCAGAGTGATCCATGCATTGTAAAATCGTTTGGTAAAATATATATTTACATTCGTTATGTTAGTTATTGTAACTATACGATAATAAAAATTTTTTGGCCAAACTTTAAAAAAATTGTGTCAATGCATCAAATGCAACCATCACATTAATTGAAATTGAACTTTTGTGCAATTACAATCTGTGTTTCTGAAATCTTGTTTATATTTGTGAAATTAAAAATAAAAATAGTACAAAAAAATAAAACATAAGCCTAATGAACCACTTTTATAGTTTTTGTTCATATTCTTAGTCAAATTGATATCTTTAAGTGTTTTATGTGCAACTATTATTATTATAATTATGTTGTATGCTGTATATTATAGAGAATAATGTGAGTTGGTCGATGAAGAAAATCATTCTTTTAAAAGGGGATCTATGTAGGAAAAAGGTTGAAATGGTTGGAAATCCCTGAGTTAAATGATTCCCTTGTAGAAAAGTGAAAATTACAAATTCACCTACGATCGGCAGGGAAAGTATCATCTCATAGAAACAGAGATTAGATTACCAAACCCTTTTGATTAGCTGTTCTGTCCCTTTAAGTCTTGTTCTAGCTCAATTTATTGTCCATATAAAAACTTTACCACGTTCACCTTGTATTTCTTTTCAACAGAGAAAAAAAAGTCATATATAAATTAAATGTAAAACAGTTATTGTATATATCACTTTTACGGCGAAACAGAACGGAATTTGGGTCAAATATTTGGAAGATATGTCTGAAATAAACTTAAAAGAATATAAAATTTAATTATTTTAAATACAGCCATCTAATATTGAAATATTTTTGTAATTCCCCTAAATTTTATGCATGATAAAATTATTAGAAAAATTAGGCAAAGTTTTTAAATGGAATAAGAATGGGAATACTGTTTCACGTTTGCAAGAAAGTATATTTTCATAAAGATCTATTCAAATGAAGTATTTAGAACACACATACATTATGCTTACACACTTTTCCTAACGGAAGAAAAAAGTAAAGTTTTTTCCAGGTGACCAAAGTTATTTCTTTAGATGAATAGTTATTTCCATACAAAAAGAATGAAAAATAGTCGACATATGGAAAATGATTGGAGAACGGGATCTTTTTATAAAGAAATATAAAGTTTCCCAGATTTACTAAATTGAGATCGTCAGCCTTTGTGATGCGCGAAATTAGACAAGCGAATGCAGATAAAGAGTGAGATGCATCTCAAAATAATATTACATTTAAGGAAATATTTATAAAGTAACAGACATTTGAAAAAAAGAATGTCATTTATTTTTGTTCGGAAACAAAACCACAACATATGATAGCTATATTTATATATGACAACTATATTGTCTGTTCATTTCGCTTTCATGATCTCATTAACCTAAGTAAACAATATACCAAACACAAGACAAATTTGCATGTACTACTTTTTTAATGCTTTCAAAGAGAATCAAAAATTGTTTTAAAAATTTGGAAATACAGTACCTTCGTGAGAATATAACTTCTTAGAGTGTCAGACTAAGAGACACTTAAGTTGGAGTATCAGTTTAAGGAAACACATCAAACTGAGGTATGTTTTATATATATATATATATATATATATATATATATATATATATATATATATATATATATATATATATATATATATATTTATTTATATATATTTATTTATTTATTTATATATATATACTTATTTATATTTATATATATATATATGGAAGATAAGAAAGGATTAGAGAAGGGATATTAGTGCACCACGAATGTTTGTGACCTTCCCCTGCAAGCAGAACAAAATGAAAAAATTTATAAATCTAAAGTTAAATAAATTGATCTAGGGAAAAGAACCTTAACGCAACGTGAGATGTAAAAGCGACTTATGCGCGTAACTAAATACTAAATACAAACGAACACGAAAACACTCAACTACTTAACGCTTAATCCTCCTTAACATCAATCACAACCTTGTAATAACCCTGGAAATAAAGCGTATGGAAGACATGCCTACGCAAAACCGTCACGAAAGTGAAATTCTGGGTAAACAAGCTGATTAACACTCATCTTGTTTCCTAATTCGAGAGTTAAAAAGGAAAATCAGGCGTACAGAAGAAGTGGCATCATTCCTTATCTCATAGGCTTGAGGTTTTCAATTGATGATAAATGCATCTTTTTAGTTAAAGATAATAAATAAATAAATAAATAAACAATTAGAAAAATAAAAATATGGGAAATTGGGATGTTCTCAACACCTAAATTAGAATCAACACCTTCATGAAAGTCACGTTTTATAAGAGTGACGTTTTTAAAAGTGATACAAACATGGCTTGTTACCGTAAGTAACTTAAAATTACCATATGTACTTAGCCTCTCTATAGTGGGAGTTATCCTTAGTTATGATATAGATATATATATTCAAATCGCTGGCAAAAGATAATTGTTCACAGGCCTGTTGTATCGGGTTGTAAAAATATTCAAATTGAAGTGGCTACGATATCTATCTCTCTATCTATCTATCTAGATAAATGATGATAGACAGACAGATATATTGATAGATAATAGATAGATAAATAGAGAGATAGAAAGGAAGTTATTGAACCAGAATGTAGAACACTGTATCGAGAATATGTGTTTCATAAGTATCTACCTGATTATTTATTAATATACATCTTCATGCTATTTTCGTTTAATTAAATTTCCTAAATTATACTTAAATTATAATTCTTAAATTTTATTGGAATTAAATTATATTTTGTATATTATCTTTAATGTAAATTATTGCGCAAATTCTACATTTAACGTTATAAAACATCATCGTATCTTCCGAATTTTCGACTTCTGTTTTTATTTATACTGCTGTCAGTGCTAGCCCCAAATAAGATTACTTTACACTGCAAAAGAAAGTAGAAAAAGAATGTCAATGAAAAACAGGTGCATACCTTACTCCATTAAACCGAGAATTTACGAGTAAGTAGCAACATTTTTCATCATTCGCATTCCCTCAGCAATAGCAATTAACATTATTCTTGAGTTGTTTTTAATTTTCTTTACATCACGTTATGTAATTTATTAAGGTAGCTGAGTAACTTCTTTGCTTGATTATAAATCTTGTTAAGTTATAATCAATACTTACATCAATATTTTTGCTATAAATTCCCTTAGCTGTATGATCTAAAATTAATTCGCTGCTATCAGTACAAAGAATTTCCCAATTCCTTAAATCCTTTAATGTTTAAACATGTATCACAAATAAGGATCATATAAAACCATAATATCAGGGAATCAAATATGTCACGATTGCTCTTTTGACCCTCATAAACGGTCCAGTTTATATTGTCTTGCCTCTTTTACCTACTCAAAATTTTCACATAATTTGCATTTTTTATATCTCATAACTCCATTTCTTATAAAACAGGAAGGTAAAGATAAATTATGAGGGTTACTGAAATAAGATATACAGTACACACTAAAATTTTATATACTTTGATTTTATAGCAATTAATATTATAATTTCAGAAATCTTTTTTACTAATTTTACAATTTTACTACAGTAAGATATAGTAGCAATTGCAACGTATTTTTATTACATCTGAAACCTTTTATATTGTAATGAATCTGTATTGAAACGATTACAATTACATGACAAAATCGATGGAGCCTTAGCCCTGTATTTTTAACTCTTTTTGGTTCTTAACAACTCCAGCATTCTGATTTAACAGACGGTAAAAAGTAATACTTTTTGACTTAGAATAGAAAAAGAGTTTGACTCCTACAACAAGCATTAAGTCAATAATGTTACTTTAAAACAAAATCTATAACACTGTTTTTAATATTATATAAATGTACTTTTCATTTGTCTGTTAGTAAAAAAATATGTTATTTCTCTGTTTTTATCCATTATGATTTCTGCAAAATTTTTATCATGCGTATCTACGCTGGTTGGCCAAGTGTGTAGATCACAAAAGAGTACAGCATGCAAGCAGAGCTTTCTAGTTTGAAATCAACATAGGTAGCCCATCCATTAGCGCCCTTTACACGTACGCTCTTTCCCGCGTGAAACCACAATCCCGCGCTATTGAGTGCACGTGTGAATGTGTCGAGAGGAAGGGAAAGCTGCTTTGGAGTGTACTGCAAGTTTTCCCGCGCGCAATCCCGTACGCTCCAAGCACTCGCGAAAGAGAGTACGTGTAAAGGGCGCTAATAACGTCGCTTTGTGAAAATTAATTTGGACCAATCCTGAATAAAATTTCACAAGAAATAAACACCTATGGGTTATTAACACACAACCCATGGAAAATAATTTTCTGGATATCAAGCTACTCCTATAATAAGGTGGAATTTGCTATAAAGAAGCTAAAAAATATATAAAACAACGACCTGATTTAATACCAGAATATTTGAAACGTACTGGAAAGAAAATTGACAAAACTCATATCCGATTTTATATTTTCAATGTGAACAGATAAAATTCTACCTTAAATTTCAATATAAATAATTGATTAAAACTCATGTAAAGAATTACAAATTAGAAAGATTTATAATATATTTTGAGCTTAGAGTAATTTGAGGACGTTACTAAAAACCTCATACACATTTGAAATCAATAGAGGAAATCTTAAATATAATTCTACATCCTCACCTTACAGCTGGCAATAATATTAAAACCTACAGAATCTAACGCATGACTAACGATAATCATTTCGATGTATTATACTTCAGAAGGATAACGCACGCAAAAGCCTTTTACAAACTGAGAATATTTTTCTAAGTTTGTGATAAACCACGACACTAATTCGAGGGTACTATATAAAAAATTCATATTATATACCACCAATTTCTTTTGCCTTTGTATATCTATATATAGTATGAACTCGATATTTTGCAAGCGATAAAACTCAACTCCTCGAGAAGGGAAGACAATATATATCAATATTTCAATAAATGTTAATTGCATAAAAATTCTATAACATACATCTCGTAAAATTATTACAAAAATTATAACTTAGAAAGTATCAAATTATATAATCCAGTGGTGTGCAAACTTAATTCGGTCGTGACCCACTTTCTTTAAATTAAAAAAAAAATCACTCAACCCCCAACGAAATTTTTTTGTTAATAGTAAATTTTAAAATAAAAAGGAAAACGTTAACGAAAAATAGATAAAAGAAATAAGCAAATTTATTCAACAAACTATTTTAAAAATCGACGAACTGTCAATTTTGGGTATAATTTACTTTGCATAATAACAATTAAAAAAAATGTCTGGCTTACCTTTTGCACTTGTTTATGGCTAATTTCATGAGACTAAAGCTTCATATTTAAATATTAATGTGTATTTGTATTTCATTTAGATAAATAGTAACAAAAATTAAAATTTAAAAAGCATGATTTAAAAATTATTAGCATATTTATAACAAGCTTTTAAATTAAATTCAATACGATGTAAATTTTCTTCAAACCATCAGTAACCCCTCCAGTTATTTTCGCGACACTTCCATGGGTCGCAACAAACGGGTTGGGCACCACTGATGTAATCAATTACGAATTGTTAATAAACTGATTCTTTGGTAATTTAACAAACCATTCAAGTTCTTGTTTAATTTGGCAAAATGTGTTCTTTCATAAACGGATCCATTACTTATGAAAGTATGTTCCTTTTGTTACCTGAACAACTTAAAAGCTATGAATCCTGTTTCATAAGCTGACCAAAAAGTAAGTATATCTTAAGTAGTATTGACCCAATTTATTAATGTCAAGGATATTCAATACTCAGTAGTTTGATCTCTAGGGATATCTGTTAAATATTAAAATATGAAACTGGAAATATTTGCAAGAAAAATTTCATTGAATTTACGTTTGTCATAAATTTTACATATTAATAGCATTACTCACTAAATCCTGAATTAAGTTTTGATGGTTATCCAGCACCAAAACTAGCATGAAGTCATACACCGCATTAAATAGAACTATATTTCTAAAGCGCAATATATTCTCTTCAGAATAACTTTGATTTATTGTTTTAAAAATTTAGTTAATCTTCTTAATGATACTAATAGACTAATCTTGTTAATGACGCTATGCGAATAGAGCTAGTGGATCGGTAGAACTTTTTCCTTTTTGTGGTTGGAAATGCTTTCAAAGTAATTGGTCGCCATGATTATTTTTTTTAAATATAAATAAATTTTTTTATTTCTTTATAAGGTAATATTTTTATAGCGATTAATCATCGCTTTAATGGAACTGCTTTCGGATTTTTGTACTTCAAATCAAAAATAATGAATGCAGATTATGTAAAATAGAAATAACCTAGTGACCTAAAGACGAAGTTACCTAGTGACAAATATTAAATTTATTATTCTACAGAGGGCAAATCGAGAAATGTTTCATTCCGAAATAAACAGACTTCAAGTACAGATGTAGAGCAGAGGACACATAAACAAACAGTATAAAGGAAATGAATCTCGCAATGTAATCATCGGAGAAATATACTGTTTGCACTTTTTGATTCAAAAATCTCGATCGTATGAGCAAAAAAAAAAAAAAAAAAAAAAATCTATGTGGGCTCTACTTGAGAACTTTGTTTTGGACATAAGACAAATTTTGGTTCTTCCTTATTTTCTCTCCCACCCACACACACCAATCAGAAAAATCAGAATCAGTTTATCACATGTCTTCATTTCTAGTAAATGCATTTCTCATTAATTTTATTTTATTTTATTTAGCATTGATTTGTACTAATCATTCGCATATTAAATGATTCAATAACTTATTTGAAAAAAGTTTTATTAATTGGAGTATTCTAGTATTTTAGAGCAATTAAATGAAATATTAAAAATACATTACAGTATTTTTTAACTCTTTAAGTTGATAAATTACTTAACAAAAGAATAAGTAAATATTATCCTTTTTATGTTAAAAAAAGTCACATAATTCAAGTTCATTTGTTTGAGAATACCTTGTCAGCAAACAATGTTATTCCTCATTAAAGAACATCGATAGAGAAAACTCATTTTACTATTAGACTGAGACACAAATTAATAAACGTAGGCGACCAGATGTTTACATACATTGTGAGGCACAAATGACACATGAGTTAAAAAAAAATGGGCAGCATATATTATTCTTCATGTATCACAAATGATCCTATTAGTTTGTTATCAATGTTTTACTCAGCTTTGTCAACGCAACTGAAAACCATGTAATAAAGCCATACATACAGTAAAATACATAGACCTTATACATAATTATGTAAAAACTGTGTATTATTACTTCCAATTACTGACACTCAGTATTGGATTAGAAAAGCCCAGGAGTATCAAACATTTTTTTATACAACAGATATCTGCTTTTACCAACATTTACCTGCGAAAGCCAGGACTGGAGCGTTAATTGTCATTAATAAAGTTATATTAAGAAAGTCATATACTGGTTTCTTTTCAGCTTAAGAAGAGTACGGGAATGGGATGTTTCTTGTGGACAAATTACTGATTCAGAAGATTTCAGTACTTATTTTTATAACTGCGCGTAAAATGGTTCAAAAATATTTATAATTAACATAAAAATATTTTAGGAATAAACTGACTTTAAACTGTCCACCAGTCATAATTTTCTCGACTTACATTTAGTACAGAAGTTACATTTTACTGAAATTTGTTTTAATAGTGAATCATGAAACTAAAACAAAACAATGTTTTATCAGAAATGAAAAAAGAAACGCAAACTAATCTCCAATTTTGCAAAAAAGTTAGTAAATTAATGTTTTAGTTTCTCGAATGACCAACACATATCTCAAGCTTAAACACTTTATTTACCAATGAAAACTAAGAGACACTAACAGTAGCTCAATGTTTACAAATTGTATTTTATTGACTAAATGTTTCATAGAAGATTTTTTAGTTTTTATGTTTCTTATATAAAATTTCCAAAAATACTTGAACTATCGAGAAGTGCCCTCAGGATTAAAAAAATATTTGGAATCTCTTAAATCTATTTCTCTTCTATGAAACTTTCTCTAGAGATAAAATTTCATGCAATCTCATCATTTCATCTACAAAAGTTACAATCCCAAAATCATTTTCTTATTGTGCTTTTGAATTGCACGAAACACAAATATATTAAGAAAAGCTAAAATTATCATTCAGTTTACAGTAAAATCAATGTGGCAGTAATATCGTTAAAAGGTAAGGAAAACTAGACGTTTAAGTCTTTTCGAAAAATTTTTAAGTCTTAATATCAAATTTTCGTGAGCATCTGATGGAGAAGCAATATATAAAACTATCAGTTTTTAGTTCAATAAAGTAATTATCAAATGGCATCCCCTAATGTCTTGATGCTTAATTAATGATTAATGCCTTTACAGTTGTTAATATTTATCATGTATGATGTACAGTAAAAATCAAATTATTTGAAAACCCCTGAAGTATTTTGGTGATGACATCCCAATCAGAAAATTTAAAAAAACTGCCTCTTTTTATGCTTATTACAACATTTCTTCTTTACTGTTCATGCGTACCTTCCCGAACAAATGTACTTCAAGTATATTTGTACGAGAATGTAATTTTCTATGAATTGACATCCTTAAAAAGATGTATAAAATTCTTTGCTTGGCCTCCCTATGAAATTTTAAATCGAACTTCATTCTTCGATTTCCATTAAATTTTTTTCAAGATTTTTCATTTAGATCAAAAATTCTGAAACTATTGTCCATTAAGAAAAGCTATCCCAAGAAAAAAAAATTGTTTCAAACCCAAAGTATCATAAAGGAAATTTTTATAAATCTATAGGAAAAATTATTGAGAAAGTTTTTCCCATGCTCGAAAGTGAAAACACGCAAATGGAGGGGTTAGTTCGAGCGATATCATAAAGTAAACATAACAGGCTTTAAAATTTGAATTTTTTAACGTAGGATTACGTTCCTCAATAACGGTCCCCCGGAAAGCAAAATTTCAGCGTCGTCGCGAGTTATAATTTTGGCAGCGCGCCAAACTCAGTCGCTCGGGCAAACATTTAACGCTTAAACAAAAAAGTACCAAAATAGTGAGGTGACAAAGAGGTAAGCAGCGATAAGTAATCCTACGTTAAGGCTGCTATGTACTAAGAAAAAATCGTATTTCCCTTTTCCTCTTCTTGCAGACTCTTGTGGTGGGAGGAGTCCAGTTGACAATTCGAGAATTCAACCCCCCTTAGGATTGACATTTGGAGGGATTGTAATGGCTCTCTCTATATAGGTTTCTTTTATTTAAAATATATTTTTGTCAACTAATTACAGGTACATAAATGCTGATAATCAAATAAAATTGGTATTGTCAGATAGACTGAACTTTTCTGCAAAGCGCTACAGGATTCATTTTATAATTTCCGTCCACCGAAGAAATTTATCAGCATTTAAAACACACTATACCAGATTTTTCCCCGAATAATTTAAATTTAAAAATATTAATTGCATTTAAAAAAAACGAAAAATGTGCACATATGTAAAATTTCTTTCTCTATGACGGAGTACAATTTTTTTAAAAAAATCTTTGAATCCAAGTCGGCAATCCGTGAACAAATTTTCTCCATAGGTTAACATTGAGGTGAGCGAATCCAATGGGGTTAGTACATAGCAGCCTTAATAACCCGCGGTAGTTTCATTAAAAGAGACTACCTGAATTTTTTTTAAGGAAAAATTTCAAAGAGTTCCAAGTATTTTTATACGCATAAAAATCGTCATATTTAGACACGTTTTAGAAGAAAAATCATCGCGAGGTGTGCGTGAAAGAAAAGAAAATTCTCCTGGACCGCATTAAACAAGGTTACATAGCAGTTTCTGAATGATTAATTATTTAGTAAATATATTTTGTAGTTGTTCGTGAGTTAGTGCTTGATAGTGTGAGAAACGACGCCGTTCTTAACACGAAACCTCCAATGTCATGCTCAAGCAGTTTCACTAAGAAAACAACCATGTTGAGGTAGAGTCCTGACTCGCATTAAAACACAGATGCATGGAGCTTAAGTGAAGCGGAAATATTTTTACTGTGAATGAAGACGATGCTGCTAGTGAAGAACAACATGAGAACAGACTGAGAAGGAAGACTGCATACACTGAGGCGAGAAAAAGCAGCGAGGAAATGTTTAATAAGATGAGGATGCAAAATGCTATTGCTGTGAGTTTAAAAAAAAATTGGTGGTACTAGCCTGCCTCGAAATGATGTTAAAATGAGTAGGAAAAAAGTCACTTCATAGACTAAAAACATATAAAGATCTTGCGTATACATAAGTCAAAGTAAGAAATGTTTTCATAACTCCCCCCCCCCTTCCCTTTTCAATACGAGTATTATTCTTCCACATAAATGATATATTTTGAGGCGTTTTATTATGTCTATTTTTTAATTCGGATTGTGCAGATTTTGATTTTAGATGATGTGTTGATATCAGATAATGTACTCACTTCCAAGAAACTCGTGCATCTAGTATACTTTACTTTTTATAAGTTTTATAACTGAATTTCCATTAAACTGCTATTGCTTATATATACCATATCGGTTTTTCAGTGTTGCTGTGGCCTTGAATTTGCAAAGAAAGAAACCTGTGATCAATTTTCAGTTTGAGGACATGACATTTAACATTGGAAATAAAACTTTGTTCAGTGGGTTTTATGATACAGAACACCTGAGCAAAAAGGAATTCTAAAATTCCCTTCCGAGTCAGTCAGATCGACCAAAAAAAAAAAAGTATACGAAAGAGAGACATAAAGGTTATAATAAAGTGTGTAGAATTTCTACATGTAACAACCGAAATTTTGCCAATACTGGGCTGTTAAACAAGCAGAGGGAAATATTTTTTTTTCAAATTGCAATTATGCAGTCGCGAGAAATATGGAGTTCATTATGTTATAAAAGAACATAATTATATTGTTTCAGAAAATTTCTAAGAAATAGACTGATATAAAATCTCAAATTTTTCAAGGATCTTAAATACATAAAGTTCCTTGGATATTTGTTTCAAGCGTCAAGTAGATTTTCAAAACGTTCTCAATCCACATATTTAAAGGCATCTGGGTGTGCCTTTATGTTATCATTTTGACAAATTCTTTTCTTAATGTCTAGAGCAGCGTTTCCCAACCTTTTTCAAGTCGTGACCTCCTTCCATGGTTTCCAAGCATCCTGCGACACCCCCTCCCCCCCCCCTGCATATTTTCTTTCAAAAAGCCTTTTAAGTTATGGAGAAAAACACTAAAATGCATTTCCTGCAATTTAATTCTAACTAAATGTTTAATTTTAAAAAAGGGAAATTTGTTCTGAAACAATATAATTATGAAGCACATAATCATATTGTTTCAGAAAAATTTCTAAGAAATAGACTGGTATAAAATCTCAAATTGTTCAAGGATCTTAAATACATAAAATTCCTTGGATATTTGTTTCAAGCGTCAGTAGATTTTCAAAACGTTCTCAATCCACATCTTTAAAGGCATCTGGGTGTGCCTTTATGTTATCATTTTGACAAATTCTTTTCTTAATGTCTAGAGCAGCGTTTCCCAACCTTTTTCAAGTCGCGACCTCCTTCCATGGTTTCCAAGCATCCTGCGACACACCCCTCCCCTCCCCCTGCATATTTTCTTTCAAAAAGCCTTTTAAGTTATGGAGGAAAACACTAAAATGCATTTCCTGCAATTTAACTAAATGTTTAATTTTAAAAAGGGGAAATTTGTGAGAAATTAGTAAAAAATGGGGGCCATTAAGAAACATCCCTCAGTCAAAGGTGTGTA
This sequence comes from Dolomedes plantarius, assembly GCA_907164885.2. Lineage (NCBI taxonomy): Eukaryota > Metazoa > Arthropoda > Arachnida > Araneae > Dolomedidae > Dolomedes > Dolomedes plantarius. The sequence goes on along the minus strand of OU015494.1, from coordinate 156,300,508 downwards.
AAAGCAAGCACATAATAGAATCGCAATAAAAATAGTGCACCTACCGTATTGATTCAAAATTTTAAAACTCTCCCCTAAATAAAAAATTTCTTTATTCTGTTGGGGAAAACTACGACAGTATTGCCAAAAGTGTAAAACATAAAACCTTTTTATTGAAATATTTCAAACCATTTGTTTCTATTTAGAGTCTTAAATGCTTTTAAAATATTACTCAAATCCACACCGAGAAATACATATCTTTTATAAATACGATTTCAGAGCAACACTTTTCTCAAAAGATGGTTCATGCTTAAATTGTTTTTCTTTGTTTATCTACAAAACGCAAACTTCGAAAAAATATCGTAAAACGGTACACAAACAACCGTTTTAAAGTTTTACATGTTCTGTAATAGTATTTGGAGGCAGTGCCCATTCTGGAAACAATCATATTACCCTGAAAATCGAAAATCGATATTTGGAAGATTGAAAGCTTTTCCATTTTGGAAGAGAAAGAAAGATAAGTACGTACAGTATCGTTAGAGTTATGTGGGTCTGAGAACATACGAGTGATACGGGAGGAATTCTTGTCTTCAAAAGAAGAATCTCTTTATTTTGTCACATTTTTCTGATAGAAGGAATTTTACGAAAGATACATTTTATTAATAATTTGCCTTTCACAAAAATGCGTAAGGCTGAAATTATGAGAATTTTAAGTGTCGTTTAGTTTTATAGATTAGATTGAATTTATCACGTATACTAAAAGACTGGATACATATTAACCCCTTAACGATTGCATAATTTTCAAGAAAACGGAAATAAAAGTGCCAATTTTTTCCGGAGGATTCCATTTATTTCTTGATCTGCCACATCTAGTTTTGAAAAAACCATCCCGAATTATAAATAGTCTGGTGCTGCCATCTGGTATGTAAAATAAGAAATTAAAAATTTTCAGGTTAAATGTAATGGATTGTTTTAATCATTTTGGTGCGTTACTTTTAAACACTCCTGCCCGGAAATATCACGGGCACGAGAAATAGAAGGCGAAACCTCACGCCGTAATTTTGACGGGAGCAAGAAGGAAGGGGTTAAAAGACTTGGCATCAAAATTGGTTAATGCATTGATTGAGACCCTGAACTTAAAAGACAACATGGAAACAACTTGGAAGTGCTAAATAAAGTAACAGAGCAGAAGAGATAAAGATCGTGGTATATTAAGCAAAACAGCAATGAACGAACACGTTGGACGTTTTAAAATTAGAAAGTATGGAGTAAGCTGCCCACTGTGTTCGAGCCTGGTCCAGCAGTTGTTGCTTACGTAGATTCGACAACCGAAATTCGTATGAAGATCTAATTTTCCGTTTAAAATTTCATACTTTGTTTTGATAAAATATTTTTAGGATCAAAATGTGTCCACATTCTAACAACTGAACAGTATAGTTGTTATATTAAGAACCACAATGTATATCAATAGAATACTTAACGATGTAAGCAGGAAAGTTATCTGATTTAAGATTTTTAAAAACCGGATGACATCATCAAATGCTTGCATTTTTTTTCTCCATAACAAATTCAATCAAAATGTAAGAAAGTAATGGAAACAATGTATGTAAACAACGTACCCAAACAATAGATGGAAGTAATAGAAACAATGTATGTCAAACAATGTATGTACATTTATTTACACTATAACACTAAAAATTCGTGCTTTAGAAAAATACCTCGAAAAATAGTTTTTTTTATTGATATGCATTTTTTAATTAGTGTTTTTTCGATTAAATAGACTGATTTTTCCGTAAAATTATATTTAAATTTCGTGTTTCTTATGAGATAAATATAGAATTTATGAAAAAATATAACTTCATTTCTTTTAGTTTCTCATAACCGTATTTTGAGTACCTAAATTAATTGCAGCAGCAGATAGGTTTTATCAACCTTACTTCAAATTGGTTTTATGAATCGATTGTTGAATTTATACCATAGCATCTAATAATTCCAAGATTTCAAAAAGCAAAACAAAGGAAGATGAATTTAATATTAACACATTTATAACTAACTAATCTAATAATATGGATTTATCCCTTCAAAAGTGAACCAAAAAAGTAATGGAAATGGCATTTAAAATTAAAAATACCTTTAAGAAAAGTAAGTGAATGATGAAAAGTACACACAATAGGCAGCATCCAAATATCTGTTACACATGTCCAACGTATAATGAAACTTTATCTGATCACAAACTACTGGAAGCTTTTGAGAAGATACTTAGCTTCCTTTATAGAAACACCCTACGAACACAAAAAAAAAACTAATAACGCAATAGACTTTTGAAGGGAATTTTTATGCATTTCTGGCAAAAAGGAACGCAATGACTAGAACCACTCCTTTTTAACAAAAGTACCATGAAACGGAAAAATGTATTCTAGTGAGTCAAAATATTATTAGACTACATGAAGGAAATTTGGTGGGTTATGCTTTTAAAGCGATACCAATTTATGCTGTTATGCTCATGCTACAGAGAAATATATTTTGTGCCTCAGATCAAACTATGTGTTGCAAGATATGCTTAGACAAGATATTATAAGACGAGTTTTTACTTAATAGGACAACTAATGAAAACCCAAGGACAAAATGAAATAAAATACTTCTTAAAAGATTTATTACAAAAAGATCAATTGACATAAATTTGCAAGAAAATTGTTTTAAATAAAAATTTCGATTCATCTATCCATCCATACACTCATTCATTCATTTAAGTATTTTTTCATTCCTTCATTCATTTATTTAGAATACACACACCTTACAATAACATAGTTAGAACTAGGAAATGAAAAATTATCATAACCTACGTATTAAAAATTTGCTTCATAATGCATTTAAGTAGAATTAATTATAAAAAGCAAATATATATTAAAATAGAGGAAAAAATTATGCTAAAACTACAAGTGAGCGTAAAAGTTTCTCTTATTATTCTGTTATATATCCTTAAATATCCATTAATGGACGGACTAAAGGAATACAGTTGACAGATTAGCAATTGACCATTTTAAGGGAAAACTCTATTTGTACGACTATTTTTGGAGACGTGCAGGAAGTAGTGTAACTGAACTTATAAAAGTATAAGAATTCGAAGACAGTAAAAAAAGTTAAATGTATTGTCGAAAAGAATGACTACGTAGACTAAGAAACGTGTATTGCAATTTATTAATGTTGCAAGCACGGGATTAAATGATTATAAATACAAACTAGTAGCTGAAACATCGATAGAAAGATAGATACCAAACTTTAAATGTAATCTACAAATTTCTGCTATGCCTTAACCAAATACCCTTTCACCCTTCAAAATTTGATTCTGGAATATACCATGTATCGAAATCCAAATATCGGGAACTATATTGTTTAGCAACACCATACTTTCTTCAGCTGAAAATCCATCAAAACAAAGCTGATATATTAAATATTTATCATGAAAGTTAACATTTTATAGTTTGAAAGATCAGTAGTATATTTTTCATAGATTCTCAGATATGTTAATGTGTTACGGTAGACTATTTTAATTATCAACAAAATATTTATAATGTAACCTTCACAACCTTTACTATTTCATTTATTTTCCTATTTCTTTACGTTTAACAGTATTAATATACATCAACAGCTGTATATAAAGTAATCGGCTCACTAAATCAAAAGGACGCAATGAATCCAAAAGCTTTTGAATACATGGTAATACCTGAGAGTATTTCATACGTCAGATTAACTGCAGTAAGATGCAGACAATATTTCCTCTGGCATAAGAGCCTGGTGGACAAATCTTTCATCACCCTCTAGACGATCAATAGATCAATTCGTCCAATATTTTGGTTTGTCCTTATTTCGATTCCTTTTTCCACACAGGTTTCCTACGGCGCCGATTGCAGACGTAATAATCGCTTTGGGTGCTAGCCGTTTTTATTACAGATTTTTTTTTTCTGAATTAAACTGTATGCTATCAGTTTTGAGATTCTTTTTGACACGTGTTGTACAACTCAAGAGAACATAAAGGGAAGCATTTACTTATAATATTATTGGACCGTTGATAAATAAGCGAGAATAAGTTTTAAAAAAATATATAGGCAAATGCCTTCATTATTTTTTAGGAAGTGCTTTTTGTGAAAAAATAGGAATTTTTACGAAAGTTGGGGAAATTGTTTCAAAGTAAAGAATTTTTTTATATAAAAGGGAGGGGGGATTTATTTTAAAATAGGATTTTTAAAAACAGTTTTAAAAATATGAAATCTGGACAGAGGCTGTACTGAAGATATATAAGTATATACAGTCAAACCTCGCTAACTCGAACCTCGATTTCGCGAATTTTTCGATATCTCGAAGAAAAAAAAATTCCCTTCAAATTTCCTATACACTCAATGTTAAAAAATCCTTGATTTGACGAATTTTTTTGGCTCATCCCTCGATAACTTGAATTTTTTCCATAAATGGAGAAGAAAAAGTTTTCTAAAAGTAAAAAAATAATATAAAAAAATAATATAGAAATTTCCAAAGAATAGAACATCTATTCAAAATTTACAGTGGTAAAACCCTACATGAACTTTAAAATGGAGGGGTATATACACGGAAGATAAAACAATGCAATCACAACTTCTCTTTGACCCCCCACGATGGGAGTTGAAACACTTGTTTATTGTTTCCTTATGTCTTTTCAGTCAGTTGCCATGCATATGCAGTGACCATTCATCCTTTCTTTCATTTTTTTGTCCCTTTATTCTTCAAGGTTACTTTCTAGAGGGGTTGGGGTGGTTTTAACGAAACAGGAAATAAAGGCATGAAAAAAAATGAGTGGGTTCCAAGAAGATTTGTAGAATTTCTTATCATTCCAACAAGGTGTGAAAGAAAAAACTGCACGTGTAAATGCATGCCTGGGCTGTTTCGCATTCAAGCTAGTGCCCCTCCTTTAAAGGCTAAAAAGTTTCCTTTCTCATTATCTTGGTTACTGCAGAAAACATAGAAATCGTTCGAAAAGAACATTCGGAGAAGGTGATATCTTCTGCGAGTCGTCTGTTCAAAATGGCTAACAAACGAAAATTGAATACGCTTATTATTGAAGTGAAGAAGTAAATTATCGATGACGTTGAAAAAAGTTTGAAAAAGGAAATTGCAAATGAGTTTGGGATTCCAGGCAGCACGTTGTCAACAATTTTAAAGAATAAAGCAATTATCCTAGAAAAATTCAATGACGGCTTAGGCAAGCTAAAGAAGCTCAAAACCATTGAATTTCCCCATATGGAGAAGTGCCTATTAATGTGGATTACGCATTGTAGAACTCAAAACATCCCCCTAGATGGACTTTTAATCAAAGATAAAGCTGAATCTTTTGCAAAAGAATTAGGTTATTTAAATTTCAAAGGCAGTAATGGTTTGAAAATTTGAAAAACGAAATAACATTACAATTTTGAAAATGTGTGGTGAAATTACTAGCGTAGATGAGGAAGTTTGTGTAGAATTTAGAAAGAAAGTAAGCTTGATACTGAAAGATTACGACGAAAAAGATGTGTTCAAGGCGGATGAAGCAGGACTTTTTTTAAATGCACTCCAGACAAAACCATGTATGTAAAGGGTGAAGCATGTCATGGAGGGAAGAGGAGAAAAGAGCGCTTAACTTTATTGTTTTGCGTGAATATGAATGGAACAGAGAAGTTAAAACCGTTAATAATAGGGAAATCGAAAAAAAAGCGGGATAAAATCTGTTCCTTTGGATTGCGAAGCTAACCGAAAATCTTGGATGACATCTAACCTTTTTGAAAAATTGCTTTTATTCAATAATTGTAAGGGGCACAGTAACATACCTAGAGTGGAAAACAAGAATTGAATCCCTCCCCCAGAATACTACATCAAAACTTCAACCACTTGACCAGGGCATCATCCGAAGTTTCAAAGTCAAGTATCGTCATCAAGTGGTTAAAAAAATGCTGTCCGAAATTAAATAAGGTGTTTCACCATCTGGTATAAATATTCTACATGCTATGCGAATGGAAGACAAAGCTTGGAACATTGTGTCTTCCTCTACGATAATGAATAACTTTAAAAAGGCTTGATTCATAAAAGACCACGAAAGCACTCAGATAATTAACATCTACCATCCTGCTGAAAACTGCGCCGAAAGTGATTGAAGCCGATTAACCAAACTCATGGACCTCGATAACATGGAATTCAATGAGTCTTTCGGCGTAGCTGATGTAGTAATAGTGTGTGGTCAGTGGGAGGACAATGACATCATCGGTCAGACGAAAGCTTCTTGTGTATTATCAGGAGAAGAGGAGGAAGAAATCTGCCATTTGCCACTAAATGTAACAAACTAAGAAGCACTATTTGCAGCGGACGTTTGAGGACACATGTAAAGCCATTGTCTACTTAGAAAGTGTAATTGATAAAATTTCATACTTTCCTCTGAAGCAAACAATTGGATCTTTTTTCAAATAATTTTGTAAATAGTGTTTATTAAAATAAAAAATGGATTACTTTTTAAAAAGGTATGTAAAAAAGCTTTTTTTCTCTATTCTACTACTGATAATATGTGATTTTTCGATAATTCGAATTTTCGATATTTCGAATTTTTTTGTCTCTCCCTTCAAGTTCGAGATATCGAGGTTTGACTGTATATATATATATATATATATATTATATATATATTATGGTGGTTCGAAAAAAACTTTTTTTTTTATTTCAGATCGCTAGAGTGCAGAAAAGTTGCCATTGGTATAGACGTTAAAAAAGCACCAATTATTATTTTTTTATTAATTTGTCTTCCGGTCGCGCAATGCCATCAAACTTAGCAAAAAATTGTGAAAAACCTTAATTTTTCATAATTTTTTTAAGCACGCCAGATGGTTTTAATTGCGTCCTTATACCATGAATTAACTACTAAAAGTGTGTAAAATCAATATATTGGCACTTATTATACATTTGTTTCATATCTTCCGGTCGCGCAATATAGTACAAAATGAGTAAAATTAGTAGTTTTTGCAAAATTTCAAAGTTTGACTGTTTAGTACATTTTAATCATACGACTTTTAGAGATGCTATAGTTTAATTCTATTAGAATATTATATTGAAAATCCAAGCATATAAGATAAACTTTGATATTCAAGTGGAATTTGGTCGCGCAGCTTCGTCAAAAACAGCAGAGAAGCCTACCTGGACAGAGAGGCGAGGTGTACGTGACGAATACCAGCGATGCGCTCGCAGCCGGTAGCAGCCATTATCGTTGTCTGCACAATTTTGTTGTTTGACAATGTTTCCTTTCAGATAATTTAGAAATTTTCTAATAGTAAATATTTGGTAATTTTTTTGTTTCAATATTCAATTGTTGGTGAGCTCTTCGCTCATTTTGTTTACAAAACGACCCAGAACTCACCACGGGGAGGTGGCTGCACTTCGAGTTCCACCCACACCCTACCCAACCAACCATCCAATGTAGGGTGTGTTATTTACAATATGTACAAATTTATTTCGCTTTCTCTCTCTTTATGTTTCCTTTCTAGTCTTTATCTATCGATAAACATCGAAATTTGTATGTGTGTGAAAAAGTTGGCATCGCTAAGCGTGACAGTAATGTGGTTCTAATATAGCCGTCTCTGGAACTGTGTCCACACACATTACTTGAAGCTTCGGTCACTAGCTTAACGCATCTTTCAACTGCCTGTGTATGGCATGGGAAAGCATCTATAATTATAACAGGCGTGAAGTCATTGCTCACTGTTTTATTTCTTCATTAGTCAATGTTCTTAACAGTGGAGGAAGAGTCAGTGTACTGGTGTTCCATTTGATAATTTAGGTATAGTCTTTAGCTTCAAAGTTTAGGTTTGGAGGTTTAAAGATTCTGATAAAGTCACTTTCAGATATTGCTTGCTTTGCCTTCATGATACGCTTAAAGCCCAGCTCTCGGATATGGTTTCTTTCATCAGTTACCATAGCCAAAAGTAAATTATCGGGATGGTCAAAGTAAGCATTCCGTTGTAAAACGGGATCAACAACTTGAAGCAGCTCTTCTGGTAAGTACCTTGTAGATTCAATAGTTTTGTAAACATGTCTAGGCCCATCTGTGAATTTGCGGTTTATTTTTATGGCAAACCACATAGGCATATAACATTTGAGAATGAATGTGACAATTTCTCTCAGATTTTCAGAAGGGTTTGACACACTGATGTAGAGGCGCAAAACTCGATTTGCAATAGTAAGCCATCTTGAATGTGACATTGGGCCAGGATCACGTACTACAAAGTCTTCTGAACAATGTCCTGACTTGATGACTTCTGATATCTCAAGCAAGTACAATTGGTCCTTACTAAGAATACTCTTGTCAACTTTGGAATCTCACAATCAGTAGGATTAAAATCAACAACTGGTAGTCTTTCACAATCAGGTAGGGCCTTTCCAATCGGTCCGGAATATCCTATTGGGCCTGTTGTATTTCCATCTAAGTGTTGGAAAAGGTGGTGAAATGGCAGTTCGTTGTAATGGAGAAGACAAATACTCCATTGTAGAGGTCTTCCCACATGTATCTCTATTTGTCGAATTACACCATTTCTTAAGCCCGTATTAATAACAGTACCGTCACATCCAACAACTTCCAATTTGTCAAGTAAAAAGCCATTTTATGATAAATAAGACGTGATGCTTTTGGCTATGTCGGTTGCCGAGCTTGTCCACTTACATAGGACAAGTGTGTCCTATGTAATTGGAGCCTGGATCCTGAATTAAAGAGTAATGCTCCTCCTTATAGGTTCCGCGAAAGTGTTTTCTGCCAGTTTTTTCAATTGACAATGTATTGTCTTTTCGTCCATCAAAGTAAAGACCATAAATTTCTAAACTTATATCACTTTGCAAACTAGCTCTCACACAAGTTTTTTCTCTTCGGACTTTACTCTTGTCTACAACATAAGAAGTATCTGATTCATTAATCAACCCAACATCTTGCAGAACACTTGAAGCAATAGCAGCCGTAGCTCGATCCGATACGCCATATCGGTCACTCGTCACGTATCGGTCACTCGTCACGGCGCGGCATTCGCAACGTACACCTTGCCTCTGGGTAGTAGGCTACTCTGCTGCTTTTGACGAAGCTGCGCAACCGAATTCCACTTGAATATCAAAGTTTATCTAATATGCTTGGATTTTAAATATATTATTGTAATAGATTTAAACTATAGCATCTCTAAAAGTCGTATGATTTAAATGTACTAAACAGTCAAATTTTGAAATTTTGCAAAAACTACTAATTTTACTCATTTTGTACTATGTTGCACGACCGGAAGATATGAAACAAATGTAAAATAAGTGCATATATATTGCTTTTACATACTTTTAGTAGTAAATTCATGGTATAGGAACTCAATTAAAACCATCTGGCGTGCTTAAAAAAATTATGAAAAATTAAGGGTTTTCACAATTTTTTGCTAACTTCGATGGCATTGCGCGACCGGAAGACAAATTAATAAAAAAATAATAATTAGTGATTTTTTCACGTCTATACCAATGGCAACTTTTGTGCACTCTAGCGATCTGAAATTTAAAAAAAAGTTTTTTTCGAACCACCCTAATATATATATATATATATATATATATATATATATATATATATATATATATATATATATATATATATATATATATATATATATATATATATATATACTATTCATTATATATGCCACATGAGCCTAATTATCAATTTATATATATATTAGCTATATGTTGACAGATTCCTATATCTTGTTAAAGCAGTGTAATAAGGAAAAGTATAGACCATGTTGAATATGAAATCTGAAATTAATCCTCAACATATGGAAAAGACACACAAGGAGGAGAATAAGCTTTTATCCGTTTAGAAATACATTTCCAAATCTAAGAATTCTGAGAGGTGATATTTTTTCCTGGGAGAAAATCGAGTAGGAAGATAAAATAATCCATGAATTCACGTGAAAACAGTCAAGTACTGTCATAATGGGATGCAGTGGATTTTTTAAAGAGAACTTTGCAAGTTAAAAGGGCCTCAGGGGACAACAAGGTGGGAAAGGCATGATAAAAATGATGTCTTCGTCAAGAAAATTTTATCCGTGTTCCGCATTAGCGTCGAATACACAGTATAAGAAAAAAAACTTAGTAGACAATTATCGTTTCAAACAAAAGCACGAGTTTTGAGAAATAAAAACTTGAAAACTAATACAGGATGCCATATGAATTTTTAACACGAGAAAAATCAAAGAAAATTTCTGAATTTTTAATAATAGATCTTTCATGACCTGATACAGTGCATAAGTTTACGACTAAGTGACTTGTTTTGCTAAATATTTTCGATGGGTTTTAACCTAATCATTAAATCATTTCATTTAGATTCCAGGAAAGTAGACATTTTGAAAAGATTTATTGTTAGAGTGGGCTTATCATACATGGAGAATAATGACTATAATATAAACAATTTAAAGTTAAATAACTTTAAAATGATTTGTAACGAATAGAAGGCTATCAGTTTTAACCACCAGCTGCCACTAGTGGGAAATCAGTAACATTCTATGAATTCTATATGTAAAACTATGAACAGCAATGGCATCTTTCGCTTTAACGGGTAAAAAAGTGTGATGCTAGCTTGAAATTGCAAGGTACCGTGAGCAAGCAGATGGACTACTGATCCCTTGAAACATTTTGAAGGAGTTTACAATTATGAGCACACTTATGGCAAGCAACATAATTATGATACTCTTTAGATTCGTCGGTTAAATATTACTTTCATACGAGGTATTCGTGTTCTTGTTATTCGAGAGCTTCTATTTCAATTTTTTACCTCTGAAAGTTGATTAAAATAAAAATCTTAAGACCCGTTCACAGATGGTATTAAGTATTTATTATTGTTTGCCAAATTTATTACAATTATATCTTTAGCCCACGTCTGAGAAAAAAATTAAACAGTTTGCTTTATCAGATATTGTAAAGTAATTTTTCATAATTAATGAATATTTTTTTTAAATACCCATTAATTATGAAACTAACTTTTGAAGAAAACATAAATACAGGATAGGAAACATTTCCCATTCAAGGATTTTTGTAAAATGAATATATTCGAGATTACACTACAAAAAAAGAAAATCGTGAATTACACGTGACTCATGAAACGAGAAATAACAAAGCATTAAATGACTGCTGAGTAAATTTGATTTTTAGTAGGGTAAAACTCTAGCTAAGCGGTAATGTACGATATTTTCAACCATGTCGGTTACGTTTAGTTAATTCTAACTCAGTAGCAGGGTTCTTGACGTGACGAACGAGGTTAGGTTGTTTTCAAGCATTCGGTAAAAATTGCTTCAAAATTTTGAACATATTACTGGGGAATTTCGTGAAATTTGTATATTTTTATTTGTACTTTGAATTTAGAAAATTTAGAAAATCTCATAATCGACATTCTGACACCACTTGCAATTTTACTAGTGATGCCAGTAAAGTTTTTGTGGGGTTTTTTATACCTTTATAATACAACATCACTACAGTTTATGAACTCGACCAAGATGTTTTGATCAAAGGCTAAATAAAAATATATCCAAATCCTATACGATGTGATTCTATTAAGGATACACTGCCAAACCTGGTCATGAAAGAAGATGAGAAATAAATAAATAAATAAATAAATAAATATATACATATATATATATATATATATATATATATATATATATATATATATATATATATATATATATATATATAAGGAGATTTAAAAGATATTTAATACAGTTTTTAAAATTTTTTGAAGGTATGTCTGATATTTCTTTCGTCAGAAATAACGGCATTGTAAGGTTGTAAATAGTCTGGGATTTCTAATCTGATGATATCAAGTGTTTATTTTGTTTGTCTGTTTATGGAAATAGTGAAAACAAACATATTTCAACAGAAAAGCACATTATATGGAGCTTCATAAATATCTTTAAATGCATTAACGTTGAAACGAATTTCCTAGAAATGCCTAATTTACTGTCTGAACTAATCGTATTTTGGGAGATACACAAAAATCAGCTCGCAGGACCTATTATGGCCATTTCTTCTCTTGTAAAATAGATCAAGGAAAATTATTTTAAATAATCAGTGCCCTACCTGTTGAACTGCATTTATTTTAAACGTAGTATTTCAGATTTTTTTTCAGAGGTAGTTTACTATAAGGCCATCCGCACACGGTTGTCTCGTACTCGGCTCGAACTCGAAGTGAATTTTCCCACCACTCAACTTCCTACGTAATTGAATGGGACTCCACTAACGGGGCGATTGGCAATCGGCTCGAAGTCGAAGCAGTCTCGATTCGTACTCGTCTCGTTTCACTCGAAGTGTTTGGAACGGGAAAAATCGAGCTTGACGCGCGGAGTTTTCGATTATCAATGAAAGTGTTGAACATTAAATTTGTAGGAGAAGAGGAAAAACACCCAGAGCTTTATGACCACACGCTCCGTGAATATTCTAGAAAAGATTGTACAGAAAAAGCGTGAAATGAAGTTGCACGAGAATAAATGTTACATAGTTTAGTTACAAAAATTTATTACATTATAGTATTTCTTTATTAATTCCAAAAACTTATTACAATCATTCATTAAAAAATCTTATTACAATTTCACGAAATCAATTCTGATTAAATACATAAAAAAATAATAATATTCGAATACAAAACACAGAGCGAAATTCAATACATTTAATTTTTCAAATCAGTAAACATAAAAATTATGTCTTTAGTTTTGATAAAAAAGTGTCAAAGCCTGGACTTTGTCATGGTGATTGCTACCTGAGTCCCTCCGTCTCACCTACACAAACACAAGAGCTTAGCACAAACTTTTATACCTTAAAAATTATATGCATTTATAACTCCGATTGAAAATGAAATTTCAAATAATTTTATAATTAACAAAAAAAATTGTATTTTTATAACATTAAAATATACCAAACTGAAAATTTTTTGACATTCTTTTGACATTCTATAGAATGCTAAAAATTTTGCATCACTTTCTTGTAATTAATGTGGCGCAACAAACAGCCACATTAATTACAAGACATGTTCACCACATTAATTATAACTATGGTGAAAATTCCGTTCCAAGTACGGATGTACTTGTACTCTCCTCCGGAACCTTCTCCTTTTTATCTTACGGTACTAATATAACATAAGAATGCCCTCCTCATCACTGGATCTGCTCATTTTAAACAAATAAAACAAAAAGTTTTGTACTTTGCACGTTGATGACATTCAGCCTACTGAGAAAAATATGGATTCGTCATCCCGCTTCGAATTCGAGACGAAACCACTTCGAGTGCGATTCGACCCGTGTGCGGGTAGACTTCCATAGTGCATACAAGACGCACATCTCGCTTCAAGTTCGAGCCGAGTACGAGACGACCCGTGTGCGGATGTTGTATCTAATCTTTTTATTTACTTATTTAATTATTTATTTATTTAATTTTTTAAATCAAACCAAGAGTATTAATTACTTAAACTTATTCCTTATATTTAAAAAGTATAGTGGTTAGTATTGCGTTGTGTTATCAATCTCCTAACTAGAACAATAACCTAGATTCCGTGGCTAACAGAAATTCACAAATGATTACTCATAAAACATGTTAGACACAATTTTAACTGAGGGATCAAACCAAAAAATTTATTCATTACATTTAACACAAATTAATAAAATCTTATCACCTTACGTTAAACAATAGAATTTAGAGAAATCTTATCTCATTGCCTTAACTTCTTTATACATCAATATACACATACAAATTAATAATATCACTCGTTCTATTTGTAAACATAATATTAACTAATAATATCCCTCATAATAAATTAATAAGTATCATCTTGAACAACATAAGGAAAAAAATTTGGCCACAATAAAAAATTTTTAAAAAATTGAGATTGACTGACAAGAAAAATATTAAATTAATTCCATGCTCCATCGTCTTAGTACATCGGGAGAGTCAATACTCCAGGTCCAGGGTCTTTGTTCAACAATCTTCATAATGGCGTTCTTCGAAAGTTCTGGTCAGCACCGAACAGCCAGCAGCATTGATTAGGGCAGAGACAACCAGCTAGAGCTTCTGTCAGCGAGACAGCCAGGAAAAAGAAGTCTTCCTATTTTTTGTGTGCAGCCCTTTTATGATCTTTTTTAGTCCATTCCACGTGGCACTTTTAATTACATCATCTGTGCTGTTATTGGCAGCAAGCATGTCCAAGGGCTTCTGACCCTCTCACATCCGGGTACAAACATACAGTGGGGGAGCCCCAGGTGGTCCTCTTATCAGTATATTCCTTTGCAAAAAGTGGGTAAAATCGTCTCTTTTTTTTATGAAACTGAATAAACTGTATCGCCATTTCTTTAAGATTCTCGAGAAGCACTTCTGTGTTTCAAACCAATACGTGATAATTTAAAATATATATATATATATATATATATATATATATATATATATATATATATATATATATATATATATATATATATAAGAAAAAAATTAAGCGTATAAAACTTAAAAATAAAAAGGGGAAAAATATATAAAAAGACTAAACAAAGCTTAATTTTTAAAAAAACTTTACCTTGAGTCAGTCAATCCACAAGAAAAAGAATTAAAATAAATTGAAAATTGTCAGTCAATCAAACACTAAAATAAATTCAATACCTGCATGCTACATTTATAGTACATAAAACATGATTTATCATTTGCTCAACTTTCATGAATGCCACTACAATTAATCCGCGAGAAAATTAACCTAATGACACCCATCAAAGTTAAACAAAAGGTGGAGAAAATTATTAAGGTATTTAATTCACTGTATATTTAATTTATATATATATTTTTAATTATAAAGCGATACACAACAGCGGATGGCCTAATAGTCAATGTTTCAATGCTATAATGACAACTAATTGAAATCAATAATTTTAATAAATGGAATCAAGAATTTTAATCAATTTATATTATGTTCTGTTGATATGATTAACTTAATACAAAGATTTCTTGAGGAATGTGTTACTAATATATAGATTAAATATAGTTTATACTATTTTATTATATTCACAAGCAGTTGTGAGGCTGAGCATTTTCCTTAAGATACTAGTATAAAATGATCAATTAATTTTAAAGTACGAAATCAAAAGGTATTGTTCACAAAAGCTAATATTCACATTTACACTACATTAGCAACTGCCTAGCTAGACACGCAAATCCTCAGGAATTTTTATGAATTAAGTAATCAATTTAAAAGCAGTCATTAGAACTGTTATAATTCTTAGAATTTCCCCCTTTATCCTTTTTAAAAATGGACCGTAGAAACGGATCTTAGTTATAAAAGTGTAAGTTAATGTATTCTGAACGATTTTTACACCTCATAATCAGATTCAAGCGATTAATCTGTTCGTTAGTAGAATGAAGTAATAACTATTTAGAACATCCAACTTTTGAAAGTATTTTATTCCTACGCTCTATTTTATGTGTACACGGCAAAATGTTACTTTATTATTTATGTTAAAAGTCTTATAAACCAGACTTAATCCTTGGGAATAAGTATTTCCCGACAGAATTCTATGTCATTTTATAAACCAAAATCTAAATAACATATTTCAACGTGAAATTAATTTTATGTCGTACCCAAAGCTTTTGACAAAACAGTATAAAGGAAACGGCCTTCCCAAAGCATGTCTCATTTCTGCGTTCATTATTCTGTTAAAAATTCCTTTAATTCGTGAAAAATACTTTTATTTTGTCTAATGCGGAAGAACTTTGTCGTGAGACATTCGCCTAATGTTATTCCCCTCGATTTACTGGCTACTTTATTATGGGAGCACCATATAGGTTTGCCAGCATTCCTCCCTATGAGGGGCACGATACGAAAAAGACCAGACCTTATTCAGGATTTGAACCCAAGCTCACTTCAGAACGATAACCATTACACCATGTGGGCTGCCTACAAAACAAATTTATGCTGATCAGCTGGTTTGACTATTTGGTATGGACTAAAAATCAAGAGAGACAACTAAACTCAGTACATGGGAGTGAAAGTTGCAGGAAGCTTTGAAAAAGACCTTGCTTTAATTCTGACAGGAAGGTGAAATCAAATAAAACAGGTAAAGAAGAAAATCTCCCAATAACCTTATGAGGTGTTAATGAAATTAAAATAAACTTCAATAGACATTAAAATCTGTAGATGTAGTATCTATCTGAATGAAATATGAAAAAGATTGGGAATACCTTTTAATAAAGAATAAAAAAATTTTGTACATTATAAGTTCTATACCAGTTTTATAGAGTTGAATATTTCAGTTTTCTAAGACTTAAATAATTTATCAAATAGCAGTTTTATAACAAGAGACAATAAAGTTTTGAATACCTCCAATTTAAAGAAATCCCATCCGATTTCTGTTTCATTTCTGTTAAAACCATTATCTTTTACAACACTTGCCTGAGATCTAAAATATAGACCTGCACAAGTAGCCTTAGACATAGGTTTCGCACTTGTTACAAGGTATAACCAATTATCGGCTATGCCTTGCTGAGGATTCAAAATTTAGTGAAATTCCCCATTAGGAATTCCTATTCCTACAGCGTAGTTATCGGTTATGCCACATAACAATGCCACATAACAAGTGCGAAACCGAAGTCCAAAGCTACTGGTACATTTTTGCTTTAAGTTCCGCCTCTTTATACGTTTTGTTACTCGTCTAAGAGTCAAAATGAGAGGGTATATATTTTTGAAGATGAGATAAATTAAATACGATTTCAGTAAATAACGAAAATTATTTAAGAAAACTTGCACTAAAATTTCAAAAAAAGCTAGTTTAAAGCAATAAAGATTGATCCAAAGCTGAATTAAGCAGGCGTCAAAAGAAATCTAAAAGCGAAGAAATAAGAACAAACAATAGCCAAGATATGCGGAAATATCTAGGCTACAAAGAATACAATTCATAGAATCCTAAAATCGCTGAACATCTGACAATGGCAACATCATAAATCCTCAATAGAAAGTAAAAATGAAAACTAGTCTCGTTCTAATAGCTACATATGGTCACAGAGCATTAAATGCGACTGTCGTGAACACAAAGACCTTCAAACTCTTTGGCAGAAACAGAAGAATCTCCTGAATATTTTAGAACTTCGTTTAGAAAACATAAACGGGGACAAAGTAAAGTAATGAGATTCAAAGTTTCTCTTTCTGTAAGGAGAAGTTTTTGTCTATATCATAAATATTGTTTTCTTAAACCAAATGTTCGTCTGTATAATATGATTACCTAGGCATCTACTTTTTTAGGCTCATATCGGTACAACTCGCATGAAATGCTAAACTAAATTAAAGAAGTATAGTTTCTACATACGTTTTCCTCTTCAGGAAACGTATGTAGAAACTATATTATTCTCAGTTAAAATTTGAGGTTTCAATATTTTAGCACGCCTCAGTTTCTAATAAAAAAAATATTGACTTTAAAGAATAACGAATGACATACATTTATTCCTTTTTCGCGGGAGAATAAATATTTTGGCTGTAATAATCTGACAGCTTGCAAAACTCTTCTTATAACTTCGCTGTAAAATTTCACCTATTTGAAAAGGAAAACTATATAAAAGTAGCAATAAATTTGTAACATCATTCTATATCTATTGTCATAGTGCATACGGAATTTTGGTATTTTTCCAAGCTCGCACAACAAAAATAAATATTTAACTTTAGTGATAATTTATATCTGGTCAATCATTGTACGCCAGCTTGAATGACTTCCCTACCCTGCAAATATTTTTAGCATGAATCTCTTTATGAAAGCTATGTAAAGTCAATTTAGCTCCTGAAACACGTAGAAATTTTGATGATATTTAAAAAAGACCTCTATTCAAAGTTTTATAATATTTCGGCATCTCCTCGGGGGAGAAAATGCCCTGAAACTGCTGCTTAAAAATCTTATATATTGATATACTAGATATATGTAAGCAAAATTTATAGAGTAATAACTCTTTCAGGAGAAGTTTTTTTTTATATTTATAAAGTATATTTTTTTCAAATATTATAAATATGTCTTCTAAACCACTTTTTCATTAATTACTTACAGATTTGTAAATTTGTAAACAGATTTGTAAATAGGACCTATTGTCCGCAAACGGTAAAGGTTCTATTTATTACTTCATGTTGAGTCCAGTTGCAGAAGAAAGAATGAACGGGAATTGTTAAAGGTCAACAGAGGATTAGAAGTTAGCAAGAAATTAAACAAAGCAAACATTCTTAATCTTCTAACCTACCTGTACGCAAAGTAAAGTATGAGATTGGAATCGTAAGCAAGCGGAACATTATTAAATGTCACGCAACATTCATCAAGATCGGAACTCTTTACATTAATCACTAAAAACTACATGCGATGATAAATAATGTGAAGCAAAGAAAATATTTTTATTTTAATAATAATACCCCGTAAGGAATTCCTGCCATTTGGTAGTTTTAACTGAATATTAGAATACGTAGATATTAGCTATTAAAACATAACGTCTCTTTCTCTTTCGTGACTATATTGTCTTCACAGCACCTTGGGCTAAAAGCCTCATTTAAATCATATCTCAAAATTTATTTTGGCAGAGATTTAAAATATTTATCGTATATTAAACCATCCGTGTTCAATTAATTTACTTTCTTTTGCCAAAGAATAACAGGTTAGACTTGCTGAAGCGGAAACACGTAAAATCAGTTAGATTTAAACACTCTGACTAGAATATTATTTTCTTGCGCAAACCACGGGATATAATTATTTTTAAAGAAAAATATTTACAGAGTTTGCCGGATAAATAGCATGTATGATCATATTTTATTAAAATAAGACAAACATGTAAATAAAAATGAAAAAGAATAACTAATCATAGAGTAATTGAGCCTTGAAGAAGCAATACTAAATTTAGTTTTGATTGAATTTTAACAGTTATACTGTTACTTCACTTTATAAAGGAATATAAATACAGGATAATTAAAAGGTTTTATATCCATCGAATAAAAATTTACACGGCGGAACATTCCAGGCACTTTCAACATTTGCTTTAAAGATAATACACACACAGATACTTACCAAGTAATAAATCACTATAAAAGTCAACATTCCATTATAACTGACTTTACTTATGTTCAAAAGTTTGGAACTTCCAGTCATTTGTCAAAACTTCATTGTTCAAGCTATATTTAAAGAGAAAGATATACAAAAAAAAAAAGTCGCATCAATTACCAGAGTGTCTCAATAAATTTTCAGTTCGTAGAAATTCGAACTGGTTATTATCCATTTTCAGCAGCTCCTTGTATAAGGAATGGGTTGAATAATAAAGCCGGGAAATCTCAATTGGTAATGCATGTTTCAAGTGAGGAATATATGGGTTCAATACCTTGCCCTGTCAAAAAACATAGTAGGAGTTCACTGTTGTAAACGAACCCTCATTTACAGTTATATAACAGAAAAAAATTGATGAGGAAAAAAACTGTCTCACAGTAGAAATCATTCATACGTTTTTATATTAAACCAGGCCCTGATTTCCCATTAGGCCCAGTAGGCCCGAGCCTAGGGGCCCAAAATGTTGGGGGCCCCAAAAAAATTTTAATTTTAAAAGAAAAAAGAAAAAATTCCCAATTCAATTTTTTTTAATTTTACCTTTTTTAACAGCAATTTTTTAGATATAATTTCAAATTTGATTGATTGATTGGTTCATATGTATAGTCATATGTATAGTTCATCATAAGTATGTTATAGTGTATGTAAGGGATTAATAAGTTGGTTGTATTGCATTGGTGTTTTAATGATGAAGTTAATATGTTGCATTGCTTTTTGTTATTTGATAATGTTCTAGGCTTCTACGCTTCAAATAGCCAATTCTTGGTAAAATGGTACTTTCACAATGATTCATGATTATTTTTTTTTGTGTGTCAATTTTTGAAATTTTACACCCACATCAGTGTTAGGGGGCCCTCATCCCGCATTGTGCCTATAGTCAAGAATTTTCTAAATCGGGCCCTGTATTAAACTGTATGCCTTTTAGATGGTGAATGAAAGTAAGACGTCTACGATGCTCGTGAGAAAAGAATATATGTGCTTGATTTGTCAGTTGTTATTAACCTCCGGGTTATTTCTGTAAAAGTAATGTTTTAAAATGATACACAATTTGTAGAAAACGTTTCAGAAGTTTTCCTTAGTAATCATGAAAGAGATGAGGCAGCACCACGGGAATAAATCTACCCTTGCACATAAGCTTGTAAACAATGGAGATCTTGTTTAAATAAATGTTATCAGTTAGTGAACTTTAAACAATGTATACTACACGAGTACAAAATGAGTTTTGAAACATTAATATTTCTTGTTTAAAACTCGCATGTCAGTGCTTAAGGTTAATGAGAATATCTGAAATGTGTTACTGCTTTATTAAACGATTAAATATGGGTGGGCCTTGTGAAACAATTAATTACAGCTGTGTTCTGTAAATAATTAGGTAGAATGGCAATAAGGGAACTGGTTAAGTTAGAATGTTTTCAAGTGCAGTTACAATGAGCAATATACCATATTGAGTTGAGTATAGGGTCATATTCCTGAGATATAAAGGCAGCGAAATTTCACCGAAAATAGGAAAAATTAGGTTTTTTTTGTAGAAAAGTAGCAAAAAATAACAATTTTCTCACAAAAATTCGAAAAAGAATTTTTTTTCTTGAAATGAGAATTTATGAAAAAATAAGAATAGTGGGGAATTGTTTTTAAAAAGGAATTGTTTTTTCTTGTAAAGCATGTTGAAAACATGTTTTACAAAAAAAAAATCACCCTATCCTCAGCATGTTTTTTTTTTTTTTTTGTAAAACATGTTGAGGATAGGGTCAGATTCCTGAGATATAAAGGCAGCGAAATTTCACCGAAAATTGGAAAAATTGGGTGTTTTTGTAGAAAAGTAGCAAAAAATAACAATTTTCTCACAAAAATTCGAAAAGGAATTTTTTTTTCTTCAAATGAGAATTTATGAAAAAATAAGAATAGTGGGGAATTATTTTTAAAAAGGAATTTTATTTGTAAAACATGTTGAAATTTTTTGAAATGGGAATTTTAAAAAAAATATAGAGTTTTACTCAAAGATATCGATAAGTGTCTCCACTCAAAAATAAAAAAAGCCTGAAAGATATGAATGTAATTTGATGGCAGGAATTGAAAAAAAAACATTTCAAACCGGCAAATATATCGGTCAATGGGAAATCATCAAATATGTATCTGACCGTCACATGTGTCTGAAACCCGACCAGCATATATTGTTAAAGACGTAAAAGATTAATATGTATATATATATATCTATATATAAAAAACAGTTCCATAACTGACTGACTGACATATAACGCACAGACAAACCGCTGGACATAAAGGGCTGAAATTTTGCATGGCGATACTTCTTATAGTGTAGGAGCGCACTAAGAAATATTTTTGAAAAAGTCTTCTTAGATTTTTTAAATTAAATTTTTAAGCTGTTTTTGTAACATTCTTTGAAGTTTGCATTTAAAATAATAATCTGACGGTTATAAAATTTTTATCACAAGAAAGATTACAAAAATTCCTTTAAAATGAAATCTTTTTTTAATCTTTACCTCCCTTTTCTAATTTTTGGTGAATTTTTAAAGATTAATTTTTAGAATTTAATTTATTAAATGCTGATCACGAGGTTTCTTTTCTTTTAATTTTGCGTCACGTGCATAACAACGAAATAGACCAAAAAAAATTTCTTGCTAATGCGGCAGATGATTGGACGTTATCCAAAAAAATATTAACATACAGTAAAAGAAATGTCCTCAATCTGTATTATATTAACTGAACTATATTCTTTAGTATGCTTTATTAGATTTAATTTGAATATTTTCATCTACATTATTTTGTCTATAAAAATATTCGTTACGATTTTTTTTATAAATATATTTTTTCGTTTTTTTACATCAACTTCATACATTGATCGTTGTATTTATTATGAATATATATATACATATTTTTGGAATTAATTGCATACATTGACCGTTGTATTTAATTTGAACATACTCTGTAGCGTACGGTCATAAGTACGGGTTTTCCGCTAGTATATATATATATATATATATATATATATATATATATATATATATATATATATATATATATATATATATAAATATATATAATTATAAGGAAAATGAGAAATGGTGTTTCAAATGTAAGAAGAGCAGTGAAAGGACGGACCCTGTACAGCATACACCAGAATGCAAAAGAAAAATTTCTGAGACAGCCTTTTTGCTTGCTTGTAATGCTATATGAATAAGATAGTGAAATATATGACAAGGTTTCTTTAGTCTGTCTAGAACACTAATTCGCCATACTATTTCTCGCGTTTTAACTGCGTAATGCATATTTTGGCTTGCCAATTCGTACCTAAAGGATAAACAGGGTAATGTTGCAATGTTTTCTGAGAAAGAGGAAACTATTGAGCAACGTAATTTATGTATTATATTCCCGGTCCCATTTGCAGTTATTTGTTGTTTCGTTTTCCAAGCATTCTTTGTAAAAGGCCTCACATAATTTTTACTCCCGTTTGTTCAAATAAGAAAAAAGTCATATGGAAACTGATAAGGAAGGCCCAAGCAGAATAAAAGCGGCGAATTTTTTCACAGAGCAAAAGCTCTAGAAAAACTACCTTCGTTGAAGAAACTAAACTAATATTGGATTAGAAATACATGTGTTGGAATAATTAGTTAAGGCTGGGCTTTAGAGTTTTAAGTTCAGTCGAGAGTACGATCATCCTGCTAATCGTTGGTTTCTTTCCTTTTTTTTCCTTGGTATAGCTCTAAGTTGTTATCTATAATATATTATGAAGTTATATAAACAAGTTGACTGATAAGCCCCTTTGTTAATGCAAGCCTGTCATTTTTGCCTCTAAAATCGTCGAAAAGTGACCATGCTATATGGTAAATCAAATAACTTTAGGATTAAAAAATTACTTACCGTTTAACTTGAATTTTCTATAATTCCCAGTACTAGTTTAACTGTTTTATTTGTCCCTCCTCCTCCTCTTTCTCCTCCCCCCCACCCTTAAGTGGGTTTTTTTTTTCCAAAGGATATCTTTTTCTTATGGGTAATAGCATGTTCATAATTTTAAATCTTTCCTATTAATTTATAAATGTTTACAAATGTCACATTTTTACAAAATGTCCCGATATATAATTCTGTCAATTTTATAACTAAATTATATAATGCCATGAATATTAGAAAAAGACGAACTACATTATTAAAAAGATAAGAAAATTATTACTTAAACGTTTATATACAATTTCACCGAATAAAAAGTTATATTAAAGAATATTTTATAAATATTTGATTATTTATTGACTGCTTTAAATGGTCGGAGCTAAATTCACTGAGAGTTTGCAATACGTATTTAGCGCACCGACAAAAAAATGACAAATCGCTTTTAATATTTATAAATGTCTCAAAAAGTAGTAACTCGCTTTAAACAGTTTTTTGTGCAAGCATTTAACATGAAATAAAAATATTGTCCAATATATTTATTAGCCACAATTAAGAATTGGTCTTTTTGGTTGAAAAGAATGTAAAAAAAAAAATTGTCTGCGTTGTAATTCAATTTCTTCATCCATGTTTTAAAATCTTTAAACATTTATTTCCTGGAATAACATAATTACAGAAGTGGATAGATATTTAATGGAAATTATCAATTGTGCATAGTTAAAATAATTGATTGTTAGATTTTTATATAAAAGGAACATGCGCACATACGTGTTCAAATATTTTTGTCGGCTTGAAATATGTCATAACATCTAATAAGATGCAATTTAATAAGTAAATTAATAAGTAATTTAATAAGTAAATTTTGTTCCCTAAAGAAGAAATTTTTTTCAAACCGTATGCTATATTAGCTTTACAAGAAATACATCACGTATTTCACACTTTTACCTTCGGTGAAGGACTATCCAAGTAAATTTAACCGAGTAAATTATCCAAGTAAAACATTTTTAACTCATTCAGTATGCACTTAATGCTGATTACGACTCGTTAATTCTCAAGCTGAAAAGGTTATTTACGCGATGAATTTTAAATAGAATATGATGTTAAGAGGGGATATTTATAACCTTCATTTAATTTGTTAATTTCTAACAATTCGTTAAACATACAACAGTTTCGTGCTCAAATTATCCAGAAAATGTACGTTCCCCTCTTAATGACATACTTAGAAGCAGAGCTTACGCTGGTTTGTAAACTTACAGAGAAACATTCTGTGAATCATTAAAAACTCATTACTGTTATATACTTGGAATGAAATCCATACATTCTGCTTATATATTTTTTCACAAACATATCTTCCTCAAACTACAAATAAGGGATCGAGAGAACGTTCCAAAAAGAGAGAAAAAACATTTTTGTGGCAGATACAACTGAATTTCTTAAACGCAAAATTTGGTATAAATCACCTGTGTCAACAGACTGAAACAAAAATGTTTTACCCCAAAAGCTATAGTTTTACGATAACACATTGAAAGACTATTTATATATATAATATAAATGATCAATGGGTATTTTGTGATGCTTAAAACAGGGAACTGTTTCTAATAATCGATGTTTCAAGATACAGTTATGAAACACCAAGTTTATAGAGGTCAATTCTTTGAGGCACATTTCTCGAAAAGAAAATTATGCTGATTATTCCTATTTTCAATGGAAATAAAACATGCAATGGAGATTTAAATCCCAAGTACTTCTACTTGTGTGGCAAATGTCCTAATGGTAATAATTAAAGACGACAGCCGCTTTGCTTACGGCCAGGTACAGTCCGGCTAGGACATAAGGACTCTTTATTAGATAGGACATCTTGGCAAACAAAAAACATTATATTCAACGAATCATCACGTATATTCATTTACACAACTGAAATTCACGACACATCAATATACTGGATTACAACTTGGACAACACAACTACTCATTTTCTTGTCCCTCTCTTTTCCGTTTCTGGGTTGGGAGTCCCCTTTTTCGCTTCATACCGATGAGTCTATTACGATTAATCGGGGGGAGAAAGAATAGGGTTTTCGCCTCTTGGAGGACGCAAATTATATTTGCAACAGCCTCCCCCTCTGGTTCCGACTTCACGTCCCGTGGAGGAATCAGGATTAACTTTTGGTCTACCCCACTTAGGCAAAGAGCGTAAATAAAAGGCACTAACATTTTGGTAAATTCAAGGGGCATATGGGGGGGGGGGGATTACAAGGGGGCGTGATTT
Source organism: Dolomedes plantarius (assembly GCA_907164885.2). Classification (NCBI taxonomy): domain Eukaryota; kingdom Metazoa; phylum Arthropoda; class Arachnida; order Araneae; family Dolomedidae; genus Dolomedes; species Dolomedes plantarius. Next base: position 156,275,231 of record OU015494.1, on the reverse strand, counting down.
GAGATCCCAATTCTTACGTTCCACTGGGTTGGTTTACGGAGGAAAAATACAATAATGTTGAAAAATAGAAAAATAGAATAATTTTCCCTTTGCTTTATATACAAAACTGGAGGGGACATAGCTGTTGAATCATGCTGCTACAAATTGCGATCCGTTGTCACCGACTATTCTTCTTGACAATCCATACCAGAGAATAAGGGCCTGTTCACATAGGAGTCCGTTGCGTAGCGTTAAGTGAAAGATGATGTTGAGATGAAAATAAACCAATCATAGGCGTTAAAAATTTCATTTCTAATCGTTTGGAGGCCTATGATTGGTTTATTTTCGTCTCAACGTCATCTTTTCCTTAACGCAACGCAACGGACTCTTGTGTGAACAGGCCCTAACTCTCGCTAGCAGTGTCACGACACACTCTCTTGCAGTAGCATGAGAAAGGGTAATAAGTTCTACCTGCTTCGTACAGCAGTCCTCTACTATGAAAATCCATCACTTACCAGATAAGTATATATATTTCCAGACATTAAAATCTCTGACTAAGCACAAAGGTTTGGAGTAAACCGGCTGGTTTTTAAGTAGAAGCTTTTTATAGACTGCATTCGACGAAATTCTTTACATAGTCGGCATATATGGTATACATTGGTGGTATACTTGTGGTAAAATATTGTGGTAATTTCATCTGTAAATGGTAAAGTAACCGTAGAAGCATGGGGCTTATGTTATCGCATTCAAAAATCTGTATACTGCGTTTTAGGTTAAAAAAATAAATAAAATTCTTTAAACAAATATATAAATCCAGATCCCAGCATTATTGCAGTTGTAGATTTAAGTGATATTAATAATTTGGGTTATTTCTGAGATTTTAAAATAATATCCATTTTTAATATTTCGTGTGTTTTAGTGCACTAAGAAGAGATATCAATTTAAATGCTAATATGATTGAAAGTTTAAGCATGAGCATCAAAATTTTAAACGCTTCCTAAATGTACAACTTATTAGTATTGCAAATTTATTTAAATTTCATTTTGTCCAAGTACAAAAGTAATAGACTTCGAATATATAGATAATTGTGCCATCAGCATTATGTTTCATACCTATATAATTGATTTATCTCAGGGTTTTTGTTTTTTATCTTCGTTTGAAAAAAAATCACGCTTTATCCAACAGAAATAGGAATAAAACATAGGAAATATAGTCTTACTGCAAGTTTGCACAATAAATATTCATAACTGGAAATATATATTAGTTCGCAAAATGTAAGGCGACTGGAACTATTTCCTTTTGTGCTGAATCTCGAAGTAAAATATTGTGGTAAACTAAAAGAGAGTGAAATAATATTTCCTAACATATCGCTTTATTAAACTGGCTTGGAAATATTTTTCTTAGGGAACAGAGTAAACAGGAAGTCTGACAGCAAAGAGCGTGTACCATTTTTCTTTCTTTGAAATGGGCCTAAAATCTTCACGAATAAACAGGATATTCATTTATTATAAGCTACATTTTTACTCCCGTTTTAAAGATATTTATTTTCCTTTCGTAAATGGGAAAACTACCACGTGTTCAAGATATGCTGCTCTTCCATCCCCTGAACCAATATGGAGGTACTAACTCCTATATTTCTATATTGATTCATATTAACGATTTCTTCAAAATTGAAGATTCATTTATATCAGTCCAGCATTAACTGTAATAATGACGAAAGTATCAACGAATGAAACAGGCTATAGGACATATCAGTATTTAGAATATAAACATGAATTTATCAGAACGTTAGTAGTTTGTATCCCCCTAACTGCCTCGAACATCGTTATTCTTTTATAATAATCGTAACATACTTTTCAGAAAGTTTGCTTTTCTCTGAAGGAAATACAAATATTGATAACATTAATAAGTAAGGATGCAGAATCTTCATCAGAATATTTTTTTAAGTTATAATGCATCTTCCTGGCCACAATGAGAAGTAAAACCATACACAGAATCATTCCACTTAGTGGTGTATTTCCATTATTTTATAACCTTTTTATTCGCATAATCTTTTTGTAATTCCTCACCCAAACTTCATACGAGCGTTCTACGAGGAGACCAGTTAGCGGTAATTTCGTGACTTTTTGCAATATTCACTCATAAGCCGTGGACCAGCGTGCACTGAACAAACCAAAATGTGAATGCATATGTGTATACACTCGTGTATACACACACACTATTCAACTCTCTCTATATATTTATTTATACTATATAAACATCTATATAAACATATATATACATATTTATATATCGTGTACGTATGTATATTTACGTTTATGGGCAAACATAGCCAGTACACGCACATTTATTTTCTTTAGGGCATTCTCATATCTCCAACACGAAATGGATATGTTGCAGAAGAAAATTTAGGACTACTCTTTTATAAGAGAGAAAGTTAAACTTTTTGTCCTACTTCGAAAAACACAATTTCATGCCATATCTTTCAGAACTGTTGAACTGGAGCCAAATATTTTGTTTCCTTCCACATCATATATAACAAGTTAATTTTAAAGAGAGACAACTATCGATTTCAAAAACCATACCTCTACAATCTTTGTTTTATCAGATTTGTTTCTTAAAAATATAAAAAGAATTTTTTTCATTCATTCAACAAGCAAACAAAAATACTAAAAGACTAATCTTTTACTAAGAATATATTTGATATTTACTCAAAGTAAATTTTATTTCTTAGTAAACAGTATATAGTCAATAAGAGGCCAAAATAACACATTTATGTCAATCTCTGGCAGTCTTGTATTCTCAGTGGCAATGTTTTGCGACAGATTTATTTTTCGCTTTAGTATCATCATTCAGGTTTAGATATTTTCGTATCTTTCAACACTCTTTTTATATTTTGATATTTTTAATTCTTACCTCCTATTCTTAAGGAAGACATCTTAATTTCTGTACTTAAAAAAACAATCTAATATAAGATGAAAGCAATGATTCATTCACAAAAATAGAACATATGGGGAATCAGTCACGTAAATTTAAACTGCAATTATTTTTGCGTATGGCACACTTTAATACTGTTATTAAACATGTTTCGTTTCATCAAAAGCAACTCTGGAATCCGAATTTCATAAAAATTCTAATTTAAGTAGTCTAATTTAATTTTGGTTTTTGATTAGGTGATTCTAATTTCTTAGGTTTATTTACCCCAAGAAACATCTGTGTTGACCGTCGTATAACAGCCCCAAAATATAAAATTCAGAGTTTATTAGACTGTTTTTGGTTTACGTGTTGAAGACAGAAATTATCACGGTCATCTTTGTCTAAATACGAGCTTGTAATAATTTTGGACCTGAAGATTGTGTCACAATATTTTCTAAATAAGGCTTATTTTGCTACGTTAGAGGGGTGATTGCCAAGAGCTAAAACCAAGAAATTTGCAGGGTGCTTGTGTCACCCGTTTCATCAGTGTAACGAAACTTCAGACCAGGACTACTGAAGCATAGATTTTAGATAATTGTAACCTAAGGTGTCGGGAGTTGCGTATCATAGATACAGAGTTGAGACTTTGAGATACATACTTAGTTTATCAGAAGAAGTAATCGATCCAAAAGTGGCTTGGAGACAATATCCCAGTGAATGGATTAGGATGCTTTGTGCTATATTTCGCCAAGAACTTTGGATCATACTCCTCGTATGGATGAAAATTACGACATAAATATCGAACAAGTACATGCCTTCAGAGCAACGATTTTTTTTACTGAAAATGGCATGTTTGATGAGATTGATAACGATCATCAAACATCATTCATTTCTAGAAAATTAGTTGAATTGACCAATGATAAAAGAGTTCTTGATGTTGACTTGATCTCATATTTGTTGTTACATATGGCTTTATTCCAGAAATTAATCCATACAGATCAGGCAGCCCACAACATTACAAAGGATCAGGAAACAAAACAAAACAGCAATATAAACTAGAAACCAACAATAAAAACTAGAAAAAATAAACTAGAAAAGTATATATAATCAAAAAGTTCAGTCATAAAAAGAGTTCATACTGGACCTTGTATCCCAATACAATTTGCTGATGTCTCCGTTTCTCTGGGAGATTCTGTCAAGTCCATGGCAAGTTAGGAGATGATCCGAATTCATAACGCCTGCCCTGCAGATCGGGCAAACGTTGGTTGGAAATATACCCATTTTGAACAGATGTTCTGCCAAGCAGTCGTGTCCAGTCTGTAGCCTGAAATTTGATCTCATATTTGAATCGAATCAATTATATTAGAAAAATAAATCTGATTCTGAGAGACTCCAACTTCTAATATTTTGAAAGAAATGCTTTTCAGTCTTGTAAAAATATGATGTCTAATGACTGAATACCTCAATATCAGAATACGTAGTAACCAACGTACGTGCAACCTTAATAGCCCAAAACCAGAGTGAACAAAGAATATTGTACAAATATATGTATGAAGGGTGATACATCCTGGGACCCAACAGAAGGAACTGGACAGTAAGAAAGAAGTAAGACCAAAAGACAGAAACGAGATGAGTTATGGCATGAAAAACACAGAAATTACAGGGGGGTATCAAAAAGACAGTGATACGTTATAAACAATATTGAGTACTACAGTAATGAAGTCACAATACTTAGGCAGAAAGAAAGTTACCGAAGAGATACCATACATAGATTCAGTTTAAAAATCAAGTACAATAAAATAAATTTTTTAAATAGGCAGCTTCTAATCTAATTAGAAAATTAAAAGTACAATAGTCCGAAGCCACTTTTGTATGAATGTTATTAACTTTAATATTTGTAAAGTACAATTCTAGGATTTGGTATGCTTTACTTGTAAATTGCCGTTCTGAAAAAACACAAAACTCTTAAAAATTAACTAACAGAGATATAAAAAGTTAACATTTAATTACTCGAAATTTCTTTCGATGCAGCTTTTTCTTTAACTATACTCCGCCCTCAGACCATAAATCGAGTTATCTTTAGTTTCTATAGCAACGAAAGTCTCCAGATTCTCTCTTTTACAGACGATATAATCACTTTTGAAAATAAGAGCTGCTCCTTTGTAAGATACATTAGCTTTTCCGCTAGTTCAGCCTCGACCAATACATTGATTCCCAACCTATTAGTATCAAGGCTATGATGCTCCAGGTTTCAGAAACTTTACGTACTGAATGAAGCACAAAAGCTATCATTGTATCATTTACTTGTTTGTGGTACCGCTTAAAGTACTGGAGCAATTCTCAAGTTCCTTTATTGAGATAAAGTTACACGAAAGAGAAAGGATAAAAAAATAGATGCAGCTGTAGAAGTCGAACATAAACTACTGATCCTGACAAACTGATCGAACATTTTCCAAAGCAATTTCCCATCAAATAAAAGTATTATGAGTATTAACTCATTGATTGCATGAATGATTTGACAATGAGTATTTAAGTATTTAAAGCAAAACTAATTTTAAATGCTTCTCTGTTAGAGTGTATGATACCAAGAGCAAAACAGAGACTATCCAAATTAAAGGAATCGCATAGAGGAATGTGTGTTGAGTACGATTAATAATTATAAATACAGTGGTACTTCAGTATTCGTGGTTAATTGGTTCCAGAAGGCACAACGAGTACCGAACAAATTTTTATCATAAGGAGTAATACAAATTGAATTAATTTGTCCCTGAAAACCAGAAATTTCACATTTTACCAAGCAATTTATAAATTGACGGGGTGGCTTTTTATACAAAATCTTTAAACATGACAAAATTAATTTAAAACAATAATTAGATAAAATGAAATAAAGTTTATCTTCCCTCAACCTGTACTGAAAGGAGCTTATGGCCTAATGGGATAGTTGCAAAGTAGAGGCGAAGAGAGTTAATGCTTGGAAGGGGAATCTCCTTCCAATAAAATATAAGACGCTTGCACAGGGATTCTTTATCTTTCCTGTCTCTTAACACCACCGATCCCTGTTGTAAACTCAGATGTAGGGAATTTCACTACAAACCTATCAAGATAAACTGGCTTCTGCCTACGTTTCAAAATGTTTCTGAAGTGAGACCTTGTTTCATCATTAAACAAGTCCCCATTTCGGCTTGCTAGAGCTTTTCCAGAGTGATACTTTAAACAAAATTTTGTAATTCAACCCATTTAGAACACATTTCTTTTATCAATGTAGTAGGCGCTTCCTCCCATCCATCCTCCTGACCTGAAGAATGTTACTCAGCCACTATCTGTTGCTGCTCTCTCTAAAGTTGCTGCAACTTCTCAATGTTGAGCTCTGTGTGCTCCTAAACTAAATCTTCGATGTCTTCAGCACTGACTTCCAGACCCATGGATAAGGTCCTCTACTATTGGGTTGGGTACAGCCTAAAAGCATTCACTGTCTTTCGGAGTTACAGCTTCTGAAAACAATTTCCTCTAGGAAGAATTTATGAACTTGTAAGAGACTGCATTCCAGACCTTACCTATCAGAGTGACACAGTGGAGGATATTGAAATGGTTCTTCCAGAAATCTCTCAGTGTCTACTCAGTATCCGATGTCACCTCAAAGTCCCTCTGGAAGAGGGCGTAGGTATATAGTTTTTTTAGAGTTCGGGATGACCTGCTAGTCCATAGGCTAAGGCAGAGGAGTTGTGTTAGGGGGAAAGAATTTCACTGTTGTGAAATTAAACTCCTCCTGCAAGTCGTCCTCCTACCCCGGAGGCTGAGCAGGAACATTATCCATTCTTAAGAGAGCCCTCAGAAGCTGTTCCTTTTTCCTGCAAATATTTTTTTACACTGGTGCCAAATACTTCGTTTATTCATTTGATGATATACTTTTTCGCGTCGAAATGCTACGGGTACCGAGTAAACGTCGAGTATCGAAGTATTTTGTTTTTCATGTTCAAAGGCGACGAGTACCCAGGTCCCTAAGAAAAATATTTCCACTGTAATTGCTCTCGAGAGCATTTTTCAGTTGCGCATCGATTATATGCAAATCATATCTCTCCAAGAGCATATTACGTTTCTTTGGAAATCTACAATTATTATTATATATAGACTAGCTGAAAACCCGTACTTCGCTACGTAGTACATTCAAATTAAATACAACGGTCAATGTATGCAATTAATGCCAAATAAATATATATATATATATATATATATATATATAATAAATACGAGGATCAATGTATACAATTGATGTAAAAAAAACCAAAAGAATATATTTATAAAAAAATCGTAAGAGATATTTTTATAGACAAAATAATGCAGAAAAAAATATTCAAATTAAATGTAATAGGAAATACAGTTGGTTCTCTGTTTAACGACTTTCAAGGGACCGTGAAAAATCGTCCTTAAGTAGAGATCGTCCTTAAACAGAATTTGTGAAAAAATAGCATTTCTCTTCACACTTTACAGGCTTAGGACTGTCAATATATTTCTTAATATATTGGCGTGTTTAAAAATGTTATTTTTATTATCATCATTATTTTATTCACAAAAAGTTATTTTAAATTACATTGAAAAAAAGAGTAAATAAGGCCCGTCTCATCTGCATTGAATATGTTCTTCTCAGCATATCCATCTAATATCCCCTTCAGCACTATTTTCCAATTATCCACTATTTTTTCATCTACGGAGCCACTTTCGCCAGATATGCTTTTAAATACAAGCCCGTATCTTTCTTTGAACTTTGTTAGACAACCAGCCGAAGTCTGAAAATTTTGCATTCCAAACTTTTCTGCCAGAATAATAGTATTTTCTTTAAATATCACTCCGGAAATTGGAATGTTAGATGCTCTTCCTTGATGAAACCATTGCAGGACTGCCTTCTCAAACTCTTCTGATCGGCCACATTGAATTTTCTGCCGTTTGGATTTGGATCCCAAGCCAAATTTTTGTGCTGCTTCAAGAATTTTCTCTTTGCTTGCTAAAATGTCTTTCAGAGTAGACTCGGGTAGCTGAAATTGTCTTGCGAATTGGACTTTTGTTATTCCAACACTTTCTTCCCAGTTTTCAATAATTTTCACTTTTTCGTGTAGCGTAAGATGCTTTCGCTTTGATTCCATTTTGCTCTGCTCACCTCGTATTCGTACTGGAATGAGCTCCTACACCCAACCATGAATTGAGGCGGTGAAAAGCAAAGTGGTGTAAGTTAGTAAGTAAAGTGGTGTAAGTCAAAAGCGTTTTACTGCAAAAACTACAAAAATTCCACTATAAATTGAACAAATTATTATTCATAATAATTACTATAATATTGCAAACAATAATTATTTGCAATTCCACTATAAATTGAACATGGAGATTACATATTTGCCCTCAAATAAAAAAAGTTGAAAATGTGATGTACACCACTTTGCCTTTCACTGCCTCAATTCTCTAAACATGAACACGTGCTTCCCAGAAGGAGTGAGAGAGGGGGGCTTTTAGACAGTTCGTAAATCACATGACAACATGGTAGGTACAATAGAGTGATTCTACAACCGCACTAAGAAATTCGATCCACCAGGGAAGAATGTTCGATCTTCCGAGAACAGTAATCCCCCCCCCCCTCCCCCGGTTTTTTCCACTGCAACAAGTCTATGATTGCAACAAACATAAAGGAAATTCCGGGTCTGTTTTTGAAACCAAACTCTCCCACAGAAAGTAACCCTCCAGTAGATAAAATGTTGAAGAAAAAGTTTATCATGTAAGAAAAAATCGTCGTTAAATAGAAACAAAATCGTCGTTAAATAGAATATTTTTACGTCGGAGGGACCGGGACCGAGAAATATCGTCTTTAAATAGAGATCGTCGTTAAGTAGAGCGTCGTTAAACAGATAACCAACTGTATTAAAGAATATAGTACAGTTAATATAGTACAGTTTAGAGGAACATAATATCTTTTACTGTATTTTAATATTTTTTTGGATAATCGTCTGCCGCATTAGCAAGAAAAAAAATCTTTTTTTGTCTATTTAGTTGTTATGCACGTGTCGATAAATTTATTTATTGTACCAGAAAAAGAAATCACGTGATCAGCATTTAATAAATTAAATTCTAAAAATTAATCTTTAAAAATTCACCAAAAATCAGAAAATTGAGGTAAAGATTCGAAAAAGATCTCATTTTAAAGGAATTTTTACGATCTTTCTCGTGATAGAAATTTTATAACCTTCAAATTATTATTTTAAATGCAAACTTAAAAAAAGTTACTAAAACAGGTTAAAAATTTAATTTTAAAAAATCTAAGAAGAATTTTTCAAAAATCTTTCTTAGTGCACCCCTACACTATAAGAAGAATCGCCATGCAAAATTTCAGCCCTTTAGGTCCAGCGGTTTGGTCTCTGCGTTGTATGTCAGTGAGTCAGTCAGTTACGGAACTGTTTTATATATATAAATTAGTTTCTGTCATCTAAATATCAAAAAGAAATAAAATTCCAGATAAACTATAAAGAAGTTATAATTATAACTGATATATTTACTTCAGTTTTTTCAGTTTGTAATGCGTAATCTATGATTTGTGAATACAAACTAAGGAAATAAAGATAAGCATTTGTTTTAAATGATATAAATTTTTTTTATTTAAAATAAAAGTAAAAAAATTGTAAGATTTATGGGATTTAAAAACTTTCAGCTTCTTGCTATTTAAAACATATGGATTATGTTTATATTTGAGATTTTTATAGACTGTTTATTTAAGAGACCTTTTATCAGTAATGTTAAACATATAGCAGCAAAAGTTTTTTTTAAAAACCTTGTTTAAATTTAGGTAAAAGTTGTTCACAGAGTCACTTAAATAATTTAATTGGTTTTTTTTATTTTCATATTCAGGCGTGCATGCCTAACTGTTTACACGTATGTGCGGACGTATGCATGTATAATAGAAACCAGAAATGCATTTATGTGTGATTCTACTGAAACTTTTTGCATGCACCTAGATTTGGGATACCTTCACTTTGTGCTAAAGTCAGTCGGTTTTCTAAGTAAGTTCTTAGTGCACTATTCTCAAGCATAAAGAACCGAATAAGGACAATCACTACAAACATATATTAATAAAACATTAATGTACTTTGCATTTTGATAAAGATCACTGTAGATTGATCATTAGATTCCTAATGTTGCATTACCCCTAAAAACCATAGAAAGTTTTATAAAATTTCCAAATACATGAAAAGATTGACATTTTTTAAAATTGTCATTTCTATTTGGTTAAAATTTAGCTCGCTTTAAGTTTTATTGCCTTCATACATTATTTTTTTTAATTTTACTTTTCGTTATAATCATCCTTATATAAATCATTTCTTCTTTTCAGATTATCATCCCAATCAACAGTCGTCCGATTTTTTCGTAGTCTATCTTATAAGCTAAAGAACATGGCCGAAGCCAATGAGGAGGAATTGGAAGTAAAAAAGAGTAAGAATGGAGTCAAACGCATCGTAAGTTTATTTTTTAGTGTTTTACCTAGAAATTTTAATGTTACGACATTTGCACAGTAACAGGGTCTTTTGCAACGATGTATAGTAAAAGTCTATCCTAATTTTCAACTGTAATATTGAAGTTTTGAATAGACAGGCTAGAACAGTTACTAATTTTTAATTTGAATCTTGTTGCCAGATGTGTTTACACTATTAGCAGGTTGTGCCCACTTCGCAATAATATTTATTCATGTTTGACTGGAGTAACGATATTGAGTTCACAGAACAAGAAAACAGGGCAAGAAAACGAAAGGACATCAGATAGAACATATGACTAAGATGGTCATGCGCGTAAGGTGCACTGTGTAACGACTCCATGTGGCATTACAAAGGAGAAAAATTCAGCATTTGGAAATTCAGCTTAAAAAGTGTTATCAGACTTGCGCAGTAACTAAACACATAATCCTCTTTTTAATTTAAGTAATAGTGAATTTTCACAGCAACTTTTTTCAATTATTTCAACGATGTATTGAATGTTGCTTGAAAATAAATTTCTAAATAATTAAGAGGCTAAGAATTTTAGCCTCTTAATTATTTAGAAGAAAGAATTATTGAGAAGAAAAATTTAGACACTGATACGGTAACGAATAAAAGAATCGAGTGGGGAAATATAGTTAAGTACATTTCAGTTAAAGTATTCATTTTACTGGATTAAGGTAAGCAAATATTTAATTTTTTATAGTAGACGTTTTCATAGGTAAAAGAATGCAGTAAAATATATTTTTAGAGAAACTAATCGGATAATCATAGTAACTCTGTTATTAAGTAAGTATTAAATTCCATTTTCATCAGTGATGTTTGATATGAAACGAATGCTTATTTATAATTTTTAGCGGTTAGAATTCATTAATTTTTCTTTAATTCTTTGCTTTATCAGAGAATAAGCCGTAAGATACTGAGAAATTATTATATAAAAATTGTTTCAGTAGTATACTCACTTTAAAAACGTTGCACAAAAGTGGTTTTAATTTATACTGCGTTATAAGCTTTTCACTTTTTCGATTTATCAGAATTCTTCGGTTCTCTTTAAGTTCTGTTACTTTGAAGAAACCTTGGATTTTCACTCAAAAGAAGAGATTAATAAGATTTTCAACTTAGGGATTTTATTTAAAAATCCACATCTAAACTGAAAAAGGTTGTATTTATACTATCCCTGCTAAATTAATTCCGTGGATGTTTGACAATCCATGGGAGTCTATAATTTTAAGGATTAAAATCCATTTCCAAAATAAAAAATACCCTAAGCGTTCGTACCTAGTTCAAAGGAACGTCTATTTCAATCACATATTAGAAAATCTTCACAAAACATAACACACGCTTTTTTTGCTGACGTTATAGGTTTCCCTCCTTGTTCTGGGCAGCTACAATACCACATTCTTTTACAACTATATAAAAGCCAAAAATAGGAAATTATGTTTAAGAATTAAAGGATTGATTTGCAGAATTATCGGAAGGACAATAGTGTGTACTTGTAGCCTGTTTAATATGAATACATACTTCATGAATAAGGAGAAGTTATATTTACAACATTTTTCCTCGAAATAAATTACGGGAACTTCACATTAAGCTCTTAATTCATCGCGTCTAAAATGAGCTTTATGAATTTAAAAGCCCATATATTATAGAATTAAAGAAAAACATCGTATGAAAAATATAAGAGTTTCGAAATCCAATATTAAAATGGTTGGCATTCTATTTAGCAAATATGTACTATATCCTTTCTGAAGTCTTAAAACTGCAGAGAATAATCCACTGAAGGGAATTTTACAATATATTCGCGAATTGAAAAGTTGAGAATATATCTTGCTTGCTGTATACTCGAGATGCTCGTAAAGACAGAAGTTTATTAGAGAAGAGTTTGCTCTAGAATAAAGGTTTTATGTAGTATGTGAAGGAAAATATAACTTAAGTAATTTTAAGAGTTTATGTCAAATTAAAGTTTCAAAGTAGGACTTTAATAACTATCGTGTGGAACTGGAAAAAAACTCTATCATTACCCATTTCAGGTTTCATTTTCCCATATTTAAGACATACTACAGTTTTTAAGGTATTCAAAGAAATTTTTAGGCACATTTTGAGTCTTCATGTTTCTTTTGACTGATATGAATGGACAAATAGATTTTTAAAGTTATAATCATAACTATTGTAATAATTGCTATTTCATTTTGCTAATCCCAATTTTAAAAAAATAAACGAATTCTAAGTGAATCAGTGAAGTAACCAAGTTGTTTCTAAAGCCCCTGAAAATAGAAACAGGACTGATCGTTTTTCACCACAGAAATATTCCGCATTCTAATCTACAAGAATATAACTTTTAAAGATCTCATACTTGAAGGCCAGGTTGTGTTACATTATTTGCGAGTTCAGGAAAATTGCAGAGCTAGCTACAATTAAAATAAAATATAAACTAACAATTTTCATTGGGGAATAAGTATCTTCCCTATTTATTGACAAAATGCGTATTCTAAATAACGACAGCAAAATGAAAAAAAAAATCCTATCTATTTTATCATGTTTATCTAAATCTAGTTCTCAAAATCCCATCGACACTGATATATTTTTTAACTGAGAAATACCAAACTTCATTTTTTTATTTGTTTACTCGTAAAAATAAACATTGGTTGACGTGACATTACTCACGATAGGATCATCCTTAAATCATACACAAAATAAACAAGAACATAAATATAAAAGGGTGTTAAACTCTAAAAAATTATACTTTACATTCGTGACTATTAAAATACAAGCGCAGATTATACCGTCTATAAATATCTGTCTTCCAAGCTTAATCATCACAAAGAGACACACTGTATGTCATAAAAATTAAAACATTGTATAATGCTACAGAAAACTACATAGACCTTTACCCTTTACCTGCACTTTGTGTTACACCAAGTTTTCAACCTGTATAATGCATTATGTTTAGAAGCAAAAATAGAGACTTTCTAAAAGGAAAGGCCATTTTTTATAGATTTTGTTTAAAATTCCTTTGGTGCTTTCAAAATAAAGAACCCTTTCCTAAATTTCGATGATCTTTTGAATTTTGTTTTGGAAAGTCAAAAAATTCGTTTCAGAGAACGCAAATAGGAAATTCTATTTTTTTCCAAGCAAAAGTTTCTCTCGAAAAGTTACATTTAATGCAATATTGATTGTGACAAAGAGTTATATGTAATTCAACATCAATGAAATATTTGAGCTGTGGATATTTTTCAAATATTAAAATTTTGTACGTTCATGAACTGTACAAATTACAATTTTAAACGATAGAGAAAAACATTTGAATACTTTAAGAAGTTTAAGTTTTAAGATAGCTTGATAAACTCGTACATTCATGAAAAAAAGTAAAAAAGGGAATCTAAAATTGGCTTATAGCTCAAAGGAAATCGAATGTGGATTTATTTTGGATAATGTGATCTAAAGTACGTTATTGACAACTCCATCAGTGGATGAGTTATCACTCATTAATTAATCAAAGGATTTTCTTCATTTAAATTATTTTTTCTCGCAAAAGTAAAGTCGAAAGTTAGTCTATATATTGTATTCAGACTCTCTTATTTCTCCAACAAAAAATTTCTGTTAAGTAATTTCTGTTACGTAATGTTTACGAATTTACATGCATTGTGGAAAGCAACATTTTATTTGCCCTAAGGGCAAATAAAATGTTTCTTTCCAAAATTCAGATAAAAATGAATATATTACTAGTATGTTTATATTATATATGAACATACTAAGTTAGTATCTCATTGAGAAGTTTGAAGAAAGTGACTTGTGTATAAAATTGTGTTTTTCAAGTCTCAATTTTTCCGGCAAAATCTATCGCAGCAGATCGATTTATTAAGTCATTTCTCTATAGAAACATTGTTAGTTCGGTTCATTGGATCCAGTAATGGCTATATACGAGTAAACGAAATTTTTCATTTCTTTATTACTCAACTCAGGTGTTACTACACGGTAGTTTCAATTTTATTTATATAATTAATCGAAAAACTGAATAAACGATTTTTATCAAAAGATTGTAATATTTTTAAAATACAGATGCACTGACTTAGAGAAAAAATAAGTAATATGTATTTTTTTACTAATAAGAGTTTTAAACTGACCAGAATTGAGAGAATGCATTTTGTTAAATGAATTTTCAAAATACGAACTTTCCTTTTTAACAACACGAGTGTCAAACTGTAAAATCCTTTGCATTATATAATTTATATTGGAAAAGAAGATTTTAGTACCCGCTTTATAATATGAAGGCCTTATCTGAATAGTGGTCCAACTCCCCTTTTTTAAAAATGGAGATAGCCTCACTTTAATGTTCATACAAGTCATCTCTATCTTATTTTTAAACTTGTAAAACTCCAGCTTATTTCTGTTTCCAACAGAGGGCATTACAAATCAGACTTCAGCAGTCATTTCTCAGCACTCATTAGACTTTAAGGCTCTGTATCTCAAAATGAACAAGAATAGAGTTGTACCACTATTCAAATGAGGCCTTCATATATTCTAACGTTCTCCAGCTAATTTATAAGAAACATTTGAATTATTTCCTCGTTTACCATTTATTTACATTTTATACATGAACTCCTTTAGATAGCAGAAAGATGATAATTCTTTCTCAAACCGAGACCTCCCACCCTCCTTATTCTGCATATACATTGGTGCAGAGTTCTCTGCATGTGCCTTGGGGAATCCAGTGATTTATGTTCACTCTGTACTCTGTATATGCGTGGATCGCCTCCTCTGGCGGTTCGGATACATAGCATCAAAGAAAGGGCGGGGGGTCAGCGGGTCAAATGGTGTCGAGCGGGGTCGGGGGAGACACCAGATCAAAGAAACTCGAGGGACCTTGGGGGCGGGAATGGGGGTGGTTCTAAATATCGTGACTAATGTTACCGTGACTAATGTGATGACAGGAGTCGGGGGTCTGCAGGCAGAGAACTCTGCACCAATGTATATGCACTATTAGGAGTGAGTGATTCCTACTTTTAATAACCGAGAGATCAGACTCTCATTCGGATTGGGAGCTGTCCGAGGTTCGGCCCGCACTCACAGTGGCTATATCCCCTCCCACGGGGAGGTCCTTCCAAGTAGAGGATTTCGTGACGCTACACTATGTTACTAAGTCCTTCATTCTTTTATCAAATTATTATTTTTGTCGCAATTATAACTAAAAAAGCATCTACAGAATGTATAAATAGTCAGAAAAGTTTTTTTTCTTTTAACAACAAAAATGTAACCCCACATTAAAGAAAATAGCTTGTTTTTTCAGTCATTAGAGAATAAATTATTAAAAAATATTTTAAGCGATATCCTGAAAATAAAATTTCAGGAGTAATGTTATTATAGATTCATAAATAGTCATGTTTCGTAATGTTTCGTCATATTTCATAAATAGTCATGTTTCGTAAATAGTTCTCGTTTGGGATCTCTTGAAACATGAGTATACAAAAATTACCCCCCATAAAAATAAAATTATAAATTTAAAGTTATGTACAATCATTTCTAGTCGTATAGAAAAATACAGCTAGTCTATACCAGCAATTGCAGACAAAAAAATAAACTTAATAAAATCTCAAAGATCCTGCAAAAAATATTTAACTATAAAGATCATTACTTGTATTTTTCAGTGTTTTTAAAGTATACCGCAATAGACGACAGCATAATTCATATAAATCTTAAGTACGCTATCTTTTTACATTTAACTATTTTAGAACAGCTAACGAATGACTAAGTTAAAAAATAACTTAGATATTAACCTAAATGTAATGGATGAACGGAACAAAAGAATTCCGTCGTAGAAAATAAGGAGTTCGTAAACGTATTAATCTGAAAATCTGTCTAATTTGTAGTTTGATACTGCCATTCAAATTTTATGAGATGCATCGTGCCTTTTAAAGATTTAAAAGATCTTAAGATTTTTTAGTGAACTGTATTTTAAGTATTTATTCTTAAGCATTTTAAATATGACGTTTTAAATATGGCGTGTATTATCTTTTAATATTACAGCTGTTCATCGCTAGTTACGAGCTTCCAGATGTAATTTATTCTTCTGAAGATTAACTTTAATTTTTATCGTTTCATTGTTTAGAGCAGGGTTTCCCAAACTTTTCATGCGATGGAGCACTTCGCAAATCCTGAAATTTTATCGGAACTCCTTGTCTGTTTTGCAGGGTATGTAGTAGCACATAATTAGGGATACCTAATTTTCGTATTTACGAAATAGATGCGAATAAATGTTTAATTTGCTTATATGAGCGAATAAATGTGAAAATTATTTTTTACAACATTTCGGTGAAAACTCGGTGATAAATGGCCTTTTAAGTGAAATTAGGTAATAATAGTAATAATTTATTAACATAAATGCTTATCTAAGACCATCCATGGTCTTTAACTGATAGATCTCAGTCTCAAAATTTGCTTATTACTTATTGTTAAAGACATAAGAAAGAGAATGTGGAGACTACTACAGTGTTAGCTTTTAACTAAGAATTTTGATACTTACCTAACCAAGTAAGTAAAATTGTGATTTCTTATAATAAATGCGAAAATTTTGAATATATATATATATATATATATATATATATATATATATATATATATATATATATATATATTTGAAAATAAATGCAAAATTTTATATATTGTAATTTTTTTTGCGAAATTTACGTACCCCTACACAAAATCAATAAAATTTTAAAAATGGAGAAAAGCATTTATTTAGTATTTAATTTTTTAGAATTTTAGAGCATTAATCGGTCAAACATGTTTGAATTTCTTGTAGCCGTTGTAGGATGTTACACAACTCCTGGTTTTCGTGGAACACCTATTAATTTTCTGTGGAACACCAGTATTCCGCGGAACATAGTTTGGGAAACCCAGGTTTAGAGTAAGATGGTAGTCAAAACAAAGAAAAACTTATTTTTCACTGCCCTTATCACCCAAATTACAGAATATATATTTTTTAAAAAGAGGGTTTTGTTGGGGTGGAGTTAGTATTAGGGTTTTATACATGCTCACAGATTCCTCCACAAACTACGAGTACACGAATTATACTAAGTATAGCAGACTGATGTGCTTCATAAACAAAAAAAAAATCCCAATTCATCATGAATTTACTTATCTTTGAAATATCCTGTGTTAAACTTTAAATATTCAGCTATAAGTAACGATTTATTCATTTCAACCACTCGCACTGACGTTCTATCCATTCTGCACTGAATAGACAAAAAGTTCTGCATTGCACTTGACACAGCAAACATTATTCTAAAATATTTTGAGTATTTTCACGCCATTTCTGATACAAAGAAGGTTTGTCTAAAAACGGTGAAAGTAGCTTCCTCTTTGACAGTAAAATGTGTATTGGCTTTTTACTGTGGTTTTAAGGTCTGTTCGACGAGCACAAACAATGTTTGTGCTCGTATGTTTGTCAAACATATTGAGACTAACAGGGAATATTAGACGAAGCTTAAGTTTTCCCCTAAACTACAACAAATCATTGGAAAAGATTGAAAAGTTGCTGTTATAGCCTGATAAGCTTTATTTCGTGATGCCATTTAAGGAGACCGCAGTGTCTTAATACTTATTAGAATAATATAGTGTTGATAAATGTATATTAGGGGATCTTAGTTTGAAAAAATAACCTTTAAAGAGAGCCCAAGATGACAACTATTCAACTAAAGAACAAACTTGAAGTTAGTTTAAGCAGTTTAATATGAATAGAGTCTGTTGAAATTTATATCATGAAATATGTAGGTTTTGCATTTTTGAAGAAAAAAAATACAGACAAACCACGATAGGACGAACTATATTTATTTAAGCAAATTGATGCAACTAAAATATTGTAGGCCCCAACATACAATGGCCACGTTAACAATCAAATTATAGAATAATAATGGAATCCATAGATGATTGTTCACGTCCCATTATTTTCGAGAAAGGATGAGGAAATGATTGAACCTAATAAATATTTAATTGTTTGGCAGAAATTCCGCATTTCAACTATCGAGAACCTAAATTCTTACATGCGGTAGTGTATTAATTTAATATATGCGGGATTTTCTCCGTGCTTTCGATCTGAAGGATAGACTGCAGAATTGTTAGAAAATTTAATGCATATTCGGTCATATCCACAAATATGCAGCAAAGTTCAAGGCTTGATAATTTCTCTCGCATAATTGTTTATTTTAAAACTTTAGGTATTGCATAATGTTGAATTTTCGTATTCTTTCATGATGAAAGATTAACGTTCTCTCATCTGCATTCATTGGACATTATACACATTATACTGAACCTATTAATTTAAAATATGCCAAATGTCATAATGACCTGAATGGGTGTTGGAATACGAATCTTTCGAACTATATGTTGATGCTCTTGAAGAAATTTTATTTGAGCGTTTGTTACCCGATATGACACTATTACGATTTGTTAAGCAATTAGAACTTTCGCACACATGCAGATTTTACATGTATAAATGGAACAAATCTATTTAAATTTTTATCGAATCTAAAAAGTATTTATAGAAAATGTCAACATTTAATGCAGAACGTTTTATTACTTATATTGGAAAACGTTAGATATCTGAGTTATATAAAAATACCAGAGAGAAAGGTTTGTGAAATGTTAATCAATCGCTGGAGTATATCAGACACACTGCGATAGCTAGACATTCTGGTAGAATCAATAAAATGTCGAAAAATTGGGAGAAATTTACTGTATGAATGTTACTTTACATCCAAAAAAAAAATAAATAGTTCTACGCACACTTAAAGTTTTTTTTTCATTGGAACGAGGAATATTGTTTTTCGATGGCATAGATTTTTAAACACCAGTTTTAAAAATAAGTTAGCTACAAGTTAAGTAATAACTCCGTAAAGTAACTGGTGTTTGTAGCGAACTTCTAAATTTAAATTTCATAAACAGATGATAAACGAAGAAGTGACAAAACAATAAATTTTGCTACGATATGTCACTAATTATGAAAGGAGCTAAATTTTGTAATGCACGTGCTAATGATTCAGATTTACTTGATTGTTAAATTAAAAGGTTGGTTATTTAAAAGACAGCACTTTTCACAGTCAATATCGTGACAAAATTCAGGTGAGTTCAACTCAAGTTCTGTGAGAATATCGATAGGGCAGAGTCTTTATGTTCATTACTATCAGTATACATATTTTTGACCGAAATACGATTAGAGAAATGCTTCAAAAATATTTAAAATCAAAAACTTCCAATGTATTTATCATATTGAAATAATCACAACGTTGCTCTTCATTTTAAATAAGTTATAACAGATTTCATGTATTCGCAATATTGTTCTGAATCCGAGCGATGAGTGGATACTTTTTTTTATTTTAAGCGTTAGTAAATTTACAAACTCAAAAATTAATATGCCAGTCTCCACTAATTAAATGGCAGGACTTTATGTAAATCATAACTTCAGTACACTTTATATAAATATCAGGTATGTAGACAGTTGTAAACACTGATTCTTCACTGGAATCTAAACAATTCCAGCACCTAAATAAATCTTCGTTACACAAGGGGGAATACAAATGCAAAATTAGTTTCTAAATCAATTATTTAAACATAACATACGACCTTGTATTTTACCTCCTTCCCAACACTTCTTCTTGTGCCAGCCGTGTCTGGTGTCACACTTAGGCCGTCTGCACACGGAGCAACTCAAAAGAAACTGATAACCGGCTCCAATCCCAAACCAGTCCGTGATGAGTTGTAACATAAGTAATTGAATGAAGCCACGCACACGGCGCAACTGGTTATAAACCCGTCAGCAACGTGTTTGTAATCAGTCGCAGGCAACTCAACGTGTGGAGTCGCAAGCAACTTCAGTCGCCAGTTTCTCTTGCGTTCTGCGTGTTATTAAACAATCTATGTTACAGCCGCTCTTTTGGCAAGCTGCCAAATGACGTACACGAGTCAAGTGACTTCTGCCTAGCGATGAAATGAAATTCTAACGTTTTTTGTTGAATGGAATATGTGCGCCCATATATACAGTCCATTTTTAAACGATTGATCAAAGACAATCTATTGTGACAATTTTTGTAAAATAAATTAATTTCTGATAATAATTTAACTAAAAATAATGCCCGGAATAATGATGTTCTTCCTTCCATGACAGGTCGCAAACTATTGATTTGAATCACTTTTGAGTCGGCCCGTTTGCGGAGGCGCATCACTAACGAGTTTGCAACCGATAAGCAATTTCAGTCAATAACCAGTTCAGTTTCCTTTGAGTCGCTCCGTGTGCGGACGGCCTTAATCATTCCTTAAGAATCACTTGTCAAAAAATCTCTCGTAAAAATCACACCAACCAATTTTTATTCAGGTTCCTTTTTTTTTTTTTTAAATTCACATAGCAACCGTAACCCCGTGCTACCACACAGCTCTAACCTAATCCACCCCTCTGTTATTGACCCAAGAGTAGGATTTATTATTTACCCCATGTTAGACGCTGAAAGTGCAAAATTATCGTTTTCGTTTATCGTAAATTCAAAACATCGCGTGTTAGCGACAACACGCCAAGTTGGCCCTAAACTCGTAACAATATATTGTCCTTAATAATTTGTTTTCCCTGCATAATGATTATTACTGATATCAGCTTTTAACTACTGCCTTTCAATCTAATGTCTCCAACCCTGCTTCCGATTAAACTTAGAGGGTTTAATCATTTCTTACTGGGAAATTAAGATAGATTAATCATAATGTTGCTTTTGTAAATTTCTTAAAAACATCAATATACTGCAATTTATTTAATCAAAACTGAATTGGTGTAAACGTACCACTATTTGCGTTCTTGCCATATGGTAAACTTATTATACATTAAAAACTAAAAACAAAATAGGAGTGATACAGTTTTACACAATAGAAAGTAATATATTTCAATATATTTTAATCAAAGATTATGTTTTTAATTTGATCATTTGTGTACGGAGACATTTTTAAAGCAAACTTTCCACCAGCATTTAGCAATGTTTCCCCAGGCATTTAAAACACTTTAACAAGAGAATATTAATACAAAATTTAAATAACGAGGAGAATACAAACATTGGCCGTTAATATCATTAATGGCTTCTTTAATAAAACTGTTAAAATCAAGTTTACTCTTTAATGAGAAATAAAATCTTGTTCGTTCGGTTTTTCTCTAGAAGCTTAAGAATTTTCTCTCCAATTTGGGGACTTCATAATTGCTGAATGTTCAGAATAGCACGTCTTTTAATCTATCCCTCCTAAAAATTTAATGAAGCCTGAAGAAATTCTTAACTAATCGAGAATATTGAAGTATTTTTCACAAATATAATTATGCACTGATCGATAAATGAACGAGGTAAGAATATTAACTAGTTAGGAAATTTTCTTGCATTAATTGGGAATAGAAACGTAATCCGCAACATCTGTTTTCTCAATTTGCTTTTTGAGCAGCTTCACCACTACAGTCAGAATTTTAAGCAGTTTTAAAGTCATGCAAATGATATGCTGGAACCATTACAAGTCATTCGATGCTAGGGAAATATTTTTTATCACAGATAGAAACGAAGAGTAAGAAGTCATATACAGACGAAAACATAATTTTATTGTGCAAGCTTTTGACTCACAAAGCAAACTACTAGCAATGTAAGATTATAAAATGTAATGATATTACCAGTGCTTCTACAAAAACGTAAAATAAAACCAAGTTCATCTGTACTGGTTTTGTAGCTTATGATGACTGACATTTTAACCAAATCATAACACAGGGATCTCAGACATTGAACTAGTTATGTTGACGACAAGGGCCTGAGGCTCAAATTTCAAGGGTTACCAACAAGGTGTGAGGGACAGAGGTAGCCTATCGGTAGCGCATCGGCTTTCGGTAATGAGGGTGCTCGGATCGAATCCCGACAAGCTCCGTTAAATACCCTCGTGTCTAGGCCGTATATGGGCAGGTTAAATCCGTAAACCGGAAAGTCCGTCCATGAGTTCGAATGTCTTCCAGGAATTTTGAATGTCGTCTTAACTTAATAGAGCTAAAAATCACAAAATAGGATAGTGCTTTCAGAAAAGTTATATCAGTGAGATCTCACCAACTTACAGTTCATTTTTAAAATATCAAATACACAACAATCACACAACATTGGAAAGTGGATCACACAACATTGGATCACACAACATTGGATTGTGGATCACACAACATTGATATCTGGTGATATTCCTCAATGAAAAATCTTTTCTTGGGACCGCTCCATTTTATTTATAAAAAGTTATTCATAGTTATCATTATTTCAAGCTCGCATTTACTCTATAAATAATAAATAATAATATAGTATTACAAATCTATATATATAAAACGCGTAGGTATGCGGCACAAAAATCGGCGATATTTCTACAGTCCGAATGGCAACGGCTGGAACTACCAGATGTAAACATTAGCGGCCAACCGCGTGTGTGTAGCGGTTCGACGATAGCACGTAATTTGGTGCAATTTAATTGCTGTATTTTACACGTGAATAATTTTAATTCACAAGATAACTTATTCTTTTGTTCCATCGGTTTTTCTAAATGTATGTAAGAGGACAAACTTTTGACAAAATATGTTTAGATCTATCAAATCCAGTGTTTAGTCCTGGACAGTTGTATGTAGGTTTATCTAGAGTCCGTTCTTTTGATTCTGTCACTGTAGTATCTCCTATTTCTGAAATACTCAACTGTGTATATCAAGAAGTTTGAGGAATATCATAGTAAAATATTAATAATTGTATTATAATATCTTAATAGTAATATTAAGTAAGAGTAATTGTCTACATTTTATTTAGTAGTACTTGCTGAATTTTTACTCCATTTTATAAGTTAAAAAATTTTCCCAACAATTTTTTATTTGGTATGATTAAGTGTAGATATCTGAATTGTGAACAATAATACATATAGAGAGTGATGTAATCCACACTATATTTTAGTACTTGCTGAATTTTTTACTCCTTTTTTAGTGAAAAAAAATGTCTGTAACAATTTCTTATTTGATGCAATGATAAAGTGTAGATATCTTAATTTTGAAAAATATTACATACATAGAGGAATGTAATTTTTAAAATCTTTGTTGTTGGGTTTCTCAGTCTTATCTTTAACTCTGTTCTGAAGTAAAAGAAATTCATTTTTTTTTTAAATCCCGATGTTTTAGAATCAGCCTTATAGAGAATTTCGCAATGATTCTAAATTTTTTGGCTGAGATCACACTACCACTTAACAACGTATATTTATGATGACAGGTAATAGTAACATTCCTTACATACGTTTCTTTCAGTTGAGTTGTTTTGCAAAAGAAAATATAATACTAAAAGCGACCATGCTGGTCGCGCAGCGACTAGTTTATAGATAATAATAATAAATGAATCTCCAAAAACAGTTGACGTTTGTGAAGGCACTAGGACGACTGACAGATGAATGAATTGAGAACGGCGCTTCGAACGAACATGACTGACTTTGTAGTAAGAAAGGGATTCGTTAAAAAACCGACGATCTGATGGGAGCGACTCGGCTTGTCTTTTGCTGTCAGGCACTGACTACAGAATGCTGACGTTGCATTACATTACAACGTTTTGTTACAAGTCAGTCGCCGCCATCAGACAGACAATCATGCCCCGTTGTAAGGCAAAAATTCTATATTTGCTCTCTTCTTAGGCTATTTTAGAATTGAAGAAATTTTGTCCTATATTTCTCTCAATGTCTTATTTTCTCTCAATGTTCTTATAAAATTCTTTAAAAATATTTCTTCCATCTAAAATATATTTTTCAAAGGGGGAGAAGTAATAAATTTTTTTTTACTTATTCTCATTTCAAGATGATTATTTTTCCTCATAACTGTCTTTATGAGAAAATAAATATTTTTCTTTTGAGACAATGGCACGCCTCTTCTGTGGATAGTGGCGCCTTATCTGGCAGATGCCGTTATCCAGACTTTTGGTTCAATTTAAGACTTTTTTCTACTCTATTCGTAGACTTGATAACAACAATCACAACAATTTGAAATTTTGGTTTTAAAAAATTTGAAATCTGAAAACCATAGTTGATGCATATGCCGAAATAGTAGCTCAATGAGCGCAATTTTTTTAGCTTTTGTACTTTTTAGCTTTTGTATTTTTTTAGCTTTTGAGGTATAAAAACAACTTCATCCTTCGGTATTTGTAAAATTTTGTTTATAATGTTGTTCTAAATGCTTGGCAAAGGATTATGCCATTCGTCCACGGAGTCTCCAATATTTTTTTACAATAGCTCAAAACCATTAAGTGTTACAGGTGTTCTGTTGTCAAAGGCTGTCTAGACTTTTATTTATAATTTTTCATTTATTTATTATTTCTAAATTTTTACCCACATTAAGGAGCTAAAAATAACTCTAGTAAATTTTACTTCAGCATTTTCTAATAATTTATGATTTCAATAAAACAAAACTTTGTTCTGTTTCCATTTAACTGGTTTCAAATTTTCTGGACTTTTGCAAGGAATTTTCGATCTATCCATGTAAAAGACGGCGAATCGTAAAAGATTCAATTTCGAGATAAAGTTTGAAGGGTGTGTAATCACAGTACAGATAAATGCGTTGAACCTAGAAAAGTGGAAGAATCATGTGGTTTGTGTTTTTTGGATTCTAAAAGCTCTATAGTATATGCAATAAAAGGAAAATTTAGAGTTTTTGAGAACTTTGTTTGAATCCTTTGAATGGAATTTCGGCTTAATTATGGCCATAAAATATTTAGAAGGAATATCATAAATAAGAGTCGTAAAACATCCAAACTCAACCAACAAAAACACTTTCGAATGTTTCACAAGATTGAGATAGTTATCGTTGAATGTTAAAATTTATTTGTTAATAGAAAAAAATACAAACTTTCATTCGCGAAATTATAAAAAGCTCCAATATTTTAAACACATTTTATATTAATAACATTCAACATGCCTAAAATGATACATTTTCATCTTGGGAAGTACAGCAGGTTCAAAAAATTTCCGCTCACAATGGAATTATAATGGTGTCTGATAATATCATTACTCAATGGTAACATAAGTCTGGCATCAGTGTATACACATTTAATTAATTTTCGAGGTAAAAACATGGCGACTAAGAATCATTCTAAACACTATTTACCGGAAGGAATTCACTGCGTAATGCACTGTAGGCTCTTTTATGAAACCGCTTTTTATGTAGATAACTTTATGAAATACCATACGGTGAAAGAGTTGGAAAAGGATATCCTAGTTTACATACATTATTTGCGATGTTGTTATTGTTCCTAATGCACCCTGGCCGGATGTTCTACACCAGGTTCATATAGACCAGGGGTTTCCAACTGGCGGCCCGCGAAGACTTCTAGGAAAATAATTTGCAGCATCAATTTAGATATTCTTAGTTAACGAAAAATGTTTTTGTAAAAATCTTTGTTTTCAAATTCTGTTCACTTACAAAAAAGATTGATTTTCCTCGAATTCCATGAAAAGTAGGGTGTCCACTCATGTTCTATTTCATACCCCCCCCCCCATTTCTTATTTAAATACCAACTTCTTATTTGACTTTTTTTGTGTGTGTCTGTGTAATTGAACGAAAGTTGACCAGTTATAATCAAGGTGGTTGTTGGAGGTTCATCCTCGAATTTTTAAAAATTTCATAGTACATACTATACACAAATCCTCCAAATTCTCGCCCTCAAGAAAAAAGTCGTGTGTATGGTCCTGATTAAATTGCGGCCCGCCACTAGACAGGTGTTTCCAATTGCGGCCCTTGGACACTTGTAAGTTGGAAACCTCTGATATAGACTTTGGGTTGAGTAGTGCGGCTCCAGTTTATAATAGCACCACAATGTCTGACTTGGCTAAGTGCCACCCCAATTTTGATCGATCACCCCCATGGGTGACATCTGGGGGGATCGTACCTTCCCCACCCATTGGCTAAGTTTTTGTACTATCCACTCATTCCTTGGTTTTTTTAAGATATTTCTTTCTACCATTAACAATTCTTTCTCTAAATAGATTTGTCTCCTACCATCGTTTATGCGGGTATTTTTCGTCTTTAGCATTACGTAGTTAGAATGTCCTCGCAACTTCGAGGTTTGACATATCGGAAGTGGAGCACATTTGAGCCGAGCATTCAAAATGAGTATTCGCTAAGAAACATGGGTACACTTGTAATGTAACGCTCACCACGTGTATTACGTTATGGCTTTAACAGTCTCCGCCTTAACCATTTACATTAATTGCATCAGCACACGAGGAGAGTGGAGTGGTAGTAGTGGAATGCCGGGGTTCGAAGGTGTCTGTAGACCACCTCTTCTGACACCCGGTAAATTTCGAAATACTTTTTTTCCCCTATGGCTTCAGATTCCTTTGTCAGGCAATAGAAATAAATCTTTGATATACTTTTGATAAGCTAATGACAATCATCAGAAAATTTAGGAGACGCTTCCTTTCGGGGTATCTTACTCTATTTAGTTAAAAATGTTAGCAATGTTCGAATTAGCAATGGCCGAAATAAATAATACTGCCATGACTCTTTGTACTCTAATAACAAAGACCCCCTAAATTTTAAATAAGAGTTGTTATTCATATTTTCACTCAACAATCACATTTTCAGTTAAACTTCGATCTTCATCTATTAACTTTGGTATTTTCTTAAGTTTCAATACATTTTTGTCTTTTGCACCAGTCACCATAACATCCTTCGTGATGTTATAGTGAATTCATAACATGATGAATATACCATAACATGATGAATTCTATATTTTGTTGTATTTTTTACCATATTTTTATTAACTTGTTTTCTTGTTTGTGTGTTTGTGTGTTTGTCAAGTACAAATCTTGCAATCGATTTTTAACTAACTTCCCGACTAGATAGACATTTGAAACTTTTAGAATAGCTCAGAACACGATGACAATGCATTTTTTTAATACTTTTAGCTATCTTTAAGCAGAATTAAACTAATTTTCAATTATTTTCAGTTAATTTTGTTTTGTAAACTGGTGCAGTCATCTATTGGCCGGAACGTTTAGTAGACTGGTGCAGCCATCTATTGGCTGGAACGGGAACGAAAAGTTATATGCAAGTTAACTTCCAATTAACTTCATTTTCTTTCAAGTTGATGGGATAATTCATCAAAAAAATTTTAAAAAGTATTTATTAATACATAGAACTGTCAAGTTTATATGATTCAACAGAAAATTTAAAAACATGGTATATAAAAAGTACTTTTTATCTTGTAATTATTTATTACATAAAGTAGTTTCAGACTGTGTATTAACTATTTCAACTAAAACTACTTTTATCATATATATAAAAATTACTTTAAAAGACTTTATCAATGTCATTTTTAAAAATGATCTCACCTACGACCACATACATACTCACTAATAATGGATAATATTTAAATATTTCCGAAAAACTAAATTATGCAGAACTCACAAACACATCGCGTGTTTGGTTGAAGTAATGACTGCCATTCCTTTTGTATTCATAAAGAAATAATATTGATCACACACTTTTTCCACTTGAAGCAAAAGAATAAATCGGGAATAACAAAAGTTCTGTTCAATACCTGTAAGTATACCTATTCATTAGATTCACAACATTTGAAATTATGTCTATTTTACCCCAAAATTCAATCTCACTAGTATTGATTTAGCTATGAAAGTAAGTTTGATAGTAGCATTAAAAAGTAGTTGCGCTTTCACTATTTAAAAAAAACCTTATTCAAACGGGAGAGAAAAAAAACTTTTGCTAAACTTTTATTTACCTCCAAGCCTCTTTCCTTAAAAGAAAAAGATTAAGTTCTTGTCGAAATAGAGTTTTTTAAAAAGGTATTTAAAAAGCTTATTTCATGAAAGTGAAGCTTTCTCATACGAACCGCGTTTTGTTTGGCAAGTACATTTCACATCGCTAATGCTTCAGGGAATAAATCCTACAAATTGTCTTATCCGCAGTTGATGTAATTCTTTGAAGGAAAATTCTTGATGTAAAGGCAAATAAAAACATTGAAATAAGCATTTTCTTATAACGAAAATAAGAAAAAATTTAGTTCCAATGTTCAGGATTTAAGATGGGTAGACACTGATATAGTTAAAATACAGAAAAAAAATTTCTTGTCCCTAGAACCCGTTTTTTTTCTGCATTCAGTTTTTGAAAAATGATTTCTGAAATCGGGGTCACGAGTTTAACTATTTAGAATTTAAAATTCGTAAAAATTAAGAAAATTTAAAGAAATATTCTAGAAAATAAAAATTTAAGTCCGATTTGTGACAGTTATATATATTGTAAATGTCTGCCAGGAACGAGGATCTTGCATATGCCTCTGTACGACATATTTAAATTTTGATAAGTTAAAATAAAGCACTGTACAATAAAAGAACACAAACTCCCTCTCTTCTGTCATAACTTGGCATTAATCAGTTAGAGTGCTGGTTCTTAGCAAGGCTTTTCAGTTATATGGTGACTAAGAAAATAAAAGTTTGAAATACGAAGCATAAAATAGCAAAATCTCTAACTACGTTTTTAGATCACAAAATTGAAAATATTGCAAATTGGATTCTGGTTTACAACTGTTGAACTTTATACTTATTTGCCTTTTATGAAACGTTGGCCTATTGTGTACTATGTAGTGATGGCATCTTATTTACACTGTAAATCATGTTTTAGCATCTAACTCAAAAAATGCATATTTCAAAAGGTTTTGACAGGTAGGATTTCAAAAAGCTGAGATAGTAAATAAAACGAGTTATGAATTACTGGATTTGAGTTTACAACTTAAATCTATTACTATTTTCACCCGAATCTCTAAACTACGACTCGTACTCTAGGAGATCATACCGCTAGATTTAATCTAAATCCGAACAATGTGGTTCACCTTGTGGATTACATGCTTTATAAACATGTTCTAGTTCAGAGCTGTAAACTTGCTTCGCCAACAAACGCATCGCTGAAATCTTTGTTGCTGGAGAACTTGTATTTCGTCCTCTGTTTTCTTCTTTTACCTTTCCGTTAATCGTACTGCTTTTTTTTATGTATACCTTCCAAATTACCATAAACTAGTTCTTTCTCCATGCAACCGAATGAAATTTGTATGAGTCATTGCCAAAAGGCATTCAAAAATTGCGCCAAGAAAGCTAACTTAGACAAAAAACCTTTGAAACTAAAAGTATATAATACATCCCACCATAAATTTAGAATATTCATTAAAAATACAGAAACAGTTGAGACTTTCTGTTAAAGGGATCTTTAATAATTATTGCTACCTCAAAATTACATTTTAATTGGTTAAAATTTTTTAAATAATTCTCTTATCACAAAAGCAAAGTTTAATAAAAGGGTTTTTTTTTTCGCCATATAATTGCTTAAACATGATTCTTCTTCCACCTGAATAAAAACTCAATTACATTTAAAATTTATAGGAAAGTCGGTAGCATTTAATTATCTCAAGTATTATAAATATTTTTAATTGACGAAACAGCGCATAAAAAAGCTAGCATCCATTTTCTCTCTATTTAAAACCTTATTTAAATAACAGATTCAATCTAAACAAAAATCAAGGAAATGATTACCTGAAATTAAATCAGCTGTGAAAATTCTGCATCTTAATCGAAAGAGAAAAAATGCAAGCCAATAAAATTGCTGTATGACTTGCTATAAAAAATTTTATAGATTCCCTGCTTCAAAGTATGTAAATCAAACTAAATGCAAAAAGAAATATATATTAAAAAGTTTTCTAATATCTTAATCAAGACTGTAGATTTAGCTTAATATTTTGAGGAATAGAAAATATAATTACATATGAATTTGGTCAGAACCTAAAATAAGGTGTTCTCCTATACGTTTAAAATAATCTTTCGTACATTATAAACATAAATCAATACTTAAGGTGCATGGTCTCTTTTTTCCTCTAGAATATTTCCTTCAGAAAATAACCCTAAGATATTATTACAAGAGAATTTACAACTATTTAGCTTCAGCCAGTTACAAAATCCAGTCTAGGCGATTTGATACGCTTTGTAATTAACAGTATTTAGTAAAGTATACTGACAGTCACAGTGTAGGTATTGCTTCACATATTAAATTTTAAATTAAATTGTTAATTTTTCTTAATTCTAAATAAATAAGCATTACTGGCTCTATTTTTATTAATTCCGCTCTTTGTCTTAATTATAGCAACCTCTAATCAATAAAGTCATATTCATGTAAATTTTCTAACTGTGGCTGTTTAACCGCTCCTTCAAAAGAAAGAATTCTTCTGAGATGCAACAGTACTCATCCAACTGGATAAGGCTCATTAACCCGAGAGTACATTTAATGATTGATGACGAGGTATGTGAATTGCCTGCGTTGAAGTAAAGAAAACTCTGCAAAATCACCGTAATTGATTGATATTGACAAATTAAAGTAGCTTTAAGAGAATATTCTTAAGTAACTCTGAAGTAATCTTTAAGGGAAACGAAAGAAATAATCATAAATAGTTTAACTGCAATAAAACTGGTTTCTATAATACTTACTTTCTAATGGTACTTACAAGTGCAGCTTATAGTGTACTTTCATGAACTCCGAATTAGAATTTCAAGTGAATTGATTTTGTTTAAAATTCACAAGTTTTATTACAAACCTGTAATTAAATAACCTGTTAGCTTTTAAAAAGTTTAATATTTTATATTTATACATTTGTATACAACATTTTGGATGGCAGAACTGGTCTTTTGAAATGTTGATACCTTGCAGAAGGTAAATGGAAAGAATTTCAATTTTTCAATTTTATCATATGGCTTAACAATCTAAAGACATTTTCTTGCGTAAGCCATGAATTTAATTTGCATTTGAAAGTTCTTTTGCATCGAAAAACTATCCTAGATGAGTGTTATAATGGACGATTTTATATCAGATTCTTCGCTTCAAACTATCCCTTGTTTCATTTCATTGTAGAACCTCCATTTCCAATATAAGTTTTTAACAAACATTACCCTCAATATATCTTAGTGAATATAAATCAACTCATTCTCGCATATACTATTAAATCGCTTTAATCATATCAAAAGCATCACATTAAGTTAGAATTAACCGAAGATAAGTTCCTGAGTAGTTGAATAAATGACATAGAAATGACATTCACATCGTTATATAATATGCATCGATGAAATTTAATCAACAGAGGGAAGTTCAGCTTAAATTATCACTTATTGAAATATCTATCAATTACAAATACCAGTTTTATTTGTGTCTAAATTCTAATACACATCAAAACTCTTTATACCTAAACCTAGTTTCAGTGTTTTAAAACACTCTTATTTGAAGTACTTGATTCTGAATTTTATTTCATACAGATCCAGGTTTGTGAGCTCGTAAAGAAGATGAGTAGCTTGAGTATTATTATAACAGTATCACTTGAATCATATTTACTTCAATTTGACTTCTTACAAATTATCTTTAATAATGGCATTTAGTTTAGGTAATGTTTTGTATTCAGTTCTTAAAAATCATGGAAATCTTACTGCAATGAAAATGAATTGTTAAATTTTTCCGTAACCACTTTACTCTTCATTCTAAAAGTGTTTGTCCGTTGGAATCCCATCTCTTTTTTTTCCTACGTCAGGAAGTGGCAATTTAGCCTTAATATAAAAGGTGGCAAGAGTAAAAGTCATAAAAGAAAGTACATTGCAGTTCGTCAAATGTAACTGTCGTCAAATGTAACTGTTCGTCAAATGTAACTGTCGTCAAATGTAACTGTTCGTCAAATGTAACTTCGCCCTTGCGGGCGAAGTTAGGAACTTTTTACATTTCACAGGCACAAAACAGAGTCAGGAGTTTTAACCACACCAATACGGTAGAGATGTCCACAAAGGAAGTCATGACCTGTCGCAAGTCTAAAATATACCGTGAAGACAGAAGAGGCAAGTCCATTAGGATGGTTGCCAAGAGCAGGGTAATCTATGTCCTACCAATAGAGTATTGTTCATAGTTATGTCTGGGATATCTTTCTATTGTCTTCTTCACCTCAGAACTAAATTGGCGGAAGGACAAGGGGAAAGGTGGTTGATTTAATTTGCAGCCAATTTTAGCAAGAAGGTCTGCCTTTTCGTTTCCAGGTATATTACAGTGGCTCGGAATCCACCGAAGAACGATTTTCCAGCCAGAAATAATTGCATTAGACAGACTAACCTTAACTTCCTCTACAAGAAAGCATTCTCTTGGTGCAGATGAAGCAATTGCCAAGATTGCAGCTTGGGTGTCTATGAAGATCACTGACTTTCTAAGAGTAGTTTCCAGCTCCAGAAAGTTTGAAATTCCAATTTTTATGGCATAGATCTCCACGTCAAAATTAGAGACATTAATATCAACTGCGTGGGACTCCTCAAATAATCCCCCAGAGTAAAGGCCCGCACTAGTTTTACCATCACTCGCAGAACCATCAGTATACTCGTAAATGTGAATTCATTCATCACTTGGGTAATTTGTAATTTCCTACTTTAAGCTATTTCAAAACTTCATAAATATTAACATAAATATCCATAAAATGTTAATTTATCATAATATCAGACGTCTCTGGGAATAAAAGTTACAAAAAATAAAAGACAAACTTTCCCCTCTAGGAATAAATTCCAATAAAAAAATTATTCAAGAAACAAGCCGAACGGAACGAGAGTTCCAACTTATGTCGTTTTCTGCTAAAAACTGCCCATTACCTAACTATAAAATAGAACATATCCCCAAAAAAGTACAAACAATCTTAAAAATTGAGATTGCACATTTCTATATCGGTTTTATTGTTGCTGCCCATCCACAACAGTTTTTTGTCTTATTTAAGTAATGTGTATCATTATAAAAATGAGAGAACGAAGATACTTTATCTTATGCTAAATCGTTCATTTTTTCTCGATATCTGCGAAATGCACGAGAGTGCGTTTCTAGCAAGTCATGGCTCGAACCTAATAACGAGTTCGGTCATTTCTGCGGGTAACGCTTCCCCGCTGATGATTACTTCTCGAGCTCCCATTATGGGATTCTTTACTTTTAATTTGCGGATGTACGAGTATAAATTCATGAAACGCCTGAATACATATTACACATAAACGCAAAAATAGAAAATAAAGATTCAACAATATATATATATATCTATATACACCGGGTGGTCATAAAGAAACTTTGCCGATATATGGACCTCTAGCGGCTGTTCCGATCAACCTATCGAGATGAGAATTCAGATATAGTTATTCAGAGGTATGAGCTCGGGATTCTGTGAACGGCAAACAAGTGGCGCACACAGTTACGGTTATAGGTACAGACACTCGAAATTTTCAAATGGCAACAAACATTTTTTCCCATCGCAAAATGCTCAGCGCATTTGAAAACCCTAAAGCGCGTTGGAATGTTCGTGTATCACAAAACACGGACTCGTTATACACGCACAAAAAACAGCTTTGCGAACGGCCTACAAAAACGATATATGGACCTCTAGCGGCCGTTCCGTTTAACCTATTGAGATGAGATTTCAGATATAGTTATTCAGATGTATGAGCTCGATATTCTGAGAACGGCAACACAGTGACAATCACGGTTAAGGTTATAGGTATAGAAACTCGAAATTTTCAAATAGCAATGCCCACTTTTTCCCGTCGCAAAATGCTCAGTGCATGCGAAAACCCTAAAAAGCGTTGGAACGGTACGTGTATCACAAAAAAACGGACGCGTTATACACACAAAAAAAAACAGCTCTGCGAATGGCTAACAAAAACACGATCAGAGAGCTTTTTATTGGTTTTCTACGCTGAATATCTGGCGAACAGCGCTCTGTGATTGGTTTCTAGACTTTGTCATATGCAAATTTCCTCCGTGCGCCCCGATCGTGTCTTTGTTGGCCGTTCGCAGAGCTGTTTTTTGTGCGTGCATAACGCTTCCGTTTTTTGTCATACACGTACCGTTTGAACGCTTTTTAGGGTTTTCGCATGCGTTGAGCATTTTGCGACGGGAAAAAGTGGGCGTTGTCATTTGAAAATTTCGAGTTTCTATACCTAAAACCGTAACCGTGAGCGTCACTGTGTTGCCGTTCTCAGAATCCCGAGCTCATACCTCTGAATAACTATATCTGAAATCTCATCTCGATAGGTTGAACGGAACGGAACGGCCACTAGAGATTCATATATCGGCAAAGTTTCTTTATGACCACCCGGTGTGTGTGTATATATATATATATATATATATATATATATATATATATATATATATATATATATATTAAATGTGTACGTGGCTAGGAATATTCCCGATTCTAGAGCATACGCTGAGCAACTCTAGAAAGAATTATGCAGCTATTTACGAAATTTAGCCATAAAAAATAGGAATAACTTATAAATCTTGAGAATATACAACTTTCAATAGCAAATAGATCTCAAATGTTTATGATTTTCATTTTCAAAACGGATTATTAAACTGGGTTTTAATTAAAACAACTGATTTTTACTGTACCAAAATAAAGTTTCAGACCGTTTTTCCACATGGTTACTTATTTGTAAAACCAATAAAATCTGTTATTATCTGATAAATTAATTTCAAGATAAAATGAGAAAAAAAAATCCCTCCCTCTCAAATTACCCGCACAACTAGAATATCGGCAGAAGTGTTGCTATGGTGGCGCTATAGCAACATTTTGAACACCATATCACAGACGGAAAAAAATAGTTTAAACTAACCTCAAATTAAATTGTTATTCATTATTAATAATTAATAAAATAATTAATTTAAACTCGGTGGTATTTTACATTGACGTTGTATTGTCTTCCACATTTTCTCATTTAATTATTCTTATACCGCCCAGGAATTCAAACTCTAGAGCAGGGGTTCTCAACCTTTCAGGCTCTGTGCCCCCCCCCCCTTTGAACACTGATGTGAGGTCAAGCCTCCCCCCACCACCACCACCACCACTACCACCATATGTGATCAATACAAGTACTATCGTAATAGGTAGTAGTACAATCGGAATTTGAAACTGAAGCTGGTTAGTAAATGAAAATATAGTATAGATAATTTCTTACGCAAAATTTAATATTGCTACACATATCTTAATTTGGAACATATTATTATTAAAGCATATAAAATCAAAGAATTAAATACAGATCAAATATATTTGAGGTAATCAAGGATCAAGGTGAGATTGGCATGTAATACCAGTCACTTTCACAACATTAATGAGAGAGCTGTCACTGTTTGTCCTTGACAAGTTTTTGAATATTAGGTTGTAACCGTGACAAAGCACACCTCAGGTCACTGTCAACGTCCAGACGTACGACAATTATCGTGTTCGTGTTCATATGTCGAAAATACGTTACGGTTACATTGTGACCGCAAAATTGAGTACAGTAAATTACAGTTAAATTTACTTTTTATTTTACTTTTTTTTTAAACTCACGTCTCCCTTGAAATTCTTCTACGCCCCCCCCCCCCAAGGAGGCATGCCCCCCAGGTTCAGAACCGCTGCTCTAGAGCATCTGCTTTCCAGACAGGTGGGTGTATCATTACCTATCTTTACTAATGAACTTTACTATGTTTTTCTCCTACATCTTTTCCTTCAGCATGTCATCTGTTTTACAAGTTTTGTCTGCTGTATATCATTTGCTATGCTATCAACGCGCCCGAGAGCTCTAATCATGTGTGATTTTCGGGAATACATAAAAAGAGGTTCTGTCGCATTGTTTCAATCTAAAAAACAAAATCTCCAAACAGAGTTTTCTGAAGAAAATCTTTTGCAATACGGATTAAAACGAGTGCCCTGCTAAATCAGATAAGATATTTTTTTTAACAGTTCAAAAAAAAGTTAAGCATAAAAACTTATTATTCCTCAGTTATTTATCGAAAGACTTTTCTCATTATCTAATGAGGATAAAGGAATTTATTTTTATGTTCTAGGTAACAAAGCAGCTGGGAGTTCAAATGATTTTAAATTGCAGCTTCAGGGGAAAAAATACTTATTTAAGATGAAGTCCCGGGGATTTTTATATAAATGTGCAGCTGTGAGATTCTCAAATAACCAGCTTTCACAGGTATTTAGAATTTTATCTGAAAGCCTGCGCGAATTTCCGGAACGCTTGTAAGTAATTTTCAGATTTTATTTTTTACCAATTCGTATAATATTTAAACGGAACATTTCATGGGCGATTTGAGAAGGATTTGACTGTTGGCTTAGACATTTCGGAGTGTTTGTTGGTCCTGTGAAAATCCAGGTGAAGGTTTCAGATGAATAATTTTTACATAGGAATATATTTTTTTCACATAAACAAACAAAGGGTATATTTCTTGAAATAGCAAAAAGCACAAAAGAATCAATCTGAAGTGAAACATTGATATTTGGGGATAATTGATTAAAACTAATTAATGCAAGATTTTAAACATTTCAATCATTGTTTCAAAAGGAGATGTTTGAAAATTTAAACATTAATACTTCAAAAGAACATACACATATTCGATAAATAATATCTATATTGATAACTTAAAATAATATTAATTGAGTGTTCTAACACACTCTTCACATTATAAACTATAGCATACATAGAAATTTATCAGATCTTGTATACCACCTAAAATTAGTCAAAACTCCGTTTAATGAGTTAATACTGTGGCGTCACTGTAAGGCTGATAAACTCTCTGAGGCATTTTGAAGAAATTTCACAACTATTGATCCATACCAAAGAAAGACAGAGTTCTAATTAAAAGCGAAAGCCAAATTTTTAAAACAAAAATATAACAAGTAGATTTATTTACAAAAAGAATTAAACATTAAACACTTCCGACATAATCACTTAATTTACGTGCAGATTCACAAATACACGCTCCAGGGCCCATTCTCGGCTTAACAACACAGGAGCCTAGCAAAAACACGTCTATCCCGCTCGGATTTTATACGGCATCTCTCTCCAATGTCTGGATTTTCAAAGGGGTGGAGGGGCCGGCAGATTATCGGCTGACAGCTTCTTCTGAGACGCCAAACTTTACTACATTGCAGAACGTTAAGATGACAGCTTTAGTGGCTGCATCTGTGAGGAAAACGGTTTTTAATCCCCCCACGTGTTCCGAACTGGTGGAACCGAACAACACATCACTTGAAAAACACGCAGCTGTGTTGCAAGCCCTTGTGGGGTCTCGGGAAAAAAAGACCATATTTCCAGTACGCTACAATACTTATTTTGGGCCCAAGTTAGTCTTGTGGTAGCGTGCCGACTGTCGGTGATGAGGGTGCTCAGATCGAATCCAGACGCGCCATTAAATACCTCCGTATCTAGGCCGGATATGGGCACGTTAAATCAGTAGACCGGAAAGTCTGTCAATGAGATCAGAGAGGATGGGAGAGGGTCCAACCCCCCCCCCCCCAGATGTCCCCCTGGAGGTGCTCGGTTAAAATTGAGGTGGCAACTAGCTAAGACGGACTCCTACCCTTGTGGTACTATATACACCGGAGCCGCATACATGCAAGGGAGCATTAGAAACAAAAACAATACTTATTTTACCTTATTCCATTACAGCTAATATGTGTTTTCCTCGGTGTTATATTTCATTGAAGAACTTTCTTGTCTGTGTGTTGTACTGTACTAAATTAACTAAGTTCAAGTAAGGTATTAATAATAACAGGACCATTTTTCTTCATTTTCTAGTGGTAAGAGTGATTTTAATTATGATAAATATCTTTCCCGCAACCTGGACACGCATGTCCATGAAACTGACATTTTACTTAGTAAAAGACTAGCGGCCTTGGTTGGAGGAATGTTATGGATCAGTCCAAAATTGTTTGCGATCTGTTCTTAAATCTGTATGAATCTGTAATAAAATACAAAGCAATAGGGGAATAAAAGAGATGCACATACAGTATTCCTGATATTATAAGAATAAAATATTTTACTAGGAAAAGAAATGAAAAACTAGAAAGAATTGTCTCCAAAGATATGCTCTTCCCATGTGCGACTTTCCTGAGAATCTATATATATAAAACGCGTAGGTATGCGGCACAAAAATCGGCGATATTTCTACACTCCGAATGACAACGGCTGCAACTACCAGATGTAAACATTAGCGGCCGTCCGCAATTTGCAACCTCGTGTCAACATGAATTTAACGCGCTGAAATCAGGAATGCTCGAAAGCGAGCTACACGATCAAGTGAAAATTGGGAACGGTCTCAATAAAGAAAGCAAAGAAGAAATAATTCATTAAGAGAGAGGTGTGAAAGAGAGAGCATAAATGATCACGAGGTTAGGCTTAATCGTCGCCGGCACAGCAACCGACAGCCAGTAATAGTTAATTTTCTACACTTTTTTCAGTACTTGCTGAATGTTTATTCAATTTTATAAGAAAAGAAATATTCCCAACAATTTATTATTTGATATGATTAAGTGGAGATATTTGAATTGTGAACAATATTACATACAGAGAGTGATGTAATCCACACTGTATTTTAGTACGGGCTGAATTTTTACTCCAATTTTTAAGTGAAAAAAATTTTCCCAAAAAATTTCTTATTTGATGTAATGATAAAGTTTAGATATCTTAATTTTCAAAAATAGTAGATGCAGAGAGGAATGCAATTTTTTAAACCATCGGTGTTGGGTTTCTTAGTTTTATCTTTAACTCTGTTCTGAAGTAATGGAAATTCACATTTTTTAATCACGATGTTTTAGAATCAGCCTTACAGAGAATACCCCTTAACAACATATATTTATGATGACAGGTAATGGTAACATTCCTTACATATGTTACTTTCAGTTGAGTTGTTTTGCAAAAGAAAATATAAAACTAAAAACCACTATGCTGGTCGCGCACTGGCTAGTTGAGAACAAAATCTCCGAAGACAATCGCGACGCCAGAAACAGATGCTATTCATACTGACACAAATTTCTGGAGTAAACTAGACAACACATTTTAATAGCTCTTAACTTTTAAGGTTTCATAATTTAGAAGAGGCGCATGAACCCTTGTAATCAAAATTTTATGCACTAATTTAAGCATATAAAAATTCACTTTAGCTCATTAAAAGTTTTGCTAATGAATTAGCTTTTGCCTTGAAGTCATTATTTAGCGTTATATAATAAAAGTATATCATAATAGATCATTTTAACTATCTTTATGAAACTTAAGACGTTAATGGCGAAGAAAAACTACCGATTTAGTTATCTTACCTGGTCAACAGGAAACAATAATCTAGTGTCTTTAAAATAATGTGAGTAGTTTAAGTGAATTAAAGCTTGTTGCTTAGGTAACTATATCTTAAAATTGACTTTCTTAAATCTAATACAATGATATATTGCATTATGAAAATTTTATACGTAATTATTTCCCCCCTATCTATATTTTTCAAGGTTTATGTAATTGAGATATTATATATAATTTGCAAAACACCGTTATCATTAAATTACATAGTTGGGATTTAATACTTCTTTTTGAATCTGATTTTTCAATAAAGACTACCTAAAAAGCAACTAACTACCTAAAAGAAAAATCTAAAACTGCCACAGGCCCCAAAGCTAGTCTTAATAATTTTAGTCAAAATATGATAGAAATAAATTTAAAATTTTGATTAACTATTGTATAAAAGTTTATAATATTAAAAGTTTTGATGTTCCATAAGATTTATTTAACAAAATTTAAACTATTATTA
The DNA here is from genome assembly GCA_907164885.2 of Dolomedes plantarius. Taxonomy (NCBI): domain Eukaryota; kingdom Metazoa; phylum Arthropoda; class Arachnida; order Araneae; family Dolomedidae; genus Dolomedes; species Dolomedes plantarius. The sequence goes on along the minus strand of OU015494.1, from coordinate 156,235,169 downwards.
AAAAGAAAAACATCAGAAAATTGTGTTCTTCCATTAAGCTTGCACCAAAACTCAAAATTCTAAATAGCTAAAAATTTAAGACCTTTATATAACTTCTAAGGAAAATATAAAATGAAGGTAAAGTTTGGCTTTCGTTTCGTGAATAAATCCTGTAAATAAGATGGAACACGTAATGCATTTAGAGCTTTCGTCTTACGAATGAGCCTCTATCAATCTAGGAAAATCACGAAGAATTGATAATATATGCCTTTCATCAAATACAAGACAAATACAAGCAATAGAGAATGAATATGATTAAATAAGTCTCATAAAAATTCAGATTGTTTTAAGCCATAATATCGTCAAATTATTTTGCGTCAAAAAGATTTCTTTACAAAAAGATCTATTATTTGACCTTTTTTATTCAAGTTCCTAGAACTCGTATGTTATGCTTGCCTCCCATGAGATTTAATATGGTGAAAAAAATATCTCTTGGGAGTCTGTTACTGCTTTTTCTTCTAGACATGTCTCTTAAGATCGATAGCCTTTAAGCTGCAAATTGTTATACAGCAACAAGTCTCATTTCCTGAAAGTTTTCATGTTTAGGAGAGATTAAAAATTTTAAAAATGCTACGGAAAATAATTAAATTACCGTTATAAAATCCTCTTTTGTTCTATTTAAAATCATAAAAGCAGAGAGACAATATCAACTCTACAATGAATGAAAGCTTTTTTCCCTATTAAAAAGAAAGATAACGTTTAATCAAAAGGACCAAAAAGAAAAAAAAATATCAAAACATTTTAATTAAATACAATCGCATTAAAAGATGTGTAGACGAAATCAGTTTTTATACATATTTACGCGCATTTGTTTACATTTATAAAGTATTTTCTGTAGCCAAACGGCAAAGCATTTAATTCTCATTAAAATATATATTCTGTATTTTTCCTTTCTAATTAATATATTGAAATTATTTTCCCCTAAATTAGGCTACCCTGAAAAAAAAATTTCAGTTATAAATAAATTTATTTATAAATTTTGAAGACAAAATTCAGAAACATTTAACATGAACAAAAGTTGAAACCATTACGCAAATACAGCTCTCATTCAAAAAATTAGAATAATGTAAAAAAGAATGGGTTTAATGTTGCTAAAGTGTCAATTTGCATACTGTGTTCAGAAAAAAAATATTTAAAATGTCTGAATATCTTCAGAACATTTATAAATATAACATAAATATTTATTTTATTTGCTATACTAACTATTAACTATTTAAAAAAATATTAGAATTATTTAAAAAATTAGAATATCTGGACAACATGGTTAAAAAAAATTTGAATATGCAACTATTTTCCTGTTGGTTTAGAGAACAGCTGCGGGACTATAAAATGTGTTCCGCGGAAAATGAAAAGTAGTTTGGCATTTGATTTTAGCTCAGTATTTGCTTAATATGGGACGAAAGAACGACTTATCTGAGGCTGGGAAATTTCGTATTGTGCACTTGCACAAAGAAGGAAAAACATAACTGTTTATAGCAAAGGAAGTGAAATGTTCTCAAGCAAGTGTGAGTAGAGTTTTGAGAGAATATTGCAATAAGTGTTTTCAAAATAAACACTTTAAAAGTGGTCGAAAGCCAATAACTTCAGCAAGAGATGAAAGGCAATTGAAAAAGATTGTGAAGAAACATCGCTTTCGAAGTGTGACATATTTGCAGAGAAAATGGAAAGAAGTGGGTGTAAATGCCTCTAAATCTACAACATTACGACGACTTCACAAATTAGGTTTTAGATCACGTGTGCCTAAGACAAAGCCACTCTTATCATCTAAGCAAATAGCTGCTAGAGTTAAATGGTGTAAACAAAGGCTATTTGGGGGTCAAGATGACTGAAAAAAAGGTACTCTTCAGCGATGAAAGCATGTTTTGTGTGTCCCATGGGAATCAAGGTATACGTGTTTGGAGACTTAAACAAGAAGCTTTTGATAAAGAGTGTTTAGAATGTTCGGTTAAATTTGCGACCTCTGTCATGCTATGGGGCTGCATGACTGCAGAAGGCCCAGGTAGGTTGTGTATTATTTACACAAAAGTCAATTCAGAAGTGTATCAAGAAATTCTTGAACACTTCATGATTCCTTCATCTGAGGATTTATGTGATGACGATTTCGTGTTTCAGCAAGATTTAGCTTCTTCCCGCACTTCCAAATCAACAACTCCAAGAGAAGGAAATAAATGTACTCCCTTCGGCTGCGAATTCACCCGATCTAAACCCAATCTAGAATTTGTGGGGAATTATGAAAAAATGACTTCAAGAAGTTGCACCAAGAGACAAAAAAGATCTTATTTCTAGTTTGAAGAACATGTGGGCTAATATTGATAAAAAAATTTGTGAACCTTTAGTCAATAATATGCCAAACCGTTCAAGAGCTGTCATTAAAGATAAGGATGATGCAACAAAGTACTGATTAGCATGTAAAAACCCTTCGAGTTTAAATTGTGTACAATATATTTACATTATTCTAATTTTTTTAACCATGTTATGAAGTATTCTATTATTTTGAATTTTTTTTCACTTGCTGTTTTAAATATATTTTCTATTTCATTGTAATATGTTTATATTTTTATAATCTACAAAATATGCAGATTTATGTTATGATAATTTATATTTGATATCATTGATTATTTAATTGATAAATTAGATTTGCAATTCCCTTAACCATATTTTCTTTCATTATTCTAATTTTTTGAATCGGAGCTGTAGAGCAATTAATTCAAGAGATGCCAAAAACTAATATGCTTCGAATATCTATATCCTGACATTTTCGGATCTAAGAGAGGTTTATATGCAGCAGTCCAACCTTCATTATTTGTGAGAGATTTTGTTAACATAAGGCATTTTTGGCGTCATACAGCTGCTATTCAAAGCTTGCTAAGTCATAAAATGACATTCTGAATAATTAATCGTTCTGAACAAAATTCCATCAGAACTGAAATCTTACAAACATTTTCCCACAGAAAACAGTGAAAACCTGTCATTTTAACTGTAAATGGACTATGTCTGATTTAAAACACCCTGTTCATGCATGAAATATATTCCTATTTGGTATCAGTATGCATAATCCTGTTAATTATACTTACTCTATTTAAACATGTGTGTTTTGTGTAATCCCCGAAAGTATCACACAAAAATAGAAACAACCAAGCATTGCATTCTTCCAACATTTACATAAGGGTATTTGATTAACAATTAAGGCATCAGTTAAAATAATTTTTATACAAACCCTACTAGCGCATTAAGAAAGATAACACTGTTGTTACTACAGATGAAAAGCTGGGGTATAGGTTATTCATATTTCCGGTGCTATGATGATGCTAATGATAATACATATAAGGAGAAAATAAGAATAAGCAAGAAAAATATGTCTTTAGGAAAGAAAGTCTATTCGTATCCACTTTCCATTCTCTTGTAGAGTATCCTGAGTTTTTGTAATGCTCTCCAAAGTTTTTAGTTTTAATTTTTTTATTTGTACTAACAGAGCAGGGTAAATGTTTTCAATATTAAGGTTTATAAAGTATTTTCTTTCAGCAACTAATGTTTTGAGCTGACATAGATAGCATTAATCAGTATGTTATTGTCTTTTTGATGTATTGAAGATTAAGAAATAGAGTACAAAAACCTTTACTAGAGTTTACTCCTATTGCAAGGAAAGCATCGCATTTAGACTCTAAATATGTTAAGGGTCATTTTTAAAAACATGGTTTTGGTTTTTTTGTGAGAGTCATAATATAAAATATTTCTTGTATAGCTCAGAATTTAAATTTTAGTTCAGTATAAAAAACTAAAATGTTAAATTTTTCTGAAAATTATCTTTCTGTGTTCATATTACAATTAGAGAAGTTGTATCGTTGAAACTAAGGAAAACGGTCAACTAGGTATTTTGATAATGCCTCCATAAAACTTGTGGAAGACACTAAATCAAAATTACGCGGCTCTTTAAAACCTACAAAAGAAATCCAAGTGTTAGTTTAGGAAAATGTTCATGTACTTTATTACAAAATTCATTTATTCATTCATTCACTCACTCATTCTCTCTGTCAATAACGTGCTTAAAACACTCTTAAAAACAACTCATTGCGAATACATTTTATAATATTTTATCAGTTTATGGGTTGCTTTGATTCATATATGTTCATAAAATAATGATCAATGAACAGAAGTACCATGAACAGAAGTAAAATGAACAGAAGGAATATTCTCAGTGTCTGACAATAACATACACTGTTTGCGTGTGTGTTACAGTGAGTTAGTCGGCATAGATACACACAGTGTGTTATACATTTTTGTGTGCCTCAGCTTTCTAAGAAATTCAAATAATATGGGAAGAGTGGTTAATGATGTATTCTAGATTTTGAGACAGCTTAGTTTAGATTCAAAATGGTTTCACATGCAAACTTCTCTTTACATCTAAACTAAAATGCAAAGAGAATGTACAATTAACTCTGACTCAACTATCGTGCTTCTCTCAAAACCCGGAATTATGCAAATGTTCAACGTATTTGCATGACGATAAGCAGTAGGAAGCAAGTGACTGTAAAACACCATAATAACTTGCTAAGAAATAAAAGAATTTTTTTTAATTTTTTGTATGCATTCTTATATAAAATATCGAACGTATAAATTTCATAACACATGTTGCGGGAAATTAACGTTAAGCGCGTTATGGTATAATATATTTTGCGTGTAGGTATAGTACCTACAGTATTATTGTAAAAAAAATTGTTGAGATACTGAACTTTTTAAAAAACAGAGTTTAGTAATTTAAACTTAATTCTTAATGCTTTAATATATTTTATAAGAAAACAGTGTTTCTCCACCGAATGATAAACATTGATTTTAAACTTCTCAATTTCATCATAAGATTTTATTTACAGCAAGTTATAAAATATTGCAGTATTTTTTATTGTATTAAAATAAAATAGTTTTAAATTTGCAACTTAATGCATGCAAATAATTCCGTTTTCTAAAAGAGATATTAATAAAATTTGATTTTTTTAGTCTGATAAATGATAATAAAAAGGCATTTGTTTGAAATTAACTGGACTCTTTTGTCTTCGCAAGAAAACAGAAATAATCTTTACAAAGAAAGTTATTTCATATGAAAGCTTAATAAAGAATGCATGATCGGATGACCTTTACAGACGCGGCATCAGTAGATATAAATACTTCTAAAAGGTTACAAAAAGTCTTTCATTCGTATTGTCGTAAAATTTCCTCTTCCTTTTCAATTTAGATCCACATGGTGAGAGAGAAGGGCAGCTATTATTTGCTTCAGTTTGTTTTTATCTGATTTCTGGTTCAAGGAGATAAAAAAGGGCAATGGAAATGACCTCTGGTACATGTTTCAATCAAAGTAAAATTGGATAAGTATATTCTGAAAATGGAGATTTCTTTTGCTTTATGATTCGCCTAATGAAGAGAAATGTACTGTTACTGGCTGCGAAGAGCAGGGAATCATCATGTTTATATGTGTTTCTGTATTATAATACAGTAATTCCGCGAATTACGTGGATTCGTAGATACGCGGTTGTAATTTTCAATTTCTTTTTTTTAACTAGAAGACGTCAGTCGTTTCGCGCGTTTACAGTTAAGCGACTTTGCCGGTACGAATGAGGGGCAGCCCTGTATGTGTTTGTGGCACCAATAGTGAAGTCAGTTGACAGCGAACGGTTGTGTGTTTAGGGCGCAGCAGTACTCAAGTTAGTTTTCGATACAAATTACAAGAAAAAAACCATAAAACATGTGTCTGAAAAACGTAAAAGGAACAGACCATAAGCACTGATTCAAGCGGAAGCATTACCTGGTACATTTCGACTTACGCGCTTTCTACATATGCAGGATGTTCTGGAACGAATTAACCGCGTAAGTCGAGATCTTACTTTATAAGTTAATATCAAGTAGCAGATAAAGAAAATGGACAAATTTAACCCTTTATCAATTTGTAAGTAGCTTCATTATTAAAACAAACATATCACGTTAGTCTGATCTGAATTAACCTACACGATCTCCCCTCCCCCCTCCAAAAAAAAGCATACATACATATGTGCATGTAGGAAGAAATAAGCCCTATAAGACATCCAATTCATTCTCAATATTCGAAGAATATTGCATTTATTAGAAAATATTTTAATAATAGTTTATAAACACAATATTGTAGAAATAATTTTCAGACTAACGGTAAATGGGAAAAACCTTTCAATTTTAATTTTAAATCACTTAAATGAAATTAAATATTTCCCGATGGTTCTCCTTGCATACGAAATTATCGAAACGGCCTAAACGAAAAATCCAAAGGAGTTTCGTTAATGGCTTACGGTTCTCTGAATGTCGCAAAATCTCTAGAAATGATAAACGTTTATTTGGGCCGATAATTATTTTAAACTAAGCTAATGGCTTTACCTTACTCAGCATCCAAGATGAAACATATCAAATGACGATTTTACGTTTATTTCCTTTCCGGAAATTTATATAATATATTGAATAAGGTTCATGATATACCCTTAACTATAAGCTTCATGTAATTTGTTAAATCTTTGAGAGAATTTGGATACTGAATCATTTATACTTTCTCGAAAAAAAATCTAAAGATTTATTATGTTTAAACTTACTGAACTTATTTTAAGTACCTCTAATGCTACATTGATATCCGCATTGATGAACCATTGTTAACATTGCTTCACCTAAACTGGTATCTAAACTAAAACGACAAGGTTCAGTTTGGAAAAAGCTACACTACAGAGTTCCGCCAAGAGATGTGAACCTTGACGAAAACGGTAGTGGAAGGATGATTCTTGAATACAGTAACAAATTTCTTACTATATTAAGAATTTGATTCAAAATTATATATTACACCAGCAACATGTTTCCACATAAACGCCAAGGAGTTGCTTTAATGTATTTACAAAACTAAGCCCAGATCAATACCAAAATATTTTGCATGCATTTCTTTAAACATTTTTTAAAGTGCAATATAACTTAAAAAATAGCATTTAAAGTATCTACTACGAAAATTAAAGACTAAACCACGAAAAATTTAAAATCATCGAAGCCTTTACCAAAGATGAGAAACCTCTTTACGAAATCAAAACTACCGGATGTTCATTTCAGACCTAAAAAAATTGAATTCGGTTTATAAATTGTACTGTAGCCATATAACTAATCACGAAATTTTTACTCTATGACACTGAATTATGCTTCATCACAAAGCTCTTCTTTTGTACGTTGCAAAATGATAAAAAATATTTTATTACTGTACCTACAAAAGTAAATCTTACATCCTCTACCCTTCCAAAACATCTTTATAAATCTCTAAAAAGAAGGCTATTATTCATTATATATCTAGTTTTTAGAAAATAGTTCTGTTTACGTACGCACATAGAAACTAACCTAAATATAAAATGTCATATGTTTAAAGTCAAGTTTCTTGAAAACTGATCAGAATTTTGTAGAATAGAAAATTTACTCATAATTATATACATAAAGCTTTGCTCTTGCAAACACTTGATACTGAATCATTTTGACCTAGCACTATAAAAAAAGCCTTTACATTGTTAAGGACAAATTTTCTCTTCTTTTGACGCATCCTTTTACGTAAAAGGAGCGAATGCTTTCGACATCAAGGCGTCGAACATTTCTGTCATTAGATGCATTCGAAGATAATATTTGCTCACCCCTCCCAACAACAACAACAACAACAGTTAAGAACTTATCCAAGAGCAAGGCTAACGGAAGGAAACGGGTTTCCTGAGGTATGCTTTTGTCGAATTGCATTTCGATAATGCAGTTCACGGCCTTTGCAGACTCTCAAGCACATTAACTCCGATGGAGGAAAAATATCAATAAAATAAACATACTTTCACTTAATAACTGTACTTATTAAAGGGATTTTGATAGTGAGTTCTTAAAGGAAAGAAAATTAAAACCTGTTCTAAATAATTTAATGGGAATGGATATCGAGTCACGCAAACCCAAGAGAATAAAACTCTTTTAAATGTCCCTAAGTAGTACAGTTTTTAAAAACATGAATATTTTGAAACTGTTTGAAAATTATAATTAACATAATTTAAGTAATTTAAAAATTACCATTATATACAAACAATTATTGTAGTGTTTTATTCGAGCAATTAATTATAATATTTAAGGATTAAAAATTGTTTATAAAATTGAACTAAATTCATAATTAATTATTTATATATATATATATATATATATATATATATATATATATATATATATATATATAGGGGAATCTCGATCGACCGTTCTCCGAATCTTCCTTTTTCCCGTATGTGTCGTATATTTCACCAAGTCCCGACGATCATATTGCTTTGTTATGTTCCCTCATCTGTAGTTTTCCGGCATTTATCGTTCAATACCGTCGGTCCCTTGAAAAACGATAGATCGAAATTCCACTATATATATATATATATATATATATATATATATATATATATATATATATATATATATATAACAGTTCCGTAACTGACTCATTCATTCACTGACTGACATACAACGCACAGACCAAACCGCTGGACCTAAAGGGCTGAAATTTTGCATGGCGATTCTTCTAATAGTGTAGGGGTGCACTAAAAAAGATTTTTCAAAAATTCTTCTTAGATTTTTTTTAATTAAATTTTTAAGCTGTTTTTTAAACTTTTTTACGTTTGCATTTAAAATAATACATTGAGGGTTATAAAATTTATATCACAAGAAAGATCATAAAAATTCCTTCAAAATGATTTTTTTTTTCGAATTTTTACTTCCATTTCCTGATTTTTGGTGAATTTTTAAAGATTAATTTTTAGAATTTAATTTATTAAATGCTGATCACATGATTTCTTTTTCTGGTACTTTCAATAAATTTATCGTCACGTGCGTAACAACTAAATAGACAAAAAAATATTTTTTTCTCTTTCTAATGCAGCAGACGATTGGATATTTATCCAAAAAAAATGCATATCTCTTACGATTTTTTTATAAATATATATATAGAGAGAGATATATATTTTACATCAACTGTATACATTGATCATCGCATTTATTATAAATATATATATTTATTTTTTGGCATAAATTGCATACGTTGACCGTTGTATTTAATTTGAATGTACTCCGTAGCGAAGCGCGGGTTTTCAGCTAGTATATATATATATATGAATGTTTTTTATGAACGTTTTAAAGTAGTCATGTTTAAAATATTCATTTTTAAAACTGTATTACTGAGGAACATTTAAGAGAGTTTTATTCACTTTGATTCACGTAACTCGATATCTATTCCCACTAAATCATTTAGAACAGATTTTAATTTTTTCTTCTTTAAGAACATACTACCGAAATCCCTTTAATAAGCATAATTTTTAAGTGGAAGTATGTAAGAAGAGTTTTTCTGATGCGGAGGCACTTCTCCTGAGACATTTTCACTATATACCGAGGAAATTGTTGACTACTGTTTATCTCGGAGCACCATACTAGGTAAGCCAACACTAGGTAAAGCACTATACAGGTAAATCAACATTGTTCCCATGGTGCTACCTCCATTTTGATCGAGCACCCCCAGGGGTGACATCTGGAGGACTCGCCCTTTCTATGTAAGAAAAAGTTATGCATAAACACTCTCTGAAGTGAAGTATGATATCAACTCCTGAAATGATACCTTTAAATAACAGTGCATGTAGTTTAACTTGCATTAACGAAGTTTCAAATTTTATGCGCAATAAAACTTGTTTGGTTCAAAGCCAAGATCGTCGTTCATGCAAACAAATTGACTAATATTAAATCAAAAATAAATATAAAAAAAGGTATTTAGGTTGAATAACTGACAGAAAAAAATATATTATATTTATAAGGATATATATCTCAAATAATATTATTATTAATGTTATGTTCTATTTAGAGAGTTTAGAACGTCATAATTTTCGTTCTTAATTTAGATACCTGGAATTTCGGTAGGAACTTTGCTTTGTTCTTAAGAGCAAACTAAAGAATTTTAAGGATAGCTCATTATAAAACGAACTACTTTAGACCACATTATAAACATAAAAGATTCCTACTTATTTAATGAATATGTGTAAGAAAGTTATTACTTTAAGAAGTTGCAAAACAGTCTTAATAAATAAAACTGTATAAATCATACACTATAAATTTTAAGAAATGCGATGTCTGCGACATGGTTTAAATTAGGAAAAGATATTAAGGATTATACAGCATTCAAATTTATTTACTCCATAGAGAGTTCCCATGTTTCATATACAAAGTAATTAAGTACTCAAGGTCATAATTTGTAATATGTTGTAGCGAAGACATTTTTACCAATATAAACCGTTCTTCAAGTTTGTCAAGTATAATTACTTCATCTTTAAGTTAGAGAGGCAATTTAAGCTGAAAATTTTAATTACTGTGAAAGGGATTACGAAAGGAATTTCTTAAAATACTTTCATATTTAAAGTACCTAAAAAGGTTTTCATCGTATGAAAGCGACTGCCACTTGGATATTAGTCTCTATAGTTTCATTTTATTATCATGGGTGACATTTTAATAAAATGAATCCGTAAAAAATGTCAAAAATTTGTAATTGCCTACTAGAAAAAAAACTCTAGCAAAGATAATAATGGGAAATATTTTTTTTCTTTTAAAAAATCATCTGTACTTATAGCCAATTCTCTTATATTATTTCAATAATACTTTAATTCCTTGTCCATGTGGCACATTGAATTTAGAAAGTGAAACCATTGTTCAAGATTCCATTATTAGTATTTATTTAGCTTTCATATATGAAAGGTTTGGTTGATTCCGAGTGCTTCGGTCATTCTTTGCTATTCAACGGCTAGTTAGACCGGGACCTACTGCTTAAAGACGATTCCGAACTATTACAAGCATTCATCGCAATAGTGCGACTCGAACCCACAGACTCTAGCCCCAAATGCCATCGCCTAAGCCAGGGGTGGCCAACTTTTTTAAGTCAACGATCGACTTTTTCATGAATTGTTTATTCGGCGATCAACTAGTTGATATTTTCATAAAAATGAAATTTATGAAATTTTGTGTAGGACATATTGAAGAGGTGGGAATTTGTTTCAGCGAATAAGAAAATTAGCTCAAAATTTCACCACCAGAGGGCGTTTTTGATGAATTACACATTTACGACTGGTTCTTTACTTAAGATTTCACCCTATTTTTTATCCGTAGGTCACCCTAACACAATAACTCATATTCATTAAATTTTGCAATCTTTAAAGTGATTGCAAAGTCGATCGGAAACTTGTTCGATAACTAATTTTCGGACAAAAGATTTGAAGGAATGAAGAAGAAACAAATATGCAAATTAATTTGTGGACGTAGAGTAGAAGCTGTTATAAAACCTAGAAACTTTCATGGAGATTTTGTTTTCAGTGTGCTTGCTATTGGTAGTCAGAATGTCATCGTTTCGATTACCAGATCGAGATCCCCAGACCTCAACCCATGCAACTTTTGGCTTTGGGGCATGTAAAACATCTAGTCCAGGGGTTCCCAAACTTATCCAAGTCGTGGCACCCTTAAGAGAATTAGAATTTTTTCACGGCACCCTCGTCATATAATATCTATCTTTGTTATATATATTATGTATAATATATAAATTTCATATTTGTACGACTATGAGGAAGAAATTAGAGAAGTAAGTAGTAAGAGCATCAATAAACTAATACAACTTGTGTTTAAAATTCCCGAAAGTACTTTGATTGTAATTAATAGGAAAACATGATAAAATTAATAATAAAATTACCGTCCAAATGCTCTTGGTATATGTGTGTTTAGTTTTAGTGTGACGGGTGAGTCTGCTGCTCACTGCACAATTGTTCGAATCGCGGAATAAAGCTTGATACAGCTACTCTTATTTCTTTTTCGACATTAATTTTCGAACGATATTTGCTCTTTATAACAGCAACTGCTAAAAACCCAGCTTCGCACAGATATGAAGTTACAAAGGGAATGACAATGCTTATAGCTTTTGCACTTAAAATGGGATACTCATTTTTTATAGATATCCAAAACTCCATCAAATCCAATCAAGCGAATATTGCTTTCAGGCTTTTGTCACTCGATAGCTGAATTAGATTTTATTCTTCTTGTGAAGTGAATTCTTTTGGAGCTTCAACATGGAATGGATCTTGGATCACCCAAACTTTTCGGTTTGGTCATCTGCAAAGTACTTTGCGAACCAGTCAGTTAGTTGTGATAGGTGCTTTTTGAAAACTGTTAGCATGCTATGTGAAACCTTTTCTTCACTACAGAGCATGTACTACTGAAATTCAGGAAAACAATATTTGCCCCCATTATCATTCATTTTTCTTTTCCACATCTGTAGTTTTTTCTTGAATGATGAAATCTTCTCTTCAAGCTTCAATATATGCATGTTACGGCCCTGAAGAGAAACATTCAATGCATTTAGTTTTTCAAATATGTAGCACAAATATGCCAGTTTCAGCAGAAAGTCTGGATGTGCGAAATTTTTGGCGTTCATACGATCATTTTCTTTCAGGAAATTGTAAATTTCTTGTCGAAGCTGAAACGTTCGAGATAGTACATTGCCACGTGAGAGCCAACGCGAGCTGCAGTAGTATACAGAGGCTGTTCGCACATTTTTTAGACGATTTTGGTAAGCGGTAATAAAAAATCGTTTGCTGCAAAATAAATAATTGCAATTGTACTATGTTTTTAAAAGTCAAAATTATCGTCTCCGGCTTGAAAGTTTTGTTTTTATTCAAAATGGCGTTTTTAACAAAGCAGTGGTTCGAAGGCTACATTTATGCTCTTTCCGAAGAGAAATATGCATACTCCGTTATCCAAAAACGATGTGAGAGTCATGGTTTTGTGATATCTAAAGAGTCGATAGGTAATATCGTTAACAAGAAAGGAAAAAAACGTCAAATTGGAGCCTCAAGTGGGACAAAAATTCCAAACAAGTATCCAAGGAAAAAACAGACATCTTCGACTATTGCAAAGGTACGTTGTTTAATGTTAAAAGAAAATCCCCCTAGTCAAAGGGCATTTACAAAATCATTAAAATGCTCGGTGTCCACTGTAAACAAAATGATAAACGTTGATTTAAATCTTAAGAAAGCGAAAAAACGCAATGTGCATTGTCTTCTTCCAAATCATATCGCTGAACGCAGGACACGCTGCAGAATTCTATATGAGAAACACTTATCCAAAGAAAAATTGAAAACAATTGTCACAATAGATGAATCATGGGTGTATTTAAATGATTGCAACAAAAAAAGAGCCATTTATTATCATAAAAGGGGAGAAAAAAATTTAAGTACATGGTTCAAAGAATGGAAAGAAAGTTTTTCTAAGGGATTCATGATTGTTGCTGGTTTTTCCTATAATGGCAAGTTAAAAATAAAGAGAGTGGAAAAAAATGTCAAGATTAACTCCAAATACTATCAGGAACATATTTTATCGCCAATTTTTCTGAATGTAATACCATCGCTTTACCCACAGGGCCATCAATCTGTGAGACTCCATCAGGACAAAGCTAGCAGTCACACATCAAAATCCACTGTAAATTTCCTAAAAGAAATGGAACAAAAAACTGGTATCAAGGCCATACCCTTCGCTGATATTCCTACTAAATCTCCCGATGTATCAGCTATGGATTTTTGTGCTTTCGGACTTTTAAAATCTGCATTATCCAAACGTCGTCCCAAAACCCTTACAGGACTCTGGAAAGCTGTTCAGGAGGAATGGGATAGAATACCTCTTCTGACACTTCAAAAGGCATTATTATCCTGGAAATTGCGGTGTCGAAAGATAGTTCAAAATAAGGGATGTCAAATACAACATTTAAAACACAATAATTTTATGTAATTTAATTTTGTGAATACAATATACATCGTCTAAAAAATGTGTGAACAGCCTCTGTATAAGGGTCGTGTGATCGGCCCCAAAATCCTCACATATGTTTTGTGAAAATTCTGGCTTTAAGTGGCCTAGTTTTTATATAGTTTACCACCTTTATTACACATTCTAGGACGAGATTCAGGGGTTGACTCAGCGATTTCGATGCAAGTGCTTCTCTGTGTATCATTCAATGGGTCCACAAACAATCCGGGACTTTGCGATGAATCAGCGCCTGTAGGCCTCCGTAATCACCAGACATTGATCGAGAACCCATCAGTGCACTTTGTCGAATCCAAATCATTTTCTGTCATAAATGTATCAAGAATATCGAACATATTTCCAGCCGTTGCATTTCCAGTAAAGATTTTACAAAATAGATCTTCAACAATAGTACAACCATCAATGAAACGTACATAGCTGATGAGGTGTGCATTCTGATTGCTGTCTGTGGCTTCCTCTAGTTGCAGTTCAAATTCATTTCCTTTCATTTTTTCTATCAATTGATCGTTGAGATCCTGAGCCGTGTGCTGGATTCATCTATTGATGATGTTGTTCTACAAAGGAATATTCGCCAGAAGTTTCCCCGCATTTTCTCCTATCGTTGTATTAGCGATGTCCTCAGCAGCCGGTAGAATTAATTCCTTAGCAATAGTGTGGGCCTTTTGCACTTCGCTACTCTTATATGCCACCTCGAATGACGATAACAAGGCATTTTCTCTTTCAAGGTTTTTCTCTTTCTAAGGAAGAATGCACATACAATACAAGAATACGACCGGCTATGGGAAATCCTATATGAGATCTGCCATGGTCAGGCCAAGGTACGTGCCACGAGACAAAACTGGACACTCCTTAAACTGTGACTATCTATTGATTCGATCGACCCTCTCGAAGCAAACACAAAAATATACAATAGCGGACTCGAAGAGGAGAGTTGCCCCCCCCCCTTTTTTTTTGTCCATTTTTGTCAAGTCTTTCGTCAAGTTATATCGGAATAGTCCTTAGCAATAGATTAGGTTGGAGATCATGGATGCTTCGCGGCGCCCCTGATCTCTCTGCGTGCCACCCCAGGGTGCCGCGGCACACACTTTGGGAACCCCTGATCTAGTCAGTCTTGATAAACCGAGAACTATACCTGATCTGAAAGACAGCATTTCACGACATGTTCTCAGCATTTCCCCGGACACACTGCGGTCAACTATAGAACATGCTATCTTACGATTTCAAATGGTAGCTGAAAATGATGGCCGTCATGTTGAACATGTCTTGTTGTAATGAATTTTTTTAACTATAGTAAATGTTGGCTAAATGTTTAATTCATCAAAAATGCCCTCTGGTGGTGAAATTTTGTACAAATTCTTTTATTCGCTCAAACAAATTTCCATCCCTTCAATATGTACTACACAAAATTTCATAACTTTCTGAACAATAGTTTCGACTGTAGACAACTTTAAAGTAGGGAAGTTTAATTATGGACACCCTGTATATGAATGAGAGGAGGATTCAGCTTAAAATCTAATTTAAAGATTGTTATCTCTCTCGAGCGCACGTGCGTGTGCACACACTTGCGTGTATATACACATAAAATATGTATACACGTCCGTGTAAAATGATACGTTCATGCTTTACTGATGAATGAGAAAGAAAAAATTCAGCGATTAGAAGTTTTGGATTATGCTGCAAGGATCTAGCAGAAAACCTAACAAGACAAGAAGACCCATAAATAGATATCCACAGTCATGAGTAGGAGATCTGAATAGTTTTCTACAGGTATTATTACTTAGGCTTGGTGAGGAAATTACGAGATTCCGTGTAATACCACGCAGTTTTTCGACATTCAGAGATTTCTGCGGTTGAAAATGTTTAGAAATTTGGAATCAAAACAATGTAGTCCACAGACACATTTTAAACTGCCAAAATTGTTCTTCAAGGAGCTTTAAAATATTTCAAGGTGCAAAACAATAATAATGAAGTTATCGTTTATTATATGACTACAAAGTTAAAAGAAAAAGAGAGGCAACGCATCTTCGAAATTACAACACCGGAGACTCGTGCTACTTGAGAGAGTTTTAAGTTAATAAATGCTATCTTTGCTATATATTTTCCTTTATACTAAGAGAACAGCATTTTGAACATGAATGTACCTATACGGCTTTGAGTATGTCATTATATTTCAGCCGTATCTTTTCAAAGTAGCATTTGAATTCGTAACAGAAAACAATTCTTGTTAAGAGTTCAACACGACAATTAAAATACACGGACATTATTTCCAATGCAAGAGTTCCCTGTAAAATGTTAATAGAGACTTAAAATATGCTTACATAATTTAATAAAAACTAAATTCAATTTTTACATTTTAAATAAACTTGATGGCATATTTATTAACAATATGTCGAATTAAATAAGAATAAAATATCTTATCCTTATAAAGAATTAGCTTTGAACTCCGAAAAAAATCAGCAAGCGAAATTTTTTTAAATAGTTGAATTTTGATATTATAATATTTAATGAGACAGCATTTAATTGAAGCTAAAAAATAGTATTTGCTAAACAACAAAATATTACTTAAAGAGCATGCATCTTTAAACCATCCCCTTCAAAGAAAGTCAACGCTTCGTGATTTGGAAAGAATCAATTCAAGAACGCTGGAAAAGTTTTAATTCAATAACGAACTTCAGTCTACAAGATTAAGAAAAGAATTGCGAATAATATGCATGATAATCATTTTCCAAATTTATTATTAAAGTAATTATCTTTACTACAGAAATAATTTACTTTGTTATTATTGTATATAAATGTTTGCTAGATGCAGGAGATGAAACTGAGAGGCATATATATATATATATATACATAAACACTAACTTTGAATAAATTTTCTACACTATCTCATTTCTTTTTCTTCATGTGTACTAAATTCATTAGATTCTTGCTTGTTTCACGTAAGGATAGATAATATTTTTGGTTACACAGCATCAGAATCAATAAATGTAGCCGACTAACCTAAAGTTCTTTTTCTAATGCTTTGATATTTTAAGAATAAAGATGCAGCAGAATTATAATTCGATTACTATTCGATGGTATATCGAACTCCTCCGAATGCTAAATCAGGAAAGTCTGAAAGTATGAATATTAAGATTTCAAATTTAGGCATTCGTAAAATATTTCATTCTAAAAATAATTTAGATCCCTGAACTAAAATGCAGTTTCCGTATCTAAACTTAGGCTACGAGTGGAAAATTTTATTCAAGGTAAGAGGATATAAGCAAATTAAAACTGCAGTTTTAACTGTCACGAATGCTAAATTATTAAAGTCCTAATTAGGGTAGTTTCGTTCTGTCGTATTCATCCATTGAAAAACAATCTAAATGCGTTCCCAAATATCGTTTCAGAGAGGGATTAAAATTAAAATATCATGCTGCCTCTGTTACCAAATTTATATTTTATTCTCAAACTACACTGCTGGCCACTGTAAATGCAACACCCTGAAGGAAACATGCAAATAACATGAAATTTACAACATGCATTAGAGGAGGTGAGATATGCAAATGATTAGAATTTCAGAGCAGACGCACATCACGCGCGCCTATGTCGCCACTTCAAAGCGCTATTTAAGGCTTGGAGATTTCGACGATTTCAAGTTCGGCAATTGTGTTTTTCTTGTGGTTTTTTCAAAAAAAACGATCAATTATACCTCGTCGAAAACAGCGATCATCTTTTGATCAAGTATCCGAGTTCGACAGAGGAAGGATAGTGGCCTACCGAGATTGTGGATTATCTTTCAGGGAAATCGGTAGTCGTGTTGGACGAAACCAAACAACTGTAATGCGGATATGTGATCGTTGGATGCAGGAGGGTACGACGGACCGGCGTGTTCGATCGCATCCACCTCAGTGCACCACTTCACGTGATGACAGGTAAATTGTGCGCATGGCAGTGACGGATCGCTCAGTCACATCACGAACCATAGCACAGCACATGCAGTCTGTAACGCATCATCCAGTGTCTGCGCGTACCATTCGACGCCGTTTACAGCAGAGTGGTCTGTCCGCAAGACGTCCATTGCTTTGTCTACCCTTGACGCAGAACCACAGACGTCTCCGCCGCCAATGGTGCGATGACAGAAGGATGTGGACGGCAGAATGGAATGAAATTGTCTTTACTGACGAGTCACGCTTCTGTCTGCAACACCACGATGGTCGCATTCGAGTCTGGAGACACAGTGAAGAGAGGATGCTGAACAGCTGCGTTATGCACCGCCACACTGGTCCTGCACCGGGTATTATGGTATGGGGCGGTATTGGATATCACTCTCGCACACCTCTAGTACGGATTGCCGGTACTTTAAACAGCCAGCGCTACATCTCCGAGTTGTTGGAGCCAGTTGTCCTTCCTTACCTTCAGGGCTTGCCTACAGCCATATTTCAACAGGATAATGAGCGACCACACGTGGCACGCATTGTCCAACGGTTCTTCGTCAATCGCCAGATTGAATTGCTTCCCTGGCCGCCTCGCTCTTCGGATCTTTCGCCGATAGAAAACATGTGGTCCATGGTTGCTCTACGATTGACCCAGATTCCATCCCCAGCTGCCACAGCAGATCAACTTTGGCAACGTGTGGAAGCTGCTTGGTCTGCTGTACCCCAAGAACTCATCCAAAGTCTCTTTGAATCAATGCCGAGGAGTGTGGCAGCGGTGATCTCCAACAATGGCAGCTACTCTGGCTACTGATTTTGGCAGGAACCACAGTTCACAGAAGTCTATAAATTTAATCATTTGATACTTGGTCAACATGTTATCTACAAAATAAATTTTGTTGTGATATCTCTTGTCTTTCTTGATGTTGCAATTTGGGTGGCCAGCAGTGTATTTGCTTTCCAGGATTAAATAATACAATTTTAAATATGTTAAACTAAAATTATTAAACAGTAACAGAGGCAAAGCTCAATGACGGGGTCATGGACATAGTGCTTATTTTGTTTTAAAGTTCAAAGTCAGGATAAAGGCTTAAATTAATTAATATTAGGGCTTGTCTGGATTTAAGCCCATTGCTTTGCAACATGTTTCAGGCATGCCTGTAATGCCTGTTGAAGTAAATAGGAATAATTCGTAATAGAAGCCCACCTCTCCATTAAGATCAAATTCTACATTTGTTAACGATGAATCAATTACTTCAATGTTGTCCAAATATTGAAAGATTACATACTATTAATGACCAACTTATCGTCTCAAGATTGCTCGACTCTAAAGAGATTCTCCTCTCTACAACGAATGTGAAAATAAGTTTATTATATATTTACTCTGCGTTTAGACAGAAATTCCCTCTAACGATAGCTTTATGTTCACGAGGACTGAAATAATTATTTAAAAGTGCATGTATAGAAAATATCTTAAAATGTATTTAGTATAACTTCTGTAGGGGGAATTAATATTATCCAATTAACAAGACAACTGAATATCTCCACTTTTTTTAAGATCAAATTGTTCTGTAAATTAGATTCTTTTATTTCTCCTTCTCATCCTAATTATTTAAAATCTAAACATAACACTGACACAATAATTCTGTCTGGTTCACTCAGATCTAATCCTTTACTTCTCACTGTTACAGATAATTCCAAATTTATACAATTAAAACCAAAATGATGCGATTAAATATTAATAATACAAAAATTAAACTTCTGACATCAAAATTAGAGAAGAATTTGGTGGTCCGTGCCCTTATAAAGGCATTTAGATTCAATCCCACACCTACCCATCTGTTTACGCTTAATCTCTCGATCGCATTTAATTACACCGGGACCCAAGGGTGAGATGTAGAGGCGGCTGCCTAAGAGTGCTTGTCCTAAATTACACCAAATTTGTGAAACATTTGCCTACATACCAAACTTTCTTTCATTCATTCATTTTTGCTTGACTCACTGATCTAATCTCCTTAGAGATTTCCAAAACTCAGCATTTCTCTATTTTTTTTATAAGAGATACCCAAAACATATTAATGATGATTATTCTTATTAATATTTTTCCTATTCAGAATTTCTCGTACAACTTTTTAATCTTACCAACGCTGAAAATGTGTTTTCAGTAGTTGCTCAGCAGGAAAATAAGAGTTATAAAATCTAAATCAAAGTTATAATGAATCGAAAATATTTTAAAAGGGAAATGGCATCACCTGCATTTCTACAGATTTTTATCTCTTTCTTTTCAAAATACGACACTAGATTGAAAACTTAACGTCTGTCGCTACACTTACGTGGTAAAAAGTCTGCTAAAAGTAAGTTATAAATAAGTTACTTAGAATTAGTATTATTTGTTGAGTAGAAACAAAATAATTTTCATATTTTGTAATCTAGTATTTGCTTGAAAACATGTAGCAAGGATGTGTCAAAAAGATACTAATGGGCGCATTATTTCCTTACAAAAATCTTGCATCGGTTTGGAATTGCTACGAAGGTAAACTCTCTTCGGCAGGAGTTCGTTGCTGAAATCTTTTTAATAATTTTGTTAAGTTTAGAATAGGCGAGGTTGAATTTTTCTAAAATTCTTCACCTTCTTGAGGAGCTCCTGGAGTTTTTTATAAAAACTTGTAGTGACTTTTTCTTCTTCAAATTTGTATTTATATCAGTACCGTCATACATATGAAAACAAGTTTAGCAATTTGGAATTTAGTTTTCAAAAGAAATTAAAATTAACAGTTTAAGATATCATTAGTCTTTGATATTTCTGCCTAACTAGCAGCTCTATTTGTATGATTTTTTTTTCATTTTGATGTATTAATTTCATTTTGATGTATAAATTTTTAGAGTTGTATTTTAATTTCATTTAGGAAACTTTTTCAACACTTTCAAAAGCAAAAAAATTCAGGTAGTCTCTTCTAACGAAACTACCACGGATTATTAACGTAGGATTACTTATCTTTGCTTACCTCTTTTGTATGTATATATGTATGTGTTATGTATATATGTATCTATATATATACAGGGTGTTTCATATTGAATGGGACAAAAAGAATAGCTTAGTAAAAATTCTGTAATTGATTTATTTATCCGAAACAAATTAATTCTGAAACTACAATTGTACAAGTTTTATCTGGCAACAGTGAAAAATCTTCCGGTTACGAAATCGCCGCTAGAGGCACTGTTAATCGAAGTGGCGCCATCCATGCATGAGAAATCGTACTATGTTTTCGAATACACCAAAACATCTTCGTTTATCGTTCCCTCAGTTGGAAGAAGCGGTTCCGGGCTTCATTCTGCAGCAAGACGGTGCTCCACCACATTGGCATAAAAACGTACGTCAGTACCTGAACGATAGTCTACCTCATTGCTCGATTGGCCATGTTGGATCAAACGATATGCTATTGCTTTGTTGGCTACCGAGATTCCCAGATCTAACCCCTTAGGATTTTTTCCTATGGGGTTTTGTTAAAGACAAAGTGTTCGTGCCTCCATTTCCAAGGACTTACAGCAACTGAAGCAGCGGATAACTGAAGTGCTCCAATCATTAACAAAGGATATTCTATCACGTGTGTGGCAGGAACTGGAATACCGCATAGATATTTCTCGTGTCACCGGAGGGGCACATATAGAACATCTATAGAAACTTGGATAACTATAGTTTCACTGCAAATTTGATTTATCGAAATAAAGTAATTACAGCGTTCACAGGTAGGCTTTCTTTTTGTCCCATTCAATATGAAACACTCTGTATATGTACGTATATATATATATATATATATATATATATACATGTCAAAATTTTGACGCATTTTGGTACTTTTCTGTTTAACTGTTTACTGCTTGTCCAAGCTATACAGACAGGGTTTGGTGCGCTGCCAAAAGTATAACTCGCGAGGTACGGACGGACAGATTTAGCGTCTGAAATTTTCCTTTCCGGAGGACCATTATGGAGGAACGTAATCCTACGAAAAAACTCTTTAAAATTAGTTATTTAGAATTCTAAATCACTTTAACGAAAATCAAACAAAAAAAAAGGCTGTATGAAACGCCGTATATTTCATATACAGCGTCTGTTTAATTCATAAAGATAGATTGTACGGAACGCTATACCTTTTATAGAGGTAGATTGCACGGATTTTGAAATATATATATTTAAAAAGGGCAAAAGTCTATTCCTGAATGGTATTTAAGTGCAGTACATTGCGCATACCTGCATATGAAACGAATGTAACAATGGAATTATCAAAGAAACAAACAATCTGAGTTATAAGCTCTACGGTGTGTATAACGCCAAGAAAAACCTTTTTTGGAAAATTTGTGTCCCAGATCCCCTTAAGACTGAAAAAAGTTAATGCACTCTTAGACCATTTTATATTTAAAAAATACCCAGTTCCCTTAGAAGTAAATTAGGACGTTAATGGAGTTATTTGATTTGGGCCTATTTAATGGCTTTCCTATTGATTTATTCGTCTAGTTACCAGGGTAAAAAAGAAGATAGGCCTCATGCGAACGCTTGAATATTGGAAGAAACCTTGGCAACACTAGTAAATTTGGATTGACATTCACGAGAAATTTAACTCCGTTAATTAGAATTTTCATTAGACTAATCTGAAAACTATGAATTAAGGATTTCTTTTGCAATGTTTATATGCAGAAGTTTTATATTATATTATATATATTATGTTATATTATATAATTGTTTGGTACTACTAATCAACATATGTACACTTTAAGATTCAGATAGTAATCAGTACTTTCAATCCTTGTAAGCGTAAGGTAAAATTCATTTCAACAACATTCAAAACGCTTACATTGATTTATTCTAATTTCAGTGCAACATCCAAACTAAATCCAGGCTTGAAAATTACTACGAATAATTTCACAAAATCCAAGGTCTTCTAAATTCTTCACTTCAGTTTTAGATGTCCTTTGGGAAGTTAATGTATTTCTATGCTGTAAACACATTACATACTTACACTGATTAGTTTTAACATACTCAGTCTAAAATACAGACCCCTAAACTTAATGTATATGACACCTCACTTGAAATAGCTGTAGACCAGATGAAAGCATGATTTTCAATGGCGAGGAAATTCAATAAGCATGGAAGTTTTGGGGGTAAATTTATCCTTAAGCTAAAGTAAAGCAGTTAATTTGAATATTTCCCATCACCGCTTAGAGGAGTTTCAAAGTATTAAGTTCACAGTACGCCATGAAGGATAATTTTAGAATTTAAGTTTGAAAAATTAGCTAGCGTTGCAATACCATCGAAACATATTTAAACTTCTCTAGATTTGAAATTGTAAATAAACTACTATTTATTAAGTAAATGGAAATAATCCAAATATAAAAAAAATTTAAGGCTGTAAAATTTTGCTTTCAACTTGCCCCACTATTCATCTTCACATTTCTACTAACTAGATTATCTTTTTAAAATAACTGTTAATTGAAAATAACAGAAAATGAATCCACTAACTAGTGAGTTTTTTTTTTTTTTTTTGCTCAGGATATTTGATCGGGATTATAAACTTTAAATCACTAGTCCCCAAATAAAAGAACCCGATTTGTTTTTTGTTTAAGGGTAGAGTAGGTCACTAAGTCACCCTCTCTTTAGAGCTATATTAATAGAAGATGAGGTTTCAACTTTATATCTTCAAATACGTCAGTAGCAACATTGTTCTTAAACTGCCGCCTACATCAGGGGTCGAAAACCTTTTTTACTAGTAGGGCATATTTCAGAAATGCGAGAGTTCGGCGGGCACCTCTCGATGAAGAGGAGGGGGGGGGGGGGTAATATTTAAACATGAAAATATTAATGCAACATACATTTTTAATACATAAATTCAAATTTTAATTTAAACAAAATATTCTTAAAATTGATAATTAATGCAATATTTGACATTGCAAATCTGCTGTCAACTCGTTGTAATGTGGTACTTAAGTCGAAATCCCAGTTCTCAGGCAATTGTCTAAGTGACTTTCAGTGAGGCTTGATCGGCACTTTGATTTTAAGCATTTCATATTGAAAAACAAAGACTAACAAGTATTTGTCGACGCACAAAGAGAGTACAATTTCGGAGCACATTTTCTCAACAATGGGAAGCTATTTCCATTCACTAAATTCCAGAATTTTTCTTCGTTATAATGTAATTTTAATTCATTGCCATTTCTTATATTTATAATTTCCAATTCTCAGTCCTCCATATTGGAAATATCAAAATATGTTGCGACTTTATGAGTCACATCGTCCCCCGTATGAGAGAAAGGATTAATATAAAACGTCAAGAATACCTCTAATTCGTAGAATTCTTCAAATCTGGTACTAAATTCTTCCAATCAGGAATCAAAATGTTTGACGAATTGATAGGGGGTAGCATTACTATCATAATAATTTTCTATCACCATTTTTAAATTTGGGAAATGTGATAAATTATATTTTCCATATGCGATTTCCAGAGCGCCAATTTAGCTTTAAATGCATTTATCGTACTTGTCATAGAAGCAATATATGATGATTTCTACCCTGTAGTTTAAAATTTAGTTCCTTCAATTTTACAGTTAAATCAATTTTACAGTTCAATTTTACAGTTAAATCAATTTTACAGTTCAATTTTACAGTTAATCAATAAATCTCCAGGTGATGACGCTATCCATGCCGAATTCTTGCTACACCTGGGATCACGAGCAGTGGAGACTATCTTAAAGCTGTTTAACCTTATATGGATCTCTGGCTATGTCCCTTCTTTGTGGCGCAGATCTATCATAATTCCAATCCATAAAAAGGGAAAGGACAAGGGAGATTTTAGGAGTTATAGGCCTATCTCATTAACAAGTATCCTATGCAAAACCATGGAAATAATAATTGCAGGGAGGCTTAACTGGTATATCGAATTCTGTGGCTTTGTGGCCAATGAACAAGCAGGATTTAGACAGTTCAGATCAACTAACCAACATGTCGCTCTCCTTAGCCAGACGGTAAAGGATGCTCTGGACAAGAAACACATTATCTCAGCTGTTTTCGTAGACTTAAAATCTGCCTATGATAAGGTTTGCAGGGGAAGCCTTTTGTTGAAGATGCATAATATTGGTATCCACTCGAGTATGTTTCATTGGTTCAGAAGTTTTCTCGGCCAGCGTATCTGTAGAGTACGCTTCGAAAATTGCTTCTCGCATTTCAAGAATCTTAAAACTGGTCTCTTTCAGGGTTCCGTCACAAGTTGTTTACTCTTCAACATTTATATAAACGATCTTATTATTGACCTGCTGAAGATAAGTAATGTCAAATGTCTACTTTATGCAGATGATTTGGTTATCTGGACCGAAAACCCTGAAAATCAAGCTAAACTACAAACTGAAACTACCTTAAATCAGGCTTTAAATAAATTAAGCGATTGGTGTCATGTTAATAACATGGAAGTTAATCTAGAAAAAACTGTTTATCAAACTTTTTCCCTCACGCACGAACCGATCGCGCTGAACTTATTTTACCAAAACTTCCCTGTTCTTCAGACTACCCACTTCTCCTACCTGGGTGTTGTTTTTGACCAAAAACTGACATGGAAAGAGCACGTTAAAAATATATTGGAAAGAGCTACCAAGAGGCTTACTTTAATGAAAAGCGTCGCTGGCTCTAAGTGGGGATGCTGTAGAACAACCTTGGATTTGACTTATAATTCCTATATTATGCCACTTATCACTTATTGTTCCGAACATTTGGTGGCGGCAAGTAAACAGGTTTTGGATTCCCTGGAAAGATTCCATAACCAAGCCCTTAGGCTTATAACGGGAGCTGTTAAGACAACCCCGATTGATCCACTTTTGATATCCACCCAACATATGAACATCAAATCAGTTATAGAAGAGAGGGCACTTACTTTATAGGAAAAGATTGAAAGACTACCAGATTGTCTTCCCTTGTGGAATAGCCCTTTGTCATCATCTACACGTAACCTTAAAACCCAAAATGGTTTCCTTCAGAGAGTTTTTAAGATGAGAGAACAACTAGGATTGAACTGGAAGAAGGAAAATCTTATCAAGTCACAATGTCCTACTGAAGGAAGAAAGTACACGGTTAGGACACACCTTTTAAGTGAGGTTTCTAAGAAAGAAACAAATGACTTAAAACTAAAAGCAGTAGCTTTGGAGACTATTCATGATCTGAACCCAGAAGAGGACTGGCTTCACGTGTTTACGGACGGCTCCATGATGACTGACCGTATTAATGCTGGCGCTGGAGTCTACAGCAAGCTCTTCTCTTTTTACACTCCTGTCGGGAAATATAAAACAGCCTATGATGCGGAGATTTCAGCAATTCAGATCGCCTTGTCACAATTCCAATGTCAAAGTGAAAATTTTTCAAGGGCTGTTATACTATCAGATTCCAGGGCTGCCCTCCTGACCATTGCTTCATCTGAGGCACCGGCGTCAGCCGATATTTTAAATATTCGTCTCGCTCGTAATGATCTAATTGAAAACCATAGAGAGGTTGCGTTGCAATGGGTGCCAGCGCACTGCGGACTCCTGGGAAATGAGGCAGCTGATTCTCTGGCAAAAAAGGCAACCGAAATTGCACAAATAACAGATAAACCAATCCCTTTCTATACCGCCAAACGTTTAGTTAAAAAATCTATTAGAGTGAACTTTTGGAATAACATAAAGGAGGCAAATAAAGACAAGAAATGGATCGAGGAAATCTCTAATATTCCGCTATGGCCGAGAGACAAATCTGTTGCCATTTTCCGTCTCTCTACTGGCCACGATTGCCTCTCCAAGCATCTATACCGAATAAAACTGCTTTCAAGTCCTCTCTGCCAATTGTGTAACATTCGTGAGGAAATGGATGCGAACCATTTGGTTCACTGCCCTTCACTGGTCTCGGGACACTTGTGGGGAAAATACTGGAGAGCTCGGCACAAGATGAATGATTTATAGACTTACTGTAGTTCAGTTTTGTTACTTGTTCTTGTTCTATTGTGTTTTTCTGTCTACAGTTGTCTCATATTCTGCCATTAGAAATAAAAAAAATAAAAAAAATTTACTGTTAAATCAGTTAGAAAGACTAGCTCAATTAACCAAGGTTTTTGCTTTAATTTTAAACAAATTTCATTCCTGGATAATAGAAATTCTTTCACCTGTGGAAATAAATTTAAAAACCGCTTTACTCACCTCTCTCAATCAAATATATAAACTCAAATAATCAAAAATATCTAAAATCAAATATCTAAACTCAAATACCTAAAATTTAAATATTTGAACGGTGGGCACTTTAAAATTGCTTCGCGGGCACCGCGTTGCCGACCCTTTGGCCTACATGTTTGACAAACTTATTAGTCCTTTGACTCGCGAATAAAGCCTTTTTACAGCCATATTCTGGTCATGGTCAAATTTAACACATTTTCTTAGAATCAAAGAATCAAATCTTTTCAGGCAGGTGACTTGTGTTATTGTCCTAGCACAGTTCTGCTAAAACTGCAGCCCTTTTGTGTATGTCCGATTTAACTTAACCTTTTTCCTCTGTCCCGAATGAATATATAAATTACGTGTTCAGAAACAGTGTACTGCGAAAAGATCCATTTCCAAAACAACTCATTTTTCAAGAGGACGAGTGGAACCAGAGATTTAAAGTACTCATACTCCGAACCAACAAAGGTATTTTTGATGTAATTTGTTTTGTGTTTAGCTACATAAAGCATTCGTCTGAAGATGCTACCAATACTTGAGCTTAAAAATTAGTTTAGAACCAGAGATGAAACAAAAAATTATTGTGGAAATGGATATAAAGGATTTAGATGCTTTTTGTATTAATGATTTTAAATTAAAATTCTTTTTTTTTTTTTGGGGGGGGGGAAATATACTAATTTACGTAAAAGTAGTGAGTTTTAATTTTAAGTAATAGAAGAACGAGTTGGGGGATAATTATCAAACTCTACAGGTAATATATTTTACTATGATGTTAATTAGTATAAATAGTCAATCTGTAGCACAAATATATTATTCGTCGGAAAAATCCGATATTTAATTCATTATTATATGTATTTAGCTGCATCCCCCCCCCCTTTATTCAGTCTTAAAAACATACCATCATTACACAAATGCGTATACCAAATGCCTAAAGAAAATATGTCTTTAACGAATGCTTTCGCTTTAACGAAAAGAATTTTACGTGATAGAATACACCACAAGCCTTTCTGATCAAAATGTGTCATTTTTTTAGAAAAGCTACGTATATAAAGTTACGACATACTAGCCACATACACATATAAAAAAATTCTCAATGGACAAAAAGAACTATATACCTGTGTTTGATCTTCATAGGACTAAAACCATATTGCATATAAAAAGATTGATTATTTTGGCAGCCAATCATTCCTTTTCATACTCAGGTATATTAGTAACAAACTTCTTTCCAAGTAGACGTGACCACTACTCTAATGTGAAAGGCAACTGCGAAACAACTGAACACATGGAGAACATTTCTAGTATAGATAGCATATACCTAGAAACCGACTAATGTCAAAAACAGTCACGTCCTGTTCTCTCATTTCTCCCCGAGAAATACATTTAGCTTCTCTGGACATTTTTTTTTTATTTACAATCCAACCATATCAGCTGGAATGTTCAATATTGATCTCATATAGAAATTGTATGTACATATTTGAGAATAATCGCATTTACGAATGCATGTATGTACGTAGGTATGAATGCATATAAATTGACACTCGAGATAATTCTGACTCTGAAAATCCCCATTTGAATTAAAATGAAAGTCAATAAATACATGCAATTGGAATTAATGTTAAAAGTTTAGTTAATTTCAGCTCATTTTATATCACATCTACTAGTGCAAACAGGCAAATCGAGGAGAAAACCATTTTTGTAATTTACCCATGAAACTTACCTACATCAAACGTTTTACACATACTCTTTGCTTTTTAAATCACTAAATGGAAATCTCAGATTTTTCGATGATGAAATAGGTGCTATCAGATTGGGGTTAGAGCTACTGGAAGCTAGAGATCATAATTTCGAAAAAAGTGGTCATGTTATTGGACTTGGTAACAATGAATCAATACATTCAGTAAGCTTCCTACATCTGAAAACATCTCCAGTGTTTTAAATAACTCCAAAATAAAGAAATTTCTATTTAATTGTGCATGGTTATGACCAGGTAGATATATGTTGCCGCTAAAGGGCTCTGAAATACACTTGTCAGTTAGTGAGACATCCTTTCAAATTGTCAAGCTTTTAATCAAGAGGATTTCAACACTAAAATTCCGAACATATTACATAACGGCGGCTTTAAAAAATTAGCAGAATGTAGGAGGAATAAATATACTTTGTCACTTCCAGATGCAGTTCCTTTTTTTTCCGACTGGCTATATGACATCACTGTTTAGCGCAAAACCTTTCTCGCACTGCTATTACGTTTACACCAATATACCTCCCACTTATATGACTAAACCCCCATATCGTCATAAACTTCCAGAGAGTGAGTAATTTTTGCTTCGATTCCTGACTAAATCATGGACGTTCTTGTGCTCCACCCTCATAGGGTTCACCTGTACGGTGCTCCCATAATAAAATAACCAACACTATTCCACGAAGAAGGTGCGCATATGTCGTCGTGACGCGTTGGGAAAATATATACGAGGGATGTTCCGAAAATAAGTTTCGACATTTTTTTTTTTTGAAAGAGAAGATGGTATACCAGGTGAAACAAATAATCGCCGTAAGAATCCACGCCCTTTGCTGGTTCAACTACGGAAGGAGCGTCAGCGGAGGAGGAATGACGCATGTGTAGAGCACCAAAGAGAGAGTAGCAGCAGACCTGCGTGCCCGAGGTTATTCGAATACAAATCACGATGGCAGACAGACGTGTACTGACAACGTGGTCGCCAATGGAAGTGCGACATGGGTGCACCACTTTACCCCAGAAACCAAGGCCGCCTCAATGACGTGGAAGCATCCCAGTCACCAGTTGGGAAAAGTGGCACCCTCCGCAGCAAAAGTTATGGCCACAATGTTCAGGGACGCGAAAGGTGTGATTCTCTTTGATTTCCTCCATCAAAGAACCATCAATGCGGCACGTTACTACGACACCCTCACCAAACTCAGGTCCGCCATTCGACGAAAGAGACCAGGGCTCTTGAGTAAAAGTGTGCTCTTGAACGACAACGCAAAACCACAAACATGAAGGCTCACACAAGATCAGATTCGTCGCTTCGGATGGGAGAGATTGGATCACCCGGCCGCATATTACCATTCCTTACATGAATTCACGCCATTACATCGGTTGGCGGCTGCTGATTGGTCAATTGAGTTTACATCGGTATTTGTGTATTTGGTGCGCTGATGCTTATGAAAGTATGTCTGTTTTTCAAGAATCAAAACTTCCATCACTATTTTTTGTAATTTTTAGAAGAGTATTTGTAATGTGTATTTTTTAAGAGTAAGGTTAAAAAACTAAAGTGTGCAAAACAGCAAAAAATACATAATTTGCATCTTGCAATTAAGATTTAGTTTTTTTAAAAAAATTTTAATTTTAATTCAACATTTAAATTTAAAAATAAATAAAGCTTTCTATTTTTTAATTCAACATTTAAATTTTAAAAAAAGAAAATATCTTTTCTTCTTTTTAATTCAACATTTAAATTTAAGAAAAAAATTCAATTTTGAGTAATATTTACTCTATTTTATTCTACTTCTAAAATTTTACAGTGAAATTACTACGGAAATTGGTAATTTCTTAAAATTTTCCATGCACAAAAAAGAAACTTGAAGGCATTTATGGCGAAAATTTCTTTTACAAATAGCTTGTCACTTTAAATTACTTTTACATTAATAGGTGGCGCCACTTAAAAAAATTCCCGTTAATTGTAAAATTGGCGTAAAAAAATAAATAAAGATGAAAGCAACTAAGAAATAGATTTTATCTCATTTAAAATGCGCTTAGGATCAAATATAATGCAATTATCGAAATGAAAGCAACTAAGAAATATATTTTAGTATTTATCTCATTTAAAATGCGCTTAGGATCAAATATTATGGCAATTACCGATGCAAACTCAATTGACCAATCAGCAGCCGCCAAAAGATGTAATGGCGTGAATTCATGTAAGGAATGGTAATATGCCACCCGGCCGACAGCCCCGATTTTGCCCATCGGACTTTCACCTGTTCCTCGCATAGAAAGCCGCACTCTCTAGACGTCACTTCCAAAGCAATGCTGAGATGGAGCAAGCTGTGCGACAATTCCTTGCATCGAAGGGCACTGAGTTTTACTAGAGTTGTTTCTTCAAACTCATTGCACGCTACGACAAATGCGTTAATGTCTGTGGCGACTATGTCGAAAAGTAGTGCAAGGTGTATAGTTCTTGATGCCATGGTGTATTTTTTTGGCAATAAAGTTTCCGTGGGAAAAAAATGACGAAACTTACTTTCGGAACACCCCTCGTATATACCCAACTCCGAGGGGTCACAGCGCTATTAGGAGGCAAGATTCCGAATGGGATAAAAACTTTCAGTAAAATTTTGTTGTTGCCTTTATCTATATTTTACATCCATATATCAAGTTCATTGGAAGTAAAAACGTTTTACCCGTAATTATTTTCTTTGAAAATTTGTAGCCCGCTCCCTATTTGAAAAGGATACCATTACTGAATACTGAAAGGCCAGTTTTGGATTATTATTGCGAGTCTTCACCAAAACAGATACACGGCTTTTCTAAAGAGATGATCAGGAAAGTTTTTACACTATTTCTTCGATAGTTTGAAGTGTTAATGAACCTTTAAACGTTCCATTTACTGTTCTTTCGAATCCGAGAAAGGAGAATTTACAATGTATCTATGTTAAAATGTTATTAAAATTTGAAGATAAAACAATATCTTTACATTTACCACCACTGGAGGATTTGTAAATTAAATACAAGTTTCCAAAACTTAACAGTCTTCAAACTTCTACAATAGTCTCTTTCTTTCTCACTCACTTGTCACACACTCACACACTCAAACAAACACAAACACACATATATCAATAAAAATAATGGGGGCACTGACCATTTCTTCAGAATTTTTTATTAATAAACAACTGCCTCTGCCTTTTAAAACATGAACGTGACGTAGGATTGAGTGATATAGTCCTGTACATAAGATATTGCAATTTGGTACCATTCAACCTGCAACATGTCCTAGATGTTCCACTGATATTGGGGGGGGGGGGGGGGTCGTTATCTCCAAATGTTCAATAATGTTAAGGTTAACGTTAAGTTAATAAGTCTATAATTTTTTTAATTAAAAATAATGCAATCTAAAAAAATTCTTAAAGCATAGAACTGTAACTACCATAAATAAATCCGTAACTTTTATAGGTTTTGAGAAAGAAAAAAAGATACGTAAAAGGCAGTGAATTATAAATGACGGAAATGGGGGTTATCCTGTCTCTTAAGAGACATCTTCCTTTCGTGCTTCCATTGATCCTTTTGACCTCTTTCGATTTTAAATTCCTTTTAACTTATTTTTTTCTCGTTCTGAAAAATGGAACATTGTAGGCTAAATATGTACGGCAAAGAGAGGGTAAAAAATTCTTTTTTCGCTCTACTCATAAGAAAAAAAATGAAAAGCTTAAATTTAAGAATATTTTGTTATCGCTGAAGCGTGCAATTGACACTACCTGAAGATCCCTCCCGCAATGTAAGCCTTACAGCAGAAGGTGATAATGCTTATATTTATTAATTTTTTAATCAGGCTTTGAGTTCTTCTTCTATAAACGTTTTCTCTTTAATACAAATATCGGTAAGAGCAATTTGAAATATTTTTATGGTTTACTTTATTAAGGGTAGGTTTATGTGTTTAAATTTCATATTGTTCAAAGGGCAACAAATTTTTTTCCAGACCAGGTACTTTATAAGATCTTGATATCACTCTTCATAAAGAAGAAAGTTGTCTCAATTTTCATATCTAGGAATATATGTTTAATAGACAGAATAGCAGATTGCATGACACACTGCCCATATATCCATGAATGTAAAAATGTTCCTTTAACTTTTACAAATACTGAGTTTATTGAAAGTTCATAACATAGGTTCGAAATTTGTACGCTGGCTTTTTGTAAGAGTTTGTTGGTGTATTTAAGGTATGACTTTTCTCTAAACCTTAACAGCTTTTTAAAAGGCGTAGTTGTACTCGTAGCAACTAAATAAGACTATTGATTAATATTACAAGTACAAAATTTTATGATGGAATGTAAAGAGTTCTAAAGAAACAAGAGAAAATGTGTTAAGACCCTAAAAACTTGAAAAGCAAAGTACAAAAAATATAAATTTAATATACAAGTGAAGGAAAATTATTTTTAATGGGAATTAACCAACTGAAACGGAGGCTTATATCTCAAATTTTCTTAATACGTACGTACAAGCATATTTTGTAATCATATTGTACATGCACATTCAGAAAGAAAATTCAGTTCATTTGTTTTCATATTGTTCATTTGTTGTCAAAGTAAAAACTTGATTAAAAAAAAAAAAAAACATGCCTTCAACGTCCTATAGCCTTCAGTGTTCAGCGAAATTCATTTGACTATTGAACAATTTTTTAAACATTATTAATTTTATATTATTCTTAATAAAGCACTGAGCTAACCAAAATGAAGGGAATTCTGGTCATTTTTAACAAGGTAGTGCATACATGTGACATAAAAATGAACGGCTCATTAATGGGACTTGTCTTCGAAGGCAGTAACGGAACTGACGTAAAATACTACGGCTTTAGATAATTAGGAGGTGTCTAGACATCTAGAGGCTTGTTGGCCGACTGGGTTTGAAAAAATGTGGGAATGTGACAAAAGGATGTACGAGAAATTTAATGGATACCATGTGCAGAACTGGTTCCGGGTGGAAAAAAAGAAGAAAAAAAGAAAAATCTACTGGAGAAGTAAAAGCTCCGAAGCTCCAGCTCTGGATTTAATGGGAAAAAACGGTGGATTACGGAATATAAATTTTTGAGAAATAAGGTGCATAAAAAAGTAGGTACAACGGAAATTAAAGAGCGATGACGAGTGTGATGTGACCCTCTGATTAGAGGGGTGGGTGGAACATTTCCCCAAGTAT
This sequence comes from Dolomedes plantarius, assembly GCA_907164885.2. Lineage (NCBI taxonomy): Eukaryota > Metazoa > Arthropoda > Arachnida > Araneae > Dolomedidae > Dolomedes > Dolomedes plantarius. The sequence continues at coordinate 156,201,203 of OU015494.1, read as the reverse complement.
TGTTAGACTTCCGATGTTCCTCCTTTCACTAACACTTTCTTGCTTTCAAGAACGTCTCTAAAAGATGCTATGATCAAATTTCTTGTACTACCGCTTCCGACGAGTGATAGAATGCTTTCGCTAAGACGGATTCTTAAATACGGAAATACTTGTTACCACTTCCGAAGGAGATGTTTTTGATTAATAGACTTCGGTACTACCACCTCCGACGCAAGTTGGTTGACAAAATGCTACAATCTCCGAAAATGAGGCTTTGACGGGAATAAGGTTAGTTGATGTAACTGGACCCATGGAGTAATGCGTTTGACACTTCGGCCCCCTCCACTTTCGTGTATCGGCCATTGATTGACTGAAGACCGGTCGCTACGCAGCAATTTCTGAATACGCAGCCGAGTGTTAATTTCCCAAGTTTGGAGCAGTCCATTGTTATGGGCCGGACGGACAGTACAGATCTGCCGACCAATTGGGGTAACCCGGGACCCATGGGGTAACTGGGCCATCCCCTCCCAGATTTTTCCTTTACATATTAGGTGGGAATTCAACTCTGTGTGTTATTTTTTGAGGGGTATGTTCGCAACAATCTATCTTACAACATTGGTAATTGCTTTGAAAAACTATTTTTAAATGGGGGTAGATTTCTTTTTCTTTCTCTAGATATAGAAGCATTGAACCCAGCTATCCAGTCACGGATTCTGTTGTTGCATACGAGAAATAGGCCTGGGTGGTCCACTTACCCCATTTATCAGGGGAACTGGGCCCACCTGTATTTAAAAATATATATAAAATATTTATATAATATATATATATATATATATATATACACATATATATATATATATATATATAGATATAATATAGCTATATATAATATAATTATAGATAACATATTATATTTACTATATATTATATATATTATCTATACCTACTACAATATATATATATATATATTTATACATATATATAATATATTACTAGTATATATATACTATATACAATATATATATATATTATATATACATATAATACATATTATATATAGATATATGATAGCAATAATATATCTATATAATTACCCATATATATATATCTAATATATATTAATAATATCTAATATTAATATATATATATATAAGTAAAATCAATATCATAGCTTAAACAGACTCCCTAAGACTTACGAAAACGCATTTAATACAAAGATTTTTGAAAATTATACATGTAAGTATAATTTTAATGTGTTATAAGTATAGTATATAAAAAAAAGTTGAAAATATATGGCCCATTTACCCCCAACTTACCTTAGTTAATACTGTTTTCGAAACTTGAGGAATTTGAATATCGGTAATCTTTTCACTAATAAGATACCGAATTTCTATTATCTGTACTTTTTTGAATTAATTTTCAGACGTTATTAATTTATACTTATGGCATTAACTTTCGATTTCTTAATGTTCTTAGCCTCTGAAGATAATTTTCTATTATCTCATTAAGGAAGATTATCCTGCCTCAAAAGACTCTCACATGAAACTATCGCTCAACGTAAATGCTACAAAGTTATGTCATTATCTAAAAATAAAATATCTAGTCTATTGAAATATTTCGTCGTAATTATTTTCATTGTATCTATATTTGTACTTCATGTCCAGATTCTTTTATAAGATTTTATTGCCGATATTCCATTTTCTAATTTTAATTATTACAATATTCCATTTTATGAATATATAGAACGAAGTAAAAGAATATTGGAATACATTTCGTTAACATTCAAAATGCTCGCGGCAAACTGTAGCAGTTTTGATTATTTTTCCATGGCATTGTGTAATAGTGAGAAGCTGTATAAAAAGTGTGTTTGTGTGAGTGAGAGAGTTCCTATTATCGCTGGAATTACGGGGGAAGATAGAAGTTCCGAGTATCGGAAGATAGTCATTACAGTGGTGCCCGAACGCTGACATGAATGATAATCAACCATTGGGAAACGTGTAACACACCGAAAAAGTAATCGGCATTCCTGGGAAAAAATCGGATAAATGAAAAAAAATGAGAATACATTGTACATTGTCTTCCAATAAGTATTTGAACACCCATGCAAATGACTATATATGCGGTCCTGATATACGTCACACCCTCCACTGTTAAATATCATGTAGGAAACAACATTGGCATTAGCCGAATGCAAAATGCTACGAAGTGCAGAGTTATCTGATTTCGAGAAAGATGTTATCGTTGGGTATCACAGAAATGGCCGATCCTTAAGAGACATATCTAGCGAGCTGAATTACCCAAAATCGATAGTGGCCTATGTGATTCAGAAGTGGAAGGTGAGCGGTGATTGTAGGAATGTGCCCCAAGACGGCAGACCCATGAAACTGGGAGATAGATACCGACGGGTGCTGTCCAGAGAAATTCGAAAGAACTGCACCCAACCGATGGCCCACATACTCCAGGAGTTTCAATGGGCATCTGGGAGTGTTGTTTCCATGAATACCATCCGTAAGGTACACATCTGCTTGGTTTTCATGGTCGTTCTTCCGCCCATAAGCCTATGATCACAAAGTTTAACCGTGCTGCTCGGTTAATGTGTTGCAAAGCACGTCGAAAGTGGACCATAGATCAGTGGAAACAGGTTCTCTGGAGCGATGAATCAAGGATCACCCTCTACCGTTCGGATGTCAGAGTCTGGGTCTGGCGTCTGCCTGGGGAACGCCTCCTGCCAAAATACATTGTGCCCACAGTAAAGTTCGGCGGATGTGGAATTATAGTCTGGGAGTGTTTCTCCTGGTATGGACTGGGACCCTTGCCTCCAATTCATTGTAAGTTCAACGCCGACTGCACTATTTTGGATGACAGCGTGCTTCCTACGTTGTGGCAGTTTTACTTTGTTAGACCCATGTTACTTCCAGGATGACAACGCCAGCTGTCATTTTAAACCTTTATCGTCGTGATCCGACAAATAATTATCTTGTAGAATTAATCATAAATGTAGAACACCTCTTACTTACATCTAGTTTATTGAAACATTAAAATCTTGGTTAAATAATCATTTACAAAGTTCGTTCCGAAGAACATTGATACACTCCTGAGAGCGGGGTTCATTATTCAAAGTCCAAACGAGACCCCCGTCTCTCCATACGCGTGGCGACTTTACAAAGGTCCAAGTCTAAATCTACTCGTTTGTTACCGGCGTCTGTATTTATGCATTCTTCTCTCTCTTTCTCGAACAACAACCGGCCTTTTCCATCCGCGCTACGCAGACCACCTATCATGAATTTCATTGTCCACGGCTGCTACCTTGGAAGTGCGCCGCTAATGTGTTTCCTTAATCATTCTAAATGACCTGACTACCTCACTATTGTCAAGGGTTTCCAAAGGTATATCTTTCGACACCTGTTTGCGTTTCTTTTGGTGCTTATTGAAGACGCTATTACTCACCTTCATCAATTCCACTTAAGAATGGGAGACGAGAGTCTGACAGTCATGTTGCGAGGTCCACCATGGATTGGTGTGGGGACAATGTGGTTAACCGAATGGACTGGCCTGCCCAGAGCCCAGACCTGAACCCCATCGAGAACTTCTGGAAGAGTTAGATCACTGAATTAAGGGGTGGAACAACCGTCCAAAATCGGTGAAGGAACTTTCATGTCTTGCATGTTTTCTCCAAGCCGGGTGGAAGAAAATACCACTAGACGTCATACAAGGACTTGTGGAAAGCATGCCCGGAGGGTTGAGGCTGTAATTGCCTCTCGTAAAGACACTACCAACTATTGAATAGGAATAAATTATGTTTTTCTTTTCTATCAAAGGTGTCCAAATACTTATTGGTAGATAGTGTATATAAATACAGGCTTAGTAATTGGCCTAAAAAAGAATGGGAAAATACTTGAGGAATAGAATTCCAAAGCTTAGCATTGTTGGGATAGTTCAGTTGGAAGATCTCAGCTATTGAAGTATGGAGACTTCAATAACAGAGTCTCGGTTCTAGTAGACAGTCATTATAAACTATTTCTAAAAATATATTATTAAAGCAAAAACATTGTATAATAGAAATCATATTTTGTTCATCAATTTCCTGCAATTGAATTTAACGATGAATTCATTCCTTTTGATAAACACATATATTTTATATCTTAAATATCATTACCGTCATTCATCAATACTTCGAAATTTTCTATCTATTTAGGAGCCATTGGGACAGTTAGCTGTCACGTGAATCATCTATGATGATATTAAACACAATTAATAGATTGCTGGTAAGAAAACGGTTGTTGATAAACTTGAACTGCCATCGGAGATGCAATCATTGAACTATTTTCTGTACTTTAGAGAAATTATCTTTTCTAGATTAATTTTTAGTATTTACTAGTGCTCTCCTATCGAAGGATTAAGGATATATTACTTCTAAGCTATGCAGCTGAAAACGGTTGAGTTACAGTTTTGAACAATGTTTAGGGAATTTTCTTTTACTTCTCAGTAGCAAAATGTCAAGACCATCTCGTGACCTGAAACCATTGCAATATGTCATATCTCCATGAATTTTCGTCATGTTCCTTTGTTCTATTTTCATTAAAATGTCTGTTGGATTTTGGATATACAGTACAAAATTCAGAAAATACCTTAAACTAGTCCCCACCCTCTGAAAAGAAATTTTTTATTTCCAAGTATTTTAGAATAGTACGAGAATGAGATGCAGCCTCTATTCTGACCACGTCAATTGCCTAACCTTGATGAAGCCTGAACCTGATTGAAGAGTGACTCTCTGTTAGAGAGTCACTCTTCAATCAGTACTTTTATCAGTTTTATGTAAACCCTCTGCAATAAATCTTGAAAACCTGCTTTATGTTCAATATTATAAAACATATATAAAAAAGTCATCAAACTATACAGACAGTGGAAAAAAATAACATGAACCTTAAAAAAACCATATTCTTATGAAAGACGTTTAGAGATATTTCATATTTTTTAACAAAAATGCTGACATTCATATTATGAAAGTCTAGTATTAAGAAGGATTATATATTTCTTTATGATTCTATGCATATTTGGATTTCTTATTGGAATGTTCATTCTTGTATATTGTGTTTTTATCATACTTTGCCAGTTTCCCCTATTTATTGTCTTCATATTCCGTATCGATAGGCTTCATTACTGTTATATAACGTATACCAAAATTGATTCCATCTGTATTTTTAGTATAATCATGTTATTTCCTGCTTCAAGGCAAAATATCGAATTCGAAATTTTTCATAGCCTGAATCAATTTTCGATGCATGAAAACTTACATAACACAAATCGTTGATTCGTCGAGTGTTCTCCCCATGAATAAGTTATTTTTATAATTTCGGATTAAATAGGAAAACATGGTTTGGCTGTCTCAATCAAGGGAAGATCAGTGTATGCATTCTTATTATAATCACAAATTTCTTTATCATATGCCGGTTAAAATAAACTTCAGCATGCAATATTCTTTTAGGTGGACTTCAAAAAAGTCCTTCCTGCAAAATCCTTTTACTTTACAGGAATTAAAGTAAACTACTCCTCCTAAACTTTTCTCTTAAACAGTCTTATAGTTTTTAAAATTTAAAAGCAATAAAATATTAATTTTTTTGTTTTTAAATTACTTTCAAACACTGGTTATAAATTATGGTCTTAAAAAGAATAGACCTATAAGGACAGAAATTACCCTTACTTTAAAAAATCTGCAAAAGACGGGAAAGGAATAGCAACAATTTGAAACCCATAAATAGTCAAAGTTAACACTGTTGCCAATTTACTAAAATTAAGTTAAAATAAGGAAAACTGAAAAGATAATAATACGGCTCAGTGGGGTTGAATTAGCTGATTAACATTAAAAAGCCTTTTAAATAACACGTCTGCTGAGAGAGGATTAAAAAAACTTCCAAAATTTAACTATTCGTTTATTAGTGACATAGCAGTGTAAAGAGAACTTTTTAAAATATAAGAAACAAAATAAAATAAATGCGAGTTTATTTTAGTTTCTCAATCCCCTTAAAGGGTAAGATACCTCGAGTTTTTTTCTTTGGTTCGAGGGGGGGGGGAGGGGGGAGAAATCACTTTTGAATAATAAATCTCTTATTTTATAGATTAATTTTTAAAGTAATTAAAATTTCTATGCACTAAGACTGCACTTCTATGATGCTAATACGTTATCTCCGTCCATGTTAATACCGGATGAAATAAATCAAAGAATTGTTTGTTTGTTTTTAATTTTATATCTTAATTTTCAGTCCCATGTTTAAGAACTTTAGTGTTTATGAACAATGAAAGTTAAAAAAAATTAATATTTTAGTAGGTTTCAGTTTACTAAAAGGAATAACTGAAACGTCAATACTCCACCTTGAAACAAACTGAAACAGCATAGATTGTAATTATTTTACGGTCCCTTTCTGATAAAAATCCTCACTTGATTGCTTTTCTGTTATCTTAATGTCACATAATGATGTCCAAACACTATTGTCACTTCCCTCACTTTTTATTTTCGAACCTTTTTTGACAGCTTATTTTATCGAGAGATAAAAGTAGGCTAACATCACCTTTTTATTAAAAACTGATGTCATCTTTGTTCAGCAAACTGCGTGGGAGCATGGGCGTTTTCTTAAGGTAGTTAGAGTAAAGTTAATATGAAAAGGTTAAACTATTCGTCATTTAATTGTTGATTTGAATATCTCAACCATGAAAGAAATTTTAAAACACGGGTAAAAAATAAACTATTAATGTATCTCATTATTTACTCTGAAGAGTAGAGGATTTCATTCAATTCTGTACATATACTCATCTTATTCACACTATTTGTAAAAAATTCTAGAATCCATATTATACGCTTTCAAATTTATTGTCAAACAGTTTTTAGGTAATTATAAGTCTTGTACCAGAAAATCAACACATAGTGAAAAATCTTTTATATAAAAGGGAAAAACATTTTAAAAAGAAAAAGAATTTTCTAATAATCTGAACTTAACATTTTCTCGTTTTTCAAATCATCACATATTAAAAAAAAGGCACTATTGTGTTTTGGTAGCCAACAATTATAAAAGAAATTATGCCTAAATATATGTACATTTATGTTTGTTGAAGTCGTTATAAAATCATAGCATGTCAATAATTTATCATGTAAATTCACAACTACGATTGAAAGTGCGCTTTTACTGTTTCACACAATCATTGCATTTGTTAAATTATTATATACTGATAAGTCTTCAAGAAAAATATTTTTTAGGCAAAAATCTGGGCAAACTATTAAATTTTGCTGAATATTATTAGAATTTCACATGGTGTATAACCACTCCATAACTACCTAAAATAAGCACACAAAAACACTTCGCAAAACTTTAATAACCTTAAACTGCTATATTACAATAAAATAGAAAGCACTAAAATGCGCACAACTTATGACAAAATCTGTTTTACTGTGTACTTATTCTTTGGAGGCACAATAAAACAGGGAAATAGTAAAATCAAATCACTCATGTTACTTCATTTACTTAAATTTCTTATGACCTTAAGCGGGAAGTTCTCCTGTGTATTCTCAAACGGTTATATTTATTGTCCCTCATATTTTACAGTTAAAATTTTGCGGATCTCACCCAAAATGAGACTAAGATAATTACTCGCTCGTTTAGGAAATGGTTGGGATTTTGGGACGTTGAATTAATTATATGGTGATATGTCTAGTTCACAACTAGTGGAAATTATTTACAAATGTTTGATAAAACTAAGAGCACCGTATTTTTCGAACCATTAGACACACAGGACGATAAGATACACCTCAAATTTATGGGAGGATTTTTAGAAAAGAATATTTTGCATTTTGTTAGGTATATAAAGATTATTTTTAATTTTTTACTTAATAAAGATTAACTATATAATCAAAAAAGGTTGGACACATTTCATTTAATCATATTTAACGAAATAATTACAATACAAAGAATTCTTTCGTTGTGTAATGTACAGAATTTAATAGAATTTTACCTTAATAAGTTTCAATATGAACACCGTTGGTTGCTCTACATATATCAAGTCGATAATCAATCTTTAAGCAGGTGTTACGGAGCACGTCTGGCGTCACTGTGGCAATTTCATCAACAATTCTCTCCCGTAAATGTGTCGAGTCCCGTACTTTTACGCTGTAAACAATGTTCTTGACGTAACCCCAGATTTGTACTCCGCTAACCACAACATACATTGAGCTTTCTCCTGAACGGTCGACATTGCACTGACAGAAAGCCGAACAAAGACCTCTTCCACCTTGCATCGCTTCTGCGCAACGTTCCATGTCACGGTTGCGTATTAGTAACATTTAGAAATCTTCGACACTTGCCAAGTTGTTTGAAAAGAATATTATTGCGTTTGCTCAATTTCTTTCAGAATTATAGCTTTCGAAATGTGTCCAACCTTTTTCGATGACCCTGTATAATAAATAATATACATAATATATACAGGGTGTCCAGGCTAAAAGTATCCAAAAGTCATGGCTTATTTTTATGGAACTACCCATCACAATTTTAAAAAAATTATTTAAATAGAAATGACATCTCACCTAGTTTTAATATCAATAGATTTCGATGTGCTCCCTTTTGTAGCACGAACGTCTAAACGGTAATCCAGTTCTCTCTAAGTGTTTCGTAGCATAACAGGAATTATTAGAAGAATTGCTTGAATGATACGCTTCTTCAACTCAACCACGGTTTCATTTTTTCGTTTATACACAACGGATTTAAGGAATCCCCAAGCAAAAAAGTCTAATGAAGTCAAATCCGGAGACCTTGGCGGCCAGGCAATTGGGCCCCCTCTTCCAAAACACGATCAACAGTGCCATCTGTCACAAAAAACTTAGGATCTTTGCCAGTTTAAGATACCAAAGTTCCAGTCTCCCTTAAAGTTCCATCCCATTGACGGATGGATTTTGATGTCTGAGGATCGACATTCCATTCTGTTCGCAAACTCCGATGAACACGAGTCACTGAATCGGGACTCGTCTGTAAACAGCACTTGGCTCCAATCATGTTGCTCCCAATCTCGATGTTCAGCAGCCCATCTTCTTCGGGCCGCACGGTGGCGTGAGGTCAACGAAATGCAGACCATTGGCCTACGTGCATAGAGACCTCCCTGTTGAAGTCTATTACGTACTGTTTGGCTGGACACCCTTCGTCCTGTTGCCAAGAGCAACTGTCTTTGCAGCTGAGTAGCATTGTCTCTTCTGTTTCGACGAGCTGTTAACATTATATACCGGTCATCAGTTGCTATAGTGGCGCGTGGCCGACCTTGCCCTGGTCGAAGTCTAACATTCCCTGTTTCTTGGAATCGATTCCACAGCCATGCAACGACACTTCTGGCGACTCCAACAGCGTCCGCGACACTACATTGTGTTTGCCCGAATTCAAGTCTGCCTATAATACGCCATGCCATGGATTCCGGTAAATCACGTTGTTGAGACATTATCAAGTCACCTTTTCTCAAAAAGAATAACTGAGCAATCGAATTTCACAGTTAAGGCAGTGAAACAGACGTTTCTGCAACATCCCGATTTCCGCCCTTATGTTCTTTATCTGATTTTTGACGTCATGAACTTTCATTTGCATATGAAGTTTTCTTCTTCTGTTTCATGTTAGGCTTTAAATTATGGAGGATTTATTTTATGTTACTTATCGGTGTATTTGCGTAATTTCGTTAAAATCATGTGCTCCCCTATTTGTTTTGAGCAGTATATATATATATATATATATATATATATATATATATATATATATATATATATATATATATATATATATATTAATTACACTCTTAGGCAAAAAAACGACGCAACAAGAAGGAGTTATCTGAAAGGGACGAAAATTGGTAGATGTGATGTACATGTACAAAAAGATAATTGATTACAATTTGAGAAAAATTGCATGATTTGTTCAAGAGAAAGAGCTTTACAAAGTGAAAAAATCAATAACGTGTTGGTCCACCTCTGGCCCTTATGCAAGCAGTTATTCGGCTTGGCATTTATTGGTAGAGGTGGCGGATATCCTCCTACGGGATATCGGGCCAAATGCTGCCCAATAGGCGAGTTAGAAAGTCAAAATCCCAAGCTGGTTGGAGGGCCCTGCCCATATTGCTCCAAACGTGTTCAAAGGGGGAGAGATCCTCCGACCTTGCTGGCCAAGGTAGAGTTGGGCAAGCACGAAGACAAGCAGTAGAAACTCTCGCCGTGTGCGGGCGGGCATTATCTTGCTTAAATGTAAGCCCAGTATGGCGTGATATGAAGGGCAACACAACGGGGCGTAGAATATCGTCGACGTACCGCTGTGCTGTAAAGGTGCTGCGGATGACAACCAAAGGGGTCTTGCTATGAAATGAAATAGTACCCCAGACCATCAACCGTGGTTGTCGGCCCGTATGGCGGAAGACAGTCAGGTTGGTATCCCACCGCTGTCCGGTGCGTCTCCAGACACGTATTCGCTGGTCATCGGAGCTCAATTCGAAGCGGGACTCATCACTGAAGACAATTCTACTCCAGTCAGTGACACTCCAAGTCGAATGTGCCCGACACCACTGCAAACAGGCTTGTCGGTGTACAGAGGTCAATGGTAGTCGACGCAAGGGGCGCCGTGAGCTCAGTTCCTTTTCTCTGAGCAGCCTATAAATGGTCCTTGCGGTCACTGAAGCACCAGTAGCACGTACGATCGATGATAAGGATGAATCTGGGGCTGTGAGTGCCGCTCTGATGATAGCTCGATCCTCACGTTCTGTCTTTTCTCTAGACCGACCGCTTCCTTCCTGACGCTGAGTTCGGCCATGGTTCACCCATTCCTGCATTACATCGTCTAATAGGGGCATCGCTCCTATCCAAATGTCGAGCAATTCGCCGATTAGACCAACCTGTTTCTTTGAGCCCAACTACACGTCCTCTCTCAAATGCTGACATATGCGCATATTGTTCGTGCACCTGTATGCAAGGCATAGTTACTGTCTACCTGAGTACAAGGAATGAAATTCGCGAAGAATTTATGACCTGGAATCTAAATTTCTCCTCTTTAATATCCTGCTAGTTGCGCAGTTAAGATGCGCTGCAGCGTCACATGTTCATTCACTGGCAGCCAAACTTTAAAATTTTGCATTTTCCGTCGAAACCTGTATGCATATCAATTTGTGTCTAATTTGCATTACCCTTGGTACGTCGTTTTTTTTTTTGTTGTTGTTTTTTGATCTGTCTAAGAGTGTATATCACATGCCGGCAAAAAAGTGACACAAGTCAAAAAATGGCAATTTTGAGGTTATGTCATTGAAAAATATGTATGAAGTGCCCCATCGTGTACGAAAAGCGACACATCTCTATCTCGCAATTTGTCCACCTGAGGGCAGTTGTATCCGTTTTATTGTAATGCTAGTTCAAGCTGTATAGTATTCTCAAAGTTAATTTTTCTCAAATGCTGCATTTTTGAGTTGTGTCACTTTTCGTGCGGTATGATATATGTAATAAAATATTCATTTTATTTTAATGTTACCTTCGGACCATAAGACGCATTCTAATTTTAAGTGAGTTTTCTTTGTAAAAAGGTGCGTCTTATGGTTCGAAAAATACGGTATATATTTATTGAACTATTTTGTAGTCCTTATAACACATCGCGCAATTAGTTATTAGGATATTACATGAAATGCTATTAAAATGGCATATGAAACCGGAACTGTTTTAAACATAATAGATCCCGACTAAAAGAATATATTTAACTTACTATCGTTTATCTTATACGCGCAGATGCACCTAAATAAGGAGTCGCATTAAGGAATTCGTGTGTTTCCTTTGCTAAACTTAGTATTTCAATTCAAATCCTGTAATTACTGCATTTCAGTCCCTCATACTGAAATCACAATCTTAGTTAAAGACAGTTCAGAGAGAATGGATCAAACTAAGCCGCTTGATGCTCTTGAAAATTACGAATCAATTGTTGGCTAAGGTATAAATCCATTGCAAGATTCGTAGATACATGTGATCAGATTAACATAGCATTTAATGATAGTGAACAAAATCATGCATATTTGGTCAGATGAAGCGACAAGATTAGTGTTTTTAAGAGAAATCTTAAATATGACATCAGCGCGAAGTATTTAATTTCTGTATTTGATGACTAATTTCAACTTTTTTTATATTTAACGTACTGTTTTTACAAATAAATACCATTTTTAAAATCAAATTTTTCACTAAAAGTTTTCAATAAAGCAAATCGAATTAAAAAAATAATCACAGATTTGAAAAATATGTAAATTTCTTTTCATGTCATTCGAAATATCGTTACGATTATTTTATTAAAATATTTGCTCAAAATCTATCAATCTTCAGTTTTGACTGTAACAATTAAATGAATTTTGTGATAGCAAAACTGTTTTATTTAACAATTATTAGCTAAATTATACAATTGATTTAGTTGTCCATATAGCTAAATTATAACTTAACATTTTAAACGGAGGAATAAAAAATAGACCGTATACTTCAGAACAGTTTATCGAAGTAGAAGCGCCAGTTTCAACAATTGAAATCCTATTCAAAATTCAATGACATAAGATTACAAGCTTGTAAACGATGCGATTATTTTCAAATAATCTGTTTTACAGTCTACTGCATCTGGGATTTTCAGATGGTTCAAAATGCAAATTTGATTTCGCATTGCAATTAAAGTTATGGCAGTGATGATTAGTGGCATTAAAACAAAAACTATGAATTGTATATTCATAACACATTTATGCTCCGTCATCAGGCGTAAATAATGAATGAAAGTCTAGCAAATGAATAATAAAAAAAAATTTTATAAACCAGTGTTTAAAAAAAAATACATTATACAAGTGTACTTGGATGGTGCGCAAAATGTATCTGTTCATATATTAATCCAGAACCTATTTTATCTTATCGTTGAAAATTCCATAATCTTATTCTACAGTTTGTGAAAACTGAAATTATTGGGGAAAATAAATAAAATATATTCCGTTATCATAAATATTAGAGTTAAAGGGATTTCTTTTAAAGAGTTTATGCCTTTCTTGTATGTATACCACAGCACATGTGAGTCAGAATCCTCTAACTTTGCACGAGATGCATATAATTGGTCATATACTGCCAGTGTTGCAATCTTTATGCTTAATACTATATTTCACTGGAGGTTAAAACTCAAGGAAATGGTTGAGGGGGAAAATAGGAAGTATTAATTCAATTACCTCTAAAAATTTTAATGCAACTTCAATTATGAAATCTTGTTCTTCTATTCCCAAATGGTTCTGTTTGAAACTTAAAGGTCGATATCATACCTTTGAAATACTACTGTATGTGAGAGTTGGATAGTTCGTTATTTCACAAACTATTTCGTTCGCCATATATGTGTGGTATATATGCATACACGTGCAAAAATTTAACAGCAAAATTTTTAGTTTAAAAGCGGTATACTGGAAGTGAAATCTCAAAATTTCAAATTGCTACGATTTTATCTTTACAAATTCCTTAAAAATATCGTATTAATCTCTTTTTCATATTTCAAACTTTTTTCCTTTACATTAACATTTTGATTCAATAATACTTTTATGAAAGACTTTTATTAAATTTATAGTCCATAATAAAATCTATGCAATACTCATAAATGCAGATGTTATTCTTTATAATTCTAGCAGTCAAACGTAAAGATGTTAAATATTAGTAGGAAAAGACATGTTATCTTTATGATCTAAATTACATGAAATTTACAAAAATATGTAGTCAATAAGGGGAATGAAGGTTTGATAATTTACATTAAAGTGTCAAATCGCCAACTTAATATCATGTTTTGTGGTTAACAGTGGAAATATTTTCCACAACCCACAAAATTTATGAGATAAAGCATGGTAGAAACATTAAAATACTTAATATACTATGTTACGTTCAAAGCTGAATTACAGTTTCAAGCTCAATTTCAGCTTTTATTAGAGGCTCGCACAGAGGTATTTGGCATTACTGCCTGAATTAAGTTAATTCACTGACTTCAACTTCTAAGTTCAATTAAAATTATATATGCCAATAATAACTTTATCAGAAGTATGCTTAACAATATCAAGAAGTTTGAAAATGATGCTGGAAATATTCCAATTAAATATAAAAAAGCCGAATTACCCCCCAAAATATGTTCCTATGATAATGAGAACAGCTTGTAATTAAGAGGAGGTGAGACGTTTAAAGTGAATTTATTTTTAAAAGCTTGTGATAGAATAGTTACCGATTTGTGTAGAGAGGTGATGTGCATAAAGACAAACAAATTTAAATTTGATTATAGCGAAGAAGCATTCATACATTTTTAAACTTATCTTGAGGTAATCTACATATTTAAGTTGCTAAGCTGACTTTTGGGGCAGTCCGTGAGAGCAAACTACTGCATCAATTTATTTCATTTTGGTCTTAAACGAAAGATTGTAATCTGTAGATTTGTCAAATTTGGTTTTTGTAACCGCAATTTCTATTAAGGACCAATAATTTACAATTAAAAATTGATTTCTGCGCATGTTCAGTGGCATGTTTAAATCTGGCTTTAGAAACTCACTGTTTCTGCACATGCTCAGTGACATATTTTAATGATAAACACGTTTAATCCAAGGAGTCTCTCTCTCTCTCTCTCTCTCTCTCTCTCTCTCTCTACCATTTTTATTTCTATGATAATTATGTTTGCGAAACATAAGATAAGGCCTGATGCAAACTGTTTATTTCGCGCTGTTTAATTACCGATAATTTACAATTAAAAAAATTGCTTTCTGTGCATGCTCGGTGACATTTTTAAATCTGGTTTTAGATACTCACTAAGTACGAGGCCGCTTAAACACATTAATTTGTTTCTGCGCATTATTGTGATTTTCAACACTTGGCAATGATTTGTTGAGTATAATGTGTGTTAGTGCATTTATTTACTATCAAGGCCGTCATGTTTTGACGGGTACCAACTAGTTTATAGTAAAGAGGCAAATGTTGATTAATTGAACAGTTTGAATTATTAACTAAAGCTGAGAATGTAGTCACTGCTTCTGAAAATTAGATTTTTATAATTGAAAACAAAATTATATCCACAATTTAGAACGCCGTAATAATTTTCAGACTTCCGGCCAGGGGTCATTAATAACAAGAACAATTTTCAGATTGTTTTTAACGTTATCAATGAGCAATGCAAAGAAGAGCCGTTCGTTTTCCGTACTGAAACTGGTAAAAAATTACTGACGCAGTACCCTTTTGAAACAATTTTAATGCACTGGCAACATGCACTGGCGATAAAAATGATGTTCTAAAAGCTCTTTGTTATGAGGATATTATCAATAAATTTGCAGAAGTCAAAATTAGAAAACAAATCTTAAATTATTTAAATTGATTTTCTTTTTAATTTTAATTTTATATTTTTGAAACCTCAAATTAATAATATAAAGTAACACAACTTCAAAAATTGTGAGTTTTATTTTCAATCTCATTCTTTTTTTTATATAAGAAAGGCTCCTGGCTTTCATTAGTATGCGCCCGGAAATCTCTATGTAACCCATTTCTAAGAATGTGTATACAGATCGGGTAAAACTGTTGTAACTGCAACTCAATTTTTCTTAAAGTTTTAGAAAGTTCTGGCTCTATTATTAAGATCAGATAAAACAAAGAAGAAAGCAGTCGATGGTATCCGATCATGAAATGCTGACGTTAGCAGATAACAGATCTAAAAGATCTCACATTGGCTGACCCGGAGGCCTGTATTCTGAAATAATAAACCGAATAGTTAGCTGAAGTGGGTGAGATTTAGAATAAGGAACTATTCAGTTCTCATGTGTGTCATCTAATGTATCTACGAGTTTTGAGTGCCATTATCAGTAGTTAACTCTAAATGCAATCCTTTTGTAAGGCCTTACACAGATGAATGGGAGCGCAAGCTACTGATATATCAAGGACCTATTTTCAAATTTCCAAAATTAGACAAAAATTTAAAAAGTTTATGAAGTATTTATTTGAATATTCCAATGATAAAATTCGTCGTTGAGTTTTGTTATAAACTCTGAACTCTCGATTATCCATGCTAATTAATGAACAACTCTATATACAAAGACTGAAAAAAAAAAACATGAAAACACGTATATTCCAAAAATAGCTTGGTCTACGGTAAAAAATGAACTATTCAAAGGTTTCCATTAAACTGCATAGTTTCAAATTGGGTTTGATTTCAGAAATAAACTCGCTTAGATTTTAATGCTTTGTTCTCGAGAAAATTTGTTATATTTCCTCATAATACTAGTTATGTGAACATTCTTTCGTAAAATTTTGAAATTATTTCTAACATTATTGCGATACACGAATAGTCGAGAAATCAGTATATGCAGAGAAATTTTAGGAATTTTCCTGTAAATTCTTAAATTTAACTTTTGTTTAATGTATCACATTTAAATACTTATTCCAGCAACAGAATATTAAATACTGGAAAAAAAATGTTTGATTTTGAAATGCCAATCAGCATATAAAAGAGTAGATGCTTCGTTTTAGTCGATATTGTAAGTTTTTTTTTAAACTAAATGTTACTCTTTTGCTTTGCTATTCCGTATTTCCTGAATTTCTAGAAAGTGGCATGTTATTCCTCTCAACCTCAAAAGCCAAACAAAATGAGCCTCAATCAATAGAATGCGATTTCGGGCAATAGAACCAGTTATTTACACTGAATATTTTTCAAAAAGGTATTCCGAAACAAATGAGTGACGGTTCAGTCAACATTTCTGCTTCTTCTAAAGCTCTTATGTTTTCCAATTAACTGGTTCAATTGAAGCTTTTTTTTATGACCGCCTTGTTTAAAGCAATGTGAAGATAAACTATAATATGCTTCTATAATCTTCCCAGGTTCTTGAAGAGTGCTGTTAAATTTAATTTTCACTGAATTCACCCTAAAGAGTAAAACTGGTCCAATACTCAATTCACCACTCTAAATGATTTTAATGTCAAATATTTTTTAATAATACTTTCCATTGTAACAAACTTAAAGGGCAAGTACTAATTGGTAGTCTTGTACCTCCACACATGTAGTCCGTCTGGTTCTAAACTTAATTTGACTGATCTCCTTTTCTTCATTAGTTCCAGATTTATATTTCATCCTATTGAAAGAATTTCTCAAGAAGACTCAGTATTTAATTTTGGGATCTATATTTTCTCCCAATTTTCGTAGGATATTTAAGAACTGACTTTCTTTTGTCGCTATGTTAATCTTTCCATACAGAGCTGTCAAGCCCTTAATGCATCCAAACTTAAAGGGCAAGTACTAATTGGTAGTCTTGTACCTCCACACGTGTAGTACACGTGTGGAGATACACGTGTAGTCTTGTACCTCCACACGTGTTTAGTCCGGGTACACGTGTAGTCCGGACACATCTCTCATAATTAAAACTGAAAAAAAGTTTAACTATTATTCAAATCTAAAAAAAATTTTAAACATCAAACAAAAGGAGCATTAAGATGTATTACGTATGATGCATAATCCTCTACAATAAATACTAAAAAATAATGCATTACAAAATTTTAAAATATCGGGATATTCTGATACAAATATATCTCCAATGCTGATTTTTTGTGTCATAAAGCATATTTGAAAATATTCTAAATACTGAGCTTCAGCTGTAAATATTATTCCTGTAAAACGTATGTAGTCCAGAGATAAGATTAAAACTTCTTCGAGTAAAAGGATTTTCCTTTCACCTAACTGTTAAAATAACATATCAAGCAAACACTTCACTAAATATAAATAATCCAACCATATCTCTAAGCAAATTTTAACTCCATTCGAAAGAATGTTACCGCAAGCACATTACATTCTGTGGGTCGAGTTGCTAAATCCTTCCCTACAGTATTAGATAAGCGCTCAAGGCATGCTGCATCTAAATAAGATCCAGCTCATGTTGTACCTCAGTGATGCACAAGGTGTAAACGACGTGACTTGAATGAATTCTTCGGAATATATGCTGCAAAGTAGACCTAACACTCAGTGATCCAACTCTCGCGAACCATTTAGTAGAACCCAATTTGTATTCTACAGCTATGTTGGAAAATATGGCAGAATAGCTGTTTGGTGTATGAAGCTACTGAGCAGCAGCAAAGAATTCTCTATTCATTACAATTATAAAATTTCGACGAAACTTCAGTTTTAAGTATTTAAAGTAGTTACTTTAAAGTATGCAATTAACTAATCATATATTATGCATTGCTAAGAAAAATATGATGTATTATACCGAACGATTTGCGATCTACCAGGCTATGGAGAAAAGCTTTTAGATTGATCCCCCCCCCCCCACATTAAAATTTAAATTTTTTAATTTAAGCTCAGCGATTGCGAGATACCTATTTGTGGTGAAAAGTTTTAGGTTTATCCCCCCACGCTAGAATTTTCGCTATTTATACACTGGTGTAAGAAATTAAGAGAATTTGCAGACTTGATCGATTATCTCTAGAACTACTGTACCGATTTTAATGAAATTTGATATGTACATACATTGATACAATACAAAACAAATAATCATTCAATAATTGTAATACACAAGCATGATCGTACGTAACACTCGTTGGAGTCGGAAGGAATGAAACAGCGGTTGCAGAATAAACAAAAAAATGGGTTAATAGATGGGTTAATAGGGGGTATGGTCCCCTCTTACAGATATACAGGTCTCACAGCGTGATTTCATACTTTAAATAAGGCAGTTTGTCATTTCCTTTGGCAATTGGTCCCACTCGTTCAGCAACGCTGTTTTCATTCCCTGGATGGTTCTCGGAGGGGGGTTGCGAGTTGCAATTGCCCTCCCCAGAGCGACGCAGACATGCTCTATAGGGTTAATGTCTGGAGATCTGTCTGGCCAATCCATCCGGCGAATGTCCTCACTCTCTAGAAATTCGTCGACCATAAGAGCTCTATGTGGCCTCGCGTTATCGTCCATTAAAATGAACTCGGGCCAACTGCACCCCTGAAAAGGCGAACATGGGGCTCCAAGACCTCATCCCTATACCTCACACCAGTCACAGTGCCTCTTTCAAAGACATGGAGGCCATCCAACATGATGCCTGCCCAGACCATTAAACCTCCTCCGCCATAATGGTCAATTTCACGGACATTGGAGGGTAGGTGGCGGGTCCCTGGTTCTCTCCATATGAACGTACGGCGAGAATCGGTGTTTAGGCTGAACCGGGACTCGTCAGTGAAGAGAACGGTCGCCCATTGATCCATACTCCAATCTCTATGCTCTCTGCACCATGATAAACGGATTCTCCTGTTCGTAGAAGTGAGCGGGACGCAAACAGCAGGTCTTCTTGCAAACAACCCTCTCTCATGAAGTCTTTTGGAAACAGTCACTCTTGATACACGGGTTCCTGTGGCTGCATACAAGTCACGACAGAGCTGAGAAGCTGTAGCACTCCTGTTACGCCTCGTTATAATCGACAAATGGCGATCTTCTCTGGCCGTCGTGGCTCTTGGACGACCTTGCCCAGGCTTTCTCTCGATGGATCCGGTATCCTGGAACTGTTTCCATAAGTTACACACGACGCTGGGCCTTAAATTGAACTCTCTACAAATTTGGACTTGAGATTGGCCTGCTTCTAGCCTCCCCACAATTCGCCACCTCCATCATCTAAACGTTAGTGGTTACTCATTTTTACTGTTACAATTTGAAATTAACCGATTGCTGCAAAATAACACCAAGAAATTCGCCGAGGTGTGCTAGCGAACGAAATGTGTCTTAACTCCCGCGCGCTTATAAAGCCTGTTTCTCTACTGGCTCTGCCTACACACACGTGTACGCTTACGTATTTGACGTACAAGATTTGCATTTTTGACTAGAAGCAGTGGTTTTACATTCAGTTCAGTCCCAGAGAACCTGATCGATAAACTGGAATTAATACAAAACCAGGCCCTCAGGCTGATCGTTGGTGCAGTGAAGACTTCTCCCATCGACTCACTGCTACTCCTGACTAATACTAGACCCATTAAGTCAATTATCGAAGAGAGGGCTCTTATACTTTATGAAAAGTTAATCAGACTAAATGTACCGTTTTGGAACTGTTATGAAAATGTACCAAGACAGCTAAAGACCCAAAGTGGTTTTTTACAGAGAGTCCTAGAATTAAGAGCAGAGCTGGAACTTGATGATGGAATTGCCCAGGGTTTCTTGAGATCCCCTAACCCTGTGACCTATGTTGAAATAACTACCAGGCTGGACCTTGCCCAACCATTCCTTAAGAGCCAATTGCCTCAAAGCAGCTTAAAGATCCTTGCACTTGAGACCATCCATAGCCTCTACCCTGAGCCTGAATGGTTACATATTTGCACCGATGGTTCTTTGACTGAACTCTCACCGTTTGTCGGAGCAGGAATATATTCTTCTATCTTTTCCTTTTATGTGCCTGTTGGAAAACAAAAAACCGCCTTTGACGGGGAAGTTTTGGCTATCTATGTGGCACTGGAGCAACTTGTTCCCAGACACCTTTATAATAAGGTGGTTATCCTATCTGACTCCAGGGCTGCCATTCAGGCTATCGGAGCTAGGGAAATACCCATCTCTAAAAATATCCTAGACTGTAGGGTTCTTCTGGATAAGTTGAAGGCAGAGGGACGACAAATAACACTCCAATGGATTCCAGGACACTGTGATATTTATGGCAACGAACAGGCAGATATATTGGCTAAGAAGGGCACTCAAATATTACAACAGCCAAATACTTTTAACTCTTTCCATTCCATAAAACTTTATATCAAAAATCTAATGAGACAAAACTGGAAAGCATTGCTCACTTCTCGCATTTCTTCAAGAAGTTGGAGGAATAGCTTGGGTCAAAACATTTCAGATAAGCCCCGTGAAAAGGCTGTTGCGGAATTCAGACTTACGGTAGGCCATGACTGTCTGGCGAACCACCTTCACCGAATTGGCATTTTTGCGAGTCCTAATTGCCCACTTTGTGGGAAAGATGAAATCATGGACAGGAACCATTTGTTGGGATTCTCGGCTCTGCGTGGAGACTCCGAGGTAAAGCCATATTGGAGAGCACGACATCTGCTGATGGGACATTGACTTTTCTCTCTTACTGTTCTTTTTTCTATATTTCATGTTCCTTGTTAATCTTGTTAACTTGTAAGAGTTTGTCATTTTCCTTTGCCATTGGAAATAAAAAAAAACATTCAGTTCAGTTCTTTTCATGAAATTCGATAAAATATACAAATTCTCTTAATTTATTTCACCAGTGTAGTTTGAACTCTTGATTTGCCATGTTGATTAGATGTTTCTGAACATGTTTGACTACTTTAAAGCAGCTGGATAAGAAACCAAAGTTCAGAACTGAATTATATACCAATAAAACAGACGACTCTATAAGCATATATGTAAAGTCCATACACTTCGAATTTTAAAAAATCTTTAAAAAAATAATAAAACACACTCTAAGTGGGGTCAAAGATATACATCTCCAGCTTACCCATCGTTTGATCTCTTTTAATCTCTCAAGTGACAGCTTATTTTTTTCATTGTTGATTTCTTTTGCACCTTTCAAAGGAAAAAAAAATTACAATGAAAAGTTGGAAGGTCGAAGATAATACGAAAACAAAGTTATGCAGAAATCTAAACGGGAAAAAAACACGAATGTAACTTCCTTCTCTACAAACGGGCAATATCACTCTGCAAGCAGTGGATACGTCTCCGATATTAGGATTCGATTGGCATATATGGATGTGTTATGTTATAGTACTGGAACTATTTTCGTGGAGTTAAAGAAAAATATTTTGCCCCATTTTCAACTGTCCCACGCATTAACAGCTATAATGCGTAATGCATAAAGATGCAGTTCATAGAAACTGAAAAATATTCTAAACTCAACAGCAACTGCAAAAAAAAGACTAATTTTTATAAAATTCTGATGTTTTCGGGACTCTCAACATTTTCAGGTAAGCAAATTGTGAACCTTTAAAATAAAATATAACAAAGCATAATTCTTCATGTGGTTAGATTCATAGCGGGTGTTAATTTACGCTGTGTACAGTCAGGGGGAAAAAGTTTGATTAAAGAGAGTTAAAAATTTATGGGAAAAAAAAGTACGAATTTAACCTGAGTAATGCAAGTCTTTTTCCCTACAGAAATTTCTAATAAAAAATATGGCATCTTCGAACATTGCAGTAAAATTTCATGTCAACAAAAGAAAATATTATACAATATTGCAGAACGACTAAGTTATACAGAATTTTCAAAAAATAGAGCATCAATAAAATATCTACTAAGCTTTGATTGAAACATGATTTCTCTATTAGAATTCTAATGACTGACCTAGGCTTATGATACTGGCAAATAAACTTATTAGTCATTTGAATTATGTACAGTGTTCTACCTTACCAAATTCCCCTATAAACCCCACACACAACAAAAAAAAGAAAGAAAAAGGCTGAAATGTATTTTAACGTAGGATTACGTTCCTCCATAACGGTCCTCTGAGAGGGAAAATTTCAGACGCTAAAACCGTCCGTCCGTACCTCGCGAATTATAATTTTGGCAGCGTGCCAAATCAGTCTGTATTGCTTGGACAAACAGTAAATAATTAAACAGAGAAGTAATAAGATGGGTCAAAATTTTGACATATATATATATATATATATATATATATATATATATATATACATACGTACATATACATAGATACATATATACGTAACATATACATACAAAAGAGGTAAGCAACGATAAGTAATCCTACGTTAATAACCCGCGGTAGTTTCGTTAGAAGAGACTAACTGAAATTTTTTACGTTTCGAATTTGCAAAAGCTAAGAGATTTATTACAAATGCATAAAACACTATATAGACGTCACTTTCAAAAAACTGTTATTTCTTGTTAGTTTTTCATATACATATAAGTTTATTTCCAAAGTATGCCACGATCACTATTTCATGCCGACTGCCTGTATCGACTCTAAAAATCAATAACAATCTCGACCTTTTAAACACACTTTTTCTTATGTTAGAATTCAATTTTGGGGGAACTCGGTGTTTTTATAGAAAACATCGCAAAATCTTGTGAAATATTATAAGTTACATTTTATTCATTCATAAAAAAAATCCATACCCTTCCTAAAACTTACTGCCGACCAATAAATTTAACTCAGAACTTTAAAATGAAGTTTTAGCACTTTAAAACTGACATGAAGCATGGAATTCGATCAAATGCAATTTTATAAAATTTTACAATCCAGAGAGTTTTATTCAAAACTTTATTCCTCGACTTTAATATGGTATTAAAGATTCTAAATACACTTCAGTATCTATCATATATTATAAGATATAGGATAACGTTATATAAACACTGATTTATATAAGCGTGTAAGAAAAGTTTTATAAAGAAATAGTCATCCATTTATATTGGAATGACAACACTGCATCATAAATCCTTGTTAAGTTTTGACTCGAACATTTTCAAAATTATTTTATCTTACCAAAGTACTGAATCTCACTAATAAAAAAACTTTCATTTAAAGGTGTGTGTTTTTTTAATTTTCATATGCCTCAGATTAATAATCAGAAAGAAATCATTAAAAGGTAGTAAAAGATTGCTCATTCGATTTCAAAAATTTCTTAATTTGAAAGGAACTTGACGATGGCATAAAAACACTTCATAATAATAAAAGAGACTTTTTTTGTCATTACTAGAGTAATATGAATAAGATTTAAAACCTAGAGTAATCATATTTTTTACAGCTACGTAGTTAATGATCTCTGAATCGATCGCTAGTTTTACTACTCGAGTTACATCGGAAGAAATCTCCAGAAATTTTCCTCCTAACGAATTAAACGCAGTTCAATAACATTTGGGTGTTGATTCTAGGCGAGGAAGTTTTTGACAAGAACATCAGTACTTTTTTTAAAGTAGTATATTACGCCCCTTAATTCCAACGTGTTAAAGTAACCTTTGAAAATGTTATTTGGACCATTTTTGGTTAGCATTCTTTTAAAAAAACTTAACTCTAATTTACAAATTCCATCTAACTTTTATTTTCTCTTTAAGAAGCATTTAAAAAGACATGTTTAATTACACTCTTTTGCTGCATGTAGAAATAAAATAGATAGAAAAAAAGTTATTTCTTATGAATTACTTAATTTAAAATTTGATATAGCATAGCAAATGTGTTGTTCACTGTCAGTTTAAAAAGCATGTACTCGTTCCCAAAAAATAAAAATCTCGTTTGAGATTTTTGGCTGCATGTCGGTAGTAGCCATACTAAATACCCTCAGTTCAATCTTAGCCTATGCAGAAATATTTTCCAGTGATTGTCAACATAGATTTGAAGATTTTATTTAAATTGTATTCCATAATAAATAAAGATTTTTTTTATTCTGCTACCTTATTCATTTTAGAAATTTCATCCACCAACGACATGATGTGCGTTTAAAACACTTTTAAATAAAAAACAATAATTCAAATTTAAAATATTATTTGCGTTTCTTCTAAAGAATGAATAATACACTCTAGTATGGCTACTACCCCACAAACTTGAGCAAAGTAAAACTTAAAAAGAAAAAAAATGAAGAAAAAAGTTTTGAAAATAAAATGGGTAAAATTCATCTAAATACAAATTACGCCTACACCACCAACACTCATATGTAAATAAACTCCCCACCAACCTTTTGCATTAGTTTCCACCTTGAACTAAACCTAAAAGGAAGTGTGAGTAAATCTTACTCATGCAACACAAACAGGTCTGAAATACAAAAGCTTCTGGTTGAAACGGGAGCTCCTTGAATACTTAAAGGCTGCTGTAGAAGTTACACTACGGCTAACTCCTAATGCCCTAGTTAACATGCCCATCTTTGCAACTTCTTCTTGCACGAAAGCTTCAGGCTTCAGGAAGAGTAGTGGTAACTACAGTACATGAGCCAGGCCCTCCACTGTTGCACGAAGGCATTGATTAATTAGGGGTTATGATTATAGCTTTACTTCTGCAATATAAGGGCTGCTGATGTCACAGAGTACTAGCAAACATACAAGCTGCGATGTTCTGCCGTTCAGAAAAAATTACTCGTATTCTAAGTGACAATAATAGGCAAGAACATTTATGATGATATTCCTGCCTTTACCCTTCTTTTCTTGTGATGAATCTTGATTGGGGGAAAAGCATCATATTTATACTTAGTATCTTAGCGATTTTTCATCGATTTCCTTTGACGTTTTGCACTAAAAAATTGCCAAAAGAAAATAATCCTTTTTCTTTCTCGCTCGAAAGTGATTTTGAGAGTATGTGTTTACGCTAAATGCAAATTTTAACCACACATATCATTTGCCATCTTCAAGTATCGTGGACTATCTGCTCAGGTTGTTTCTGTACAGTTCTGTGCATGCCTTATTTTACTTACCCTTGTTATTAGGGTAATTTAATTGGTTGATCGCATCAATGTATGTCAGATCTATCACGTTCACTTTAATCCTCTGATAATTATTGTTGTTTTTGAAAAACTATTGGTTTTCGTACTTGCACAGGTCAAGAAAGGTTTCTGTTTTGATTTTATCTTTGTGATCCCTTTTTATCCTACGTCATCTTAAAAATTCTTCTCTTTTTTTCTAAAATGTTTGCAACTGACAATCATTTGTTCCCTCGTGTTTGGCGCACCCCAAACACTGTTGTAGTGAATTAACTTCATTCTATATTTGCAAGAGTTGTCCATACTTGACCGAGTTCTTGCTCTTGCTATTATGATTTCTTCTTCTGTTAGTCATTTGATAGATTTCAGCTTTTTGAAATTTATGTATTCGTATTGATTGTGGTATTTGGATATGGTCCATTTCTTATTTGTATTGTTTTCGTAGTCTTCAACTATCTATGATTCAACGTATTTCGAAATTGTAAAATTGAATCCCTTTACTTTTTCTACCACCCTTTGTATGCTTCCCTGCTCTCTCACAAAATAGTTCAAATTTCGATTTTCTTGTTTTCATGACTGTTCATGCCTATTAGAATTCATACTAGTTCCAATCATCCCCCTCAACAGAAATTCTTTGCCGTATACACATATATGAACCGTGTTCTGCAGATTTGTATTAATTCATCATCACTTACCTCTGGAATTTAAATTCTTGCTTAAGTCGGAGATATAATCCTTCCATTATTTACAAGTCCATTTTTAGTTAAAGTAAACATGTATGACCTCTTAGATTAAGGGTTTTTCCTTTTACAATAAAATTTATTGGTCTTTTTTCCTACCCTCTGTGATACAAAATTTTCAGCCTGTTCACTCAGTTAAGTTTTAAGGTTATTTTCAAATCCATTAATAAACTACCATTCCGTTCTTTGAAGTACCCGATCCTTTAGATAATTGTTGAGGTATTTATTTTTTCCATATGAGTGCAACCTTGGCTGCACTGGCCAAATTAGAAGAGTTCTTAAGTTACGGCTCAAAGAGCGTAAGAATTATACGTCGAGAGAGAATTTTCCAGTTTTCCACCCTTCCCGTTCTGATTTTCCATGCCATAAGCTTACTTTTCAGCAACTCCTTTGCACACCTCGTTCGTTTTTGAACTGTATTATTTTGAAAACTTCATAATTCTTATGCTGAAAATTTGGTTACTGACAAATGTGTTATCCCATGTTTTAGTTCAGCTTGGAAGGTTATTTTCACTAATATTCTCTCCATTCTATCTGTATTTTGTCCAGTATTTTTTTATCCCTATCTTCTTGTGGTGTTTTAATTGCTTCAACTTTTTTTCTGTTTCTGGCATTGGCACCTCCATCTTATAAAGTTTCGTAGGGGAATGGCAACAGCCAGATTCACTGTTGTGTTGCAGTTTACGCTTCCGAAGATATTAAAATACGAACATTCCTTTTCTCATTTCGGTGGAACTTCCGCTCTCCATTGTCAACCTCATGAAATATCTGTGCTAGAAGGCGATGGCCTAGGTAACACAGTTAATCACATGTTCCTATGGTCCTATGGCAACAGCCACTGACGTCATCTTGCTTGTCTCAGTGTACTGTGTAGGGGTTTTTCAGGAAAACAAATTAATTTTCTACATCAGTTAGCGAATAGAAATTTATTTTAGAGTTACGTAGAGGGAATATTGCTAGTTTTTTTTCTAATCGAGTTTTTCTTTTTTTTTTTTTTGGGGGGGGGGGGGGGATATTTTTTTCCGCTTTTGGTATGGAAGTGATCTGGTCCTGAGTCCACATTTTGGGGGCCTTCTAGTCTATTTTTCCTTATCCTTCGAATAATTCATAGCACACATTCATTGCAATTCTTTATATGTTTTACCAACACTCCATCTGGTCATTTCTTGCAAATTCTCTCTTCGAGAATCATTTATATAGTTCTCGATAAGTTCTCGCTTGTAGGATAATCTGCTTGCGGATGCTTGCCCATATACTATACAACCCTTTGTAATAATGGTTTTATCATATACCTTGCGTTTTACTACTCTCGCTTTTGAGAACTCCATGTCCCCATCCACCTTGCAGTTATTGTCTCGTATTTTTTTTTTCACTCTTGAGATCCCTTTTGTGGATACTTTCACTGCTTTATTTATATCTGCTAACATCTCTAAATCCCCTATTTCCTGGTTGTTTTCTTCCTGTATGAATAACCGTAGATAGAATTTTTTTCTTGTTCAAGTAGTTAATTTTAATCGAGATCTCAACTACCTGGCATTGTCTTCAAATGGAGCCCCTGTCAAACTTATGTGTTGAAGTTTAAAATACTCTCGTTTAAGTATACATTTTGCTATTTCAATATGTCTACTTCTATAATTATTTTTTTCTCTTTCGCTCAAGAACGGGTTGAAATTTTTAATTAGACATTATTCTCATTTCACAGGGCTATGAGTTCATATCATTTTACTTCTTTTCATACAACCTTATGAACTTTTAACAGTTATTACCACATGATTTTAATGTATTTAACAGAAATAATTACAAGTTTAGCTCTAGAAGGATTATATCGACTTTTGAAGACTTACGGCAATGAAGTAATTATTCACCACTCTCCTAATTCTACAACAAAATTCCGAAATTAACAACGATATAAATCCATTATTTGAGAACAACTTTGAAAACCCACCTGTATAAAACCTATTTAAAAAACTTTTAGATTTTAGCAAATTTTCAGATTTTCAGATTTTTTTTCTCACATCGAAAATGAATGGCGTGTTTCTTGAGGATAGCTTGCGTGCCACAAGCGGTATAGGTTCCACACATTGGCCACCGCTGTTCTAAAACCTATATCCAACGAAACTGCTTATGTTACACAGGTTCAACTAGTTGTTCACAACACATTTTTATGATATGCGATTATTAGAGTACAACCATTCGTGCCTTTATTGCGATTTTAATAACGAGAAGCAAATTTCCGCTTGGTGTAAGAGTATTAAAGATTTTTAAACAGTGGTGTCTGTAACAGAAGCAAATTGTTTTAACCATACCCCTTAACAATATAAGACCTGCATTACAAAGTGAGATAGTTATTCGTGCTAAACAGATGTTTCGGGGTGCGTGTTCCCCCACCACTTGAGCAAGAGCTAATATACCTTGAAACCTGGGGCTTCATTATAGCGAGTGCAAACTTCATTTGTCTTTAATAAGGCCTTTCTCTTTTTTAAGATGGCTATTCCAGAGTTCGGTTAGTATCTCAATGAAACCTACAAATAGAGCTCGGAAAATGGTAATGTTTTTCAACTATGCGGGATAAACTCAACTGATTAAAAAAATGTTTTGTCGGTTGAGATTATAGATATTTTTTTTAACTTGAATGCATTTGATTATTTGAATAAGGTTTGACTTTTGTAAATATTATTGAAATTTAAGTGTTTAAAAAGAAACTATCGCATGAGTGCTTCCCCAACAAGCTAGTTCGCTACAATTCCGCTACTCGGTGAATGCCAAATCTTCATGATAATCACCCAGTTTCAACATCTTTGGTATTTGTTAACTAACCTCATTAAGTCCAATATTGTTGCCTAGTTACTTTAGATTGTCACCAATCTGCATCCAGTAACTGCATTTGACCTAAAATTGCGATAAATTAGGTTTGAACCCTTACGCATTTACATTCATTTCCTGCAGATATTAATTAACTCTTCTAATTTACATCCTTCTACACATAAACGGAAGTACAATCCTACATGTTTCGGACATCTTTTGAGATTCCACTTTAAGTACCAACTTTTATTTAATCCATTTTGGGTCACTGTCGAATATCTCTATCAAGATATGCTGAAAGTTAAAGCTATAAAGAAAGTATGTTAAGATGGATTGCTCCGCGTCGCTTGGAAGGCTTGAACATATCTCCCGCCAGTGACTTCGGTCTGGAACACCGAACTAGAAAGTTTGAGGTGGTTACAAGCTCGTCCTGTTTCTTTCGTATGTTTTTGTTTTTTTTTGTTTTTTTTGGGGGGGAGGGCATTTTTTTTCTGTGTGTGAATAAAATAACTTGTATTTCTTATCTTGAACGCTATATTTTGAAGATACGAGACTGGACGTACACATTTTTCTTCAGAGTGAATCATGTCTAGAAGAGATATTATGTATTCCTGATGTACGTAAAATTTTAGAAACTTGTTGAGAATAAATCTCATATTTTGATGATATACATAGGCAATGATTTTCAGTAATATGGATTAAGTGATTAAGACATTATAAGTATATAATTTTTTTAATAAAGACAGTATATTTTCAAAAGCTTTTTAAATTATGCTGGTTTGTAAGTTAAAAAAAATCTTTTAGAACAAACTTTTTTTTAATAAATACGTCATTTCATTCCCTTATAATGAACAACGTAAATTCTGATTTCATGCAGATTAAAAAATGGAAAATTTTGTCTCTTACATGTCTAGAAAAATTTGAAAGAAAACGAGTTTCAGATTAAAATATTTTATCAAACACATGTTTTCACCGTCCTCGTCAGTTTATAGGTGTTTGTGTAATTTGGAATGATACAAACGTCACTAATATGAAAATTAGGGAATCTGGTTAAAAGTGAGGAAACTAATATACTTAAGCGTTATAAGTGTTACTTCTATTTGAAGCTATTCATCATTTCACCAGGAATGCTTGTATGGAAAAAAAAAAGTTAGCTTTAACCTTCGATATTAAGTCAATTTCCAAAACAGAAAATTATAATACCCAGACTTTCTGAGAAAGATAAACAATTTCAATAAATAAGTAAGGAAAATCCTGAAACGTGTATTTTTGAGAGCTTGATTGAACAGTATGTATTAAATGTAGAAAACTCTGAACGGATACGTTACTCCTGGCATTACTTCATATGCAAAGTATAATTTTTTGTACTTTGTAACCTTTTTATCTGTTCCGAAGGACTTTGTACTAAGTTGAGATGTATTTTTCATTTAGAAAACGATAGCTTTAGACACTTCAGCTGCAAAAAATTTAGAGATAAATGAAATAGTTAGCTAGATTTCTTGTGAGCTCACTAAAATGTAACGAGAGTCAAGCGCATAAACTTAATAGAAGCAGTTTTTAGACACATCTGAAATTTACAAGGTTTCTTACAACAAACAGATTAAACTTCCAACTTTTCACCTAAAATAGTGCTAAATTCTGTTATTGTTATTTATGCCCACCTTGTCGGAGTATCCAGACCAGGTCCATATAGGCTTGCGGGTTTAGGCGAGCGGCTCCGGTTCAGAATTGCACCACAGGGGTCGAAATCTGTCTCTAGCTAGGTGCCACCTTCATCTGGCACCCCCAGGAGTGACATCTGGGAGGGATCGTACCTTCTCCCACCCTCTCTGACATCATAGAAGGACATCTCTAGGTCTACAGATTTAACGAGCTAGTCGACACGGACTAAAGACATTAACGACACACAGTAAATCATATCCAGCTTTATTTATTTAACATTTGACTGCAGTTTAATGCGGCTTCAAAACTACTTATAAAAAATTTATACATAAACTAACTACGCTAGAACAACCTAGCCGTTACTAAGAAAAAAAAAGTTATAAAACCATGTAAACAAGAAGCAATTATTATACAAATTAAAAAATAAAGTAATATACTCAAACAGAGCCCGTATCCGGCCTAGACACGAAGGTATTTAACGGTGCTTGTCGGGATTCGAACGGAGCACCTTCGATACCAAAAGCCGACGCTCTACCTCTAGGCTACTTGGGGTGTATAATTATACTTACATATCGCTATTAGAAGCAGTTTGAGTATTAAAGTACTAACTTGTCAGTAAAGCTTTCAGAGAAGTCTTCACGATTATAATAAATATTTTAATTTGAATTAGGGTGTATATATTGATGTGCAAGTGTTAGGGTCTGTTCACATAGGAGTCCGTTGCGTAGCGTTAAGAGAAAGATGACGTTGAGACGAAAACAAACCAATCATAGGCGTTAAAAATTTCATTGCTAAACGTTTGGAGGTTTGTCATTGGTTAAATATATTTCAATACTTTAACG
Source organism: Dolomedes plantarius (assembly GCA_907164885.2). Taxonomy (NCBI): domain Eukaryota; kingdom Metazoa; phylum Arthropoda; class Arachnida; order Araneae; family Dolomedidae; genus Dolomedes; species Dolomedes plantarius. The sequence continues at coordinate 156,169,772 of OU015494.1, read as the reverse complement.
CTCCGCAACGGACTCCTATGTGAACAGGCCCTTATTAATTTCCTCATTCGGGGAATTTTACATAAGGTGGAGTTCAACGATAAAAGAAAGTGGTTTAAATAAGAGATTTTGCGTAGGTAGCAACATCTGTGGCCCGTACTTCAAAAGAATGAATGGAATTACTAAAAATCAGATACTGAAATGTAAAAGATCTAAATGAATGACTATCATTAATTTTCATACAGGTCCTGAAACTTCGAACACGTTACCAATCATTTAATCATGTCTTCAGCTACATAGCAGGAATCAATCTTCTTTCTTACCTTACTTATTTAACATTTAATTACTAGCACTTTAGAAATACCTTCATTAGTTCAATAAGGTATTCTTTTAATTGATCCATTAACATTTTAATTTTAATGAAAGATTGTAAATTCCAGATACTAATTTGTTGATATCCATTTAAACGCACTTTCAGTTGTTTAATTCATGTTACTGAGAAGTAAAAATTAGACCTTAATCTTAAAATAATTTAGTTTCTGCTATTTTAATACATGAAACTAGCGAATGAGTAAAGAAAATTTTTTATATGTTTCTAAAGGTTGCATATTTTTATTTCTATTATTTACAGAATAATTGCCACAGTATGACTGTGGGGCAAACTATTATACCTTTTTCATTAAATATTCGTTGTAAAAGTTCACATTGATACCAGATTTGACATAGTCAGCTCTAAATGTTTATAGAAGGCAGATTGATTGGCGATTATACAGAGTGGTCATTAAAAAACTTTGCCGATATATGGACCTCTAGCGGCTGTTCCGTTGAACCGATCGACATGAGATTTCAGATATAGTTATTCAGAGGTATGAGCTCGGGATTCTGTGAAGGGCAACTAAGTAGCGCTCACGGTTACGGTTATAGATATAGAAACTCGAAATTTCCGAATGGCAACGTCCACTTTTTTCCGTCGTAAAATGCTCAGCGCATGCGAAAACCCTAAAGAGCATTGGAACGGTACGTGTATCACAAAAAACAGCTCTGCGAACGGCCAACAAAAACACGATGATGACGCCCATGTGGAAAATGTGCAATTCAAATAAAAGTCTTTTTTTTGTCCGATCTTTATAGTCATCAGTGATTGGTGTCTTACCTCTGTCTATGCAAATTTCCTCCGTGTGCCCCAATCGTGTTTTTTTTTTTTTTTTTTTTCGCAGAGCTGTTTTTTGTGCGTGCATAACGCGTCCGTTTTCTTTGATATACGTACCGTTCCAACGCTATTTAGGGTTTTCGCATGCGCTGAGCATTTTGCGACGGGAAAAAGTGGGTGTTGCTATTCGAAAATTTCGAGTTTCTGTACCTATAACCGTAACCGTGAACGCCACTTTGTTGCCGTTCACAAAATCCCGAGCTCATGCCTTTGAATAACTATATATGAAATCTCATCTCGATCGGCAGAACGGAACGGCCGCTAGAGGTCCATATATCGGCAAAGTTGTTTTTTTTATGACCACCCTGTATTTAGAATGTTCTCCGTTAAGGGGCACATAGCATCCAGCTATGTTTCGACTGCCCTATATGCAACTGGTCATAGATAGAATATTATATTGTCTTGTGCTGTGATTATTATATTTTATTCGTAAAAATATTCACCGTTAAAAATGAGTTTTTCGAATGCATTGTATTTCCAAATGCATACCATTTAAAACTTTTCGTTCAATAAATATCACTCGAACTAACATACGTGAAATACTTTTGTAATGGAGACAAAATATCTTTAAATTCTTGTTGCATCCAATTTTTTGTCCAATAATATATCCTATAAGGGGCCCGAATGAGAACACATTCACGTTCTTCAGAGAGAAACTCTTTAAGATATCGGATAATCGATTTTGATCAATCGTATAAAATTACTTTATGGAGATAAGGTTGGTCGGAAGAAACAAGCTGGGTCCATATATGATATGCCAGTAGAGAAGAGCTTTTTTTTCTTTTCTTTTTTACCTTTAAATATTTTTCTAAACCAGAACTTAAAACAGTTTTCAGGTGCGAACACTCCTGTTAAATTATGTTTATTTGTTTATTTTAAATTGAAAAATTACAAAGATGCAGAGCTGTTTTTTCACTTACAATGCTGAACGAAATTAAAATATATAATAGAAAGAAAATAGTAAATAAAGGCTAGAAATCATTCCCCGTATTTTAAAACGTTTAATCAAAAATCACTATACCTTTATCGGGAACAAAACCTACGATTTTCTTCTAATATCATAAAAAGATTTTGCATTAATATAATTGTAAAAATTATATTAATGCAAAATCTTTTAATAGATAAATCATTTTAATAGATATGAAATTGTTGTAAAACGTTGCCTGGGAACTCTTCATTTTCTCTTCTTATCGACAGTAATAAGACATAAAAATAAACGCAATGAAAGTACGTTTGAAATTTATGAATAATTCATTTATACCAAGGTAAGAACTACTTTTAATCTCTCACAATGATCAGAAAACATTTACAGTTTGTTGGTAAATATTAGAAGCCTAAAACAAAATCTATCATTCAATTATATTAATCTTAATGAACATACATAGCCTATAGGAAATTGTATTTATATTTCAAGATATCTCATATTTACAAACATTCATATTCACCATTCATGAATCCTCGCAACATAATTTTTTTTCATATTCCTTTTCAAGTGTATACTTATCATCAAAAGTACTTTATTTTAGAAAATGTTCAAAATGAACATCATCTTAAAATATTTCTAAAATGATTTACAGAGATTAAATATCTTTAGAAAATGCGCTTTATTTCACAGACAAAAGTTAAACAAGACAGTGGCAGACTACTTTTATATCTCATGCATGCTTGCGAGCATCCAATTATAAATTCATTCACAATGGGGAAACCAGAAGAGAAGTACCTCTGTTTTATATCATTTCTGTTAATGTAATCAAATGCATTGTCTAAAGATACTTTCTTTCTAAATAGTATTATTTGAACATTTTTATTAGATGCGATATAATCCAAGTTCATTATCTTAAAAATTTGTCGGCTCTGGAATTCTGTTCGTTTCTATCATTTTGAAGATCCATGACATTAAGCAGTGCGGATATCCTCAAAGACCCGTTATTAGGAAGTAAGAGGTCTGTTAACGACATGCTGCCAAATTGTATTGTTCCCCGTCCATTTCTGTATGTCCTTGAGTTTACTTGGATATAAAATAGATTTCAGCACACAAAAAAGAAGTAAATAACGTAATTTTCAATTATGTAAATCATCTCGCAGAGGTTCTGGTAACAATAATATTTTATAGAAAAAATAAGCGATGAAGATATGACAAAGTTAACTCAAGAAGATATTAAAGACCAATATTTTAAATAATGCGTTATTAAACCACGCTGCTGAAGATAATTTACTTTTTTTTAAAAACCTGGATTACAGTTAATATTTTCAAAGGTGCTAACAATTAATAATACCGTATTTTTCGAACCATAAGACGCACCTTTTTGCACAAAAAAAATCGACTTAAAATTGGGGTGCGTCTTATAGTCCAAAGGCAACATTAAAATAAAATGAATATTTTATTATATATATGATACATATTTATAATATATATTATATACATTTTATGTATTTTTTATTATATAATATTTATTTATATATATATATATATATATATATATATATATATATATATAATTAATATTATATCTATCTATCTATCTATATACAGTATCCACCGCTTATAGTGATCAGTGGTTATAAGAATCAACCGTTTATAAGAATCAATATCGCAAAAACAAAAACAAATGTATTATTTCCATGTTAAAATTTCCGCTTAAAACAATCAATCCACCGGTTATAAGAATCAGTTTGCAATCTTCGCCTTCCTTTCATTTTTCCAAAAAATGCCACTTGAACTCTCAAAAGGTACGAAATTCTTTCTTAAGTTTTTGAAAAGAAAGATTGATAAAACTTTGGGGTGGAAAACAGTCGTAAAATAGATTCCTTTAGACATAACATAAGAGTTTCTCCTTGTGCATTTTTGCTAAACACTGTCTTATTAGCGTTACCCAGGGGCTTCTAACCCGCCCGGGTCCGATTTCGCTTTTCTCCAGACAGGCACTCCTTTTTTCCCACCACTTACTTCCTGGTTGCGGATTTCTGGACCCTGAAACACATAAATCTTCCGCGAAGTGTCCACCATCACTTACGCAAACGGGACAGTGGATTCAGAACTTCAAACCGTGAAACGTAAACGGATCCATTTTGCCGAATCAGATGAACCAGATGCTGAATCAAACGTTTCACGGTTTGATTCAGAATCAAACCGTGAAACGTAAGCTATAAAGTGAATCTTCGTCTGAGACTGTAATAAGCATACGTCGCTAGTATTCACTTTAGTTTTTTAACAAAATTGCCAGTTAGTGTTAGAACTTTTTGATAATCGAATTCAAATATGATAAAAACAAGGACTCTTAGTTTTTCTGAAAAACAGAACTTGTTAATTAGATATGATGCTCTTCCAAAGTGTAGTCAAAGAGAAGCTGCCTCCTGTTGATTTTATAATCATGTGTTGTTACTTATAGGTCTAGAAATTGAGTTATAGTATTCGTTTAGAAATTGAGTATTTTTAAAATTATAAAAAATAATTTTAAAAAATGATAAATAACGTAAATTAAAGAGTATTTATAGGTAAATTATGTATATATGTGCCTGTGTGTTTATATATATGTACAAGTATATATTTGTGTATGTGTGCCTGTCCAAAGGGAAGTTTCGGTTATAAGAATCAACCGCTTATAAGAATCAAAAACAGTAATAACAAACGTGATTCTTATAAGGGGAAATCACTGTATATATATATATATATATATATATATATATATATATATATATATATATAGGCATAGCGGGATTCTAACTTTTTTTTTTTTTTTTTTGGGGGGGGGGGGGCACAAACTGAATTCAGTTAGGGCCCTCCTCAGCTCACTGACTGTTGGACGGTCCTTAAAATATGAAATATTATGGTTTATTTTAAATTGAATAACAATAGAATTGATGTTTGAGTAGTATTTAAAAGTTACACAAGGAGAAAATAAATATAATATAAATAAAATGAGAAAAAAATATAGCATGGAATTTTTATTATAGATCATATCATTGTTAAAAACAATGTTTAGGCTAAAGGCATAATCGGAATCTTCAGTTTCACAGTTTGCAAAAGTGGTAAAAAAACAACTTTCTTAAAAGTTTTCTGCAATTTTTCGATTTTAACTGAACTTCTATGAACGTTTTAATATATTTCAAGTTAAGTTGGGGGGGGGGGCAAGTATCCCCGTGCTCCCCCCCCCGACGCTACGCACACACACACACACACACACACATATATATATATATATATATATATATATATATATAACACGTATTATTTATTATATATATATATATATTTTATCAAGTAAGAAATTGAAAATATCTTTGTATACCTAACAAAATACAAAATTTTCTTTTCTAAAAATCTTCCAATAAATTTGAGGTCCGAAAAATACGGTAATTTTGAAATTCCTTATCAATAACACTGGCAATAAATACTCATTTTCCTTATTTGCGTGAACCTCTTAAGTACTGCATATTTCAACTATGTACCTCTAATGTTTATTAATAGTGAAGTTATTCCAGCTTACGATGATGAAATTAACCTTTAAATACAAATTATAGTTTTCTAGAAGAATGCAATTAATTTTTTTAATTTCGTTCAATAATTGCGTTAAAATCCCTTTAAAATCTCTAAATCAATAATTATTAGTTTAGAGAATAAGAGTTAATTTTTCTTTTAAGTTTAAAGAAAAAATCGTTTATAATTAGTCACGATTATCTTTTCAAATTAAATTTTCTGACTGGTCGCGTTAAGACATTTATGAACAGTACTTGTAATAAAATTTCTGTTTACAATAAAAAAGTTATTTTTTTAAATTTTTTTATCAATCCTATTCTTAATGGGGCAGAAGAGGTTTCAAAAGTTTTTTTCTCTTCAGGCATCTAGAATGTTTCATCCGTCACCGTGTGTGTATGCATCTGAGTGTGCCTAAGCCCCCCCCCTAATTGGGGCCCAAAAAAAGTTTTATTTTAAAAGAAAAATTCCCAATTCAATTTTTTTTTATTTTATCCTTTTTAATAGCAATTTTTTTATTTATACTTTCAAATTTGATTGATTGTTTCATCATATGTATATTTATATGTATAGTTCATCATATGTATGTTATAGTGTATATAAAGGATTAATAAGTTTTTCTGGTTACATTGTATTGTTGTTTTAATGATGAAGTTAATATGTTGTATTGCTTTTTGTTATTTGATAATGTTCTAGGCTTCTACGCTTCAAATAGCCAATTCTTGGTAAAATGATACTTTCACGATGATTCATGATTATTTTTTGTGTGTGTGTCAATTTTGGAAATTTTACGTTCACATCAGTGTTAGGGGTCCCCCATCCCGAGTTGTGCCTACAGTCAAGAATTTTCTAAATCAGGCCCTGATTGTACCTCGTACGCAGAATAAAAAATTAATCATTAAGTAATTATTTTTTTATTGATAGATACCTCGTTTTAGTTATTAATATCACTGATATGTTTATTTTAGTAAAAATGTATTTTCTATATCCTTCGTCTTGTTGTTGAAATGAAATAAATTCAAATAACATTATTAGTCGACCACCGGATCTATATGCTAGCGTTTCTATTTTGGATTTGAAAATAAGATATATCGTGCTGCCATCTATTGGCATTTCAAACCAAAAAACTTTTTTTTAAAGTTTATAACAATGTAAAATTTGTTATCTTTATTTACAAATATTTTGCACTTTCCCTCGACTTATGGTATCCAGTGGTGGACCAGGGGGGGGGGGGGAGTCCACCCCGGGCCCCACTTACTAAGGGGGCCCCACGACAGGGGCCTTTTTCAAAATTGAATGATAACTTTACTACAAAAAATTACATTTTTAATTTTAAAAAAAAAATCAGACAAGAACGTTATTGTTTTTATAAAATATTACACTTGCATATTTTAGCGACTTCCAACATTTCACGTGCCCCCCCCCCCCCCTTAACTTAAAAATAAATTAAAACGTTAATAGAAGTTCAGTTAAAACCATAAAATTGTAGAAAACTTTTAAGAAAGCTTTTCAAACTGTGAAAGTGAAGATTCCGATTATGTCTTTAACCTGAACATAGATTTTAACAATGATATGATCCATAGCATAAATTCGATGCTATATTTTTTTTTCTGATTTTATTAATAGTTTTTTTTTTTTTTCTCATTGTATAACTAACTACTCAAACATCAATTCTATTTTTATTCAATTTCAAAAAATCCCAATATTTCATATTTTAAGGACCGTCCGGTAGTCAAAGCGCTAAGGAGGGTCCTAACTGAATTCAATTCGTGCCCCCCCCCCCAAAAAAAAAAAAAAAAGTTAGGATCACGCTACGCCTATGGTGCTGAGAGATGCCATGGAGCTGACGCTGAGTTGCTGAGAATCGCCCGACATTCTTCGTCGTATTCCAGAACCCACGAACTTTTCTTGATGAATTTTTAAATTTTGTACGTAACCGTATTTATCATAGAAGTGCAATAAACGCATGAAAATCATTAAATAGGCTGATAGTCTTTATTTTAGGCAAAGTCCTTATAGACCAGGTCCTGATTTTCCATTAGGCCCGGGTCTAGGGTCCCCCGAATGTTGGGGGCCCCAAAAAACTTTTATTTTAAAAGAAACAAAAAATTTCCAATTCAGTTTTTTTTTTAATTTTACCTTTTTCAATATCAATTTTTTTTTTATATATCCTTTCAAATTTGATTGATTGGTTCATCATATGTATAGTTATATGTATAGTTCATATGTATGTTATAGTGTATATAAGGGATTACTAAGTTTTCCTGGTTGCATTGCATTGGTGTTTTAATTTAATGAAGAAGTTAATATGTTGTATCGCTTTTTGTTATTTGATAATGCTCTAGGCTTCTACGCTTCAAATAGCCAATTCTCGGTAAATGATACTTTCACAATGATTCATGATTATTTTTTGTGTGTGTCAATTTTGGAAATTTTACTCCCACATCACTGTTAAGGGGGCCCCATCACCCCATCCCCAGTTGTGCCTAAAGTCAAGAATTTTCTAAATCGGGCCCTGTTATAGACTGGTTAGTTTTCTGGTGTCAGAAGTCCTGATTTAAGCATTAGGTTGAGGAATGACTGACGTTGTGTGTTTTGGAAAATTTGGAAAATTGATCGATGCAGTGGAGAAGCTGTGCGACGAGTCTGAAAACCTAGATACAAGAGGATCAGCTCAGATTATAATGGCAAATGTTTGCGATTTTAAGTTTATACCGTTTCTACGCCTGTGGTCAGACATTTTGGAGGAAATCAACGACACTCAACACTACCTGCAAATTCAGGGGATTTCCTTGGACAAGGATTTAAATAAACTAAGAGCATTGGAACTGTTTATTAAGGAAAACAGAGAATCTTTAGTTAATGATGCTTTGGACTTCGCTTCCCAGAAATGTGAAGAAATGGGAATTGCTATTGAAAAGAGAGGCAGAAAAAAATCGAAAAAGATGATGCCGGGGGGAAAAGCTAAAGATGAGGGTTTATCTTTACAAGAACTAAGGAGGTCCATGTTCCAATGTGTAGATAGGTTGTATTTGGAACTCCAAACAAGAACAAAATCCATAGAGAACATTCATAACAAATTTGAAGTCTTGCAGTCGGTTAATTTGAACAAAGCTCCAGATGAGAAATTGCCAGAACTTATTTCTCGTCTAACTGAAAGTTACGACGAATTTTCTAAGGACGAGGTTTTGCTAGAAATAAAAAGACTAAGACGTAACTGGTCGGATAGCCCTTACGTCTAAGGACCTCCATCAATCGTTAATGCATAAATTGAACCAGTTTGAATGTTTCATTAGGAGATATTATTCCATTCCATAATGATAACCTTCAAATATTAATACAGAGGAAGTCAAAAAGTGGTCAGCTCTTCAAGTTTTGCAGTTCATTGTTGGTATGGAATTTCAAGAGTCAGTACCAAACTTGTGTTTAGCACTAAAGTTGTTTTTGACGATTTGCATTTCAGTCTCAACTTGTGAAAATTTTTTCGAAATTGAAAGTCATCAAAAACTATTTGCGCTCAACAATGAGCCAAATCAGACTAAATGGCCTAGCAATGTTATCCATCGAGAACAAGTTGGCTATGAAAATAAACTTTCAAGAGACAATTAGACAATTTTCTGATGCAAAAGTTAGAAAAAGACAATTTTAAAAGGAGGCTTTTACCTATTTGAAATTAATAGAATTCTTAATTTAACTTGCTTATATGGAATTTTTTTAAAATGTTTGTTTTTAATAAGTTTTCAGAACGCAACCCCCCCCCCCCTTTTTGGAAATCCTGGGTCTCATATAACATGGTTTCACACAACACGGCATTTTCTAGGTGATGTATTCCCATTCTATTTTTTTCATACTGATACTGTGAATGTGTATTGTCTTGTGAAAAGTAAAAAATTTTTAAAGTTGAATTACCAATAAATTTAACGTAGATCAAAGTGAGGTATTTCTTTGGTTTTCCTTGAAGCTACCTGAATATTATAAGTAAGTATTGGCGCCAAAATGATTCCTTTTCTTTTTAATATGAATTTTATCTTCAACTATTATCGCTTTTATTAATCAAACGGCCAAGCCTTTTACCATTCACCTTGGCCTGACGAAAAATTCATACAACGAAAACCAGCGCCGTACAATTGATTTTAACCTTGTACCGAACAGTAAGTTAGCGAGCTCATGGCTCAGGCGGTTAGAACGTTGGTCTCGGAGCTGTGCCGTGCGGTACCGCATTGGTTCGATTGCTCGAACTCAGGCCTTGACATAAGACCTTTTTTTATTAATTTAACGCTTAAACAGTAATGATCATTGCTCACCTCGTACTGCACGAGTTCGCTCCCTTATTCTGTCAATTTTTTCTCTGCACACAGGGGCGTGCCGATGGGGGGGGGGGGGAAAGGGGACAGGACCCCACACACACACAGAGCTAAAATAATTTTTTAAAACTTACAAAATAATGCAAAAATATTTCGTATAGGCCTAATAGTAATTGTGTTATTTATTCTTTACCATTACGATCTTTATTGCACTTACATTTTTAGCGATCTTTATTGTTACAATTTTAGCGCTATACAGTGCCAGAAACAGTATTTCTAAAGCCAAGTGTCGAGCGCTGTTTATACATTTCTATAGTACTATCCGCGAACCGCGAGAGTGAACCGAACCCATGCCTATCAAAGTATTGAAGGCGTCTTTTTTTCAATAGGGCACGCACGCACTGTTTCGTCGCGTATCTGCTTTAAAAAGCACTTCTTGTTAGATTTTCATTCCAATAATGACGGGGACGTCGCTTTAAATATTTTATCCGAATTCATAGATATATAATTTTTAAGAAGTGGCATCTAGTACTCTAGATAGCCTAAAATGGCACTATTTAACACCTAATTTTCAAAATTTTCCGGGGGAGGACCCCCGGACCCCTTTCGTCTGGGGGTATTCCATACCCCCCAGACCCCTCGGAAGACACCCCCTTCTAGTCCACCCTGATAATAGGGCGTCAGGGAAATGGACGACCCCTAGCACATGGAGGCCTTGACCCCCCCCCCCCCCCAGAACAAAATCCTGAGCACGCCACTGTCTGCACAGGGCAATAGCCTGAGGAGACTGTCTGATTAAGGCAAAGAAAGGCTAGCTGTCATTAGAAAAAGTTAAAAATTACCATTTTTTTTTGGAGGGGGGGGCCCAAAAATAAATTCGCCCCGGGCCCCAAATGGTCTAGGTACGCCACTGATGGTATCGGTGGGGAGGAATCGAAATTCTGTTGCACACGTGTTCAAATTAGCACAAATGCTCAGATCACAGAATTCGTGATCATGAAAATAATCATTTTATTGTTACTACCAGTAGAATTTTCGTAATGTTCCGGTTTATTAAATCAGGTCAACTTTTTCTTCACATTCTCGAGTAAATCAGTGAATTTTATCCTTTTGTTATTTTACATACACAACACAAACTACAAAAAAGGAATATTTTTTGACAATTCTGAAATTTTTCAACTGCAGTTTTGTTTCGTATAGATGAAGTGCCGAAAATACAGTTTTACCTCGGATCTCTCAGCAGGTAAGAAAGAAGTCTCATTAAAATCATATAACTTTCATTAAACTTTTCATTGAGTAATTTATCTTTACATTTGCAAAAGAACCTTTTCTGAAAGAAATGAATACCCTTTTATAAACGTAGCAGGTATAAAACTTTTCCTGAGAAACCATGCAATTTAATTTATTAAATAGGATTATATATATATATATATATATATATATATATATATATATATATATATATATATATATATATATATATATATAAACCAATGCATTAATTAGGAAGCCCTCAAAATATGCAATCAATTTTCCCAAATCTGATAAATATATTTTTAGTCTCGATTAAACACTTACTTCTCTGACTACTACCATTAACCAATAGCCAAAGACCAATATGAAAACTTGTCGGTATTCAATAAATCATAGCACTCACTACATTATATCTTTCATTTTCTTTCACCATTTATCAGCGAGGGCAAAAGATCTATTAAATCGTTTATAGATGATCTAGAGATGATGCAGTGTTTGGTGACATTGTTTTTGTTTGTTTGTTTGTTTGTTTTCATTTTTCCCGCATTTACTTGTAAACATCACTTTCCCATAATACCACGGAAATAACGCAAATATAGATACCTCTGCTTGAGTGTACGTTTTGTGCGTAAATGTGTTTGCATAGATATGTATAACTGTATAGTAGGTGGGTATTTTATCCATGCAACTGCCTATGTATTACAGAATTGTAAATTAAGAGTAGATTTTCAAAGTAATGCTCCACTATTTACTACTGGGTTTATCGTATATACATATTGACAATTAGTTAAGATTCTTAACTAATTGTTCCCTCTAAACATTTTATTACGTTCTTAACTTAAGAACGCAATAAAATGTTTAGAGGGATTCTAACTTTCAGTTTTTGAATAGCAATCAATTGATATACTTGAAATATTTTTCCTGTATAATTTTAAACACGTAACCGGACTGCAAATGACATATATTTAGGGAGTTAATATTCACATAATCTAGGAAATTGCTTAACAAGGATTCACTTAACAGCTCGAGGTGCAGCGAGACAGTCACTGTAAATCACACCGTCTTTCTCTATTATTGGATTTTAAATGTAATTATACATTTTACACCATGCCAGGCTGAACTGATTACGAGAAAATATTCTTGTATGTTCAAATTAACGCTCAATAATTTTTGAATCGTTTATGCAAAACACTAAAATGATATATGTACGTATGATAAGATCCCGTATCATACAGCGGTCTATCTTATAAAACGCAAACTATTTTCTGAATACAGAGCCAGTCTTGTTGACCGAATTCTAGACAAAGAGAGGAATCACTTCTTTTCCTGTCTGAAAACCCAGGGAACAAGGCCGTTTCCGAATTCAGACTGGCTGCTTGACTTCCCACTTCCATGGAATTGGAATGATGAATATCCTCGCATGCCCTCTTTGTTTGAATGGAGTACATATGGAGTCGGCATACCTGTTTCCGTGTTCATCTCTTCCTGGTAGGACTCTTAGTGAACGGTATTGAAGAACGAGAGACTTTAGGCTTATCAGCGACTTTCCTAGTGTGGCTTTTAACCAAACGGTTAATTCCAACCAATTGCTACCATTGAGACCAACAGAACTGGACGAAAAGCGTCCGGAATAAGTCAAAAGAAAACGCATAATCCTCCATCAGGATAACGCAAGACCGCATGTTTCTATGATGACAAGGCAAAAACTGCTAAAGCTTGGCTGGGAAATTTTGATTCATTCCCCTTATTCACCAGACATTGCACTTCCGGATTCCCATTTATTTCGGTTTTTACAAAATTCTCTTACAGGAAAAAATTTCAATTCTCTGGAAGACTGCAAAATGCACCTGAAACATCTCTTTGCTCAAAAAGATAAAAAAATTTCGAAGGATGGAATTATGTAGTTGCCTGAAAGATGGCAGAAGGTAGTGGAACAAAACGGTGAACAAGTTGTTCCATAAAGTTAATGGTGAAAAAGAAAAATGTGTCATATATTTTCACTTAAAAACCGAACGAACCTTTTGGCCAACCTATACTAAAGTATTCTGAGATCCCCGATTCCTCTTAATTAACTCTCAAAATAAATTATAAAAAAGATTGATATTGTTTGCGGTTTCTAGGCGTTTATAATTAAATAAAAGCAACAAGTGTAAACTAACAGATAACTTTATCAAGCGATACATACGTTAATAACAAGGAATTGGAAAAGCCACGCGTTCTTCCATCTCCTGCCGGAAGAAGACACTCAATACGGGAGTAGTAGTGCAGGTTGACATTAAAAAATCCGGCAACATCCGGACCTGAGGAGCGCCGGATTTTCGAAAATGACGGATTTTTTTATAGTTATATATTCTGTATATATTTAACAGAAAATGATTACGTGCACAGTCCTTTAAAGAAAGAAAATTAAACTCAAAAGGAAAAGCAAATAAAATTTTAATGTTCACCAACTAAATAAAACAGTTCTACAGAATTTTTGTTCAGTTGAATAAAATAGTTCTCCGAAATCCATGCCAGAAAACTGAAGGAACTGGATTATCATTGACCGGGTTTTTTTAATGTCAACCTGTACTTATAAACTCAATGAATACAGGCATCGCTGCATGAGCAGCAACACATATCATTATTTCAATTCTTAAGAGTTTCTCATTCAGTTACATCTAATTGATCTTTACTGTATAAATAAATATTCCGTTGAAAAAGTAGGTGCCTATGTCATTTATTACGCTTAAAATTATCTTTCCTGCGCCTGTTTTTGAGTTACACTGCTGGCCACCCAAATTGCAACACCAAGAAAGACAAGAGATATCACAACAAAATTTATTTTGTAGATAACATGTTGACCAAGTATCAAATGATTAAATTTACAGACTTCTGTGAAGTGTGGTTCCTGCCAAAATCAGTAGCCAGAGTAGCCGCCATTGTTGGAGATCACCGCTGCCACACGCCTCGGCATTGATTCAAAGAGACTTTGGATGAGTTCTTGGGGTACAGCAGACCAAGCACCTTCCACACGTTGCCAAAGTTGATCTGCTGTGGCAGCTGGGGATGGAATCTGGGTCAATCGTAGAGCAACCATGGACCACATGTTTTCTATCGGCGAAATATCCGGAGAGCGAGGCGGCCAGGGAAGCAATTCAACCTGGCGATTGACGAAGAACCGTTGGACAATGCGTGCCGCGTGTGCTCGCGCATTATCCTGTTGAAATATGGCTGTGGGCAAGCCCTGAAGGTAAGGAAGGACAACTGGCTCCAACACCTCGGAGATGTAGCGCTGGCTGTTTAAAGTACCGGCAATGCGTACTAGAGGTGTGCGAGAGTGATATCCAATATCGCCCCATACCATAATACCCGGTGCAGGACCAGTGTGGCGGTGCATAACGCAGCTGTTCAGCATCCTCTCTTCACGGTGTCTCCCGACTCGAATGCGACCATCGTGGTGTTGCAGACAGATGCGTGACTCGTCAGTAAAGACAATTTCATTCCATTCTGCCATCCACATCCTTCTGTCATCGCACCATTGGTGGCGGAGACGTCTGTGGTTCTTCGTCAAGGGTAGACAAAGCAATGGACGTCTTGCGGACAGACCACTCTGCTGTAAACGGCGTCGAATGGTACGCGCAGACACTGGATGATGCGTTACAGACTGCATGTGCTGTGCTATGGTTCGTTATGTGACTGAGCGATCCGTCACTGCCATGCGCACAATTTGCCTGTCATTACGTGAAGTGGTGCGCTGAGGTGGATGCGATTGAACACGCCGGTCCGTCGTACCCTCCTGCATCCAACGATCACATATCCGCATTACAGTTGTTTGGTTTCGTCCAACACGACTACCGATTTCCCTGAAAAATAATCCACAATCTCGGTAGGCCACTGTCCTTCCTCTGTCGAACTCGGATACTTGATCAAAAGATGATCGCTGTTTTCGACGAGGCAAAATTGATAGTTTTTTGAAAAAACCACAGGAAAAACACAATTGCCGAACTTGAAATCATCGAAATCTCCAAGCCTTAAATAGCGCTTTGAAGGGGCGCCACAGGCGCGCGTGATGTGCGTCTTCGCTGAAATTCTAATCATTTACATATCTCACCTCCGCTAATGCATGTTGTAAATTTCATGTTATTTGCATGTTTCCTTCAGGGTGTTGCATTTACAGTGGCCAGCAGTGTATTTTATGTTAACGCTATTCGAAGAAATTTGCTTTCATCCAATTCACCAATTCAAATACAATTCTAATGGATGATCACTGCAATAGGATTTTATGCCAAACTGGATCAAAAGGAGAACGTAAGTTTGTTATATAGTTTATGCTGCTATAGCAAATACGTCAAATCGAAAATAACGCTTTTAAAATTCTTAAAAAGAGTATTTTATTTCCTCGAATACACACAAGCACATAGTCTACAGTTATAGGGTACTCCATACAAGACCAATTAAAAATCTTGAGGGCTCGGGCTAACCTTGTTTAAAAGTTCACTGAATACGGAGGATTTCTATTCGAAAATGTATGCTTCTTTCTTTTCTTGTCATTGGTTTAAGGTTTTAAACGACAAATAATATTTCACGACAATTCCTCATTTCGCTAATTTCAAAATAAATTCCGATAAAAATCATCCTTCGTTTTCGGATTTTAGCTCTGTTGCTTACAAGCATGTTTGCTTCAAATGAATTTTTGATAGATTTTATTCAGAATAATAAATAGTTTTGAAAAACTTCAGAAAAAAAGCATCCATGACTTCCTTTTAAAATTGTAAAAATAGCATCTCCGCTTGTTTTCAAATAAGCTTTTTGTGAAAAACAAATTGGAAAATTACTTTTTGAATAAGCTCTTTAACTCCATGTGCAAAATGCTTCATAAAAAGGAACTTAATTACACTTTTTTTCTTAGAACAAAGATTTGGCATCATGAATAATTACATTCAAATTTGTAAAAACCCAAGTGCAGTTTTTGTCTCTGTTTAATTTTTTCTTTGCTTCCCAGTTTGATTTATTTTGATAGCCTTTAACCAAACAAAACTATTTCTTTCGTGTGTTTTAAAAAGCTCAATTTTTCTATTTAAAAGGCCTTGTGGTGATCAAAAACAATAAATAAGAAATAAAATTTAGTTATAATTGAATTAAAATATTAAATTAAAGTTAAGCATGAGAAGCATAGAATATATATTATCAGTTTAAGGGCAAAGGTAATTTGTAACAGATGTTAAACTTTAAAAATTAAAATATATATAAATTTAGCTGAATCTTTGAAAATTAAAAAATATTTGTTCAATTTTTAATGCAATTTTCCTGAATAACAAGCTGTAAAGTATATATGATTGGTAAAGTAAGAACAGTTCATTCAGCCAAAGCAACGTAACAGTAATTTACCGATTGGAAGTGATACTTGGACAGATTAAAATTTTCAAGCCTATTCAAGACTGACTTGTATTCATCTTAAATTTTAATATTACAGTCAAAATTTCTCCACCCAGAAAGCTCTTTTCAATCAGCAGCCATTCGAGCCAGGATCATAAGTAACCATATTTTTAAACTTGTCATGTTTAATTCACTACTGTTAGTCGACATACTAAAAGTTTAATAATTAGCATTATTATAATTATATTGTTAACAATACCAGATATCTTCAGTTGCCTATGAGTGAAATTACTTTAACTTAATTCATAAAGAAGCGATTCTGTTTCTTAACTGAGGAAATTTCAACAGAGCAATTTTTGATGTTCGTATACAAATTTACTAAGAAAAACTGCTTTCTTCCCGTAATAGAAATATTATAGAGATATATGAATGAAGCTCGATGAATAATTTAAAAGAAGTTGGATATACTCGGTAAATATGCACGATATGCATATTTACCGTAAGAGGTTTTTCGAATTTTATATGCACCCATACTGGAGATAGAAATAGTCTAGGTATCAATTTCCTTTTGGACATTAAATTAACTAATGCTAAACTTCACAACTTTAATCGTTAAAAAAAGTGAACGTCTTTAAACCATGATGTCCTTTGCTGAAAAGGAAACTGTGAGGCTCTTGTTACATTTAACAAATATATTCAAAGAAATTTGGTTGTCGTTTTTCTAATGAACAATTCACTCTAATAACAAACAAAAAATTATTTATCAATATTCTAATAAATTGAAGCATTTGATAATTAATTTCAATCAATTTTATCTAACAATGATAAATTGCATAATCCTTCATTAATCATCAAATAACCTCTACAGCTTTGTGTTACTTTACATCATCGAGGTTAAAGATAGATTATCTGCCAGGCACCACGATTTGGGTCGCTCTATTCAATTCTACCCTAGATCCTTTATCCTCGTCATCTAACCACCATAAACTCGCTCAAAATTTTTGAGACCCTAATGATTCATCATTTTCTGTATAATTACTGGTTTTTACCAGTGTCTGGTCCATAATGTTTGATTTCAAGGCTCACCGCAAACGCTGATGCTACTTACTGCCAGGTACATAAAACAGTTCATTCCTAGACTGTTTGCTCATGATTATATATCTCAAAGAGAATAAATTATAAACTATATAAATTCGATGTATTACTTTACTTTATCGTGATAGAGAAATGCGATGCACCTGGCAAAAAATATGCTGCATATTTAATACCTGTCCAATCTTTACCGGCAATAATGAAGCAAAAAATTATTTCCTAAAATTTTATCTTTTGATATACTATTTTTCAAATCTGAATAGTTCTTAAAATTTTGTTTGGATTTTATTTATTAAACCTAAATAAATACAGTAGTACTTTGCTCAGTCTCAATATAAGCGTTTGCGAATTTAATCAGTATGTAAACTTAGATTGTTGCTGGCTCAGTTCAAATAAATTGCCTATGCATTTTTATTGCTTTGAGAAAATTTTAATACATTTAAAAGTACAAATATATGACAGTAAAATTTCATTAGCCATCGAACACTCAAACCTCCTTATGAAAAATTTGTTACACAGATTTAAGAAAAATAAAATGTAATTATTATAACATATGCTTTTTATAACTATGAACAGGGAATATTTTCTCGATTAGGTCTTCTTGGAATAATGGTGGTTTGGGTAATTTTAAAATTTCTAGTGTTCAAAGTTGAGTCACGCTGAGGAAAAGTTCCCCATCATGAAGTATATATATCTCTCTGTTGATATCTTGACATTTTAGAATATTGATAGAGCAGAAATGTTTTTATTAAAAGATCATAGTCAATTTTTAATCAAACCTTAATTGAGAATGATAATTCACAGTTGAAAATTACAGATATCTTGTATGAAATGCTGGTGATTTTCTAAGAGTCCATGTCCACTAAATTTGGCTCTTTATCTCTCAAGCGAAGTGAATTAGTTGATTTTAAGGTGCATGTAATGAAACAGAACAAACAAACTTTAGTTCGCAAAAATTTATTCGTCATTACTATTGATATACCAGTATTATCTTTCCTCTGATTAACAGATTTTTCATCTAACCAAATACAAATTCTAAAAAAATTCCTATTTCAATATTTTAATATTTTTATGCAATCGTAATATTGGAAACATCATTTGAAATACTGCCCATGACTTTTTACTTTAAATGTATTTTAAATTTCGAAAGTTAAAAAACAGAACTCGGAACGTTATGAATATCTACCTTTACACTCACTGATGGGGAACTTCGTGATTAAAATTACACAAATTCCATAAAAAAAAGATCATAACTACGTTCAATTAAATCATTTTATGTAATGAGGTACCAGCATTATCGATTTAATAATTTATAAGAAAAGTACGAAAACGTAAAGAAAAATACTTGTTCTGAAGAGGCCTTTTTTTGTTTGTTTCTACTCCGAGCTTTTTTTCGGGACCATATATTTTTATTAATGATTCGTGTTTCAGCTTACAGAATTTTCTATTTTTTAACGTTCTTGCCGAAGGCAGCTAATATTTTTTTCATTAAAGCTTTGTTGTTCTTGTTGCTCATATTACGAGCATTATGCCATTAGACCCTAACAATATCATTTATACCAGCATCCGTGGCAAGTGATCAGTTGAGACATTTGGAATTCTCTATTGGGTCTAATTCAATTCGATGTTTGCATCACTGCCAAAAGATTTAAAATACTTGAACAGATCTCATTGTTTTAAATGATATTCACTAAATATATTAACAAAAACAATTTAAGAAGAATTGTGATAATTTATTAAAAAATAACACGATGCAAAATTGTTAGACCACATTTTAAATTCTAATGGAAGAGGTTCGGATCAAACTGAACCACTTATTTTTTTTTATAGAATGAGTAGAACATAGTTAGCGTAATGTATTTAATTTTTTAATGATAAAATAGAGTGCTCCGAGTAAAGATGTTCAAAATTCTCATGTAGATTATTATTATGCTATATAAATTGATGTTGTAAAATAATTAATACCAAGGAGTCCCTTACATGCCATTTTTATGCATTTCAAAAACTTTGGTTAACAAGAGTTAACACATAAACGGAAAAACATTAAATAAGAAAGAATTAATCCAAAGTGTTGTTTCTCACTTCTTTTCCGAGATTCCTTGCTTTCTAATCTTAAAATCTTCAATAAAAATGAAAATGAGATTTCTCTAAAATTTGGCATGACAGACAATTTTCCTATCCCATGTTAGAGATCTGCTGAAGTACTCTATATTTTTACTTTTACTGATATCAACAAGCTGGGACAAAGACTTCCTTTTTCAAAAATGGAAGCTGGTGTAAAAATTGAACGAATTTAGTTCAGATTTTTGTATGTTTGGAAATACAAATGTACATAGTTCACTCAGAAACAATGAAAAATAATTTTTCTGTAACTCCTCCATTTATATCATATTTTGTGTTCGTTAATTCTTTATGTTTATTCATTACTTGTAGTCCAGAAATAGTTATTTCAATTGGACTCGAAAAGTTTTTAGAAGAAACGAAGGAATAAATCAAACTAGCGCACCTTTCCATTTCAGATACTAATAATCCCACGTTGTAAAAATTAGTATGAACGCATTCGATAGATCTCAGCGAAACCAGATTTTTTTTTCAACCTATGCAAGATTTTAACTAACATTTACAAAGTGAATAGATTAGCTTTTAATACTGCAAGTTATCAGAACGCTAATATTTCCTGCATATTATAAACCAAATCTTAGCAATTTGATATAAATAATGCAGATGAATTAAAACCACTGATTATATTCATGTCACCTTATTCACTAGGGGAAATACAGTGAAATTAAATACAATTATGAAACGTTTTCCTAAATTCCCTCCTGTATGTAAGTATGTGTGTGTGTATGTGTGTGTGTGTGTAAGTAAGTGTGATGCCGAACTGAACTTTGAACTTTGATAATGCTATTTGTGAACCCCTATTATGTCTGGCGCAAGAGGGCGCCGCTAGCTTAAACATTGTCACCATCCCCTCATTCTCTGTTTGGGAAGTACGAGGGTTATTCGGAAACTAAGGTCCGTTTACTTATAAAACAGAAAACATTACAGATTTTTTCAAAAAACTTTATTTTTTAAATTCCTTACATGTGTCTCTATTTTTCTACATAGTTTCCATATTTTTTTAAACATTTGTCATAACGTTCTACAAGCTTCTGTATGCTTAAGTCGTAGACGTCTGCCGCCTGTGAGGATAACCAGTCTTGAACTGCCTCTTTCACCTCGTCATCTGTGGCGAATCTCTTGCCGCCGAGAAACTCTTTTAGGTAGCGGAATAAGTGAAAATCACTCGGCGACAAGTCTGGATTGTACGGTGGATGGTCAATCTGTTCTCATCCAAAAGATCTGAACAGATTTTGGGTGTGAATGGCAGAATGGGGTCTGGCATTGTCATGCAGCAACAAAACTCCAGACATCAGAAGACCATGTCGCTTATTCTGTATTGCACGTCTAAGTTTAGTTAGGGTAGCGCAGTAAGCGGCTGCATTTATTGTTGTCCCTTGCTGCATAAACTCGACTAACAAGACCCCCATGTCTATCCCAAAACACGGTTGCCATGACCTTGTGTTGAGATTGTCTGCTTGGCCTTGATTCTGACTAGTGATGTTGTGTGACGCCATTCCATTGAGTGACGTTTTGACTCTAGGGTTCTGTGAGAAACCCACGTATCGTTCCCTGTGACAATCTTCTCTAAAAATTGATCACCTTCTTTATGATATCGATCCAAAAAATCAAGAGCACAAGCCATTCTTTTCAGTTTGTGTTCCTCAGTAAGCAGACTGGGAACCCAACGTGCGCACAATTTGCGAAATTTCAACTTTTCGGAAGCGATTTTGTGCAAAGTTGTTCTACCCACATTCGGAAATTCCAATGCTAAAGTTGAAATTGTGAATAGCCGGTCTTCACGAATCTTTTCATCCACGGCATTGACCAAATCATCTGTGATCACTGATGGTCGACCTGAACGCGGTTCATCATGAGCATTTTCCCGTCCGTTCTTGAAAGCTCTCATCCACTCACCTTGAAAGCTCTGTTCAGATCTTTTGGATGGGAACAGATTGACCATCCACCGTATAGTCCAGACTTGTCGCCGAGTGATTTTCACTTATTCCGCTACCTAAAAGAGTTTCTCGGCGGCAAGAGATTCGCCACAGATGACGAGGTGAAAGAGGCAGTTCAAGACTGGTTATCCTCACAGGCGGCAGACGTCTACGATTTAAGCATACAGAAGCTTGTAGAACGTAATGACAAATGTTTAAAAAAATATGGAAACTATGTAGAAAAATACAGACACATGTAAGGAATTTAAAAAATAAAGTTTTTTGAAAAAATCTGTAATGTTTTCTGTTTTATAAGTAAACGGACCTTAGTTTCCGAATAAACCCTCGTACATTACGACTCTCTCTCTCTGGATTCTGTCGTAGACGGACTGCGTTATTTTCAATTCTCTATGTAAATAAATTGTAATTATTTGTTCTTTACGATGGTTGTTAATTAGTTTACAACAGAGGTTGAGTAACTCCACCCCCCTCCCAACAGATTTGGTGTCAGAAAATGGAATTATATTTGAATTGAAAAGTATGAACGAATATACGCCGTGAATCCCTAACGACGCATTACTACGGAACACGAACGGACTCTAACAAAAGCAAGATTGTTCTATTTTTATGAATTACGATTACTGTTTTAATTCTACGAATTACGACTAATTACGGCTATTATATTTTTACGAATTGCGATCTATGTTCTATGTTTACGAATTATGATTACTGCTACAATTAACGATTCTAAAAGGGAAAAGCTAAAGTAATTGATATTCCTCGAATCAAAGAGAACTTGAAGTCTTCTGTTAAATCTATAAGGTGTTTCAATAATTTCGTTTTTCAAACAGAATATGACTGATTAAACCGGAAACGGTTACGAGAATTTTCTGGCTTTGACTACCAGAAAATTGACGAACATTATGAAATGAAATTAACTTTTTCTTTGAAACATGTTAGGCTTGCGAATTTAATTACAATTTGCAATATTTTATGTGTCGATTGCGGAGGAAATGAAACTGTTCTAGCAACTCGAGTTCTCAATAGCCTATTAGATATAAAAACGCTTAAAACAGATAGTTATGAGTCTGACAATGATGATTCTGATGACGAACATGTTAATGAAGAAACCCGTATCGAAGTGAGTGAAGTAACCCGTTTAGAACCATCAGTAGATAAATTTTCTACATTTACCATTTCTTATCACGATATCGAAGACAGTTTGAGAAAGTTTGACAGGAAAGATAATTATTCCATCGAAAAGTCGATTATTGATTTTGAAGAAATGGCAGGTATTTGCGTATGGAATGATCTGCAAAAATTAATATTTGTGAAGAGATCATTAACTAGATTAGCGAAACTGTTCATTCAAGGTGAATCTGGCTTAACTTCATGGGCTGGGCCAATCCTGTGGTTACTAATTATTAATGAGTTGCTATTAGAGGATGTGAGCGATGGCAACAAAATACGGGCATTTGCGGATGATATAGTAATACTGCTTAGGAGTAAAGTTATATATAGATTTACAGAGATAGCGAGAGCAATAGTGGAAAACTGTTCGAACTGGGCCGATAAAAACCAACTACAATTTAGTATCGAAAAATCCAACTACATAATAATACCACACGAAGGACAAGTTACAAGGAGACCCACGATTAAGTTTAAAGGGGAGAACATCAAATACAATAAGCATATTAAATACTTAGGAATTTATTTAGACGAGAAGCTAAATTTTAACTTTCATATGAATAATATTAGAGATAAGGCATTAAAACAGAATATCAATAGAGTCAGTAAGAGTACGCGGGGTTTGAAACCTGAGATTGCCAAAAAGTTATATTTAACTGTAATAGAAAAGATACTACTGCATGGAGGGCAGTCGTGGTATAATGGTAAACATACAATGGATTTGAAATTAAGACAGATGCAACGACCATTCTTAATAATATTAATTAAATGTTACAGAACAGTTTCGACTGGTGCACTTCACGTTCTATCAGGATGCATACCATTAGACTTAACAGCTAAAATTGAAAAGAATATCTATGAAATCTACAATAAAGGATCAGAAATAAAATTTGGAGACATCGTACTGAACGCGCAGAATTGGGAAACAAAAAGCCGACCTTTAAAGAAAGTACGTGAAATGAGGAAATATGAATGGACATATAACATGGAATCAAAATCGAACATTAAATACTACACTGATGGCTCAAAAACAAACGAAGGGGTTGGTGCAGAGTGTACGCGTTGCAACCTTAATGTTTTAGAATAGACAAAACTTAAACGTCTACCTAATAATGCTTCATCCTATAGCGCCGAAGTTGAAGCCATTGGCATGGCCATCACTGATGGTATAAGTAAAGGAATACAGGAAATCGACATATACAGTGATTCTAGAAGTACACTGCAAGCTATATGTGCATATTATTTTAAGGGAGATAGGATTGGAAATATAAAAAACCTAATAGAAAGTCATGAGATATCAGTAACTTACACTGGGTTAAAGCCCACTGTGTGATTAATGAAAATGAGATGGTAGCGCAGCAGCTAAACAAACAACAACACTGAATGAAATCACAGGAAATTATAAATTAACTAAAGAACAGATTAAGAATAAAATTAAGAATTATTATGGCAAGAAAATTGGGAGAGAATCAGTGTAGGAAGGAAAGTATTTGAGGTATTCCCTAGAGTTTCTAAGAAAAGACTGTCGGCAGATTTCCTTGTTAATCAAGCAATAACTGAACATGGCTGTATAGGAGTCTATCAAAACAGATTTTTTGCTAAAACAGATCTTTGTGAGTGTGGCAATATACAAACTATAAAGCACTGTATATACAATTGTAGCAAATGGGCTGAAGCACGAAAAAACTTACCTTTGTGCTTTGAAGATTGGGCCCCTAGTAAATTATTTACGGATTATTATTGTAGAAGGTATATCAAGAATATTATGCAGGAACTTATGAATATACACTTTCCCCTACAAGGGGAAGGTGGATAGCCCCTCAGATTAAAAAAAAGACACGTAAACGAATTGCAAAAAGAAAAACTTAGGGACCCGGCTGGGCTGGATTGCCGTCGGGATGATTAGTTTTATTATTGAAGGGCCGTATAACCTTCGGGTGTGGACGGCGACGATATTACTTAACTTCATTGGCTATGCATTAATTAGCTCTTGAACAAGAATTTGCGTCAAAGTGCACAAGCGGCCAACTCCATAAAATGTTATCGAAACGTCGTTTAAACAATGAAGAATCTCTGCAAGAATATTTTCTGCTCATGAACTAGCAAGCAGAGGTAACATCGAAACCGAATCCTTAATTCAATACGTAATAGATGGTATTCCCGATAAACCGTCTAACAAAGTAATTCTTGACGGTGCGGAAGATATGAAAGAGTTCAAGGAAAAATCAGCTATTTAGGAAAAAATATGAAATCAAACTCTGATTTTAACTGAACCAGAAACGACAAAATAGTAGAAAAAAACCCTTCATCCCTCCTTCTTCCGTACCTCCCCGCTTTCAGCGCTGTAGAAATTACGGTGATAAGAATCATATTGTTTGTCCTTTTAAAGATCGCGGAAGAAAATTTTCAACTGTAATACTGCAGTCACACACATCTAGACACGCAGTCCCCCGACACTTGTTGACACATTTGGGGGTCGATTAGTTACGGTCCTTCCCCCAAGGTCCCTCGAATCTCTTTGATGCTCTGTGCCAAAAGCCGACTGAGGAGAGGATCCTTTAATCATTCCTTTTCCCCCTGTGTACTGTGCTGAGCAGATGTGTGTGACTGAAGCATAATCAGTTTAAAAATGACCCCATTTCTGCTAACTATCCTGTAAAAAGTTTAAAAAAAACCCGAATCAAGCCGTCAATATCAGTAGCAGTATTCCCAAATAGAAAAACGCTCTGGTCCCGATAAGAGTCAAGTTGAACGATAAGGAATTGACCGATATTTTTGACTGCGGTCCAACAGTAAACGTAATCCGAGAAGCTTGCTATCAGCAAATGCGTCTACCAGATGTTTTCCCCACCGTCGTATGTCTGTCAGGACTAGGGTCTCGAGAAGTGCATACGATGGGTTCTTTTATGCATACCGTGGAAATCAATGATCACCCCTTCGAATTACTATTCCATGTTGTCCCGAACAAAGCGATAACGCTAGGCCTTATTATTGGCACACCTCTGTTAGATCTTGCGGATATTATTTTGAAAAAAGACACTTTAATCATTCAGAAGCCCTCCAACACGGACAAATTTTTATTGTTGATGAAAAATTTACCGAAATTTATTTCTAATGAAATAGATTTAAATCACATCAGAGATAAGCAGCAAAGAGACACTATTTTTAAACTTGTCTATACATATACGCCAGACAAAACTGAAACAGTAGATATTTCTATGAAGATAATTTTAACTGACGATATTCCCGTATATCAAAGACCTCGACATTTAGCATTCCCCGAGAAATCATTTGTAGATAAACAAATTAAAGAATGGTTAGAAGCCGGAATAATTAGACCTAGTTGCTCTGACTACGCAACCCCGATTGTTTTAGTTAAGAAAAAAGACGGATCGACGCAACTATGTGTTGATTACCGAGTGTTAAATAAGAAAACAAAGGACCGTTTCCCCTCACCATTAATTGAAGACGTTCTGGATAAATTACAGGGCGCAAAAATATCCACAACTATTGATCTCCGAAATGGCTTTTTTCATGTCAATGTAGAAGAAAATATTCGCAAATTTACTAGTTTTACAACCCCTAATGAACAATATAAATTTTTCAAAACACCTTTTGGTCTCTCTAACAGTCCCAGTGTTTTTCAAAGATATATCTTAAAATAAATATCTTAATTAAATTGAAGAAATGCCAGTTTTTAATGCAAAAAGTAGAATTCTTGGGTCATGTCATCGAAAATGGAACTGTTAAACCATCTTCGTCAAAAACAGCTGCAGTGCAGAAATTTCCTCAGCCAACGACAGTGAAGCAGGTCCAAAGTTTTTTAGACCTCACGAGATATTTTCTAAAATTTATCCCTAGACACTCTACTATCGCAAAACCTTTGAACGACTTGCTTAGTAAACATGAGAAATTTATTTTCGGTCCAAACCAACAAGAAGCCTTTTTGAGATTAAAACAATATCTCGCTCACTACTAAACCCGTTTTGAGTATATTCATGCAAGGCATAAAACTCGAAGTGCATACCGATGCTAGCAAACATGGATACGGAGCTGTGTTATTGCAAGAAGCTGAAAATGGAAAATATCACCCCATCCATTACATGAGCAAGAAGACGTCACAAGCTGAAGAAAAATATTGCTCATGTGAATGGGATTTTCTTGCAGTTATAGAAGCATTAAAGAAATTTAGGAATTATTTGCTTGGTTCAAAATTTACAATTGTAACGGGGACTGCACCACTTTCCAAATGATAATGGGCAAAAAAAGACCTTTCCTTGAAAATTGCAAGATGATCATTATTCCTGGGAGAAGTTATTCACATCGGTCAGGAACATAGATGAAACATGTTGATACGCTAAGTCGCAACACTGTGCTAATTATTTCAAATACGGAAGACGACGTAATCACCAAAATTAAAGCTACCCAAGAACGAGATGAAACCATAGAAACAATTAAAACTTTAATAGGAAAAGGAAAAGACGTAGAACATTTTGTCAAAAATAGTATATTATATAAGTATAAAAATGGAAGAGAACTTTTGATGGTGCCTCAAGAAATGGAAAAAGAAGTCAAAGGAATTCATAGTAAAAACCATTTTGCATCATCCAAAACCAAAACCGTATTAAATCAAAATTACTATATACGTAACGCCAGAAAACAAATCGATAACATTATTGCCAACTGTATAGAATGTATCCTATGTAACAGAAAACGTGTCAAAGGAGAAGGTTTGCTTAATCCTATTCCAAAAGAAATTTCACCATTGAGCATGTATCATTTTGACTTTATAGGTCCTATGCCTTCTACTAACAAGAACTATCAACATATTTTCACTGTCGTAGATACCTTTACAAAACTTGTATGGTTATATCCAATAAAATCGACATCACACGACGCAATAGAAAAATTAAAGCTACAACAAGATACCTTTGGAAATTCTTCCCGAATCATCAGTGACAGAGGAAGCGCATTTACTTCGAATGATTTTGAGACCTATTGTGTAGAAGAAGAAATAGAACATTTTAAAATTACATGAGGAATTCCCTGTGGTAACGGTAAGGTTTAAAGAATGCATGAAACTTTAATTCCCATACTCTCTAAGCTTTCAATTTCTGATCCAAGGAAATAGTTCAAATACGTGTCTATGGTTCAACGAATCATGAACAGCACAGTTTCTCGAAGCACTAAATTCACACCATTCGAACTTTTGACAGGCATGAAATTAAAAAGCAAAACAGACATATGAGTGGAAGATGCCGTAGAAGAGTAGTACCTTAACGCGATGATGAAAGAGAGAGAAAAAATGAAGAAAGAATATTCTCAAAATTCAAGAAGAAAAACCAGAAATCCTATAATAAGAATAGGAAAAGATCGTACAAATACAAGATAGGAGAATTGGTGGCAATCAAGCCTACGCAGCACGGAACTGGTATGAAATTACGACCGAAATTCCTAGGTCTCTACCAAGTGACCACTGTCAAGCCCCATAACTGGTACGATATAGTCAAAGTCGGTCAACATCCCAACATAACATCTTCTACTGCCGAGTACATGAAGCCATGGCATCCCCACTATCCGGATTCAGACGACTGACAAGGTACCCCGCTATCCGATGTCAGCACCAAAGCATCCCCTGCATGGTCTGGTGTACTGAGAGCAAGTCCTGTGAGTGTGTTCCATTTAATTTCATTTTTAAAGACTTTCAGTGCTTCCCGTTTAATGTCATCCGAGGCCGCATGATAGCTGGGATGGCCGAACTGTAGAATGCCGAACTGAACTTTGAACTTTAATCATGCTATATGTGAACCCCTATTATGTCTGGCGCAAGAGGGAGCTGCTAGCATAAGCATTGTCATGCCCTCCTCATGCTCTGTTTGGGGAGTACATTAGGACTCCAGCTCTGGATTCCATCGTAGACGGACTACATTATTTTCAATTCTCTATGTAAAGAAATTGTAACTGTTTGTTCTTTACGATGGTTGTTAATTAGTTTACGTCTAAGGCTGAGTAACTCCGCCCCATATATATATATATATATATATATATATATATATATATAATCATTAATAATTCATGAGAAATCAATTTCAGTTCTTTAAAAGCTACTTTGTTCTTAATATTCAATTTTGCATTGTTTATTTCTTTAATATCCATGTCGTATTAATGTCATAAAATATTTTAAAAGGTATCTTTACGGGCGTTATTTTTTTCTGTAAATGAATTTAAAAATTAAAATATCAGCAAGTTATTTTATTGAAATTCTTAAATACCCAACAAAACAAACATAAGCTCTTTGCGAACTAAATTTTATTTAAAATAAATATTTTCTTAATAATTAGAAATTAAATAAAAATAAGCCAAAGGACAAAAGGAGCATCCTGAAAGCTCAGTCGCATTTTACTGCAGTTAACAAAAGGATGGCGTTACTCGTATTAAGTTTTTCTTTTTTTCATTTATTTTGAAGAAGGACATTAAACATTCACTTATTTTCTCTTGTTTCAAAATCTTTTGAAAGCTCTTATTCATGTTAATGTAACATGACTTCCTGAAAAAAATGGGAGATAATATGCTTCCTTTCATTTACGTGTATTTTAAAGCATAAATGTTGAATTTCAATATACTTATATTCAGTTTAAGTGATAATATTAACATCGTAATTAGATAATGAATTTTAACTAGACAGAAGTCGGACAAAGGATAAATGCATTTTTGCACAGAAATGAAACCAGGAGACATAGATATATACAAATATTACAGATATAAGTACAATTTCAATTAATTGATAAGAACTGGTGGGCAACGACCTTCTAAGTTTCCGCGGAAAAATTATATAGTACTTTATAATAATGAACGAATAATAAACAAATAAATATCTGTAGCTTTTCAAAGTACAATATTTCTGCGTTTTAGTAATACTAGGTAAATTCTTAAAGAAACTAACAGTTTCGACTTTAAAATAGAAGATAATTAAATAACTAGGAGTTTTGAGAAGAGTCAAAACATAACAGAAATTTTAGACTATAAGAATTTCAACTCTCCTCGATTTCCCCGAAACGTGTCTAGTAAAAACTGTGGGAACCTATGATAACCCATCTTCCCCAATTTCTGGAATTTGTCTAATTTTTCATCTTTAAAAATACCTAGAACCTTCTAGAACCGAAATCGGGATTACCTGCTTTCCTTACACAGTTGATCCACGTCAATAACAAGCCACAGACGTAGAGGCTGGCTAAACGACCACCAACGTATACTTCGCCTCAATTCCTCGCATTTTTCAACTCTCCCGTCCCTCAAAATACGCCCGAGACAGGTGTGCTGTACCATTAACTTCTCTAAGATATATCAGGAAGTTCTTTAATGACCCTCAAAATGTTCAGGCGATATCAAAAAACAGAATGAAACTAAATCGTATTATTCTAAAACATCATGGGGACTCGATCTAGGAACCTCCTATCAATCGGACTGGACATTACTCCACGGGAGGCTACTCAAGTTTTTCATGTATTAATTACACAAGCCAAAAAAATTTAACTTTTTTCTGTAACATTGATGAAAACAATTCATCTTTATGTTTTCAAGGGTGTTGAACACGGAAATGATAATGAAAATGCAAGTTTAGCTCTCGTTTTTTAGTTATTGAAGCTTTTCAGAATTGCCCTTAAAAGTTTATGCATGTATTTACCTTGTAGTTCTCCCTCGGAGGAAAGTCACTGATGGCGCAATCGCTTTGCCTGCCTTTTGTATTCTATTGCTGGTGATTCCCTGATGAGTGTCCAGCAGTAATCCGCTAACATTGATTCACTATACTTTCCCTGATATCTTTCTTCCATGTCCGAAATTTCTTGGTGGAAGCGTTCGCCATGTTCGTCGCTAACAGCACCACAGTTTTCGGGGAAGAAGTCCAAGTGTGAATGTAAGAAGTTTAACTTTAAAGACATGTTACACCCCAGTCTATCGTAGCATTGCAGAAGATTTTCCACAAGAGCCTTATAGTTTTCTGCCTTATGATCTCCAAGGAAGTTTTTGGACACTTGAACAAAGGAATCCAAGGCTAACTTCTCATCACCTTTGAGAATATTATTGAAATGTTCATCTTTAAACAGTTTGCGTATCTGTGGACCAAAAAAACCTCTTCTTTTATTTTGGCTTCACCTACACATGGAAATTTCGTAGACAAATACAAAAATGCTTTCCCAGTCTTATCCATCGCTTTTACAAAGTTTTTTATTAAGAGCAGGGAGTATAATTTTGCTTGATTCGACGAATGGTTCATATAAAACATCGTGTGTTCAGGTTTAACTGATTGACGCACAGGCCAATCCTCCTGTCTGTAGTGACGTGCCATTGCACGGCTGTCCCATAAACACAAAAAGGCAACAGAATGAGGTATAATCTTGTTGCAGGCCAATTAATATGGCAATGACTTTCAGATCACCGGAAATTTTCCACTTAAACTTGTCATAGTTTACTGTGCATAACAGTTGCTTCATGTTCTCATACGTTTTTTTCATGTAAGCTGTGTAACCAATCGGAAGAGATGGAAACACATTTGCATTATGCAGAAGGACAGCTTTTAGACTTAACTTTGATAAATCGATTAACAGTCTCCATTCATCAATTTTGTAGTCAATTTTCATACCTGCCATGAGACCATATATGTTACTACAAAATACCAAATTATCTTCACTGTTGAAACACTGAAGGAATGGAGTATGGCGGTCACTGAACGCAGTCACATTGACCGTCTGGTCAAGACAATTCCATTGCTGCAGTTAGAAGCCAACATTTCGGCCTTTACCTTTAGGTAATTGTAGATCTCTTACCAGATCATTCAACTAACATTGTATTATTTTATGCTGCAGTGGGATTTCGTAAGGGGATAACGTCATGTTTTTTACCATCCGCGGAATTTCGAAAGCAATATCGGGAAGGCTCAAATGAAATACTTATCATTAACTGATACGACCCCCCCCCCCTCATATATCGAAAACTAGAGCTAATCGGCTCTTTCATGGTCGTTTTCGTGATCAGCGTGGTCGATTTAGTACAGAACAACTCATTTTGTTCTTGTTGCATTTTCACTGTTGACTAGTGCCGATTTCACTGTGACTAAGGCCCGATTTAGAAATAAATATCTTACAACTATACAATAAAAGATACCGTTTGCTTCAAATGTTTTTCGATTCATTTCTTTTATCGCAGTTCAAAACTCTGTTCACAAGTATCAGAATTGTTACTGGAATTCCATTCAAATATATTATTCAGTATTTCAGTATTAAGTTACAGTACTTACCATGCGTATAACTGCATAACACTTATATTAATGAACATCTACGTATGATGCCTACTAACACCGGATGTCTCCAGATGATTGTCGGCTATCGTCTTTGGTAGATAATGAGAAATCCTGTATGGTAAATGTTCAGTTTTGGCTACACTCTGTTCAGCAAATCCATTGTGATGAACTCGGTCTAAAATGCTAAAATACGCTAGTAGTGGCAGGTACTGTATGCCTGCAATGGGATGAAATAAGCTTACGTAAAGCGCTTGCAGTGACTGATGCCCAAACTCTGTTTCATTCTCATGGTTTCTTACTGTCTACCACAGATATGGAAAATTAACCCTAGAGCAACAGGACGTTTTATTAGCTTTTTATTATAGTTCATATTTTCGTGAAACACAAAATAGAATAGAATAGAAGTGTTATAAATTATAATTAAATACAAACGTTTCTAAACTAAAAATAATTCTGAAAAAGACAATATTTGGTATTTAAAGTATTTGATGATTACATTTCGAGAATTCGGTGGGTGATTTTGCCTCCAGCCTTATAGTGTTTTAAAGTTAAACAGCTTTCAAAACCAAACAATCATTCATAAATACCTTCACGACTATCCTCCAAAACCTTAATACAACTAAATTCAACTCTTAAGAGTGCTTTCGTATATACAGTTCGTTACACTTACTAAAATATAATTTTACACGATAAATTAAACTTTCTTCAAGTGAATCTACTTTAAGTAAATAACTCAATATTCTTTATAATTTTATCTTTATGCTGAATATTACGTATATGCCTTGTTTCCATCTGTCTGATATTTCAAAGCAAAAGAGTTGCCCCCATTTACAAAGAAGTAACTCTTGCATTTGTCAGATGCTTAACAACCAGCTGGGATATAGTGCCAAACAATAGTCACCCCTTTTACTTATTAGTTAAGCCTAAATGACTCATACATAAATTGATGCCTGGTGTCGAGTGTCTTTAAGAAAGCTCGTTCATTTCCTTTACACCTAGCACAGAACTTTGACAAAGCAAACACTGGAAACGTAAAATCTGTCAATCAAACCCTGATTATGAAGAAATTTTGGTTAAATGCTACCTAAACAGCATTCATAAACATGTTTTAACTTATTATTGCTTACCTGAAATTTTAAATAGATAGTTAGCTAGGGCTTGTCGAATTGAATGCACAAATTTGACATTTTTCTTTCTCTGAAGGAAATTTTTCATCCTTCCGTTGAGGAACAAATCTATTTAAAAGTAAATATTGATGCTGAGATACGCTAGAAAATGCAGATGTAACCGTATTTGCTATTCAGAATAGAACTGTCCCCTTTCATTCACAGCGCCTATTTAAAAAAGGAAAATCAAATGAGGCAATACTTCAAGTTTATGTTAATTATTCGCGCACAAAGAAAGAAAACTGTTAAAATATCCACTGAAAGCAGGATTGGAAAAGAACTTTCTTAGTTCTAAATAAATACAATGCAACTTACTTAGCTTTTTAATATTATATTAACTTAAATCTTCTGATTTACATGTCTGACTTAAATACTTACGATGAATGTAAATACTAATTAATCGTGTAAATACGGTGAGTGTAAACACGAATTAAAATAGAGGAATTTTAAAAGCTAGCATCATTGTATCTAGAATTCCTAAAGATTACCCTAACATTCTTTTAGAAAACAGTACGCCAGTAATTCAAAGAAATCCATCTTAATTTCAGGTAAACTGTACATTATTTAATTTCTGTAAATAAACTCTACCTCAGCAATGTACTAACATTAAATCACAGACGTATTTTAACATCAATACAGCAAGTAAAAATAAATTTACATTAAATAAATTTGGGAATTAATACCTAAAATACTTCAAATGGAATTCAAACGGAATTTATTAAGTTTCCAACATATTCTTTGAACATTTCACCCTCTGGTTGTCGTATAACAATCTGAAAATTTGATGATAATTGTTCTCGTTAAATGCTAGTTGTCATGTATATGTTACTGTAAAAGCTCGAAGTCTGGTAAATCCTAGGTTTTACCGGTAAAACCTAGCTTTTACCAAAGTGGCTTGGTAAAAGTCCGAAGTATGCTTTAATATGATTCCATTTCGGCCTTTTACCAAGTTTTTGCGGTAAAACCTAGGAGTTACCAACGCTTTCCGGTCAAAGTCCAAAACGAGGGATTTAAATCGACCTTGAATAAGCTTGCGCACGCAAATTCCGTCACGACACTTTTCTGGTCCTGCCCCTCCTTATTTGCGCTATTTGCAGTCTAGCTTCGAGCGAATTCAAAAAAGTGTAAGCGGCTACGATCTAAAATAGAAGCAGTTTGTTTCCATTTTAGCATATTTTACGTTTTTTATTTTGCTGAAAGGAAATGAGTGATGTTATGCGGAAAAAGTTTTACGACATTTTGCCTGAATCTGTAAAAAATAAGCACGATAACAGTTATTATTTGACAAATGAGAAATACACTTCCTTAATAAATGAAGTGAAAGAATCAAAATGTGTGAAGGAAAAATAAACAGTTCATTACAGAAGGTTGAAACGTTATGATAATCTAAATATTGGATGAGAGGACAAACTTATAGCACCACTATCTGCAGAAAAAGCAGAAATCCTGTATTATGTTACAATTGATGAACTCCTCAACGTCATACACGACGCTTATATCGCAGTTGGCCATGGTGGAAGAACCCGTATGATTAAGGAACTGAATCGCAAGTACAAGAATGTAACAGTAGAATCTATCGTCACGTATTTGAGACTATGTGAACCATGTCAGTAAAAACAAAAAACTGTGGAAAAGGGGATTGTAATCAAACCAATTGTGTATAGCGAAATGAATTCTCGATGCTAAGTCGACCTAATAGATATGCAGTCCAATCCTGATCGTGATATGAAATTCATTTTAATGTATCAAGATCATCTTACAAAATTCGTCCTACTCCGAAGTTTACACAGTAAAAGAGCTGATTAAGTAGCATATCACCTTCTGGATATTTTCGCAACTTTTGGAGCCCCGAACATTCTCCTATCCAACAATGGGAGGGAATTTTGCAACGAAATCATAAACAGTTTACGTGAAATGTGGAGTGATATAAAAATAGTTCACGGTAAACCGAGACACAGTCAATCGCAAGGTTCTGTCGAACGGGCGAACCAAGACGTTGAGAACATGTGGGCTACATGGATGGAAACAAATAAGACAGAAAAGTGGTCGGAAGGTTTAAAATTTGTTCTAGCAATGAAAAACAAAGCATATCACGAGGGAATCAAATGTTCACCTTACGAAGCTATGATTGGTTGTCCTATGAAGCTGGGACTTGCTAACTCAGTTTAGCCACGTAATTTGATTAGTAAATCTGACATTGCCACTGAAGAGGGCTTAGAAAATTTATAAATATTAATAATGAATGCATGGTTAATACAGAAGATGAAGGCCCTTATCTCGAATCAACAGTTAATTTAGAATCGCAAGATAATAATAATACATGTGATAAAGAATCATGCATAACGATGGAAGCAGATACTGAAGTTCAAATTGAAAAAAAAAAGAACTAGATATATGTTCTGACACAACGGGTGCGATTATCAACAAAGTTCAAAATGTGAAAGTGCTTCGAGAGACATCTAAGGAAGAACTTGAGAAGGAGGCAAAGAAGATGAAGATTGCGTCTACTAAAGACTTTCCGAAACCTACTCTCTGACAAAATGAATAAGAGTACCTGATATTGATAGATCAAAAATGGATCCAAAATCAGTAATAGCCGTTATTACTGATATTAAAGATGACGAGTTTTATGTTGTTGGTACTAAATTTGGTAAATTAAAATCTTTGTACACAAGAAACCAGTTTACCTTTTGCAAAGAAAGATTTTTAAACATCGAAGAAGTTGGTACAGAAGAAATAAGTGTACATGAAGTAGAAAAAAAATCTGCCTTTAGTTGGGGGACAAGAACTCAGAAAATGCAACTATTCAAAGAAGTGTACTACGAAGAAGTGTTTGTGCAAATCAGCTGCTCTACTTTGTAATTCAAAATGTCATAACAGTCAACCTTGTTGTATCAAGTAGTAAGAGGTATTAAAGGAGTAGTATTAAAGAAAAACATACTGCATTTTTCTTATTTTTTAAATTTCATAATTTTTATTGTTATTTTTTTGAGCTATCAATTTAATTTTCATTGTTATTTTTTTTTTGAGCTATCAATTTAATTTTTTTAACTATTGCCAAAATTATTTTTAAAAATTATTGAAATCTGTTCAGTAGTTATCGAGAGAATTGTGCACTAGTTCAGTTTTTTTCAAATGGGATCTAATTTGTGAAATGGCATAAATATTGCATTTTTTTTATTTTTATTTCTTGTAACTCTTTGAAAAATAATTGTAAGACAGTTCCATCGACATAATCTTAAATCATACCTTATTTTGATCACTTTTACAATTTATATTAGGAATTAAAAAAGTAAAGTGTGTTTTAACGTTTATGGGACACACTGTATACAATATATCGGCGAATGGAAAATCATGTCATAAGTAATCCCTCGTTTCGGGCTTTTACCCGAAGGCATTGGTAACTCCTAGGTTTTACCGCAAAGGCTTGGTAAAAGGCCGAAATGGAATCATATTAAAGCATACTTCGGACTTTTACCAAGCAACTTTGGTAAATCCTAGGTTTTACCGGTAAAACCTAGCTTTTACCAGACTTCGGGCTTTTACAGTAACATATATATCAAAAAGGTATGGTTAATTGCAACAAAGCGATTTTCGGGGGGGGGGGGGATTTAATTTCGGGTGACTTATGTACCACAGGTAACTCTTAAAATCTTTACAAAACGGTACTATTTTCGCTGGTATCAGAAATAGATTCTCTAGGCTCAGTTTATAGCATGCATTGTGAGGAGACCGAATAAACATTATTCGGAAATCGACCAAGTGTTGCGTTGCCGAATGTTAAAGAAACCTTCCCCGGAATGACCTCACATATAAAAATTGTTTTTTTTTTATTTACTTATTTGTTTACTGCTACTTTCATGTTAATAATGTTCAGTGGCCTGACAAATTATTTTTCTGCCACTGCATAATGAAGTCACATTTTAGCACATAAAAAGAGAGGGAAAAGTGATGATTGACGCTTGAAGGAATCCTCAGAGAAGATATATATCTATATATATAAAAGAGCTTGTCTGTTTGTTTGTCCGCTATAGAATCATAGACTGTTCTACCCACCGGGACCAAATTCGGTACAGTTAATGTTTAGGACCCGAGAAACTTAAATCAGGAAAAACGAAATTTGGAGCTCAATTAGTTTTTTTTTAAATTCATTTTTTAATGATTTTTGTGCCCCTAAACGCACTATTCTTATATGTGGATACAGCTCCTTCACCACAACCAGTCTAATTCGATACGCGGGGGAAAAGAGGTTTGTTCTGAGGGGTGGTGTGAGAGTTGGTCTGGGGGTGACGGGGAAAAGGGGGGCGAAGTGTATATTTTATTTTATTACGTTTAGTGGAGTCGTGAGTCTAAAAAGGTTGAGAACCGCTGCTTTAGACAATTTTAGACAATGGCGTTCAAACTAATAGAACTTAATAAAATTTGGAAAAAAAGGAAGAAAAAAAAAGAAAAATTAAGTTTGTCCCATGGCCAGTTTTTGGAAGCCTTCTGTTGATCTAAATATATTAATTGTTTGAGGATCATAAAATAGGAAGAAGTTTAAGAGTTCTACAGGTTTTTTCCCCTAAGTTCGCGAAACAGAGTTAACATACGATATGTATTTGAATTACTTATTCCGTGAAATCATATAAGATAAATCTTTTAGAGTTTTGGGGCTTTTTAAGCAGTGGGAGAAAAAGCTCTTAAAACAGAGAAACATAACGACACATGACTTTCATTCCGAACTATTAGTCCATTAGTTATATTAAGGCATAAGAAAATTAATGAAATTATTTTTAAAGAATGATGGCCCGGGTAGATATATAGATATAAAATTTTTCATGCTTCCCATCAAAAAAATACTGGGCATATCATTTCAGTAGAAATGCGCTAAGCGCATTCTGTCTGGCCAGATGAACATGAAGAGCGGGGGGTGTAGCCCAGTATTTTTTTGATAGAATGCATGAAAAATTTTATATCTATATATCTACCCGGACAACGCCGGGCAATAATGCTAGTATATATATATATATATATATATATATATATATATATATATATATATAACACGAATCACGATTAACCCTTCTGCGGGCGCGCCAATTTTTGGAACAGAAGCAGGCGCACGTGGCGCAAAGTGCAACGTCACT
Source organism: Dolomedes plantarius (assembly GCA_907164885.2). Taxonomy (NCBI): domain Eukaryota; kingdom Metazoa; phylum Arthropoda; class Arachnida; order Araneae; family Dolomedidae; genus Dolomedes; species Dolomedes plantarius. The sequence continues at coordinate 156,131,283 of OU015494.1, read as the reverse complement.
TTCAACCTTGATTATTCCTTTTATAATAAACTTTTATTTTTCAAATTGAAAATAGTGATTCTACGTTTTATGACAAGATATAAAATGTTTATCTATATATATAAAACAGTTCCGTAACTGACAGACTGACTGACCGACTCACTGACATACAACGTACAGACCAAACCGCTGGACCTAAAGGGCTGAAATTTTGCATGACGATTCTTCTTATGGTGTAGGGGTGCACTAAGAAGGATTTTTGAAAAATTCTTCTTAGATTTTTTAAATTAAATTTTTAAGCTGTTTTAGTGACATTTTTAAGTTTGCATTTAAAATAATAATTTGAGGGTTATAAAATTTATAACAAGAGAAAGATCATAAAAATTCATTTAAAATGAAATATTTTACAAACCTTTACCTCGATTTTCTGATTTTTGGTGAATTTTCAAAGATTAATTTTTAGAATTTAATTTATTAAATGCTGATCACGTGATTTCTTTTTCTGGTACTTTAAATAAATTTACTGTCACGTGCATAACAAATAAATAGACAAAAAAATATTTTTTTTTTCCTTCTAATGCAGCAGACGATTGGATATTATCCAAAAAAAATAAATAAATATCCCTTACGATTTTTTTTATAAATACAGTCGAACCCCGTTATTGAGAACCTGGTATATAACGAACTCCCGGATATAACGATCAAAAATTTTGGTCCCGCCGTTTTCCTATTGTATTTAATGCTAATTTATCCTTTTATAGCGAACCTCCGAAATCTTAAGAATCAGCTATAACGAACATTTTTTTCAATCGACTACTGAATTTTTAAAAATTTTTAAACTTTTTAAGAATGTTGAAGATACAACGAATGTTGAAGAAGCAAAGAATGTTGAAGAATAAGATGATGAAGATTTACCTATCACGATGTGGATAGAAAAGCACAAAATTTCATCATTCTCAGATTGTGGCGTGCAATTGTTCGAAACCTGTGATGATGAAGTCATTATATGTGAAAATTCGACTGATGAATACATTGTGGAAGAAATTAAAACGAATCATTCTGAAATCGAAGATTCTGAAGCTGATGAAGAAGAGCACATAAATGACGAAATCCCCACCATTTTAGATGCTACAGCAGCGATGAGTGTCATTAATACGTTTTTGTCGACACAATCAGCGGAAGAAAGAGTGTTGGGGTCATTCTATGTATTGGACAAAGAAATTCATAAAATGTTTTTGAAATCGGCATCACGTTAGCAGAAGATAACCGATTATTTCTGCATGAAAACAGTGAGCACCTCTTAAAGATAAAACCGATTTATTTCCATTTGTCTTCATTTTTAGTTAATTTAATTAGTATTGTGTCAGTTTAATGTAATCGATTTTAGTGAATATAATTCATTAATGATTATTTTTAATAGATTTTATCATTTTTTCAATACAGCATTATTGAATATACATAGCAACAAATCAGTTATGCATTTTGTGAACTCTAACATACTTCTTAATGGTTCGGATATAACGAACCACCGGATATAGCGAACAAGACTTTTGGTCCCTTGAAGTTCGTTATAACGGGGTTCGACTGTATATATATATATATATATATATATATATTACATCAAGTGTATACATTGATCGTCGCATTTATTGTAAATATATATATATATATATATATTGGCATTAATTGCATACAAAGACCGTTGTATTTAATTTGAATGAACTCCGTAGCGAAGCGCGGGTTTTCAGCTAGTCTATATATATAAAACAGTTCCGTAACTGACTGACTGACTGACTCACTGACATACAAAGCACAGACCAAACCACTCGACCTAAAGGGCTGAACTTTTGCCTGGCGATTCTTCTTATAATGTAGGGGTGCACTAAGAAAGATTTAAAAAAAATTCTTCTTACATTTTTTTAAATTAAATTTTTAAGCTGTTTTTGTAACTTTTTTTAAGTTTGCATTTAAAATAATAATTTGAGGGTTATAAAATTTATATCATGAGAAAGATCATAAAAATTCTTTCAAAATGAAATCTTTTTCGAATCTTTACCTCCACTTTCTGATTTTTGGTGAATTTTCAGATTAATTTTTAGAATTTAATTTATTAAATGCTGATCACGTGATTTCTTTTTCTGGTACTTTAAATAAATTTATCGTCACGTGCATAACAACTAAATATACAAAAAAATTTTTTTTTTCCTTGCTAATGCTGCAGAAGATTGGACATTATCCAAAAAAATATTAAAATACAGTAAAAGATATGATCCTCAAACTGTACTGTATTAATTGTTCTATATTCTTTAGCATGTCCTATTAGATTTAATTTGAATATTTTCTTCTACATTATTTTGTCTATAAAAATATCCTTTACGATTTTTTTTATAAATATATTTTTTTATTTTTTTATACATCAACTAGGGGTTTTGCCCCTAGGCTCGCTACGCTCGCTCCTCTGGTGAATCAAGTGAATGAATGACTCAATAGTTGTTTACAGCGATTGAGTCATTCATTTGTTTACAGTTGAAGCTTCCCCCCCTCCCGGCGAAATGGATGAAGCCCGCCTATGGGTGAAAAATTGGATCTTCTTTCATGTCCTTCTGCAAAGGAAGTGAATGAGAAGATTTTTTTGAAGTATTTCTTTAAAATTCAATTAAAAATCGAAATTTTAAGATAGAGACTTGAAATGAAGTTTATATGAATGAGAAAGCTTTCATCTTCCAGTTGATATAAATATTTTCTTTGTAACATAATAAGTCTGAGAGCATCGAATTTATATATCTCGAAACGCATAAATTTTTCCAAAAAGTGGGTTTTTAATTTTAATAAAAATATCAGTTTAAAAAAAAATTCTACGATCCTTTTTTGGCGAGTTATCGTAATCTGAACATGAAAAAATCAATATTTTCCCACAAAACATAAAATAAAAAAAACTTAAAGTCCGACGAATATGAGACATGTCTTACTTTCTTCCCCACATTGTTCTGCATCGATTGGTATCGGTCTCGACCCCATACCCCCAGCGGTTTCGGAGGAGATAGCGTGACAAGCTTTTGACAGCGGCGTTGCGGGCAGCGACAGCGGCAGCGACAGCGGCAGCGGCAGCGGCAGTTACTTTTTTTTAGAATAGAGAGATTGTATACATTGATCGTCGTACTTATTATTAATATATATATATATATATATATTTATTTATTTATTTATTTATTTTATTTTTATTTTTTTGGCATTTATTGCATACATTGACCGGTGTATTATATTTGAATGTACTCCGTAGCGAATTGCGGGTTTTCAGCTAGTAATGAGATATATTTATAATTAAAGGCCAAATAATGCAGATACAATCACCTTATTTCAAAACTGTCCGGTTTATTGAATCTAAGGACAACTTTCGAATGGATTCCTATTACGTCCCAAAACCTAAAAAAATAATGAGATTGTCCATCTTCGTGATATGCGGGATACCGTGTAATAGCTGCACATTTGATCGAGTACATCAACTCCTGCTTTTGTCGTATTGTAATCCAGTATAATCTTTGGTTTATCACGGTTAAATCCCGACTACCAATGAATGGAAAGGAATTCAAGGGTCAGAAAATCAGGCCTGCATTAAAAAGAGTGTAGCTATAAATAGAAACTGCTTAGAATATTCAAACCTTACATGTAAAAACAAACCATTCAAAATTACGAAAATGTTGCACTGTACACGGACGCACACGCTGAAGGGTTAACTTAAACTTCTCTGAGATTGAGTAGCATTGAAAATCACGAATGGGATTATGGATGTGTTACGTAGTATTCCTGTGTATCAGTGAATAAATTGCTTGCTGAACTTGGAAAGTGGAAGGTCTTATTACGCGATGGTTTCCGCAGTAGAAGTGACAACATATTGGGGAATAGTCGAGTAGACAAATTCTCGAATTTTATAACTAACCGAGAATAAACTAGTCCAAAATTATGCTGTTCCAGAAAGCGGATGATAGCACGTTGAAATGTCCTCAATTTTACGGTGTTCTTGCATTTCATTGTTTTGTTTCGCAATTCTACACTAGGAAAACTACAAATTATCTCGCTCATCTTTTACAGATATAACTTTAGCTGCTACAACTCACTATGCACGATGGTCGTTTTGAATTTATATAATTTTGAAGGGAGAAATGACATGGGCGTGGGGATATTTTCAGCATAGTTTTACAACCTAATCATAATTCATTCAGTGCTAATTCTTTGTTTTCTCTTCTATAGTTTGGATTTGGAAAGAAAAAGAAGAAGAAGTCAGCAGATCATTATTCTGGCTACTGTCCTTACTGCGCCCAAAAGGACATCAATCCAAATGCTTCCCAAAGCACAACAGACACATACGAGGAAAAGCATCGAATGTTGAGAGAAGCCAGTCGAAAGCAACCCAACGTTCCAGAAGCCAAACCAGACATCAAACCTGAAGTATACCAAGAAGCTGGAAACAACTGCAAATGCACGCGGTGCAGAAGACAACGAGGAGAAGATCCTCTGACAGTGGAACTGTTACCAATGGATACACAAGTGACACTGCAAAATTCTCTCTTGCAAAATTCTTTGCAAGATGCTGGTTTTATGTGTTGCATATTATAAGCAGTTATACTGTTCAGCTGAGATATAGTATGGAGTAGGTATGATTCTTGTAATCGTCTGTACTGAGCAGATAAATTTATTTAATTTCATAACTTATATTTCGTAATACTATACGAAATGTGGCTGTATACATTGTTGAAGCTATATACAACGTTCATATAAAAATTGTGTGAAAATTTAATTTACGGAGAAGGGTCAGACATTAAGGTTTAGCAACGGAAAATAATTTTAAGGATTCAAATACAACTTCTGGCCTGATCCATTAATCTTTATCGTCGATAAAGTAATTGTATGATCTAAAACTGACCATGAACAGAGAAAAAGGTAGCATTAATTTTACTTTTTATGTAGTCTTGAAACAACCACAAAAATTCTAAATAAGTATCAATGAATCAGCACAAAATTTCTTTTCGTTTAGGTGAATAATTTTTTACCTACGCATTTTATTTTGAAAATATGTGTCATAAAGTTCCTGACTTTCAGAGTTCCTATTATCATTTTAAAAGTACATATAAAATAAAAAAGTTCAAAACTAAGATAACTTTGACATTATTCAAAATTAGTTACTTGTAAAACATTTTTTATAAAGGCTTTGCAAAGTATTCCTTTGGCATGTTTGTGTTTATCAATACATTATTTTATTTTAATATTTTGATTTTTTTTTCCTTTTCGTAGGAAAAACATAATTTCAAATGCTATATATTCGTGAAAGCATGATAAATTATGCAATATCAAACTGTTATCACATTACTTGCTAATTGACCAAAAGACTATTTTTCGTGAAAAATGGTGTCCCATTCATTCTCATTTGGTAGATTATTTTTTAATCTTCATTATTTTTTCTTTTTGCATGGTAGGAAACTGTTATCCAAAATACATTTTAAACATGAAAAACTAATACTGTTGTTCCTCCCTTTTCACTAATTATAGAATCAATGTTTTCCTTTGAGCTTTCAGGAGAATTCCAACAAATAAGCTTTTAAATAATGCTTTAAAGTAAGATTATGTAATTGAGACAATTTTGTACTTATGATATTGTCTATAAAAAATAAAACAGCCAAGTGAATAAAATTGAACAGAAAATGGCATATACTTTTGCTCATTATCTCGAGATTACTCGTTAAGTGAAGTAGGATGACTCATATGTATGATTTGAAATTCTTTTACTTAATTTTTATGCCCAGGCAATAAACATAGATGCACCACGTGCGTTGTTTTTATAAACGCTAAAGAAACGTACTTTTTTTGCTTTCGTTCGGAAACTCCTTTAATCAATGGTCTAATTAGCCCTCGTGTAGCAAAAAGTGACCGTAGCGCTCCAAACCGAACCAAACAAAACAAAACCTTTAATCAATAAAGTACCTCCTTTGAGTTGTGGTTTACAACAAATACCGATTGAAACACTATAAAAGAGGTCTTGATGTATGTCTTTCTGCCCATATCTCAGAAGTAATAAACATTCGCACACCCAAAGCACGCGTGCAAACATCACTACATGCATCCTTGTTTTTATGTCACTGTGTCAGCATGAGACCTAGACGCCGATTTGACATAGCCGCGGCGAAAATAATGCGTATTGTTGACTTATGCTTCAGGGAAAATCGTCTTTAGTTAATTCATTATCCATGGCTTGCGTTTTTGCAACACTTTCTGGGGAACAAGCCACAAGAATGGAAGGTTTGGTTGATATGAAGAGAATCTGAATCCCAGTCTAGAACTCGAACCCGAAGTCAAGCAATCGTATCTCAAGCAGCATGCAATAAAGTTATTATTAACAGATAACATCTCCCTTTGGATAAAGATGGGCCACAGATGGCAGGAAATTCTGTTGAAATATTGCCTAGTAGCACTGTAAACTAACAATCCTATCGAACGGAAACAAATCTTCTATACCAGAATGCTCGAAGTATCCTCTCTCCCTTCTCCTCCACCCTAACATTGGACCAGGGAACTTGACTTCCTGCTTCACAAAAGTTTTGGTCGGTGGATGACCCTCCCTCGGATGTATCCGTTTAGAACTGGCTACTCGTCAAACTACCACTGAATCTTTGTCTGGAACCGGTAATGGTCCTTGTAAACTGATTCTTTCACCGAAATGTTTTAAGATGAGCTTCCGCTTGTAGTTGCCGTGGTCCGTGTCATGCAGCCAGTTGTAAGTAGTTCTTTGGGATACTTCGTACGTATGTTCTGTACTTTCTTTGATGGTATCAGTTCTGCATTTCAGAACAAGGTGAACAAAAAGCAGCTAAATCGTCCTGGATGTTAGCAAAAACTGACCATATCACTTCAGAACCAACCATCCATCCATTAATCTATCAAGGTATAATGGAACTTGTTTCCTCATTGTATCTGAGGAATATTTAGACAATAAACTCATTCAAACACCGTTGACAAACAATCTGCATCACTGGTGATATATTTTTTTGTTTCTTGAGATCTTATAGGTACCCTCAATCTAAACTTCCTTCTCACCGTTTTCTCAAGTTTTAAACAACCCAGAAAGACTTCTCTAAATTTAATTTTAGCCATTTGTTTGCATACGATCGTTGGGGTAAAGCACATAGAAACAAAAATATGCATTTTCAGCTAAACAAAATATGCCGAGAGTTACTGCCTCTCAGTTTCGAGTGGAGTACGTTTCCACACGACTGCAAGAAACCTGTCACAGCGTCTGTACCGATATTTATATCAAAGCAGGGCTAAGAGAAGTACTTTGTCTACTAAACAAGTCAATTATGAAAAGGTCCTCTTTTCTAACCGTTTATAACAACGACGTGTGTGGTGCGCATATATTTAATACCACGGGGAAAGTAATTTACAATGTTGTTAAAATGCTTTGAAATTATATTCATTGTTGAAATTGTATAGATTATGTAAAATTAATTTGCATTTTTAAAATGTTACTTTGGGTTTGAATCAAAGATGAAAATCCTTTAATATCTAGAAGCTATTTAAAATATTAAATAAATATTTTATTCCCAGAAAAATCCCGCCAGTCTCATCAAAAATAATATATATAAATCTTAAAAACGATTCAAATGCACAGAAATTATATTGGAACTTTTGAACAACCATTGGTACATTCCGCGAGGTAATGATTTGCTGTACTCAAAAAATGCATAAAAATCATTACAGATATTTTGAGTGAAGACCGAAAGATTTATATCTAGCTGGAATAATGTATAAATTCTGAAAGCTCTATTTTTGAAAATTCAGTTTAATTTAAAAATCTTAAATTAATAAAAGTAAAGAAAAATCCTTTGACATGTAATTTTTATATAAATTAAATGTTTTAGTTAAAACGAAAAAATTACTCTCAATAACTAAATTACTGTCTAATACTTAGACTATTCACAAAATTCTTCCCTTTTCTGAAAGGAAAATGCTGGCTAAATTGATATATTTATTTCATTTGATCGGATTTTTTTTTAATAGCAGTCATAATAGCAGTTTTAATAGCTTTTAACAGTGTTAGGATCTGATTCTTCGGGTCTATTTTAGCTTCGAGTTAAAATATGTAACTGATTGTTGGCCGAGTCCAGTAACTATTTAATAATATTTCTCGAAATTTTCGACCGCAGTATCATTATAGTTTAGTCAATTATCTGCTCAAAATAAAGGAAAGAAAACAATACATATGTTTGGAGATAAAATAAAGAAACTGTCCATTTTAAATTACAGAAGTCAATATTCGTTCTACAGTTTCTGTGTGCTTACTGTTGTGTTTTGGGTGTTAGCTTATCATGCGCGAAAAGTAGATGTTATTATTCACTGCACTTCTATGTATAGCACATCTAAAATGGACAAACAACTTAGATTCATTTTTGGAGAGAAATAGCTTCAAACAAATTAGACTTTTACACATATAAGTGAAAAAAAGGCAAATTTTACATTACAAAATTTTGAAAGAATATTGGCTAGATGTTTATAGAGATTCGATTTCGTTTTAAATATAGGAAATATATGAATACAAGGGAGCTATATAAACAAAGATAATTAAATACTTTAAAATTATTTTCAGTGTACTGAAAAACTACTAACTTTTATTATAAACGTGAACTAAGGTCTCAATATATATATATATATATATATATATATATATATATATATATTGTTTCGGAAAAACTTTTCTAATAGAATCTGTAACATATATCTTTAATTTAAAATGTAAAAACTACATATCGCACCACGGTAAGAAAAGTGACACAACTCAAAAATGCAGCATTTGAGAAAAATCAACTAAAAGAATACTATAAAGCTTGAACTATCCTACAATAAAACTGATACAACTGTCCTCATGTGGACAAATTGCGAGATAGAGATGTGTCGCTTTTCGTGCACGATGGGCCACTTCATACATATTTTTCAATGACATAACCTCAAAATTGCCATTTTTTGACTTGTGTCACTTTTTTTGCCCCGGTGCGATATATTGAAGTATCGTTTATAAGTTTCGAAATACTTGCAACTACGTTATACTGAACTGAAATGTCAAATGTTCTCTATTGGTAGCGAATATTAACTCTTTTTCAATTATTATCATTCCCTTAAAGAATATTTCATTCCTTTTCGTAAAATACATGTATAAAAATTGTAACTGTAATTTATATTCTGAGTTTATGTGTCGGAAAGCATTTCATCGTTTATTACAATTCTCATTGCAACTGACCTTACTAAATCCATAAAATGCTCAGATAAATATAAATTTCGCAATGCCAGTATACAAAGAGCGACTGATACGTCTAAATCCTATAACAATGTAGTTGTCAGACAGGAATCCCAAATAACACACATCGTTAGCCCAAAAACAAATTTTTGCTACATCGCTGGGAAATGGTTACCATTGGCAGAACCTCCAGAAAATAATGGCCAACTGCAAAATAATTATGCTGAGTCAACAGTTAAAAATGTTGTCGTCCCAACTGCAAATAAGTGCTATTGGGCAAACAATTATAAAATGCAGTTGTCTCAACTGCAAATGAGAGTTTAAATGCTCTCCCAAAGTTTTGGCCAACTAACAGCCAACCACTGGAAGAGCTGCCATGCCAACCGTTGTTTCGACATAACCCCAACGGCCAAATCCAACTGTTGGCCCACTATGCTAAAAACGGTTGCCCAATAATTTCCCAACGGTCCGTTACTTGGGATAATAGCATAAAACTAATGAATATCAATAAAATAATTATGATAAGCAATATTTTTCTTAAACTGGGGGAAAAGGGCATTTTTTAATTATTCCTAGAAAGCAAGATTTTCACCCTTGTTCAGATATTAAGTAGAGGTAAATTTATATAGAAGCAATGCATTCAGTGTCAACAACCCGAATTCACTGTTTTATGTCTGCTGCTAAAATCCTCATACCCAGTGCCTTCTAAAAAAGTAATATTAAAAAATTTGTAGGAACTCTGTGATCATATTTCCTACAAAAATTATCCAGCTTTATATCAATGATTAATTCCCAATTTTTTTTTATTTACAACAAAAAATCGTCTATTTCAAGGGCTGAAACACTTGTAATATATTATTTTACCCTTTAACAACAGACTCGTGTCTTTGACTACTGTTGCTGGTATACAGCCCATACAGGTAAAACTAAACACATCTTTCAGAGTTAAAAAAGAACATAATATACTTAAAGTTTAATCTTACAATTTTTAATTCTAATTTAACATTATTATTCTCAATATCATTAGTCTCAAATATCATATGACATCTTCCTAAACGCAGCAGATATATCAACTAATGTAGATTCGATAAAAAAGAAGTTGAATTTGATTAAGGTATCCGTACAACCTTCAGATGTGAGTTTTTAAATTTTTTTAATTTTGTCTTTATATCAATTTTTTTATAATAAGATGTGAGTTAAATCTAGTAAAATGTATAAAAAGAATTTAGTCGTTACATTAAAATAATTTTTTCAGGGGGGGGGGGGGGGGGGACTGGAAAAAAATGGGTGCATGTTTGGCATTTCTACAAAACATAACTCAAAAAGGAACAAATATATTATCATTATATAGGAACAAATATATTATCAGTATATTATCATTATATATTATCCTTATATATTATCATTGTATAGATTGGAGAATGAAGATAGTAACTTTCTATAGGGAATAGAGTATTGTCAAGATAATATTTTTATCTATCTCAGAAGCTGTGGCAGTTAAAGTGCTGACGTAAAGAAAATTTGCTTAAAATTCATTGTTATTTGCAATTCATAACAATGCAAACAAAAAATTAATTAATTTACAATGATGAGTGTAGTCTATTCCCTTTATAAACAATTGCAGAGCAACTCATCAAAATTTTAAGGCATTTCATGCATTACCTTTTTGCTGTAGGATGTTTTGAGTGATGAAAAAATTCATTTTGAGTAAAAGCTACTTCTGGTCATAAAATTCGCTGACAATTCTTGTTAAATTTGCTGTTACTCGGCTCTTGGTTAAGATAGAAACATAATTCAAACAGATTTAGAAAGATAAAAAGATTAGGCTTTGAAATTGTTGAAGTGGAAAATCGATTTTTTGATCGAAAAGGTCGTTACAAAGGTGTACGGATACTTTAATTAAGAGTATAATTTAGTAAAAAGAATAATTAATAAATTTTATGATTCCAGAAGTAAACCACACCCAGTACCATAATTCTCTTACAGTGTGGGGAATTTTGACATGAAATTTAGGATGAGGTTATATTAAAATAATACTCTTTTTATGATCAATGCCATACTTTCATTTCATCGGAACATTTGACTGAAAACAAAAGTTCGTGTAAAACCAAAAATAAATATCAAATAATATTTCTTGGAGTTTGTTCAGGCTTTATTTATTCATGCTTAAAACTCTTGACGTGCACTTGAAATTTAAAACCATAAAATTTTTATACCTTCGTAAAATGACAAAATTTCATGCATCCTTTCATCAACGAGTCGTAAAACTGTCTCTTCGGGATTAAAGTCCTTTCATTTTCTAGTAATACCTTTCCCGATGAAAAGTTATTTTATTTATTTTAATCATGCTGAAACTTAAGGCAGTTTTCAAGTTTTGTAAAAGTATGTTTAAAATATCAGTGTATTCGTCCATGTCTAATTTTGATAATGAAATTGAGATATTTGTAAAAAAGAAAAAAAATGCTTCCATACATTCACAGCCAAACAAAATCTCTATTTCCTGTAGATGGAAATTTTTCACTTTTTTAAACGATCCAACTCATTGAACAATGGTGTATCTACATGCATTTATATTACATGTAGTCAAACGTATATTCAAAGAATAATCTAATAATTAATTTTATATGCTACAGAGTAACTACGAGGAGATGAAAGGATTAGGCATTCTTATATATTTATACACATTTCTAGAGTTTTAATTTATATTTCATAGACGAAAATGTAGTTATGCAGCTAGCTTTTATAATCCCCCGAATTAAGGAAAATTGTGTTCTAAAAATTTTACAAATAATGTGCTATAAACAGCTTGTTGGCAAAATAGCATTAATAAGGTATTTAAGAATTAGCTTAATTTTCAAAATGCTTGCTTATACCCCTTTGTGAAAGTTAAACCACTTTTATACGAAATGTAAACCATCAGGTTTAAATGTCTTCTTATACTAAAAGAACGCTGGGAATGAGCAATTTTTTTATTTTTATTTTTATTTTTTAATTGGTGTTTGGTATATTTTATAATCCATTTTAATACTGATGTACGCTAAAGTTGTTGGAATGCTAAAGAACAGATATCCTCTGGTTCAAGCCTATGGAAAAGGTTTTAATTGTTACTTTCGTACTACAAAATAAGTATAAATTTGTTCTGTTACCGTACGTATTGATGCCTATATTGATAAACAGTACATATACCCTTTTCTACGCAATTACGCATCATTTGCCTCAACAAGAACTTTTCTTTCGGGGACTGATTCTAAAATCGTGGGGCACTGAGTACCAACAACTATAGGAGACATAGGCGTAGCGTGCTTCTAACTTTTGAGGGGGGGGGGGGGGGGGACACAAATTGAATTCAGTTAGGGCTCTCCTCAGCGCACTGATTGCCGGACGGTCCTTAAAATATGAAATATTATGATATTTTTAATTGAATAACAATAGAATTGATGTTTGAGTAGTATTTAAAAGTCATACAATGAGAAAAATAAATATAATATAAATAAAATGAGAAAAAAAATATAGCATCGAATTTTTGTTATGTATCATATCATTGTTAAAAACTATATTAAGGCTAGAGGCCCAATCGGAATCTTCAGTTTCACAGTTTGAAAAAGTGGGAAAAAACCACTTCCTTAAAAGTTTTCTATAATTTTCAGATTTTAACTGAACTTCTATTTTTACATATTTGCAGTTCTTTTTTTCTGAAAAATTAGGTGGGTATACTTGTTTTCTCAAATAAAGCTGCGTATTTTTAGTACCGTGTTTTCCCACGTCACGTCAGAGGGGAACAAAAAACTCGCAATTTAAAAAAAAATACTTTTGTTATATATTAACAATTGATTCATAAGTTTCTTAAAATTTCGGTTAAGCCAAGCCAAAATTATACTTTAAAAAAAGGTACCCCAGAAAAATAGCCCTGCATATTTGTATATAAACTTTTGAAGAAGAATGAAGACTGCCTCTATTGCAGTGTTGCAATTTATAAAACGCTATCTGTGCAGAATTGTACTGTAATGTTTACAACGCTGTCTTATAAACCTTAATAAATTTTACTCGTACATAAATACTCAACCCGTATTCATTAATACTAAAGGTTTTCTATAAATTGCCTTTCTCCCTCCTTTTCAGATGGTGTGTACATGTGTGTGTGTATAAGGGTTAGGGTGTGCAAACATATTTCATCCAATGATTTCAAATTTATAAAAGCATGATGTCAGAGTTTGGTCAGTATATTCATTTACTTTTTCAGTATGAGTTAAATATGATCAACAATATGAAGAGTTTGTGTGTATGGGAAAGGGGGGAGAGGATTAATGATATTCAGGAATTTTCCTTGTGGGACTCTTACCACCCACCCACCCCTTGAATTGTAGAATCCATTGGATACATATAAGTAAAGCTCAGAGTAGTAACTGATATTATCACTCTATAATCAGACGAATGTATGGAATTCACAAAGCAACTGCAGAGTTTTCTTAACCCTTAAATGGTAATATCTCTCTCTCGGGCAGGTAGAGTTAATACTCTTCCCGCTAGGGTGCGTAATTATCGATTTGAAATCTTCATGTTCGATCAATGCTTCAGTTATTCCATCACATTTGTTGTGTTTGTTTATATATTTAATCTATTTATTTTTTGTATATTTAATCTATTTATTTCGAACTGCAGAAAGTGTACGCCATAGGAGCTCACCCGTGTGTAGATGAAACTCTCATATCATTTAGGAATAGATGCCCTTTTTGAATATGCCAGAAAAAATGAATAAAGTTATATTGAAATTAAAACCAAGTGTAAATATTTTTTATAAATCAATATCTCAAATACTGAACTAAAATTCAATGAAAATTGGAAAATTACATAAGTAATGAGCGACGAAATCCAACTTAGTCTCATGGACGGATGTTACTGGTAAGGTGAGTTAGACAGATGTTACCATTTAAGGGTTAATAGCATACTTCCCCATTCAAATAAATATTGGCAGTTTTCCTGGGAGTAAAAAGAAACGCAGATAAAGAAATGCACTTTCAATAGGATTTATAAATTCTAATTAATATTGCCTATTTTTATTTCAGGTGAAGTAAATACTTTACAAGCACAGAATCTGAATTGTATAATTTTATACCAAAATATAAAACTGCTCGTTCCTAGTAAGTCTATCCTAGCACTTGACTTTGTCCAATAGTTGTATAACTTAATATCAAAATAAAATTTACATCACTGATTCTGATTTTACTGAGATTTTTGAGTTGCTTTAGTTATTTGAGATATGATTATCCTTTTTTCTATAGAAAGTTTATCTTTTAGTTCAGTGTGCTACTTGATGTGCCAAATATTTTTTAATATCAAATTTTCTTACTTCAGATATAACATGTGTTTGCTACATTTTATGAAATTTAATAAAATTCTTAAAAGTTTCAAAATTGAATTGAATTCTACAGATGATTGATTATTTGAACAAAAATTTTTACATACTTCAAAACATGTATTGGATGTAAATTTTAAATAGTAAAAAAAAAAGTTATAAGTTCATGTATTTAATAAAACTAGTTTAATCTGATAAGTTTCATAAATGTATTATGTTGAAGAAACAGAAGTCCTTGTTGATCGTATTTTGCTGTTTTGTAAATAAGATATTGGCTGTACACATGAATGTTTTCTCTTTAGTAAGTTGTTTATTGCATGTTGTTTATATACATCCTAAACAGTTTTATATTATAAGTTTAACATGTAATGATGAATATTAATAAATAAAATTTTATTACGTGTTTCAATGAGTATACCTCTTTCCTAGAATGTATTCATTCATTTCATGCACTCATATAACTTTATAACTTTTACAATGGAGTTTATGATTATAAATATTTAATGTAAATTTAGTGTATAAACATTTTACGTTTAAGAATTATAAATAATTAATTTCATCCTGGGGCAAGATATTTTATTTCAGCCAAACCAGACATATTCTGAAAAAATAAGCATGCTGAAGATATGACAAGTTAAAGGATTAACAATGAAATGATAACTAAATACATATACGCACCATTTTTTATTAAAATTCCAAAATATCACATACATGGCATAGTAGTTCTGACTTATTGCAAAATAAAGTTATGAAAAATTTTATATCATATTACCTAAAGCAGTATTCCACTATAAAACTTAAAAGTAGGGAGTTGATAAACATATTATCCTATATATATTTCCTCAAACACTGACAAATTTAACAGAACAGACTGGAGTTGACAAATAGTTCAAAATACAACCTCTACATTAAAAAAAGGCCATTTTAAATGCCAAGAAAATGGAAGAGAATCGAAAAAAGAGCCAGAACATTGTTTAAGATGAAAAGTGAAGATCCAATGTGCAATACGTTTAAAAAAATAGTTTTCCTTAAAATAAATAGAAATAAACAAAACTTATAAGCAACACAATTGAAAATTAAAACTCAATTTTATTATAAAGCTCTGTAAATATATGAATTAGTAGTGCAACATAACATATAAATACTTTGTAAAATAATAAATGCAATATACTTTGAAAACAATATGTAACAGTTAACTTAAAAACACAAGGAAGAATAGTGAAATAACATGAGAAATATCTCACATTTTATATGCATATAACTGTATAAACAGCAGTAATTATTAACAATACTTAAAATACCTGAATATAAAATTTTGCAGAAATTTTACACACAAGGGAATAAATATATTCAATTATATTCTACATCTACAGAATTAAATAATAAAAACTCTTAACAATCCTTGCTTCTTAAAATAATACATGAAAATTTATCAACTACTGGAAATACAGATACATACATATAGAAACTCAGATTCTGTACCATGAAAAGGCCACAGACACATTTATTAGAATATCAGCGTCATCATGACAATGACAAAATAAGAAGCTAGAATTAAAATAATATATGACTTATTAAAGAAATATCTGATAGAAACAAGTTAATTGGACCATAATTTATTAATAATAGCTTAAGTTGTGCCAGGCCTCTAACACAAAAATATGTAAATACAAAATTTCAATAAATACTTTAAATAGCATACAAAGTTCAATAAAATTTCTACATGTCTCAAACGCACAACTTTTGAAATATCCCAGTAATGGATCTTATATATTATTAATTATGCTAGAGCATCAATAATATTATCAAGGGAAACAATAAATAAGGGAAAGCTAAATGACAATCATATTATACATTAAATAAAAAGAAATATAAAACGGTAGACCATTACCCGTAAATCGACAAAAAAAAATTTGGTCCAATACAAGAATGATGCCATTTGCAGTGCAGTAAAATGAATGTCATTGTGCTTACATAGTTTTCTGCATGTGAATTAAAAACTTACAACAAATTGTAAAATGTTCGTTCTTGGCAATGGGAAATGAAAGGGAAATTTACTGGGAAAATAATTTGTTGCAGACTTCAAGAAGATTCAAAATCTAATGGTTAAGTGCTTGAATGAGACATGTAGAAAGCAATGAAATAATATACAGATGAACATGTGCTTATGTGCAAGTCCAGAGCAAACATATCTTAGTCTATGAAATGCAAAAATTAACATTAGTTCAATCCATAGCGCTTTCTAATGATATTTGAAGCTAAATCAGTTACCATCATCAAGAAACTGTAGTTTCAAATGTATGATTCCTAAGAAGTTCAACATTATTCAGTGAATTCCTAATATATACTACCTCCATAACCATAATAACGAAAAATATGTTAGATAAAGTTAACTGGTGAAAATATTACTTGGATACAAAATTGAATTTTTTAAAACATTAACAGACTATTTTAGAGGCAATATTTTATACATACTCAGTTCTTACATGGAAAAAAAAGATAGCTAATAACAAGAAGAAAACTTATTGACACTGTTAAATGTTGATACATATGTAGCTAATACAAATCAAAAACCATTTATTTCAACTAGCTTCAATATGCATGATACATAAGTAGCTAATACAAATCAAAAACCATTCATTTCCACTAGTTTCAATATGCAATTTAAAAAATGTTACCTCGCACACAAAACACAAAATTGAATAAAGTTATTTTATTTTCTTTTAAAAAGTAAGCTGCATATTTTTTTCCAAATTACTCATACAATAGAAAACATTCACTGCACTTTAAAATAAAACAGCTGAACAATAGAAAACATTTAATCAACAATGAAATAAGACAGCACAAAAAAGTAGGCAATATAATATGTAAATGTACAGAGGAGAAAAATTTAAGCACACAGTGAATAATTTAAAAGTCAAAATATTATGCATTTTATTCACCAAACAATATGATGCTGTCAGATTAACAGAAACTAGTCATTAGTTTATGATGGTAATGTTCAATATAAAAATTAAAATTCACAAAGGTTTTAATATACTTTTACTTCTACTGATAAAAATTCTTATTCTCAATATATATTATAAATATCCTCTGCTTTGACTAGAAGCTAGTGAAAGGCATGTGCTAACTTACAACAATAACAGCAACATTATAACATACAACAATTCTGGCAAGATAGATTATATATATATATATATATATATATATATATATATATATATATATATATATATATATATATATAAATATATATATATATAAATATATATATATATATATATATATATATATATAAATAAATATATATATATATATATATATTGATATTTATATATGATTATATATATATAATCTATTTCACATTCTTCTCATATAACACACAAGTATTTGAAGATGCAACCAAAAGTATGCATTTACGTGTCCATGATGGTAACATACGTGAATTGAAATGATAGATAACACCCTCAAGGTATTTTTAAAATATTAAACAGTCAAATAACATATACACTGAAAAAATAGTGTGAGGGTGAAAAAAACAATCTTCTAAAAATATTACTCATGGTTATCATAGTTTTTGTGCCTAAACTTCCCTACAAGCAATAATATATCTCAGCTTGAACATCAAACAGTATGCAGCCAAAAGAGATACACTGTTCACATAGCAAAGTCTAGAAATTTTCTTCACAAAATGCAGATTTATATACTACTCAAAACTATAAGATCCACTAATAATGGAATCAATTTACAAGAAAAATGAAAGAATATTAAGTATTAGCTAAGAAAGCAAAAATATTTTTTTGACACAAAATCTGTAAAGAGCACATGAACCTTAAAGGGATGTCAACATCATACACAAAGAATTAAATTTATAAAAATCTAACTACATATGGCACTAATAAATTTTAAACACATTGTAGAAATTTTATAAATGATTAATTCTTTCAGTTAAGATTACAAACTGATACACGATACAAACAAAACATCAAAAATTCAGATATCTGAATATTTAAAAAGCTCAATAAAGGATGTTGGTATGTTCACACCACATTCAAAATGCATTTTTTCATAAAAATTAACCGATGTAAAATAAAAAAGAAACATAACAATCATTAACAGAAAACAAAGTAAATGATGATTAACACTCTGAAACTCATCAGGTGTTATATACTTAACATAAAGTTAAATAAGATGAAATTTGGAAACGTTTAAAAAATTTCTACCGCACAGTCATTGTAACCAGATTATCAATAACCACATATAAATCATTCTTTGGGGCGGGAATAGTAAAAAAATAATAACATTTGTACAAAAGAAAAATTTCACATCTTTGTAGATTATTCTGATGAATCCAGATCATACCTAGAATTAAAAAAAAAATCCCTCAAAATTAAGTATGCCTAAAATAAATCAAATATAAACATTAATAATAGCACAGATCTATCTCTCTGTCTGGAATGCTTTTTCCTTTTTGTTGCCATATTCAAATGTACTCTGATTACTGCATTTTAAAAATAAAATAAATTGAAATTAAGCTTTAATTATTGAAATATTTTAATATTATACATTCGTCTTGATCAAAATACATAAAAATATTTTTCAACTTGTAACATCTTTAACTGAAAAACACCTCAATGGTTTATATTTGGGTGCATGTTCATTTACGAATTAAAATTATGAAACAACTGTTAAATTTTTCCACCGTGGTTAATGGAAAATTTATTTACAGCATAATGTATTACATGTAAAATGAATGTTCAAAAAAATAAAAATCATTATATTGAAAAAAAAATTTTTCAAAAGAAATAATAATAATAAAGATTTTTTTAAATAAACACTTTAAAAAATCTTTAATTTTTCATTCTTATTTCAGAACATTTCAATTTTTACAATGGTTACATTTGATACTGCTAACAGACAGAATTTAATATTTCATAATTAATATATGTAAAAGAATTAAGTAAAGTGATGCTATTATGTGGAGTTCAGATTTTATTTAAAAATTGTATTTTAAAAAAAATTACATCTTAAATGGATCATAATAGTGCTGATATTGCATAATTTTAAATAATTAAAAATGTGCATAATTTTAAAAAAGAAAGTAGAGAAGCTATTAAGTATACAAATAATACTGACTTTGCAGATGTAAATTGATAAAAATTAAAATTAACACGTCATTTTTGACAGGATAACCACTAGTATACAATAATACTGGCATAAAGCAATTATTCTTAAACTTTAATCAAAATAATTAGCACAATTAAAAACAAAATATTATAAAATAAAAACAATGAAAAGATTAATCTAGGCATCCAATAAGAGATGCCTTAATGTTTCAATGAATTACATGTATCTAAATGGCATTTTCAATTTCATAGAGCACTTGGTAAAAAAGTAGAGTTTAAATGATCCTGTAGACCAAAAAAAAATGGAATTACATACTTTTAAGCTTCAAAAGCATTTGCGACTGATACTTCAATCCTCAAATACATATTATTCCTTAGCCCAAGCATTTGAGGCACAACAAACTAATGATCATAGTATCACATCTATTTCAGAACAAATAGCAAAGGACGGAGGCACTGAATTACAGGTATCGCATAGAATGGCAAAAAAAAAAAAAAAAGAGTATAAACCACACCCTTGTCAGAAGGGTAACTACATGCAAAAAGTAGGTACTACCAACAGTACTCATGAACAAAAGTTTTACTCCCATTAAGGAATTCCTTTGTAAAGGATGCTGAATTTTCAATATTTTTCATACCAATGCTGAATATTTTCCAGTCAATATGCGGCTGATGAGTGGAATGAATTCAGCCTGTGACAATCTATTGCAATGATTTAGATCAGTGGTTCCCAACTGGTGGTCCACAAGAGCCTCGGGAGTGGTCTGTCACCACATATAAAAAAGTTGCCAAATAAATGGGGATTTTGAAAGCAATGTTCACTGAACTAAATGGGCCGAATATATCCGATGACTATCAGGTGTTGAATTAAAATTTTTTAAAGTTTAACATAATTATTTTATTATTAGAATATATGTTAGAATGTGAATTCTGTATCCCTTTTCCAAGAGGGATATTCTATGCCCCCATACCCTCTGGAAGGTTCCCCCCCTCAAGTCAGTGGGAGATGGTGTTGGTCTGCACATGGTTCAATTTCTGGCTTAGTGGTCCGCAGACTTCTACAGGTTGGGAACCACTGATTAAGATCACCTCATCATAGTAATTCATGGACAACATATGATCTAGTTTTAAGAAAGTTTGGCAAGTGATATGTGGATAAGTTTATCTTCTCAACTATATATAACACAGTTTTAACTCTGCAGATGTTTTCTTTGTTTCATGTAATAAGTACAAAGTACTAATGGAACCTCAGTTAAATATTGTTGCAACAGAAAACAAATACAAATCACCTAAAACCCTTCTTGTTCCTGCCAGGACAAAAACTACACTTTAGACATTTTACAAATTGTACATAGATTTCTATTGTCATCAAGCAATAATGATTTAATAAAAGAAAATCCTATTCCTGTGACTGGAGAAAATAAATGGGATTGAAAGTCTTCAAAATTCAAAATAAAATCTAATCAAAAGCTCATATCAAGATATTTATATTTTTAAAACATCTGAGTTTTTTTTGGTCTGTTTTTTCCTAGCTTAAATAACTCAGACAAAAATGAGCTGTAAACTAAGTACTTCCTGGTGTTTCTTACTAGAGGATCATTTAAATTACCCAAAGCAATTTATGTGTATAGATAGATAGATAGATAGAGATAACTGACATACCATTCTGTTGCTGCTTTGCTGAGATCTAATTCAGATAAACCAATAAGTGCCTTGCCAAGCAACTTTCCTCTTGACATCATAGAGCCACTTTTAGAAATAACAGTAACCTCCAAGGAATAATTTGCGACTTCTGACATATTCACATCAAACTCCAGACTAAAAATTTTGTAAAAAGGCACTTTGTGAATACAATAAATATAATTACAATTTAAATACTACAGTCGAATCTGGTTAATTGGACCACCAGTTAATCAGACCAGCCACTTATTCAGACCGAATCCTAAAGAACCGAAACAAATCCTATTGCATAAGCCTAATATTCTTCGCCAGCCGGTTATTAGGACCCAAATAATCATGTCCAAATGTGGTCCAATTAATTGGAATCAACTGTATATAATATAGCATATGAATTTACATTCCTCTAAACTCATGATACCAAGATACCAACATGTACTTCAAACAAATTGCTGTCCACTTAGATCAGTCACTTCAATCACTTAAAATTTTGATCTCTAAATATCTTTATCACAAACTTAAGGATTTTTGCTAGTTAAATATAACTTAATAATCTACTATAGTGTCTCAAATATTCTTGTTTGTGAATATTAAAATATTTATTTACAGATTAAATGCAGAATCATGAACAAATTAGACTAGAGCTGAATGCTTCTCAATCACATGAAAGAGATCAAGCTAAATCTCATGATAGCAAATAGAATCAAAACAGTGGATCCAAATTCAGTGAGAATTATATTTTCTGAGACACTGTAACCAGTTAAAATCAACAGCTCCACCATTTTGAATACATAACATATTTAGATAACAATATGAAAAGAATTATACACAAAATTATTTTGAAATTCTTCAGCAGTTATACTGCATTAGAATTTTGATTAATTAAAGGAGTCATAATCAAAAAAAAATTTCTATTTTTCCATAATTTCAGCTACACTTCAGTCATGTAAAGTATTAAAACAAATATTGTCAAGAAACAGACATTCATGCAAACTGGATGTAAGTTCAGACAGTTATATGTAGTATTTACATTATCCATGATTTTCTTTTAAAACATAACAGCACATGCAATGTATCACTTTATATAGGAGAGTAATACTCATAAAAATAATTAAGCTACAAATAATTGAAATACTTAAGACAATTTTAGAGGGTATCATAGCAAATAGGTAATTCATAACTATTCTGAAGTGTGCTTTTATGTTTCTTTTTGATCAATTTGTTAATAAGCAAATCAACATTTTCTCCATCAAATAAATAAATTTTTAAAAATTACTTACGATTCATCGAAAATAGGATTGCAAGTATTTTTTATGACCTGGGTCTTTTGCTTTGTTTCCTTATTTCGATCAGGAGTCATGTAAATTTTCACATAAGGATCAGGCTTATCTTCACCTTCTTTATGGGGTAAATTCCTAATTATATATTAAAAGAAATGGTTAGATTACCATTTTATACACTTCTAGCCAAACTTAATTTTTTAAGCTAAAAAGTACTATATTCTCCACTGAAAAAATACATGAAAAATGAAATTACAGAATACCTAAATATCAAAAAGTAATTTACAGAGACAGAATATTTTTACAATACTCTCTCTAAACACAGTTAATATCTCTTTCAAAATATTCAGTTTTAAATAAATGTGCTTTAATGCAATAAATAGAGAAACAAGTAAATAAATTTTATCAAAAGAATGTGAAATTTCTCTCTCAAACATCATCAATTTTGAGACACTTCTGTTATAAAACTGTTAGTTATAATACCAAGATTCATTACAGCTAAATAACTAAGCTCCAAACTTAGCTAAAGATAATTCATACATGAAATGTTAAGTTTCGTCAGCCTATACAGAGGCTAATTTTACAACAAGAAAAATTCATTCAAGCATTTCACCAAAGATGGGTTGGTTGGTTGAGAGTGCAATTGTCATCTTTTTGCTACACGAGGGCTAATTATACCAGGACCTACTGCTGAAAGCCAATTTTGAATGGCTACAAACATCCATTCTAACAGTGGGACTCAAACCCACAGACTTCAGTACCGAATGTCAGTGCCCTAGTTACTTGGCCATCATCCAGCTTCATCAAAGATGGACAAGCTCCTACCTTTAGGTTGGTCCCTCTTTCAGCATTTTTGGCACATATCCTTGGTCTTGAATTCTATCTCTGCATCTAATTCATACCACCTTGTCCTCTCTTTTTATTCTTTGTTACACAAATCCTTTTTGACCCATAGCTCTTGCCTTGAATTCTATATTTCTGTGTCTAAATTCATACCACTTGATCCTTTCATATGGATTCAGCATATATTAGCTGTCCCAGGAAAATAACACTAGTACTACTCCCCACCCCTTAAGTATAATATGTTCTGGTTTTGTTAGATCACTAGCTATGATCAGCAGTAACTGATAGGGGTTTTCCCTGGCTTTGATGCCAGGTGATGGCCGAATGGCTAGGGCACTGGCATTCGGTTCAGATCCTGTGAGTTCAAGTCCCACTGTTGGCATGGATGTGTGTAGCCATTTAGAATCAGCTTTAAACTGTAGGTCCTGGTCTTATTAGCCCTCATGTAGCAAAAAGTTGACCGTAGTGCTTCAAACCAAACCAAACCCTGGCTTTGATGGGAAACATCAGCGACACAAGCTGAAGCTAGGACTAGGTACATAAACTGGTAATGACTGAGTTCCTCCAAACTGAAATTTAGCTTTGCCTTCTCAATTCAAACATTGGGTTTTGACTTCTTGTATGCATCAATTGGAGCACAGGAAGTTAAGCAGAGGAGTTAAGGGGAAGCTAAGCTCCAGAACTCCTTAAAACCCAAAACCTGACTTGATCAAACAAGAATCAGGTTAGAAGTCAGTATCACCAAATTAATTTCTACAAAAATGCTCATTGAAAAGTTTTATGAATTTTTCAAGTTTCATAGTAATAATTTTTGAACAGTCATAGTATTATCTAAAATATTACATTAAAAAATAAAACAAAGTTTTCTCTGTCACTCTCATATATAAATTAAATATTTTAATGTGTCTTCTTGACTACATTTACTAACTTATAGCAGATTATACATCCTTTCTAATATTAAATGCAAAAAAAAGTATAAAGTTGCATTAGGTATTATTAGTATGCTTTTTAATCAATAAATTTAAAACAAAGAAATAATATATATATACACATGTTAATTCTAGATTAAAAAGTTAAACTTACACATACAAATGAACTGTTTATTTTAGCTGCTATTAAATATTTTTAAAAATTTCTAAATATTATAACTTACTTAACATACAAAACAAAGCAAATGCTGAAAAGAGCTTACTTAGCCTTGTGAACAACCACAACAAGTTTATTCCGAGGAATGCTGTATCTGATTGTCAGCTGAATTTTAGTTATACCAGAGCTGCTTCTAGTGCTTCGATTACTCTTAATACTGTCACCACTGATACTGAAAAATTAACAGAAAAAAAATACTGAGAAACTATATTAAATATGTGCTAGTTGAATTAAGATTCTTTCCTCTACCACATTAATAGTTCTATCTAAATAATATTAACAAGGATCATACACACATTGGTGCAATAGCAAATTTATTTAACATCTAAAACAAATAGTAGATGCACTTATAGCATGCATATGGAACATTAATTACAGTGCTAGCTAAAAAAGGGCAATTTTGTTGCCTTGAAGCAATTTAACATTTTTATAACCTATGTATGAACTAAATGATCAGGCCCTGATTATCACTGAAGCCAAGATGGTTTGAGTCTAAGGTTTAAGATTTAATGGGCATCCTTTAACACTAGAATGTCCGTTGGTGTCATTTTGACACCGAATCATGTTTACCGCATTCTAGCTCCAACAATTTTTATGATTTTTAATATGTTTTCTATGACTTTAAATCATTTCATTCGAAGAGCGTACAGACAAAAATTTAGTTGTGTATCTAAATTTAGAGAACTTCTATAGCCAAATTTACGTAGAACGTCTGCTGGTGGCAATTTGACACCAAGCAAAATTCCTCATTTTACAGCGCTTCTTTTATGGTTTATGCAACCTTAAATCCAACATTTGCTATTGATACTTGTCATTATTCAACCCTTTACCTCCACCCCTCTGAAAGGAGTAAATGGTTCAGTCCGAAGTTGTCACGTATTCACTTCGTCTCTGCAGCTGCAATCTTTGTACGTTTACAAAAGAATTTCTGTGTTAGTTTTTGATTTTATGAGAGAAGAAAAAAGTTATGTCTCGTAGAAAAGGACTAACCCCTGAAGAAATTGAAAATCTTTTGAGAGAACTGTCCGAAAATGAATCTGATGGAGGTGAGCTCTCGTGTTCCGATTTAGATTCAGATGATAATGAAATCATATTACATACAAATGAATCGGATGAAAGTGACAAAGATGTTTGTAGCATGCAGACTATTTTAGATTTATATGTCGCTTGAGATAGCACTGGATGGAAGCCTTACAATGTGGATTCTGCTTTGGGTAGATTTTTTAATAGAAATATTTTACGTGAATGTAGTGGTCCTACTAATTACGCAAAGTGAAACATCAATGAGTCCGTCATGAGTTCATGGCTTCTTTTCATCAATAAATATATGTTAGAACATATTAGAAAATGCACGGAGACAGAAGCAAAGCGAATATTGCAAGATGATAATTGGTCTTTGTCCATTGACAAACTGTGTGCTTTTATAGCAATATTGTATACACGTGGAGTAAGCAGTGCTTAAAATATAGAATTACAATCCTTATGGTCTGAATCTTGGGGCTTGGATTTTTGTAAACACACAATGGGAAGAAATAGGTTTCTCGAAATATCCAGATTTTTAAGATTTGACATAAAATCAACATGTTCACAACGACTTCAAAAAAAAACAAATTTGCTATGATTTCTGAAGTTTGGGATAGATTCGTAGAGAAATGTATTCAATGTTATAAGCCTGGAGAGAATATCACAATAGATGAGCAACTGTTTCCCAGTAAAACATGATGCCCATTCACTCAGTTTATAGCAACAAAACCAGATAAGTATGGTCAAAAATTCTGGGTTGCTGCTGATGTTGAAACGAAATATATTTTGAATGCTTTTCCTTATTGGGGAAAAATGAATCCCAACCTGAAAGACAAAGATTAGCCGAATACGTTGTGCTAAAACTATTGGAACCATATAAAAATAAAGGACATAATGTAACGGTTGACAATTTATTCACGTCTTTGGAACTAGCAAAAGAATTTATAAAGAATAAAATAAGTCTTGTGGGGTCAGTAAATCGAGCTCGAAGAAAAATTCGAGATAATTTGAAAAAAATAAAAGAGATTCTTTATTCCACGAGTATTTATAAACACTAAAAAACTGGTGCCACACTGACTGTATACCAAGGTAAAAAGAAAAAAAACATTATTATATTGAGCACATTTCATTCAAGCGTCACAATAGGAAATAATGAAAAGAAGTCACCTGAAACAGTAACTTTCTACAATGATAATATATACGGTGTTGATGTACTCGATCAAATGGCACGGATATAATCGGTGAAAGCCGGATCAAGACAATGGCCAGTTCATACCTTTTATAACATCTTAGATTTTGTAGCTATAAATGCTTGTATAATTTACAAAGGCATGGTAGGTAACCGTATCTCAAGGAAAATTTTCATACAGCAATTAGCAAATGAATTGCGTTCAAATTATATGTGATAAAATATGTCACAATAAAATTATATATCGGAATATGTGCAAGAAAATCCTGCTAAATGCAGAAAATGCGAAATTAAAAAGTGCACAGAAAATGTTACAAACAAAAGGTGTTGTTCATGCATGAAAGCGGTGTGTGGAAAATGCACCGAAAGAATTTCCTATTATTGTGTCAATTGTAAATAAGGTATGTATGTAATATAAAGTAATGTTAAAATATGTTTGAATATTGTATATTTTCTGATCCTTTACATTATGTTTGTAATAGAAATTTTAAACATTTTAAAACATAAAACTAAAAATTAATTGCTTATAATGTACATTTAATCGATGCCCGGTGACATAGTGGTTATAAAGCTTCAAGCTGCTACACCACAGGTCCAGGGTTCAATACTGTGACTGGGCAAGGTTAACTCAGCCTTTCATCACTTGAGTGGGTTAATAAAATGAGGACCAAGCATGCTTGGGAACGATCTCAGAGTCCTGCATCAGGTTGTCTACCTGATCGAGACATATGCTTTATGGTACCCCAAGCCCATGGTTATGAAAGCAGAGATGGACACCACAGCATTGGTCTACATTCGGACTGTTGTGCCATGAGTTAAAAGTTAGTACATTTAATCAATGAAAAATCATAAGACACTAATATCTATTCATATATGTGAAAATGGTAACAGAGGGAGACACAATATTTATTTTTCATGAAAACTAGTAAAGTGGACATAAGAGGCCCTAAAAGAATGAGCTTAAGGCTTAAAATGGATTTAACGAGGCCCTGTACATTATTAGGTCCTCTAATAAGCATCTATTAATTTGAAACAAAATAATTTTAGAAAAAACTATACTGTAAGTAATAATTACACCAATTTATTTAAAGAAAAATTGTACAAATTTTTACAAAATTTGTAAGATACATTAATTTATAACCAATCAGTCAATTATTAAATGCTGAAATTTGAGTGTTGGAGTCTATATACTTTACATATCATACAAGTTATAATCTGTTTCACTTTCATTTTTATTCAATACTAACTGAATCAAATAAAGAAATTTAAAAGATTAAAAAAAATGA
Organism: Dolomedes plantarius; assembly: GCA_907164885.2. Classification (NCBI taxonomy): domain Eukaryota; kingdom Metazoa; phylum Arthropoda; class Arachnida; order Araneae; family Dolomedidae; genus Dolomedes; species Dolomedes plantarius. The sequence goes on along the minus strand of OU015494.1, from coordinate 156,103,101 downwards.
GAAAAAAAAATTGCTAGATCATAGGCCAGGGCAATAATGAACAGAAAAACTGTATTTATACATTCAGAAAATTCAAAGTATAGTTTTAACAATAATGATGTCAAAGCCCTTTGAAAAAATACTAAAATTTGCAAACTATAAAGAAATTAACTGTTATACAGCAAAATTTCTATTACCAGTCAAATATCTGTATTTGCTGTATAAAGGGTGTAGTCCAAAATTGTAGTTTTGAGAAAAACATGATTGAAAACAACAGCTGGAAGCCAATTTCGAACAGTTGCGATTCAAATCCATCCTTAAGTATTCATCAATCATCTGGCGATTGTTAGGTTCCTTGTTTATTTTGATATTCCTTTCTATATTCGAGTTTTGATTACCTTTGGAGGGTTGGGGAGCGAAAAGTACAAAGCCTACAAAAATGACACTGATGAATACAAATATTTAGGAGAGGAATTGGAGTTATCTCTCTATACCCTGCAGTAGCCCTTGATTTTAAAAACACGCCTGGTTTGATAACTCATTTTAGCCTATTTTAGACTTAACACCCTTTACACAGCAAATACAGATATACAATGAAAAGATTTTTTGATTTTTTAAATATATTTTACATGCACACTCTCAACAATGATGCTATAAAAAACCTCTGGTCAACATAGGACTCATAGCACAGACAATCTTGAGACTAGATTAAAAAGTTACACAAAAGTAAAAATTTAAAACAATATAATTTAAAATGTAATGAAAGCAATCATGATTTCACCTTAAATTTACCCATAAGATTTTCATTAAATATGATAGAGCTAAAAATTTGTCTTACATACATTTTATCAATTTTAATTATATGGAAGTCCAAAAAATATAAACCTCTAATGATGATATATATAAAAGATATTTAATAATTATCTTTGATAGATCACTAATTAAATATAAAAAAAACTAAAGTAAAATTCAAGAAAATATAGAAAGATAAAACTACCTTGGTGGAGAAGAAGTTTTCTTTTTGATTGGTGAAGGAGTTTTAATTGGAGATGATCGAGCAGATGGTGAGTCAGGCGGTGAAGTTCTTCCTGGTGAAGAAGGTGGAGGTGTATCTTTCTTCTCACTGTGAAATTCTACGTTGTCAACAGCAGGAACAACAGTAGTGTGGATCATATCTTGTATTGTAGGTGTGACAGGGCTCAATGGTCGAGCACTAAGAGAAACATCGGGTATATCGGATAAATTCGTACTTGGTTTGTTATCTGTTGTTTCATTGGGGCTTTCCTTTTTTTCTTCTTCTTTTTTAGAAAAACTTGTTTTTCCACTTGCTGGGACTAAAATCTATGATAGAGATTTAAGTATACAGCTTGGCACATAAATAGATAAAATTATAAAACTTGAAACCCTAACTAAAGAGATTCCTCTAGAAATTTGGCAGGCTTAAATAAATAAATAAAAAAAAAATAACCACACTGTTCATTCTAGCATTTGTTCAAAGATGCAAAACAAAAACTAAGCATGAAGAGGAAATTAATTTTTTCTATACAAACATTATCTTATTAACATAGAGAAATATATCCAGTTAAATAATAGCTACACAATAAATCTTACAACAACGAATGAGCATTTACTGCTTCTATAGTGGTGAGTCCCACTTATTGCCATCACTTTTGGGATTCATAATTAAATACTGTCGGAATAAATTAGTATTATTAAATAAGAGCAACTCATTAGAATAAATCAAACAGATAATTATAAAACAAGATAATCTCTGAACTGTGGAATTTAAATATTTTCATAGAAATCTCAGCTACTAAATTATATTACCATAAATTCAAAATATATCACATAAAAATAAAATAAAAATGGCTATAGAGCAGATAGATAAAACTCAAATACAGGTATAATTTGAGTAAACTGAAGCTGCATCCACCTTGGTGGAGTAGAGTTATTGTATTCCAAGTTACAATAATATTTGATAAAATGAAACATTATAAATAACAAAAATACATTATATAGTCAGCATTTCATTTTGAAACAATAATTTGAACTTAACATATTATCATTTTTTATACTTTTAGCAGAGATGGAAGAACTGCAAGAACAGCCTTCTTATGAAGTACTTTCAAATTGAACAAAAATTCAGTAAAAGTCTTTCACTGAACTTTTTAAATCCATTATTTAAGGATAACTCATAAAAACTGAGTATTATTCTTCTAACTTGAGATAAATTTATAAATACTGAAATACTATCCAAAATTAAAAATACATATGAAAAAATATGCAAGACATACTCGAAGTTGAAGGGTCATGATTATCTTAGAATTTGGTCCAGCACCGAGTAACTGAAAAGGTTCTTCTATTTGCATAGTTTTTTCTCTCAACAATCGACAAAGATGTATCCTCGCCATTCCAATAGGCTTGTTAGACTTAGTATCTGTAACCTGGGGAAATAATTGCACAATTTTTATATACATATATGTGATAAACATTAAATTTATCAAACATACAGATGAATGAATATTAAAGCAACTCACTTCAACAGTCAGATCTTGAATTTCAGGATTGTGTAGAAGAAATCTGAAGGCTTCTTCCCAAATAGGATCATTGGTATGAGGACGGATTGCACTGGATTCTTTAAATCCAGTAACAGTAAAATGCACTTGTGCACTAGGCTCTTCAGCTCCTCTATTAACATTCTTTGGGAAGGAAAAAATACTCAGGCAAGTAACACAAACACTTAAGACACACAAACACAGTAAGAAACACAGTGTATTAGAATATGAATACTTACTGGTAAATGTTTTGCACTATCCAAAAACACAAGCAGTACTGCAGAATACATTGTAGACCTTGGATTAATTGTACGAATATCTAGTAATTGCTAAAATTAAAAATTTTAAGATGAGTGACAAAAAAAATAAACATAAAAAAGAATTTTAAAAAGAATATTTAAAAAATACCTGAGCCAAATCTTCTGGATTGTCGCTGAGTGTCAACCATGTAGACTGAATGTTTATGGATCCTGACTTGGTGTCTTCTAACTGCAGCCACTGGAATAGGTTAACAGAGGAAATTAAAAGTTAGCATGTAAATAATTATAAACAAATAAAAATAATAATATAGAGCTCATTAACAGTAACAAAAGAATCCCTTTTGGCTCATAATAAAGATGACCAAAATGTTACAAAGCTTATTTTCTCTCATCTATGTTTTAGTTTATAGACTATTTAAGGATGTTCAAAAGAAAAGAATTAGGAATTTAGGCATTCAAAACAAGGCAATAGTTTTTGATAACCACGTTTCTTACCTTAAGCAGTAAAGAGCAGCTCAGCCCCAATTTATGCCCATTACTTAACTTACTGGGCTACTTCTCACTACATTTTCTTACTAATTTTGATTTGTATTAACATTAGAAAAGGGGAATAAGGCATATTACAGCCCTTTCCTGGATGTTCAACAAATTGGGATCAAAAATATTTATGCATATAATGTACTTTAATAAGGATGAAAATATTTAAAGCATCGTATTTCAAATGTTTATATAATAGCACATAATTATCTACCAAAGTTAAACTTACTGCACTAATATCTCTCTTTTTCACCAGCTTTGAAATATCAACAGAAACTCTAAAATAAAGAGAAAGCAGTCATATAGACATTGCAAAGTTTTATGTATATTCAATGTATTTAAAACTACTCTCATTCTACCTCAAAAAAAAATAAATAAATAAATTGGAAACTCATTTTAATATATTACCTGCCAAGAAAGTCATCTTTACTACTCTGATCTTCATCCATAACTTCAATGTCTATGTTCTGACCAACAAACTGATCTATGATTGGCTGTAAGGAAAACTTCATGTAATATGTATTAACTAAGAATACATGTATCAGGGGTCTTTGATATAAAATTCTAAGAGTGGTGTCACTGCAAAGAAATTGTTACCACTCTCCCATTTAGCATGCTTCAAAGGCATGCACGTTAGATTGTAAACAGATTCTATGCTTAGTCTGTGAGTGACAGTGATTTTAGTCGATCAACTCTTTTAATTGTTCGTTCTCACAATACAGAAAAACAAGTTCTGCATGTTGATGAAACATTACTTTTAAGAGGCAAAACAGTGGTAAAAACTTAATCCAGAGTTGATAAATATTAAGGCAAGGCTGAACCTCTGCTTAGAATGATTTACAAGTGGATTGTTATTTTTGTTGCAGCCGAATGAGCACAAGTGATGCCATTCCACAAGATTGGAGATTGAGAATGACTGAGAACTCATGAAACTGGTGTTTCGACTTGCCTCATCATTTCATACACCACATGCTCCACAGATCATTGCTACTAACAACCCAAGGATTAACCAAGGGAAAATCAACTCATCTTCGCTCAACAGGCATGAACACATCGGTGGACTAAAGTAGGGGCAGTCACCTCCTGGATCATGGATTGTGGATCAACAGCCTTCATGTAGTCAAGACACACACATCCCTCCAGAGTGGCTTTTGGAATAACTCAACTGACTCTGTATAGAAAAATTATCCAGTAATATGCTAGCTCTATCTGGGGGCTACACGAGTGTTTAATTATCAAGTGCTGGCCGACAACAAGAATAGAAGGTAACTCCAGTTTCTATTTACAGTGGTAGCTTCCTCTCCGTGTACCTTCCTTTCTTTTCTTTCTTTCTTTCTTTTTTTTTTTGTTCTCCTTCTCTCTAAACTTAACAACTCTTCCTTAGTTAGCAGTTACCGTCTTCTCCCCCCCCCCCTAATTTATTGTTTAGAATGAGTTCTAAATTTTCTGACCCCCTTCTCATTCTGCCTGATCCAGAACACATTTGGAATCATAGGATTCCCTCATAGGGTTAGGACTTGCCATGATGAGCTAGGTGGCACGTTACCTGCTTAAGGAGATTAAGCCTGATCCCTAGGGATTCTGGCCTGTCAACTGCAGCCTAGATGGTTAGCCCATGCTGACCATAGGGAGCCACGGATCAATTCTCATTTATTATATTATTTTTTTCATTTATTGGCATTCCCCCTTAATCTTTTTCTCAAAGTTTTTCCAGAGGATGATGGTCCAAAGGATACTTTTTCAGCAAGCTACTTTATGGGGGTTCTGCAGGGTAGGCACAGACTTGTGACGCTGATTCTCGTGTCACGATTTATGGGCCCAGGGTTGTCTGTTGCCTCTCAAAATTGATCAAAAACCAGTTTAGGCTTGGTTGGTTCCTACATAGTCATTTCAACAATGCCCAGAATCCACTTCTTTGTTCTCTTGTCGATGGGTTTTCCTTTGTGCCTCTGGAGCATCCTTCTTTCTGCCAATTATTCCAAATTAAATTATTCAAATTTTTCTCCTTCCCTAGTCAACTTAATTGGCTACTTCTTGTCTGCCTATCTGAGTGGCTCTAGCTCCTCTCTGGTTACCTGTGAGCCTATGGTGGGGGCTCCCAGGTGCTTGAAAGAATTAGTACTGGGGGGGGGGGGGACCATCTGCTGCAGTTTACAACCACCAGTGGGGGGACAACCTGGAGGGCCCTGGCAGCCACATCGGACCCCATCCGATATAATGGGACACAAGTGACACTGAATGTTTTGGTCACCCTGTTGAGGTCACTGAGCCAGAAATAATTCATAAAACCCATGAGATTGTGATGAAGGTTAGAAGATTAAAAGTGTATGAGATTTCTGAGGTTGTTAGAATCGCATCAGAGGAAGTACATAATTTTTCCATTGAATATTCGGATATGAGAAAACAATCAGTAAGGTGGGTGTTGTATTTGCTAGCAAACAATCAAAAGCATGAACAAGTGAACACTTCAAAACATTAATTTGGAGCTGTTGCAAAAAAATTCAAGCGAATTTTCCCATCATTTTGTAACAGTTGATGAAACATGGATACATTATTACTAGTCAGAAAGAATAATCAAAACAATGGGTTAAAGCATGTGAACCTGTACCAAAGAGAGCAAAAACGGTTCCATCAGCAGGAAAATTATAACCACAGTTTTTAAAATGGCCCATAGTATAATCTTTATTGACTACTTGGAAAAGGGCAAAACTATCATGGGAAAGTACTATGCATCTTTACTGAATCTTTTTAATAGGTAAATTATGGCAAAAAGGCTACATTTAGTGAAAAAAGTTCCCTTGCCATCCTGACAATACCCTGGCTTATCCATCTGAAATTTCAGCAGCAAGACTCTTACAATTGTTACAAAATTGTTCCCCACTCTCTGTATTTTCCAGATTTGGCTCCCTTGCACTACTACTTGTTCCAAAATATGAAAATATATCTTGCAGGGTAAAAATTTGATACCAATTCAAAAGTAATTAGTGAAACAAAATCTTATTTTGTAGAGTTGGGCAAGTTTTATTTTATGGAAGAGATAAAAAAGGCTTGAAAATTATTGGATCAAACATATCAATCTTGAGGGAGATTAAGTAGGAAAATGTTTTTTTTTAAAGTCAGTTTCATTATTTTTGCATGTACTTATCAAACAACCCTTGTATATAAACTGAAACACATTTTAAGCCAAACAATAAAATTTAGTTCAGTCTCTTTGAGGGAACTGTTTCATGCAAGTTATGGATACTTCTCAGTGTTATTGCTCTGGGACTACATAGAGAAAACCCTAATATTTCAATTAATGGTAATAGCCTTGAAATTTCTACTTGTAATCAATTTATTTAACAATTCTTTTATGTATAATTATGGATTATTACCTCAGGTATTCAAATGAAATGCTGTTTGGGCTGAAGGGGAGAGGGAATGAAGAAATGTGTCAAAATAAACTAAAGTTAATTTTAAAATGGAGAAAAAAATGTAAAACAGAATATTTCCTGCTTAGTTCCCAAATATCTTACACTTAATATAAAATATGTTTTTGAATACGGGAAGATTATTAAAAATCAAAGCTTAAGTATGAATATTCTCTATTGTATTGGTTCATTTAACATCAAAAATATGTGAAATAATAAAACTAAATATTCCTCACCTCACAGAAGTAATTCCATTTAGGGAAAACAGTATTCTTTATAACTGGAGTCCTAAATTCTTGAATCCCAACTAAAAAACAGGGCAAAATTATTAACTAAATGTTGAAATAATATATCAGTTTCTTACTGTTTGGCATACTTTACACTTTTCATCAAGTTATCAAGTAGGATAATTTTGTATAATGCAAACTGACATTGACTTTAAGCTACTAGCATTATGTATGCATCAAAAAGAAAGGTTTCTAAAACTGTAAGTTATGGACTACATACAAATGTTTTTGTTAAGGTAATACAAGCAATTTTACTATTATACCTAAAAAAAAATTTTATAAAAGGCTGCAAGTCTATAATTTACCAACCAATTCAAAGAATTTTGTACATATCAGAGATATTTATATAAAAAGATACAGTAACTAGAATTCTGATTCTGTTATATATGTACAATCTTTGACCAGGAGTCTGATATCTTCCTAACTCTCTAGACCTCACCACACTAGAATTTGAGGGTTAGACTACTATGGTACATATGTGTATTTGTGACTGATCAGATTCAGTTCTTAGCTATTTATCTGACTTCTTTTAGGGCCTCTGGGGGGAAAATGATCAAATAGTGCTCAAAAGCCTGCCAACTAACCAACCAATTAAAATGAGAGCATTATGGGGATAATTACTAATAACCAAATACTCTGTGAACTCAAAAAAAGATGCATTTACACTGGATTTATATAAATAAGCTAAATCAATGTGGTTTGAACATACATTTGCATTTTATATTTGATACCAAAATCTGAGACAGTTAAGCTGTCTGCAATTTGAGAGAGAATAAATTACTTATTTTTTTTCAATAATCATTTCCAACATTTTTGAATGATTTCTACAGAATTAATACTCTTTCATATATTTATTAGCTAGTATAATGCAGATAGACTTATTTCAAAAGCTAAACTTGTTTCTTGTAACTTGGTTTTGAATGACTATGCAAAAAAAACATACACACAATGCTAGTTACTAGTAGAGAGATTATTTCAGAATGCCATAAAACATCAAGATTTAATTTTTTTTTTTTTAACATAAGAGAAGTATGAGAAAGATAACTGTAAAGCTACATACTAACCTGAGATTATACAATATGGATCAGATTTTCCCATGCCTAATACTCCAACATCTGCTTTAACTAAGTCCCGGCCTTCTACAATATGCAAACGAAGAACACCCTGCAATTAATAATGAGATTACTATAGAAAACTCAGTAATGTAACAACAACAAATAAATATAGAAATATTTCTGCTGTTCATTTACAAGTTAGCCCCATAAATATTAAATGGATGAGATTTTAACTAGTTTTCTAGTAGAAAAAAATATGAAAATTTTAAAGATTTTTCAGTACTATTATTTATATGTTTTAATGAGCTAAAGTTCAATTTTTAAGGACCTTTTAGAAGAAAAAACAACACCCATTAATAAAAAAATATAACATTTATTAAATTATTTCCCTGTAATTTGATTTACTACAACTTAAGACATGATATAAAATATTTTATGCAAATCTAGTAATAACAGCATAACAAGACAGATAACATGTCAATTATAAAAGTCAATCATACTTAAACTAAGCAAATGGTACCTTAGAACTCAAAATTAATGGAGAAACAATCAATACCTTAGAAAAACCAACAGTGTCTCACAAATGTGATTACACATCACTAGTTTTTGAAAATGGTGACAAAAATTAAATATGCACTATCATGAAGGGAAAAGAAATGCTTTTGTATGAAATGTGTTAACTCAGTCTTGTATATACACCAGTTTTTTTTTTTTTTTTCCTTAAGAAAAATTGAACTCTCACATTAATATATTATCAAAAAAAAATTCATTAGTCCTTTGACACTATTGAGACTACAACGACACAAAAACTCAAAATAAATACAAAAGAAAAAATTGAAAACATTTCTAGAGATATTTCTTAAAATCCAGGGATAAGTGCTCTGAAATTTCTAGTATAAAGAATCAAATGGAGTAACTGTTAATTAAGTGATTAGAACATGATAAATCCAGGCTAATGACTAGAACAGGAGTACTTTCAAAGGTAATGGCAATTAATTATTTCAACTGAATTAAATGGCCGCATTAAAACTGATTTTCTAACCAAAATAATCATCACTACAAACTAACAACAAACATCATTATCTGTTTTTCTCCCTCTTTACTACCCAGGTTTCCTTTAACGAAGATTTTTTATTAAAATTTAAAGCCTCTTTTAGGCTTCATCCAAATTTTTTAAGGTTATACCGCATGATATGTTAGACAATGCATATAGTTGTCTATTAAAAAAAAAGTTTTTAAATATATCAAATTAATAATTATGATGATAATTCAAGCTCATATTTAATACAATCAAATATTGGTGATATTATAATATCAGCATAAAAATATTAAAGATTTATACATGAATATTCCAGTGTTATTTCTTAAGATGAAGAGCTATATAGATACAAATAAGCTGTTAAAATTTCAAAATAAACCCAAATGCTAACTTTTACTTAAACTTTTTAAATTAAAATTTTTTTATTCAAAATTTCATTATATAGGTGTTATTCTGATTAGAATGCTTTTAAATTATACTGTTCTTGGTTAGTCTGTGACTGTCCTGGTCATATCCTTATTATACTGCTATCACATATGAACTCAAATGCACAATATCTGTTTTATAGGCTAATCTTCCAGTACAGGTATTTCTGAAAGTCAGTTTCAAATAGTTAATAATTTATTTTTTAAAAAAATTTACACACCGCAGGTGGAGAAAACTTGAGAGATTTTAAAGGAATATCTTGAATTAACTGTACAGGGAACTTGTTAGGTAAAACCATCATAGCAGCAACTTGTTCATTCACAGCTTTCCGTAACATGTCACTATATTTCAACACAATGAAAAATAATATCATGAAATAATAGCATTTAAAACAAGATACCAAAAAATACTTTATTTCAGTTATTATAAAAAGTATAACAGAGACAAAACACAAAATATTCTTCAGTTAATTAGTATGAACTGAATATTCTATAAAACATTACTGAAAATGTTTGGTTTTTTTGTTGTTTTTTTTAGATAAAATACATAAATTACAGCAACAAGAAATTATCAGAAAAACTCACCCTAATCCTGGCATATCCAGCACATTAGCAGCATTTGTTAAGTTGAAATCAATTCGCTGAAAAAAAAAGAAGAGTAAAATCTAAATTGACAGTAAAATATTTTCAGAATAAAAAATTCATACAGATTTCAAAATCTAAGCTTCTACAGCATATTAAAGTCAGACATTGTCCAATAGAATGGGTATATTTTATTTTAATAAGCAACAGAGAGGCAATTTAAAACACTTCAGATAAACTTACAGGACGATTTAAAAAGAAAACTGATATGCCGCCAACCAGAGGAATAATCTTTACTAAAGGCTTCATCACAACTCTTAAAGTACCATAAAGCTATAAAATAAAGAATAATAAGCATTGTATTTTAGAACTTCATTTATTCAATTATAGAGCATTTTAACAAAAAGATACCAACTTGTAAATCCTTTATTCCTGCTTTGAACCTCTTCACACCAACCTGAATGTTACAGTCACCAGAATATCTGCAAAAAATATTTATCAATGATAAACAACATAAAGAAAATAAAGTAAGGGATATCCAAGACAATGCAGCATATTTAATTTAGTATCAAGACAAATAATTAACATAGGAAAGGGAAAATGCATCAATCTTTAAGACTTTAAAAGTTAAATACATTTACTTCATTTTAAAATAAATGGTACACTATTTTACAAAATTCTTTAAACATAAAGGCATTATTAGGATTCTAAATATTTAAATTTAGTTACCGAATTTCCAAGTCCATTATAATTTCATTCCTGGAAACATTTTCTTGATAAACTTTAACTCCACCAATTCTCGGTGGCTAGAGAAATGAAATAGAACAATCTTCTTATGAAGCAAAAATGTAATGAAAAGGTAGTCAGAAAATATTTCAAAAATATTTGATAACACTAAAGGAAATTTCAGTAAAGACCTAACATTCAAATAAAGTGTCAATTTATCAGAGCACTGCGAGTAAATTTCTAATGTTCTTAAAATTTTACTAGTACCAAGAACACTTTACACAGTAAATATTTAGCATTTATAATCCATAAAGATTTGAGGCACAAATTGACTTATATTAACACAAAAAAGAGAATAACTTAACATTAGAGTATTGTCCAATTATATAAAAAACTATTTTATCTTTAAACTATTTTGAGGTGGCCATACATGAGCAGGTAAACCTCAAGAAAAAGTATGCAGTATTTCCATGAGGATTTCCTCCTCGCACACACAAGTGAAATGTTTTCCAATCGGGATTTCAGCAACTGTACAGTAGTACACTACTGGTCTCAAGTCTTCCCCACACATGACAGGGAAATCCTCAAGGTTTGGACTGCACAGTCAAAACTTCAAGAATTTCCTCTATGTGTATGTGTACCTTTAGGAGTAATTTCTAACCTTAATTCTAAGTTGAATAACTAGCAAAGCTAAATTTTATGAAAGAATTCAACAATTTTTAATAATTTTGTACAACGGTTTTTAAATACAGGGTTTGTATAAAAAGTATCAGAAAAAGTTTTGGAAAAAAAAAATTTATTTGAGGTATTGCTACAATTCCTCAAAAGTCTTCAAAATAGATCCCTTGAGCGTTGACACACTTTTGCCAGCAGCTTTTCTACCACTTGAAGGCTCCCTGGTAGGCGAATTCTGGAACGTCCTTAAGGGTATGCATGCAAGCTTCTTTGACGGCACTTAGGGTTCCATGGTGGTATCTGTTGAGGGAGGATTTCACTTTTGGGAATAGGAAATAGTCTGCTGGTGCCAAGTCAGGACTGTAAGGGAGTTGAGGAATCGTCGCGATGCTGTTTATCGTCAGGTACTCTGTGACCTCGGAGCAGGTGTGGCTGGGTGCACTGGGACGAGTTTAGTGCAGATCTTTCGTAACACCAAATTTTCAGTGATAATGCTGTGCACTGTCATCTTATCAATGCCAATTTTATCTGTGACCATGCCGACACTTAACCGATGGTCTGAATTCAGCACTTCATGCACTCGTTGCAAGTTGTCGACGGCATCCAGCGTGGGGCTCGTCCTCCACACTCTTTCGGCCATCTTTGCAGAGCTTGTGCCACTTAAAAACTGCAGTTTGTGACATGCTCTCATCCTTGAACACTCAGCGAATCATGCCCAATGTCTCCGTATCCGATTTCCCCAGTCTAACACAAAATTTGATGGTGTACCGCTGTTCAATCATTTGCTGTATTTTGTGCTTGCACCGAGTCACCCGACAGGGGTCCACTAAAAACACAACCTAGCCTGACCAAACGCTCACAGGCCACTGGAGCTTGGTGCATCTTGTAGGTCACATCTCACACCGAGCATGCACGGTACGAACGCGCTCCGACGTACAGTCACGTCAGGAAAAAGTTTTTTCCGGTACTTTTTATACAAACCCTGTATAAACTTCCTTCTGCAGGTTTGCACCTGTTATTTTCTGTATCATTTGGCTGCCTGAATATTTTTTTATGACAGGATAAAACAATAAATTAAACTACTTTTTGTCCGATATGCCTACAGTAAGAGTTTAATAAGAAAAAATATTTTGCATTTGTAATCGGACTGATTTTAATACTTTATGTATTATGGTCATATTTTAAAAGCAGGTAAGAAAGCATAATAAAATTACCATATCACCAAGAATAATTTTTTCAAATCTAAAGCTATGTAGATAAGATGGCAGAGCCTCTCTGATACTAGGTTCCATCGTCTCTTTCAGCATCTCTTTCACGTAAGTTCCGACATATGGCCACAATTGTTTCAAAATCTATAAATTATAAAGGAAAATGACACACATGTGTAGCTCGATTACCCATCACTTTTTTCATCAGTTTACTACGCTATATGATAAATAAATCACTAATTCAACATCGTAAGTCAACCTCAATCCCTATGTTCAGTATAATGAATTTTCAACTCAGTAGTTTTCAAATCACAGATTATCAAATTGTTATTTAGGAATTCTGTTTTCTCCATCTACAAATACATCTCTAAATGCAATTAGCATATTTTAAAATTTCAATTTTAATTTTGTAGCAATAGACCCCAAAAATTAATTGCTGAAAAACACATTGCTGACACATTCTTTATTTAAAGTTATATGATAAAACAGAATTTAAAAAATATGTATTTGCTAATTTTTGATTAGAAAATATATTATAGCTTAAAATAGGGTCTGAAAATCTATATCAAATCTTATGCTACCTCACATAACAGAAGTGCATGGATCAGATAATGGCTTCATCTGCTTTTCATGAAGCTATACTTTATTTCTTACACATATTTGAGTGCAGCTATATGATCTTACAAAAGGCCTAATCAGAGACAAGTTAACTGGTGCTAACTTCAAGCATTTTAAAACATAAAATAACTAACATATGTAAACTGCTTTATATATAATTTTGGAACAGTATCATATTTTAAAATTTAAAATATTTGAGTAGTCAGAAATATATGGTAGCTTTGTATAATTAACTGAACTTTATTTATAGGGGCTGAGTAGTTAGAAAATCTGATTAGAGAAAAGTACCTACTTTTATATACACATACATGTGTGTAAATAAATATATATATACTAGCTGAAAACCCGCGCTTCGCTACGGAGTACATTCAAATTAAATACAACGGTCAACGTATGCAATTTATGCCAAAAAATAAATATATATATTTATAATAAATGCGATGATCAATGTATACAATTGATGTAAAATATATATCTATCTATATATATATATTTATAAAAAAATCGTAAGGGATATGCATTTTGTTTGGATAATATCCAATCGTCTGCTGCATTAGAAAGAAAAAATGTTTTTTTTTTTGTCTATTTAGTTGTTACGCACGTGACGATAAATTTATTGAAAGTACTAGAAAAAGAAATCACGTGATCAGCATTTAATAAATTAAATTCTAAAAATGAATCTTTAAAAATTCACCAAAAATCAGGAAATGGAGGTAAAAATTCGAAAAAAATTTCATTTTGAAGGAATTTTTATGATTTTTCTCGTGATATAAATTTTATAACCCTCAATGTATTATTTTAAATGCAAACGTAAAAAAAGTTTAAAAAACAGCTTAAAAATTTAATTTAAAAAAATCTAAGAATTTTTCAAAAATCTTTCTTAGTGCACCCCTACACTATTAGAAGAATCGCCATGCAAAATTTCAGCCCTTTAGGTCCAGCGGTTTGGTCTGTGCGTTGTATGTCAGTCAGTGAATGAATGAGTCAGTTACGGAACTGTTTTATATATATAGATATATACATTCATATAAATTATTTTTAATTTTTCCTACTGAAACAAAGTACAACTTTATTACATGCCTGCCGTCAGGGTGGGGCAGGGAAGACAAATTCCCCGGGGCCCAGGCTTCCAGGAGGCCCAGTTAAAATAAGAGTTGACTAAAAAAATTTATATAATGTTCAAATATTAAGAGGAGAGGGGGGCCCGCTGTATTATTTTGCCCCAGACCCTGGCTCAGTTGACGGCGGCCCTGCTTTTTTATGAAACAAAAATTGAATATTATGAGGCATCGAATAACTGAAAATAAAAATTCCATTTACTAAGAACATAGATTATCAATTTATTTTATTTTGAATAGAATTTAGAAAATCTACTGGCCTAATCTTAACAGTAGAAAATTACTCTATTAAACACCTAAAAAACTATAGTTAAAGCAAATATATAAATCAAAATGTTTATTGCTATTTTATTAGAGATATCTGTCAACCCCAATAAAAATTTTAAAAAGATTATCAGCACACACCATTACTTTATTTATATTTTGACAGACTTCTGCTGATACCAAAGGCCAAAGACTTGTATAAATTTATACTAGCCTTTTTTTTCTATATGTATCGTTGCTTTATGAACTTATGTGAATTTAAAATTTCAAAAAAATCATTATTTGTAAAGTAAAATTTTCCTTTTATAAAAATTTCAAAGTTAATAAATAGAATAAGTAGTTATTTAATTTATTTGGTTATTAAACAATGTTATAAAGTAATATTAATCAAAAATAATAATTCAGGCTCAGGATAGGTTTTTTTCTTTTTTTTTTTATGCTACTGAAGATCCAGCTAGAGGTATGAGAGGGTGAAGCCCTAAATATGGGGTTTTTGTACATTTTTATATTATCTATAAAAAAAGGACCTCCTCCCATGAAATTTTTTCAAACTACTATGAGCCAGCTGTGGCCAGAGGGCACCCTGATTAATGCATTGTGCTTAATCCCAGATATAACATTTCCTGATCAGTAAACCTTTGAAAGCAAAACTGTAATTTCAGTTCAGTAAAAAATAAAGATGTCTTAAGCACTTAGTTATTTTGCAAACCTAAGAAAAAAATAAGCAACTTAAAGGGACTAAAAAGTGTTATCAAATATAAGACCATTTTAAGCACCTTTAAGGATGATATAATCCTTGTTTTAATTTTATATCTCAAGATTTTAGTCTGTATTTGAAACAAAATATAAACTTGTAGTGTTTAATGCATAATTTCTAACGGGCAGGGGGGGGGGGGAATTTTTGAACCATATAGTATTGCAAATATTATCTTCAAAAAGAAGAAGAAAGAAAATCCTATAACTATTTATAACTTCAGGAATGAGACAACATAAAATTTTTTCACTTCAAATGGTGATGGGATGAGGTAAGATAGAAGGTTAATCTTTTGAACAAAATTATTATTTTTTCATGTTTTTCCTCCTGAATTAAAAATTCAAACTGTGATAGTATCTGTGTTGTATTTATATATAGTAATAAACCTGATCTGGCAGAAAATAAAAGCTGTGTCTTATATCCAAAAGAAAATTATCTTAACCTATCATGCTATATGTTTTAAGTCAGAGTTGTGTTTAAAAGTTAGGTAATATTCTTTATTTGCCATCTTTATTCCTTATTTGCCAGGTAATATTCTTTTTTTGCCAAGTTAGGTATCATTTGTTTTTTACTATCTATCCAAAATTTTCCAACAAAAGACTGAGTACTTTTGAATTACATAAGCAAAAAAATTCAGTCATGCAATGAAAATATAAAAGAAAAGAAGTATGTATATGTATTTTATGATAAATGAATAAAGAAAATCCTATAATGAATTCTTTTAAATTATATACATGAGGAAAAATTTAAAAAGTACAATTTTTTATACACTAATTTTTATGTGTAAATGGTTTTAGCCTGTGAATAGTTTCCATTTTATAAAGATGAATACTATATAACTAAATGTAAATTTCAGCATTGGTGGCTCATCAACTGCTTCAGTTTTTTACCAATGAAATGGAAAGAAAAAAAACACAGCTTCTAACAAGATAGGTTAAGATAACTTTAATTATTTTTTTTTTGGGGGGGAGGGGGAGATTTGAGGCATACTTTGATTTTCTGCTAGAGTAAATTTAATTACTCTATATAAACACAACTTAGATACAAACAATATCATAGTCTGAATTTTTGTTTTGGGGGGACAAACATGGTAAAAAAGTAATTTTGCTGAAAACATTAAACTCCAAACCCTATCTCTATTTGAAATAAAAAAATAAAAATTTTAACATTACTAAAGTTATAAATTTTTCTACGATTTTCCTTCTATATTTTAATGATAATATTTGCAATACAATATAATTTAGATAAATTATTTTTCAAAATCATACAATAAACACTATAAAATAAATCATGACACAGTTATTACATTCATAAATCCTCATGTTAAAAATTTATAACATGTGTTTTATACTTAATTTCAGTATATTAATTATTTGTATAATTTTATCCTTTAAATATGCTAACTGGATAAACTAGGCTTATTCAGCGGGACAAATTCCCTTATTCCTCTTTTAGATCTATACCTCAATTGATTTAAAGCATATAATCATGAATCCTATTTCCACATGCAAATTTTAGCATTAAAATACTGAACAGGAATTTTTTGAAAGAAATGTCTGGTTACAAGAAAAAAAAAATCATAAATGATACTCTAGCATACCAAAAGTAGCTGCCTAAAAAAGTTGCATAAAAAAAACTTGCAGTCACTGTATCTTCCTATTAATCTTTTTTCATGACAAGACAAGATGTTGTACATGTCAGTAAGATGTAGTTTTAATCTCCATAACTAAGATCTATTTTTTGAAACAGAGCCAAATATTACTCTCATAATTATTCCATACTTCTTTTGCCTTCTATGAAGTTAGTAAAGCTGCTTTTTCATCAGTATTAGCTAAGAATAAAACTAAAAAAAGTTTACATACAACAGACAGTATAATTTGTTTCTTATTATTGTTTATACACTGAGCAGTGTAAAATGACTAAAAATATCTATCATTACATAAATAGCAAAATGACTTCAATTAAGATATGGCTCTCTGGTAAGTTAACCTGTTCAGTTATACCAGAGTCCATAACAAGGATAAGGCCAGTCCATGACTGCTATTTACAGGTTCATGTCTAGAGATTTAGGCACACAAATGAAAGTCAGGGGCTCTTCTTTTATAAAAAAAGAATGAGGGTGATATTTGTTTTTATGTTAATTTATATTTTTAGTCTGATATTACAATAAAGTATACAATAAAGATTTTAAAAAATCTATATGAAACTATTTTTAAAAATTTTAAATATCTGTTTTTTTTAATTTTGACAACTGTAAACTTAATAATTGTATCCTCAAATAAAAGTTTTTAGAACATCCTTTTCTATGTACAATGTTGCCAGCACATTAAGCCTTTGTTCGAAAGAGTACTCTCTTGATAATTTTTTTACTAGTTTCAGCATGGAAAATGAATGCTGTCCTTCAGCCTTTCTCATTGGTTATGTTGAAAACAAAATTATTCTGACATTAGGAAATATGAGTATAATTTTACTTTCAATTATAAAATTAAATTTTTCGGAAGCAGTGACTTTATTCTTAGCCTTACTTATTATAAATCCAACTTATCCATTTCTACTTCCAATTTAAATATTTACATCTCTACTGTAAATTCCCTCAATATAAGTTTAACAGTGCTCGAATACTTCTTTGCTATAACCATCTATAAGTTTAAATTTATTATTTATAACTTTATACACATCACCTCTTCAATACAAATCAGTAACTACTCCATTATAAATAATTTAAAACATGTTCACTCTGAAAGCTTCATCTCCTGCTAATTGTATGTAGCTATCACTGTTAGGGCATTTTCAGGCCCCTCTCTTACACAGGCCCCATGCCTATTTTGCTAAGTAATAAATGTGGCTACATAAGCATGCTGTTGAAAAAAAACTTTCACGCTATTTGTACTAAGCTAATAAATCAACAAATCTTTTTTTAAATGCAGTCTGAAATGGTATTCATGGAAAGGAAGCTACTTATATTTGTACATGAAACTTAAGACAATTCATCTTTTCTTAACTATCCAGTTGTTAAATGAAAGGTCTTAAAAGTTATTTATATGTTTTTTATATTCCTAAGAGGTTTCCAATTTATGAAAGCATACAACTTTTAAAAAATAAGAGAAAAATTAATCGCATTTCATAATTAGCAAGAGATGGCCAAATCGTTTTCAGTGATTTAAATTAAATTTTAGTTTAAATAAATCCTAGTGTCAACTCTTTATTAAAATGTAAAACACCAATCAAATGTAAAAATACTTACTTTATTCACCCATTCTACCCTTTCAGTCTCTGGGAAAAAAACCTGAAAGCATAAAAACAATACAAATTAAAATAAGAATAAATGTAATAAAAAAAAAAAAATTCTACCATAATAAAAATTTTTCTTTTGGGGATATAAAAGATCTGTAAAAGCCTATTACCATTAAATCTCATGAACTTATTTTTTCTAATTTATGCACTCATATTAAATCTCTCAAAGTTCTCTAAAAAAGGTCCTTATCGAAGACTGAATACTTTCTTGAACATGTAACACTTCATCTTCTAACTACAGAGCTTAAAACCATATACATTTCTGAATAATTTTATTCTCCTCTTTACTTTAGAGCTCATATTTTGTTCTATTTGAAAATGACAACCAAAATTATATGAGATATATTTTGTTTTGAAATAGAATATTCCTTCATTACCATCAAGTCACATTTAGGTTTCGGTAGGGCTATCAATGTCTGATTACTTAATTTCAGAATATCAAACAAAAATACTACATATAACAACAAAACTTTTCATAGTTTATCAAATTATAAAATACTTTATGATTATAAGTTCCTTTTTTGTTCTTATAGTACAGATATAAGTATTATGTGGCTATATTAAGTTTCTAAATAGGTTGGTAAATAGAAAATTTTTTCCTATCAACAGGTTTTACTTTCTCGAGTCCATATTTTACGCAGAGAATTAACTATGATTCATAAGAACCATTATAATTATACAATTGAAAAAAATCTTCTTAGCTTGGCGACCATATAATGTTCGTCATATTAACCCAATGGTCCTTACTGATTACCTCATAATATAGATCCATAATACTGACATGGTGAAATAATATTTAAATATTTTTATACATGATTCATTAACGAGTTTCCAGTAGCACTATGGTTTACAAAGTTCAACACAAAACTATGAACAGTTTACTTTTAATACCTTAACCAAAAACTTTTGGTGATTTTAGCAATAATTTTTACTTCAACAAAAATGTTACAATAGATCTTACTTTATAATGCTATCCATAAATAGGCAATCCTTCACAATATTTCTCTATCAGATGACTTATGAGTAAAAAAATTCTTATGAAACTAATAAATTCAACAATTAAGTTTTTAGACTATTTAGTATACATTTCAGAATTCATTTAAAAGTAAATACTCATAATATGATGTATAAGTACAAAATAATTAACTCATCTATTTTTTTATGTCATACTAAATGCTGAGTAGTGAAACACCTCATAATTTTCTATAAAAATATGGTTACTTATCATCACTCATAAGAAGTAACAGGTATAGTTATAAATGAATAACTTCAAAAGAAGGAAAATGTCTGATTACTTACCCAAGAAGGCAAATCGGTAATCCGAGCCAATATGCATTCTTTCTCGTTTAGAGAAACAGATCTGTCGATAGCAAGTCCTATATCTCTCTCTGTTAAATAATTGCTTCGCATCATCCATGCAGAAACTGCGACTCCAAACCCAATACAGAAAGTAGACGTAGCCCCAAAACCAGTGTGTCCGAATAAATATGCCCCGTAACATAAGGAAATGAATCCACTGGCAAGTCCGTAAACATTAAACCGCATTGCGCTTCTCGCAGATTCAATCGTTTCATTCATTGTTTTAACAAGCTTTTCTTCGGCCTTTAAATCTAAATTCGGTTTATCTTTACTGATCTGATCATTCTGAGACTCTTTTGGAATTGTAGAATATTTTACATCTGCCATTTTAAAAATTATTGAGTGTTTTAATTACATGCAATTAAAATGAGAATTTGTAACGTAATTAAAGTATTACACGGTTTCCGATAACGTGAAATGATAAATTACATTTGAAACGATACTGGGACTACATAACCACCAAACCAGCTGTACAACCCAAACACATGCCCATAAGTATAAGATTCAGTTATACACACAGTTAAGAGTTATTTATCAATTGTTGTCGAATCTAGGAATCTAGGAAGTGTATATGTGTGTGTGTGGGGGGGGGGGGAGTCTTAAATTAAACCAAAAGCCTGGATAACAGTAGCTGTCAGATCAGGTGCCTGTGGGCTTTAGAGGTCTTGCAGCGACAAAACAAGTTTGAAAAGAGCAGCCACCATGGCCGGACAGTCAGATATGTTCGGGAGAAAACTGGGTTTCTGAACAATTTCTACAGTTGATAAAGGATCTTGTGCCGTCAGGGTGTATTTTCATACCCTTAAAGTGATTAGTTCTTAGTCTAACTATTGTAGAAGCAATTGTTCTGGAACAGTTAAAGTCCAAAATTAGTGGTTTATTTATCAATTAAACTTTTTTAATCTTCTTATTTCAAAACAATTTAAAATCGATCTAATCTCTGATGATGCTTTCCTTGGAAAAGAATGATAATGACATTTTCTTATTACTTTATCACCACATTCACTGTTACAGTTTGGGACAAACTTTATTTGTATGAGAGGAGAACTTACTTTTGAAATTCATTTAAAATTGTACCGAATTTTCTCTCATTACTTACAATATTTATACAATGTCACGTAAACCAACTTATACAGGCCTCACAACTTCATTCGTTCTAATTTGTTTTTGTAATGTAAAAGAGGGAAATAATTAAAATTATCTAACGGGTTCATTATTTTTTTTATAACTAGCCTGATGTCATTTATAGCATAATGATTCTTGATTGAAGGAAACTTTCAGCTCAATAAATAAGTTATTCACGTCTATGAATTTTCTCCCAACCGCTTGAAAACAATCTAACTTGACCTACAACAATGGGTTCATAATTTATGTGAAACTATAATTTAATTACAAATTACCTAGGTAATAGTTACAAAAACATATCACCTTCCTAAAGAAGTCATAGAAATTCTTTAAAATGAGAGCATTCAAGGAGGGAAATGACTTAACAGCAACCCAGGAAGAGCAAACAGTAGACACAAGAAAAGGGATCATTAAGTGAGGTGTTTTCAGTGGTAGACCTAGGGGGCGGGGAGCGGTCCACCCCGGGCCCCACTTACTAAGGGGGCCCCACAAGAGGGGCTTTTTTTAATTGAATGATAACTTTATTGTAAAAAAATTACATACATTTTTTTAATTAATCAAACGAGAACGTTATTGTTTTTATAAAACATTACGGTTGCGCATATACATAAAGTGAAAGGTCATCAACCTCATCGGCCTGCGAATCCTCCTTTCCTCTTTCGAACCGTGGAAAAGTGAGACCTTGGCTTGCGTAAATGAGGGATGGTATAGATAGGTCAACCGCGGGTAAACAAAACCGCGTAAAACGAGAGATTACTGTAGGTTTGAGGGGATCGGAAAGGTAGTGCGAGAAGCATGCTATGTACTTCTGTCCACTCTATCATCTTCTATCTCTCTCTCGCTCAGGTACTCCGAGTAGGACACATTCTAAGTGTTAAGCCTATAGATATTTAATATATCAAAAGCGATATTAGAGTGTACTTATAATTTTCAGAAATACTATCATGATGCGTAAACAGCCTAGTAGGGCTCAAAAGAGGAAACTGAAAAAAAGAAGAAGAGAAAAGAACAGATCTGATCTCAAGATCAATTTTAAAATTCGTCCAACAACAACAACCTTCCACTTTCAAAAGCAAAGAGCCCACTAGTTCTAGAGTTGGTTTGGAGGAATTAAAATCTGGAATCAGTGCCGCATTAAATACAGGAAGAAAGTTTCAAGATAAGTCAACAAAACTTAGGGACACTCTTCCTCTTCGAGTTAGTACCAATAAATATGTAGGCCTAGACGGAGACGGAACATTACTTCAAGAAGATGAAGCAGAGGAGCCTGATATTGAAATTTCAGACGAAATAAGTAAAGTTCCTCTTTTTTGTGACGTAGGTAACTGGCCAACAACCCTATCGGATGGTATGAAAACCGATTTTTTAAAGCTAAAGAGGAAGGTTTATTATTACAAGAAGAACTAAGGAGGTCCATGTTCCAATGTGTAGATAGTGTGTATTTGGAATTCCAAAGAAGAACAACATCCATGGAGAACATTCATAAAAATTTGAAGTGTGGCAGTCAGTTAATTTGATGAAAGATCCAAATCAGAAATTGCCATAACTTATTTCTCGTCTAACTGAAAGTCACGACGAATTTTCTAAGGACGAGGTTTTGCCAGAGATACAAAGACTAAGGGCCTGTTCACATAGGAGTCCGTTGCGTTGCGTTAAGGAAAAGATGACGTTGAGACGAAAATAAACCAATCATAGGCCTCCAAATGATTAGCAATGAAATTTTTAACGCCTATGATTGGTTTATTTTAGTCTCAACGTCATCTTTTCCTTAACGCAACGCAACGCAACGGACTCCTATGTGAACAGGCCCTTAGACGTCATATGCAGGCTTCAAATATTAATACAGAGGAAGTCCAAAAAATGGTCAGCTCTTCAGGTTTTGCAGTTCATTGTTTATATGGGCTTTTAACAGTCAGTACCAAAGTTGTGTTTAGCTCTAAAGTTGTCTTTGACGATTTGCATTTCAGTCGCAACCTGTGAAAGAAATTTTTCAAAACTGAAAACCATCAAAAACTGTTTACGTTCAACAATGAGACAAATCAGACTAAGTGGACTAGCAATGTTATCCATCAAGAACAAGTTGGCTATGAAAATAAACTTCCATGAAACAATTAGACAATTTTCTGATGCAAAAGTTAGAAAAAGACAATTTAAAAAAAGAGGCTTTTACCTATTCGGAATTAATACAGAATTGTTTTCCCTTAGTTTTGTCTTCACATGAGATTGTATGTGTGTGTGTGTATGTGTATATATATATATATATATATATATATATATATATATATATATATATTCTATTTTATATTCCATATTTAATGTATCATTTTTAGCTATCTCCTCTATTATTTTCTCGGTGTCTTCTTCTGATTCCATTCCATTGAGTATACTACCCCTATTTATTTTTCTACACATGGATATGCCTACTTTGAGTTTACTCAGATTAATATTGCTCTGGATTGAATTTCGTTTTAATCGGTGTCTTTTCCGCCTTATGGTATATCGCAATCACATGTTTTTCTCTCTGCTGTCTTCCCTTAGACCTTGATCTTGAACTTCCTCTTAATTTCTGCATAGTAATCTCCGCATAAGTAGTACTAGTGCTTTTATCAAGTCCTCTAAGCAAACCTCTCAAATATTGAGTGTGCCCTTGCTCACCAATGTAGTAAAGTGCACTACACGTGAGTTTTGAACCATGGTCAACGTAGTGGCTGATTTAGAACCGCATTTTTCAAAAAGACTCTATAGACATAGGTAATTTATTTGGTCTCATATAGCGATTCAGGGCAAGTCTCTGTAGTACCTTAGGTTCAAGGTCTATCTTATCCCCCCCCCCCCCCCCCCCCGGTATAAAAATGTTTAAGTTTTTTTTTTTTTTTTTATTAAAAGAAGTAACTTTTAAAAATATTTTTTTACGTATAAGTTCTTGCTAACATAACATTAAATAATTATGAAAAATACCATTCCTTACACTTTTCTTTTGCATATTTTATTCGTACAGGAGCTTAATTCTTTTTGCTGTTGTTAACCTGTGAGCTATATTTTGTTAAAAAGTTTCTTCCTAGTATTTTTTCGTACTTAACAGAATTCGTTTTTCTAATCGGCAGAATAGCCGTTGCTCAAGCGTATTGTTCTCGCTTATCTCTTTGAGGTACAAATGTTTATAGCGCAGCAAACTCTGTTTTACGTCAAGTAATTTTTTAAAATGTTTATCAAAAGCCATAACTTACTATATTAAACTTCTAAAACCGGTCATATTCAAAGGTTCTGTTTCTATGAAAAAAAAACTCAATACAATGTGTTTGAGTAACGTTATATGGTTACCCATAACTGTATTTGATTGCTACATGAAAAGTCTTAGAATATCATCTGTTGTTTTCCTTGTGTTCAGTTTCAAATCAACAAGCACTTTTAAGTGCTTCCCGAGACTTGCTGTTTATTCAGTCCAAAGCTTATCTTCAAAGTAAAATGTACGCACTTCGTTGTCAAAAGCATTTGGACACTTCAAAAGTAGAAAATAATAATTGTTTTGCTTGTTTATGTGAGTTTCAGATAAATGCTGTGGTAGTAGGCAGAACAGAAATATAAAATATAAACCAAAACTTAAGTTCAGAAACTTCAGATAACATTTTATTTGCCATCTTCAATATTCACAAATTCCATATTTAAATCAAGTGTGGAGAAATATTGAACTGATGAAGAATTTTACCATTTTGTTCCATCTCATGAGTATAACTGCTATTCATAAAATATTCCGCTGTCTATACGTACCTGTTCTACAATCCAATCCCGAAATCCTACAATTTATCGATTCGTTTATCGATGTCTTTAAATTCCCATTCAGGAGGGAAACATGTGGTAGCAGATTCATAGATATGCCTGTGCAGAATTTAAAGCTGAAATAGTTGTAACGGAATTTAACCTGTATAGTTTCCAAAACATGATTAACCTTCGTATAATTTATGAAAATATAAAACATTTTTTTCTAATTTTGTGTCAGATGTAACATCGGGGCAAGAATCATCGTAATACATCATGAGACATGAATTTTAGTTTTCGCACCAGACTATCATAGTTGCAAGGTGGATAGATTTTCAAGTTTTCTTTAATGTGTGTCCCTTGAATTTCTTTTTTCAAAGACTCCTCGAAAACCTTGTGCTTATCAAAGACTATCAAACTAATTTGCTTTCTTAAAAGGGCTACTGCAGTTGATTTTCATGCTCAAGCACATACTTAATACTAGAGCATAAATGGTGTTTATGATTTACGATTTAAATTTAGCAACGAGAAAATTAAAAATTATGCTTAAGTGAAAAGTGTAAAAGACTCTCATTCTTTAGATACTGAATTCATGTTTCATGCTGATATGCAGATATTTTGCATGTATATCTTCCCCACGCCAGATTCTGGTCAAGTTACCCCATCAGCCTCTTTCAGGCAGCCCAATAAAGTCGCGAAACAAGAAAAGCAGCATGGACATCATCTGCAGAAAAGCTTGCTACGTCTTTGAGTTCTGGGCAACTGCGGAGGTGGGCGCCAGTCATGCCGTTAATGCCACACAGCGGGCACAATGGGGAGTTCCACCAATCCAATACGGTAAAGGTGGCTCTATAAATAGTTGTGGTCTGTTTTGAGTCGAAAGTTCGCCACGGCCATAACCCTGGGCAGGCCAGGGGGAACTGCCAGGGAGAATCACGTTACAGACATGAGTCATACGTTAAATGAAAGAGAAACACTCTAAGTTTATGTATGCGAAAGCTCTCGTGCAGACTCCAATAGACTCCAGGACTAGCGCCGGAAAATTCCACTTTCTAGTTAGACGGAGCTCCACCACACCTTGCCACAATCGTGCGGGAATTTCTTAACTAAACATTTCCTCGCCGATGGTTCGGACGAGATGGGCGGATTGTCTTTCCCCCACGGTTTCCAAACCATACCCCATGGATTTGTAATTTTGGGGTTATGTAAAATCACAAGTGTATTCCATTCAAGTTCGAAATCTGGACCATTTAAAAGAAAGGACCACTGAAACTGTTTCGTCTATCACGCTGGATGATCTCTGACGTGTATGGGAAGCTACTGAATATCGCCTTGATGTCTGCAGGGCAACTAAGAGAGTACACATCGAAGTCTGCTGAACAGGTAAGAAACTTGGAGATTTTTTCTTCAATTTGGCGCATACTTCATCTCTCTACAATGCTTTGTTCCGAAACTATAACCATTTAAAACCCTACTATTATTTTTCGGACACATTTTTCGGATATATATGTGTGCGTAATCGAGAATTACTAGCCTTTCTCATATGCATGTATCATATTAGCATTTAAGTGTTCCTCATTCATGCCATAGGGGAGATGAACCCTTTTCTTATTTACACACTTTGCAACCGCCTGTAAATGTTACCAGTTCTTGTACACTGCTGGCCACCCAAATTGCAACACCAAGAAAGACAAGAGATATCACAACAAAATTTATTTTGCAGATAACGTGTTGACCAAGTATCAAATGATTAAATTTATAGACTTCTGTGAAGTGTGGTTCCTGCCAAAATCAGTAGCCAGAGTAGCCGCCATTGTTGGAGATCACCGCTGCCACACGCCTCGGCATTGATTCAAAGAGACTTTGGATGAGTTCTTGGGGTACAGCAGACCAAGCAGCTTCCACACGTTGCCAAAGTTGATCTGCTGTTGCAGCTGGGGATGGAATCTGGGTCAATCGTAGAGCAACCATGGACCACATGTTTTCTATCGGCGAAAGATCCGGAGAGCGAGGCGGCTAGGGAAACAATTCAATCTGGCGATTGACGAAGAACCGTTGGACAATGCGTGCCACGTGTGGTCGCGCATTATCCTGTTGAAATATGGCTGTGGGCAAGCCCTGAACGTAAAGAAGGACAACTGGCTCCAACACCTCGGAGATGTAGCGCTGGCTGTTTAAAGTACCGGCAATGCGTACTAGAGGTGTGCGAGAGTGATATCCAATATCGCCCCATACCATAATACCCGGTGCAGGACCAGTGTGGCGGTGCATAACGCAGCTGTTCAGCATCCTCTCTTCACGG
Organism: Dolomedes plantarius; assembly: GCA_907164885.2. NCBI lineage: Eukaryota > Metazoa > Arthropoda > Arachnida > Araneae > Dolomedidae > Dolomedes > Dolomedes plantarius. The sequence goes on along the minus strand of OU015494.1, from coordinate 156,075,773 downwards.
TGTCTCCAGACTCGAATGCGACCATCGTGGTGTTGCAGACAGAAGCGTGACTCGTCAGTAAAGACAATTTCTTTCTATTCTGCCGTCCACATCCTTCTGTCATCGCACCATTGGCGGCGGAGACGTCTGTGGTTCTGCGTCAAGGGTAGACAAAGAAATGGACGTCTTGCGGACAGACCACTCTGCTGTAAACGGCGTCGAATGGTACGCGCAGACACTGGATGATGCGTTACAGACTGAAAGTGCTGTGCTATGGTTCGTGATGTGACTGAGCGATCCGTCACTGCCATGCGCACAATTTGCCTGTCATCACGTGAAGTGGTGCGCTGAGGTGGATGCGATCGAACACTCCAGCCCGTCGTACCCTCCTGCATCCAACGATCACATATCCGCATTACAGTTGTTTGGTTTCGTCCAACACGACTATCGATTTCCCTGAAAGATAATCCACAATCTCGGTAGGCCACTATCCTTCCTCTGTCGAACTCGGATACTTGATCAAAAGATGATCGCTGTTTTCGACGAGGCATAATTGATCGTTTTTTTGAAAAACCACAAGAAAAACACAATTGCCGAACTTGAAATCGTCGAAATCTCCAAGCCTTAAATAGCGCTTTGAAGTGGCGCCACAGGCGCGCGTGATGTGCGTCTGCGCTGAAATTCTAATAATTTGCATATCTCACCTCCGCTAATGCATGTTGTAAATTTCATATTATTTGCATGTTTCCTTCAGGGTGTTGTATTTACAGTGGCCAGCAGTGTATAAGAAAATAAGCCTTATGTAAAATTAATCTTTACAGTATCCAATCGCGCATTCACATCATCTCGAAAGAGAATGCCAATAACAGTTGAAAGTTTTATCGCAACACAAGTTTTGCATTGTTTAAAAAGTACACGTTGAACGTTGAGTTGAGGCCTGACAGAAACTCAACGCAAATAAACTGTGACATACGCGTGCGGAACTTCCATTCCTTCACCATAAAAAATATTTTATCTCCTCAGCTTATGTCGGTCTACTGTGCTATGTAACTGGTAAGTAAGCTATCCTGACAAAAAAGAAAATAGTAATAACGCGTTAAACACGACGTGGATCTACCTGAACGCTGCCTTAGGATATTTGCAGCCCTATTTAAAAGAGCTATCAATAGATGTAAGCAGCAATTTTTATACTAATTCGTTTTAGATGTCATCAGGACGGGGCCAATCAAGTGTGGCGCCTAAGGCAAGTTTTAAAAACGGCGCATTTTCAAATTTTTAGAGAGACTCTAAGTAATGAATGTATCACTGTTAGAAATTATCTACTAAAAATAATAGAGAACATTTGGGGAAAACTATGCATTAAATAAAAAGAAAACTTTTATTTATTTTAAAAAATACTACAGATTTTTTAAAAATTGCAGAACTTAAAAAAAGGTGGAAAAAGTAAATAAATTTGAATATAATTTGTTACGTAATAAAAAATAATTATTAAATCATTCTTTGGACTTTTATTGCATTAAATTAAATGATTGCCTCTCTATAATTTATTGTTTTAGATACCGTATTTTCTCTAGAAATTATTGCTATATAATTCAGTCGTTCTTGGATTGCTGTTGTTCATAGGTAATGCTTTAAAATTTTAAGTTTAGAAAAACTGCACTCAGTTGCTTGTATAGTTACAGATAATGCTAGTTGAAGTGTTAGAAGAACAATTTTTAAACCCAGCAAATAAGTCTTTTACCATAAAAACGTTGAAAAGATGTTAATGACTAGTAAAACAGGAATTATATCACATAATTTAATCGAATAAAGCGGAGTCTAATTTTGTATGAAATCAAAATAACGTTAAGTTTTCAGGGAAAATTAGTAAATAAGTAACAAAACGCGCAGACAAACATAGGGTCTCGTGCGATAACAACAAACGCCGTACACCGTCGAGAAACATGATACTAGGAGACGGTGATGCATTTATTTCTCATAATCTCAAATCCAGTAGTTTATCAAAAACAAGTTTAAATTTTTCCTTATATTTGTGTATTTTTACGAATTTCATCATATATTAGATTAAACTATTAATACTTTTTTGTTATTTGTTGAAAATTTTATATTTTTACTATGTCTCATTTGGCGCCTGAGGCGGTCCTTTACAACAGATGGTATTGAAACATGTAGTTCTGAATATTCATGAAAATTTCAAAGGTTGCTCTAGTATGTTGAAGAGCCTTTCTTCAACTCGTATTTTATTAGTATGTTCTAAACTAGTTCAGTCACAACTGGCAACATTCCTCGTCAAATTAAGATGCCGGTCGTAAGGGGGTAAACCAACTTCCACGACTGTATAAAAAATCTATTCGCGACACAATCGCGTCAAAATGTAGCGTGAAGTGATATCTGTGCATTATGAATAGGGAAACGAGAAGCGTGTAATACGGCCTTCAACAGTTTTTCCTCGGACAGTTCGAGTATGTTCACTTCTATTTATTTTTCTAAACATGTTACATAAATACGACTCGCTTAAGGCCTGTTCCCATAGAATCCGTCAGCGTTAAAGATTCCGTTGGCGCTGACTGGTTCCGTTAGCGCTGGGTATATGATTGGTTAAAAACTTTCACGCTAATGCTCTATATTTTATATGAACAGGCCCTTACTTGCAGAAAGTCTTCCGTCCTACCCGTCTGCTGTTCTTGCGTTTACCATATTCTTCTGTAACTATGCGATATTTTCCAGCATAATATCGGGCGTACACGGCACGGCTTTTATCACCTTTAATAAGGTGACTGTATATAATCTAAATGGCCAATTCACACTTGTCGGAAACGAGTGATGTTAAAATTTTCAGCTAGGTGCACACTACTCTCGTCAGAACAGCTATACTGCCCCCAACAATAGAGGATTCAAAAGATCATTGCTGCCACTAGAAAAAAATTTAGAGAAATTCCGCCTTAGGAATTTTATTTTCCATACAGTTCACAGGTTAGCTGTGTCATGCAGAGGGCCATAAAAAAGGATGGTACCTTAGCTCCATCGATGCTGGGTACGGTACTGGGATAAAGATGTAAATATTTGCATTAGAGACAGCTTCAAATAGGTTTTGTTATAAGCATATTTCCTTGCTAAATGAAATGCCCGATCTGTAGAAAAAACTGCGGCGGAAAAAAAAACACTTCTTGCTCGTATCATTCCGGTTCGATTTGGATTTATATGTATATAATTGGGGGGGGGGGAGGAGGATAAATTTCAGCTTGAATCGAATCGGTTCTGACTCCAAGGGTCCTCCGACCTGTGAAAGTGGACCAAAAGGAGCACCAAAATAAAAGTTGATCCATTAAACAACAACAAAAAAAACAGAATGGAAGTATATGCAAATGCATCAATCATTTCGGTTGATTTACGTGTAGTTTGGGCAAAAAGTTAAATTTCAGCGTGACCCCCCCCCCCCCCCCCCGAATCGACTCTGGCTATGTTATGGTTAAATAAATATATAAAAAAATTCCATCAGTGAACCTTGGACTATTTCGGATAGAGGAAAAATATCTCCTATTGAGAGTGAGGTGGCATGCACTTTCACGTTTAACAATAATCTCTACAGTCCGAGAGCTTTCTGGACGACGCAAGACTACCCATGAAAATCATTGCCAGCTTTCAACTTTCAAAATTAGAAGAGGAAAGTAACTAAATTTACATTTTGATACTCAGACAAAAAGGGAAGGCAGAGAACTGATTAATGGCATTTAAGTGAGAAACTTCTTCTCCAGGACGATATTCTTCCACCTTCACCTCCTACTACCCGAAAGAGAAAAAAATAAATAAGATACGTATATTCGCAATAAATTCCTTTTTGGTGGACAAAAATATGTTGTAGTTTGAGTGTCCGTTATCCGAAATCCTTGAAACCAAAAATGTCTCGAATTTTGGGATTTTTTTTTTTAACACTTCCATTGCGTCGTGGGAATGGAACCCAAATTGTAATGTAAGATTTATTTATGTTTCAATCACAGCCTAAAGAATTGTGTAATTTATGCAACCTTATGTTATTAAATTTGTTCATGAAATAACAATTCGTTAGAACTGAACCACCAGAATGATACGTTGTCACAACCTGAGGTGTTTATGCAGACTTTTTTTGTTTGTTTGTTGTCTTTTCTTTGGTAATCACTCTTATTCACATTTTTTTGCCGTTTTAGCTGCAGAAGCACTGCACTACTACCGCGTGATAGCTCATACTCTAATTCACCGTATTATACACCTCTGAACCACCAACGACGTCGCCGCCGCAAATTGCATACGTTGCAGCATAGCACGCACCTTTCTAAACGGTGTTTCCATTAATTCGTTAACTCCCTTGAGCGGCCCTTCAAAATACTAGTGTTCATTAAATAATAAAATTTTAATGTGAGGCATAAAAGACAAAAATATGAAGGCGGTTATAGTCCTTTTTTATGTACATTTAAATGAAAAAACAAACTAAAAAGAAGGTAGACTACAAATATTTAATTTGCAGAACAAAATATATTTACAAGCAAAATTTTCTAGATTGTTTATCAGCGAAATCATTTGCGATTTGATCAAATTTTAATTTCGTCGTTTCATCAAGATCTATAAGAAGTTTTGCAAAGCTGTTCACAGAAGTTTTGCAAAGTCTTTCCTGTGATATTGTTGACCTCATGCATGCTTTAATGAATTTTGATCTAGAGAAGCTTCCTTACCCTGACGCCGCGGGTACAAGAATTGTTAGAAATATCGTTAAAGATATAACTACATTTGGAAAGCCATTATACTGGCTTTCGAAATTATCTATACGAATTTATCTATTTTCATATATACATACATATATACGTATATGAATATATATGTATGAATATATATGTATGTATGTATGTATGTATGTATATATATATATATATATTAGACAAAGTTGTAAGTGAAAAACCAGTATAAGCCATAAACCACTACAGCCAGGAACCAAAGACATGAAAAGATAAGTGAAAAATATGAATAGAAAAGTGAATAGGTTTTTAGACAGTATCTTGTCATCAGCGGTGCCAATACTGTCTAAAAACCAATGGATTGTTTCTAATAAGTATGATCTGAGCAATAAACATACTTAGACACCGTGCAATCCATATGAAACAATATATATATATATATATATATATATATATATATATATATATATATATATATATATATATATATATATATATATATATATATATGTAAGAAATAGATCCAGTAATTATTATTTTTAATGACTCGTCCCTCACTTTGAGTACGACCCCCGGCGAATCAGAGTCAGGAGTTTGTTGGGGAACCGGTTCTCACCGAATGACCTGCTGGACACGTTTGTTGTTCTGGGTTGGCAACAACTAAGGAGAAGAGTGATTTCAGGTTTGCTCGGTACTACTAGAAACTTGGTGTGTGTTGGCGATGCGTGCGGTCTCTAAACCAGCATGGTTATGTTGCAGTTAATGGAATTAATAAACGTGTTAAATTAAACGAGTTGATTTCTGTCATTCGTCCAAATCACGATATATATATATATATATATATATATATATATATATATATATATATATATATATATATATATATATATATATATATATATATATATATATATATATATATATAGTACAACCTTCCAAATCCCAAATCGTTCAGGACATGGCAATTCCGGATTTGGGAATTTTCTGGATTTGAGAGGTTTTTAAATAACACTACAAAATTTAAGGAAAAAATAAACACACTTAAAAAAACCTGTAAAATGGTTTAATTATTAAATTTACTTGAATACAGAACATATAATTACATTCTAATTTAAACATTTCAGTCAATAATGTGTGTTTCTTTAGTTTCGGCTTATTAGAAATAAATTTTTCTCAAATCCTATATACTGCCATAATTTCATGTTCCAAGATAAAATGCCTCTGTTCTAAGCCTAATATTGTTTTATCTAATGATTTTATCAGGTCTTCCGTTGACATTCTTTAGTTTTGGGGGCATTCTGAATCACTTTCACGATCAGTCATCATAACCTTTGTTATTTACCACACTATCAATAATTTCAGAATCGCTCAGAGAACTGACGATCGGCACATTTTCATCGATGTCTAAAACTTCATGTATGTCCGATTTATCCACGTTATTGTTGCCTTTATTGGCACATTCTACCAATTCTGCTATTTCAGCTCCCAGACACATTCAAAATCGCTGTTGTCACTTCCTTGAAAGAAAAATGTTTTTTTAACGGATCATTTTGGTATTGACATCTATCGGTAAAATGGAGAAGTAAAATTGGCCATTTATTAAAACGTTCCGGATTTGGGGGAGTTTTCCGGATTTGAGACGTCCGGATTTGGGAGGTTGTACTGTATGTATGTATGTATGTGCGTGTGTGTATATATATATATATATATATTATATATTATATATTATATTATATATATATATATATACATATACACAGTGGAATCTCGATCTATCGTTTTCCAAGGGACCGATTGAAATGAACGATAAATGCGGGAAAACGATAGATGCGGAAACATAACAAAGCAATATGATCGTTGGGACTGGATAAAATGAACGACACATATGGAAAAACGATGGATCCGAAAACGATCGATCGAGATTCTACTGTATTTGATTTTGTTTTTGATATGAATCGTCTATTGTGATGCATATGAAAACAGAGAAAATTCTCTTGAGCTTTCAGTCTAGCGAATGAAATTATATCCATGCTATGTATTATATGTTGCATGTACTGCAAAAATTTAACTCAATCCTCAGTTATAAGATCAGAAAAAAATTATTTTAAAAAATGAAGGAAAATTTTCATTCTAGCAAGGTGCTTTTTAATCACATTATGTAATATATAAATGTTTAAGAGAAACATAAGAAAAAACACAATATTTAATAAAAATGTAGAAATCCACATCTGTAAATAATCCACAAATTAATGCCTGATTATTCAAAATTTAATATTTATGAATGAACAGATAACTCAATTACATTATCTCTTGAAATTTTTATTATTTTTTATCCTTTCCCACCGTCTTGTTCAAGAATGTAAGAAACAATATTTATACCAGTCTTTTAAAAGGAATAATAGAAGTCTGTGAATTTCTAAAATGTATTTACTTACAGTTTGATTTAAAATTTTATGTTGAAAGTTGTTTATATTCTGGGTGCTAAAATATTTTGAAAATATTTAAAATTTTTATTTGTACATAAATAATAATTTAAATGAACGTTGCAGTAAATTACCTGTTTATGTGTAAAGACTGTAAAATGTTTTACATAGGATAACTATGTAGTTATTGCATAATTAATACATTCTAGGATTCGAGTCCCTTATTTCTGGGTGTAATGATTTTGGGTAGAGGATTTGCCTGTTTAGGCAGGGCACTAGCTAATGGAGCGTCGTCATTTCCTACCCGTTTTGGGTAGGAAAGCGGGCTGGCCAGAACCGGTAGGCAGTATACCCGAAGTCACGTTACCCTGGAGCAGGTAGGTATTTCAGGATTTCATTTTTAGTGTGATAGCTCTGTGATTTTTAGCAAAGATTTGAAGAATTTCAATAGAGTTTTCGATACATGAAGAAGGAAGAATAGTTTTTAATGCTTCTACTTCTTCAACCAACATATAGCCATGTGCATCTTTCACAGACTTCGTTTCGTCGTTATTTTGTATAATTTTTTCATCTGTTAAGGCAATTTCTAAAATCGAAGCACGTTCGTCCTTTGGAATTGTCTGAAATTTACTTTGGAAAAGCCAAAAGTGTCATTATGTTTTACCAATTGCTCGAAACCTTGCTACAAAGCCTGTCTAGCGTTGTCCAGTACTTGGTACAAACAATGCTCTTGAAATATTTATTCTGAACTAATTATTGGTTCATCCGAACACTCGTAATTAAATAGCCTTTTCGTTTTCGTAAACATGTTTCCTGAAATTCTGGGGTTACTTCCAAATCAGTCGCAAGCTCTGTGGCTCCAACTAAAACTTCTTCGACATATTTTTAATATCTGTTTAATAAATTGTTATATTTTAAACATATGTTTATACATATTTTGATTTTTTTTTTTCGTGGGACCCAATTGTATCCAATAGGTCCTACCGGCCTCAGGACGACCCAGTTTATATACACAGTGAAACTTCTCAATGGCGGCCAGTCATGGTTCCGCAAAAAGGTGGCCGTTTTGCGGAGTGACCGTCTAGAGAAGTTTCACTGTGTGTATGTATATATATACAGTCGATTCTGGTTAATCAGACCACACCGGGATGCAATCATTTTGGTCCTAATAACCGGCTGGTTCAATTAACCGGAATCGACTGCGTGTGTGTGTGTGTATATATATATATATATATATATATATATATATATATATATATATATATATATATATATATATATATATATATATATATATATATATATATATAGATAGATAGATAGATAGATAGATAGATAGATATAGATTGATAGATAGAAAGAGATGTTGGCCTTCGGTACCAGAGTCTGTGGGTTCGAGTCCCATAATTGGCATGGTGTTTGTAGCCGTTCGAAATCAGCTTTAAGCAGTTGATCCCGGTCTAATTAGCCCTCGTGTAGCAAAAAAAAAAAATGACCGTAGCGCTCTAAACCATACCAAACTATATAGATAGATAGATAGACATATAGATAGATAGACATATAGATAGATAGATATATAGACAGATACACATACCACGGAAAATACGTGACTCAGACACGGGGGAAATATTGCTAACAGAAAAATCTGGGAATACTGGTCAGTTAATAAAATTTTGACTGACATTCACACCCTTACTAAGAAATGTTTGAAAACTTAATACATCATATCACATTAAACCAATGACACGAGAGAAAAATTCCTCTGTCTATTCTGACTTGCCCCTCCTTACCACCTTGAAAATCATTTAAAGTTCTGCGCCTCACATAGAGCCAAAAAAGAAAGAAAAGCACAACACTAAGTGCTACTAACGATCTACTCAGACAGGCGAAAGTGAAATTATGATTAAGAGGCCACTGTTGGCAAACTACCAGAATGGAGTAAAAATGTTAAGGTCCAGCCATTCACGTAAATTATTGCTTGCATTTCGGCTAACACCCACGCGACCACGTCAGCTCTAAGTATATTTATATCTTCAGGAAGTTTTAAATAAATCTTAAAGCTACAGGAAATAAAGACTTATTTTTAGGACCACAAGTGAAGCTCTCATTTTGGAAAACTAGATACCCCAAGTTTGCTTTGAAAATAATTACTAAATATCAGGGCCTTTTTATTGCATGGGCAAATCGGGACTTTGCCCAGGGCCCCCTGATGCTAGGGGGCCCCAAAACCCCCTTGGTGCATGCACCTAGTACTTCTAATAGTATGTATAGCCCATGGATAGTTCTTATTTTTATAAATATTCGTAAGGGGGGGGCCCAAATAGCATCTGCCCAGGGGCCCCCAGCATTCATAATCGGGCCCTGCTAAATACAATAAAACCTCGCTTATCCGAACTAACTGGTACCATAGGAAATCCGGACAATCGAAAATCCGGATAATCCGGGTAATAAGCAAAACAAAATCCTTAACTCAGCAGACTTACCGTTTATTACGATAAAAAACTATGTTTTATAACAAAATTACATACTATTGTTTACAAGACATTAAAACATATAAAAATAACATTTCTGAGTCAATCCACGTCAATGCCCTGTGACACTCTAGTAAAGCTTTCTTAAATTCAACAAAAAGCATTTTATTACTATAATTTATTGTACAGTCTATGCAGGAACTGTACACTGAATCAAACTAAAAAGCGAATATTTGGCACACTTATTGTTACGTTCTTGCTATCATAGTTAAAAATTATTATATAATGTGAACATTAAATAAAAAGAAGGCTACAAATCTCATCCAGATTATCCTGATCAAAGAAGGCCGGATAAACAAGGTTTTACTGTACCCCTTAAGCTTTCTATACTTTACAATGAGAAGATACAGTTTTACAGATTCATATAAAATTAATCTTAAAGCTTAACTTACGCGTTGCCTCTACACACAAAATAGGATGTATCCAATATACAGAAATAAAGGATGATCTAGAGAAGTATGCCACATGAAAGTCGTGAAAGAATTTCAAATATAATACTTGAAACTTTTATAATAAGTTAATTTTCTTTGTTCACCTATTAAATTTAAACAATTAAAATTTTAAAGTTTACTGCATTGCCTTACATTCAATTTTGAGATTTGAAAATAGATGTCTCAGCAAACAAATTATCACCAAACTCCAAACTGATATTCTATAACATCACAACAAATGCGCTACACATTGACTTTTTGACGTTTCAGTGATATGTTTTTCAAGAAGATATACCTCTTGATTTTGCAACGAGTCCGATTTCACGGTGATAGAAACAAATATTTTATAACATATAAGGAACAAACAATGAGCGTAAAGATAATACTTTAAAAACGAAGTTAGCAACCCAGCTGATTTTCTATGAAATTTACGCTGGTTTATAGTTTAGGAATGAATGAATGAATGAAAATAAAATTATATATATATATATATATATATATATATATATATATATATATATATATATATATATATATAGAGAGAGAGAGAGAGAGAGAGAGAGAGAGGAGAAGGTGGGATTATGGACCCCCCTTTTGTTTTTGGCTCACTGTGGTCTTACTAAAGACCGATTTCCATATTTTGGGGCTCCAACCTCTTCCATAACTCATCATTTTAACATCCTTAAGTGGATTTACCATTAAATCAAATTTTAAGATGTATACAATAACATAAGTGAAAAAAGTCAAAACTTGCAGGTGACTCAAAGTGGAGGGTAATATGGACCCCCACCTTTTTTACCAAAAAAAAATTATTTATCTATCTATTAAACAGCTGGAAACAAAAAAGAGAAAAGTTTTCAAATGAAAAAGTGAAATAAAGATAATATATTATTAAACAGCTGGATCATCAAATATTATCTATATAAAAAACTTCAATTTTTCGACAAAAGTCGCAAATATAAAACTCAGCTTCGGCTCCGGTGCACACAGAATGAGTCCAGTGTAGACTCATCCCACAACGAATCCAAAGTTCTCCTCGTGTGTCATCTTTGAATGCACCTTCACAGAACATGCACGATGCTTCTTGCTGGTCTGGGTCATCTCTGTAAACATATGGGCTTGTATCCACCCAGAGGGATGAGCTCTTCCAATTGCTCTGGATGTGGCTCCATTCATAAGCTAATCCGTTAAGATTTTACGAGGAAATATCATCATTGGTGGAAAATATGTTCCCCCGGCACTCATGCAGCAAACCACAGTTACCAGAGAACCACGTTCAGTTGTAGTCAGAGCTCCCACCTGACGTTTTCTCTTCAACCCGATGACTCGAGAAACTTTTGACTGAACCACACTTAAACCAGTCTCATCTACATTGAAGATTCTGGAAATGAATCCCTGAACACAAGCCTTCCAGCAAATAAAAATAACCCAGCCACCTGCTCACGCTTGAATCCTTCTGCATGTGCATATGACGTCCCTGTAGGTTTTCTGATCAAAATTTGCCTGACGAGTGTGAATTCGGTTTAGCCAGTCTCTCCCTGTTGCTTTATTTATGAAAGTGTGGGAGATATTATTGCGTTCAGCCAATTTCCTCACATCTTGTTGAGTGAAACCGTGAAACACTGACTCCATCTTTAGCAAATAGGTCCCTAACTCTTTTTCAGTGTAATCTGGTAAAACAGGCTTCCTAGTTTTTGTGCCAGGTGATGACCGAATGGCTGGGGCACTGGCATTTGGTTCAGATCCTGTAGGACCGAGTTCCACTGATGGCATGGATGTATGTAGCCATTCGGAATCAGCTTTAAATTATAGGTCTCGGTCTAATTAGCCCTTGTATAACAAAAGTTGACCGTAGCGCTCCAAACCAAAACCAAACCCTAATTTTTGTATAACCAAATCTGCTGCTGTCTTATCCACTTATGAAGCCAATAATCTCAAAGTTATTCTTGATACACCAAACACTCTGGCAGCCTCCTTTAGTCCCATTTCTCTGCATCTTAGCTTCTGGATAGCCAGAACCATCTTCACTCTATCCCAACTTCTTCTGCGCACTACAGTGTCCTTGATAGCGGGAGATTTCTTCTCAACTTGCATTCTTAGCTTCCAGAATAACCGAGAAGGATTACAAAACATGAAAATAAAATGTATCACAATGAAATCAACTGTGGAATTGCATTTTCTCACGGAAACATTATTATTACATTATCGAAACCGGTTGTTGGTAATATGGACCCGAGTCCATAATACAAGCACCCATGGGGTCCATATTTCAAGCAACGCCATCTTGGAAACAAACTCATTTTTCACATTATGAATTACACCGAATTTAATTTCGAACTAGCTCAAAAGGAACTTCATGTCGTGTAGAATAAGACACAGGAATAAGTTTTTACAAAACATAGCAGTAGATGTGTAAAATATTCACTTTTACTTTTCTCAGAAAAAGTTTGAAACTTGAAAAACAAACAATTGGCTCCAGGACATCATTCGCGAGTGAACTGGGGTCAATGACCTTGACTATCCATTACAGCCACCTAGGGGCTCTAAAACGCAGCGATAATTAGCGGCTACACCTGCGCATAGGGCAGATATTAAGGGGGTCCATAATAAATGCAGGGTCCATAATCCCACCTTCTCCTATATATATATATATATATATATATATATATATATATATATATATCCACGCAGTGGCTTGGGTTCAAATCCCGAATAAGGCTTGGCCGTTATCGTGCTGTTCCCTCATAGGAAGCAATGGTGACTCGCCTAAATGGTGCTCCCATAATAAAGTAACCAGCATGACCTCACGGTGAATAACAAAATGAATAATAATGATGAATATGAATAAAAATGTGGATAATAAATGATAAAATAATAAATGAATATGAATTATAATCCGCATTAGAAAAAAATAATAAAAAAATAAATACTTGTTAAATCACAGAGTATAGAGATCAAAATATTTTAAAATAAATTTCAGGCATTTAAAGTGGATTCACAATGACGAAAAATATTTCGTTAGTTCGACTGCTATAACTGAAAGTCAAAAGGTATCCTCAATTTTGGTGGGACGAATCGCTTTTTTTATACATGACAACAGAGTCAATCTACGACGTAATTTTGTGTTTCATCGGTTGAAGATATAGTGAATAAGATGGGAGCATTTAATGCAATAAATTGATAGCGTCGTTACACAATCTAGAAAATAGAAAACTTTCTATATGCTGAGGAAAAGATGGGCCTTTATATAATTGACATGTACCGGAAGAGAGGATATAGTTAAATAGCAGAACATAATATGATTTGACAGTGGCATAGCTAGAACTTTTGCCGCCCGGGGCGGTCTCCAATTTGCCGCACTTTCTATAGAAAGGGCGGGAATTGGAATTCTATAGAAAGGGCGGCAATTGATTGACTTATAAGTCAATCAATTGGTGGTTTTTATAAATTAATAAACATAAATAAATAATTGTAATTGAGACAAACTAAGGTGGGGAACTTTTTTACCATTGGATGCCATATTTAAATTAGGCAGTAATAAAGAAGGCCGCTTAAGTTGATATACCTATAAATGCAACTTTTATAAAGACCACAAGAAACTTACGGAGGTCGCAGTTTCCCCACCTATGAGACAAAACATATATCTAATTTATAAAAAAAAATTCCATAAAATATGTTTTATTTTATATTTTTATATTTATAAATAAAAATAAATGATTTCATTTCTTTTGGATAAACAAACAAATTGTACACATGTGTATGTAAACAAAACATATTTATATATTTACTCTTCTAACTTTCATAGTAGAAAAATCGTGTATAATGCTCTCAAAATTTATATTATTTGTAATTTCTTGTTCTATAGAAAATATTGCAAGATTTTGTAGCCTTAAATCTCTCATTGTGGGACGAAGATAATTTTTTATCAACTTCAATTTGGAGAAGCTCCTTTCGCAACTAGCGACACTGATAGCGATTGTTAAAAAAATTCTTAGCAAAATTACAATGTTGGGTATAGAATTTTCCAATCTATACTGTTGAATCATATAGTAATTCATAATTCGTAGAAATCGAATAGTAAACTTATGAATTGAACAAGTGATTTTTTACAACTAAGTAAAAATATGCCGCACCAAAATATGTGGCGCCCGGTGCGGACCGCACACCCCTAGCTATGCCACTGTGATTTGAAAACGAGAATTGAGAAAAAATCATTTCAAATATACCATATATAAATATACACATGATGGAAAGCGGTAACATTTGAAATACGACAATGTCCTAATATTGGGGCAATCTGACATGCTGGAAAACTGTTTTCTGAAAAGTTTACTGAAGGGGATCATAAAATCACTCTTAGAAACATCAAGGTTATGAGAGGGGCAGCAGCCAATTTGGTACCACAGTTTAGTGGTGAATATTCACCCAAAGTAAAGATCCGATATGAATTTCTTCACAGGCTGTAATTTCAGAGCCCAACCGCAGACCGACTGATTGTTAATTCGGCATGATTCTACCCTCCAGCATGCCAGTTAGCACCCAGCAAGCATGTCCACGTAAAATAAGAGATCAGAGCAGATATACACCAAAACTCCGTTAAGAACGTATACTATGTATAAAGAAATTTTTAATTATTCTTATTTTAGTAGCACCATTGAATTGGTTATTACAATTCAAAGCAAATTCCATCCTTGACTAGAACCAAATAGTTGACAATAAAATAAGAGCGAAAAAGTACTTAAAAATTTGTTAAAGCATACATTACATTTAAATAAATCGTTATACGTTGAGTACATTATTGATTAAAAAAAATCAAAAACCTTTGTTATTCATGATGAGCGGGCATTAGTCTTTAGTTTCCACGGGACTGCGGATTACTACTTAATCCATTTATATTAGTATTTTATGAATATCAAACTACCACGAGTTATGTCTTAAACCTTTAATAAAGGCTTCTTTCTCAAATACTCCTACACAAATACAAATTTTTTAAGCTTTGTATTGTTCAGATAGATAGCTACTGAATTAGAGGGAAAAAAATCTCTACCCCGGCATAGCCCGCATTAACAAAAGGGAAAACAGGCCCGTAGAGATTCTCCGAGCCTCAGGTCAACAACCACAGGAAAGATATGACTTTAAAATGGAATCATTCAGCTGCAGCGGGACATAGAAAAAAAATATACAACTACAAAGCAAATACAGAATTAGGGAGCGAGCCATACTCCTGATACGATTAGATAATTTTTACGACGTAAAGAGCCTAGGAGAAAGGTTATATATTTATGAAAGAGAGAAGGAGAAAAAAAAAACCGCTTTTCTAAAGAAACCGATTACAGAGGATAACATGTATGATGATATTTCGTGTAAAATATCAGAACGAAACTCCTTTATGAAAAAGATTCACAAACATTCATGGTTTAAAGCTTTTAAAATACTAGCATATACAGGCATTTTCAACCATATAGTTGTCATCATAAGCATATGGGAGGGTTTTCTGTACTGTTTATGTAACTTCTCTTTTAAGGTATCCGTGCACACCCTCAGTGAAAATCATTTTTAATCCTTTTTATTTCGCCTACAAATCTACATTTTTAGATTACACCTCAATTAAAATATGGAAAACATAAAAAATTAAAATTTCAGTTTTCGCAAATTGAATTTCTGATTTGATTATCAGAAAGATTGCTAAGAGTAATCAAATAGGAATTTTTTTTAGTCACATAGTATATTACTCTATTAAAATCATTAGTTAAAAAACATAGTAATGGACTGAATATAGCTTTATTTTGTAAGCTCCAATAATTTCACTGCAATTTGAATTCAGTTCCTGTATTGTCACATACCATACCTCTCAACAGTATTGTGTATTTCTCACCGGGTGAGTGTGTTAGGCTACGTTACAAATTCAAGTAAATTTAAACACACTATAGTATTACAGTGAATTGCCCTAATTACTGTGAATGTTAAAAGTGGTCATCAGAATTAATAGTTAGGGTCGGCAGTGAGAAGAGATATTCGAAGGGATCCTGCACCCCTCTCCACAAAAAACTGAAATGTAGAGGTTGGACTTTTTCCTTTTCCCAGAGGAAGAAAAATAGATAATAAAGAGTAAGAAATTAGCACTTCAACAAAACACATTTCAAGACGAAAATAGCATACTGAATATTTAATAATAACTATGACAGTTAGTCTTTTAGTAAATACGGCCATCACTTGCAACACGAGAACTGTGCAGATCGTGGATAACATTTTAAAGGTGATTGCAAAAAGCTACAATTGCTTACACCAACCGCGGGCGTCTTATGTCAGAAACTTCCCCTAGGATGTCAGATTGTTCTCACAATTATAATTTGCTATTTCAGAAGATTAGCAGATAAAATATATGGTATGCATACAAATTAATTATATATATAAGAGAGAGAGAATGCTACTTAAAATGTGATCTCTATTCTTCAAACACAAGTCACTCAAGTACTTCTCTCTCTTTCCTTCAAAACAAAAATGTGCTTTTCACACTAATAGGAAATATTTACCCATATTTACTTCGAATATAGAATACGACATTTTATAATGTATAAAAATGGAATCCCATACAATGCTCCTGCTGTATATGTCATGTGAAGAAACATATCTTTTGGCTCCATGGGTTTCATAGTAATAAAAGGTAAAATATGTATAAGCAAATTTCCTTCGAGTGCATCAACCATTAGAGAGGTTATTAGAGCTGAAGAAAGTTCTTTTCCAGAGAACAAAAAACAAACAAATAAGCAATATCCCCAACTTTTGAATGCAATGTTTCATTTTTCTAGTTTATAAAATTTTTTTAATACAAAGCATTTATATCTGTATTTATATATATATATATATATATATAGTCTATAGCTCGAAGGAACAAGCATCACCTCCTGTTCCCTGCACTCAAACCGAATTTTGATTTCCTTAAAATATTCAGCATCTCTAAATCTTAATGTGTGCACTAACAAGTTACTTGAAAGATAAGTCTGATAAGTTAAGGAATAGCCTAAATCTAACTTATTTACAAACATCAGGTTCCTGCTAGTCAACACTAGGCCACAAATGTTTCTGAGAATATGAAATAACTTGTTAACTCAAATTTCTATTAATACGACATTACATTTGATTAAATATTTTTATACTCATCTAATATTTGTTGTCACGGGCTCAAATATATCAACCCAAATACAGTGATTTCCACTTATAAGAATCACGTTTGTTATTACTGTTTTTGATTCTTATAAACGGTTGATTTTTATAGCCGAAATTTAGGTTTTTGGACATGCACACACACACCTATATATACATATGAGATAATTTACCATAAATACTCATTAATTTACGTTAATTATCTTTTATTAAAATTATTTTTTAAAATTTTAAAAATACAACTTCATTTTTAGACCTTAGATACACATGATTATAGTAGTAAGAGGACAAAAAAACCCAATATTTGTTATAACATACCTGCTTAACAGTTTTAACATTTCAACTACAGGAAGGGAGCAAAAAAAAGTTTTCTATGGTAGTTTGACGTAAGGAAGTGTTCAGGAGGCTGTTTATACCTCTATCAATACTAATAGTCTCAGACGAAGATTCACCTTCTAGCTTATGTTTCACGGTTTGATAGCGTGCTGAATCTACTAATGTCACGTTCGCCGAAGATTTATGTGTTTCAGGGTCCAGGAAGCCGCAACCAGGATGTGGAAAAAAAAAAAAAAAGAGTCCCTACTTTTGTTTGTCAGTGGAGAAAAGTGAAATCGGACACGGATAGGTAAAGATGTCCCCAGGTCAGGCTAATAGGACAATGTTGTGCTAAAGCGTTTAAGGGGGAACTATTATGTTTTGTCTAACAAAGAAAGTGATGAATTTTATGACTATTATTCCATCCCATCTTATCAATCTTTTTTTTTAAAAAGAAAGAACTTCATGCCTTTTGAGGGTTTAAGTGACTTTTTTGGAAAAATGAAAGGAAAGCGAAGAGTGTAAACTGATTCTTAAAACCGGTGGATTGATTCTTTAAAGCGAAAATTTTAACATGGAAATAATACATTTGTTTTTGTTTTCGCAATATTGATTCTTATAAACGGTTGATTCTTATAACCACTGATCACTATAAGCGGTGGTTACTGTATTGCTATTTTTGAACAGAAACACTTTCTCTACAGCCTTTAGCATGCCAGTCTGTTTTACTTTAGTATCGCGATATTGTTCAAGGTGCTGATCACAAAATGATATTCATCCTTACAATCAGCGACAGGAAAACCCTTTTTTTCTATTTTTGCTCCTATCTATTCTTAGATATATTAAATTTTAAATTCCTTGAATTTACATTATTTAATATTGTATAGTGTTGCAATCTTTTGAAGTAATTTTAATTTTATGTTTTACTCTTTGCAACGTTTCTTTTCAATAAATTTTCTAACACTACACTGAGCATACTTAACTGATATGAACGAGTTGATTGAAAATAATTTTACATATTGGTTTGTAATATCAACTATAATAAACCAGTTAATCAGTCCATTTAAGAAATCAAAATTATATTAAAACCTTTAATTAAAACAAAACAATATTTATTTAACCTAATATCATCATTTATACATCAGAAAAGAAAATGAAAGGAATTTAAACTGCAAAATAAATTATCAGGATAGTTGGGATATATATATACAGGTATATATATATACACTATGTCTTTGATATAACCTATATATAAGGAATGTTGCTGCATCACATACAGGAATATCATGCAGCAACTGGCCAACAGACTTAACTCACTGTATCCAAGGGCTACTTCAATCTGTTGGTATAATTTATTTTTCTGAAGCATGTAATTTATATGCAGTTACGTTTAATAATTTAATCAATGTATTGATGCTGAAATTAGTTCCAAGGTAGTGCTTATATTGTTTTATCATTACAAATTTAATTATAAAAAAGAAATAGACAATCACTGAGAGAACCACTGCAAACCAAAATCAGGTGTTATATTTTGGGATAAAGAGGCTCCCATAGTTAGGTGCATCAGAAGATAATAACCTGAAAAGAAAACATTAAAAATACATGTAGATAAAATTACAATCCCCTAAAATGATGCATCATGTTTTATCTTTATTTACTATTCTGCTTTCAGATATTTCCTCTACCTCAAAACTCTGAGAATATTGTCTATCTATTTCTACGAGGAGATACCCCAAAATAACCGGAATCGACGTACAGTGGGCGAAGCATCCATAGTACACGATTCCTCCTGCTAGGGGAGCGAAAAGCCATGATTCCTGAACCAATGTGCCAAGCGGTGTTACTTGTGAAGGTTTTGTTTGATATCTGGGAATTTTTGGTGGAAGCTGTTTTGCCTCTTCCTTGCTTTCGATCATGGCAGACTTACGTGAACAGTGCGTTTCCATGAAGTTTTGCTTCCTGCTGGGGAAAAAGCCCAAAGAAACTGTTTGGATGTTGAAAACAGCTTACAGGGATGCTACTATGGGTAAAACTCAAGTGCACGAGTGGTTTTACCATTTCAAAGAAGATGAAATATCGACTGATGACCAACCACACTTTCAACTTCCTGAAGGGATGAAAATGTCAAAAAAAATTCATGAAATTTACTTGGAGGTGCTGAGAAGATTGCAAACAGTGTGCGACAGAAAAGACTCGATTTATGGGAGACGGGTGACTGGTTTTTCCAACAGGACAATGGTCTGTCTCATACAGACCTCACAGTACGCAAATTTTTAACAAGAAACGATATGACTCCATTGCCCTACATGCCTTTTCACATGATTTAGCTCCATGTGACTTTTTTTATTCCCACGGATGAAGAGGGACCTGAAATGAAAGCATTTTGCAAACAAGAATGACGTGATAACAAAAATGACGGAGGCACTGTCGAGCATCCCAATAGATGAATTTTTAAAAATGCTTTGAACAATGGAAGAAAAGAGTGGACAACTGTATTAGCTCTAATGGAGAGTCCTTTGAAGGGAATTAAAAGAATTTTTGTATAAAAATTGAATAGACAAATTGTGAAAAAGAAAGTTCGGTTACTTTTGGGCACCCCCTCATATCTCTATGCCATTCTTCTTATCAATACATTCCCCAAAGCCCTATAAACAAAGATTTGGACATGGCCTTAGTTAGGAGCAATCAGACACAATAAGCATCTTCCATACAAAACTTTCCAAACCAAAATCCAAATCCAAATTCAAGAATAAGGTAAACATCTAGTTCAGGTATAAGTGACAGATGTCTTCACTCTGTGGATGAAAATCAAGAAGTTGAAAATGGATGTGAATGATACTGGATGCTGTGAAAATAGAAGAGTTCTTTAATGATGGATATCTTTAAAATTTTTTAAAAAAGGTTGCAGGGCAGGAAGAAGGCTAAATGATGTCAGATCAAAGTATGAACCTATAGAATCAAAGTTTCTAAATGAGTTCTTTCTTCTCCTGTGAGGAAATGCAGTAGCACCCAGAAGGGTAAAAAATTGCTTTCTAACAAAATTAGCATAAAATTTTGATGAACAACAATAGTAATAATTTTGTATGAAAAAAATTCTAAAAAATAAAAACTGTGCAACAGGCTTAAACATCTGACGTGTGCAGTGGTAACTACTGATATTCAATGGAAATAGTTACCTACACATGAGAAAGTAAGGAAGTAGTATGAAAAAATTATAAGAAATTTTGTAAATATTTAAACTTGCATTTGAAACTAAAAATTTAATAGACAAAATTCAATATGAAATAGAAGTATGAAAAATTTCTCATACATCAGAATTGACATGATAGAAAAAGAATCCATTTCATATGTGACATAACTAATAAAAAAAATTACACACAAATTTGACACAGAAACCCAAAATAAACACTTTAAATGCTTATGTTTATTTGGCAATAATTCAGTTTCAGAACACAAGAAACATTACATTATTGATGCAAAGGAAAAATATATTTGACAAAATATACAACAAATATTTCACAGTTATGTAAAATAACATTCAGATCTTAAATATTTGAACTAAGAGGGAATATAAAAGACAAAGCACTAAATACCTGTGCTTTGTATTTCCCTTCCATTTGACCAAATTTTCTATGTTCAGGGGGGGGGGGGGGAAAAGGGAATATTTAAAAGACTAGTGTTGAGCATATTCGACGTACATATTTTCAGAAATGATGTACTTAAAACAGAGGTAAGTACAAAAGAATAAAATAAAAATATAGACTGTCAATTGTGTACAATAAAAGGTGTATAATTCAGTGGGTTATAAAAACAGCTATTAAAATCACTTAGAAACACATTGCCATAAATATAACAGATAATTTTCGAACTTTTGAGGGGTAACACAAGATATCAGAATTTAAAGATATGACAAAAAATATTTGTCGGTTGAAGATTTACAAACTTTTGCATAGTTCTGTAACATCTAAGGAATATAAACTTTCATAGGAAAAAAACCAGTCACAAACAAAATAACTTAAAAAGAGTCATGAAAGACATCTGGAGTTGACATTACAAACTTAAATGCAACTTTTTTCACACATGATACATACATGTTAAAACACATATTCAAATAGACATTCTAAATAACAAGAATGTCAAACTTGTACATTATAATCAAAATATGTATTTTAACACAGATTAATCAGCCAAATTCTTTAAGAAACCATAAATTAATTTGTACAATACAAGATCACAAATATTTCTTTTGGCATCAAACAGAAACTTACTTGGCAACAGAAAATACACAACATTATAAAACAACACATGTTTAATGGAAAAAGAATCACTTAAAAATACATAGATCATGATCTATTGAATAAAATTAGAATGAAAATCAATGTTGGTTTCTAAATTTACTAGTTCAAAAGAAACATTTGATTTATATTTGTTTCATAGAAACACATCAGTTGATAGTTTTGATAAAAGAAGTAATCAAATTAGTGTGAAATAAATAAAAATTTATGAAAAATGTCCAATCAAAATTATTCTACTGGATACACTATAAAAGAGATGCTCTCTCCTTGAAAGGCAACCATAACTGACGATATCGGTGAGTCAAAATTACAGCCACAACCTGGAAAGAATAAAACATCTATTATCAATCAAATCAAGGATTATTCCTGAAACAAACTTTCTTTCACATTTTTTCCCCCCTTAGACACTTTTTATACAATCACTGTTCATTATTATACATAGAATTATGCATTTATTCTAACAGATAAAATAAAAGCAGCAGTAAATCAACGGAAACTGAAATTATGCATAGTTTAAGAATAATACCAACAGTAATGATACAAATTCATATACTTAAAGTTGTGTTCAAATCAAATTCATGACATGTAATCTGTAATTTTTAAATCTGTACAAGCCCACTTAGGCCTGCTTGTGATGTTTAATGCAAGATTATTGCATTTGATAGTTGCTTGTGATGTTTAATGCAAGTCCATTTGTCTCACCTAGTACAGAATTTTTTTGTTTATGCTAAGGTTTACAATACTTTAAAGATCTCTTTAAAATGTATACAACATTTCCAAAAGTAAAGTGCATTTTCAATATATATAAAAAAAAAAAAACCTAAAGGAGAAATTTCATAAATAGCACAAGAAGATTAAAGAATGATTCAGCTATATTCAAATTTCAAAATCAAAATGAAAAAAAAAAGAATAAGAAATCTGAAAAAGGCATCTTAATTAGACATGTCAAACATGGTTATTGTATATGGCATAGACATAACAAATGGATAATACCTAGATATGTTATTTTTTTATGAACCCTTAATTCAGACTAAAAAATTCAATTCTCCTTTAAATTTTTAATCTAACTACACCAAAGGATGATATAAAGCAAGCTTGCAGAACTTTATGGAAAGCCACTGCAGGCCTCAAGAAAATACAATAGATAGGAAAGCAAATATTTTATCTAACAAAAGAAAAATTACTAATTATTTAAAAATTAAATAAGTACTAATATTTATGGGAACTATTATTCCCATATTACAGACATCAGAAGGTATAAGCAGCAATTAGAACTTATTAACATGTTCTTTTATTTAAAACTTGACACATGACATAAATTTACAATAATCGTTACGAAACCCGGCTCGTAGTTCATCGCGGTGAATTCGGAGCGGAGAAGCATGCGTACCACTGTAGTACGGAGAGTGTGAAGTAGTGAAGATCAGTGTTCCAACGTCCGTGGCAATCCCCACTCCTGCGCAAACCAGATGTGCAGAATGCGACGTCAGAACTGTCTGCGAGTTGGGTTGCCACATATTGATTGCTTATTTATTCCTTTCATAATATTCTGAATCTAAAAATCTATTTTTCAGATTTATACTATCATGCATCTTCACAAAAGGCTTCGCAGGCCAAAGAATGAGCTCTGGTGGGCTGCATGTGGCCTGTGGGCCATATGTTGTGCAGGCCTTATATAAAGGATATAACTAAATCAAAAGCTGAAACAGAAAAAATAATAAAGTGATCTATCATTTAGAGCACAAAAATGATAGAAAACTCTACAAAGAACAGTTAGAACATCTCAAAATTTAAAAAACCCTGAAAAATTCAAAAACTATTTAACAACTATTGTCAGTGATTTATATAATATCAATTATCCTGATGCACATAATGAAGCCATTGAGATTCATTTAAAAAAATACAAGCAAGAAACTATGAAAAATGAAATTAAGTCTCTTCTCTTAGAGGAAATGATATATGGATACTTGAAAATTTATCCACGGGCAAGAAAATTCTTCCATGCAAATGAGTATATAAACCTAAAACAAATCCTGATTGCTCAATAAAAAAATTTTAAGCTCAACTTGTTATTGGAAGATTCTCAGGGGAAAAAAAGAACAGATTACAAGCAAAAAAAAAAAAATCAGTCCAGTAGCTAACTGGCACTAAAAGAGCTTTGCTTCATCTGGCAGCAAGTAAGAACAGTTGCTTGTGGTAGTCTTTATAAATCATATAAAAAGAAAATAATTCTTAAGTGCCTAGGTGATGCTAATCACAGAGGTGATGAAACAAGTGGAAAATCAAGATCAGGAGTAATTGGCATCTATTCTGATGAGCTTTAAGAATCAGTTTCAATAACCATAACAGAAGCTGCATATATTGTAATTTCAGCAAATGAAGCTGCTACAGAAATTGTTTAATCGAAGATACTTTTACTTTTTAAGAACTGTTAGGAAATGTTGAAGTGAATGGATTTCCTGAGTGACTAGTTAACCATGGAGCAGCAACAAAATTAGCTCAAAATTATGAACATCACCAACACACTAATCACATAAGAAAAAGATATTTCTCTGTCAAGCAACCAGTCAAGGCAAGCAAAAGAAAGAAAAAAAAAAGTTGTAAGCAGAGAATTTGCTGAGAATCAAATGGCTGGCATTATCACAAAGCCATTACATAATCAAAGTCTGCTGATATTGAACAAGATGCGATTGTTACAAAAGCAAAACAAATTAATAAACTATGGAAAGTGCTGAAGTTATAATTTGTAAATCCTTGATCTTTTTGACTGTATTGGTATTCCCACTACCTTCTGTTTATTTTATTTTCTACTTGTTCTCTGTTACATATAATGCAGAGTATATTAAAAGTTTGGATAATTTAAATATGTCTTCTGTCATATTAAAATGACTAAGAACAATTTTAACATATTGAAAATCATAATCTTTTTTTAATACACAACATTACAAGGGTTGGCATACATTCTGGCACTTGTATTTTATTAACTCTGTTTTCTACCTCTTTTCATTTTCTTCCAGAACATGAAACATTGTTCTGGAAGAAAATGAAACCAAAAGTCACCAAAAGATGCAAAAGTCATAATTTCTGAAAAAGTTTCTTGAAAGTATTTTCTAACATCCGTTTCAACAACTGAACTGCCTTAGAAACTCCATAGTTCTTCCAAACAGAAAACTCAATTCTGGATTTAAAATTTTCTGTTATAATATTAATCACTTGCTACACTTTATTTTTGAGAAAAATTTTCCCATGGTAAAAAAAGGGAGAGCAGGAGCTGGACAAACAATTTTTAATTTACAAATTACGTCTTTCCATAAATGGGTTTAAATTTCCTTTCCTTCCCCATTTTCACAGGGATGTTGCAAATTTCTATGAAGTTACTCTTTGGAAGATTGGATAAAAAAAAAAGTCCAGGCCAATAAAATATAAATTATGAGCTTACAGTAGCTTAAAGCATAAAAAATTAATAAATGATTTAATGCATATTAGAAGAAAATTGTTAAAAATATTTTGAAGAAAATCTTCACATGTGGGTACTTTCAAAACCATTTACTAGTGGAGCATCCTTACAAAGTCACACAGCAAACAAGCCTGTTAAGGTTAGTAGTTTGAAAGCACTCTGGTCATCTTATTGCTACATGAGGGCTAATTAGACTGGGACTACAGCTTAAAGTTGATTCCAAACAGCTACAAACACCCATGCCAACAGTGGGATTCGAAACCACACACTCTGGTACCAAATGCCAGTGCCCTAGCCATTCGGTCATCATTCAGCCAAGCCTGTTATAAGATTAAACTTAGCACTTTAAAAAACCAACAATTATTACAGAAATCATTCTGCATTATGACCCATTATTCTTAGGATACTTCCAAAATAAAAATGATACATGAGTACTTAACATACAAATATTAAAATTGCAAAAATTAACTACAAAATTCTAAACATAGAAGAAAAATTTTTTTTATTTAAAATAAAGAGAAAAGTTCTACATAAACTTAATTGTCACAATGATAAAAATAAATTCAAAAGAAAAAAATTACCAGAAAGATGTTAAATAATACACACAAACAGTAAAATGCAAATTATTGTAAATAATGGCTTTAATTCACCAAAGATGTAAAACAGCCTCAGCAAAATACATGGAGGACAGAAACTGAAATAACACTTAAGACTAGATGACAAAAAGAACCCCCAAAAACTGATTTAAAATGTTTTCATCGGTTTAATAGTGTTTCTAAATTCATGAATGAGGGTTTCATACTACTAAATGCAAAGAACATTTTTTAAATTGTAAAATGGGGTTTACAGTCCACATAAAAGTAAGGAAAAAAATTGTGAAGAATTAGAAGTGGTTTGAATTAATTTGTCTGTTTGAATGCATTACCGATATATATATATATATATATATATATATATATATATATAGATAGATAGATAGAAAGAGATAGAGAGAGACTAGACTGAGCTTCAATTAACGTAAACCTTATGACATTATCGTGTACTATTTCTAAAGGGGAAGTTCACTTCCCCTTTTGATTCCATCGCAGGCAGACTACAGTACTGTTCAAATTCATTGGGAGAAGCTTCATTTTTCATAAAATAAATCTTTTCCCAGGTATTTCCTGCCTGAAACTGGTTTCAACTGCATTTTGTTATGAAGGGAGGTTGGCCCTGACTAGTCTAAACTGGTTTGACCACACGTAGAGCATATTCACATCAGTTGTGTTTCAGCTGTTCTAAGAAGTGGTCAATTGTGTGAGTTGTCCGGTCCTCACGTGTATGAAAAAAATGGATATCACTCCCAGTAAAAGGACTAGAATTGTTACCCTTCATCAGCATACCTCTATGACTGTGAAGGATATTGCTGTCACAGCTGGAGTTGGAAAATCCAATGTTTCCAGGATTATTAATCAGCAAAATAAGTTTGGCACAGTTTCTCCAAAATGGAAGAGTAAATGCGGATGCAAACATAAGACAACACTTCGGACAGACAAATTTTCTGTACGAAACAGTAAAATGCATCCTTGCAAGACAAGTACAGATCTTCAGAGAGAATTACTGGCTACTGGTGTGAGCGTTGATTCATTGACAGTACGACGAAGGCTTATTGAAGCAAGGAGAAGGGCAAGAGCACCAGTCCAAAAACAGATATTATCACATGCAATGAAGAGAAAACATTCGTATTGGGCCAGGAAATATCACTCCTGGAACACACCAGACTAGAATAAGGTTGTACTCAGCGATGAAATGCAATTTTTTATGCAAGGGTTTTGATCAACATTTGTCAGGCGAGGCACTGGAGAACCCATTAGGGAACAACATCTTAATCAAAAAGTTAAGCACCCTCAAAAGCAGATGTTTGAGGGTTAATTTACACCTGAAGGACCTGGCAGCTTAGTATCAGTTGAAGGAATGATGAACTCCAAAAAATACATTTCAATACTAGAAGACAAAATTGTGCCTTTTATGCAAATGTTCGCTGGCGGTGTTTGTGTGTTTCAATAAGATCTTGCTCCATGCCACAATTCTAAGCTAGTAAAGAAATTTTTTCAAGAAAAGAAATTAACAGTTTTGGATTGGTCTGGTAATTCTCTAGATGTAAATCCCATTGAAAATTTGTGGAGCATTGTGAAGAGATGTGTGAGTAAGATGGACTGCTTAACTATGAGAAAAATCATTGAGAATGTCGTAAAAGTTTGGTTTCGTGATGACGATATAAAAAATTTATGATCTGAATTAGTGGACTCCATGCCAAAACATGTACAGGATATCATTAAAGCTAGAGGAGGATATATTTGTTACTAGATTGCTATACCATGGATGTAAGTGAACTTATACTAATTAAACAACATATGTGAAAGTCTTTGTGTTTGTCCCAGTAAATTTGCACAGTACTGTATGTTACTTTCAATTCTAAATGTAAATAAACTTTAAATTTTTTTTACTATGGTTCTTAATTGCTTTACAATTGAGACTGATTAATTTCAACCCCCCTGTCCCATATAATTCACAAAAATCCAAGATTCAGAAAACAAATGATCAGACTACGAAAATAGTATTAACATTTAAGGTATGAAATAATGAAGTCCTAAAAATGTATATAATAACTATAATATGAAAGGAAAAAGATAAATTTTGAATGTGAGATTAATGTATTTATCCCTACTCAGAAATAATATATATATTTGAAAAAATATTAAAATTCATACATCCTAATTTTTTCCAATTAAATGCAATCATTCTACTCATAAATTACAATAATAAGCATGCAATTTTTTAAGCCTTCCTCACAGAATGGTAGGCAATATGGCTAAGAGCAAGAAGTGCTCAAGACAGAAAATGACTCAAGTAACTAAAATAGAAAGTCCACACATTAGGGTATAAATCTCAGAAAACCCCACCTACCTAAAGAAATTCATTAATAGTAGTTAATAAAAAATGCAAAGTCAAAAGTCAAGCAATACGTCACTCATATTCTTAGCTTTTACAAACATTTACATGTTAAAGTGAATATTGAAAATAAACAGAAAATTCAACTTGGTTTTAAACCCATGGTTTAAAAAGTTTACAGATACAGTAGTGCACTAAAAACCTGGAGTGCCTAATCAAGGGGGCACTCCAGGGGGGGGAGGAGATGTTGGAGAGGCGATTTGACACACTCTCATTAAGTTGTATGCTATGTGTCTTTGTGCATTTAAATGGTTGCTGTTCTAATCACACTTCTATATAGTCCTGTTCTATATATGTGTGGTTTCCACACAGAAGTTTAGTTGAACCATTATCGGTCTCTCTTAATTGTAAAAAGGTCCTCCAGTTCAATGAAAAACTAAGTGAACCAGCAGATTTCAAGACTAGTTTGGGATAGCTAAAAAAATTTCAAGTTAAGACATGGCATAAGAGAACTTGAAATTCAAGGGGAGAAATTATTTAGTGATTTGAATACTACAGTCATACAAAAAAGAATTTTGGGCTATAGTCACACAGAAAGGATACAGAAAATTATATGGCATATAAACTCTGACGAAACTGGTGTATACTGGCGGGCTATATCACAAAAGTCACTACCTTCTCATTAACAGCAATTAGCCCCAGATAATAATGTAAATAAAGACACAGTAACTAAAGCAAGTAGAACCCAATCTTTGCCATTGATGGTCATTGAAAAAAATAAAAAACCCCGAAGTTGCAAAAATGTCATGTACCTGCCTGTATGTTATAAATAAAAAAAGAAAATACAGCACAGCAACTCTTCACTTTTTTTAAAAAACAATTTTCTGTAATGTTAAATTTTTTTTCATTTCATATGTAGTACTGTTGGTATATTTTATAGGTTCTTGTTAGTGTAGTTTTTTCTTTTGTTTTTAGCTTTTCAATAAAAATTTATTATAAACTCTACTGAAATCTCTATATTGCATTTTCTGAATTGCAGGTATCATGTTTGTTATGAGATTTGAAAATCTAGATAAATCGATAATCCAGATGGGGTCAAACCCCATTTAGTCTGAATTATCGATAATCTACATTACTTTCTTATTCAAAGTTCTCCTCCTTTGGTACTGAAGTAAATTAAGAGCTTTAAAGCACCTTTTCTATGAAATATTGCAAGTTTATTTTCAGCATAACACTTTATCAGTAATCTATTTTAAGAGGATAAATATTAAATATATTTTTTCATAAATTTTGACTAAATTTTAAATATTTTTTTTATTCATAAAATTCTCTGGTTGATATTTTATATATATGAACATTTCTTTCACTTTTCTAGTAAGCGCTGACAGATCTACGCTAAAGACTAACATTAGTATTAAAATATTACTTGTAGAAAAGTATTATCTGAATATTTTTGCTAATCTTTACCTCATAATAGTCAACTATCATTGGAAATATTACTTCTAAAAAATTTCAGAAAAACAGCAGTTAATTTATAAAACAGTTTGGACTACTTAAGAATGTTCATCCTTTTTAGGACACAAGCTGCATCAAATCCTTCTTTCATTTCTTGTGGAAATGGTTCAACAGCCTGAACAAATGGTTCAACACACAATTTCAATGCTAAAACCAACCTAAAGGTCACTTAGTTGATAAGCTGCATAGGCCAACCCCTTAGTTTTTTCTTTTCAAAGCACAATGAATTCTTTCATTTATAAACAGTAAAAACCTGACAAAAAATTCAACTGATTTTTATCATAACTCTGTCATGGTTTAAAATCAGCTATACTTTGGTAAGTATAGGTAAACTTCCCATGTAGAAATTTTGTCTAGAATATAAAAATTTATTCTTAAAATACTGAGGAATTTTTCTTTCCCAAATTTTGTACACCTGGGAAATTTTATGTTCATATGGCTTATCACCGAGAGTATGCATGTGGAAAGTTTGTATCTCATATGTGTGTTCTAGTCATTTGGAAGTATATTTATTTCTGTGACTGGATGAAAGTGTTAGAGACATATTTTAAACAGTTTCAGGTACTAACACACTGTTTAATTTTTTCATAAAAAATACTATCAAACAAAATTATAAAATTGTTGGCACAGTGGGATGCATTATTTGAAAAAACAAGTGTGACATATTTTACTTTAAATGTCAATTAAGTTTCAACATTTTTATTATGTTCATTGTTCCACAAAGTAACTTTTGTTAAACATGCTTTAATATTAGTGTGTACTGCACTTAAAGCAAAATTTACTGAAATTCTATACTTACAGAGGATTAAAAATTTTTTCCCCCTTGTTTGGCTCAGAAAATACAAATATAAAAGATAATACTAGAGTAGTGAAAGGTAATAGGGAAGAAAAAAACCCTAAAACATTCTCTTTTAAGTTAAAAAAAAAAGTTTCTTATCGCTCATTTTTCATGATTTTAAGGTTTTATCCTCTCTAAAAAATACTGTTCATATTTTCAGCTATACCATGAGTAGCTGAATACATGTGCTTCACTACGGAGTACATTTAAATTAAATACAATGGTCAATGTATGCAATTAACACGTTCACTGCCACTGACCCTCTAGTGCATCAGCATGGTGCTACCTCCCATGCCGGCGACGCTCTGGTGCATCGGTCGACTAGGATAAGCTATTTGCTCTATATTTAGTGCGGCCTTGGAGTATGAACGAAGATCTTGTTGAGGCATGTTAGTGAAGCATTATTTTTATATTTTACGCGCGTGGTTTTTAAATTTTGTGTTTCAATTTTTTTATGTGTGTTTTCAAAAATGGCGGACAGTACAAGTATGGCAGGACCTTCACAGCCCAAGAAAAGGAAAGTAAATAAAAAAATTGACTGAAAATTAGAATTATTAGAAAAGAGTGATCTTTCTGATTATGACAGCACAGACGATGAAGATTACGGTTGGGATTCTACGAGTGAATCGGAAGGAGATAGTGATGTTGCGGTGGATACCATAGAAACGTCGCACATCGGCATCTGAGGATGGATATGCCAATTTTAGTGGCAGCAAACGTGTTAATGCCCGAAAAAAAAAATTATAAAAAATTGAAACGGATATTTTTATGGGCAAAATAATGTAGAAGAAAATATTCAAATTAAATACAACAGTCAATGTATACAATTAATTTGTATGTTTAATATCCATAAAACATACTAATTTGAATTAAATTCTTAAACTTCCACCTCAATTAGTCTACTGGTTAAATTTCATCTTTTACTGTATTTTAATATTTTTTGTCAATTTATTTTGTTGTTATGCACATGGTGCAAAATTAATTAAAAGTATCACAAAAAGAAAAGAAACCCCATGATCAGCATTTAATAAATTAAATTCCAAAAATTAATCTTTAAAAATTCACCAAAAATTAGAAAATGGAGGTAAAGATTCAACAAAGATTTCATTTTAAAGGAATTTTTATGATCTTTCTTGTGATATAAATTTTATAACCCTCAAATTAATATTTTAAATGCAAACTTTAAAAAATGTTACAAAAAAGCTTAAAAATTTAATTTAAAAAAAATATAAGAATTTTTCAAAAATCTTTCTCTGTGCACCCCTACACTATAAGAATCACCATGCAAAATTTCAGCCCTTTAGGTCCAGCGGTTTGGTCTGTGCATTATCTGTCAGTCAGTCAGTCATGGAACTGTTATATATATATATAGATAGATTAACAAGTATGTTAAATATTAAAATATAGACAAAATAATAACCATATGAAATTCATTATTATTATTAATTATAAATTTAGACTTATGTATCCAAATTCGTGTATTTTATCAAAAACTGTAGTAGTTTATTTACTGCCTAAATTTAAAGCTAAACCAGGAAATTCTTAATGCTTCCAATTTATAGTATATAAATAACAATAAAACTAGTCCAGCAAGCTTTAAACATTGCCGCTGCTCTTCAACTGAGCAAATCCGGGGATATATTTTCAGTCAGATGGCATGCATCAGTAGGGAATAAAAAGAATTGTTGGCAGGGTCATTAAAAAATCCTAATCATTCACCAGATTTAATTACAAACTCCAATCTATCCTTTGCAGAAGAAAGGCAATTTACACTGTGCATAATTTTCCCTCTTATAGTTTTGTCTCTAGTTTATCCTGCTTGGTACATTTGGGCATATAAAGAACTATTTTCTCTATTACATCAATTTTTTCCCTTTGTCTCACACATAAGCAACTTATCACTGCTTAAGAGAAAGTCTCATAAAGAGAGGATGAAACTTGACTGAATGAAAGCAATTATTCTACTTCATGGAGGTAATTACAGGAGCAAAACTTATAAATAAAAAGTATTAAAAAACTGTTCCGTAAATTTTTCAAAATTACTTTTTTTCCTACTCATGCATGATGAATAGTATATCTAGACAACTCCATCAATAACAAGCTTATAAAAAAAATTCAGTACTTGAAATAATCTTGAAGTAATCTTTTACAGTAATTCTGTACTCATGCCTCAGACAAGCACATATTGGGTTGTCTGAAACTACTTTGTCTTTGCAGCACTGATTAAGGCATTGATTGAAGCTGATCATTACATAACTTTACATGAGCTTGCTGAGAGTCTAAATTCATCCAAAACAACCATCGTGACCATTTTGAAAAGCTTGGTTAAGAAAAAAAGCTTGATGTTTGAATCCCACATGAACTTAAAGAAATTCATTTAACACAATGTATCAGCATATGTGATATACTTTTGAAATGTAAACAAAATGATCCATTTTTGAAATGACTGATAACTGATGATACAAAAATGGATTATTTTCAGTAACACAGAACACAAAAGATCATTCTCAGAAGATCCCTTGCTCTCATCTATGAGACACCCTCCGACAACACTCTCATTTTTTCTGTGGCCATATGAAGAGTCTCACATATAACTGTAGACGCAAGACTCATCCTGTCTACTTTAAATACCATTAGAACCCGGCCTCCCAAGCACACATTCTCAAGTGCCTAGGGTTAACTCTCAAAGAACTTTTTTCATATCCTCTTTTAGTATAAGATTTTGTGTGGGAAATTGCCTGAAAGACAGCAAATGGTTATTGAAAAAAAGGTCAATAGATAACTGACAAAAGTTATTTCTTTGTATAAAAAATGGTCTTCTATTTTAATGAAAAAAACAGAACATAGTTTTCACATAACCTAATAGATACCTTCAAAAATTATTGGCTCTCTTTCAAACACAATGACTTACAATATACATACAATATACTTTCTAGCCTTTTTTTCAATCACTATTTTAATTTTGATTCAAACTTTTGTGAAACATCCCAAAGAAAAATTTCTCAATGAAATACAATAAGTTATTTCTTTGTATAAAAAAAAAAAATGGTCTTCTATTCTAATGGAATGTAGTTTTCAGACAACCCAATAGATACCTTCAAAAATTATTGGCTCTCTTTCAAACACAATGACTTGCAATATACATACAATATACTTGCCTTTTCTTCAATCACTATTTTATTTTGACTGAAGCTTTTGTGAAACATCACAAAGAAAAATTTCTCAATGAAATACAATTATCTGATTCCGTCTTGTTATGCAAAGAAAGATGGTTTAAATAGATTAATAATCCGTATGTTAAAAGCATTTTCTAGGGATAACTTATAATATTGGCAAATTTTTAATGAAAATGGTCTATAAAACTATGTCCTGGTTAACTGGCCACTAATCTTATTTCGTATCATGTATAAAAATTATATGAAATTATAAGAGGGATAAAGTAAACAAATGTGTAAGTAATCAAAATTTAGTAGAAGTTAGATGACTAAAAGTCAGTTTAGAAGACTAAATCAGAATTATAAATTTTACTAGTGATCAGGTAAAACATTTTCTTTACCACTTAAACACCCACAGAAAATACACAACAATATAAAGACTTTTTCTTTTGAAATATAAGAGAAATGAAAATTAAATTTTGATATTGAAGACAAAAAGTCCAAGTATAAAATGCAGCTCAATAAAAGAATATAAATAAATAATTTTTTCATCACAACATAAGAGCTGATATGTTTCTTTGTTAAAAGGTACACTATCAATGCTCTACCTTCTTTCTACACCATAAATCTTTAAATTTATTTATTAATGAAAATTTATCTAAATAAATTTCTATTCTTTCAGTCTTTCTCATATAATTCAGTCACAGAAGAGAATAGTTTTACACTTTGGGATTTGAAAGTTTTATCATTCTTTCGATCATCAAACAACAATCATACAGCCCAAAGATATTAGTAAAAACCAAAAGCACCTAGTAGCTTTAAAAATGCCCATAAACAAGCATAAAGGGTATCACTACTCCTCTACTAACTTACAAATGATTAAAGGGAGAAATGATTATGGTTAGAATAAAAAATTATAATTAGAAACACCAAACATTTTGTGACAGATAAATATTATTTTAAATAAACAGCCATTCTCTTAACTTCATGCACGTTAATTAATTTTTAGTACAGCATGCATACCTTGAAAAATGTTAGTTTTAGAGAAAAGCACTAGGGTTAGCCCGAGGATCTCTCTGGTTACGATAACGAACAGTCAGCCAAACTCCAACAAACTAAGAGAAAAATAAATAAATTATTCGGCACTCAAAATATATAATGAATAAATGTTATTATAAAACTTTAAACCTTTCACAGATGTAGCAGAGGGGAAGAACAGTGGAACTAGAAGAAATTTTAAATAAACCAAAATAAAATGAAAGTAGGATGCAAAAATTTAAGAAATGGTAATAAAGCAATAATGGTTACAGATTACCTCTGTAAAACTGAAAAATAATCCAATGCCACCACAAATTTTCAAGCTACTATCAATGGCATTTCGAAGCATTAACCAACAGGTGGGACAGCGATTGGTGCCTTTAACATCACACCCAGGAATCTGCAAGACAAGAGAATTTATATACCAGAATATTAACATTTTGCAGAAATCTACTTACATACTGCTAATGACGAAATATATGTTGGTTCTGCTAATTTATAAACAATCATATAATGGCAATATGAATTAAACAGGCAATACAGAGCAATGAGTGATTTAACACTTTTGCAGTAATATTACATGAGAAATATTTATAGATAAGTTAAAGAATAAAAATTACAATTTCTTAGAATTAAATATTAAAGAACATAATCAGATCTGATATTTATGTTAAAATGACAATTTTTATCAGTTCAATAAACTAATACAACATAGGTTGTGATTTCAATCACCAACAAAAACAGCATGTCTTATTTTTAATCATAAAAGCTGAGCATCTAAAGTACTACGGTAATTTGAAAGACTTTTATTTATGTAATGCAAGGTTTTAAAGCAGGGCTTCCCAAAGTGGGCGAAACCACTCCAAGAGGGTTGCTGGAATGATCAAAGGGGGTGATAGTAGTCTTAAGTACAAATTGGAGACATTAATTGAAATAAGGGGGGGGGGGTTACAAAGAAATATGAGAAAATTATAAAAAACACCCAGTGAATGCCGGACACAGGGGGTACAGGAATAAATTCTTTTTAATGTTAACAGTAATTTTTACTTTAATATCCTCCATTGTCTAAATTTTCTGTGTGTAATGCAAATATTCTTACGGTTGATTTTAATAAATTATTTTATAATTTCAAGCTTTTAGGCATAAAATTTTTTTACTATGTTCTAGGACATAAGTAGAAATACGGATAGATAAAATGATGTAAATTTGTCACTGCATCTCTGTTTGTTCACTTTGGAAGGTAAATTTCTGTTGGGTTAATTGCTATTTCTTTATTTTCCAGTTCCTTTCATTTATATCTTCTTTACCTGTTTATTAGTTATTAGATTTATTATATTTATTTAAGACATGCATTCTTGGTTTATAAATTATGCAAATTTTGTGAGCCATTATGTCATCACACACTGATTGGCTAAGCAGCTAATGTTATGGCCAGCTTAACTAGAAAGCTGGAAGTGTTTATGAGATATTTCAGAAATTCCAGTAGTTTAGCAGGCAATGTAGCTTGTGGTATGTGACAGGCAACATGCTCCTCTAGTTTTCCATTTGTTTTTTTAATATTTTTGGTTTAATGTTTTAAATTGACAAAAAAATTTTTGTTAGCCATTTTGGATGTATTATTTTCACCACTACTAACACCTAACAATTTCCAGGGGGCACTGGTTATTTTTTTTATTATAAATTTTAATATTTTTTTTGGAAAAGGAGGCAGTAAGCCAAATAAGTTTGGGAACCCCTATTTTAAAGCTTGTTTAAGCACAGCACATTTCAATTTCATGACCCCTTACATTAAAATAAGACAAAATCATTATATCAAAGGAATATTAGGGCATGTTTTTGAACATTTTGTGAAACATTGTGTACACCTATATTCAGATATCCCCCCCCCCCCAAAAAAAAAAGAAAAAAAAAAACTTTAAAAAATATGTATATTATGGATGAACAGAAATTAATACTTTGTTAAATGAAACTCCACCACCCATAGGATCTTCAGGTGGATAAGTTTGATTTTCAAATCCATAACAGTGGAAAAATGTCTGTGCTTTGACTTTTATATTAACTTTAGCTCTCTTCCAGCCTTCCATAGCAAGTTGATGCTGTTGCTCAGAAGTAACAGCTAAACAAGCACAAGCTATACTAAACTGGATGATAAATAATAAAAACAATATAACCATGTACTATAGAAACTGTCAAGGGTAATAAACAAAATGAAATTCATTTCAACAGATCACAGTAAAAACCTGAGCTTAAAACATTAAATATATAAAACAGAAATCTAAAAGTATATTTATAAGACATTACAAACAAAAAGCAAACAATTCAAAATGGGGATAAGCAAATTTTTTAAGCAACGTACTTGCAGTTGTTTTCAGTTTGAAAGGTATGTGTGCATGAGAGAGAAACAAATTAAATTTCATACATTTACAAAAATTTCATACATTAACTATTCTAAGTAACAATGGAAGTATTAAACATTTAATACACTTTTCATTTGTATAATAAAACTATTCAACAGGTACCCTAAATTTTAATTACAGTTTCAAAACTATGTGTATTGAAAATATTACGTAGGTTAATCAAATTTTAATGAGACTTTTGTAATACCAGCATACCATATTAAAACTCAATGTGGTGGCAACAGTGAAAAGCTGTCTATGGTGTCCAAAATCATTCGGTATCTGCCAAATAATCAGATGTCTATTTGTTTAGTAGTAATAATGATGAGTGAGCTAAAAGTACCTAGTGCAGTTGTGCAACACATTAATGCAAAATTTTTTTATGAAAGAAAATGTTAAACCCATTGAAATTTTACGTAGATTACTGGCACAGTTTGGCGATAACAAGCTATCACGGTCACAGGTATGTAAATGGCACAAAATGTTTCGTGATGGCCTCAAAGTTGAAAATTTGTGTCATACTCATCGAACAAGAATCAGTATTATGGTTGAGAAAATTCAACAAATTTGTAAACTCATTCATGATAACCAACAAAAAGTTCACAACAGCAGTGAAAAAAATTAAGAAAAGAGATGAAGTATAAACTGTGCTAAAGAATGAGTTGAAATTTTGAAAAATCACAGCAAAATGGGTGCCTTGAAAAGTTAAAGCAGCCTATCAATCCAAAAGGCATTACATTCTAACCTGCAATGTCTTACTCCTCCAGAACAAGGCTAGGCTTTACAGTGCTTCTCCAATGCAATAGAAATTGCTGAAGCTACAGTGGAATGCATTTCAACATCCCCTCTACAGTCCAGATTTATCACCCTTGGACCCCTTAAAGAAGTGTCAGCAGTAGAAAGATTTTCAGTTGATGGAGAGGTAGAAGTATTTGTGCACAGTTGATTTCTTATATGCCCTACTTCTTATAACTAATGAATAAAAACATTTCTAATACATTTTCTAAGGAATAAAAAACTGCCAACGCATTCACACATTGGGTTGGAATATAATGCATTTTGGATTGATAGGCTGCTTTAACATTTTGAGGCACCTATCTTACTGTGATTTTTCAAAATTTCAATTTGTTCTTTATCATGGTTTACACTTTCATAGCTTTTCTTGGGTTTTTTTTTCCCCACTAATGTCACAAACTATAATTTGTTGGTCATTAAGAGTAAAAATGCATTGAATTTTCTTTACCATAATGCTGATTCTTGTTCAATGAGGATGATACAAATTTTCAACTTCCCGGCCAACATGAAACATTTTGTGCCATTTGCACAACTGTGACTCTGATAGCGTGTTGTGTGTAGATGTTGATGGAAGATTTATAGAAAAATAACACTGGTTTGTTTTCTTTGTATTTTAACTTAATAATGTATTATGGGTAATGAATTACGGGTCTTGTTTATATTTGATCCATC
Organism: Dolomedes plantarius; assembly: GCA_907164885.2. NCBI lineage: Eukaryota > Metazoa > Arthropoda > Arachnida > Araneae > Dolomedidae > Dolomedes > Dolomedes plantarius. Next base: position 156,037,132 of record OU015494.1, on the reverse strand, counting down.
GTTATAAATATTAATGCAAGACACAAATTAATTGAAAAAGTTCCCCTTAATATAAATTAAATAACAGAGAGGTATTATAAATGCTAATATCTATAACAACTTTTCAGGTATGTGGAGAAATTGGAAGAGAAAAAAAAATTGTAGTAGCCAACATTTGGCAGTAATTTTAATTCAATTTCGGGAACAAGCATCGATTAAACTAACAAGGCCATTTAAAAAGGAAAACAAGCATTTCATATGAATAGCCAATTAAATAATGAGCATATTATTGAATTGATTACAGACAGGGCAGATGTAGATGAAGTAATCTGATTATGATCATATTTTTAATTAGAAAAAAAAGAGAAAAATTTCTCAAATATCTTAGCGGCACTTATACTATATAGAAAAATCTCCAAACTAGCACAACCAAAGTAGTGATCACCATATCAATATGGCAAAATTCTTTTGAAACTAAACATCATTATTGACTGTTTACCTGGTAGAGAGGATCACATTCACAAGGGATGAATTTCGTTATTTTACAATAATAAATGTTACTCTAATAACCAAATATATAATACAAAGGATACAAAAAATAACAACACTTGGTGATGCCTAACAGCACCAATGAGTCCCATTACTGACAGCATGAACAAGAACACTCCGCATGCTATAATACCCCCAACAATGGCAAGGTTTGTTACAATACTAGCCACCCGACTGTAAGCTGCAACTCCGATCAAAATAAAAGAGACCAGCTAGAAAGAAAAGAATTCATTTATTTTCAAACACAAAAATTAATGCAGTTAATATAATATAATAAAAACAAAAATATATACACTGATTATTTTAAGGTTAATTTAAATAAGATATTATTAACACTCTCTTACATATATAATACTTATTTGAGTAAAAATCCTATAACCATTTTGCCTCATTCAAAAAATGTATCATCCATAAACATAGTCATATAAACAATATTACTGTTTAATCAACTTTGATAATCCATTAATAATTTTAAAATGTACTTAAAACTTTATGCTCACATTCTAAATTATATTGTGTGTGTTGGGGGGGGGGGAGATATTAGTGCTTATGAGTTTACTTCTAGTTACTTTCGATTTATGATATTTCAAATTTTCACAGTAATCTATATATTTAAGTTGCTAAGCCAACTTTTTTGGCAGTCTGTGAGAGAAAACTACAGCATCAATTTACTTCATTTTGGTCTTAAACGAAAGATTGTAATCTGTAGATTTGTCACATTTGTTTTTTGTAACTTCAATTTCTATTAGTGCTAATTTACAGTTAAAAATTGATTTCTGCGCATGCTCAGTGACATGTTTTAATGATAAACATGTTTATTCCGAGGAGTCTCTAGATCTCTCTCTGCTATTTTTATTTTTATGATAATCATGTTTGTGAAATATAAGATTAAACCTGGTGGAAATTGTTTATTTCGCCAGCGATTATTAGCGATAATTTACAATTTTAAAAAAATTGCTTTCTGTGCATGCTCAGTGATATTTTAAAATCTGAGTTTAGATACTCACTAAACACGGGGCTGCTTAAACACATTGTTTCTGAGCATTATTATGATTTTCAACATTTGGCAGTGATGTGTTCAGTATAATTTGTATATTAGTACATTTATTTATGCTTTAACGGGTACCAACTAGTTATATCCTAATTTATAGAATAAAATATAAGTTTTTAATCATCAGCTTACTTATCATACTTCGAATTAATGACATCAACCTATGATAATGATTGTTTTATAGCCTACTGCAAAATATTTGTCAAAAGAAATTTATTAAACTTTTTCATCTCCTTATAGAACTTCGCTGCATGCAAAGGGAGAAGAAATAGTGGAAGTAAAGAGATGATAAATATAATGAACTGTTAATTATAAAGGGTTGAGAATAATATTCCTGATACCTAGGTTTTAGTTTTAAAACATGCACTTCAATAAAACTAGATTACTAACAGCTGCAAAACATACTGCAATACTATACGCTTAACTTTTCTATTACTCTAACTTAGTTCTTGAACATATTCAGAAATGCTTGCTAATGTCACTCTTCCAAAGCCTTTATTGTCACATTGCAGATGGCTCATTTTTGTTATAAAAATTGATGTAACTACTTACTATATAAACAATATTTAATGCAATCAATGCATTCTTTGAGCAAGTGAAGCTGCCACACATGGTTGTACTTTATATGAATCCACAGGTGATTATTTCTTTAGAACATTTATTCTTAAAACCTACAAAGAAAACAAAAAACAAATTAGTTAGAAAAGGAAAAATGAAGAGAGAATATAATGTTCTTGAAAACATGACATAATATTCATAAACTTTTTCACTAGTCACAGATTTTAGATAAACAATTTCAAGATTTCAGATAGTTATTGATCTTAACTGTAAGTTTAAACAGTCTTTAATATTAACAGGCATTCATACAGTTATAAGATTACACCAGTCATATACTACATTGAGATATGAATATATAATTAGCATCAAAATATCAAAATCCTGTTCCATAATGAAAAGTTAAATGATTTTATCATTTTACTGCAATATTTTCTAGCTGAGTCATAAGGAGTACCATTAAAACTCAAAATAACTTAAAATAACTCTTACAGGAAGTTTTAGAAACAAAAAGAAATTTTTATTTAAAGTTGATGATTAATTTAAAAAAAAACAACTTTTGAATTGAATCTTAATATAAGAATTATTTGTCATACAATGTGGGATAAACTATTAATTAACGTTGTGCAAATAATGATTTGATTATGCAGATGACACTCAGTGCAATAGCAACCAATATATTATAATCTGACAGTAGTAAAAATTCTAAAATTTTATTGAGAAATTAATCTGTTTAAAACTCTATAGTTCAGCTTGATTACTAGATTTTAATACTTTTGTTCTGGAATTGACTTTGGGCTATTAAAATATATCTTTTTACAATAACTATTATGAGCTTTGAAATACAGAACATATGATGAAATACCCAGAAAAATACAGTTCCTTCCCCTCCTCTATTTTTAATTTTAACCATCAAATAAATTTACCGTCCAAGAAAACAGTTGAAGCAATTTAAATATGAGATTTAATAATCCTGGTAAACAGTTTTTTTTTCTTCTTTTGAATACATTCATCCTATAAAACAGGTCTGGTAAAACACGAGGAATTAGAAAAACAGAATATTTTGTTTTGGAACATTTAAAATTGTCATTAATGTATTAATTATATAAATTGATGCAACAATATGCTTGAAATTATAACCTCTCCTTAAAAATACAAATAAGACATGCAGAATCTTACATATTTAACAGCACTTAAATATATTTTTAATATGACTTTTATTTACAATATGGAAATTTGAACTTTAAAACAAATTTTTCACGCATAAAGTGATATTTATACTTAAACTAGCATACTGTTGAAATATTTTTATTAAAGAAAATAGAAAAAAATACAAATTTCCCCAGGAAAGGCATTTTATTTCTCTTAATATTAAGTAATACTTAAGCGTTTATAAGCATAAAACATTTATTAAGTTTTTTAGCATTAAATAACATTTCATAATCTAATACTTCAAATCATTTCAATAGTGCCGAGATATGAATATTATTATTAATAAAAATACCAAAACATTCTTTCTAATATGCTTAAAGGTATTTTTTTAAGAAGAAAAAAACAGTTCTCTAAAACAGTTTTTAATGTGCTTAAATTTTTTTAGGAAATATTAGGGGATAATACATACACATAGATATTAATTACTTTTAGTACACATTAATTAATTAATTAATACATAACAATTTCAGCAATATAATTAATTTCAGATGAGAAAAATAATTCTGGTATTTTAGAAACTATATACTAGTACTATAACATACGTCTGATGCAGTAAAATTGTTGGTCAGGAGAAAATATGGACTAGAGGTGCTTTAAGAGCTATAAATTTTTAATGTTCTTGCATATTACATCTATGTTTGACAACAATTTATAGATTTCCGTGCCAATTAATAAAACTGAACACTGTATTAAAATGTTCTCCCCTACGTAAATAAAATCACTTCTAAGAACTTTACAATGACAGTTAAATGATAAAGCGAATGACAATTAAGTGTACACAGGTCCATTTCAAAGCAGAAATAAAATACATCAAATGCTATAAATTTCAAAATTAGCCGTTGCTATTTAAAGGGACGATTGGCAAATATGTGAAAATGCAATTACTATTATATAAATTTCTTACACATGAACATACACTTATAATTCCACTTACGTATAGTTTATACTGTTAATTTAGCTGCATAATGTCTAAATGTGAAAAAGCGCAAATTTTAATGACAATTTAATCACGAGTTAAAATTGAATGTATGGTTTGCCGACAGTCAAAATCCCTCTTCAACATCGAGCCACCACCGGTAACAGAAATTTCCCTACGGAGGATTATTCGGGAAAAAATAGGTATTGTAGGGAAATCAGTGCTTGTCACAGATCTGACCCCATGGGCTTCAACCGTTCCAGGCGTCTCACAAAACATTCTCGTCTAAATTTCAACACTTTTCTATCGGTTTTCGGGCCAAAATTACTCGCAAGCATTAAAAATCTTCCATCCCAACCCTTATTTTGGAAATTTATCTAATTTCAGTTTGGGTTCCATTTCGGCCCACTTTCACAGGTCGAACGGAGTGAGAACTGGAGTGGCAACATTGCACGGATCGTGAAGGTGAAAGAGGGATCCCCAGCTTCTACGGAGAAATATCTGTTAAAATGGGACCGAAATCATTATCAACTCTTAGACAATGTAACATATCCATTTTCCTCGGTTTATAGAATGGACGCAGTGTAAAACGGTGTTTCAAATTTGCCTAATCTTAATGTATTTTAATGTTCATTCGGTAAACAGTTATGCTTTTGTAGTGTTCCCGCTCCAATCTGCGAGAGGCGAACCACGTGACATCACTTCTTTCCCCCTTCTTTGGGGAGATGCGCGCCGTCACGTGTCAGTCGAGGAGAAATATCTCTCGCAGGTCGGACGCGCTATGCCGAGCGGCTTACTGAATTGTGTTGTCCGAATAAATGTATTTAAAAAAGCCTTCTGATGGAGTCTCTGCTTTGTGTCTAGTTCTATAGAGGCACGACGAATTACAACATCGTCGATTCACCTTACCGGGGTTATTATATTGGTGACCGGCCATCGAACACAGCCTGCGCCTTCGAACTGCGTCATTGGACTTCCGATTTCGTTTTCGCCAGCAACCATGGCTGTCTCCCCTGGATCAACAACAGAAGCCTCTGGAGTTATAATACCTCCGTATATATCGGTGGACCCCGCTTTATGGTTCCACATGCTGGAAAGTACTTTCCCGTTAGCAACTCCCAAAGCTATATCTGAATCGAAAACAAAATTCAACTGTGTTGTCGCCCTCCTGCACCTGCTACTATGGTGCGCGACGTTATAATGAAGCCGGATACTACACATCCATACGAGGACCTAAAAACTAAAATCATAGAAAGATGCGGAGAAAGCCGAACATTAGAAATACGTAAGCTACTAGCCGGTGAAAGCCTCGGTGATAGGAAACCCACCGAATTGCTGCGTTTAATGAAGAGAAGAGCAGAAAACCACAATATAAGCGACGCACTTCTTTTGGAATTATTTACCCAACAAATGCCGGCCCCTGTGCAGACTATTTTCGCATCACTCGACCCCATCACTCCTGATAAATCGGCAGAGATTGCCGATCGCATCTTGGATTTAACACCGTCGAACATCAGCGCAGTTTCGATTCCCACACCTACACCAGCCGCCGCTCAGAAGCCAGCGACCACAGAGATGCTGTTAAAAGAAATTCAAGGGTTATGAAAAGAAGTCGTCGAACTTCGACATTCTAGAAGTGTTTCTAGAAAATACAGTCATCCTCGATACCGCTCTAAGTCACGTGGTAAGGATTCAACAATTTGTTGGTATCATGCAAAATTCCAACAAAAAGCAAACAAATGCAATCCGCCCTGTTCATTTGCGGGAAACCCGACGCGGGAAGAGTAGAAGCGACGTACCTCTCTCCCGCACCTTCTCGTCGCCTTTTCGTGAGAGACAGAAATACGGGTATGTGTTTTCTTGTTGACTCTGGATCTGACGCCAGTCTGATAACTGCTACCAAACAAGATAAATTACGGCCAGTTCTCCAAACATTTCGTGCCGCTAATGGCACAAAAATTAATGTGTATGGTCGAAAGAGTATTACTCTTAGTTTAGGTTTACGCCGATCGTTTACTTTTTCTTTTTACATTTGTGATGTTTCATGTGCTATTTTAGGAGCTGATTTCCTGCATTATTTTAATTTAAAGCTTGATTTACGGAATCACCGTCTTATCGATTCCATTACTCATTTAAAAACTCCTGCTACATTAAGTGTTTGCAATATTTTCTCTGTAAAACCTAATTGTGTTAATAATGTATATGGTAAACTATTGCTACAATTTCCTGAAATTAGAAAATTACCAGACCCTAACCAACCGGTAAAGCACAATACTGTGCATTACATAAACACCAAGGGACCTCCAGTCGCGGCTAAGCCTAGACGGCTAGCTCCAGATCGGCTAAAACTCACTAAAGCTGAATTTCAGCAGATGCTACAGCTTGGTCACATGAGACCCTCCAAAAGCAACTACTCTTCGCCTTTGCACATGGTGCCGAAGAAAGGATCTGTCGATTGGAGACCTGTTGGTGATTATCGTACTCTAAATGCACAGACTATTAAAGAGAAGTATCCTATTCCCTGTACTGCAGATTTCACTGCTGAATTACATGGTAAACAAATCTTCAGTCACATTGACCTTATAAAAGCGTACCACCAAATTCCCATCAATCCTGATGATGTACATAAAACTGCCATTTGCACTCCCTTTGGCCTTTTCGAAAGCACGCGCATGCAGTTTGGCCTTTGCAATGCATCATCTACCTTTCAATGCTTTATAGATGAAGTAATTCGTGACTTAGGATTTGTTTATGCATTTGTTGATGACTTGCTTGTCGCCTCAGAGAATGAAAATGAACATATGCAACATCTTCAGTTGTTGTTTTCCAAACTTAAAGAGAATGGACTATGCATTGTTGATAAATGTCAATTTGGGCAAACCACTATTGAATTCTTAGGATTTAAGCTTTCAGCTGTAGGAATTGAACCCCTTCCTGATTGCGTTTCATGCATCCTGGAATTTCCCCGACCGACTACCTTAACTCAACTACGGCGTTATTTAGGTCTTTTCAATTTTTATCGGCGATGCATTCCCAAAGCTGCCGACATTTTAGCCCGTCTCGTTAAATTCCTAGAATGACATAAAAAGAAGAAAAAACATCCCCGTTCCAGTGCTAGCAACACTGAGCAATTACAATGGAACGACGAAGCAACTCTCTCCTTCACTGCTTCAAAAGAATCTATAGCTCAGGCTACACTATTAAGACATCCTGTACCTGGTGCCCAGATAAGTTTATGGGTTGATGCTGGATCCTTAATGCAGCTCTCAGAAGATCATTGGGAACCCATAGCGTTCTATTCTTGTAAACTAAATAAGGCTCAGAGAAATTGGTCAACTTACGATCGTGAATTATTTGCTATTTACTCTTGCATAAAAAAATTCAGGCATATGCTAGAAGGTCGCAATTTTGTTATTTATACAGACCAAAAACCCCTTATATTTGCCTTCCAACAAAACCCTAATAAATGTAGCCCTAGGCAGCTGCGCCATTTAGATTATATTTCGCAATTTTCTACCGATGTTCGGTACACCAAAGGTTCTGATAACAGCGTGGCCGACGCACTATCTCGCATTGAGATAAACTCAATTTCTCCTAATGTGCTGAACTTTAAAGAGTTCGCTACTGCTCAGACCGTTGATGACGAGCTGAAACAGCTTATCGAATCTGACACCTCATCTTTAAGATTGGAAAAACACTATTTTCCTCTCGAAGATATATATTTATACTGCGATATGTCACAGACACACCCTCGACCTTTTGTTCCCAAATGTCTGCGACAATCTGTTTTTCAAACCTTGCATTTTTTCTTCCATCCAGGTATATCAGCCTCATTAGATTTAATCTCTAAACGATTCGTTTGGCCTGGCATGCGTAAAGACATAAAATCTATGGTTCGCAGTTATACTAAATGTCAGAAAGCTAAAATCTTTCAACATACCAAATCACCAATTGGCACTTTCTCTGATCCTGATGCTCGTTTCGCCCACATATATATAGACTTTATTGGACCGCTCCCACCCTCAGATGGCAATCAATATTGTATGCCCATCATCGATAGGTTCACGAGATGGCCCGAAGTTATCCCTACACCCGATATGACTGCGGAAACAACTGCTCGAGCAATAGTACACGGTTGGATCTCCAGATTTGGATCCCCTGTTACTGTAACTACTGATCAGGGTAGAAATTTTGAATCTACTCTCTTCAAAGAGCTCACTAACATATTAGGATGCAACAGAATCCGAGCATCTGCTTACCATCCACAGTCCAACGGTATTATTGAAAGGTTTCATCGTCATCTCAAGAGCTCTCTTAAAGCGCACAACCAAACTAAATGGACTGAGATCCTTCCCATAGTCTTACTAGGATTGCGCACTGCTCTCAAAAGTGACATCAAAGCCACCTGTGCCCAGCTTGTTTATGGCACCAATCTCAGACTACCTTCCGATCTCATTACCAGTGATACTGTCAAACAACCCATTACCCTTACCTATGTGTCCGAGTTAATTAAAACAATGAGAACCTTAAATCATATTGCCACTGCCGTACACGGCAATCCCAAAATTTATGTTAATCCCTCATTAAAAACCTGTTCACATGTATTTTTACGATCAGATAAAATCAATCCTCCCTTATCACCTTCTTACACGGGACCACATCTAGTGGTCGACAGAAATGACAAAACTTTTGTTTTGGAATTAAACGGAAAGCAGAGTACAGTCTCTATTGATCGTATCAAACCTGCATATCAACTTTCAGATTCTCTTGAACCTTATGGACCTCAACAGCCAACTGAGCCTAAGAATGCTCAAACAACTCCTGTCGAACAGACCACCACCAGATCTGGTCGCAAAGTTCGATTTCCACAACACCTTGTTTCTGAATATATTGTGTAAAAATATTTTGTAATATCAATTGTACATAATCTACCTATCCTTTTATTTCATGTAATGCATATGTAACCTTGTTTATCTCTCTTGTACATCATACCAATTTCCCTCTAGGCATCATACGAATTTTCAATTGTACTCCAGACTGTTTGTATAATTCTCACTATGTACCTATGTATTAATTACCATATTTCTGTAATCGTGACTACGTCACTGGGGGCATACTCTGTTGTGTTCCCGCTCCAATCTGCGAGAGGCGAACCACGTGACATCACTTCTTTCCCCCTTCTTTGGGGAGATGCGCGCCGTCACGTGTCAGTCGAGGAGAAATATCTCTCGCAGGTCGGACGCGCTATGCCGAGCGGCTTACTGAATTGTGTTGTCCGAATAAATGTATTTAAAAAAGCCTTCTGATGGAGTCTCTGCTTTGTGTCTAGTTCTATAGAGGCACGACGAATTACAACATCGTCGATTCACCTTACCGGGTTATTATACTTTTATGCTTTGTGCCTTGGTGAGAATAGAGGTTATGTAATCGTTATTAAGAAAAATAAAGCACCAGGAAAAAAATTCCAGGGCTATTTTGTGGTAAGATCTTTATTATAATTTCATATAAATATTCGTGTTTTTTTTATGTGTGTGTGTGTGTGTGTGTGTTGGTTGTAAGTTAACATAATTTTAAAAGAGCTGAAATTTTGCCGAGAAGTAGTGTGTATTCATTTTTAATCTTCTCCTATATCCCATTAGATAGCGGTGTTCATAAAGTTTTAAACAATAAACTAATTTAAATAATTATTAAAATTACTCTTCTAAAGGAAACCGCTTAATTTAAAAAAAGCTGTGCGATACTTGCAAATATAATCAAGTATTGATTTTTGAAGTTACCCTTATTCCCTTATTGATAATTAAAACTTTACCATCTTCGATGATTATGACTCCTTTAATATTTTTATTTTATCTACAAACTGTCCAGGAGAAAATTTTATATCAAGCATATACTTTTTTTTTATGATTATGTATTAAATGTGTATGTTCTTAATTTCAGTTCTGTTCATTTCAAGAGTGTAAACGGCTGGAAAAGACAATACCAAGGAATGACAAAGTTTAAAGAACTACTGACAAGATTTTAGAATTATGTAATCAGTAATTTATCGTCTTGAAAGTATTACTTCCAGTCGTAGGGCCTGTTCACATAGGAGTCCGTTGCGTTGCGTTAAGGGAATGATGACCTTGAGACGAAAATAAACCAATCATAGGCGTTAAAAAGTTTAGCAATGAAATTTTTAACGCCTATGATTGGTTTATTTTCGTCTCAACGTCATCTTTTCCTTAACGCTACGCAACGGACTCCTATGTGAACAGGCCCTTAAAAACAGTAATCATAGATATTTCGGTGAATTTTTTTTCTTTGAAAATATTTTAAGATATTGTGTGATTAAGTAAAAATTAAGACATGTTACCTGATCCCATTAATTTTTTAAAAATTATTCACATAAATGATATATCGTTATCATTTACTTATCTAATAAAGAATGATATTTTTTTCTTCAAAATTCTTATTGATAAACATTTTTGAAAAGTCATTACACATTTTATGAAAACAGTTTTCATAATTCGGAATTAACAAAAATATTAATTACTGAATTGAAATACCGTTTAAGTTGTGCTCATTAGGATTTGTTTTGAGATTGAATCTACTGATACATAATGTTGCTAGTCTTTGTAAAAAAAATTCACGTATAATATGTTGATCTATCAGAAGATTCTATCTATATGTTCATCCAAAGAGAGCAGACAGTCCAGGAACGATCCTAAAGCTGGGTTCACACGGAGTCGGGAAACGGGCGAGAGCACTAATTGTTTTGAGCATACGCTTCGACTAGCTTATTCAACACAGGGATCCACGACCTTTTCCAGTTCACACGGAACAAATGCCCTCGTTGGTCGTTAGTTTCAAGCCCGTTGTTCAATCATGGCAAAATGTGAGGATGCGAAAGTTGCTTGCGAGCTATTAATACATGAGATAAAAAATCCTTTAAAACACTCAAACAGTATAAATAATAGTAATAATAATAATAATGATGATGATAATAATAATATAATTGAAATAAAAGTAAAAAATGTTGAATGTAGGTAGAGTAGTAATAATTTATGGAATTTTAAAAATGATATTGAAACATTCCTTGATACAAATTTTTTAATAAACATTGTTTAGAAAAAATTGATAAATTTATATTTTTTTGCTTTAAATAATATCAAATGAACACTAAAATAGAATTAGCATAATTATTTCCATCGATTCAGATGAGAGGGGAGCAAATAGATGAAATTAAGGAATCCAATCTGTCATCTTCAGGATTATGTTCAGCAGGTATTGAGTTCATTTTCTGGCGTTGTAGGTCTTCAGTGGTGGTTCGCTGCAGTTCACATAATTGTGGGGGATAGCTCTCAGGCTGAGGCGGTTCATTGTTGTAATGGCACTGAAATTGGTGTGCAGACGGACTAGAGGGGTAAGCCTCAACGTCCCCCAATGGAAAATATGGTTTTTGTCATATGCTATCCTTTCTTTGGAAGCAAGGGTTTAAATTTTCATTTGGAGGTTTAGAAATCTCCAAGCCTCCATATTGTTAAGTTGTTTGGCTAAACTGCGACACCAAACATCAAACTCTGTCTTCGTTGAAAATTTCGAATGTATGGAATCCAGATTTTGGATTGCTTCTGTAATGTGTGAAGGCGGATTACATTTACCTTGAAGGCTCCTTTTTTTCGATGAACAGGCCTGATGCGAAGTAGGAACTTTAAACGTTTCACCTGTCCCCCTTTCATTCGGCGAGTTACCGACTGGAAGTTCATCAATTTCAGAATTTGTTTCATCTAGCCGTTTTGACGTTGTGCCACTTTCAACTTTTGAATCCAGATTTGATTCGGTTACATTCACTTCCGGGTTCTTTTTTAAAAACGAATGCACTATTGAAAACCGTGGAACCCTATATAATTCGTCAGCAGTAGCTCCGGATTTCTTCGAATTGGCAATTTTTTTTTTATTTCATGATAATAAGGATGATCTAATGTTTTTTATTTTTTGTGCCACTTCACGGATTCCAAAACCATCAATGTTCATTTCACTAAATATTTCTTGCAATGCTTCGTCCCTTGCATCTCGGTTCTTGTACGCTGCGGAATTAATTTTCCACAAACATTCCTTTTCGCGATACAACTCGACAAACTTCATCACCTGCCCATTGATCATTTTGTACACAAACATGTTATCTCCTTTTCGGTAGGAATACGTGCTCACTCCAACCAATCAGAGATTCTACGACCTGGCTATTGAAGGTCGATCACGACCTCCACTCCCACTACCGATGGTTCTCACGAGGTAGTTAACACGACCGGTTGGGCGATGGGTACTGCTCTCGCCCGTTTCACGACTCCATGGGAATCCGGCTTAACAAGCAGACGGGAGCGGCGCTGTGTAGAATGTTTTGACGTCTGAAAAATCGCATTGTAAGGATTTTTTGTACCGAACAAACTGCAGTCAACTCTCCTTTAAATTGGGTTTGTTTTTTCTTTTCTTTAGAGCAGTGATTCCCAAACAGGGTGCCCTGAGATCTGCCAGAGGCGCCACGAATTTTTTTTTTTACACACACCAATTGGGTAGGGCTCAGTTAAAATAAATATCAAGTTGAATAAATAACTCTCACACCCGACAGTTATAACACAGATCGATTCACTCATTCTTGAGGAGGAACTGGCTATTCTCACGCTCACAACTATTAAACCTGATATCAAACATGTGTGCTTCAAGCATCCATCGCAAGTCTCATATTAATAAAGCAAAACTCTTTTCAGCGATTTTCAATGCAGTCCTGTAGTCTATACTGAATCCCATGCCTAATTTTGAAACTGCATTTATGTATGCTATCCTGATGTTTGTTACTTATATCTTACAATAAATGAATAAAATCAGCAAAGTTGTAAGTTTTTTGTTTTTAACTTTAATACGACATGTTCCTGATATACATTCCACTTTGATTTCATTTTTAAAATATTGAAAAAAACTAAAATTCTCAAAGGGTGCCTCAAGTTTCTAATCGTTTTCCCAAGGTTGCTGCAAACTTAAAAAGGTTAGGAATCCAAGTCTTAGAAATTCATATTTAATTTTAGAAGTGCTAGGGAAATGTACGCTATACTTTCCCGTTAATTTAATTTCGAAAGTATGTATTATATGGCGTGTATGGAAGTTTTCTTTCTCTCCCCCTTTTTTTTATAGAAAACATACATACATTAAAAATGGAGCATACGATCTTCCTCTGTAAGTTCCAAGCCAGGTCCGTATAAGCTTTGGGCTGAAGTGTGCGGATCCGGTTTATATAGTACCACAAGAGTCAGAGTCAGTCTTAGCTAGTTGCTACCTAAATTTTAGCGAGCAACCCCAGAGGGCGACATCTGGGGGATCGTACCCTAATGCACCTTCTCTGGCCTCATACTGGGACTTTCCGGTCTACAGATTTAACGTGTCCATATCCGGCTTAGACACGGAGGTATTTAATGGCGCGTGTCCGAGCACCCTCGACGGGACGCTGTTCTTCAAGGGAGGGAGTTATGCCGCATTACTCGCACATGGTCATAAGTAGAAATTTGGTGTAGATTTCTCATCAACATTTACACCTGTTGTTGACTTTTCACTTGCAAAATTGTATTTTGTTCTTTTGGTAATTAATGGTGGATGGAAACATATTCATTGTGATGTTAAGAACGCATACTTGAATAGTCCTTGAAAAGAGACTATTTATATGGATTTTCCAAAAGGTTATAATGTACCTAAATATTTTGATCATTGTTATTATGTTTTAAGATTAAGTAAATCTTTGTAAGGACTGAAACAGTCTGGTAGAAATTGGTATCATATTACAGAAAGTATGAAACATATAGGGATTGTCCGTTCTGAGCATGGTCCTTGTTTATTTCAGTTGAACGACGAATGTATAATTTTGTTATATGTTGATGATTTAGCTATCTTTGCTAAAAATGACAAAATTTTAGATGATGTATTTTTGCTACTTTGTGATGTATAGGAAATTGTAAATTTAGGGCCAATTAAAAACTTTTTAGGTGTTCATTTTCAAAAATCCATAGTAACATTTATATGCATCAAAAGGCTTACATAAATAAGTTGGTAGAAAGATTTAATGTAGATTTAACGATACCTGTAAAAACCCCCATGGATGTAAAATTAGTTAGTAGTACATGTGAGGAAAATTGTGATTTAAATTTTCCATTTAAGGAACTACTCGGTAGTTTATTGTTTCTTGCAGATCATACGAGAGCAGAGCAGATATTTTATTTCACCACTATTTAAATTGCACAGTATTCATCGAAACCAAGTGTGTTTGACTGTCATTTAATTTTCTTAAAAAAGAATATTGAAGTATGTTGCTCATTATCGTGCCCGCTCCGGGACACGGCTGGTTCTTTCCTATTTGGGTTGTAAAATGATTACCATCACTGAAGATTCTAACACTTTATTACACATAGTGACGAACATATACAAATTCATGACTATTTACACATAATCTATACATTTACTGCGCAAACAACACCAAGAGGTAGCGATCCGCCATTACCCCCTTCTCCCAGCGATCTCCACGCCCTCTCGAGACCGTTCACGAAGGCTTCGTCACGGGCGGGATCTTCACACCTTCCCTCCGGTTTCCATAGATTGACCCTGTCCATCTTATGGAAACTACACTAATAAGGTAACTGTGCAGGAGGTACGTAACATACTGTAAATATCTGAAAGTTCAGGTTCTAACCTTAGTCTATTAAGAGTTCAGCACTTAGTTCATGAAATGTCCAGCATTAACACTGTTCAATGTTAGGTAATTAATACAAAATAAACTGTTCTGCACTCTGCTGACTGTTCTAAGAGCCAATAATGTAAATAAAACAGATAATACACAGATGCATATAGAATTTTATACCTAACGTCTAAACAATGAATCATACTGATAGAAATCCCCTTCACACAAGACAGGTGCTTAACTAACAAAAACACATAACAATACAAATGGTAGGCATAACAATAATACAAAATTAAAAAAAAATATAATACTCTAGTTTTTACTCATAAATGCGAGACAATGCGTCCGCAACAGTATTGGCACTTCCAGGTTTATGTGCGATAGACACTTGGTAACGAGAGAGTGCCAATGACCACCTCTGGATGATTTAGGCTCAATTGGTCCTAAAATATCTGCATTAATCACTTTGAAATGGAAGCTCTGGTCTTCCTACTTCGATGGGTGTTCTATTCTTGATCTTTGTTTTTCTGAGCATTTGGCAATCATGACAAGCAGAGCATAGTTGCTTCACATCCGTCGACATTCCTTCCCACCAGAAAGACATAGCAATTCTGTCTCTGGTCATCTTAGAAGCTAGATGCCCACCTATGGGAGTTTCATGAGCTAGTTTCAAAATTTCCTTCCTTCTACAAGCTGGTATGACTAGTTGGACATACTTTTGCCCTCCCACTTTACCCATATGATAGAACAAATCTGATTCAATCCAATAACTATTTTTATTTTGCCTGGCTTCTTATCAAAGACTTTTTTAGTGTAGAACAAGATAACTGTTCTTTCCTCAACAGTTGCGCCTGTGACAACGGGAGATTTTCCCTTTCAGTATGTACCTCATTCATTTCCGGCAAAACACTTGCCTCAACGGGAGTAGTCAGCACTTCTAATTCGAGTGTTTCTGAGTCGTCAATATCCGGACTTTTCTCCACGGGCTCTTCTAATTTCCTTCCATCCACTTTGCACACAGAATTTTCGTCGTTTCTTCTTACCGGGGCGTTGTTAACCTAACCCCCTAAATAACTACTTTTCTGTTGTTTCAGTAATTTAAAGACTTTGGGCGTAATCAAAGCCTCCTCATGCAAGCCCTCCACTACAGCAGCATGTACCCGGACATAGGGAATAACCTCCTCTTCCGTCCAAAGACTGAGTGGGACCGACACAAGCTTCGCTTCCACAGGGTTTCCTATAGCGGGTCTTAAAAATATTTTTCCACTTGACTGAAAATGTTCCTCCGCACCACTATCGATGATTCCTTGAAACTTGTGGGTTCCAATTCCTAAATCTACCTTCAGGAGTTCACCATCTGTTTCACCCACCGGAATTTCCCAGTCAAATCTGGCATTACCCAGGTTAATGCACACTTCATTAAGTCCTTTCTTTTCTGTATCACTGTTTGTTTTTCCAGCAATATGATTCTCTGTGTTCGACTTGGGACAGAATCTCTTTAGATGCCCTTCTTCCTGACATTTAAAACACTTAATTATCCTTAACGTCTCTGCATTCGGGGTTTGTTGTTCCCTCTGGAACTTGCTAGCACTTACCCAATATGGTTTTCTGCCCGGTGCTACGTTCCTAGTCCTGGAATCGTATGGAATAAATTAATTCCTCATTCTACCTACATAGGCCTTTGTTTTCTTCCAAGAACCCTGATTATGTTTATTCATGTAAGTACTTGAATCGCTAAAGAAATACGGTAAGTACGTCGCTAAAGAAATTAGATCCTCTTTCCTATATTTCCCCAGGAAAGACATGACTAAGCTAATATTTATAACTGTTCTAACTTAACACTTTAACACCGAAAACTTTTAACAACTATATCAACCCGAAACACTAATTTTCTTATCACTTTCATTTTAACACTTACATTATAACGTCCAAAAATAACAATTATTAAATCATGAATCAACACTATTCCAATGGCACAAAAAGCAATATTTTCATAAATAAAAAAACAATTACTTCTAATCTATATCATTCACAGTTACGAGAATCACGTGACACATTTACAATATAAAACTCAAACAATAACAGCAAAACAACTATTCACTTCCGATTTCTATTTAACCAAGAACAACGGAACTAGAAAAATTAACCAAATTATTTTCTTCTTAGTCAAGCTTTAAAACACAAGACAAAACTAATTTTTAAATAATTCACTTAAAATATAATCAAAATTTCACTGTAAAAGCTTTCAATAATACAAAAATAGCAAACCAAAAGTACACAAGTTACGCTTATTTATTATCAAAAATCAGAACAATAATTTTAATGAAACAAATTCATAATCATTCCCTTACAAATAACTTTGGTTTTACATCCCTCGAACTAAACATTCAATAAACAAAAACTTTTTGGCTCTCTTTAAAGGAACAGTCAACATACCTGTCAAATGCGGCAAATTATCGTGCCCGCTCCGGGACACGGCTGGTTCTTTCCTATTTGGGTTGTAAAATGATTACCATCACTGAAGATTCTAACACTTTATTACACATAGTGACGAACATATACAAATTCATGACTATTTACACATAATCTATACATTTACTGCGCAAACAACACCAAGAGGTAGCGATCCGCCATTACCACCTTCTCCCAGCGATCTCCACGCCCTCTCGAGACATTTCACGAAGGCTTCGTCACGGGCGGGATCTTCACACTCATACTAAACATTATGTTATTAATTGGTCTAAAACTGACTCTACGACTTTAGTAATGTATTCTGACTCTAAATGGGCAACAGCAGTAGATTCCAGAAGATCTATTAGTGGTTTTATATGGTCATTAGGTAATGTATTTTTGGGATGGAGATCCTGTATTCAGAAATGTATAGCCAAGATTTCGATGGAATCAGAATTTGTAGTTCTTGATACAACAGCTACTGAAGCATTTTGGATTTCGAGAATTATGAATGAATGTAGATTATGGTTTTCAAAATATGTGCCAATATTTTTATGTGATAACAAGGCAGCTATTTTCTTCTCCAGTAATGTTATTGTTAATAACAGAAGTAATTTCTGTTTCTTGCGTAAATACGAAGTTCAATTATGCGGATTTCTTAACAAAAGCATTTTTAAAATTAAGGTTATTGGAATTTTTTAAACATATTTACTGTAATATTATGAAAGGGGGAGAATGTGAACTGAAGTGACTTCGCAATATGTAAATTTCCTTGGTGTAAAATATGTTTCAGCAGACAATGTGGGTACTGTTCTCCTTGTGTAATGTTGTCTACGTAAATAAATGTTTCTTTGGTTTAATCAAACTATTATTTCAATGTGCACGCCTCTCTTGTTTACTCACAGATGAGAATCAAGAGGGTGATTCCAGTAATTGCAACAGCTTACGTTTACTAGAGGCACCCTTAAAATTTATTGGTTTTTATTAATTAAAAACAAACGGTAAATAATTTCGATTCCGGAAGTTCTTACTTCCCTCCGCTGTGTTTAATGACACCTGTATGTAAAATTTCACGATCGTCGCTTCTAAACTGTGGATCTCTATACAAAACAGACAAAAATGCAGACAGACACATTTTCATTTATATATACACTCTTAGACAAAAAAAAAAATAAATAAATAAATAAAGAAAGAAAAAAAGACGCACCAAGGAGTTATCCGAAAGGGGCGAAAATCGGTAGATGTCATGTACATGTACAGAAAAACAAATGATTGCAATTTGAGACAAATTGAATGATTAATTCAAGAGAAAAGAGCTTCACGAAGTGAAAAAGTCAATAACGTATGGCGGAAGACTCTCAGGTTGGTATCCCACCGCTGTCCGGGGCGTCTCCAGACACGTGTTCGCTGGCCATCGGGGCTCAATTCGAAGCGGGACTCATCATTGAAGACAATTCTACTGCAGTCAGTGACATTCCAGGTCGAATGTGCTCGACACCACTGCAAACGGACATGCCGGTGTACAGAGGTCAATGGTAGTCGGCGCAAGGGGCGCCGTGAGTTCAGCCCCCTTTCTCTGAGCCGCCTATGAATGGTCCTTGTGGTCACTGAAGTACCAGTTGCACGTACGATCGATAATAATGATGAATCTGAGGCTGTGAGTGCCGCTCTGATGATTGCTCGGTCCTCACGTTCTGTCGTTTCTCTAGGTCGACCGCTTCCTTCTTGACGCTGTGTTCGGCCATGGTTCACCGATTCCTGCCAACATCGTCTGATAGTGGCATCGCTCCTATCCAAATGTCGAGCGATTCGCCGATTAGACCAACCAGCTTCTTTGAGCTGAACAACACGCCCTCTCTTAAATGCTGACATCTGTGCTTATTGTTCGAGCACATGTATGTGAGGCATAGTTACTATCTATTTGAGTACACGGAATGAATTTCGCAAAGAATTTATGACCTGGAATCGAAATTTCTCCTCTTTAAGATCTTGCCAGTTGCGCAGTTAAGATGCGATGCAGCGTCACCTGTTCATTCATTGGCCGCCAAACTTTAAAACTTTGCATTTTCCGTCGAAACCTGTATGCATATCAATTTGTGTACAATTTGCATTACCCCTTTTTGGTGCATCGTTTTTTTGTCTAAGAGTATATATATATATATATATATATATATATATATATATATATATATATATATATATATATAGAGAGAGAGAGAGAGAGAGAGAGAGAGAGAAAGAAACTTCTCTAAGTAGTGGTTCCACAAAAAAGTGGCCGTTTTGAGGGGTGTCAGGGTAGAGAGTCACCCCTCAAAACTACCCCTTAAAAATATTCAATATATATAAATGTATTAAAAATATTCAAATAGATAAGAAACACAAACACTGCACTCAAAACTTACAATAGAAAGCTTAAAATATAAATGTATTATTAATTTGATTTTTGTACACTAGATGGCGCTACTCTTTGCAGTATTACTTATGAGGGTAAAATACGTTCTGCTTCAACGGAGAATTCCGTTTCAGTCAATGGTTTCTGGTTGTTTTAAAAATGATCTTAAAACCATTAATCAACTGGACGAATGTAGATTTAAAATATACGAAGATATTTTAAAACTGGTTATTTTTAGTTAGTGTTCATTTGGAAATAAATATGCCAGTTTGTTTTGCTTCTGAATGTAGGTATGCAACCTTTCGAAATGAACCTTCATTCATAGAGTCCTTCAAAGGCATGAAATGTTATCAGTCAATTATCACTTTGAAAGTAATACTTCTTATATCAAAACCATAAACCAAATGACGCAATATGTACTTTTTGTTGTTGTTGTTACCTTCATGGTCTTACAATATTTTATTTCTGCATTCATAGCATACTATATTGTGTTTTCATTTCGTAAGATGACTGGAAGACACATATTATTTTCCTGTTTTCAGAATATTTCGTTCGATTTTCACCAACATTAATGATTATCAGTCATTATTTGATAGGCGCAAGTTTATTTAAAAGTGCATAATAAAGTAGACTATCAAGTAGTAGCTATTGAATTACTTTAGTTTTTAAATCAGTGGTGTCCTCTGTTGGTCATTTAAGAAAATGTTTACTGATTTTAAGCTGAGGTATAAACTAGTGGTGCTCAAACTTTATTCGACCGTGACTCACTTTTTTTAAATAAAGATCACTCGACCCCCAATGAAAATTTTTTTGTAGCAGCAAAATTTTTTCTTTAAATTAGGAAAATGTTAACAAAAAAAAAAAAAATAGGAAAAAGACTAATATAACTTACTTCAAACTGTCCGTGACCCCTACAACTATTTTTGCGACCCACAGTTTGCGCACCACTGGTACAAGCGGGGCCTTTTTATCGCATGGGCAAATCGGGACTTTGCCCAGGGCCCCCTGATGCTAGGGGGCCTCAAAAACCCCTTGGTGTAAGCACAGAGTACTTCTAATAGTATGTTTAGCCCATGGATAGTTCTTATTTTTATAAATGTTCGTAATGAGGGGCCTCCAAATAGCATCTGCCCAGGGGCCCCCAGCGTTCATAATTGGGCCCTGGGTACAAGCTCTTTAAATATCAGATAGTTTGTTGAAATTTTTGAAATATTATAAGAATTTCTTTTCTGTAGATCCCAATAACTTATCCCAACAACAGCTTCCCAATAACAGTTTTTCTTAGTTGGCGATGGTGAATTAGTTTCTTCAAAACCATATAAGCATGACTTTGTGGCGTTATTTTGTTGTACTATTATCTTACAGTAATTCATAATTTATCAGAAATTCGATAGCGTGTCTGCAGAAAAAAATATTTTACTAAATAATAATGTTTATTAGTGGATAGGCTGTGGTTTAACTATAGCTCTTGTTTCTCCTCTTCCGTTTTTGTAAACAGAGGAGTTTAATATATAGAGTTCAGTGATTGATGTAAACACTCTAAATATGGGCTTAAACATAAGAATCAAAATCCCTTTAGTGCCTAATTAAAGGGATATTAAGTACTCATTTTCTTGAGAATATAGGCGTAGCGCCGGGGGGGGGGCACGTGCTCCCCCAACTTAAATCGAAATAAATTAAAACGTTAATAGAAGTTCAGTTAAAATCGGAAAATTGTAGAAAACTTTTAAGAAAGTAGGTTTTTTCCTGCTTTTTCAAGCTGTGAAACAGAAGGTTCCGATTATGTCTTTAGCCTTAACATAATTTTTAACAATGATATGATCCATAACAGAAACTCGGTGCTATATTTTTTTCTAATTTTACTTATATTATATTTATTTTCTCATTGTATAACTTTTGAATACTACTCAAACATCAATTCTATTGTTATTCAATATAAAAAAAAATCATAATATTTCATATTTTAAGGACCGTCTGGCAGTCAATGCGCTGAGGAGGTCCCTAACTGAATTCAATTCGTGTCCCCCCAAAAGTTAGAAGCACGTTACAATTATGCTTGAGAATGTAAGATTTTCTCCAGCTTTGCATGAGAATATTTACTTTATTTTTATCTACTTTATTCTCAAATTTTCCAGTTCTCCATTTTCTCGTGAAAAACGAATGCTCCATAGAGAGTGGCTTCCTCCGGTAAGATCATACTACTAGGACAACCCTTTCTTTTCATTATTTTGTCATTTTGAAGTTATGTTGATCTACCCATTGCTAATCAGGTACAACACGTTATGGCTGAGCATTAGATACGTTATGGTTGGTTAAGTGGGTAGGGCTCTGGAATTTGTTGGAGTAGTTGCTGGTTCGAAACCTGCCAGTGGCTTAGACCAGAGGTTCCCAACCTTATGTGGCCTACCACCCCCTTTTCAAAAGAAAAATTGCCCATCCCCCCCCCCCCCCCTGCAAATTTTCCTTCCTAGGCTAACAAATACAGATGTAGTGACAATTTTAAGTCCTTTTATGTATATACACTCTGTCACAAAAAATATATGCGCCCAGAAGAAATCGAGCTACTATCACGAAACTTGGCAGGAATGTAGTCTGGTAAGAGATATGCAAATGATTAAAATTTCGACGTCAATGAGACAGGGGTAAGCACGCTATGCGCATATGAGATGTGCAGCTGGGAGAGTTTAAAAGCATGATTGCTCGTGCCATAGGGTTATTCAAACAAATCTGTCGACTTGGATGGACGGTATTGTGAAAAGAGATGCCTCTGAGACGTAACCGGCGACAGTATGAACAATTGCCGGACTTTGAGAGGGGGCGTATAGTAGGCCTCAGAGAAGCAGGTTGGTCGAACAGGCGTATCGGCCGCCACCTCGGTCGGAGCGATATGGTAGTTGCTCGGTGTTGGTAACAATGGATCACGGAAAGGATAGTCTACCGTCGCGAGGGTGAGGGAGTCCCAGGAACACAGATGCACACGAGGATCGCGCAATCATAAGAGCGGACACGTCTGCACCAACAACGTCGCTAGAATCGGTACGACGACATTTACCACCTTCCAGACATCCGGTGGTATCAAGGAAAACCATTCGGACACGACTGGCCGATGCAGGTATATGGAGCCGACGTCCATTAAGATGCCTACCACTGACCCCACATCATAGGCATTGTCGATTGGATTTTTGCCGACCTCGGGCAAGCTGGAGTGTGGAGGCGTGTGATCTTCAGCCATGAATCCCGATTCAGTATCAATGGTGATGACCAGCGCATACGCGTGTGGAGGCGGCCAGGCCACCGGTCCGATCCGGCATTTGTTGTCGAGAGGCATATGGCGATTACACAAAGTGTGACAGAGTGGGGAGCGATTTGTTGGGACACACGATCACCTCTAGTCATCCTTCAACTCACTTTGGCGGCACGCAGTTACGTGGACGAGATTTTAACGCCAGTTGTACTGCCTATGCTATCAATTCGTCCAGATGCCATTTATCATCAAGAAAACGCTCGTCCACATACTGCGCGACTCTCCCAACAATGTCTTCAAGGATATGACTTACTCTCATGGCCTGCCAGGTCACCAGACCTCTCGCCAATAGAACACGTCTGGGACGTGCTTGGAAGGCAACTGCAGCCGTCCCGGAATACTGGTGAATTAACTACCCATTTGCAAAGATTATGGCATGATCTTCCGCAGGAGGTCATAGGTGACCTCACTGATTCGATGCCACGCCGTGTTTCGGCTTGTATAGCTGCCAGAGGTGGATTTACTACTTACTGATTTGTAACCTTTTTCATGCCATATCATCTTAATAAAACGGTCTGTTGTTCTGAATTTGTAATCATTTGCTTATCTCTTCATACACTACTTACATGTTAAGTTTCGTGATAGTAGCTCGTTTCCTTCTGGGTGCATATATTTTTTTGTGACAGAGTGTATATTTATGTCCTTCAACATAGTAAAGAAAGATGTTGTAAATAATACACCTTGATGCTTAAAATTATAAAATTGTTTATTAAAACCAGCCATAGTAAAATTCGCATTACACACACAAAATGAAGATAACGAAGGATAATATTAAAATAAAAACTACGAAAAACTTTAAAACTAATCTTAATGAGAAGGATGAACTTGGTGCGCTGCTATCAGTTAATTGACGTTCGGCACTAGTTTTGTCAGCAGTATTTTCAAATCACCGCGATTTTATCACCGCGTCTATTTGTAGTCGGTTTCTGTGTTTAGTAAGCAGATTTGTGGCTACACTGAACCTATGTTCCACAACATAGAATGAAGGAAATGCAATTTAAAACTTTTGTAGTTTATAGCCTATAATCCAGGATAAAGTATCGGTATCTGATTTTGCAGCCAGAACTGTTGGTAGCCAAGTTTGAGTGCCACTCTATTATATCTGGGATCAACAGCGCCCCCTGGATCTCCTCAGCGCCCACCAGGGCCCAAACAGCCAATACAGCCCTCGTTGGGAACCACTAGCTTAGACAACTAAAATTTTTGGAAATGAGGTTTAAAAAATTTCCGGATATTTCTCGATTTCTTATCGGAATATGGGTGTTATCACCTACCAACCGTTTTTAATTAATCCAAATGTATAACAACTTCTCTATTTCTTCTAATATCTGTGACCTTTGCTTAGTCACGGCCTTCACTGGCTCCTTTAATACTTTCTTTACTTTCCACTGTCGAAGAGCATTTTGTACAGTGCAGCGAGATCTTACACGCGGCTACCATTCTCATATTTAGCTATTATCTCTCTATTCCAGTTATATAGTAGTTTGCACTTTTTTCTTTTATACCGAGAAGTATCAGTAACCGTCTTCGAACTCATGATGACTTGTAAGGAAAAAAAAAATAAGCATGAAATGAAAAAAGCTAAAAAAAAGAAGTATACGGTTAAATATGTGTGTATACCCTCTACTTCTCCATCAAATGCAGAGGCGTAGTATCCTATAAGAATGTAAAAACTGACAGCCTCACTGAAGACTCCTGCACCGGCGTTTGCACGATCTCTGACTTTCGAACCACCAGTATAAACATGAAACCACTAGTTTTCTGGATACTTTTAATGGATGGTATCTAATGTCAACGGTTTAAGAACAATTAAATCAGTTTCATTTTTAAAAATTAATTGCAGTAAATTTAAATGATATTGCACAGAAGGGACCACACATAAATTTAGATTTGGAAGTTGCATTTTCCTTGAATTTCGAGAACACTCCTCGGCTTTAGTGCTGCTTCTACAAAATCTAACTGGATTTTTAAACGACCGTTGATAAATAATTAAAGGTTCCCAGTTGTTCTTGAAGGGAATTATTAACAACTTTTCATGTAATAATAGGGTATTTTCTTCTATGATTGACTAGGTATTTGGGAAGAAAAGAAAAGCATCAGTGGAAGTAGTTTTTATAGTTCCAGTACCGAGACGAAGTGCTTGGTTTTGTACGGTATCGAGCTTTTTTAAGGTATATTTTGTGGGTCGGTAGATAGGGATTCACAACAATATGTCAATAGTTGGAGAATAAATGTTTTAAATGTAGTTCCCAAGGTCGTGCATGCACAACCCCATTTGCTACCCGCTAAACGCTTCCAAATATTCAAATGTGTGCACGGATAAATGTTTGCACCAAATATTCAAATGTGCACGGAGGGCACGTTCCCCCCAACTTAACTTGAAATAAATTAAAACGTTAATTAACGTTCAGTTAAAATCGGGAAATTGTAGAAAACTTTTAAGAAAGTTAGTTTTTTCCCGCTTTTTCAAATTGGGAAACTGAAGATTCCGATTATGTATTTAGCCTTAAAATAGGTTTTATCAGTGATATGATCCATAACAAAAATTCGGTGATATTATTTTTTTTTCTCGTTTTATTTATATTATATTTATTTTTCTCGTTGTATAACTTTTGAATACTACTCAAACATCAATTCTATTGTTATTCAATTTTGAAAAAATCATAATATTTTATATTTTTAAGGACCGTCCGGCAGTCAATGCGCTGAGGAGGGCCCTAACTGAATTCAGCTCGTGCCCACCCCCCATCAAAAACAAGTTAGAAGCACGCTACGCTTATGCGATCCAGTGGTCGTCGCGGCGGTCTGCGATATAGGGACGTCACATACGACGCGAAACCTTTGTGTGAGCGGTCCAGTCTGGTCGCTTTCTTCTAGAGATTTTTAAGAGCTATAGAAGCATATGATGAAAATGCGGATTATAGTGTAAAAGCAGCCTGCCGTTGGCCCAATTACTCGTACGTTATATCAAATAATAATACTAGAAAATAGACAGCCGCAGAAAAGAAGAGCATGGACGTATACGCGCATTTGTGGAAACTGGATTAACAAATAGAAGGTCGGCCAATGCTGCAATTGAAATCGCGAACCTTTTGCTGATTATATTGACAGAAAAAAATTGTGCGGTCTTGGGACCCCGTCAGGAACGAAGTTCCTTACGTTATTTTTTCAACTCTAAACGGGATTTAATTTGTAGATTTCTATTGATTATATTAGTGTATTTTTAAAAATAACAAAAACGAACAACTTCTCTTTTTGCATTATTATTAAAATAGTGAAAGTGCACGCATATATTTTGATTGTATGTTCTGGAAAATATGAATAAACAATCTAAATCTCCGTATTCAAATTCACTACTTAGTATACTTCTTGCGCTAATTGGATTTTGACAAGCATTTAAGTAGGATGAATTATAAAGTTGCTGTCGAAGGACTGATGCAGATATTTGAAGATGTAAAATTCTTATGAGAGATGAAAAAAGGCAGTTACCGTCGCCAGCATTGTCTATTTCATGATGTAATAGGACGTTTGGCGTTGAACATTCATCATGTTCCTTGTATGGGGCTTCGAATGATGGAAAACTTGGACTTATTACTTGCTGAGCTTCAATATTTATTGGTTGTTGAATTTGAAACTGACTATAGATTAATTCTTCACGGTTTGTATCATGGCGATGATTAGTTTCTTTATTATTTTTGATTAATACCGCCGATAATGAATCTTCTTTCGATGATACCAGTGTGCAACTGAGTCAAGTTCAGCGCATTACTTTTTTAATTTCAATTTATCTCTATATCTTTCAGCACGTTCAGCATTTTTTTTCTAAAAAATTAATAAAAATTAATATAATTTTTTATTGTTATTAAGGTTGTTCGGACAATACCAAGCAAGTAAAAAAAAATATCTAAATCTTTAAAATTGAAATTAAAAATTTTAATATATAAATTAATTATTTTGATTTAGATGTTACCTAGCATAATTTTTAATCGGATTAATTTTATTATTTAATCTCCAACAAAAATTGCAATAATGACACAATATAAATCCCGTGTGAATTAAAACAATAACAAACGAAAAATAAGTTTAAATAATACTTACACGTGTTTAGAATTGAGGTTATACAGCTGACCGCGAACAATGCTTGCTGCTCGAATCTCGATATTCGCACGAACACACACACATACAACCGCAGTTTCTGTTTCTCGACTTTCCATTATAAAATTGCAATAATGACACAATATAAATCCCGTGTGAATTAAAACAATAATAAACAAAATAACCGGTGCCCAAACACAAGAATACCAGTGTGCAATCACCCAATGAACCTGACAGCACTGCCGAGGCCCGAACTCGAGCACTGTCACACTCCAGATCAAGCCGATAGCACCACGCCATCCCGATGATGCAAAAGCCACTAAAAAAGAGAAAGAGAGGGAAAGGTCGCCTGGAAGGGGCATAACGCTTTTTCCTTACGTAACGATTGCTGCCAGTTCACTCTACTGTAAGCCGCGTAAAAGAACTTCGTTCCGAAATCAACACAACATGAAATTAAATGTAATTTATTTTTTTAGTAATAACTAGTTGTTTGCCTGGAGTAGCCTGAGTATTTGGTACATCTCGGTGATTTTGGACAGTTTATTTTTCACCTCTTCTCACCTCCCCACCATGCCGATGGGGGGACTGAACTTGGACTTAAACGGCATTGGGAGTGTTACTATTCATCTCAGAGACCCCGAAAACTATGGATTTGACACTAATATCAGTCATTTTCGATTATTTTCACGTGTAACCTCCTTCCCCCCACACCCACTCCTAGGAGTGTTAGGGGTTAAAACATTTTTATAATGCTCGTGTGAACTATCAAACAAATACGTGTATTTACGGACAGCTTCTACAAAAATTTCCATTTGAGCACTCTTTTTAACCGAAGGAGTAAGGCCGGTTACACGAGAAATCTGTAAAATTGTACAACCGGATCGCTTGTCGTCGCGGCAAAAGCTGGCGGAATACGGTAGACCGCGTTTTGTCTGAGATGATGCAACATAGCGTAATACAGCTAGACCGCTCGCCCGCAGCAGGAAGATATCGCTTCCCTCTGAGGAATCTTTCTATGAAGTAGTCACAACTACGCATCAGCTGTCGGCCCTTCCTTGAGCGATATCCCAGTGGTCTCAATATACCCCCAAAGAAGTGTCCCCAGCTGCCATGCAGTCGTAGCGTCAACGTTGCGAAAAAAAAATATTTTAGGTAGTCTCCTCTAACGAAACTACCGCGGGTTATTAACGTAGGATTACTTATCATTGCTTACCCCTGTTTTTAAAACGCATTTTGGTACTTTTCTGTTTAACTGTTTACTGCTACTGGGTTTGGCGCGCTGCCAAAATTATAACTCGCGACGCCGGACAATTTTTCTCTCTCCGGAGGACCATTATTGAGGAACGTAATCCTACTTTAAAATGTGTACTAGCGGGAGACTGTTGAGATCTGACAGTATAGTTTCGCTTCCTAGTGTATGTGCTTTTCAGGGGAAAAAAATAGGAGACCTTAGAACCTCGTATGTGCTTTTCAGGGGAAAAAAAATAGGAGACCTCGTATTTACAGCATGTGTATGTATTAAATAATATCTTCCCCAAGTGGATCTGATTTCTTTTTAAACTTATACATGAATTCTTTAAAATAGAAAAATTATTCGAAAATTTCTTTACATAGATGAATTAAGAGAAGAAATAAAAGGTCTGCAGACATGCATTAACGATTTTAAAATTGAGATATGTAAAGTCATGTGATATATATATATTCAGGAAATTTGCGCATAAAAAGTAATATTGGGAAATGTTTAATTTAGATGAAAAAAAATATTTCTCCTAAACGACACATTTATTTTAGAATTAATATTTTTCGGGATCTTTTTTTCTGCGTGTTAATGGCTCTTGCAGTTTTTTTTTCATAATTTCTATTACAGTATAAAGGATTCATACTTTTGCGTAACAGATCCTTACCAGCCATTTTATTTTATAATATATTTCTCTCAATGTGCAACCGTAAAATGAAAGTAAAATAATTGAAGAACCTATGTTATCACTGATAAAACTGCCATATAAACGTGCTCTTTTGTACTTATCAGAAAAACGTTAAGAGAGATAGTACGGGGAGATATATAGTAAAAATGGAGGAATCGAAGAGTGATTTGCGCTCCTTCAATACGTTTGAACATAAGAAAGATGTGAAAAGAAGATCCAATGAGTTTAGGAAAATCCAGAGATATTGCCCTTAAAAAATTAAATTAGCTGTGGAGTCGCTTTTTAAGAGAGCCTGAGTATTTAGCATTATATAGGGAATTTCTGCGCGAATATAAGGAATTGGGTCACATGAAGGAAATTTCTGAGTGTGAGGAAGAAGTGGGAACATATTATATACCACATTTAGGAGTCTATCACCCTGATGAAAGTACGACAAAACTTCGTATAGTTTTTAACGCTTCTTCACGAGCAACCGTAGGTAATTCACTTAACTCCTTACAATATAACGGTGGGGTTATTCAGGAAGACCTTTTTTCAATAATGGTGAGGTTCCGTAAACACATTTATGCTTTCTTGGCTGATATTAGGCAAATGTATAGGATGATTTTAATTTACCCCAGCCAAACTAAACTTCTGAGAATTCTTTGGAGGGAGGGAGTGAATGAACCAGTTAAGACTTATGAGCTCAAAACAGTGACGTACGACACAGTAAGTGCACCTAATCTCGCTACCAGAGTGTTACTTCAGTTATCCAGAAATGAATATGAGAATTATCCTTTAGCGTCACCAGTTTTAGAGAGAGACTTATACATGGACGATATTCTGAGTGGTGCCGACACTCTGAGCGAAGCAAAGGAACTTCAATCGGAGTTAATAGGGGCTCTCAAGAGCGGAGGTATGATGCTACACAAGTGGTGTAGTAATAACCCTGAATTAAAAACAGGGCTTGACAGTGACTACAATTTTCAAGAAGAAACAAAGGCGCTAGGTGTTTCGTGGAAACCTAGCATTGACCACTTTACTTTCCAAATTCAGCTGGAAAACGTGGTTCCGCCTACGAAGAGATCAGTGCGTTACACAATTGCGCGAGCTTTTGAACCCCTTGGACTTTTGGGTCCGGTGGTGGCGAGAGCAAAAATCTTTTTACAAAAACTGTGGTGCTTGAATTTAGACTGGAACGATCCTCTTCCTGACACGGAAGCGCAAAAGTGGAAAGATTTCATTGAATCCTTGTCAGCAATAAACAACGTGAGTGTTAAGAGGTGTATACTGTTAGAAAAATCAGTGCATATTGAGCTTCACGGATTTAGGGATGCGACATCGACAACAAAACATCGATTTTTTGAAACATCGATATTCAAAATTAAAACATCGATGCTAATAAAACATCGCTCCAAAACCATCGATGTTTTTAAAGATCGATGTTTATGAACTTTCATTTTTTAAAACTAGTTTAGTAACCTGTAAGATTAATGTTACTTCGGTTAGTTATGTAGGAGGGGGGAATTTTACTCTCAGGTTGGGCTGACACAAATGACAAAAACTTGATTGCTAGAGTCAGCGCATATCGCAGAATTTCCATTACACATTTTATTACTTTTACCAGAAAATTGAGGAAGAGATTATTGCAATTTATTCACAAATCTTTTATTTTCAAATTGAATAATACAAAAGAAAATTACATATATTTACACCAATTTGAAGTACTGATGCAAAACCAACGTATCTGGGAAAACTGAACAAGCTTATTTTTTCTTTACTGTAAATAACAATTATTGGGGCTATTGGGGCATATAATTATTATTCATTAGTTGTTCATTGCCATTTGTGTCTAATCGTTCTCCCTTTTGTATTCGTCCTTTTCAGAATTCAGACTTACATTTACTGAGTGGGAAAATTATGCTACGTGGTTAATTTTTTTTATTATGGTACATTTTCATTTAAAAAAACATCGAGACAACGTAAAACATCGATGTTAAAAAAATCGGCTTCAATAAATCGATGTTTAAAACATCGACATCGATGTCGCATCCCTACACGGATTTGCAGATGCGTCCGAGTCTGCATATGGATGCGTCATTTACTGGAAATCAATATCAGAAAGTGGTTTTTCGAAAAGTCATGTTATCGAGGTGGAGGAATCGAAGAGTGATTTGCGCTCCTTCAATACGTTTGAACACAAGAAAGATGTGAATGACACGGGAAGTGGAAGTGGTGCTTCGGAACGGCATGTTGGTGAGACGGAGAAGTCAAAGCCGTCAAAGGACAACTTATCTGTTTGTAGCAACGTGCTAGATAAGTTCAATATTGAAACTAACATTATATACTATAAATGTACGACTTCAGTCCGAGAGTGTGGACAAACCGCTGCATAAACTAGTGGAGAATCACAAAACTTAGAGACTCGTGATAAAATTCGTGCTGAAATAGAGGAGAAAACTGCTACAGTTGCAATGCTCGAGAGAGTGGTGAAATCAAATACTGTTGTGTATTATGTAACTAAAGAGTACCCTACAAAGTTTTTCGTTGACCCTACAAACTTTTTAGTTCTAAAGACTAGATCACAAGCACAAAATGCTCGCAATGAATGTGTAGAATTTGAGAGGAATTTCAATAAGAGGAAAAAAAGAAAACTGTTTAACTGAAAAGAAATTATCAGTGTGTTTTAGATTAATTAAGGGTCGAACTTTTAATCATTGGGTTACTAGCAATTCTCTTAACGAGTAATGAGTGTTTTAGTAATATTTTTCATATGGTATATTTTTGTGTAGTAATTTGTATTGGTTATCGTTTAATTGGCTTTTCTTTGATATACTTAATATTGCTTACTCTGTGTTGTTTAGATTATTCAAGGGTTGATTTTTTTATTCATTGTGTCAGTAACAAATCCTTAAAAAAACAAAAAAAACTAATGAGTGGTTGATAATATTTGTTAAATAAGGGTTGTTTTTGCGTTGTAGATCGTTCGAGGGTTAAATTTTTCATTCATTATGTTATTAAAAACTCTTTAGAAAGATAATGAGTGCTTTGATAATATTTTTCATATAGGTATATTCTTGTTTATTTCATATAGGTATATTCTTATCAGTGTTTGTGATGTTTGAAATTATGCCTACCAGTATGACGTAATATAATATTTGCTAGATTCCTGCACCTGAGATTGTTTGCACGCTTGATATTATATTTTGTTTTATTCGCGTGATATTATATTTTGTATTATTCGAAGTATTTTACAATAACTGAAGATGGCAACTTCTATATATTCTTAGTCTATATGATGGAGTACGTTTTTAGGTTGTATTTAGGACAAGGAACCAGTTATGTACAATTTAACTTCGCTGGGATCACCGAGTAGGGCATTTCCTGAGATCGTCGAGTAGGGCATCTCAGTCTCTTATGATAAATATATTATTTTCTAATTCTCAATAAATGTTTATGTTGTTCAACGCCTGAAGTCTATAATACAAAAGAACCAAATGTCACATTGGAGCATCTGAACATGATTTGTATTATATTTGGTATTGAGAACTATACATTGCATCTATAAACGAAGAAAAAATGATAGAAACTTCCGTTTTCCAGTTTTGTTAATTGTTGGACAGTTTTGTCTCAATCTAACATGGCTTTTTTTTAGCAAAATCACATAAAGAAGATTTAAGGACTGTTGCGGCTGAAATAGGAATACCAGATACCGGAAACCTTATTATGGTTCAATTAAAGAAACTAATTACTGAAAATGAAAACTACACTGGTGAAAAAAAATTAAAAGAATTTGCATATTTTATCGAATTTCATGAAAAGAACTGAACTGAATGTAAAACCACTGCTTCTAAACAAAAATGCAAATCTTGTACGTCAAATGCGTAAGCGTACACGTGTGTGTAGGCGGAGCCAGTAGAGAAACAGGCTTTATAAGCGCGCGTAAGTTAAGACGCATTTCTTTCGCTAGCACACCTTGGCGAATTTCTTGGTGTTATTTTGCAGCAATCGGTTAATTTCAAATTGTAACAGTAAAAATGAGTAACCACCAACCTTTAGATGATGGAATGAGGTGGCGAATTGTGGGGAGGCTAGAAGCAGGCCAATCTCAAGTCCAAATTTGTAGAGAGTTCAATTTAACGCCCACCGTCGTGTGTAACTTATGGAAACAGTTCCAGGATACCAGATCCATCGAGAGAAAGCCTGGGTAAGATCGTCCAAGAGCCACGACGGCCAGAGAAGATCGCCATTTGCCGATTATAACGAGGCATAACAGGAGTGCTACAGCTTCTCAGATCTCTCGTGACTTGTATGCAGCCACAGGAACCCGTGTATCAAGGGTGACTGTTTCCAAAAGACTTCATGAGAAAGGGTTGTTTGCAAGACCTGCTGTTTGCGTCCCGCTCACTTCTACGAGCAGGAGAATTCGTTTATCATGGTGCAGAGAGCATAGAGATTGGTGTATGGATTAATGGGTGACCGTTCTCTTCACTGATGAGTCCCGGTTCAGCCTAAACACTGATTCTCACCGTACGTTCATATGGAGAGAACCAGGAACCCGCTACCTACCCTCCAATGTCTGCGAAATCGACCATTATGGCGGAGGAGGTTTAATGGTCTGGGCAGGCATAATATTGGATGGCCGCACACCTCTCCATGTCTTTGAAAGAGGCACTGTGACTGGTGTGAGGTATAGGGATGAGGTCTTGGAGCCCTATGTTCACCTTTTCAGGGGTGCAGTTGGCCCTGAGTTCATTTTAATGGACGATAACGCGAGGCCACATAGAGCTCTTCTGGTCGACGAATTTCTAGAGAGTGAGGATATTCTCCGGATGGATTGGCCAGAAAGATCTCCAGTTCTTAACCCTATAGAGCATATCTGGGATGCTCTGGGGAGGGAAATTGCAACTTGCAACCCCCCTCCGAGAACTATCCAGGGAATGAAAACAGCGTTGCTGAACGAGTGAGACCAATTGCCACAGGAAATGATAAACTGCCTTATTTCAAATATGAAATCACGCTGTGAGACCTGTATATTTGTAAGAGGGTACCATACCTCCTATTAACCCATCTATTAACCCATTTTTTTTGTTTAATCTGCAACCGCTGTTTCATACCTTCCGACTCCAACGAGTGTTACGCACGATCATGCGTGTGTATTACAATTATTGAATGGTTATTTGTTTTGTATTGTATCAATGTATGTACATATCAAATTTCATTAAAATCGGTACAGTAGTTCTAGAGATAATCGACCAAGTCTGCAAATTCTCTTAATTTCTTACACCAGTGTACGATGAAGAGATCCTGAAGGGACTTTTAGCAACGTTGAAAGAAGAACGGAAAAGAAAAGAAGAAATCGAAGAACGAAAAAGAAGAGAAGAAATAAAAAGAAAAGAAGAACGAATAAGAAAAGAAGAAATCGAAGAACGAATAAGAATAGAAGAAATTGAACGAATAAGAAAAGAAGAATTTGAACGAATAAGAAAAGAAGAATTGAAGAACGAAAAAGAAAAGATGAAATAGAAGAACGAAAAAGAAAAGATGAAATAGAAGAACGAAAAAAGAAAAGATGAAATAGAAGAACGAAAAAAGAAAAGATGAAATAGAAGAACGAAAAATGAAAAGAAGAAATGGAATTTGAATTGCAGAAGATGCGTCTTGAAAAAGAACTAAAGAGTAATGGAGCTGAAACCGGACAAAGAACTGAATTAAACATTAAACCAAGGTTTGATTTACACAGCATTTTACAGAAGTTTGATCCACAAACGAATGATGTAAGCCTTTATCTTGTTCTTTTCGAACGTCAAGTGAAGAGAGGAGAGATCAAGAAAGAAAATTGGGTTTCGCATTTAATAGGACTCTTACCGTACGATGTGGCCCAAATGATTGCAAGAGAGAGTGAAGAAGTCACTGATGATTATGAGAAAGGAAAAGAACTGTTATTAAAACGGTATAAACTTACTCCAGAAAGATTTTGGCAATTGTTTACAAAACATCACAAGAAACCAGAAATTTCGTGGTGCGATTTTGCTTATGAACTGAAAAATTACTTTAACGAATGGATATGAGGCTTAGGTGTAAAGACTTTTGAAGAATTATCTAATTTGATCATAACAGATCAGATCAAACGTAAAGTGCCTGCAGAGATACGCGACCATTTCATTGACGAATGGTCCCAGTTCAAAATTCCAG
Source organism: Dolomedes plantarius (assembly GCA_907164885.2). Lineage (NCBI taxonomy): Eukaryota > Metazoa > Arthropoda > Arachnida > Araneae > Dolomedidae > Dolomedes > Dolomedes plantarius. The sequence continues at coordinate 156,001,833 of OU015494.1, read as the reverse complement.
AAGATATTGCAAATAAGCTGGATAATTACGAAAATGTTCGGATTGGTATGAACAAATATACAAGAAATTCCTTTTCGAAGGAGAATTCAACGAGCAATTTTAAACGTCAAAATTTTAATCACGGTGACAGAGGAGAACATAATCGCATGGACTGGAAATATATACCCCCTCATCAGAGAGAACACCGGTATAAAACTATAAAAAGAGAAAATTACCCAAGTACGAGAAACCAAACAACCAAAGAGTGTTATATTTGCGGTTTGCCTCATTTTGCAAGAGACTGTCCGAAAAATTGCAATGAACAAGCAACCAATAAAAGGGAGAAACAAGGTGACATTTTAACTGCTGTAATAAGATTTGATCATCTTAAACCTGAGAAAATGGACCTACATATTAATCCGCTTCAGTATGTAAACGTTTTGGTGGACAATCAACAGTTAAAGACTTTAATTGATACAGGAACACAAATAGCAGTAATAAGTTCCGAATTTATGTCTCCACAAAAATCGAGAGGAAAAATTATTTTAACGAGTGCCTTTGGCGAAAAGATTGAAGCCGGATTGGCGAAGTTCCAAGTTTTATTACAAAGAGGAGAGAGTAGTGAATTTTCCCGTCCCATAGAGTTCCTGGCTGCAGTAACTAACAAATTGCAAAGACAGTTTATCATTCCAAGTAAAATTTATGACCTGTTGTTGAAGAATTCCGAAGAGGAAATGCATAACACTGGTTTGAATATAAACAATCAATGTTCCACTAATGTTTTACGATTCGCAGAGCAGGAAGAAATTTTGTGTGCTGAAACAAGAAGTGATGAGTCAGATTGTGCTCGAAGTCAAAGCAATCTGCTACCAGAGGAGCAAATTGAATACAAAACATTAGAAGGAGTTCGAAAACATTTAGCGCTTGGGAAAAGACATTTCTTGTTGATGGATGGATTAATATTCCATAAAGAAAAACTATTAGGCGAGACTGTGAATCAGCTGGTGTTGCATTACAGTTGTTTGGTTTCGTCCAACACGACTACCGATTTCCCTGAAAGATAATCCACAATCTCGGTAGGCCACTATCTTTCCTCTGTCGAACTCGGATACTTGATCAAAAGATGATCGCTGTTTTCGACGAGGCATAATTGATCGTTTTTTTTGAAAAAACCACAAGAAAAACACAATTGCCGAACTTGAAATCGTCGAAATCTCCAAGCCTTAAATAGCGCTTTGAAGTGGCGCCACAGGCGCGCGTGATGTGCGTCTGCGCTGAAATTCTAATCATTTGCATATCTCACCTCCGCTAATGCATGTTGTAAATTTCATGTTATTTCCATGTTTCCTTCAGGGTGTTGCATTTACAGTGGCCAGCAGTGTAACTTTGTTTCGAAACTGACTCAAGAGTTTGTGAATCGCTTAGGTTCTTGTCCTAGATTTTCTGTGCCTGGATATGCAGCCAACAATGGACTTGTGGAAAGATACAATCAAGTTCCATAGAATACTCTTCATCATGTAATTCGATCTGACCCTAGTAATTGGGATAAGTACATTCCATTCCTATTGTTTGCTTATAGAGAAGTTCCAAATTGTACTACCGGAGTAGTTCCGTTCAAGTTGATGTATGGCCGAGAAGCAAGAGGTGCTCTTAGTGTGCTTAAGTCTAGTTGGTGTGGAGAAATTTCTTTACCACTAAATATGGATAAGTCAGTAGTTGATTATCTCCAAGAACTTAAAATAAATCTAGAAAGAGCAGCAGAACAAGCTTCAATTATTGCAGCAGGAAAACAAAGGGCTTATACTGACTATTTTAATCGTCACACAAAATCGAAAGAATTCAACATAGGAGAACAAGTCTATCTGTTGATTACAGACTCTTCCAACAAGTTGTACGCGCGATGAACTGGACCAGGAGAAATAGTTGGCCATCCATCAATGCATTCATACAAAATAAAACTTCCTGATGGAAACGTGCGACACTGTCATGTAAACAAAATCAGAAGATATTACCCAAGAGTTAATGCAGTCGGAATCGTTTTTGATGACGATGAAGAATTTGGTGAAATTCATGCATCTCCTAGAGCTGTGCGTCAACAAAAATCGTCTGAGAAAATCCACGATTTGAATCTACAGCATTTATCTGAAAAAGACAGAACCCAGATGATTGAGTTGTTGAAGAACCATCAAGAGCTTTTTAAAGGAAAGGTGAAGATCGCAAAGATTGGCGAACATAAGATAAAGCTTGAAAATGGCAAAGAAAGAACAAAACCGTACATCTACAGAATACCAGAAGCTCTGAAATCTGAAGTGACGCTCAAATCGACGAATTACTCGAATTAGACTTAATAAAAGAGAGTTCAGAAGAGATCGCTCATCCCATTGTGTGTGTAAACAAGAAGGATGGAGCCTTGCGTTTGTGCATTGATTACAGATCCCTCAATGCCGTTACCAAAGCTGATGATTTTCCCATGCAAGATACCCTTCAACTACTCCACTGCATAGGAAAGGCCAATATTATAACTACTCTCGACTTATTGAAGGGATATTGGGCTATTCCGATGGAAAAAGAAAGTCGAGATTTCACTTCGTTCAAGACCCACAGAGCTCAGTACAGGTTCAAGGGGATGCCTTTTGGTCTAAGAAATGCAGCGGCTAAATTTCAGCGAGTAATGAACAAAGATCTAGCGTCATACAGAGTATTTTCCAATAATATGAAGGACCATCTAAAACATCTGGATATTATCCTCTCTAAGTTAGAAGAACTGTAGTTTACTGTAAATTTTAAAAAAATGCGAGTTTGCAAGATCAGAAGTTAAAGACCTAGGGCATATCATCGGTTCTGGGAAACATCAAGTAGATCCTGATAAAATCAAGGCAATATCTCAACTACCAATACTCTCAACCAAGAAACAACTGAGGAGCATGCTCGGATTGTGCAACTATTATCGAGAATACATACCTTGTTACGCTGAGATCGCCTTACCTTTCACGGAGCTCACTAAGAAGAAAGTTCCAGAAAATTTCCTCTGGTCAGATGTACACAACATAGCCTTTAACAAACTAAAAGCTGCTTTAATGAACGCCACAGCACTTCACACTCCTGTGATGAGTGAACCATTTATAATACATACGGATGCATCCCAGTATGGCATTGCTGCTTCTTTATTTCAAAGAAACAATGGGTTACTTCGACCTATTGCTTACGCAAGTCAAAAACTGAATAAAACCAGCAAGCTTGGTCTACGATAGAGAGGGAAGCATATGCTATCGTTTGGAGTTTGAAGAAGTTTGAAACTCTAGTTTTCGGTTCTGAAATACAACTATATACAGACCACAACCCTCTATCTTACCTAACAAAATGTACCCCTCAATCTTCACGATTACAACGATGGGTTTTTGCGCTCCAAAAATATAATGTAAGTATAAAACATTATCCTGGATCTAAAATGCCCCATACAGACGCATTATCCAGACTATTTGAAGATAAGTAGAGACTATTATATTGACATTAAATACGTAGAACTTTAAATTTCATTATATTATCTTAGTATTTTGTTTAGTGTTTATTTACTTTTGCGTATTTATTGTTTTTTTATGTGTTTATTTCTATTCATTTTGCATTTTGTACTGAATATGTTAAATTTTATGCGGTCTGAATTTCCAACTAATTAAATTCAGCTCTGTGTTACATTTAAAGAAAATTTTAATACAGATCTTGCGGGGGAGGTGTGATGTTTGAAATTCAGCCTACCAGTATGACGTAATATGATATTTGCTAGATTCCTGCACCTGAGATTGTTTGCACGTGTGATATTATATTTTGTATTATTCGTAGTATTTTACAATAACTGAAGATGGCAACTTCTATATATTTTTAGTCTATATGATGGAATACGTTTTTAGGTTGTATTTAGGACAAGGAACCAGTTATGTACAATTTAACTTCGCTGGGATCGCCGAGTAGGGCATCTCAGTCTCTTGTGATAAATATATTATTTTCTAATTCTTAATAAGTTTTTATGTTGTTCAACGCCTGAAGTCTATAATACAAAAGAACCAAACGTTACAAAGAGAGACCCCTTCGGGAGAGACGTGTTTTGCGGTGATTGTGATCGCCGTAACCGATGGGTCTGAGTCCTTTATTGAGATATTTAATAAATTGAGTTTTAAACAGTCCATGAATGTATACCTTGTGTTTGGTGTCCTGAGCTGTCAACGACAATGCCTCTAAAATAAGAGACATAATGTAATGTTATATATACGAGCATGTTGTATATAATATCATGTATAGTTTAAAATTAACATGCCGTTTATATAAATTTATGAACATACAAGCAATAGGTACAAGCCTTTTATCTTAACGTGATAGAACACAAATGCTGAAGTTCAGCATCTTGTTAAGTTTTAGATGAATTTTACCGATGCATGTTATGTTCTTATTTAAATACAGCCAAGATAAACTGAAAGAGGAAAGAAACAAAATTGTCCCGATTTGAATGTTGTGATGCAAATTGAACTAATTCAAAAGCATCAATCAATGCAAGTGCTTATATATATATATATATATATATATATATATATATATATATATATATATATATATATATATATATGTGTGTGACATTATAAGTTGAATCTCGTCTATTTCTATAATTCGGGTCCCCACATCTGTTAAGAGAGGCCCCTTTTCTCAGAATAGCCCACCCAAAAGCAAGTGAACATCTGCAAATTCCAGTGGGGCAAACAACACAATACATTCTTTTCAGTTGATAGGAATATTAGCCTTGCCGCCCAGAAGAAGTAACAAAACCCCGTCTCTAGTCATCTAAAATCCCCAGTTCACAATATCTCAGAGATAATGGCTGCAGGTGCCAGAGATAAAGGATCAAAAGTGTCAAACAATACCATAAAGATAAAACGCACCCAATGTGCTTCTTAGTATAGCAACCGCACCACCCACGAAAAACATCTGTGTTGATGTAAACAGTCGCTGACTTTGGTACAGCCCCTGACTAAGAGAGCAGGCAGTCTGTTGTTGGCTGTGTATGTGAAAGGACATGTATGTTTCGCGTCATGCTAGAAAGACGCTCTGATATCCGCTATCAACTCTTGTGAAATAAAGAACTGTTCCTCTTCAGTTGTGCATATTGTGTGTTATTATCGAAAATCATGTGGTGAAATGCCACAAGTCGACAGGACAATACTTTGCGAAGGAACACCTAATGGATTTTATTAAGAAGAAATCAAATTGATTTAATGAACTTATATGAATTTTTAAGGCAATAGAAGACAAGAAGGACAAACATGGCGGACGAGCCTTGCTTTCCAATTCCCCACACCGAACCGAGGAGGGTGTCATGTTTCACCCACGTTACGAAGGAAGACAGTACTGTGATAGCTCACTGGTGTTACAGTGGAAAGACAGTTTCATTTTCATTTACAAGATGGAAGGAGTTCGGTGATAATTAGAGGTCGTTGACACTAGCTGCGGACAAACTAAGTAAGGGGAGAAAATGAACTTTCTCTGCAGCCTAAGACTAGAGGGGCTGACAAGAGATCGGGACTAAACCCATTTGAGAGTGGCAATGTTTCTCCGATATTCAGAAGAAAAATATTCGTGTCGGAAAGCTGTACAGTGTTATGTGGTGAGTCCTCGAATGCATTTTACCTGGACAGAAGGTGGTAGAACAAGAGAGTAATGAATGGGCACAGGCATTTATTAGTGATTAGACAGACCCTGCCGACTTCACAGATCCAATTAGGCTGTGTAAAAATGAAATATAGACCAGTGGGATTATGTGTGCACGTCAAGTATTATTTATGACGGGCAGTGCGATTGTCAAAGGTTCTGATTAGCCTTTGATGTGGCCCTAAGTGTCATCTAGCGGCGAAGTGTTATTTTAGTGTTTTGTGTGTGTGTGTGTGTGTGTATTTGTGATCACGTTGAGTGAAGTGCATAGTAACCAACTATGGTGTTTAGAGGATCCGGAACATAGTGATTATAACGGACAATTCACAAAAACAGTGTTACCGCTAACAGTGCAAGAAACGCAAGGTAAGATTTCTATTGATAACATTATCAGTGTATAAGCTACTATAGGTTTTCTAACTAGAACTATTAAGGTGTATGTTATACAGTAGATACCCAGGTAAATCATATATTATCTTTACCACTTATGAAGCTATTTAACCGGAATATTAAATTAAGTGATTATAGTGTCATCTTTACGTCTGTTGGATTCCGTTAGCAGTATGTTTTATTATTATTATTAACTTAAATTTGTGAGTGAGTGTTGATTTACTATTTTTCATGCTTATGGGTAGTATATGTTTAGTGTGTTGGTATATAATTGTTTAAGTGACATTTTATTAATTTCAATTGTGAGTAGAGGTTAGTTCAATACTTTTCATATGTGTAATTAGTAATTGCGTAGTGTATTGGTATATAATTGTTTAATTGGTATTTTTTTAATTTGAATTAGAGTAACGTGTATTGATATGTAGGTCGAGTAAAATGAAAAATGAATATTCTGATGATAATAACTGTACTAAATTATATTATGTTCGTATTGAAAATAATTGTGATAATATAATGCTAACGAATGGCAATGGAGAACATGATCATCCAAAAACGTCTAAGCAAATCAGGAATACACTTGATTTGACTGAAGACTATAAGACTCAGAATGCCATTCAGGATAAATTACCTGAATTTGCTAACATGAATCTATCGTCGGAGCTCATTCCTCTATTGTCATCGTTTATTGGTATATTTCCTAAAAGTAAATATGATATTGGGAGAGTGAATATGGAGCCTGGTAGAAATTATTACAACGTCAGAACTACCTGTAGCATTGAGGCCTTATAGAGCGTGCTAGGAGTAACAGTTGAACCCTGACCCCACCCAACAGAAGTAGGTCAAACGACGAGTAACGAATTATTGTGTTTTAGAGGGGGAGGTGAAAGAGCGAGTCCCCGATTCCTTTGAGTGTGTAAAAAGAGACGAATAATAATTATACCTTAACCAAACTAGCTGAAGTTGTCAGAATTATTTTATTATTTTTTTTATATAAATTATGGAGTTAAGAAAGAAAATGGAAGGAGGAAATTTGTACCTTTCAGTAGAATCTTAAATTCATTTAAATAGGACAGGCTTATTCAAAGACAAGCTATCATGAGAAATTAGTACTCTGATTAGCAGATGTCATCATAAGTCAGAACACTACAGTTAGGTTAGAAGGATAAGGTAATGCAAAAATTGAGCTTGAGAGAGATGAATACTGGAAGGGTAAAAGGATTAATTTTCGCTCAATGTAGAGATCTAGAAGAGTATAGGAAAGAGATCTTGAGGTTAAGAAAAATAGAAGTTATTCCCCTGTATTAAAGAATATAGTGAATTAAAAAACATGAGAGAATTTAAGTGGAATGAAAGAGAGGAATAATCCAATAATTGTAAATAGCATTGTGTTCATATGATATATTTGTGTCTTAGTAAGGATTGTATTATATTATATCACCTTGTAAGGTATACACAAGATTCGATTCACAAGAATCGAACTTTTGAGTGAATTAAAGAAGCTGCTTTAGATATGCTAATTTCGGCATACGCGCTTAGTATAAATACCACGCAGCGTCATTAAAGAAAAGGGGAGGTTGTTAAGGTTGAAAAGGTGTTATCTTGCGCTAGTGCTTAGCGGGCCAGAAGTTTACATGGCAGTACTGCTGGTTTGACTTACTGTTCGTGAGTATAGAAAATATATTGTTCTTGAAAGCTGTATTTATATTCCGTACAAGTAGTACGTATGCTTATTGCTGTAAAAGCCAATTATATGTGCAATGAATTCAATAAACATTGTTTTATGTATAAACTGAATTTGTATAAAATACAAATAGAGTGCCACTTCAAATTATATACACCCAAGTCTGGGTAGAAGTGAGCATAGATTCTCTATACTGGCGCCCGAAAGATATATATACCCTGGTAGTTAGCGTTAAATTTGTAACGAACAACATAATTGAAATTAAAAACTGTGTACTGTGTACTGATATTGATAAAATTGTTGCAAGTACTTATATACTATTTAAAAATGAGTGTTGTAGAACAAAATCCTGCTGGAAATTTTCCTCGGGTAATTATGGTTCAGCAAATTGCGCCATTCGAAGCCACATTCAAGGGCGGCCCCTCAAGCCAATTCCTAAAGAAAATTGAGCATTACTTTCAGCAACAATGCACCCCAGAGGGGGATAAACTTAAAATTGCTCTAGCCGCTTTAAGAGGTAGTGCATATCAGTGGTACACGTGTATGAAAAGCAGTAATCTGATTTTTGACTATTCGTCATTCAAGCAACAGTTTCTTAGCGTTTTTCCAAAGACCTTTAATAAAAGTGAAATTGAAGCGGAAATTTATTCGCTAAGGCAACGTGAAGGTCAGTCTGCATTAGATTTTGCTACGGAAAAGATTTCCAAGTGTGAGGAATATTTAGAAGGGGTAACGGAAGCGGTAATCTTAAAAATAGTTAAAACGTTTGAAGCCAAGTGTTCAAGATTTTTTAGATAATCAAACAATTACAAGCAAGGTTACCCTCCTTCAAGCTTTAGCTAAACATTACAATAGGCATTTCTTCGCTACCCCCTATCCTAATTCAGGTACGAGAGATTTTATACACCCCAGCCAAAATGTTTCGCGAGTTTCAAATCGACATCGTGGACGGCATGATAGTAAAGCCCAACGTTATAGTAATATTAGTGCGCTTACATTAAAAAATGTGCAACTACCTTATGTGCACTTGCAAATTGATTCAATTCCCATAACAACTTTACTTGATACCGGCAGCGAAAGGTCGTACATGTCAGAAAAGTACTTCAAATCGCATTACGACATGAAGCGCTTAAACACACATAATAAATTACGAACACTTTCAGCTCAAGGGGAAGAATGTCAAATATTAGGCTCATTATTGACACACATTAGTATACAATCCCAAAAAAACGACCTTGTTTTTCATGTAATGCGAAATATGCAACTGGAGGTTATCCTAGGGATTGATTTTTGCTACTCGTGTAATGTAGCACTAAATTTCAAGCAGAATTCTATCTCGGTGCAGATGCACCAACAGTCCAAAGAAGCTGTGCTGCCCGTTCCGGTTGACTTGTCGAAAACGGACTTAAAAGAAAACGAAAAAGTTCGTTTACAGACTACTTTAAACAAATTTGCCGAGGTATTTTCAGACAAGCCAGGTATTACGTTACAACTCACAAAATTGATACGGGAGACAGTCCCCCAATTCGTGTCCGCCCATATAGGTACGATACAAACAAGCAGAATGTTATAGACATTCATATTGATAAAATGCTTCGCCAAAATATTATTTCGCCGGTCGATAGTCCGTGGGCAAGTCCGGTTGTATTATGTCGAAAAAAAGGCAACTTGCCTATTACTGATCCCGAAGCCTGGAGATTTGCAGTTGATTACAGGGGGCTGAATAAAGTAACAAAATTCTCTACATATCCTATGCCAATAATTGAGGATATTCTTCATAGTTTAAAGTCATTTAAATACATGACTACTTTAGATTTAACATCCGGGTTTTTCCAAGTACCTATGGCGGCTGAAGACGTTAAAAAAACGGCGTTTATAACAAAAAAAGGCACTTTTGCGTTTCGTCGCATGCCCTTTGGACTCAATGGGGCACCTGGCACATTCCAAAAACTTATGGATATAGTACTAAGGCCTGTTTTAGGAAAGAACGTTGCCGTATACCTCGACGACATAATTATTACGGGGGAAACTTTAACCGAGCACTTAGCTCTTTTACAGGAAGTGCTCTCTCTGATAAAACAGGCTGGCTTAACAATAAATACAAAAAAGTGTCAGTTCGTCCGCAAAGAACTACCGTATTTAGGATTCAAAATTACGCGTCAGGGCGTTCAAACGGATTCATCTAAAATCGACGCTGTAAAAGCCTTTAAATCCCACAAACGGGAAAACAACTTTCGTCGTTTCTTGGTCTTTGCTCATATTACCGCACATTTATACCTGCATTCTCGGAAGTCGCCGAACCGCTTTACAAATTGCGAAAGAAACGCACTAAATTTACGTGGAGTTCTGAAGCCCAGAACGCCTTCCAAACATTAAAGCAGAAATTGATCCAAGCTCCGGTACTACGCCATCCAGATCACAAGCTACAATTCGTAGTGCAAACGGATGCTTCTAATGTCGGAATCGGCGCTGTACTAATGCAGGAAAACCAACCTATCGCTTTCACATCGCGAACTTTAAATTCCGCAGAACGAAACTATACAACCACTGAAAGGGAATGTTTGGCTATTGTCGTAGCACTCAAAAAATTTCGCTGTTATTTCTCAGAACAGCCGGTTCGGGTTATAACTGACCATGCTGCTTTAACCCGATTATACTCGGGCAAAAATTTTACGCCTCGTGTCATTCGCTGGGCATTAAAGATCCAGGAATACAACTTAATCATTGAGCATCGTCCGGGGAAAGGAAATCTGGTAGCGGATGCTTTAAGCAGAGACCCAGAGGGGGAGTCGATAACTCAATGTGAAATGCTCACTTCTATTGTGCTAGATAATAAAACGCAGTTAAAAGAAGAACTTCGTAAAGACCTGGAATTCGGAGATATAGTTAAATACCTAGAAAACCCCGAACAATTTTCCGGAGTTAATCTGCATGCTATACAGGGTAGAGCACAGAACTATGAACTAGTCGATGATCTCCTTTTTTACAAATCATCCACAAATCGGAATGGTGAAATTCGTCCCGTCATTCCATGTTCAATGAGAACACACATTCTACATACTCTTCACGATTTACCTACAGCCGGCCATATGGGTATTCGAAAAACTTTTTCTCGACTTAATGAGGTGGTTTACTGGCCCCAAATGAGGAAGTGGGTTACCCAGTACGTTCAAAGCTGCGACACTTGTCAGCGTACTAACTACACAAATTACCGCTCCGCGGGTTTTTTACAAAGTATCGTGGCCACGTTCCCTAATGAAATCGTAGGGATAGATTTATTAGGCCCATATCCCCGTAGTGCAAGTGGAAAATACAGGTTCTTACTCGTAATAGTCGACCATTTTTCAAAATGGACCGAAATTATACCCCTGCGTAGAGCCTCAGCCAAAGCAGTTGCTGATGCATTTACACATAATTATGTTTTGCGATATGGTGCCCCTGTAAAAATTATTAGCGATAACGGTGTTCAGTTTGTCAGCGAAGTTTTCACGGACCTGTGTCGCAGGCTTCAAATAAAACATGCAAAAATGGTCACTTATAGACCACAGTCGAATATTGCGGAGCGGGTAAATCGCAATGTAGTTAAAATGATTCGCGCATTTATACAAAACAATCATAAAACATGGGATCAACATATACAGCAGTTTGCGTTTGCATTACGTTCGGCCGTCCACGACTCGACAGCCAAAACACCTGCCGAAGTTTTTCTAGGCAGAAAGATTATCACCCCTTTAGACAGTCTATTCTTCGTACCGGGGCAAGCGCCTCAATTTCAACTAGCTGATATTCAGGAGATGCTTCGCGAGGTCAAGAAAGTTAATGACCAGATGCGGAAGCAACAGAAGATATACTACGATAAAAATCGTAGGGAGGAGAAATTTGAAGTTGGGCAATGGGTTTTAAAAGCCACCCACTCACTATCTAACGCCAGTAAAGGCATAGTCGGGAAATTTTGCCCGAAATTTCAAGGTCCGTACCAAATAAAAAAGGTAGCAGGCCCAGTGGTTACCTTACAAGAAGGCCAACAGCAAGTTCCCGCAAATATAGACCAGATTAAGAGGTATATAAACCGTGCAGACTATACCCTGTTTTCAAATCAAGTGCAACAAGGTTCACAAGGTTCACAAGATGCTGGACCCTCGGGGGTCACCAACGAAGACCGTCCTCCCCTTACTCACGATTCCGGTGATAACTTGCATGAGGGAAGCAGCTCCACTCCTGCACAGGAACCCCGGTCAGGAGTTAAAAGAAAGACTCCCATGACTTCTCCATCGTCGGCGCCTGACTCTCAGCCGTTCGAACATCCACGCAAGCGGGGGAAGCAGACGCAAAGGAAACGAAAGATCTCTGCCGCCCAACAAGATCCTCCTCCCAAGAGACCTCCTGTCCATCGTCAAGCTGGACCAGCGCCTCAGGACCAACGACCTGCTGTACGAAGGATGCCCACACGGTCAACGAACCCCTTTACTAGGACTGCGACCGTCAAGAGAGGTTCCACGGATTGGACAGACTGGTGCAAGGAAGTTGCTGCATTCATGAGGAACAAGTCTTGTATCAACTTTCTTATTTTAACTCCCACCCTTTAATAAAACCGAACCAAATTGGTTTGAAATTCCCCAGTGTATATACTGTGTAAACATTTTGAGGGGAAGGGGTGAGCCACTGAAAAAAAAATACGGCATACTGTTGTTTTATGAATTTTTGAAGGGGACATGTAGTGACTAGGAAAAAAATACATACTGCACAATATACCAATTAACCACTAATGTACTAACTTCACAAATCATGACACATGTGCATTATAAATTGGGGGAGAGCAGATACAAACAGTCAAGAAATGTCATGCTGTGCAATTGTGTTGACAATTTTAACTAAAATAAGTTTTTTAGGGCGCAGTTGGCCAGCCCAGTATCCGCAACTCTGCAAATCCACTGTGTGATGGTGTCACCTGGACCCTTCGGGGTTAGTTTTGTAAAATGGTAGTGGCGTTTTTCCCCCACACAACGTGTGGAAGGTTTTTTGGCTTTGCCACCCATTATGTAAAAAGTCAGACCAGTACGCGTTTTCAATTAGTTAACTGAAGCCGTTCAGACCTCAGTTACCTAATTTTTTTTTCGAGGGAGGCCAGTGTAAGGTATACACAAGATTCGATTCACAAGAATCGAACTTTTGAGTGAATTAAAGAAGCTGCTTTAGATATGCTAATTTCGGCATACGCGCTTAGTATAAATACCACGCAGCGTCATTAAAGAAAAGGGGAGGTTGTTAAGGTTGAAAAGGTGTTATCCTGCGCTAGTGCTTAGCGGGCCAGAAGTTTACATGGCAGTACTGCTGGTTTGACTTACTGTTCGTGAGTATAGAAAATATATTGTTCTTGAAAGCTGTATTTATATTCCGCACAAGTAGTACGTATGCTTATTGCTGTAAAAGCCAATTATATGTGCAATGAATTCAATAAACATTGTTTTATGTATAAACTGAATTTGTATAAAATACAAATAGAGTGCCACTTCAAATTATATACACCCAAGTCTGGGTAGAAGTGAGCATAGATTCTCTATAACCTGTTATTTCTTTTCATTATTACGCACTATTATCATATTATCTATTTTATGATCATACTGGCATTATTGTAATTGTATAAATAGTAATTATTATCCGAGTAAACCAGTGCTCTAGAAGTGTAAATAGTATTGAGTTAAATTTTCTGAATTGAACTAATTTAGTGCATGATTGTCAATATGCCTTCAGATTTGATTAATGTTGAGTTACATTTACCTGAATTGAAGTATTTAATGTATGATTTCTGTGTAGTGATTTAGCATTGATTTACAAGTATCAGAATTGAATTGTTTTTGTGTATGATTTCATGTAGATTACTATTGAGTTAGAACTGATTTTCGGTATAATGTATCTGCATGGAGATTCAATTAAGCCATATCCATTACCATTTCTATGTTATTCTTTTCATGGCTATACCATTATATTATCTTATACCTTATTTTATTCATAATTATTACCAGACTATTGATGTATTTGCAGAGATTCAATTATGCCATATCACTTGCCATTTCTATGTATTCTTTTCATGGCTATACTAGTATATTACCTAATTACTTATATTATTATCCCACTAATATTGTTATAATTATGTACTTTTTAATTACTATTAGACTATTGTTGTAATTGTGCACCTATTAATTTGATGCCGAGTAATTGTATTGTTATGGTATTGAACACGATGACTAGAGATGGAGGAATTTAGATAGGTGGAGAACTTTTCCAGAGAGACGGAAAGATTTATAATTCCAGCTAACGTATGTCGATATAAAGAGCTTGATACTGCAGATCAAGAGTTTTATATCGATTATGACTTAACTTAAAAAATTGAGGTAGTAAAACTTATAATGTTGATCTTGCAGAGTGAATTAGGTGAGGTCCCAACATACTCACACTCAGGTGTCTCTCACCCTATGCAGGCATAGGATGATAGCCTCTTGGGAGGGGGGATGTGACATTATAAGTTGAATCTTGACATTATAAGTTGAATCTCGTCTATTTCTATAATTCGGGTCCCCACATCTGTTAAGAGAGGCCCCTTTTCTCAGAATAGCCCACCCAAAAGCAAGTGAACATCTGCAAATTCCAGTGGGGCAAACAACACAATAAATTCTTTTCAGTTGATAGGAATATTAGCCGTGCCGCCCAGAAGGAGTAACAAAACCCCGTCTCTAGTCATCTAAAATCCGCAGTTCACAATATCTCAGAGATAATGGCTGCAGGTGGCAGAGATAAAGGATCAAAAGTGTCAAACAATACCATAAAGATAAAACGCACCCAATGTGCTTCTTAGTATAGCAACCACACCACCCACGAAAAACATCTGTGTTGATGTAAACAGTCGCTGACTTTGGTACAGCCCCTGACTAAGAGAGCAGGCAGTCTGTTGTTGGCTGTGTATGTGAAAGGACATGTATGTTTCGCGTCATGCTAGAAAGACGCTCTGATATCCGCTATCAACTCTTGTGAAATAAAGAACTGTTCCTCTTCAGTTGTGCATATTGTGTGTTATTATCGAAAATCATGTGGTGAAATGCCCCCCCCCCACACACACACACATATATATATATATATATATGTATGTGTGTGTAAGTATGTATGTTCCAGCATCACTCTGGAACAGCATCACTCTGGAACACCTGGAGCGATTTCCAACAAACTTGGTACACATTTCACTTACAATCTGGAAAAGAACACTGGGGGGGGGGGGGTAAGACACCCCTAGCACCATAAAGGGGGCAGGGGGCACATGTAAAAATAATCGAAAACGACTGATATAAGTGTCCAATCCATAGTTTTTGGGGTCGCTGAGATCAATGGTGACACTCCCGTTGCCGTCTATGTGAAAGTTCAGCCCCCATCAGCATTAAGGAGGGGGAGGGGGAGAGGAAAGAAAGGATGAATATAAAATGTCCGATATACCGAGAGTAGCGTCGAAACTATAGTTTTCGGGGTCGCTGAGACGAATAATGATATTTCCGATGCCGTTTAAGTGCAAGTTCAGTCCCCCCATCAGCATTGGGGGGGAGGGGGGAGGAAAGAAAGGGTGAATATAAAATGTCCAATATACCGAGAGTAGTGTCGAAACCATAGTTTTCGGGGTCACTGAGACGAATAGTGACATTTCCAATGCCGTTTAAGTGCAACTTTAGCCCCCCCCATCGGCATAGGGGGGTGATAGAGGAAAGAAAGGGTGATTATAAAATGCCAATATACCGAGAGTAGTGTCGAAACCATAGTTTTCGGGGTCGCTGAGACGAATAGGTACATTTCCAATGCCGTCTAAGGGCAAGTTCAGCCTGCCATCAGCATTGGAGGGGGTGGGGGTGGGGAAAGGTGAATATAAAATGGCCAAAATGACCGAGAATAGTGTCGAATCCGTAGTTTTCGGGTTCGCTGCGACGAATAGGGACACTCCCGATGTCGTTTAAATGCAAGTTCAGTCTCCCATCCCCATTGGGGAGAGGGGGGAAAGAAGGGGTAAAAATAAAATGTCCAAAATGACGAGAGTAGTGTCGAATCAATAGTTATCGATGTCGCAGAGAGGAATAGGGACGCTCCTGATGCCATGTAAGGGAGAGTTCAGCCCCCATCAGCATTGGAGGGGAGGCTAAGGGGGGGGGGTAAGAAATGGTGAATATAAAATGTCCAAAACGACCGAGAGTATTGCGGAATCCATATTTTTGGAGGTCGCTGTGATGATTAGTGACACTCCCGATGCCGTTTAAGTGCAAGTTTTGCATCCTTCAGCATAGGAGAGGAGGGGGAAGAAGGGGTCAAAAATAAAATGTCCAAAATCACCGAGAGTAATGTCGAAACAATAGCTTTCGGACTCACTGCCAGGAATATAGGAAACTAAAAATGCTGTTTATAATTATTTATAAACAGCATTTATAAATAATTATTATTTATAACAGCTTTATCTATTTTATAAGTTTTGAGTTAAATTAATAATAGAGTGAATTCGTAATTTTATTTTATCATTTGTATACTGTATTTACTTTTAAATACCTGTAAGTTAAATTACTTAGATTTTACACTATAGGTGGAATCCATTCCTTTTCCTGTGTAATAAAAAAATTGGGATAAAGAAATGCCCAGGCAACGCCGGGCAAACAACTAGTGTATATATACCAGGTGGTCATAAAGAAACTTTGCTGATATATGGACCTCTAGCGGCCGTTCCGTTCAATCTATCAAGATGAGATTTCAGATATAGTTATTCAGAGGTATGAGCTCTGGATTCTGAGAACGGCAACATAGTGACGCTCACGGTTACGGTTATAGGTATAGAAATTCGAAATTTTAAAATGGCAACACCCACTTTTTCCCGTCTCAAAATGCTCAGCGCATGCGAAAACCCCAAAAAGCGTTGAAACGGTACGTGTATCACAAAAAACGGACGCGTTATGTATGCACAAAAAACAGCTCTGCGAGCGGCCAACAAAGACACGATCGGGGCTCACGGAGGAAATTTGCATATGACAGAGGCTAGAAACCAATCACAGAACGCCGTTCGCCAGGTATTCAGCGTAGAAAACCCATAAAAAGCTCTCTGATCGTGTTTTTGTTAGCCATTCGCAGAGCTGTTTTTTTGTGCGTGCATAACGCGTCCGCTTTTTGTGATACACGTACCGTTCCAACGCTCTTTAGGATTTTCGTATGCGTTGAGCATTTTGCGATGGGAAAAATGGACGTTGCTATTTGAAAATTTCGAGTTTCTATACCTATAACCGTAACCGTGAGCGTTACTGTGTTGCCATTCTCAGAATCCCGAGCTCATACCTCTGATTAACTACTGTATATCTGAAATCTCAACTCGATCGATTGAACGGAACAGCCGCTAGAGGTCCATATATCAGCAAAGTTTCTTTATGACCATCCGGTATATATATAAATATATATTGTAACAGCTTGGCCGGTTGGCTCACTGTTACTTACTTCCACTGTGTAAGGTGAAAAGCACTAAGCATGGACGATTAACATCACACGCACATTTATTAACAAAAAAAAAACACAAATTTAAACATATAAGTTAAAATCACATCTCAACGGTTGAACAACGGACAAAATCTCGGCCCCAACGCCGTTGTAAACAAAAAACAATCTTCGTCTCCTGTCCCACCATCTAGTGGCGAGCTATTTCAAATTTCAACTCTGGCGTTGTCTCTCTCTCTCTCTCTACATATATATATATATATATATATATATATATATATATATATATACTAGCCGGGCTTCGCCTAGCTACGCTCAAGCCATCCGTCCACCAGATGAAGTTTGAATAAAGTGTAAAAAATTTTACACATGATTAAAAATTTCAGTGATTCGCGCTGTGAATGATTCATTCTTTATTTACGGATATTTATCGGATAGCGGTGGAGTCTGCTTTTAGAATTAAAATATCTGTAAAACTATTGGCATCTTATGATTGATAATCTAATGAGAGTTCTTTCGACTTCCTGCAAATATCCCCCCCCCCTCCCCCATGAGATATCAAACATTCCGTTGCCATCATACGATTATGCGAAGTTCGTCACGATAGAAAAAATACCTACAATTATTATTAGAAAAGAGGTTTTAAATTAATAAATTGCTGATTTCCACACCACGCTAGGCGTACAGCAAAAGCGACTTATCCTCCTTTTACGATATTTGCAAGGCGAGGATTCCCCAGTAGGAATATTTTTCCTTGAAAAAAAATCGTATAATTTTATAATAGATTCTGTAGCATAAAAATACGCCCTGATACGCTGAGGCTAATAATAATACAAATAATTATTTAAAATGTACTAAGTAATGCATGATTGCATGCAACTAACTCACTGACTCACTCAACTCAACATACAACACAACGTCACTGAAGAAAATAACTGGTGTTATTACCAAAAGCAATTTGTAGTTTAGGCGGACAGATAACAAATAATAGGACGGATAACAATAAATGGACACCACTTTAGTCAGTTGTCCGACGGATTACATGGTAAACTGAAGTTACTCATTTTGTTCTATTTCTAGCTGAAGTACCCGGCGATGCCCGGGATTTTAAGAATGTTTGTTAACCAAAATCAATTTAAAAATTAACACAGTATAAATAACATAGAAAAAAATATATGTGAAATGTTATACACATCTCAGAATTTCAGCATTTCATCATTGTACCACTGAAATCTGAAAAGTAAAAATGTCAAATTTACTTAGCCGTGCTTCGCCCGTCTAGCCGGTCGGTTTAGGGACACGCTCCCTTCAGCAATCATTGTTAAAGAATGGAAATACTAAAAAACAACGAAAAAAGCTATTTAAATTTTGTGGATACGTATCCCACGTCCTGCAAACAGTCGCAGGCAGAAGAAAAATTCTCCCCCCCTCCCCCGACGAGCCGGCGTTGCCCGGGATTTTAAGAATGTTTGTTAACTAAAATCAATTTAAACACTAAACACAGCATAAATTACATAGTAAAAAAAAGTGTCATCTCAGAACACTATAGTCAACATTATAGACATCTCAGAATTTAGTTAGATTCATTGTACCACTAAAAGCTGCAAAATAAAAATGTCCAATTTGGGAATAATTGTTATCCAGAGTCCATTTGAAAACTAAACAGAGTATAAATAACATAGAAAAACAGCATATGAAATGTTATACGCGTGAATAAAAAGAAAACCCAATACAAAAAATATATATTTATAATAAACTCCTCAGAATTCAGCAAGTTTAGACTTTATCATTGGAGCAAAAAAACCTGAAAAGTAAAACATAAAATATATACATTTATAATAAACCAGTAAAATCCGAAAAGGATTGAGAAGGAAATTAAAATAGTAGCATTAGGATTTTGCGCAGAGTGATAGGCGTTTTAACTAAATTTCATTAAAAATTACTTCAAATTGACCAATTTATAAGAAAGTATGCTATTTACAGGTAAGTTTTTGTTCCTTTTCTTAATTTTTATGTGCTATTTTGCCATAAAAGACAAAAAAAACCTTTAAAAAATTATTTTTTAAAAAATTGACTCCGAACGTAGACAGTCACCTTAATTCCTACTTGAGAATGCGAATAAAAAATGAGGAAAGAATAAACTGTACCTTCCCCCCTCCCCATTGATATAATATTTAAAGTAATAAATTCTGTTTTAACAATTAATTTCTGAACAATTGGAAAATTAACTAAACGCAAAATAGAAAAGTAAATAAAATATATTTATATTTCACTAGCCTTCAAAAATATCCAATAAAAACACAATTTGCTTAGCAAATACCAAATAAACAAAAAAAGAACAATAATTGGTTTATAATAAATAGTTTTTTATTTGCGGCTGTTTTTATAAGGAAAGGAATGACGAATTGGGCAAAATATTCATATTGAAACATAATTCTGTTTTAACAATTAATTTCTGAATAATTCAAAAATTAACTAAATGGAAAAGGAAAACACATAATTATATTTCACTGGCCTTTAAAAAATATCCAATAATAACACAAATTCCTTAGCAAATACAAAATAAACAAATATTTCACTGGTCTTCAAAAATATCTAATAACAACCCAATTTCCTTAGCAAATACAAAATAAACAAAAAGTGAACAATAATTGGTGTATAATAAATAGATTTTTATTTGGGGCTGTTTTTATAAGGAAAGGAATCACGAATCGTTGAAAATTTTCATATTGAAACATAAAATTGCGTGTATTATTTTTGCATTTTAAAATTTTCTCTTAGACTGTAGGTAATTTAGAAGATAACTGTCATATGTATCAAGTGTGATTTGGAAATTAAAATATCATGTGTGAAGACTTTAAGAATTTGTGCAGAGTGATAGGTGTTTTAGGTAAATTTCATTAAAAATTACTTCAAATTGACCAATTTATAAAAAAGTATGCTATTTACAGTTAAGTTTTTTTGTCTCTTTTTTTTTAATTTTTAAGTGCTATTTTACCATAAAAGATGAAAACAACCTTTAAAAATTTTTTTTTTAAAATTGACTCCGAACATAGACAGTCACCTTAATTCCTACTTGAGAATGATAATAAAATATGATGAAAGAATAAACTGTAACCCCCCCCCCATTGAGATATTTGTAGTAACAAATTCTGTTTGAACAATCAATTTCTGAACAATTGGAAAATTAAATAAACGCAAAATAGAAAAGTAGATAAAACATAATTATATTTCACTGGCCTTCAAAAATATCGAATAATAACACAATTTGCTTAGCAAATACAAAATAAACGAAAAAAGAACAATAATTGGTGTATAATAAATAGTTTTTTATTTTCGGCTGTTTTTATAAGGAAAGGAAAGACGAATGGGGGAAAATGTTCATATTGAAACATAATTCTGTTTTAACAATTAATTTCTGAACAATTAAAAAATTAACTAAATGGAAAAGTAAAAAACATAATTATATTTCACTGGCCTTCAAAAATATCCAATAATAACACAATTTCCTTAGCAAATACAAAATAAACAAATATTTCACTGGCCTTCAAAAATATCCAATAACAGCACAATTTCCTTAGCAAATGCAAAACAAACAAAAAGTGAACAATAATTGGTGTATAATAAATAGTTTTTTATTTGGGGCTGTTTTTATAAGGAAAGGAATCACGAATCGGGGAAAATTTTCATATTGAAAGATATAATTGCGTGTATTATTTTTGCATTTTCAAATTTTCTCTTAGATTGTAGGTCATTTTGAAGATAACTGTCATATGTATCATGTATGAGAAGGTAATTAAAATAGTAGCATTAGGATTTTGTGCAAAGTGATAGGCGTTTTAGGTAAATTTCAATAAAAATTACTTCAAATTGACCAATTTATAAAAAAAGTATGCTATTTATAGGTAAGTTATTGTTCCTTTTTTATATTTTTAAGTGTTATTTTACCACAAAAGACAAAAAAAACCTTTTAAAAATTTTTTTTTTAAAAATTGACTCCGAACTTTGAATATTAATCTGAAATTTAGCTAAAACGCCTATCACTCTGAACAAAAATCCTAATGCTAATATTTTAAATTCCTTCTCAGACATGATACATATGACAGTTATCTTCGCCTGCGGCTTGACCACTTATTATAGTCGCTTCTATAAAGTTCTTGATCAACCTCTTTATACATAATCTTGTCCCATTACACAGTGAAGGTGTATCCAAATTCCCGAGAAGCATAATAGGTGCACTAATCTACAATTCCAATATATGCGGCGGTACTCCAGATGGCCACTTGAGAGTTCAAAAATGAGTGTTTCTCAGAATTATGTTTTTTAGCACAAATCTCTACGGTTATCATGATATCTCACATAATAATGTATATAATTTGATAAAATTTTCAGGAAATGTATTAGATGCTATTGTTAATGAAATGAGGCACAATAATTGGTGTATAATAAATAGTTTTTTATTTGGGGCTGTTTTTATAAGGAAAGGAATGACGAATCGGGGAAAATTTTCATATTGGAACATAAAATTGCGTGTATTATTTTTGCATTTTAAAATTTTCTGTTAAATTGTAGGTCATTTCGAATATAACTGTCATATGTATCATGTGTGAGAAGGAAATTAAAATAATATCATTAAGATTTTTTATGCAGAGGTATAGGTATTTTAGCTAAATTTCAATAAAAATTACTTCAGATTGACCAATTTATAAAAAAAGTATGCTATTTACAGGTAAGTTTTTGTTCCTTTTTTTAATTTTTGAGTGATATTTTACCATAAAACACAAAAAAAACCCTTTAAAAAATTATTGTTAAATAGTAGTTGTTTGGTGTTATTTAAAGCTAATTTTCTTATATTACTGCTTTTGTTTTCTTATCATTAATCCTTTTTTACTTGGTTAATTTTCAGTATACGGATTACCGTTGAAACCACTATGTGACTTGCTAACTTACGATTATTTACTTTCTGAAATTTGGTAATTAGGTATTTTACATATTGTGTTTGTGCAACTCTTTGCAATATTTCTGTGATATAATTGTAGTTTTTTTTATTTAGGGCTGTTTTTATAAGGAAAGGAATGGCGAATCGGGGAATATTTTCATATCGGAACATAAAATTGCATGTATTATTTTTGCATTTTCAAATTTTCTCTTAGATTGTAGGTCATTTTGAAGATAACTGTCATATGTATCATGTGTGAGAAGGAAATTAAAATAGTAGGATTAGGATTTTGTGCAAAGTGATAGGCGTTTTAGCTAATAAGTTTATGTTCCTTTTTTTTAAATTTTTAAGTGCTATTTTACCATAAAACACAAAAAAAAACCTTTAAAAAATTATATTTTAAAACAAACAAATGGAATAGCTAAACAAAAAAAACTTCAGAAAGTAAATAATCGCAAGTTAGCAAGTCACACAGGGTTTCAACGGTAAAGAGTATGAACGGTAATCCGTAAAACAAAAGGAGTAATATTAGAAAATTAACTTTAAATAACACCAAACAACTACAAATTAACAATATTAAATGCGTTCATTTACTTTGTAACATCTAGGTGCGCATGCGCAGTTCTTATGAATGATTGATTCCAACGCCTTGAGATGAAATATTATTTAAAAACTGTATTTACATATAAACATTTTAAAGCTTCCAAACTTATATTAGAATTATCTCCAGGCTTCAAAACATAAGTATACGAAGTTTCAACCAGATTTGTCAAGAAATGTAGAAACGAAAAAAATACGAAATGTAATCACTTCACACAAAAATCAGTAAATCCACCAAAAATCAGTATATATCTATTTATTTTCAATAAAGTATTTATTATTATTAAACAATTTGAATATTTAGTTTCAAATAAAAAGTTTGATAATTTTACGCATGATTAAAAATTTCAGTGATTCATTTTTTAGTGAGAATCACGCTGTGAAAGAATCACCCTTTGTTTACATCGTCAAAGAGCGATGACGCTTCATTAGAATCCAAATATCTCTAAAACTATTGAATTAACAGAATAAGTGTACGCAGGAAAAATTATCAGTTTTCGAAGATCTTTCCAAATATGTAACATTTATGTACTTTCACGAGAAAAAAAATACACCGATTCCTGTATTTGTCGGCCATTTTTTTGGATGAGTTAACCCGGTCGCGTTAAGGTCACGTGATCTCGACAAACCCCTCTGTTATTTTATTAATATATATATATATATATATATATATATATATATATATATATATATATGTCTACAAAAGTACAACCAGAAATCAAACCAATGAACAACGGCAATCTTACTATGGCGCTACGCTGCTCAACCGTAAGCTGCTATATATTAAATAAAAACATTTTTAAACCTGACAACACCAGCACAATTCATCAACCTGAAAGATGAAGAATATAAATGACCGGGGGGAGTTGTGACCCCCAACACTCCGGTTAAACATGTTTTGTACCTAGGTAACACTCCCGGAAGTCATTCTTCATCTGCAACCTGACGTAAAGTCAAAACAAAGCAAGGAGCGATGAAATAAAAAAAATAAAGGAAATGGAACTTCGTACATTAAAAACCTGGGACAAAATTATTTCAAAACCACCTGTCAATTCACTAAAACATTACAGCCATCCCATATATTCACTACACCTATAAACAATGCTTCATATAATAATTCTTTTAAAAATACTTAGACTTATGACTAAATTATAACTTTATCCACATATAACCACTTCAAATAAGCACCACCTAAGTATCGAAATATCCACACACAATACTTTAAACATTATCAAATATATACATTTAGAACCATAATTATAACTAAAATAGCAAGGACACATACCTAGTGCAACTCTACATTGTAGACCGTAAAAGACTAACAGGTGCGATACGTAAATTGCCAACTGATCATTTTATTACCTCAATTACTAAAATATCGATTAAGACATTCTTTCCTATCGATCGAATGGAATTCACACATGGTTTTTAACAAAAATCCCAAAGGAAAACCCATTTCTAAAGCATTGTTTGCAAATGTTGTTATGCCTGATTGTATTTCCAATTTGTTACATTTTAGACGTTAAATACGTAGCATGTAGTTAATGATTAGGTTGCGCTTTACATTTCTATGTAAACAAGTATTCCAAGGCATTACGCGTTGTGTAGTAAATGGATAATAGTCCCTTTTATCATGCATTTGGTATTTCACAAGACTACTCTCTTCATCAACACATAAGCTTAAATCCAGAAATACAACACGATCATCCGGTGTTTTATCAGATTCTTAACAGGCTAAGATTTTTTGGATAAAACCCCAGATCTATGACCTGCTCATTGTACTTAGTGCAAATTAAAACATCATCCACATATCTGAAATATATTAGCTCACTCAATAAGGCGGTCCCCATTTCATAATGGTGTAGGTAAATGTCTGCCAATATTGAGGAACAACCTCCCCCCATTGGGATACCATGTATTTGGCGGAAGAAATGTGTGCCGTCATATAAATATGTCTCTTTAAGTACCAATTGCACTAGAGTCTCATAACGATGATATGTTATGTACGTTTTTAGGTCATATTTTTCATAAAGATTTTTAGTAATTTCAAATAAATCGTTTATATTAATAGTGTTGAATAAATCTGCGAAGTCAAAACTCTTTATATAATTAATACCACTTTCATTATTTAACTTGTCAATTACCTCAAAACTATTCCCGATCATATAACCTCCCTCCTTAATTAGTTCCTTATATACGACTTTAAGAATAGCCAATAAGCGATCATTTGCATATGTTAAATACGTTTTATAGCCCACAGTTATTGGTCTAAACTTTATCGGATTTTTATGGAATTTAGGAACTAATACTAAATAAGGGTATTTAATGTTCGTGATTTTAAATCCAACTTTACGATATAACGCCTTTATACGATTATTTTTCTCATTCAATGATGAAAGATCCTTTTTATAAATTGATTGGTCTTTGTATATATTTTCTAGATATTCACAATAATATTTTTTACATACGAAAGCATAACTTGACGCAACCTTGTCCACGTATGTGATTACAAACTGGTCTTTTAATTCACTTATTGCAGTTTTTAATTTACCTAACAGTCCGCAATTTTGTGCATTTTTTAATTCAGGCCTATAACAATGAGATATTGCATTATTAACTTTGAAACGCCATTCATCAAAAGCAGTTAATGGACAGCTATATTTAACAGCCATTTTATAAATAAATTCATCAAGTTCCTTTTTTACGCTTTCCAATACAAAATAGTACATTTCAATACGATATTTAGTACCACAGAGTAGTAAATTTTTTAAAGCTATATTCTTAACGATATCAAGATCTCCTGTTATGTTATGTTTGTGATGTATATCGTAATACTTATCATTTTCCGAACAGATGCACCTTTTATGATCTACCGACGACAAATTCTTAGAAACTTCATTATAGTTAAAAACATTTCGTCCAACAGGTAAATTGTACTTAAAACTCACACTAATTTTTATACCGTTTATTGGAAAATTAAAGTCCTTATCATTAAAAATTTTATTAAATGGAATATCGTCAAATACTTTATTTGAAAACGTAATATTACAATAGTTTAATTTATCAACGTTAGATGTTTCTTTGTCAGTTAATTCAATATTATAAAAGTGACATCTTGATTTTATCAAATCCAAGAAAGTAAGAGGAATAATTGAATCCCTTTCAAACAACGACGTAAATTCCTTATTACGGCAATATAGCCAAAGTTTCAGTAGCCATTTTTTTCTGGTACCATAAATTAAGTTTTTTATCCAATTGTATGGAATAATATTGCATTCTTTAATTACTTTGCTGAAATCCATTAAATCACTTAAATAATTATTCCAATTATAGCTTTTCTTACGACCACCTCTTTGTTTACGTTTAGTTACCTTATTGTTAGTACCATATGTATCCCTAATACTAGGAGTATAGCAATCAGAAATTGTATCGTAACTGGTAATATGATCATAAATTCTTGTATTTAAGCCATACGGATATACGGTGTTGAATTGAGCTATGTGGTGGTTTTCCCACCAAAGTCTCATAGACAGACTACCCACAATGTCTATTATAGATACCTTCATATTTTCCACTCCATGTTTACCAAAATGTTCAATTTCGTGAGATACAGATTTATCCTTAATATTATATACCTGACTTCTATGTAGATTTAGACGTTTATTTAATGTATTTTTAGTCTGTCCAATATACTTTAATTTACAAACCGTACATTCGATAATATATATGCAATTATAAGACTTGCAAAATTCCTTGAATTTTTTATTATTTACGATCTGACGTGGATCAGCTTGTGGGCATAGCTTGCATCTATTATTCTGGCATTTTTGATATTTAAATCTATACATATTAGGATAATAACTAACAAAGTACTCATCGCCACTATCAGGATGTTTCTTACTTTTGTTGCACATTGGAAGGGTTGTCCCTTGCTTAAAAGACACAATTTTTTTGTTTATCATACCCTTAGTATAAGTGTGGGAGAAATAATTCGTAATTAAATTAGGGTTACATGTTAACGGTCGAGCACTTACCCTTTTCGTGGACGACCGGGCAATTGGTACATTTGTAACAATATTGCCAGTCATTTATGTACTTTCACGAGAAAAAAAATACACCGATTCCTGTATTTGTCGGCCATTTTTTTGGATGAGTTAACCCGGTCGCGTTAAGGTCACGTGATCTCGACAAACCCCTCTGTTACTTTATTAATATATATATATATATATACCGAGTGTCCCAAAAATGACCGACGATTTCAAAAATCAATTAAAGAAAAACGGAAGGCGATAGAAATGTACGGTTTGCTGCATTCTGCTTAGGTAACCAGGGAATTTATTCTCAACAATTTTCAAAATTAGTTGCAAAGTTCGTCAACAGATGGCGATGCTGACTGGGAAAAACTATAAAACAATGTTTTTAAAATAACCACAGTTTGCAGCAACAACGTGGAGTAGTCTGAGGTCAAAATTCGCAGACGCCCGTGCAATCATTTCAGTTTGAATGTTCTGAGAAACAGCAGAGTTGTATTGTTCCAGTTCATCTACAGTTTGTGGATTGTGACGATACACCTGGTCTTTTAAGTACCCCCAAAGAAAAAAAAATCGAATGGCATCAAATCTGGTGAATAGGGAGGCCAATCCATGCCACTTTGCGTATGCTTCTTCCTTTGAAAACATTGTTTTATAGTTTTCCCCAGTCAGTAGCGCCATCTGGTGACGAACTTTGTAACTAATCTTGAAAATTAGTGAGAATAAATTCCTTGGTTACCTAAGCAGAATGCAGCAAACCGTACATTTTTATCACCACCCGTTTATCTTTAATTGATTTTTCAAATCATCGGTCATTTTTGGGACACCCGGTATATATATATATATATATATATATATATATATATATATATATATACAGTTGGTTCTCTGTATATATATATATATATATATATATATATATATATATATATATATATATATATACAGTTGGTTCTCTGTTTAACGACGCTCTACTTAACGACAATCTCTATTTAAAGACGATATTTTCCGGTCCCGGTCCCTCCGACGTAAAAAAAATTCTATTTTAAGACGATTTTGTTTCTATTTAACGACGATTTTTCTTACATGATAAACTTTTTCTTCAACATTTTATCTACTGGAGGGTTACTTTCTGTGGGGGAGTTTGGTTTCAAAAACAGACCCGGAATTTCCTTTATGTTTGTTGCAATCATAGACTTGTTGCAGTGGAAAAAACCGGGGGAGGGGGGGGGATAACTGTTTCTCGGAAGATCGAACATTCTTCCCTGGTGGATCGAATTTCTTAGTGCGGGAATCACTCTATTGTACCTACCATGTTGTCATGTGATTTACGAACTGTCCAAAAGCACCCCTCTCTC
The DNA here is from genome assembly GCA_907164885.2 of Dolomedes plantarius. NCBI lineage: Eukaryota > Metazoa > Arthropoda > Arachnida > Araneae > Dolomedidae > Dolomedes > Dolomedes plantarius. The sequence continues at coordinate 155,973,666 of OU015494.1, read as the reverse complement.
ACTCCTTCTGGGAAGCACGTGTTCATGTTTAGAGAATTCATGTTTGGGTGTAGGAGCTCATTCCAGTACGAATACGAGGTGAGCAGAGCAAAATGGCATCAAAGCGAAAGCATCTTACGCTACACGAAAAAGTGAAAATTATTGAAAACTGGGAAGAAAGTGTTGGAATAACAAAAGTCCAATTCGCAAGACAATTTCAGCTACCCGAGTCTACTCTCAAAGGCACTTTAGCAAGCAAAAATTCTTGAAGCAGCACAAAAATTTGGTTAGGGATCCAAATCCAAACGGCAGAAAATTCAATGTGGCCGATCAGAAGAGTTTGAGAAGGCAGTCCTGCAATGGTTTCATCAAGCAAGAGCATCTAACATTCCAATTTCCGGAGTGATATTTAAAGAAAATGCTATTATTCTAGCAGAAAAGTTTGGAATGCAAAATTTTCAGGCTTCGGCTGCAGTGGCGTAGCTAGAACTTTTGCCGCCCGGGGCGGTCTCCAATTTGCCGCCCTTTCTAAGTCAATCAATTGGTGGTTTTTATAAATTAATAAACATAAATAAATAATTGTAATTGAGACAAACTATAGGTGGGGAACTTTTTTACCATTGGATGCCATATTTAAATTAGGCAGTAATAAAGGAGGCCGCTTAAGTTGATATACTTATAAATGCAACTTTTATAAAGACCACAAGAAACTTACGGAGGTCGTAGTTTCCCCACTTATGAGACAAAACATATACGTAATTTATAAAAAAAATTCCATAAAATGTTTTACTTTATATCTTTATATTTATAAATAAAAATAAATCATTTCATTTCTTGTGTATAAACATACAAATTGTACACATATGTGTATGTAAACAAAACATTTATATATTTACTCTTCTAACTTTCATAGTAGAAAAATTGCGTATAATGCTCTCAAAATTTATATTATTTGTAATTTCTTGTTCTATTGCAAGATTTTGTAGTCTTAAATCTCTCATTGTGGAACGAAGATAATTTTTTATCAACTTCAATTTGGAGAAGCTCCTTTCGCAACTAGCGACACTGATAGCGAAAAATATTCGAAATCATATAGTAATTCATAATTCGTAGAAATCGAATAGTAAACTTATGAATTGAACAAGTGGTTTATTACAACTAATACTAAATAAAAATATTCCGCCCCAAAATATGTGCCGCCCGGTGCGGACCGCACCCACCGCACCCCCCTAGCTACGCCACTGTTCGGCTGGTTGGCTAACAAAGTTCAAAGAAAGATACGGGTTTGTATTTAAAAGCATATCTGGCGAAAGTGGTTCCGTAGATGAAAAAATAGTGGATGAATGGAAAATAGTGCTCAAGGGGAAATTAGATGGATATGATGAGAAGAACATATTCAATGCAGATGAGACGGGCCTATTCTACAATATGGTGCCTAATAAAACCTTAACGTATATGGGCGAAAAGTGTTTTGGTGGAAAACACAGTAAGGAACGATTGACTGTTTTACTGTGCACTAATTCGGATGGATCTGAGAAGTTTCCACCACTAGTTATAGGCAAATCAAAGCAACCAAGGTGTTTTAAGAATATCACCAGGAAACCTCGTGAGTACCGCAATAACAATAAAGCGTGGATGACATCACACATTTTTATTGACTGGATTAGAAAATTTGATGCAAAAATGCATCGAGAATAGTGAAAAGTTTTACTTTTAATCGACCGATGCACTGCACATACTCCAAATATCACTGGACTTACAAATTTCACTACCCATTTCTTACCAGCTAATTGCACTAGCAAGTTGTAACCATTATACCTGGGAATCATTCGCAGTGTGAAAGCATACTACAGAAAGTCTTTAATTAGGAAATTAATAAACAATTCGGCTGACAGTATAAAAATTAGAAAATTTACAATTTTGGAAGCAATGCACATGATAACATCAGCATGGAAAGAAGTTTCTTCATCCACAATAAAAAACTGCTTTCGCGTTGCTGGAATTCACAAATAACTTGTAGTGGAACTGCAAAGTACGGATGTAGAAATCAACGAAGATGACATTACCCCTGAAGAATGGAGAAGTCTTGTTGAAGATGAGGATGTTTCAATTCAAGATTTCTACAATTGTGATAAATATGTTTTAACAACAGATTTCAGAAATGTAGAACAAATTTATGAAGATATTGTAAACGAAAACACAGTGTCAGACGAAGAAGGTGAAGTTGAAGACACGGAAAACGAGACACCGCCACCGTCATACACAAATGCGATTTCTGATCTTGATGTTCTCCAACGCTATATTGCATCGAAAATGGAAGGTGACTCATTTAACATTTTAGAAAATCTGGAAAAGAGAATAACGAAAACAAGGCGAATGAAGCAATCAAAACTTTTTGAATTTTTTAAAACGTAATTTATTGTATTGTTTGTACTCTTTTTTTTTCAATGTAATTTAAAATAACTTTTTGTGAATAAAATAATGATGATAATAAAAAATAACATTTTTAAACACGCCAATATATTAAGAAATATATTGACAGTCCTAAACCTGTAAAGTGGGAAGGGAAATGTTATTTTTTCACAAATTCTGTTTAAGGACGATCTCTACTTAAGGACGATTTTTCACGGTCCCTTGAAAGTCGTTATACAGAGAACCAACTGTATATATATGCCTTTAAATTAATTTTGCAAAATTTTTCTGTTGATGAATTTTTTATAACTCTACAGATTGAACCTACAACCTCTCACAATAAAGTTCGGTGAATGAAGTCAGAACAGCCGATCTGGCAACACTGGCGAAACAAAACGGTGCACCTGCGTAGCGGTAGGTGTTGACCATCTGCCCCCACCGTTGCTCAGTTGAGCGTCGTTTGTGTTCCGTGTAAGACTTGTTTTACAAAGTGCTTGTTTAGTGCGTTGGTTCTGTGCAACAAATCGTTAGCTCAACAAATCGAGGTTTCACAGGATTTTGTCGAAACGGCGGATGCGATACCAAACTTCTTGAACTGTATTGTCACTAAGGATGAGTCCTGGTGTCTCAGGTACTACCCTGAAACGAAACGGCAAATCATGGAATGGCGTTCTCCTGCATCACCTCGTCGGAAAAAGGTCAGAGCAGAAAAATCACGCATCAAAACGATAGTCATCACCTTTTTTTTTTATAGTCAAGGCATTATCCACAAGGAATTTCTACCTGAGGGAACGACGATGAATGCTGAAGGGTACATTGAAATTTTGACCCGTTTCATGAAAGGTCTACGCAGGGTACGACCGCAGTACGCACAACAAGGTTCATGGTTTTTTGTTCACGACAATGCTCGTTCACAGCCAATATTGTCAAACAGTTCCTGGCAAAAAAGGGGGTGGTGCAAATTGAACATCCACCATACTCGCCAGATCTCAATCCTCGAGACTTCTTCCTATTCCCACAACTCAAACTCGCTTTGAAAGGAAATTGATTTGACGATATTCCTGACATCCAACGAAACGTGACGAGGCATTTGAGCTCCATCCCAAAAGAAGACTTCTTGCAAAATTTCCAGAAAATGCACAGCAGATGTCAGCGGTGCATAGTTATGGGAGGTGACTATTTCGAAGGACAGTAAGGTAACTTTCGTTAATATTTCATCTACGTTAATGTTACAGGACTATTCACCGAACTTTATTGTCAGACCTTGTATTAAAATACCCAGAGTAATATAATATGATTGAATGTTTAGAAAAATAAATTTCTGACTAAATTATTTTAAATAGCTTACACATCGTGATAAATTTGTATGTATGATTTATATATGACTATTCTCAAATGAAAGTAGTCAATTTGTAAGTTTTACATAAAAAAAAAATATTACAAAACTTTCTGAAAATTCACAAATTTATTACAATTTTCTCATCATTACAGTGTGATGAAATATTTCATCACTATTTTGGCACATAGAAGGTTATAAATGTTTCAAGTCCAATTTCCACCAACATGGGTAGATAACACCAATCAGTTCTTTAAAAAATTAAAAAATATATATATAAGGCAACTGTAACTGTTAACGGTATAGTTCTACTTTCAGTCACTGAGGGTAATAACTTCTATCGGGTTCGTTTCTCTTACAGGTTCGTTTCTCTTAACCTTTTTAATTTTGAGAAAAGTGGTCTTGCTGATTTCATAAATGCAAACTATGACATTCCGCTCATTTGCTGTATTATTTCTAACCATCGTAAAATGTGAATTGTTGGCACTTTTAACAAATGTAAGACGCGGTTTAACCTTCAATTTTTTTGATTTCCCTGAATACCTCTTGATACGCCTTGTGTAAAAATTATTGATATCTAAACAATCAGGATACTTTCTAGCGAAGTTAAGCCTAGCACAATCTAATTTGAACTGCTGCCATCCACCTAACATGTCCACGGAACTTGATAGTTCAGCAAAAATAAAATTTGCTGTTGCCACTAGTAGATCGTTAGCTAACGATACAACTTGTTCCAACACTGCAAGAGTCGCAATTTGCAGCACATAGGCCATGAACACACGCAGGTAACACCATGTCATTCCTAGAGTTTTAAAAAATTCTTTGCCAAGTTCATTTATGTAGTTCTGAAGTTTCTCTTTAGATGATCTCAACAAATATTTGACGATACTAACAATGTGTTCCTCATGGTTTGTGTTGAATCCATTACTTATGTACATAATTGAATTTGAAATTTGGTAATTTTGAATCAGTGTGACCTTGGGGGACGAAACTGTGAGCGGGACGTACTCAGTACCGTACCTAGACACAATGAACTCTAGGAGGTCCTCGAGCAGTCGATGAACGTTCTCCAAGGAGAGTATGTCGGGAGGATCCATACTGCTTTTAGAGAACAACCTGTTGAAAGATAGATATATTACATTAAAAAAATAATCTCATTAAGAACTAAAAAAATAATTTTTTGATACAGATATCCTGAAATTAGAATATATTTTTCTTTCTCTTAACTTGCCATCATAGCATTGTTTTAAGTCCCTCGTATCCAGATATTCATTAAATAGTCAAAATGAAAAACATTAAATACAGGGCGATTTTTTTAAACTGACACTACTCAGAGCCATCTGTAGCGCGATCTATCAGTCACAATTCCACCAAAATTGGTAGAGGGACTAAGGACGACATGGGAAAGAGTTTCCGTGAAAAAAAAAAGTTCCAAAAGTCGCCGATAGGAGAAGATATGGCGCTGTTGTCGGCGCACCCGAGAACTTGCATAAAAGGCAAGTAAAACATCAAAACACAAATTCCCAACTATGTAGTCGACAGCAGTGCTAGTATTTCGGGCTATAAAGATAAGGGATGAATACCGAAAAAATTCTAAGCAGGCAAATGAACAACAAAGAAATTTCACTGCAACACCACTTTATGCAGCAAATACACTTCTCCTTCCTTTAATGTGACCTCAGTCCTGGTGGACGACACATTGCATCCTGAACACTACGTTCTCAACGGCCAAGCGTAACATGTCACCAGGAATGTTCATCAAAGTTCGGGATATGTTGTCCTTTAGGGCCGCCAAGTTAGAGACTCCACCAAGATACACCCTAGACTTCAAAAAAACCCACAGAAAAATGTCACATGGGTTAGGTCCGCGGAGCGAGGTGGCTATGCCAGTGGAAAAAAGCGACTGATGACTCTTTCTTCTGTAAAGCGAAGGCGCAACAGATTCCGCACCGATCTTTATAGCCCAAAATACTGGTGCTGCTATCGACTACGTAGTCATGAATTTGCATTTTGATGTTTAACTTGCCTTTTATATACAAATTCTCGGGTGCGCCGACAACAATAGCGCCATATCGTCCCCTATGGGCGACTTTTGGAACTTTTTTTTCTTTTTTCAAGGAAGCTTTTTCCCGTGTCGTCCTCAGTGCCTCTATCAATTTTGGTAGAATTCTGACTGATAGATCGCTCTACAAATGGCTCTGAGTAGTGTCAGTTAAAAAAAATCACCCTGTGTATGGCAAAAGAAAACTAAAATTAGACCACAAGACTTTTGTATTTATTTCAGATATACTAAAAAAGATGTTTCTTGAGATCAATCTTAGGCAACCCTCCCCTATCAACCCCTCTAACTTCTATTTATAACTGAACAAAAATTCACCATAATTTGCAGAATTTTTAATTGCTGATTTCCATACCATTATTTTTTCTTCAATTTTTTCATCTCTTTAGAGTTGCATTAAATAGAATAATTGCCATAGCTGGAGAAACATTGCAAAATCCTGAAAATGCTGTACTCGTAGAGATAGTTGAACTATATGCCCTGTACAGTTGAAAAAACTAAAGTTTCAAATTATTATTTTATTTTCCTTTTTCGTACATATTGAGCTTAAAGAGACCCGAACCTCTGCGTTGCTCATTCACTAACTGAATACATATTTATAAGCTTATCATTTACGATAAAAGGAATTATATTTTCAAATTTGTGATAATCTTTTTACCCCCCGTGTTTTTTAACGGGGAGTTACCTGCAGTGGCTTACCGTTCGCAAGTCGACACGAAGGAATTTCTCATTAAGTACTTTTCCAGATTGGAGTTTGAGATACTGGGCTTCTCATGCCGTCAATAATCATGCCATCGTCTTGTAAATTTTACTTTCAAGTACGCGAGAGGTTCAATTTCATAAATCATTGCAGAGGTTTGATGTTTCATTAACAGCAGGTGTTAAACGATACTACTTTACTTTCTATTTCTAAGAGCTTAAAGTAACAGAGTAATAATCTCCAACCATATACTTGAATGAAATGCAGTTTCCATACGTTATTACTGAGTGTAAAATACAGATTTTGAAAAGTGGCCATTGATCCCAAAATTTAAATTTGAAATATCGAGTAAGTTAGTTTGAAATAAAAATTTAATAGCTAATAATTTTTTTTCTGTGTTTTCAAGTTTTGCACAGAATCAGGATGTAAGATTAGTAGGTTGGTTGTGAACGCTATAGTCACCTTAAAGGCTGATTAAGCTGATACCTACAGCCAAGGAGTAAGAAAAAAGCGTAGGGTAACCCTTAATAACATAGAGCGCAGATCTATTTTGTGGTAACTTTATGTAACACGCACATAATTTTTTAAGAATATAAATTAACTTTACTGTTTTATATCTCTTTCAACATTATTTCAAGTTCATAAATTAAAATCTCAAAAAAATTTAGACATGGGAAATTCGTCTGTTTCACAATTCTTCTTTATTTACACTGCTGGCCATCAAAATTGCAGCACCAGGAAGGAAAGCAAATACAAAACTTCACTGATTGTACGTATTCAGCATAGTAGGAAGAAAACATGATTAAATTTGTAGGCAATTTGGGGATATACAGGGTCCGAAATTAGTACACACAGCTGCCGCCTCTGGCAACTAAAACGTCTTTAACCCGGTTAGGCATCAAGTCAAACTGGGCTTGGATGACAGATACGGGCAAGTCATTCCATGCTTTTTCAAGTCTATGCCACACTTCATCAATCGCAGTGGCTGGAGAGTAGCGGAGACCCAGTCTCTCAGCAACCCATGACCAGATGTTTTCAATGGGTGAGAGATCTGGAGAACGTGCAGGCCAGGGCAACAGTCGAACACCTTCTGTGTCGAGGTAGATCAGGACATGACGGGCAACATACGGTCTTAGATTATCTTGTTGAAAGATGACGTCTACGAGGCCTCGAAGATAAGGCACAGTTGCCGGTCTTAAGATCCGAGAAATATAACGCTGGCTGTTCAGATTACCGATGAAGCGAACAAGAGGTGTTCGTGTCGTGTACCCAATGGCTGTTCATACCATCACACCAGGCGTAGGGCCCGTATGACGATATCGAATGCATGCAGAACACATGCGTTCTCCTCGGGGCCTCCAGACACGGATACGTCCATCATGATGCTGCACACAAAACCGGGAAGCGAATTTCAAATACGTACATGGATCTTGCAACCGAGGGCAAGGCTAAACGTAACGGCCAATGAGTCCTTGTTCTTTACTGCGCGTGCATTTGGACTTGGAAACTTTTATGTTTGTTTATATTCTGTTTATTTAGTCACTCACCCTGTGTGTAGCGTTTGTTAGTTTTCTCGCTCGCTTATAAATTGGAAAGAAAATCAAGTATTTTTCTATATAAAAAAATAAATAATTAATTAACACACCTTTTAAATATCTAATACAGACTTCGAATTTATGTATTTCTTAATAAAAAGCTACGTTCTGTCAACATTATTCAATTTTATGCAGCAGACAAAATTTTCAGTGTAAAAGTGTATTGATTATCTTTAAAATTAGATGTTACATGTTGAAATGTTGCATCCACAAGAAATGTGGAAACACTAAGAACTATTCTAAAATCAATTAATCATAAATAGTAATCCCTACAAAAGAGTTACTATTGAAAAAAGTAGAATATGTTGGATATGTTTTGAAAAGGTTCAATTAAATTCTGACAATCTCCAAAATATGGGAAAAGTTGTATGAGCAATATTTTGCAACAAGTATTCAAGAGATGAAAATATTTCTTACCAATGTTGCACCAAAGGTGCTGAATCCTTATGTCAATATCAGAAATTGGACTAACGAGAAATTTGTGCATAAAAATACATTGTCACCAGTGTTTATAGAAGCAGTTCGAAATATTTTCAGAAACTTACCTGCACTTAGGTACTAAAGAGTTGTCTATGCAGAATACGAAACCTGAACAAATTATTGAATTCAATGATTTGTCAATTTTGCCATTAAACATCAGGTGCGGATCGAATAAACAGTCTGGAGGTTCAGGTCAAAATTAGTAGACAATTAGTAGACAAAATTAGTAGACAATTAAAATTAGTAGACAAATAAAATAAGAATTATAAATTAAGGGATTTCTATTTTTTTAATAACTTTCTTAATTACAAGCAATTTTTTTTAAAATTCTGATATAAAATATCAAAGGAAAAACAACGTTATCTAGCAGATGGTAATTAGGTAAATATTTACAAAACAGGTAACTTTAATGCGTAAAGTTTTATTTGAATACCTGTTCAACCCAATTTTTACCACACTATGTTAAAAAATCTGAAATGCGTAAAAAGAATTTTTAAAACTATGACTTATTTTAAAATCCGTTTCATTTCTAGGATAAAGAACTTATCCCAAAATTAAATACAAAAGCAGGTCACTCAGATATTTTCAGTTTTTGTATTCTAGACTTTTGGTACTTGCAGCAGGGATAAAACCTCAGCATGAATGAGGCAGAGGGATTGTCATTCATTCATGCCTAGTAGATATAGTTTTGATAGTATGCGTGGGTGCAGATTATAACTTAATGCTAGACTGTGAATGAATATCCTACGTGTACACATTCATGTACTAGGATTAATTGTAATTCATTGAACTTTTCATCCAAAAACCCTATAAAGGAGGAAAGAGATATGGTGTTGTTGCTGTTGCTTATGCCATTTGACCGACAGCAACATCAGTTCAAGTCCCGAAGGCTATGGGCGATGAAGATGCAGCTCCTGTGTTGACTGGCACCGCAAGAGTTGGAGTCCGACTTGGCCAAAGGACCAACTCTTCCCGTAATTTTGAACCCAGTCAAGTGACAAGACCGGAACATTTGACCCCGCACCTCCAGAGGTAATTTTGAGAACTTGGAGGACATTGCAACCACGACAGAATTGACGTGTCCCAGCCGCCATTAGTGCACACGGCAGTGGATTTCACAACGACGAGTATCGAACCAGTGATTTTCAGATCACTAGCCCGTTGCTCTTGCCAACTGGGCCACTGCGCCCCCACTCTTGGATGTACCTAGCTGTTATCTGAATTAAAAAGGCGTTTAAAATTTATTGGTATAGTCCATTTGTCGAAATTCAGCTTTGAGGTGTTATTTTTGGAATTTCAAGAAAGGATAAATATATAAATCGTAAAATTTAATTTGTATATTTGAAGCTGACAGAATGACTAAGTTGCAGAGCAGTTGTCTTGCAGTCAAAAGTGGCGGTAAAATAAAAGCCACCCATTTCTCCGTTCATACTGACGCCTTTATTTTGAAATTATATTTCAATATATCATGACATGATCTTAAATTATAGCTATCGTCTTTGAACTACCTCTCTTGCCTTTCGGTTTGTATGAAATAGGCTGAATAAAAGGATAAATCCCCCCCCTCCCCCCCAAAAAAAGAAAAAAAATTTATTGATTTCTTCACTGATTGAAATATCAAAAATCATACTTAAACTTTAAACCTAAAAATGAATCTACATATTGATTTTTGTATCATTCTTAATTTTGAATTCTATACTAAGATATTGAATTAGTTCTGCTTATTTCAAAGTTATTAAATAAGTCGCATTTTTTTTTATGAGACAGCCATTTTTGAATCAGCGCATGCAGTTCCCAAACAGTACATACCGTTTATCAGATAGAAACACTATTATACCGTTATGAGTTTGTACTTCAGATTGAATCGAAGATAGACTTTGAACTAATCATCTAGCATCGTAATAGTAACAATAAACTTCAGTTAATAATTTTGTAAAGTTTTAAGTTTCCTGTTGCTTAATGCTTGCATCAAAAGAGCCATTAAAAAAAGGGAAAAATAGAGTAGTTTAAATTAAAAATTTTCAATGAATTTACAAACCTTAATTACGCTCGACACAAAATATGTTAAATTTATTCCATCTTGCATATAGTAAAGTACATTACGCATAGCATCATAAATGTCTCATTTTAATACTGAAGAAAGTAAGAAACTTCATCTATAGGATATTATATATTTTAAGTCTTAAAGCGCCAAATTCAAAGTCTACCTGCGAAATATAAGATTAAAAAAAAAAAACCCAGCAGATAATAAGTAAATAAACAGAATTACATATATAGAAGCACATCTACAGCACGAGTGAACAGAACTAAAAAATTAAATTGACTCGTTTTAAAATATGTTTTTGGCTGGTGAAAAGAAAGAAAAAAACTAGTCGAATCTACCAACAAAAACTGAGAGGCTTTTAAAGTTCTTTCGTGACGGACATTATCCGAGAACAAAAGAGCCTGACGACTGATATGAAGCGGTAAAAAGGGAAGATTGCTCTTCTCTTTGGAGCTACGAGAGATCGGCCAACTCTCGCTCACGCCGTGTCTTTTGTGATAAATAAGAGGCCAGCTTCCATGCGCTCCTCTTCAAAAGCCCGCTTTAATATTAAATGAGGCGGTCGGGGTAAGTGCGTCACTAACAGCGCGTCGCGTGTCGCAAAATGGCAGAGCCGGTGTCAGAAGAGGAGCTGCACAATGGCCCGCAATCCCTGCCGCTAACAGAAAGGAGGGCTTGAATATTTGATGAACCCAATGTATACCTGTTGGCGAGCGCCAAGCGTCAATCCATCTTGAGCGCAGATTACACCACTCAGAGCGGAATATCGAGAAAAGTGTCCGCGTGAAGTGCATTTATTTGTATTGGATCGATTGCCTGCTTTTAACGCGTGACAAGTCGCAGAGATCACTCGTTTTCGAACATTACGAGACTTGCCTCCACTCAAACTGGTCATTAAATATTCAGCAGATAAGAACGGGAAGCCCCTTACATTTATGGGGAAACTTACAAATAAACATAAACGTCCGCAGCGTCCTGTAATTGATGAGTGAGTGCAGCGCATGTTTAAAGCAGATCGATATGGATTGAAAGCGAATATCGCGGGTGAATTAGTGTACAAAGGCCTTGCATGAAGCTACATTGATCCTTGCAATAGATGTCAACCACACGTTTAAATGTTGGGAGTGAAGGTTTAAAGATTAAAGAGAGATTTCGATGCCAAAAAGTGAAGTTAGGAAGCAACCGACTACAGACACGGTTTATTTTTTGAAATGCAGTGTCATTATAAAACTCATAACGTCTAAAAGTAGAAAACCTTTATAGTTCATAAAACACTTTTCTACTCTGTACATGGGAAACTTAATCAACAATGGATTTGATTTTACATATTCGGGTTCTCATTCTTGACTGAGAAAAAATATATCCATCCATCCATCCATCCATACATACATACATACATATCTATCTATCTATCTATCTATCTATCATCTCTCTCTCTCTCTCTCTCTCTCTCTATATATATATATATATATATATATATATATATATATATATATATATATATATATATATATAAATAAAATTGCAGTTTTTATTTTAGTATTTAAGTCCCTATAAAAAAGTTTCAACTTGTTGTTTGTTAAGGCATAGCTACTAATATATTGCGTTCAGTTATGCTCCATATTTCATCGATTCTAGGTAAAAGTTTTTAATTGTAGCATCAAATCTCGAGTCGATTGATTCCAACTGGTTAGGAAGTAGAAGTCTAAATCTTCTGTTTTAGAAAGTTATTTTCGCCTCCGTTACTGCCCAGTTCTCTCTCTCTCCTGTTGTTTATTTGAAGAATTATATATTTAAAAATAATATTGGTACTTTTGATGAAAGGATTCTATCAATAAACTTGACTCACTGATAAAACTTAATTTGGTTACCCTTTACAAGTTAATATTTAGTTTCAACTTATATATGTTTCTTCTTTCACTGGAAAGAGTGTTGTTTTCACCGTACTACGGAAGTATTTATGGTAAATGTAAACTTCTGTCAGCTTTCTTAAAGAGGCTTTACTTTAATACTTTACTTAATACTTTAAGAGACTTTTACTTATATGTATATATATATATATATATATATATATATATATATATATATATATATATATATATATATATATATATATATATATATATATACATACATATATATATATATATATACATTTATATATATATATATATATATATATATATATATATATATATATATATATATATATATTTATATACATATATATATATATATATATATATATATATATATATATATATATATATATAGAGAGAGAGAGAGAGAGAGAGAGAGAGTATAAAAGATTTTTCTTATAATTCAATTTCAGAGCGAAAACAAATAGCTGTATGTTGGGAAAAATTTGGCTTATGGAAAATTATATTTTATAACTCAATTTTTTTTCTACATCATAGTGTTGGTTAAATTAATTCTATATATTCGTTATAAGAAATATAATAACAAATATAAATGAGACAAAAATTTAAGAAAATGTAATAATTTTATTGATATTTAGCATACGTTATGTAAGAAACAATCATCACGGTTGAAAAAAATACAGGAAAAACTTTCTAGTAATTTCCCTGTATATGATTCACAAACCACGATTGCAATCCTGAATGAATCAAGTAAAACAAACTTAATTCGGAGGGGAAATAGCGATTCCTAAAACTTAGATACCCTAAAAATCAAATGCGATCTGATATCAACGTGGTTTGAGGAATTCTAGATAAAAAAAATTAACGTATTACACTCATTTAGGGGTTGCGACACATAGGTAAGGAACCTAGAATAGAGAATGGACAGAATTATGATGGCAAAGTATATTGCCTCGTCTTCTTCTGCATAAATCTGCATCATCTATCTGTTTATGATGAAATTTATAATTCTAATTTGTTTGGAAATGAAAGAAATGAAATTCAGTAACTATATATATTTTACTCTTTTCCCTGTAGCTTCTCCATCACCTTAAAACAATAGCGTTTAACCAGAAATCCCACGACAGGAATTATGGCTAGAATTCAGGGAAGGGGAAGTGGAGCTATAAGAATTCTTGAACGGGCCGAACTGGTCGATGGACAATCATACATGAGTTGTAAACGGAATTATCTCTGTTGTGGTGTTAAATTTGAAATGAGCCGAAGTATAGAATGAACATTTTCGCTATAGAAAAATTAGATATACTTGTTACAAACGGAACATACATACATACAGTGAACCTTCTCTATGGCGGCCAGTCATGGCTTCGAAAAAAAGTAGGCGTTTTGAGAGGTGGCCGTCGAAAAGAGGTTACTTTCATAACATTGGATCTATAGAGTCTTTAATAGGTTCTGAACAAAATAGAGCCGTTTAGACAGGTGGTGGGCTAGAGAAGTTTCTCTGTATCTATCTATCTATCTATCTATCTATCTCTCTCTCTCTCTCTATATATATATATATATATATATATATATATATATATATATATTATATATACATATTATATATATTATATATATATATATATATTTATATTTATATATATATATATATATATATATGTATATGTATATGTATATATATGTATATATATATATATATATATATATATATATATATATATATATATATATATATATATATATATATATATATATATATATATATATATATAAAGGTTTGGGAATGAAAGAAATAAAATTTCTAGATTAAAAACTTTTTTCTGTTTTCACTCTAGCTCCTGAATTTAATTTTACTAAAGTTTTTCTACGCATTGAATATGTTTAAAAACTGTAGACTTAATGATAAAGTTTTAACGTACTACTTGGTTACCTTAAAATAGCAGCGTCTATCCAAAAATCCCACTACTGCAACAGTGATTCGAATTCAGATGCCAGAAAAGTAGTCAGCTGGTGGCCACAATTCAGGAGAGAGAAGTAATCACAACTCAGGAGCGGGGAAAAGTGGTCTGTTGACCGTCCAATTCAGGAACCGCTAGGAATCTCCCGTGCTGAGGAGTAAAATCTGAAATGTGCCAGAATATTTTTTCATTACTGAAAATTCAGATGCACTGGTTACATCTAGAAGACATACACACACATCTACTTATTTGTCTGTTTGCCTATCTGTCGATCTATACACACACACACACATATATATATACACACACACTGCTTCACCATTATGCATGGTCACGACTATACCATATGCAATTAACCTTTTCCTTACGGGGTGGGATAGCATGAATCCCAAGAATGCGGGCTCAAGAATGAATATAAATAAATATGCATATATATATATATATATATGTATATATATATATGTATAAATATATATATATATATATATATATATATATATATATATATATATATGTATGTATATATATATATATATATATATATATATATATATATGTATGTATATATATATATATATATATATATATATATATATATATGTATATATATACATATATATATATATATACATATATATAATATATATATACATGTATATATATATATATATATATATATATATATATATATGTATATATATATATATATGTATATGTATATATATATATGTATATATATACATATATATATGTGTATATTTATATATATATATATATATATATATATATATATATATATATATATATCTATATATATATATATATATATATATATATATATATATATATATATATATATATATATATATATATATATATATATATATATCCCTTAATGGCCTTTCTTACAAAGGGGTTATGAAATTTCCCGTTCTAAAGAGGGAATCGGAAAAATGGGCCCCGTAAGCTAAAGGTTAAGGGTTAGCGTATGCAAAACGTTACTTTCGCTGCTATAAATACCCATACTGGTTCTTGAGAAAAAAAGTTGAAATGGGTGAGCATGCAAGACGTTCAGCCATCTTAACTGGCTTTCAACACCAGTAAGTGCTTTAGTGAAAGGAATTAAAATTCTATTAAGGGGCCCTCCACATGCCATTCAGCTATAAAGTTTGCTTGCTTAGACTGCTCACGACAATAGCCTAGAGCTTATCGTGTTGCTATTGTGTGTCTTTGCATTAAAACTTGTAGTTGAATTTTTCCGAATTTCTTACTAACACTTCCAGGGGGTGGGTCCTGGAAGCTGAATAATTGCTCAGCTGCTAACGTCGGAGGAGTGGGGAAAACAGTGGTGTACACGGAATGAGCTCTAAGGACATTTTAGAGTCATGCGACAGTTATGGTAAAAGCGTTACTAATAAACTGGCTAGACTAATAAATATAGTACATTTGGGTAAAGCCTCTAAGGTGGATCAGAGAGCAATTAATCAATGGGCGACCAAAATAAAAAGTATTGTGGAGAAACGAAACTTGATAAATTACTTGTGTGGACAAGTTTCGGTGTTGGGAAAGAGAAAGAAGAAGACGTCGTATGCGGAAGTCGTGGAGAAATCCAACGAAATCAAAATAGGGACGAGATCACGATCTAGAAAACGTGGTGACGGGGCTACTGACTTGATGGTGATCCAGCCAAAGAATGAACAGGACGGAGAGACATTTAAGAAAGTGGTACAGAACATGGTTAAAATTAGGAATCAATACATGCAAAAAAATAAGAAATGCAGGACTACTGATAGGTGTAGAGAAAGAGGATGAAGTCGATAAAACTAATCGAGGAATGTAGATTAATTGATCAGTTAAATAAGGGCTATAAGATCACCAAACCAAAGAAGAGAGATCCACATTATTATCTATGGTGTAACTGACAATTATGAAGATGAAGAGATGAAGGTGAAGCTGAACCTTTAGCTTACGGGGCCCATTTTTCAGATTCCCTCTTTAGAACGGGAAATTTCCTTCCCCCTTTCTAAGAACGACCATTAAGGGGGTAATATATACATATATATATATATATAAATATATAAGTGTATATATATATATATATATGTATGTATGTATGTATATATATATACATAAATAAATATATATATATAATATATAATATATATATATATATATAATATATAATATATATATATATATAATATATAATACATATATATATATATATATATATATATATATATATATATATATATATATATATATATATATATATATATATATATATATATATTCATTCTTGGGCCCGAATTCTTGGGATACATGCTATCCCACCCCGTAAGGTAAAGGTTAAAGAACAGAATTTGGAGTTGGCTGAAGCAAGAGTGAAGATAGTGACCAAGTTCGACTGGAAAATTGGTACGAATTGGGTAATCAGCTTGAATGGGATGGCGTACAGGAAAATGAAAAAAAAAACATAAAATGATCAAAACAGGCTGACAGTGATACAGTTTTAAAGAATATGTAAAACCAAAATTGTGTTATCAGTGTTGGAGATACGGCACATAGCCCGATTCTGTCTGAATCAAAAAATGTTCAAGGAATGCAACGAGTTATACCATAAGGAATTTACGGATACCAAGAAGTGAGGAAATTGTGAGAGAAACAATGTTGGGAACTCTACGGACATTAACACAGAACATGTTCCGACTAGCAATACTTGCTTTTGCCATATTAGTGAAATTGATCATATTGTTCCTCGTACCGATTTTGGAGGTTCATAATTGGGTTTATTTTGTTCGTTTTCTCTTGTAAATATTACCACGACTTTAACATTTTGTTCCTCCGGCAAGCTGCCGCGGCGCTGACTTTGCGCTGTACGGTTCAGGTCGAATCGTGCAACGGCGTTGTGTTGCATTCGGCTTCGGCGGGTCGGCAGGGTTTTTTTCCCGTTGAACTACTGAGCGACTACTTTCGCCTACTAGTTGGGCAGTTGGGTGGTGCCCATGGAATGTTGTATACAGTATTTATATATATATGGTGCATGTATTGTTGATTTTGTGATTATATAGTATCGTGTTGGATTGTATTATGAGTTGTTTATTCAATTATAATAACATTTATGTAGGCAATTGTGTGAATTATGAAATTGTGAATATTGTACTTATGTTTATTAATAATTTGAAATTATATAGTTTTTGTATAATTGGAGAGTTGAATACATTGTGAATTTACTGTAATTTATGGTAATATTATAATTTTGTCGCTTTGTTGTGTATTGTTGTATTTTGAACTTATTGCAATTTTTTTTTAAATAAAGGTTCATTTAGTGGTCAATGGAAGATAGTGTGGTGGCTACACGTTTGGGAAGTAATTCACTGGGGAGCTTAGGTCTAAATAGTACCGGTTTGTCGTTTTTTAGCGGGCGTGGGAGGAGGGGGGAGGCTGGGTTGCTGTTTTGGCAGCCGGTCTGCAGTTTGCAATTGCTGAATACCATCGGGTTTGGGGCTGCGTAATCTAGTGAATTATCCAAAGATAAATTTTACGCTATCGAAAAGCAAGTGAGATACATTTACAAACTAGCTGAATACCTGTGCTTCACGACGGAATACATTACAACCATCCATTATGTAATTTGGTGAATTTAATTTAAATTAACTTTAGCAGTAAAATGATGTCAGTCCATAGACGAGTTACCTTATAATTTAACGATCGTGATCCAACATTAAATAAGGGTTTCTTTTTAAGATTAAAAGAAAAATTCAGGGGGGGGGATAACACCCTCAAAGGTGTAATTAAAAAAACTTACTTCGTGAACCCCTAGGGCATTAGGCGAACCACTTTGCGAAATTTCGGCTTCCTAGGCTTTCTGGTTACAGAGATACAGTGATCAGTCAGACAGTGTTTTATTTGGGAGGTTTCAACCCCTTTAAAGCACCTTAAATATTCAATTTTTAAGATGCTTTCTTAGTGAGCACCTAGGGCATTAGGCGAACCACCTTGCAAAATTTCGGCTTCCTAGGCTTTATGGTTACAGAGATACAGTGATCAGTCAGAAAGTATTTTATTTGGGAGGTTTCAACCCCTTTAAAGTACCTTAAATATTCAATTTTTAAGAAGCTTTCTTAGTGAGCACTTATGGCCTAAGAGCAACCACCACGCAAAATTTTAGATTCCTAGACACTATGGTTCGAGAGATATCGTGCTCCATCAGTCAGTTTTTTATTTTGGGGGTTTAAACCCATTCTTACCCCCTTAAAGTTTGAATTTTTTTAAAAAGATTTCCTGGTAAGCATTTAAGGCCTGAGAGGAGTCCTCTCTGCAAAAGTTCAGCTTCCTTGGCCTTATGGTTTCAGAGATAGTGAGTTTTGTTTATTTATTTATTTGGGAGGGTTAAGCCCATTTCACCCCCCTTAATTTCTTTTTTACTGTTTCTTAGTGAACACCTAGGGCTAAAGAGGAACCACCATACAAAATTTCAGCTTCTTAAACCTTATGGTTCCAGAGATACAGTGCTTATTTTTATTTATTTATTTATTTTTTGAGGAGGGGGATTAAGTCCATTTTAACTCCTTAAAATATGTGTGTTTTAAGATTTCTTAGGGAGCACCTAGGACTTAAGAGGAACCACCATTAAAATTTTAAGCTTACCGGGCCATATGGTTCCAGAGATAGAGTGTTTTTTTTTTCTGGAGTGGGGGTTATTAAGCCCCTTCTAACCCACCTAAGATATGTATGTTTTAAAAAAGATTTTTTTAGTGTGAGCCTTGGGCTTAAGGGGAATCCCATTTCAAATTTTCAGTTTTCCAGACCTTATGGCTCCAGACATACAGTGTGTTTTTCAGGGGGGATAAAGCCCCTATTAACCCCCTTAAAACTCAAACTTTTAAAAAAGATATCCTATCGAGCACCTAGGGCCTAAGAGAAACCACCATACACAATTTTAATTTCCCAGGACTTATGGTTCCAGTGATACAGGGATCAGTCAGTACGTGAGTGAGTGGTATTTGTCATTTTTTTTATTCATATTGATATGCTATGAATGTCTTAAAAAACTCCGGAAATATGACTCCTTACTATCGGTAGCACACATTTTATATTTCGTGATTATGATAGCGATAATTGTTCAGCTATATGTCGTTCATATAAAAGAAGATACTTATCAGTAATAAAATTGCTAATTCTAAATTGTATAGGTATGAAAGAAGTGAAAGTGTCTAGTTCTAATATATATATATATATATATATTCTCTCTTTTCACTTTCTATCATCCATCTATCCCCTTGATCAGTTCCTTTTTGTAATTACGTACATTTATAAAGCACCTAATAACTACTTTATATATATTTTTAAAAATCTGAAGTTAACAAAAAATACAGTCAGCTATTACCATCTTCAAATCACAGACACACTCTTAAAATTTAATGATAAATACTCATGCGACTTGCTCACATTAAAAACCCAACAATAATGGTACATTTTTGCAAAAGAAATTTCACAGACTAGAGCCCATTCTTCCTCTAAAGCAGGGGTGTCAAACTCGCGGCCCGCGACGAGCATTTTTTGCGGCCCGGCCAATATATTGGCACACAATAATAATAAAATAACCGACGCATAATTATAATAAGATAGGAAGAATTCACTAAATGTTTTTTAATGATACTCTTTTTTGCTATTATTAAACAAAATGCATATATTTATGTTGAATATACTGTAATTAGGTAAATAAACCTACGTTTCTATTAATATTGATTTTTTTTGCGGCCCACCTATAGTTAAACCTTGTTTGTTTGGCCCAAGGTAGCCTTTGACTTTGACACCCCTGCTCTAAAGGAAACATTCTTACACAATTTATACAAGTTAAAACTACTTGTTATACTTAGCCAAATTTATCGATAAATAACATCAAACATCTACTGTTAAAATAGTTTCGAACTACTTAAAGAATTGTTCCACAAACTGTGAGGGATGAAGTTAGAAAAAATGAGAGAAATCCTCACATCGCTGGGAAGGTTCAAACGGCAAAATCTAGCTCAAGATTTTGAGACTGGGATTCAAATCACTATCCTAACAAACGGTCTTTGCAAACATGTGAAAAATTAATATTTGGAAAATGGAAGCATGTGAAAAATTAATATTTGGAAAAAAAATTTTCATCAGAAAATAGACTCTAAAATAAATCAGCAAATAAATCGGGAAAAAATTATGTAATTGCTAACACCTTGGTCTCAAAATGAAAGAGGCGAACATGTGTGGTACGGAATATATCCTGGGAAAGGTTCAGGTAGTAAAATACCAGCATCGAGATATTGAGGCCTAAGTTCAAATCGTAGTCGTGACATATGGTCATCACAAAATATTATTACAATTATAATTAAAGTAGCTTTTACTATAACGTAAATGTATCTATCCAAACCTTATTTAATATCAACCTCAAAGAGCTGAGCAGAGTTTAACATCTATATGCCAAAGTATATAAGAACAAGCACGACCGAAACGGATTTCAATAAACTACTGAATTTTATCTGTTACCATCTGAAAGAACGAATTAAAACAGACTAATACTGTATATCAGAGCTCAACTGTGCTTCTTGCATGCATAAGAGAGTCCAATACTGTTAATCAATTAATTAACTCTTTCAAGTTCAGCAAGTGACAGAGAAAAAAAATAGTTACATATCTGCTACAAAAACAACAAAATCCCTCGTATTCTTCGAGACTGCAATCGAGACATTTTGTGTTGCATAAAGTTGAACTGTTCTCCTGCTTTAGAACTCATATTACTAAGAATCACTCATTCCATGTCTATATATGAAAGAAGCAAAAGTTTCTAGCTGTAATATATATATTTTCACTTTTCCCTCTCTTTCATCCATCTATCATCTTGAACAGTTTTTTTTTTGTAATTACATATATTGCTAAAGACCCTTATAACTACTTTATATGTATTTAAAATATCTGAAGTTAACAGAAAAGACAGTCAGAAGTAACCATATTCAAACCACAGATACAATCTTTACATATCATATTAGAAAATCATACGAATTGCTCACATCAAAACCTAACAATAACAATTCCTTTTCACAAAAAAAAGAGAAAAATTTTTATTGCTGAAAAGTCAGATGTACTGGTTACGAATGGAAAACATACACACACTTATCATTTGTCTGTTTGTCTGCCCCCCCCCTCTCTCTCTCTCTCTCTCTCTCTCTCTCTCTCTATATATATATATATATATATATATATATATATATATATATATATATATATATATATATATCTGTGGCTTGGTACAAGGAATGTTTAAGTCAGTTTTCTCCAAGAGGACTTTGTTTGCTCATGTCAATTTAAAAAAAATATTATTTGCAATGTAAGAAGTATCCAAGTCTGTGCAATTGTTTAACAAACACTTTTAAAGCATCGGACAAATTTGGGGGTACTTCTTACATTGAAAATCATATTCTTTTAAAGAGACATAAGCAAATTCTTTTAAAGAGACATAAGCTAAAGTCATCTTAGAGAAAACTGACTTGGGCACTTCTTGTACCAAGCCACAGATATATATATATATATATATATATATATATATATATATATATATATATATATATGTGTGTGTGTGTGTGTGTAAAAAAAGAGATAGAGAGAGAAGTAAGAATCACTCATTTCATATCTAGGTATGAAAGAAGTAAAAGTTTCTAGTTCTAATATATTTTTTCTCTCTTTTCACTTCCAGTCATCCATCTAACACCTTGAACAGTTCTTTTTTGTTATTACACATGTTAATAGAGCACCTAATAACCATTTTATGTACTTTAAAAATATCTGAAGGTAACAAAAAACACAGTCAGCAATTACTATCTTCAAACTACAGACACAGTCTTCAAATATCATAGTAAAAAATCATACGACTTACTAACATTAAAATCCTAACAGTAATACTATATTTTTATGAAAAATAGGAGGAAATGTTTCATTACTGAAAATTCAGATGCACTGGTTACAAATGCAAAACATACAAAAACATAGGCAGACTTATCTATCGGTCTGTCTGTTCCTCTACCTATTGATCTCTCTCTCTCTCCCTATATATATATATATATATATATATATATATATATATATATATATACATATATATATATATATATATATATATATATATATATATATATATATATATATATATATATATATATATATATATATATATATATATATATATATATATATATATATATTTCTGTGGCTTGGTACAAGGAATGCCTAAGTCAGTTTTCTCCAAGAGGACTTTGTTTGCTCATGTCAATTAAAAAAAATATTATTTGCAATGTAAGAAGTATCCAAGTCTGTGCAATTGTTTAGCAAACGCTTTTAAAGCATCGGACAGATTTGGGGGTACTTCTTACATTAAAAATAATATTCTTTTAAAGAGACATAAGCAAACAAAGCCATCTTAGAGAAAACTGACTTGGGCACTTCTTGTACCAAGCCACACACACACATATATATATATATATATATATATATATATATATATATATATATATATATATATATATATATATATATGTGTGTGTGTGTGTGTAAGTAAGTAAAAAGAGAGATAGAGAGAGAAGTAAGAATCACTCATTTCATATCTAGGTATGAAAGAAGTAAAAGTTTGTAGTTCTAATAATTTTTTCTCTCTTTTCACTTCCAGTCATCCATCTATCACCTTGAACAGTTCTTTTTTGTTACTACACATGTTAATAGAGCACCTAATAACCATTTTATGTACTTTAAAAATATCTGAAGGTAACAAAAAACACAGTCAGCAATTACTATCTTCAAACTACAGACACAGTTTTCAAATATCATAGTAAAAAATCATACGACTTACTAACATTAAAATCCTAACAGTAATATGAAAAATAGGAGGAAATTTTTTATTACTGAAAATTCAGATGCACTGGTTACAAATGCAAAACATACAAAAACATAGGCAGACTTATCTATCGGTCTGTCTGTTCCTCTACCTATTGATCTCTCTCTCTCTCCCTATATATATATATATATATATATATATATATATATATATATATATATATATATATATATATATATATATATATATATGGTGAGAGAGAGAGAAATAAAATTCAATAATGTAATATATACATTACATTAGTAATAATCACACATTCCATGTCTAGGTATGAAAGAAACAAAAGTTTCTAGTTCTAATATATATATTTTCTCTCTTTTCACTTTATCTCATCCATCTGTAACTTTTATCCGTTCTACATTGAAGTTACGTATATTGATAAAGCATCTAATAACTACTTTATATTTAAAAGAAATGTCTCATAAATTATCTATCCACTTCCAAGCGATAGACATCATCATGGGTCACAAAATTTAAGTCCGAGCTTGAATAATAAATAGTTTGTTGGATCTCAGTTAAAGCGCTCTTCGTCTAGTCTTCTAGAAAATAAGGCCTACCAGAGGCCGAGATTGGCCCGCACTTTTCTTATACAGTTAATTTTTTATTTTGGCAGTCATCTGTTAATACTTAGTGAAAAATACTTAAAGTATATGAATAACTAATTACTGGCTATCATATATTTATAAACAAGCAAAATAATACACACATGAACTTCTTTTACTATTAAAGAAACACCGAATAAACATTGGGGAATTTTAAATAGATCCAAGATAGATATTCTACATGATAGATATTAACAGCTCTAAATAAGCTTGTTCATATTTTCTTTTTCCAAAGCAGTCTAAATACCTTCAGGTATTGCAATCAAAGTTTTTATATTAATATTAATTTTAAAAATCTTTATAATTACAAAACATCATTTTAAACCATCAAAACATTACTTTAAAACATCAAAACATAATTTAAAACATCAAAACAATTTTTTTCCTCCCCAAAATGCCTCAAACAGTTTGCAGACGTTTTACAAATATCACAGCAGAAATTTTAATCTTGATAAGCCTTAAGTTGGTCAGAATAATATCACCTTACCAAAAAGAAGTTACCTCTCTCTCGGCTGGTCAAGCTGAAGAGAATAATTTGGAGGAGAGCCGGACTTATTCCGGAGACGTAAGAGTTGCTGACTGCCTTCCGGCTCAGCAACTCCGTGCCCAAGAAAATTGTTTTAATTAAAAGGAAAGAAATGACATCAGTCTTTCTTATTTACAAAAAAAAGTAATCGAAAGAAATCCCAACTTTTTATTGTGATCACACAAACTAAACAAGGCTTACTTATTAAAACAACTCTTGAGCCATCTGAACAACAAGAGAAACTGAGCGTCGTACTTTCGATATAATTTGGTGATTACAGGTACAGGTACAGGTATACGTAGTTAACATCAAACAAGCAAGTTAGGGCGTGAGATGAAGGGATTTCACTCAACAAACATCGGGAGCAAATTATCAGCAGTTAGGTTGTTACGAAAGAAAAAGTAAAAATATTAGAAACTTACAGAATTTAGTATTTTCTTTGTGATGGTAACAGTTGTATTTGGTTACTTTGATAATGTCACCTGAAATCAAAAGTTTTTCTTCTTTGGAAGGCTAAAGACAGCAACTTGGCTTGTAAAAACTTCTAAACTACAAACTTTTGTCTACAGGATCAGCTATTAGCACCCACTACTCCTAACTACTTTATTACCTAAAATCTACGTGGAAAGTTTAGAAACGAAGAGACAGAGTGCCGAAAGGTCTCGTCGAATAATACTCTCTAACGTGCACAGCCGCCGTTAGAGAGTATTCACCTTAAACTTGAACTTACGAGTGACGCCACCTTTTGTCAAAATATGGCATTAAAAGAGATTTTTTTTTTTTTTTTAGAAAAATGTGCTATCTCTGCAGAAGCAGATGTATCAGGGACAAAAATTAAAACCAATGTGAGATCAGTGGTGCACCCACGAAAGAGGCTGAAATATTTCCATGACCCAAATCATCATGTTAAATCATCGGAGGATGACTGACAGTTTAAATTTAAAAAATCGATATGTGTAAGAGATCTGGGTTAATAATTATTTTCCTCTATATATACAGAGTGATTTGATTTTAATTTTGATGCTATCCCTTTTAGACAATTCGTAAAAAAAAAAAAATGAACGCTCTGTCTAGCATTCAAAAGTGCTTTTGTAAAATGTCCGACACAAAAAGGAAACGGCTTATTTAGAAAATCGAAACTAAGTTCTTCAAGTAGTAGAGTGACGGAAAATTTGAAAATACAGGCTATTAGGACTGATGAAGCTGTAAAGTATGAGAAAAATATGTCCAGTGCTCTCAGAATTAATTATTATTATTATTATTTTACTCATTCTATCCTATCTAAAGAAATATCAAAGCATATCTAAGAGATTCCTCTTTATCATTACTCTGATTGCAGCAGACTAGAATGGCGAAACGGGCTTGTGGCGGCCCAGTGGTACAGCGCTCTGGTTTTTGGTGTTGAGGGTGCTCATATCGATTCCAGGCGTCGCGCCACGAAAAATGCCTCCTTTCGTGTCGTCCCTTCATAGGGGGTAATGCTGTCCGCCTATATGGTGCCCCCACAATAAAATGATCAGTAAAATTGCGGCGTAGTATAGGCGAATGTTTGACGACAAGTGCCTCCGCATTGGGAAAAAAAAAAAAAGAATTTCGAAAATAAAACGGAAAAAGAAAAAAACAATTCGTGATTCGCAGTAAGTTAGAAAAATACTACAAAGGATGTCCAGATGCGTGGTTTCTTTTAGACAAATTTTAGTTTTCTGCGGGTATTAATAGCCCATGCAATGTAAGAATATTTTCCACCCACTTCAAGCCATGAATTTGTTTTAAAAGCAACTTTTTGCTTAAACTATACTCTGAAAAGAAGGATTTGGGGAGAAAAATATTTTATGTGGTAAGTCACATTGATTAAGGGGACAATGGACCTTCAACCTCGAATTTTTTAATTTTCAATTTTTAACTCTATATACAGAATCAGAATAAACAACATTCGTTTTTACTACATTGAAAACTCTTAGAATTAAAAAAAGGATATTTTGGCAGAATAATGCCTGTTTTTCAAAAAAAATTTCAAAAATGCTGTTATTTTTCAAAACGCTCCAAAAACATTCTCTATCATTTGAAAACCTAAATTTTTCTAATGTACGTTTACCATACATATATAAATATAACTGTGCATTGAATTTTACTTTTTGTAATTTTTTTATGAATCAAAAGCCATAGATAGTTTTTTTTCCGTCTTCCTGCTAATTTTTTCATGTTTTTACTTTATTTCGTGGTCTATAAATTTGAAAAACATTTGAGTTTTCAAAGAAACGTGCACAGTTTTGCAAAAAACTCATCAATTAACAATCCCGAGAAATTTCGAAGAAATCAAAAGAAAATAAATGCGCATGGAGCATTTTGAAAATTTCCAGCATTTTTGATTAATTTTTTGAAACACAACTCTTATTCTTCTACAAAATACATGTTTACAAACTCTAAGAGTCTTCAATATAGTAAAAAAAGAGTACAAATTATTCTCATTTGGTATATAGAGTAAATACCGAAGTTAAAAAAAAAATAAGGGTGAAGGTCCCTTATCCCCTTAAGTATTTTAGAGAAGTGCTATCAGCAGCATTTTAATTCTACAAGATTCTTGCATGTAGAATCCTTTTAGTGAAAAGCAAAATGGGCGAGAATGAAAATGAAAAGATAATGTTAGAATGATGTACCCTCGTCGGAATCATAGCCTCATAAATTTGAACAGTTTTCCAAGCGCAACCACTTACACGTGTCTGTTCGAACTTTTTCCGCCTGTGTGCAATCAGAATCGTACTTATACAGATCGTCCCCTCACGACAAGGGCTCGCTACTTTCGGAATCGCACGGAACATTCTAAATTCGATCAATACACACTACACAGATAGATGTCTATCAGAAGTCGCCCCGTTCAAGCACGTTCGCGTAACTGTCGACGTGTGGATAATATGCAAAACCTTCTACATTTTCTCTGACGGATTCGTAATAAACTCGCACGAATTGTATGTGTCTGGTAGACAATTTTCAGTTTTACTGCTGGGAGTCCGGACCCTTCCATTATTATTTAAACGAAACCGACAACGGCCCAGAGACTATCGGGGACTAGAAAACGTTACAGTTAATCGAATATTAGTTATAGATACCAGAGCCCGACTTTGACCCAATGGGGCCCTGGGCA
Organism: Dolomedes plantarius; assembly: GCA_907164885.2. Classification (NCBI taxonomy): domain Eukaryota; kingdom Metazoa; phylum Arthropoda; class Arachnida; order Araneae; family Dolomedidae; genus Dolomedes; species Dolomedes plantarius. The sequence continues at coordinate 155,946,024 of OU015494.1, read as the reverse complement.
AAGCAGACTTTGGGAGCCCCCTCCAAGTACAGATCAAGAGGGGAGTACAGGCCTCCCCCCTCCCGGACCAGGTTTCCACATGAACATGTAGGACACTCACCCAGGTTCCCCATAAGTTGGGACCGGAAATTCAAAAAATTTCTACCAACAATTCAAAAATTTGAAAAATAATTACAATAATAATAATAAGAGTTAATTTATTAATTTACTTTTTAGTGTTAATAAATAAATACATGAAATTTTGTTTTGAAATTCAAAATAGATCAGTCTGAATTTATTACACCCCCCCCAAAAAAAAAAATGAAATAAATAAACCAAAAACGCCTATAGATGTAAGTATGCTTTTACTATAGTGGGTGCACTGTGCCCCACCCAGGATTTTTTTCTGTATCTCCCACTGCCCCCATTTACTGTATAAACCAAAAACCACATTTTCAAAAATATGTACAATTTAATATTAAATTAGGTGGGCCCCATAATTTTGAGGGCCCTGGGCAAGTGCCCCACTTGCCCATGCGGAAATCTGGGCCTGATAGATACTCTAAGTTACTTTCCGGCACCTCCATGCAGTGGGGACTGGCATTCGGTACCAGAATCTGTGGGTTCGTGTCCCACTGGACGTTTGTAGCCGTTTGGAATCGGCTTTAAGAAGTAGGCCCCGGTCTAATTAGCCCTCGTGTAGCAAAAAATTGACCGTAGCGCCCCAAACCATGCAGGGGGCCCTGGGGGTATGTCACTACGCCGGGGGTTGCGGGGCTTGGTGCTTTTGAACTCAGTATGGTGAAAAAGATTATGGAAGAGCAGCGTACTCGAATTGTAAAACTGGTGTGGGAAAAGCACGCTTAGTTGATAAATACTATTAGTGCTTCTAAATGGTCGGTTGAAACGAAAAATAAAACCATATGATTGAGGATGTTTACGACAGAGTGAAAGCCACCGGAGCTCAACAAAACAATCATTCAATACTTGTCAGAACAGATCTATACATTAGAAAAAACAAAGAAGCTAGCTATGCGGAAAGAGTAAAAAAAAAAAAGTTACAAAATTATGAAGATCAAGGCTAAGAAAGAGGAGGGATGGTGAATCACATGTTGTGACTATCATTTCTAAAAAACGACCAAAATGCAGATACTACAAAGGAAGTGAGCGATCTTATTAATCCAGGGAAAATAAAGATAAGAATAACCCTTACTTCGGCTCATCTGTCTTTATACTGTTCCCCAGGTCATCGGTCTCACAGACCACCATGCTATAAAATTAGGATATTTTCCTATTTTTATAAGTTTTTCGCAGTTATAAGTCATTAATGCAAATCTACTGCCACCTCTCATTGTTGAAAAGGGTAAATAAAAAATAGATTATTCAACAAAAATTTCAGAATCCGATTCCTCAATCTGTGATAGTGCGATAGAGACAAAATGTCTGGTTCGTTGTGAAACAGGAGGAATTCTTCCAGCCATGCTAGCTACAACAATAAAACAAAGATCTTAGAAATAGAATGCATGCAGAATGACAGATAATTAATACGGTGCAAGGCTTATCGGTCATACAGATCGGCAAAAATTTAAATCAGTTCAAGTCTCATCGGTCCAAAAAACCGACTATGTTTTACAAAGATTAAATTTACCGACAAAATACGAGCGGGCGAAAATATCCGATGTGTTGTACTTGAAGGTCAGGACCCGACTGAAGAACTCACAAACCCTCAACAGTCTGATCACCCCCACCATCACCCCATGCTTCAGAACAGGTGCAATAGCGGTCTCCCAGACCGCTATTGCACCTGTTCTGAAGAACATTATATTTAGCCGACGAGATCACATATTTAAACACATATTTAGAATAGAACACATATTTAGCCGACGTAAGGGATAAATATGTACAGAAAGACTGGGAAAGGTGCAGCAGTAATAGACACTGACAAGAAGACACTGACAAGACATATATAATAATGAATTAATAATGAAGACAGAGTTAATAAGGTATATAAGTAGAGATATAAGTTATATAAGTATATATATAAGTTATATATAAGTTAATATATGATATAAGTTAATAAACGAATAATCTATAATAATATAAGTTATATATATATATAAGTTAATATATGATAAGTTAATAAACGAATTTAAAGAAATTGATAAATTAAATGACAAATACAAAATTGATAAACAGAAGATACCCTCAAATTATAACATACCGAGTTATTGAAAACTATGAAAAAGAAGAAAGGAGAAAGGAACTAATTGAACAAAAAGTACTAATAAACGAGGAGATTAGTTTAATAACTGTATATAAAGCTAAATACTGAGAAAACTGGATACGGAGTATAAAAGGTGAAAGTTTTAAGAAAATAGCGAAACTCAAAAATATCTGGCTTGATTGGTAAAGATATAATTGGAAGGAATATTTGAAATTAATAATATGTTTCAATTGTTGGAGGTTTGGGCATGTTGCGAAACATTGCAAGAATGAGAAAAAAAAAACACCTGTAAAAACTGTTCGGAGAGGGCATATGAATTATGACAGCTCTATAGAGATAGCCTGTGAGAACTGTGTCAGATACAATGATAGAAATGGTGCTAATTTTCACAATGATCACCTTCTTACTGATCCAATGTGTCACTGCTATTTTACGGAAATCGAGAGAATAATATCAATAACTAATTCAAATGAAGGCGGATGGGGGGGGGGGGGAATACCGGACCGATCAATTGTGGTCCCTGAGGCAAGTTTTAAAACGGTGCTTTTTCGATTTTTTGAGAGACTCTGTATCACTATTAGAACGAGTCTACTTAATCGAATAATGGACATTTTGGGTTTAAACAAAAAGAAAAGTTTTATATTTAAAGAATTTAAAAAATACCGAACTTTAAAAAACAGAAAAGTAAATAAATTTGAATGTAATTTGTTATGCAATAAAAATAATTACTAAATAAATCTTCGAGCCTTTATTACAGCAAACTGCTATATTGTATCTCTATAATTTATTGTTCTAGATACCTTTGATAATTTCTCAATCATCCAGTCGCTCTTAGATATTTGTTATTCGTAGATAATCCATTAAAAGTTCCAGTTTAGGAAAATTGCGCTAAGCTGCCGCGACAGTTACAGGTAGTGTTAGCAGAATTCCTGAAGCTACAACAACGTCTGATAATATGCACTCAAAATCTAATTTACGTAAAAATTTAATATTTCTTGCGTATTTTTTACTTCATTTGGTAAAATAAGACATGTTTGTTGGTCCCTCTATCAGATCAATTTTATATTAGTGTATTTTTACGAATTTCCTCATGTATTAGATTAAAATATAAATGCTATTTTTGTTATTCGTTAAAAAATTTTGTATTTTCAATGTGTCTCATTTTGGCGTCTGTAGCGTTCGCCGTCTTATCTATGGGACCGGCCAAAGAGCGGAGTGTACGCGGTAGCATGCCGGGATGTTGCTTTGAGCTGGTGCGGTTCCGATCGCGCATCGTTGATCGACTTCTGTCGGACTTACCCGGGGTTGACGGCAAAGGATTTTTTGGTGTTACACCCTCGGTGGAAACTTCCGGCAGAGAATGTGGAGCGCTTGATAATAAGTGTTGGGTAGCTGGACACTGAACTATGATTAGTGAAGTATATTGTATATAGCATTATCTATTTATAAAGCGTTTGCATTTTTTTTTTGTCAATTATAAGACATTATTGGGATATTATGAAAATACTGGGTATATAAAATAACTATAGTAATAGTACTGTGTATAATTGCATTGTATTGTAATACAGTTATTAATTAATTGCATTGATCTAATGAACTATAGAATGTTGATGTATAAGTGGATTAGATATTATGTTTGAATTTGTAGAGTCTGTTCAATTATGTTATAATATTGTATAAAATAATTGAAAGGGTGTGTTCATGTAATATAATGAATTTGTACATACTATATATATATATATATATATATATATATATATATATATATATATATATATATATATATATATATATATATATATATATATATATATATATATATATATATATATATGTATATATATATATATTGATTGTAAATAGCGTTATATTCTGGTAAACATATTGGGGGCTTATATAATGTCAATTTAAGATGCTTTGTAATTGTAGTTTGTAGGTATTGTAAGAATGTAATGGAATATTTAAGTATGTAAAGATAAGATTCATTGTAAAATCATGCAATTATGGATGATTTGAATAAAAACTCCAGTTGGGTAGAGACGCAATATATTATGGCATGCTGGCTGCTGAATTTTGGGGAAATTCCTCCTGGTAGACATTTTTAGGAAAAATATTGTTACTAAAGGTGGGTAGAGGTCCCTTTAGGTGGAGGATTGCTGTCGCGCGACTGGTCTTTAGATTGCTTTCATACCTACGGGGTCCAGGTTTATTATAAATTACTGCTAGGGATAGATAGATAAAAAATGTGTTGATTATAGATAGGGCCTGCCAAACTATCTCTTTTAAAGAGAACATGTCGTCATTTTTTTGTCCCGATCTTTTGGTTCACTCTTTTTTTATGCTGTCTTTTTTTTTTGTTCTCTTTTTTCCTCGATAACTTTTAGTCCAATACCTCAAAATTTGCCAGTCTTATTTTTTAATATCAGGACATAATGGAAACGTAGAGATATTATTTGCGATGATTGGGGCCCAATGGAAAAAGGAGAGAAATCGTCTCAACATAGGAAATATGAAATCAATATTATCAGTAACATATAAATATAAAAATATATCAGGTAAGCAGCTTTATAATGAAAGAAAAAGTTATAACAAATTTCTGTCGAAAGTTATTCGCTTAAAAATATGAGATAGAGACCTGTGACTGAGAAAACCATATTGCGAATTTTTTTAACTATGCAATTATTACTATTAGCTACAAGTATCATGAAATTTAAGTTACTGTTTTGTTTTTTGTCTATAAATATTCTATCTTGTTTTAAAAAGTGAACTATATTTAAATAAAAACATTCTTGTTTCCCAAATTGCATTTCTATTTATATGAAAAATATAAATTACTGTGGATGGGTATAAATAAATATTATATTTGCATATTTCCATACGGGGAGGAGGGGGGACTGAAAATATACAGATCGAAACTTCCACTTTATTTCTCCTGCTCTCTCCTGGAGATTTACATGAAACTTGTATTCTAGATTCGGTAAGTAGTTACGAGAAGTCAACAATTATTCAATTCTACTGGTGGTGGCCGATCATTTAGAAGTTGTATTAGAAGATGTATTTAGAAGATGTATCGTTTAGAAGATGTATTTTAAAAGATTGTCCTATACTACTTATCTACATAAATTTATTTTAAACGGACAGAGAGCTTTCAAAAGTGAATGAGCATAGCTAATTAAGAATAACTTATATTTTAGCCCAAACCCATTATGGGTAGATTTTAAGTGTTAAGCTATATTTTTGAAAGCATAAATATATCTTAGTATACATAAACTTGTATATTTTAAAAAGCATCATTTTTTTTTTTTTAATTTGGGAAAAATTCCTGCATCTTATATGTTTCAAATGTTTTATGCTTTACTGGTTATCACATTTGTTTAAAGAAAAAAATGAATAATAAACTATTAAGTAAATGCTACCAAATATTTTTTTTTGTGTTATTTGGAAACAGGATCATATCCAATGGACATGCCATTGGACATATTCCCTTTAAGAGCAAAAAAAAAAAAAAAAAAAAAAAAAAAAAGCATTCAACTGTGATACAGATGTACATTGGACAAATACTACATGCAGATGTATCTAGTGGTATTTTTAATTAAAAAAACGGTTATTTAAATAAACAAATTAGTTTTTTCAATACATGCAAGGAATATTTGCAGTGAATGCTAAAATGGTAGTTTAAATCTAGGATAAGGGAGGAAAAGCAATCTGCATGGAAAATGTATAAATTATGTTATTAATATCTAATCTTAAAATGTTAACATTTCAATAACTGAAAAAATTTTAATGGAATGCCCTCAGATTTTGATCATTGTTATTTGAGCTCATTAATAGGTATATAACCGTTTCAAAATAATCGATGGGAAACTAAAAGAAAATGTATTGAAAGTTACTTGTCCCCAAGAAAACAATTTTATTACCCCATGAAAAACATTTATTTTCTAAACTGAAAGATTCGGGAAGAAAATATTTCTTAACGTAGAAGGTCAAATTGATTGTAACTTCTTTGGGGAAACGGGTCGTGCTAATTTTAATTCTGTGGGATTTTCGTATGTAGAGTTCTTTATGATTCATAGACAGTATCTTTTGCACGAGTGACGCCATAAATAAATATTTACACTCAAAAGGAGAGAAAATGCAGGGATCCCGAATTCAAGCTAATATCAAAATAATGAACTCAGACCAGAGGTATTCTGTCCAAACAGAAATCTTGAGTGCTCTATTTTGGGAAATTAGTAAGTTTTTTTATTTTTTCAACGGAGTTCATAAAACTTGATCCCTTGCCATTCAGGGAGTATGAAAGAAAGCAAATATAACAACAAACATATCAATGAAATGTAAAAAAAATGGGTCACATACTGTCTTCCTGAGTCTTATCGTTGTAAAGTGATACTCATGCACGTGGGTTACGTCACAGATTATAATCCTCAAGCACTTTTGTTTTCGATGTTACAGACTACATCCAATTTTTTCTACTTCAATGCATTATGACTAAGTAAATACTGGGATAAAGTTAGTCCGAAGTTTTAAATTTTGTGAATTTGTTTGCAAATATAACGAAAGAAGGAGTTCGGTATTTTTATAGCTTTACGATCGTATTTTCGAGTCGTTTTCAGGCTATCTCCTACACAGATCACAGGGTAGGAGACATATCAATGATCATATAACAACAAACATATCAATGAAATGTAAAAAAATGGGTCACATACTGTCTTCCTGAGTCTTATCGTTGTAAAGTGATACTCACGCACGTGGGTTGCGTCACAGATTATAATCCTCAAGCACTTTTGTTTTCGATGTTACAGACTACATCCAATTTTTTCTACTTCAATGCATTATGACTAAGTAAATACTGGGATAAAGTTAGTCCAAAGTTTTAATTTTTGTGAATTTGTTTGCAAATATAACGAAAGAAGGAGCTCGGTATTTTTATAGCTTTACGATCGTATTTTGGAGTCGTTTTCAGGCTATCTCCTACACAGATCACAGGGTAGGAGACATATCAATGATCATATAACAACAAACATATCAATGAAATGTAAAAAAATGGGTCACATACTGTCTTCCTGAGTCTTATCGTTGTAAAGTGATTGATACTCACGCACGTGGGTTGCGTCACAGATTATAATCCTCAAGCACTTTTGTTTTCGATGTTACAGACTACATCCAATTTTTTCTACTTCAATGCATTATGACTAAGTAAATACTGGGATAAAGTTAGTCCAAAGTTTTAATTTTTGTGAATTTGTTTGCAAATATAACGAAAGAAGGAGCTCGGTATTTTTATAGCTTTACGATCGTATTTTCGAGTCGTTTTCAGGCTCCTACACAGATCACAGGGTAGAGGGTAGAGGGTAGAGGCGGAGATATGTACTAGATGAGAAAATAGAGCCGACTGCCTCCACTGTATGGCGTTCAGGTTAGACCCTTGTCTTGAGAGAGATCAAATGGGGCCATTCCAGAGGGGAGGCTGAATCCCCTCACCTCTTGCTGTAGGCACAGAGAAAATTTATTAGTCGTAAAATTTATTCGACCTATACTCCCGTTTCTTCCTACATTTTGCTACCCCGTTCCGGTTAGTAAAATATGTTTGGTCAAACATTATTCCCCCCCCCCCCACACACGCCTTTTCAAAATTAAATAAATCAATAAATAAAATAAAATGCAGATGTTTAATTTTTTCTTAACCTTTCTGAAGCATTTTGAGTTATTTTCGCTTGTTCTTCTCATGAATTCAGAGAACGATACGAGAGACTTCTCAAAAAAACAAACACTAGTGGTTCTCGATGGCTGAATATTTGAATCGACAGATCGCAGTTAAATCTTTGAATTCTTCGCATTTTTAGGGATGACCTTTGTTGATAAGAAAAGTGAGCGAGTTTGCTACATTCACTAGAGATCATAATTGAATACATTCTATTTATATTAGGTTGGGACCAACTAATGAGAAAAATTTACAAAAAACACTTGGATTCTCGTTTATATTTTAGAGGAAAGTTTTTTTAATGAGTAAAATGCCAGATAATGCTTCTATAAAGGCGGAAAAATATTAATGCGTAGATTCAAAACAACTTGAATAGAATGAAAACTAATTTATTAAGTTGAAAATTCTACAAAACACATCGTGCATTAGATAAAAGGCAAAAAATATGTTAATTTAATATAAAATACTTTCCACAATATTTTCTTTTTCATTGTTTCACAGTAGAGAGTCTCTTTTGTCAAACTTTTGACGCTACTCGATTTATTTTTCTGTATTGACTGTAGAAAGTTTTCTCAGAAGAAAGTTGTTGTCTAGTTCTTTCTCAGCTTTGACATAATGATTGATTTGCCCAAATTCTTCTTGCTTTTCAGCTCTTGAAGCTTTGATTTTTAAAATTTTCATCAATTTATCTATTTTATTTTCTTAATGACCCATTCGTACGTGAAGCTACGTGTATGTGCAAGTGTTGTAGGTACATAGAGAACCTAAAATTATCCATCCATGAATATCAACCAAAGAAGAAACGAAAGTAAACCTGATACATTTTTGTTTGTTTTGATATTACATTCCATGATACGCATGAACTCTAAACATCACTTTAGTTTTTAGCTAAATAGTTTTAAATGGCTATATACTTAAATTAAAAATCTCCTAATGCCAGAACAGGAAACCATTATTTTCGCGTGCAACAATTATAAAATTTTATGTTAGTATAGGATGTGCCGTCAAGGAATAAAAGTAATAATTTATTAATAAATAAATAGAAATATGTAAAGATCATATTCTGTAGCTTCATCACAAAAGGAAAGGGATAGTATGTAAGGAAAAGCGTTCAAAATAAGCTCTCGTGTCTTCTACAAGGTATCTTAAATGATTAGAATTTCCATCTGCAGATACAAGGTTATCGGTTTAAGACCCGGATCTGGGGAAACATGGTTATAAATATTGTCTATAAATTATTAATCCTAAATCAGATATCATTCTTTAGTACAGTTGGAATCACATGTATTTAAACATGGAAAGAAACCCGAAAAACGTGCAGAATTATGAATAAATAAATGGGATTCTAATCATGAACGTTCTTTCTTAATGGATATTATAGTCTCATTATACCGAAATTTATTTTAACAGTTGAGGCGATGAATATTCTTTTACACAGCAAAACATTTTTTTGGAAAAGCATTAATCGAGAGTCTAATTTATTTTGTGTTATTCTACAAGTGATTATAAGTTCTTTCGCCTAGTTATAAAAAATCTTAAGTGTTTCGTTTATATTTTCACTCCTCACGACATGAGATTTCTGTTAAAAAATAACAACTTAAGGTCTTACATAAATTTTGCGACACTTATTTATATTAAACGGGCAGATTTTTTAATAAACTTGTTTTTGTACATTTTTATAACCAGACAAATTTGTTAATTTCTTTGCTAATAATTATATGCCCATTTTTGGGGTTTCTTTCCATGTTTAAATACATGTGATTCCAACTGTACTGAAGAATGATATCTGCTTTAGCAAGGGTCGGCAACGTTGTGCCAAACAATTTTAAAATGCCCACCGTTCAAATATCTAAATTTTAGATGTTGGAACAACAAACGCTTGTAGTTGTAATGAATAATTTTAGTAAAAAAAAATTAAAAATCGTAAAACCGTAAAAATCAAAAACTGAACAATTTGTTGACAGCGTCGCTCTCCCCTCGCTGTGAGTTAGCTTTTTTTTTCCGTCTCTGAAATTGAACTCACTTTGCTCATCGACATATGATCGTGAATATTTGTTTACCAATATAAATTACTTAAAAAATCAGAGTGCAGATCAATCCTCGCTGACATCCATTTAGACAACTGCCTGAGAACTAGGAAATCAAATAATGTGCCACATTACAACGAGTTGGCCGCAGATTTGCACTGTCAAATATCGCATTAATTATTTTAAGATTGTTTTGTTTAAATTAAAATTTGAATTTATGTACTAAAAATTTATATCGCATTAATATTTTCATTGTAAAATATTAACCCTCTCCCCCTCCCCCCTTCCTCCTCTTCATCCAGCGGTGCCCGCCGAACTCCCACATTTCTGAAATATGCCCTCGTAGCAAAAACGTTGCCTACCCCTGTGCTTTAGGATTAATAATTTATGGACATTACTTATAATCACGTTGCCCAAGATCCTGGCTTTTAACCGATAATCTTGAATCTGCAGATGGAAATTCTAATCAATTAAGATACCTTGTAGAAGATACGAGAGCTTAATTTGAACGCCTTTCCTTACATACTATCCCTTTCCTTTTACTGAAGCGGTGAGGTGACCGCCTCAGGCGTCAAAATGAGACAGAGTAAAAGTGCGAAAATTTTAACCAATAACGAAAACATATTAATAGTTTAATTTTATGTATGACGAAATTTGCAAAAATGCACAATTATAAGCGAATATTTAGGCTATTTTTTATAAACTGCCGTATTTGAGATGATGAGAAATAAATTTTTTATACGTATTTCCAAACGTTGATGTAGCTCTAAGAATTTTGTTAACACTACTTAAAACTGTAGCAGCAGCTGAGCCCAATCTTTCTCAAGTGAAAATTTTAGAGAATTATCTACTAACAATAATCCTAGAGTGATTGAAAGATCTAGCAATAGATTCTTATAGAAAAGACAGTACCTAAAATATTTAATTATAAAGATGCAGTGAAGCAATTTGCTGCAATAAAGGCTAGAAGAATGATTTAGTAATTATTTTTATTTCACAACAATTTATATTGAATTTTAATTACTTTTACTGCTTTTTTAAGTTTTGTTACTTTTAAAATTTTTATGCTTTTTCAAATACATGAAACTTTTTAATTAATACATATTTTTCCCAAAATGGTCGTTAGTGTAAAAGTAGACTATTTATAACAGAGATATGTTCATTATGCAGAGTCTCTCCAAAAATTTGAATAGGTGCCTTTTTTTTTTAACTCTTGCCTCATTCGCCATGAGAGATCGGCCCGGTTCTGGTGAAGGCTAACTTTTCGATCGTTTGGATTCCATTTCAGCTAATTGAGCTACCCTACCAAAATGAACAATTCTCATTCTGAATGGCTTTTATCCCGATTTTCTGCTCCGAAAACGGATCCGTTCATTCTGAGATGGAAACATTTTGTTTTTCTTCCCTGACTCAAACAATTTTTTTTTCGATAATTCACAATTTTACGTCAACTTACTTCTCAAAACGGGCCTTCCCAATTTTAAATCTTTCAGATATTGGGAATATAGATGCCCGAACGAAGATTTAATAATTTTTCTTCCATATCCCTGGAAGAAAAATTACACCCCATAATAATAAACAAATGAAAGTCTAATAGTAAAAATTCAGATCATCCATAAAGACAGAGCGTGAATAAGTGTTCAAATTAAAAACAGTAATTTAAGGAAGCTTAAGGAAGAAATTTTTTTAAGATTATCAGGCGATGGAATGTTCTTCCCTGAACGTTGGTTGGTATCGTGTCCATATGAAGTCAAATTGAACCATGTACCGATATCACTGCCTTAGCTAGATCCAAAATCTTTTTGCTGTAAAGTTCTCCTTGAAAACGGAATTCCCCTATGCCTTGAAAGGTCGCTAGTATCGTGATAGTGTTTGAGGTATCGTAATTTAAATATCTTGCCACTTTTGCCGATTCATCGGCCGCCTCATTTCCTTCTAAAGCCACATGCGCAGACATCCACTGTAGAGTGCAACTCTTTCCCAGTTGGTTAATTGTCTACAAGTATGGTGAATGCCTTGCGTGAGCACTCAGCGTCCATGTGTTATTGCCTCCAGGCAAGCGCTAGAGCAGGGATTCTCAATGGGGTCCAGATGGAAATTAAAAAAGGGTCAATAGTATTCCAGGGGTCTATTGGGGGGTCTATGATAAACTTTTCTGTTTTAAAATTTAATTTAATTTTTTAGGAATGTAACTATTAGATAATAATATTCATTTTAATACGTATAAATACAGATTTGCATAGGGCGGAGTGATCCACGCATCTAGAGTCGAATGTCCTGACGCTTCTGTAAATGCCTCGAATGCCACCCTCAGCTTTTATTTGTGTACCAACACTAGGCAGAATTGGAGAAATCAACTGGACATTAAACAGCACACGGGTCCTCCCGATGCAACCAATCAGAAGCAGTTTCGTTTTTCTCTTGGTGATGTTCGTGCAATTACAGTCTGTGTTTCTGAAATCTTGTTTATATTTGTGAAATTAAAAAAGTACAAAAATAATAAAACATAATCTTAATGAACCTCTTTTTATAATATTTTGTTCATATTCTTAGTCAAATTGTCATGCCTTATGTACAATTATTAGTATTATAATTATGTTATATGCTGCATATTATAGAGAAAATGTGAAGGGGTTGATGAAGAAATTCATTCTTTTAAAAGGGGTCGATGTAGGAAAAAGGTTGGGAGTCCCTGCCCTAGAGTCACAGAAAATTACAAGACCACTAGCTCTGTTTATATCTCTTAGATAAATATAAATACTTAACGCCTCATGAACTCCCTGAACGTTCCAAATGTAGAGGCAGACAGGGGAGGGAGAGCAAGTAAAATTCTCCTAACCCGCAAACTTCACTGACCCAACGAGAGACCCAAGGAGCCCGGTAAGTATTTTTCACTTAGGTTCTCTCTCGGGTCGCTAAAGAGAAGTGTTTTCTGTAAACGCAAGAAATATAAATCTTTACGTCCAATGAAAAATAATAAATAAATAACCATCACTCGAGAGGCTTGATGATATAAACCTTCCAATCTCGCAGCCATGAATGTAGTTGTAACAGCGACCGTTCGCCCCTCCTTTGCCCCAACAGATGTGAAGCAATAAATTGTTCATTTGACGTATTTGCATCCGGCGGCAACGAAAATGATCGTTAACAGGACTGTTCCTCCCTCCTTTACACTACCGCACAGCAAAATGTTTATCTGAATGGCACCGATGCAAAATAATAAATTAGAGCGCAGTTTAGTCGAAAGCGGCAGTGAAAAAAAAACTTTCATCGCAAGAATAAGGTAATTAGAGAGAGGAGAAGGCAATTTGTTTAGATAGCATTCGATCTGCGCAGCTATTGCAAATAAGTTATCGCTCATCAAAATCAAAAATCTAGTATACAGTTCATGAACATTCAGTTTAAAGCAGTGGGGCGCAATTTTTTTTACAACTTCGATTCACTTACTTTATATTGAAAATTCCTCGACCCCAATGAAAAATTTTTGGTAATGTCAATTTTTTTAATTAGAAAAATGCTAACAGAAAATAGAAAAAAAAAGTAAATTTTGACACGCTGTTTTAAAAATCAATGAATTGTAGATTTTGGATAAACATTTTCTTTTCATAATAACAATTAAAGAAACGTCTTGTTTACTTTCTGCTCCTGTTTGTGGCAAATCTCATGTAACTAAAACTTCATATTTAAATATTTAAGTGTATTTCTATTATATAAAAATTTAAAAAATTAATATTATAAAAGAGCATGATTTCAAAATTATAAGCGTCGTATTAAAACTCTGAACACTATAAATTTCATTTATTTATAAGTAAAAAAGAAAAAAAGTAAAATAAAAGTAAAATAGAAAAAAAAATGAATGAAAAGAGTGAGCCTGGACTCGATAAATAATATTTACGATAAATAATAGCAGGCATGTGAAATATCCTTTCATTTTTGCCTGCTTAATGATCTGCAGGACTAATGTAAATTATAACTTACTTTACTTTTAGGTTGCAATTTTGGAAAAGGGGTAGTGTTTTATTAAAAAAAAATATGCTTTAAAGTAATTTAGGAAGACACGTTTTCTTGTTACATATATATATATATATATATATATATATATGTGTGTGTGTGTGTGTGTGTGTGTATTAATTATGGTATTTTAACTTACTGAAGGTTGGGATAATCCTCGGCAAGGACTATTATGATAATAGAATAAATGTAAATAACACAAAATAGTTTACTTAAAAATATAAATCGTCTGTTACATTCATGCTTAAAATAATTATGAAATAAAAAATGTAAAACTACTAATGCATCTAGTTCTATGTAGATTACAACCTTGGTCAGTAATTTAGAATATGTCTGTAAAACTCTATCCCCCTCTAAATGTTTAAATAACGCTTAAATATATCTCTCTCTACATAAACATACAATGGAAGGCAGACAACTTTAAAAAAGCAAGTAGATAAACAGAACTACAACCTTTTAGAAGTAGAAAAAGATTTTGAATTATGATTACATCACATTAGTCTAACTTAATTTTTTTTTAAAAAAACATTAACTTTTTCTTTCTTTTCTCGATCAGCAGACGTGTATATTAATTAAGTAAATCCGGAACAATGTATCGTCATACGTTAAATTTTGGCGCTAAAAACAAGGAATTAATTCTCATATCTTAAGCCTAAAACCGCGAATTCTTGCAGTTATTGAAAGAAGTCTTGCGACTCTGTGTAGATTTTCATATAATAATAATAACACACTCCGAAAGCCGAACAATTAATGAACCTTAATGGCGGGTGGAGGAATAACCCCCTTTCCCATTAAGACTGTTGCATCACCTTTTCTAGACACATTTCTATTATGTTCATTGGCCATGTGAAATTTTCGCCGGTATTCAATGCAGAATCACTCTGAATGATATCATCAAGTCTGCTGCTACGTTTGTAGCAGTCTCGAAGTGAAATAACTTGAAAGGTAGCAGTACAACCGCACAACTGAAAGAATTGGAAAGGAGAAGATGAAATTGTCCAATTGAATATTAAAGTGTTTAAAATGTTGTACGGCTTTTTTCCTAATTAAAAATCAAATTTTCTTCCGCATCAAATTATCTATGCATTCTAAATTTTACTTTCTTTATTTTACAACTCTAAAAATTAAGGTGCCGAGCGTTAAATAAATGAAGCATTCCTACTCAAAGTTATGACGTATTTTACCCTCTAAACTGTTAATTGTTTTTTTTATGAACACACAATGTAATAAAAATATTTCACATACAAGTGTAATAATATGTGCCGGTGATTATGATAGTGGCCTAAGTTGAGAATCTAAAAAAAGAAAAACAGTTTATCAGTTATTTCATATTGCATTCTTTTATATTACCATAATCTGAAGCAATCTTTCCAAAATTGTGAAAATTTGACCGTTAGATCCAATTGGTTGTTACGCCATTACACATAATTCAGTTTGTGTTCAAACTCAAGCCTTCAAATATCTCGAAACGAAAAATATATGACTTAGACCACTTTCATAATCACTGGCACAAATGGAAAGCAGAAAATAAAAGCTTACTAAATGATATGCGAGCGTAATATTAGAAAGTCGACAGTCGTGCAGATGTTCGACAACGTCACTATGCACTCACTCCCTTACCTCGAAAGATAGAACCTCGGAAAGGAATTTTGACCTGTATTTCTTCCCATTACCCGTCTGGGGCCCCCATACACTCATTAAGTCACCACGCACTGAGAGATTCAGGACTGAAATGATTGCTTGCGAGATGTCTTCCGCATCCAAAGTGTTCCCCAATAAATCCATCATCCATCCATTTATTTATACAGAACCTCTTCAGTGATCATACGATGGTAACTGCATATCATGTACCTAAAAATATTTCTTTCCGTTTTCTTGGGGAGAAAAAGTTGCGTTACTCAATCTATGCTTTGTAAAATTTTTATTACGTCTAAATAAGTTGGTGGAGTTTTTAGCTCGTATTTTCTAATCAAATCATAAAATGCTTTAAAATGATGACTCAACAGGTAAAGTGCTATAATCAACATTATATGAGTAACAAGGATTGATTGTAAGGAAAAAAAATTAATTAAACGTAAAAAATAAACTGCACATTAAACACTGCACTATTCTATAGTAGAACAAAAATAAGGCTGAAGATCAGATTCATGTATGCTACACACAAACATTCATACATGCACACACACACATACACACATGTGTGTGCGTGTGTGTGTGAGAGAGAGAGAGAGAGAGAGAGTTGGGATCTTTGAGATATAAACAACAAGGTAATGGACAAAGCCTCCAAAAATGAAGTTAGGAATTAAATCCAAAGGACAGAAGAGACACGTTCTAGTATGCTCCTCCCCCCGCCCAATCACGCGTAACAATAAATGAGGTCACAGTTCAGCTATCAAGCTAATGAGATGAAACATGGAGTATACTGTAAATACGAGTACATACACAACATAACTTAGGCATATAATACTGTGAAAAAGGAATTTATTGTAACTTATATATATATATATATATATATATATATATATATATATATATATATATATATATATATATATATATACACACATATATATATATATATATATATATATATATATATATATATATATATATATATATATATATATATATATATATATGTAACATGGGAGACTGACACTGGCCCAATAGATATCGAAATCTCCCATGTCACGGTGAGAAGAAGATGTTAATATTACAATTCACTCCATATCAAAACGACGCACTCGGCTTCTTACGGAAAAGACTTTATTACGTCTATTCAATACCGTTACATGATCAAAAAAGCGTACATGTACGTGATCCAAAACCTTATATAAACTTATCTCGTCATGTGATCGTAGTAAGGTTTAATTGGTTAAAAGTTAGGAAAAGGCGTGACAAATGCGCTAAAGCGTTTAATTTTCTGCCCACGCTACGCCAGTTTAGTTTTCGTTTAACAGGCAGCCATTTAATTTTTTCTCTCGAGGTTATTAGAACTTAGAATCAAAAGCGAAATTTAGCTCGTACGCCCAAGGGAATTTAGAATAATGTTAGATTTTAAAATGGTATGGGGTTTTTAATGTTATAGAATATCCCCCCCGTCCGAGAAGAGGCTGACCAACAATGCCTGCATTGGAGGACAGACTCACCCGACCATGTGAGGAAAATGGGCGTCGACCACAAATTTGGAAAAGTTTGAAAAGGAACATATGTTTTAAGTTAAGTTAGTATGATGATCACATGGCAAGACATTGCACATTTCAATATTGAATACACAGAAATACACTAATGATTTACTAATTTATGAACACAATAAAAGCAAAAAAAATTATAGTAATTAATGATCAATTATAGAAAATTGTTAATTATGAAATTGATAGACCAAACTTTCACACTAAACGAGATTCTGAAATTGTCCATGCTTGCAGATTGAGATATTATAATGCACCAGAGAACTTAAGACTACACCACGAATAATGACAAACATTAGATCCATTTTTCTTTCTTTTCTATGTGATGCTTAACATCATTATATTTTTTTAAATTGATATAATTAATTATGTGTTGTCCTACTAAAGATATATATAAAAAAAAAATAAAAAAAAAAAACTGTCTAACTTAAACTTTCTTCTTAAGAATACTATTATATGTGAATTTTTTTGGATCTCAATTTAAACACCGACTATGACAACTCTACTTCTTTAACCTTTCAGTAAATTTCCTATTTCTTGAATACACTTTCCTATCACCCACCTCTACAAGCGCGTTGGATGCCGTCCCAACTGTTTAAGATCTTATTAAATTTTTTTACTATTTGTTTTTAATTCATCAACTCAGTCACTTAAAGTGCTGAAGATCATTTGCTTGAGTAATGACTAAAACAGGGCTGGGATGGCCACTCCTTTTGTCCTCCCATTTCTATATATTATACTCCCACAGGTATGACAACTGCACCTTTTCCTTTTTCTCCATCTTTGTACTATACAAGATGCTGTTTTTCAACGCAGTCATATTCTGTCGGAGATTCACGGTTAGTCCACTGTACGGCTAAAAGACTCTTCCTCCTTATTAGTCGGAGAACAATATGGAGAAAGAAAACCCACTTGTTACACAAACATAAACACAACCCTCACTGCTTAGAGGTAGAATTAAAAAATTTGAAACTAAGAGTTTGGGTAACACACATACAACAAGGTACCTTCAACACAAAAAATTGGATATCCACGTAGAATTAAAATAAGTGTACACAAATGAATAGTAAATAAATAATTTGAAAATAAAATGAAAAGTATTGAGAATAAATAAAGTTAGAATAAATATGAATAAGTATAACTAAAGAATATTGGATAGCATTTTGGAATGAATAAAAATTGTAGGAATAACAAATGAATATTGAAATGAGAGTAATAAGAAATATAAGGATATTGAAAAGAGAATTTTTTTTTTGATAATAAGTAATATTGAAATAAAGGAGATAAGAGATATTAAGAAAAAATAATGAGATAAATAAAGATACGAAAACTAGATAATGAGTGATATGTTTTGTAATTTTTATATACAATTGATATTTTTGAAGTGTGATTTTTACTGAAAGTGTGATTTTTATTATAAACTGTGATTTTTGTTATGTAACTAAAGGACTAATTTTCTTTATATGTAAACAAGTCGAGATAATGTGATATTTATGCATTCTACGTTTGTGAAGCAGAAATGACACAGCACTAAAAAGACTGTGATTTTTTTTAATTGGTGTTTTTTCCTCAACATACCAATGACTGTGAAAGGACTAAAAATGTTGCACAGATAAATCATTACAAGATAAGTAAATAAAATTTTTTTTTGGACTCACTCCATAGTAGTGAACGTTGAGGAAGAAGTTTTGAATTTTTCATCCTGTTATCAAATTCAACTTCATTTACTTCATTTTTGTTTGTTTTTGATACTTTTATTACTATGTTTTGTTATTCTGTATTATTCAAATCGAGATGATGGTAGGTATTGTATTAAATGTATGTTTCCAGTGAAAATTTTTGGTAGTTTACAAATTTTGGTTATGTTAATTGATTTTTTTTTCTGAGATTGTGTTGTGTGGGGACTGCGGCCCTGCTCAACATTGTTTTCAGTTGATGATAAATTTTTTTTAAGTTTAATTTTTTTTTCAAAGCAACAATACAGGAAGAAATTTACATAATTTACAATTTTCTATAATTGATCATTAATTACTATAATTTCTTTTTGCTTTTATTGTGTTCATAAATTAGTAAATCATTAGTGTATTTCTGTGTATTCAATATTGAAATGTGCAATGTCTTGCCATGTGATCATCATACTAAATTAACTTAAAACGTATGTTCCTTTTCAAACTTTTCCAAATTTGTGGTCGACGCCCATTTTCCTCACATGGTCGGGTGAGTCTGTCCTCCAATGCAGGCATTGTTGGTCAGCCTCTTCTCGGACGGGGGGGATATTCTGTATCATTAAAAACCCCATACCATTTTAAAATCTAACATTATTCTAAATTCCCTTGGGCGTACGAGCTAAATTTCGCTTTTGATTCTAAGTTCTAATAACCTCGAGAGAAAATATTAAATGGCTTCCTTTTTCAAAAATGCGTGGCGTCCCCCATATTTTAAATAAGCTCTGCGCAGATTACATAAAACCACATGTGACTTATCGACAACAGCAAATCCCTAATCGCTATGATGATCACATGACAAAGTTTATATAAACCGCCTGAACGGAAACATGTACGCTTGTTTGATTTGTAAGTTGCCCCGAGAAGTGGTATTGTGTATCTTAAAAATAAAGATGTAGTTGAATTAACGTTGCGGTGTTTTATGTGTCCGAGGGTGAGATGAAAAGCGGGAAAGAAAATTAAACATATGTGATGCACGGCCGGGCGACAAGTCATCCATCTTTACCTCAAAAAGATATACCACTCAGGCCTTCCTTCGTCGGCCAGCGCCCGTGCTATTACATATATATATATATATATATATATATATATATATATATATATATATATATATGTATCATAAATTTATATTACATCATAAATTTTGGAAAATAATATTTTAAGTTTAAAATAGTATGTATCAGTTTTAAAATTAATATTTCCTGGTTTTTATTTTTACTGGTATATTTAATAGTGTATTAACATTTTAAAAATTATTTAAATTCAAATAATGAATTACTTAAATTTTTTATACTAATTTACTTATTAGAAGTTTATTTTATTTATTAAAATTTTATAAATATTTACTTAGTAAAATTTTAATTTACACACTTAGGCCAAAAAAAAAAAAATGACGCACCAAGAGGAGTTATCCGAATGGGAGGAAAATCGGTAGATGTGATGTGCATGTACAGAAGAGCAAATCATTACAATTTGAAAGAAATTGGATGATTTATTCAAGCGAAAGAGCTTCACAAAGTTGAAAAGTCCATAACGCGTTGGTCTACCTCTGGCACTTATGCAAGCAGTTATTCGGCTTGGCATTGATTGATAGAGGTGGCGGATGTCCTCCTGCGGGTTATCGTGCCAAATTCTGTCCAATTGGCGCGTTAGATCGTCAAAATCCCGAGCTGGTTGGAGGACCCTGCCCATAATGATCCAAACATGCCCAATGGGGGAGAGATCCGGCAACCTTGCTGGCCAAGGAAGCGTTGGGAAAGGTAGCGAAGACAAGCAGTAGAAACTCTCACCGTATGTGGGCGGGCATTATCTTGCTGAAATGTGAGCTCAGAATGGTGTGATATGAAGGGAAACACAACGGGGCGTAGAATATCCTCGACGTACCGCTGCGCTGTAAAGGTGCCGCGGATGACAACCAAAGGGGTCCTGCTACGAAATGAAATGGCACCCCAGACTATCACTCCTGGTTGTCGGCCCATATGGCGGAAGACAGTCAGGTTGGTATCCCACCACTGTCCGGGGCGTCTCCAGACACGTATTCGCTGGTTATCGGGACTCAGTTCGAAGCGGGACTCATCACTGAAGACAATTGTACTCCAGTCAGTGACATTCCAGGTCGAATGTGCCCGACACCACTGCAAACGGGCTTGTCGGCTAGAGGTCAATGGTAGTCGGCGCAATGGGCGCCGTGAGCTCAGCCCCCTTTCTCTGAGCCGCCTATAAATGGTCCTTGCGGTCACTGAAACACCAGTTGCACGTACGATCGATGATAATGAGGAATCTGGGGCTGTGAGTGCCGTTCTGACGATTGCTCGGTCCTCACGTTCTGTTGTTTCTCTAGGCTTCCTTCTTAACGCTGTGTTCGGCCATAGTCAACCCATTCCTGCCAACATCGTCTAATAGTGGCATCGCTCCTATCCAAATGTCGAGCTATTCGCCGATTAGGCCAACCGGCTTCTTTCAGCCCAACTACACGTCCTCTCTCAAATGCTGACATATGCGCATATTGTTCGCTCACCTATTTGCAAGGCATAGTTACTGTCTACTTGAGTACACGGAATGAAATTAGCTAAGAATGTATGACCTGGAATCGAAATTTCTCCTCTTTAATATCCTGCCAGTTGCGCAGTTAAGATTCGCTGCAGCGTTACATGTTCATTTATTGTCCGCCAAACTTTAAAATTTTGCTTTTTCCGTTGAAACCTGTATACATATCAATTTGTGTCCAATTTGCATTACCCCTTCTTGGTGCGTCGTTTTTTTAGTTTAAGAGTGTAAATATCGTAGCATCAGTTTAACTAATTTTATATTTAAGGGCAGTGGTCACTTTTACGTACCTTTAAAAGTATCATATTTAGACCTACGTTCGATTGTATGTACTACTCATGATTTTTGCTTGATTTACATGAAATTTTTGAATAACTGCCTCTAATACTATTTATCATATATGCAATATTTCAAGGTAATTTAAAAAAAATATTTTTTATGCATAAAGATTAAATATTATTTTAAAATCGAACATTTTGCAGTCAACTACTGTGCGCATTCTGTCAAAATAAATTATTAAGGTACAATAATAATTGTTTACTATATGTGATTACAATACTTCAGGAAACAAAATACACCAACATTTTTGAACCTCAACATAATTTAATTTTTTTAAAGAATTTTTTATAAGCTTTTACTCAGTCATTTTTGAAATTTCTAATTAAAAATAGAACGTACTAAATTTTTTTAATATATTTTATAATAATGTTGGTGGATATTGTTGCCTGAAGTATTGTAATCACATATATTAAACAATTATTATTGTTCCTGAATAATTTATCTTGACAGAATGCGCACAGCAGTTGACTGCAAAATGTTCGATTTAAAAAAATATTCACTTTTTATGCATAAAATTATTTTTAATTACCTTGAAATATTGCATATATAATAAATAGCAGTCTAGTCAGTAACTCAAAAAATTTTATGCAAATCAAGCAAAAATCATGAGTAGTACATACAATCGAACATAGGACTAAAAATTATACTTTTAAATGTACGTAAAAGTGACCACTCCCCTTAAAACTATTTATAACGTTAATATTTACAAGTAATACAAAAAATTAAAAGTTTTATTATAATAAGAGCAATATAAATCTGTAAATCAAAAACTATCAATTATTTTGCTGTTATGAGTTATAAGGATAGTTATTTTTCTTCAGTACTTCTTTTAAAGCTTGGATGGGTTTGATCCTGTTACCTTTAGAGCAGGGGTAGGCAGACTTTTCCAGGGTACGGGCTACTTCTAATTTTTCCAAGGTGTTGCGGTCCACCCAGTGACGTAGGTGTGGTGAGCTAAAAAAAGGGTCTACAATATTTATTATAACTTAATAACAAATACGGAATATGTACTTACCTACATAACCACAAGAAAAAAAACTTACACTTTTAAAACCGCGTTTTAAGCAAATCGCGTCGGTGTTCCATAAATATGTTTCTTTTAGTATGCGCGTCTTAGGTCTTAGTAAAGGCGGTCACCCCAAAATGTCTTGGTGGTTCACTGGTCGATCGCGATCGACTTAATGCCCATCCCTGCTTTAGAGCATAGATTATGTATTCGAATTATCTGATTAACAGCATTTTTTTTTCTTAATATTGTTTTACTGTAACAGGTTTTTAAGTCTCAAA
This sequence comes from Dolomedes plantarius, assembly GCA_907164885.2. Taxonomy (NCBI): domain Eukaryota; kingdom Metazoa; phylum Arthropoda; class Arachnida; order Araneae; family Dolomedidae; genus Dolomedes; species Dolomedes plantarius. Next base: position 155,922,994 of record OU015494.1, on the reverse strand, counting down.
ATTTAACAATATTTCAAAACTATAATGAGACCATTTATCATATAAATGAAATATAATTATTTTTCAGTACTGATACTAATATTCTAGGAAATTTACGAAATGTACGTTATAGTACGTTATATACGGTAGGAAGTAGTTCTAATGATTTAAGGTAGAAGGCTCATATTTACTTTTGTGTCATTTTTATGAAGTATTATTATGTCATCAATATACCTGTATAAATTAAATTCTTTATTATCTGGTATCAGTCTTATATGAATAGGAATATAAGTTAGCCAGGATACTAGGAGCATTATCACCTTGAGGTACACCTTTGATTTTTTGAAAAATTCAATTATTTTGTAAAATATAGTTATTTGGGTTGCAAAACTTACTAATTTGGTAAAATGATTTATATTGAAATCTATACGAGGGTAATCTTATTTTGTTTTACTAAATTGATTACTTCATTAAGATCTTAAATATTTATGTTATTGAATCAATCCTCAAATTCAAAGGTTTTCATGGAATTAAAATATGGCTCTTCTCTAATTGAAATTATTGATCACAGCTATCGATTACACAATTTTCATTCTGTTTCAAAATTAAATGTGTTGATTTGAGTGTTTCAAGAAGTGCAGTTCTTGTAGCATAGGTGTTGTGGCCACAAGTAACTGCTCGAAAGATAGTAGGTGCTAAACATTATTTCAATTTAACATAAAATATTAATACGCTATCAAATAAAATGTAAAACTGTAAGTTTTTATTTATTTTAATACAGTAACTTATTATTTAAAACTAAAAATATTATTTCCCAAAATTTATAACGTTATATTTAGGGCACCCAGACCTGAGTTTTTAAACCCAGATTTGGGTTTTCAATGACGATATGGATTTGCGGATTTTTTTTTTCAAAAATATCTTAAAATCTGGGTTTTTCCTTTGTAAGTGAAAATTATAGCAAAAAATTAATATTTATTTATCATTGTAAGACTAATCAGGTATGTAAATGCAAGTATGTAATTTAATTATGTAATTATGTAAATTAATGAATGTAAAATGATACAAGTGGAGATCATTTCGATTGTATCGTGATACATCTCACTCTTACGAAACCATCCCAGAATTTTGATAATTATTACGTAATATCAAAGATGGATTCAATAATCCCAAATATAGAATCATATCACACTTCATGATTTTTAACGTAGGATTATGTTCTTCTGTAACGGTCCGCGGTAAAGCAAAATTTCAGGCGTTAAAACCGTCGTATAGAGTTATAAATCAAGAGTGGCAGAATATTATTTCTAAAAGTTTTTTTTTTGTTTTATCCCTTTCCCTCCCTTCATACTTAACCAAAATAAATAAATGAGGTACCATTTTAAAGATTAAGATCTCCGCTTCCTGCGAATTGTTAATTTCGAATCGCACAATTTAAGAATTTAACATTGTAACTTATTTTTCTTACCATCGACCTATTCTGCATAGGGTTATCACTCATCTTTCTCTTCGTATATAGGAATTTTATAGTAAAAAAAAAGAAAAAAGTAGGCAACGATAAGTAATCCTGCGTTAATAACCCGCGGTAGTTTCGTTGGAAGAGACTACCTGACATTTTTTTTCGTAAGTAAATAGAGTCACAACAAAACACACACATTCTCTTAAAACCGAAACTGTAAACCAGTGATTCCTAACCGGTGTGCCGCGGCACTTTAGGGTGCCTTGAGATTGGCCAGGGGAGTCACGCCATTTTTTTTTTTTTTAATATCAGTAGGCTTACTTAAAATAAAAATAAGCTGGATTTAATTACTTTCACAGCCGACAGATTGTAACATAAATCGACTTGGGATTCCACTCAGCTTGGGAACGCAAAGAATTCTTTGCGCTGATTCCACACTCAAAGTTTACCAAAAGTGTGGCGTCAGTGACTATTTTATAGCTTGGACTGGCAAAGGGGTACCCTAACCTAGTGGAGAAAGCAACAGGCCTACTTTTGCCCTTTACAACTTAATATTTGTATGCGAGCCAGCCTTCTCTGTTATAGCGACGATAAAATAGAAAGCAAGAAATAAACTACTAAGTCTTGAGGATGATATGCTTGTTTCATCGTAAACGTCTAGGTCTGATATTAAACATTTGTGCTCTAAGCATCAGTTGCAAGTCTCACATTAATAAAACTAAACTCGTTTTAGAGATTTAGATTATAATCCTTTAGTGTAATTGTAGTATTTTTTCTTTCTTCATCGGAAAACGCGATATTTTAAAACGTGTCATGAACGGATGGTTTAAAATAAATATGCAGATATTTCAACTTTGAAGGCAAGACTGGAGTTACGTAGCTCTCGCGTCACAGCCAATGGGGTTTGTACAAATAAATACAACAAGTATTTAAGATGTACGTGCATTTTCAGCGAGTGGGGTTTTGTTTAAGCAGTAACTATTCTGCGAGTGAGTTGGGGCTTTCAGCCATTGTGTTAGTAGCTGTTTTCGCAGCAAGTTTGATATTTTGATGCGTTTGCGACGTATTGTCGAGCCATTAAGCTTGTATCCCTTCTTTCTTCCTGTACCTATTCCAAGCTTTCCCATTCAGTTTAAGTCGGATTTTTTTAAAATTAAAGTAGGTTAATTTTCGCCCGTTCATGACACGCTTATCTGTATTCTTTTTTTGTTTAATGGTTAAGTTTTATAAATATTTTTCTTCCAAGCTATCGGATCAAATCGATCCCCTTTTTACTATGTTTTTATGTAAAATAAGAAAAATAAAGGCATTTTAGTTAGCCTCATCAAGTCTTCTTTCTTGTGAAAGGTTTTTTATTTCAGATAATTAGGTATGGGACAAGTTATGCTGTTTAATCTACCCAACAAAATGGTAGCAGAGCGTGGTTTACGCATTGTCCCTCTGTGCTTATCTGAAATTAGTGTAAGAAGTAAAGCTTAATGTTAGGATATTTTTCGGTTTTTAAAAACTTAAAGATCGGTATTCCTTTTGGATTAAAATGGCTGAAGTCCCAATGATAGGTTCAGTTTTTAGTTTTCCTAAATTGAACGGTGAGAATTGGCAAACGTGACGTTACACTGTGGAGATGTTACTTTGCCACGAAGGTTTATATGGATTTATCGACGGTAGTGAAGTCCCACCGGTAAAAGTGACAAAACCTGATGGAAAGCCGAGTGATGATTCGTCCTCATTGAAAGACATTCTGAATTTTAATCGGCGTAAGCAGAAAGCTGTTTCTACTATAGCTTTGAGTGTCGAGCCTGACCAGCAAAGTCTCATTATGGGAAATCGTGACCCAAAAGAAATTTGGGAACTTTTGAAAGCGGCATTTGAACCGGCTAGCAGAGCTCGAATTGCTCATTTAAGAACTGAATTTATGAAAATAAAGTTTGAATATTCCGAAAGTATGGCTGTTTTTCTAGGTCGTTTGAAGCAAGCTCGAGATCGTTTGGATGCTGTCGGAAAGAAAGTTGATGACGATGAACTTGCCTATCAGATGCTCATGAATTTACCACCTGAGTATGGAAACGTGGCGCAACAGCTGTACATGCTTCACAATGAAGAATTTACCTCTACTAAAGTTAAGGAGAGGCTACTGGCGGAGTATAATCGTTTAAGGTACGTAAAGTCTGATCCTGATGCAGTCGCTACCTCGTCTCGCAGCGAGAATATAATGCTGACTAGGAAAAGCAAGAACCGTTTTCGAAACCAGAACACTAAAATAGTTGAACCAGTAGTTAATAAAGAGACCAGAATATGTTACCGATGTAGAGTGGTAGGGCATATTTCCCCACAATGCAAAGCTCAGAACACAAGTCCGGGAAAAAGTAAGTCTAGTTCTTGTTCTTATGCAGAAATTGCTGAACCGGTAAATTTATTAAGTGATTCGGCCACTAGCCTTGACTGGATTGTAGATTCTGGTTCTTCAAACCATTTCATATCTGATAAATCTCTTTTTAGAAATTTTCGAGAGTGTGATATCAACGTGAAAGGCATTGGAAATAATTATGTAAAAGCCAAGGGATATGGTGCTATCTCACTTAGTTTAAAAGTAAAGGGTCATGAAGAAATTTTGACTTTGTCTATTGGGCCCATCTTGGGAAGTCTATTGGGCCCATCTTTAACAAAAAGTTTAATTTCTGGAAGTCAATTTGATAAACATGGTCATCGTTTAATCATTTGTGATTCTAAGTGCACTATGATAAATTCTAAAGGTCGAACTATAGGAATTGCTCCCTAAGTAGGAAGCTTGCATAAAAAACACGTACATCTTAAATACTTGTTGTATTTATTTGTACAAACCCTACTGCTTTTACATTCAAAAATTGTTCCTGAAGTGCCATCTGCCAATGTTTCAATAAGTAAATCGAAAAATGTTCGTAATGACATTATGATGTGGCATCGTAGATTTGGTCATCAAAATTTAGAAGGTTTAAAACATTTTGCTAAAGAAAATCTGGTTTACGGCTTAAACAAATTAAGCGGAAATTCACAACTTTGTGATCCGTGTGTTTGAGGAAAGATGACCAGAACCCAATTTACAAGTATTGGTGAAATAAAATCTAAACAGCCTCTTGATTTGATTCATCTCGATTTATGGAGTAGTGCGTCAGGCCTTTCGTATGGCCAAGCTAAATATCTTTTAACTGCAGTAGATGACTATTCCAGATATTCGTGGGTTTTTCCTCTCAAAAATAAAAATGACTGTTACGCTAAATTTAAGAATTTTAAAACTAAAGTCGAGAAGCATTAAAGCCGGCCGACAAAAGCCGTTCGTACTGACTGCGGTCTAGAGTTTTGTTCAGACCAGTTTAAAAAGTTTCTTGAAGAAAATGGTATAGTTGATGACCGTACGAACGTGTATTCGCCAGAGATGAATGGCGTTGCGGAGAGACTAAACAGAACCATTGCTGATGGTATTCGAGCTATTAGATTTGAAGCTGAGTTGCCAAAAGGGTTGTGGGCAGAATTAGCTTTTGCGTTCACTTATTTACATAATCGTTTTCCTCATAGAAGTGCTAACAACCATATTCCTTTTACCTTGTTCTTTGACAGAAAATGTTCTGTTAGACACCTGAAAGTTATAGGTTGTCTCGCCTACGTACATGTAGAAAGAAATAAAAGGGATAAGCTAGATCCTAAAACCAAAGAAGGCATCCTGATAGGATATGCTTTTGAAACTGTAGGATATCGCATATGGTTGCCGAAGGAACGAAAAGTGATTGAAACCAAGCATGTCAAATTTAATGAATTTGTTAAGGGATATGGAAGAAACGAACTTTCCTTGTGCCCAACGTCTCAGTATGTCCCTCCAATCGAAGAAGAAACTGACGATTGGCCACAAAATTCCAGTTCAACCCCCGAAGTAGTTACCGTTGAACGTAAGCATTGTCGTGATATTCCTTGGAGACGTGAAGTGACACAGAGAAAATCTGGTGAAAGTAAAGGCCGTTTCGATGTGCACTATTATCCTCCCAATTCGAAAAACCGTCTAATTTGTTTGAAAGGTGTTAAAAAGTATTGTGATTCGAATAACATTGAATTCGAAAAAGAAGTGTTCGACTTTAAGCACCACCCTGAATTACATAGACCCGAGTCCACAGAATGACGAAGAAACCGACATAAACAAATGCCTTACGTTAAACAAATGCCTTACGTTAAGTGTAAATTACCTATGTCGCCTGGTCAAATTGTTCAAAGTGGAATTAATGAGCAGTCGGTGGAAGGTGAAGTACCTTATCGAAATTTAATCGGATCACTTTTATTTTTAGCCACACGTTCCAGACCGGATATAATTTTTATAGTTACAATGTTAGCTCAGTATAATTCACATCCCACTTTAACGCATTGAAAATTGTTGTGCCAAGTTTTTAATTACGAGTTTTTGACGATTAATTTTTGTATTCCAATTTCGGTAGATGATATTAAGCATTTGACAGCCTTTACAGATGCTTCATGATCGTGAAGACAGGCGATCTTTTTCTGGCTTTATAATTTTTTTAAAAAATGTTCCTATCTCATGGAGGACCAGAAAGCAAAGTTGTGTAGCGCTTTCCACTATGGAAAGCGAGTATATTGCCATTTCAGAGTCGATTAAAGAATTACTGTGGTTACACAATATTTACGATGAATGTTCTACACTATTGAAAGTAACTGTTGTGAAACCTATAATGTTTTGTGACTCTGAAAGTGCTATTTACTATTGTAAAAACTTTATTGAGAATGTAAGAAACAAACATATAGACATTAGGTTTCATTACGTTAAACAGCTATTAGCTGATGGACTGTTCAAACTTTTAAAAGTTCCTGGAAATTGGAACATTGCAGATTTGTTAACTAACACATTTGTTAACTTGACAAATTAAGTAGATATTGTGATCACATTTTCCGATGAAAAAGAAAAAGGGGGAATTTGTAGTATTTGTTCTTTTTTCATCGGAAAACGCGATATTTAAAAACGTGTCATGAACGGATGGTTTAAAATAAATATGCAGATTTTTCAACTTTGAAGGCAGGACTTGAGTTACGTAGCTCTCGCGTCACAGCCAGTAGGGTTTGTACAAATAAATACAACAAGTATTTAAGATGTACGTGTTTTTTCAGCGAGTGGGGTTTTGTTTAAGCAGTAACTATTCTGCGAGTGAGTTGGGCCTTTCAGCCATTGTGTTAGTAGCTGTTTTTGCAGCAAGTTTGATATTTTGATGCGTTTGCGACGTATTGTCGAGCCATTAAGCTTGTATCCCTTCTTTCTTCCTGTACCTATCCCAAGCTTTCGTATTCAGTTTAAGTCGGGGTTTTTTTTTTTTAAATTAAAGTAGGTTAATTTTCGCCCGTTCATGACACGCTTATCTGTATTCTTTTTTTGTTTAATGGTTAAGTTTTGTAAATATTTTTCTTAAAAGCTATCCGATCAAATCGACCCCCTTTTTTACTATGCTTCTATGTAAAATAAGAAAAAGGCATTTTAGTTAGCCTCATCAATTCTATTTTCTTGTGAAAGGTTTTTTATTTCAGATAATTAGATATGGAACAAGTTATGCTGTTTAATCCACCCAACAGTAATACTATACTGAATCCCATGGCTAGTTTTGAAACAGCATTAGTATATTCTATTGTGTTGTGTTCTTTGTTACTTATATCTTTTAATAAATAAATAAAATCAGTAATGCAGTAAGTATTTATTTGACATTAAATTTAACATGTTCCCTACATATTAGTAAATATTTAAAAAAACTGAAAAAACTTCAATTCTAACAAAGGTCCCCCAAGTTTCTAAGCTCATTCCCAAGTGTTCCGCAAACGTAAAAAGGTTGGGAATCTCTGATGTAAACGATCATATGATGGCATAATAAATAGATAGATATCATCAAAATTGTCGTTCTCGGATACCTTTTTTCTTTCAATGCGGAGGTACTTGTCGCGAAGACATTCGCCCATAATTCACCGCAGTTTTGCTGGCCATTTCATTATGGGGGCGCCATATAGGCGGACCAGCATTGCCCCCCATGAAGGGACGACACAAACGGAGGCATTTTAGTGGCGCTTCGCCAGGATTCGATCCAAGCACCCTTAGCACCGAAAACAAGCGCGCTGTACCACAAGGCCGCCACGGCCCTCCCGGATACCTAAAACAGAACTGGTAAAAGACATAATATAAGGAACATGATCTACACCAGGGATCGCATCAACTGGCGCCGGCGGGTTGCATCCTTTTTAATCGGTCCACAGCACTAAAGCAATTGAGAAAGAACGTGTTGTTATACTATTGTTGAAAATATTTCACTCCCTTATTCCATGTTCGGCATCACTTGCGTGACAAAGTGCTGAGTACAAGGAAAGAAGTCGTCTTACAAATAAAAATTTATCTCACCTCTGGGTTTCGTCATCTGAAGTCGACGCTGATTTTACTGCCCTTGCTGCATCAAGGGCCTATCCGCAAGCATGGCATTAATTTTTTTTCTACTTTTTGATTATTGAGAAAACAAGTTTTGTGTTTTGTTTTGTAATATAAGCATATTTCTGTGACTCATACTTGATTTCATTTTGAAAAGAAAACTGATTTTGTTTAGTTTTCTAATGGAAATGGTTATTTTGTTTTCCCTAGCGGAGGCACTTGTCGTGTAGACATATTGCCTACTGATGTAAATGTTTTATTTTCCCAAAACCAAATGTATTTGTATTACATGTACATATGCACAGGAATGTAAAAAAAAAAAATTGCTTTTCAAAACTGCTTCTTTGAAGTTGATAGTTGCAAAAAATTTGATTTTGCAAAGTTGTGTTTTGTAATTTTCGCATTTTTTGTAATTTACACATTTCGATATCACCAAAAATTGTTTTTCGCCAAGCAAACATTTTTATCAAGAATGCAGTTTTCTGAAAAATGAATAATACAATTTCTGCTATATTTATATTGCAGTAATTTTTGAGGCCCCTATATTTATTTATATGCATTTTAAATTACTTAAGCATTTAAAATTTTTTGAAAGTTAAAATATATTTCATGAAAGCAATTTACCATCAGAGCAGCAGACATCAAATCTCGCTTCGAAATTACAGTTGACCCGCCGTCATTTATATTTTTCTCAAGTGGACTCCGGAATGTTTTGAGTTGGCCATCCCTGATCTAAACGATAAGAAGCACGCATTGGAAAAAAAAAAAAGCAGAAAGATATTTCGCAAATTAATTTGGAGGTGAATGATAAAGTGGATTCCATCTGACGGTAATAAAATAAAGTAACTTTAATTTAACGTCAAGTGACTTTAGAAAATGGGGTGTGTGTTAACTTATTTGTATTTTTTAATTAATTTTAATTATAAAAAATATATTTTTTAAAAGGTAGATTTTTTTATTATTACATTCCGGATTTGTTTGAGATGCTATCTAGGTTCTTTTTATTTTTCTCGCTGTATATATATATATATATATATATATATATATATATATATATATATATATATACACACAGGGTGTGTCGAAAATTAAACTTCCTTTCTTTAAAGTTGTCTACAGTCGAAACTATTGTTCAAAAAGTTATGAAAATTTGTGTAGGACATATTGAAGGGATAGGAATTTATTTGAGCGAGTAAAAAAATTAGTTCAAAATTTCACCCTCAGAGGGCCTTTTTTGATGAATTGCACATTTACGACTGGTTCTTTACTTAAGATTTCACCATCTTTTTATCCATAGGTCACCCTAACACAATAAGTCATGCTCATTAAATTTTACAATCTTTAAAGTGATTGCAAAGTTGATCGGAAACTTGTTCGATAACTAATTTTCGGACAAAACATTTAAAGGAACGAAGATGAAACAAATATGCAAATTAATTTTTGTCGACGTAGAGCAGAAGCTGTTATAAAACCTAGAAACTTTCATGGAGATTTTGTTTTCAGTTTGCTTGCTATTGCTAATCAGAATGTCATCGTTGCAATTACCAGATCGAGTTTTGTTAGTAAAATTGTTTTACTAAAAAGATAATTCAGCACTAGTTGCTCTACGAAAATTTCGGAGTTTGAATAGGATACGAAAAGATCCACTGACTGTTAGAGGTCTTCGACTTATGGTGGCCAAATCTGAACAAACTTGTTCTTTTAACATTCGTTCTGGAAGAGGAAGGAAACCTGTTTCCGTAGAGAAGGTTGCGCTGTAGAGAAGGTTGCGCTTCAGGTGGAAGAGGACAAAGCTTCCAACGAGCAGGCTAGTACCAGTGTCCGTCGTGTGGCAGAAGCATTGGATCTGCCCAGTTCAACTATCCAGAAGGTCATGCGGAATATCCTCCGGTATTATCCGTAAAAGCTTTAATTTGTGCAGAGGTTGCTTACACATGATTTCGAGACTGGACAGTGGTTTTCACTTCAGTTTCTTGCTCGCTTTGAGGTTGGCGCAGAATGGCCTTGGAATATCTTCTGAACAGACGATGCACACTTTTATTTGGACGGTTCGGTGAATACTCACAACTGCCGAATTTCGGAACCAGAAAATCAGCGTTTAATCTTAGATGTCCCGATGCATTCACCGAAAGTAACAGTGTGGTGTAGATTTTCTGCATTTTTTATTCTCGGCCCTTATTTCCTCGAGGAATTATGTCCTAGAGGTCCAGTAACATGCTCGGTCACCGGGGAGCGATATGCATCCTCGTTACTGAATAAAATTGTTCTGGATCTGCAATCACGCCAGTGCCTTTCACGCACAATTTTTATGCAAGATGGAGCTCCTCCACGCATTAGCCTTCGTGTTAAAAACGTTCTCCAAAATCACTTTACAGAAGAACGTGTTATCAGCCGCCACTTTCCTAATGTGTGGCCTCCCCGATCTGCAGACCTCAACCCATGTGACTTTTGGCTTTGGGGGCATGTGAAACATCTAATCAGTCTTGATAAACCATGAACTATACCTGATCTGAAAGACAGCATTTCCCCGGACACACTGCGGTCAACTGCAGAACATGCAATCTTGCGATTTCAAATGGTAGCTGAAAATGATGGCCATCCTGTTGGACATGTCTTGTTGTAACAAATTTTTTTAACTATAGAAAATGTTGGCTAAATGTGTAATTCATCAAAAAACGTCCTCTGGTGGTGAAATTTTGAACTAATTTTTTTATTCGCTCAAAGAAATTCCCATCCTTTGAATAAGTCATACACAAAATTTGATGACTTTCTTAACAATAGTTTCGACTGTAGGCAACTTTAAAGTAGGGGAGTTTAATTATGGACACTCTGTATATATATATATATATATATATATATACACACACTGCTGGCCATTAAAATTGCAACACCAGGAAGGAAAGCAACTAACAAAACTTTACCTACTGAACGTATACTGCATAGTAGGTAGATAACGTGATTAAATTTGTAGTCCATTTGGGGGTATACACAGAAATTACTACACACAGCTGCCGTCTCTGGCAGCTGAAACAGCTGTAACACGGTTAGGCATCGAGTCGAACTGGGCTTGAATGACAGATAAGGGCAAGTCATTCCATGCTGCTTCAAGTCAGTGCCACACTTCATCAATCGTAGTGGCTTGAGAGCGATGGCGGCAAAGTCTCTCAACAACCCATGACCAGCTATTTTCAATGGGTGAGAGATCTGGAGAACATACTGGTCAGGGAAACACTCGATCACCCTCTGTGTCGAGGTAGGACACGACGGGCAACATGCGGTCTTTCGTTATCTCGTTGAAAGATGGCGTCTCCGAGACGTCGAAGATAGGGCACAGCTACTGGCCTTAAGATCTGAGAAATGTAGCGCTGGCTGTTCAGATTACCGACGACGTGAACAAAAGGTGTTCGTGTCATGTATCCAATGGCTGCCCATACTATCACACCAGGTACAGGGTCAGTATGACGATATCGAACGCAAGCAGGCGTTCTCCTCGGTGCCTCCAGACACGGATACGTCCCTCATGATACTGCACGGAGAACCGGGACTCGTCTGAAAATACGACGTTGTGCGAATCCTGTATCCAGTTTTGTTGTTGGGCGCACCACTATCGCCGCGCGTCTCTGTGCTACAGTGTCAAAAGATGCCACAATAATGGTCGCCGTGCAGATAGTCCATGCTGCTCCAGACGTCGTCGCACCGTACGGATATTTGTGCTTCAAACCAGTATCGATAAACCGAACCATAAACCGCACTCTCGATAGGCCACGATCTTGCCGCTATAGAATTCCGACACGAGCTGGTAGCCGTTTTTCCTTCTTATACGAGGCATAACATGATCTTCTCACAAACAAACAACATTCAAATGCGATTTCCGAATGCACGCTGCACAACTTTCCTTTTATACAGAGTTTGAGAGGCATTTTCTCCCTCCTGCGTTGTTCGATTGCATTTAGATGCTAGTCATTTGCATATCCCAGCATCTTCTTCCTTTCATGCGAATTTGGCAGTTTGTATCACCTCTCCTTCAAGGTGCTGCAAATTTAACGGTCAGCAGTATATATATATATATATATATATATATATATATATATATATATATATACTGCTGGCCTTGATAACGGCTGCATAGTTTTTGCATCAATTGTATACATTGATCGTCGTATTTATTATAAATCTATATATACACATAAGTGCCACTGAATTAGGGATACCTACCTAGTAACGAGTTGGGCCTCCTCTGGCCTTGATAACGGCTGCCACACGACGAGGCATAGATTCAACAAGTTTCTGGAAACGTTCCACGGGAATGGCTTGCCAAATATTGGCTAAAGCTGTCCATAATTCAGTAAGGTTCTTTGGTGCTGTGTGATGGCCTTTCACGCCTTGTTCCAAAACATCCCAAAGATGCTCAATAGGATTTAAGTCTCGGCTTCTAGGTGGCCAATTCATGGCAGAGAAGTCAGAGGAATGCTCATCCAACCAGCCAGTAGCCAACCGGGACTTGTGAGAGGTACAGTTGTCTTGCTGGAAAACTCCATTACCGTGCGGATAACAGAACAGCATAAACGGATGAAGGTGATCACCCAGCAACTCTACGTACCGAATTGCATTGAGGGAGGTTGGTACACGCACCAAAGATCCCAAACTGTGCCACGAAAAAACACCCCAGACCACGATTGAGCCACCATGCCCTTGTACAGATCCAGCCAGGCATGCAGGATCCATGGCTTCATGAGCCTGACGCCATATTCTCAGCCTCCCGTCGGCGTTAAGTAGTCGGAATCGAGACTCATCACTCCATGCTACTCGTTTCCAGTCCTCTACACTCCAGTCTCTATGCTCTCTTGCCCAGGCAAGACGTGCAGCCCGATGGCGAGTATAGAGCAATGGTACTCTCGTAGGTCGACGGCTCCCGAAACCCATACGGTGAAGCGAGCGTTGCACAGTCCGTTTACTGACTGTACGACTGGCACCGTCATTAAACTGGGTGGTAATTTGAGATAATGTTTGGCTTCGCTGGCTACGTACAATACGCCTGAACCGTCTCTCACCACGCACTGTCAAGGCTAATTGTCCTTTGCAGTTTGCAAGATCGCTAGTTTTTTTTCCCACCATTCAAATATTCTTGGTATACTCTTGACACTGTCTACCTTGAAAATCCTAGCTTTCTGACGATTTCGGAAATTGAATGGCCCATGCGTCGCGCACCTACGATTTGTCCGCGATCGAAGGCGTCTAAATCAGGCAGTTTACCCATACTGGCAATTCCAACAACTAATTCAGAACAACTACAGTACGCGCTATATATGTAGTTACCACAGCGCCCTCACTTGCGCATACATGATGCGCAGCGCTACACAATTAGCATAGACTTTGCTATCCCTAATTCAGTTGCACTTAAGTGTATATTAAATAACTTCATGAAATTTATGAAATCACTTCTTTGAATAAAATTTTCATTCTTTTATTAATGACGCTTGAGAATGGATAAACTACAGAAAATATGTGATACTTAAAAAAAATGACAAAATTTTATGTGAAACTCATAAGAAATTTAGCAAGTAAAGGTCAGAATTATTAATAGTTCTTCCAAGAATGTATATTTGAAGGGTTCATGAAACAAGGGGTCTCGCGTCTGATTTCAAAACAGAGCAGTGTTTTCGATTTTAGAAGAGAAAAGGGATACCAACTATCCTAATGTGTTACGACAGCATGCAGCTGAAATTTTAAATATTTTAAGTTTCTATTTAAGTGAACACAGTTTACCAGTCCTCCCGTGTATTGTTTGCATATTTTTTTCCATATTATATTGTTAACATTTATTATTGTGAAAAAAATATTTTTTTTTCGGAGGGGGATTTAAGGTAAAGCTTCAATTTGTTAAAATCAGGTCCTACAGTTTATAATTTCTTTATTAATTTACCATGCAAAACAAGTCAACTATGACTGAGGGGTTGGTACCTTGTAAGTAAGGCAGAGGGTCTATTCCAATTGTGCGTTGCATTCCATTTGCAACAACGGAGTATGTGGTTTAGGATTTTGACGGTTTCTAAAGAATAAAGCTAAAATGCAACATTCCTCCACCTATTAATTACACTATGGTATCTGTCTTGATATGTAAACTTTTAACTTAGGGATAATTGAGAGTAAGCAACTGATAATTCACGTAAGAGGGGACAAAACATGTTTATTTAAGAAACAAAATTATCCAGAATCTGATTTTAAAACCTACAAAGGAAACTAGTGATCATAATGTGCATGTTATATATTATTTTAAAGTCCAAAAAAAATATTACTTCTTTAAAATTGGAATCTTTTCGATGTTGTCAAGGTGTTGAAAACCCATCTTTGAACTATACAAGACCAAACATTATAGCATAGAAAAAACCATGAGAAGGTCAGTGTTTTTTCTCCCTTTGGCCTATATTGCAATGAAAATCTTAGAATTCTGCTATCAACCTTTTGCAGACTATCCGGAAGCATTAACCTTTTCCCAACTTTCCCTTTCATTGACAACACACTGCTAATCATCTTGTATTACCTACTCCCTTTTCCTAATAATACAATATTCTTTAAAGCGGAAGTAAGGAAGCTCTCATCACCTGAGGTCAAAAAAGTTGGCCCGAATAGCTCATGCTTGTAATATTCTTGGAAAAGAGAAATAGAATAAAAAGTGAAAGTGGAAGAACTGAGAGACAGAGTCTGATCTAATTAAGTCTTGAGGCCTTGAGGTTTCCACCCTCTGCTATGAAACCTGAGAGCTTAACAATCAGGTTTCCTATCTTTTACGACAATCAGATGATGGGGCTTGATTCCCGACTTCCCTCTTGGTTATGTGTATATTTCTTCCTTTGTAGTAAAACTTATTTAAGATCTCAATTGCAATTTTTTTGAATCGAAAAATTTGGTTTTAAGCCTAAAATCAAGAAAAGTGCCAAATAGTAATTTTTAAATAATGTTATGGAAATTTGCGATTTTTGCTGAGGGTAAAAAAAAAATTGTTTTCCAAGAAGAATATTTATATGAAAATGATTCTTGATATTGTTTACATCGAATACATTTCAAAGCAAAGGTAGCGGAACTTTGAGAGCCTGAAGGCCCTATCAGTATGAGAAATATTATGATATCAACCTCTATTTCCAACTCATTGCCTTTATTTTTCAATCAGTAAATTACAACAATAGTAGGCAACTTTTTTTCTTGAACTCTTGATCAACTTTTTAAGAGAACGCTTATTTTCATATTAAAATTGCTTCATTTATTTATGATTTTAATACAATTATTTCCCAATACTAATGTCTATTATTTAAAATATTCTACAGATACATATAAGTTTAAGGAAATTGCTTTAACTGAAAGCTAATCACGGATGATGGTTTTTCCCCAGCATCAAGCATTGCGCCGACGAGTATTTGATTTGAGTCTCCCTCCCATGCATCCAGTGTAGTTTATTTTTTTTTTATGTACGGCAATATAAAAAGAGATAGCACACAAAGTTAAGATGCATAAGAGATTAGTAATTACTGTACACACTAAAAATGATATGCTGAACGAGTCTAAAAAACCTACCTGCTTTAGGGTGTAATGACTCCGGGTACACGGTCTAACCGTTCTGGGCACCCTAAAACAGCCCTAAACCATACCTAACAGCTCTGCGCTAGGTAGGCCCTGCCTTAAACAGGCAGATCCGCTACCCAGAAACGTTAATATCTGAAACAGGGGGCTCGAATCCTAGAATGTATTAATTATACAATAACTATAATTATTGAGCATAAAAAAACTTTTTTTACATTCTTTACACATGAACAGATAACTTACTACAACGTTCATTTACATTAATATTCATGTAAATAAAAATTTAAAATATATTCAAGCTATTTTAGCACCAGGATATAAACAATTTTCACCATAAATTTTTAAATCAAACTGTAAGTAAATGTATTTTAGAAGTTCATTGACTTCTATTATTCCTTTTAAAAGTCTGGTATCAGTGTTTATTCTTGCATCCTTGGTCAAGACAGTGGGAAAGTATGAAAAATAATAAAATTTCAACAGATAATCTCATTTGAATAATTTTTTCATTCATTAAGAAAATATTAAATTTTAGTAATCAGGTATTAATTTGTGAATTATTTACATCTATATTTTCATTAAATATTGTGTTATTTCATATGTTTTTCTTAAACATTTATATATTACACTGAAGCGAAAAAAAAAAACTAGTACACCTGCCTAATATCGTGTAGGGCCTACACAAGCACGCAGAAGTGCCGCAACACGACGTGGAATGGACTCGACTAATGTCTGAAGGTATCCTGGAGGCAAGTCGAACCATGTATCCTGCACGGCAGTCCACAAATCCATAGGAGTGCGAGGGGGTGGAGATCTCTTCTGAACAGCACAAGGCATCCCAGATATGTTCAATACTGTTCATGTCTGGGGATTTATGGGGTGAATGAAAGTGTCTAAAGTCAGAAGAGTGATCCTGGAGCCACTCGGTAGCTACTCTCTGCATGTGGGGGTGTCGAATTGTCCTGCTGGAATTGTCCAAGTCCGTCGGGATGCACAATGGACATGAATAGGTGTAGATGATCGGACAGGATGTTTATGTACCCGTCACCCGTCAGAGTCATCTCTAGGTGTATCAGGGATCCCATATCACGCCAACTGCACACGCCCCATATCATCCCAGAAGCTCCACAAGCTTGAACAGTCTCTGTTGACATGTACGGTCCATGGATTCATGAGTTTGTCTCCACACCCGTACACGACCATCCGCCCGATACAATTGGAAACGAAACTCGTCAGACCCGGCAAGATGCTGTGTTTCCAGTCATCAGCAGTCCAGTGGAGGTGTTGACGGACCCAGACGAGGTGTAAAGCTTTGTGCCGTGCAGTTAACAACGGTGCACGAGTGGGCCTGCGTCTCCAAAAGCCCATATGAATGACGGTCCATTGAACAGTTAGCACGCTGACACTTGTTGATGCCCCAGTACTGAAATCCGCAGCAATTTGAAGAGTTGCACATCTATCTCGTTTAAGGATTCTCGTCAGTCGTCAACGGTCCCGTCCTTTCAATATCTTTTTCCGGCCTCACTGCTATCGGAGATTTGATGTTTTATCTGTTACGTGAAATTCAAGGTATACTCGTGAAATGGCCGTTGGCGAAAATACAAATAGCATCGTTATCTCGGAGATGCTATGCCCCATCTCTCGTGGGCCGACTACAACGATACGTTCAAAGTCACATAAATCGTGAAAACTTATCCTTATAGTAGCAGGAACCGATCTAACAGCTTCGCCAGACACCTGTTGTCTTATATAGGCGCCGCCGACCTCATAGCGTTATGCTGATTGGTTGCATATCTCCGTTGTTTGCACACACATGCCTGTACAGGTTTCTTTTCTCTTCAGTGTACATAATGTGATTAATAAGTATCTTGACATGCTAGAATGAAAAATTTCCTTAATTTCTTAAATAATTTTTTCCTGAGCATATAACTTCAACTGAGGATTGAGTCATTTTTTTGTAGTAAAGAATCATAATGTGTACAAGTAATAAAAGTATTATTACCCATCAATTGGATTATTTGATTGGAATTTGATGCTGCTCAAGAGCGACTACATCTGTTTAAGCCAACAAGCTACCGAAAGCCGTAATTGCCCGTTCTCCTGTTTACAGGATATCGTCGAAAGAATTGACCATATGGATCCATTTATTACACACTCACATATACATATATATCTGTGTGTGTGTATAATAACAGCACGTCACGAATTCATGAACGCTGGTATGCACAGGATACGCGAATACTCGAGATGGTAGTCGTGGTCGCTAAACACTCGTGGAAAGAACAGGAACACATACACTCTTAATATCCATGGAACAAATTTATTCACTGGAATACAATGGAGATATTATGCAGGACATTTCAGCAAAGCAACTTTACATCAGGTAACTTGACGTTAGGACGCAAACAAACTAGCCCCGGACCTGCTGGAGCTTGAGTATCACCAAACATTACATTACGTGGACGGATAGCGGCGGAATAAATGATGAGGTTTAGAAAGGGATGCGCGAAGATAACAAAAAGCAGAGGAAGGACTAAGACAGGAGAGTAAGACACGGAAGCAGACAGGAAAACTCCCTGAAAAAATCATTGTTGGGCCTTTTATACCAAGGGTTCGTGACCCTGACGCTAGGTGTCTAAAATTCTTTTAATTGGCTACAGGCGAACATCTGACCCCAACCATGTGGTATATGAGTCAAAGTCTTATGATTTTTCGAAAGGTGATCGAGAACACGCACTTCTGAATCATGTCTAAAAATAACTTCGCGCGTGGCGAAAGGGAAAATAATGGCTCGCACATGGCGGTTAAGGGAATAGAATAGTTGGTTAATTCATTTATGCCGAGGTCGCAATTTGGAATAGGGGGCTGTACTTTATTGAAAAGATAAAAGGAAAATTTTGAATACGCGTTAAAGTAATAAAGGTGGAGGGTTATCGTTACTATATATATATATATATATATATATATATATATATATAATATAAAAGTTCTATTAAAATATTTCTGCGCCCGGACTTTCGGAGTTGCGCTTAACTTTTACACAAAAATGTTCCTTTTGATTTGTGATACATTTTTTTCCCTCCAATGCAATCACGACAGGGATTTAGCTTGCTAAAATAGAGATTTTACAATGTGTTTTATGATGTGGTTCACCTGTCAGTGAAGGTACTCTCTGAAGTACTAGCAATATTTGTTTGAAAAAGGTATTAATGGCATTTTTTTATCTAGGAGCACTATTCAAGTGAGCCGACACAAAGCTGGGGGGGGGGGGAGGGCTCGTAACTTCTTCCAATTTCTACAAACAACACGGGGAGACTTTCAGGCTGATAGATTTAACGTGCCCGGCGTAGACACGAGGTCATTCAATGGCCCTGGTCGGAATTTGATCCGAGCTCTCTCAGTACCAGATCCTGACACACTAACAGCTAGGTTGCCCCTGGCTTAGGTTTTTCCAAGGCAAACAAAGGTTTTTTTATCGTAAGTTTATAATTAAAAGTTTATGAATTATAGAAATTATTTTGCATATCAATTTAAAACAAGCACTTGCTTGAAAATGATATTTGTTATCACACCATGAATCTAGAGAGTTTTCATTTGTATGAAAATGGTAGCGGTTTCGGGCTTTAATACAGACCAAAAAATAAATCCCTTTCTGAATTATATAGGTCAATAAATCTTGAAAATTTCTTTCGAAAAATCCAGGAAATATGGTAGAATGGTCTGTTTTACAGTGTTGCTATTATTACATATTATTTTATCCCAGAAATTTTATTTTCTATAGCTTAGAATATTAAATTATTAAGTTGCTTGGAAGTTACTAACTACTCATTAAGCTATACTACTAGCTTCTTGCAGTTCCTACCAATTACATGTTTTACGGGTGCTATAGGTAGTGTTGTCAGGATATTTACACCAATATCGCACAAAGCGACTATAATGCAACCAGTTAAAGGTTTATGAGAAACACTGCTATCTGAAAGAATACAATAAAAAAATTTCTCAATGTACCTATTAGGTTTCCTATTTTTTATTTTATTTATTACTGTCTATTACATAAATAAAAGGACTAACACCACTTTTGTATCACATGATATATAAATATAAAGAATTAAATAAATAATAGTTCTATTGTTAACAACTACGTAACATTACTTAAGAGTATATTATCAGGATTAACAGCACAGTAATAATCAAATTATATTTATTTTTGTGCTATTTTACTAAAGGAATTACAGATTAGCAATAACCTTAGTGTTTATTTAATAGATCTTAATCTTATTCGTGCAAATGAGAAGCAATTAGATTAGGATATTTATGATAAAGGCTTAGAATTCAACTCTAAAATTTATAAAACGCAAAATAATAATATATGCATTTGTAAAAATTTTCAATAAATTTAGTTACAAATCAACTTTTGTGCAAAAAAAAGATCACGTTTTTACAGAGTAAAGTAATGATAAGGACTGAGAAAAGTAATCTTGGTAAATTAAAACTAATATCATAATCGCAGGATTTTGATTTCAAAATAAGCTGTATTGTTATTCCTCACTGTATCGTGGCATCCCAGTGGGCACAACATTCAAATCACACCGTGGCTTATGTCTACCGGGGCATCCCCTAACATTGCTGTGGTCATTTGCAGTAATATTAAAATGATTGTTTTATACTCCTTTCCTGTGACTCTAGATTGTTTCGAGAGAACTCTGTGAAATTACATGTATCTAGATTCCATTATCATCGCATCATGATGAACCACTCTAGAGTCGCATTTGGGCTGCCGTTGTTACATCCTGTTAAGGGGACTCACGACTCTTAAGTCGAGGAAATAATTCATATTTTCATACTTTTTGACTCTTGTAACTATTTCAATTTACTCCCAATTTTTCCAAATTTTATGTATATGATATTATTGATATATTTATTTTAATAAACAAATTTCCAACTCTCAAAATAATTTTAAATAATTTTTTTAAAAATGCTTTAGATGTACCTTGTTTTTTAAGCATTTTTATTGTATACTGGCTTGCGCGCAAAACTATGATAATTAATTTTACACTTAAATGTATAATTCCTGTTTTATATTTAATATAAATAATTCAAAATACAATTGAGCATAAAACATTTAACATTAAAATATTTTTTCAATTTTTTTAAAACTGCTCAAAATATACTTAAAATTTCCTTAGATTTTTGCATTAATTTACTCCTGAAAAAATAACAAAATGTGCAGTGATTGCAATAATGCTAGTTCAGATGCAATAAAATAACATGATTATGCAGTGATAAAAATTTCATGGAATTATGTGTCATAGTTTTTGAGATATCAGTTGCGGAATGATGCAAAATTACATTTTGAGAAAAATGAGTTTAAAATTTTTCTTACCATAAACTTGATTAGTAATTAAATATTTAGAATATCAATATCTCCGGAACTAAGCGGAATATTTTCATGCGGTTTGCTTTATTTTGTTCAGAAATGATCAGGCTTTACCTTATATTTTTTTCAAAAAACCAAATGCTTTAAAGATTTAAGGGTAGCGAGTCCCATTAATTCACTGAAAATTGCAATGACAATGTGGGTGGAATAATTAATGGCAATTTATGCACGAAATAACTCATTGTGGCAGTTAAATGGAAATCAAAGAATAGTATGATTTAATCACATACGAATTGTAAGTACAATTGTAGTGTCAGTTAAAGTATTTAAAAATTTCTGATTAATCTGTTGGTTGGTGATAATTGCAATGCCCATGCATCATTTCTACGATGGACAATTTTTTACAAGCATGAATCAGTAGTACAACGCAAGGGAATTGCGGGAGGGGGGGGGGTGAAATCCTTCTAAAGGCTCCGAAACTGTGTACATACACATATCTACATTAAATGACTAAAAGTTTCGTTAGTTACACTCGTTTTGGTATGTATGAAGTTCAAATCTCCCTCCATACCAAAATTCTGGTGTGAGGGATTAAAAAAGCTAATAAACCTGATTTTGAAAATTTAAAAATTCATTCTTAACTTTTTCTTTTACAGGACTGTTTTAAAAGCTAAGCTGTTGGAAGGACTATAAAAGGAGTACAGCTGACGTTCTCTTTATAGGTAAATGATGTACTTCAAAATTTTTTGTGACATTACTATGACACAACAAAAAATCTTCCAAACTTTCAGTCACTAAGTGGTTTTAATCACTTTCGTTACTTGGGGGACGTAACGTTTGCTACGTGCTTTAAGATCGCAAAGACGCCTCTGCCAATCTGTTTGCCGTTGTAATGATTCAATAGATTATTTCTATTTGTAACTTATATTTATGCAGTAGGCATCTGTATCATGCTATCGTTCATTACACTATCTATTTCAGTTATTTATGCTAAATTGTAATCTCTAACATTTAGAAACGTAGGAAATCTTATGATGCTAGTGAACTTCGAGTTTAGTACAATAAAAGGAGGAGGCTGCTCAAGCCAAATCATGGTCTGTTTATCTTAAAGGTCAAACATATGAGAAATACAGCTTTTTGGTCTTTAATTATTGTTGATGCTACTGATGTGGAAAAAAAAAGGAAACAAAATTTGTCTATATTTGTCTTGATCACTTGCTACATTTTCAGCTTTTGTGCTCTGTTTAATTACACACATATTCATACACACACACACACACACACACACACATATATATATATATATATATATATATATATATATATATATATATATAATATTTCAGCAGTTTTATTATTTTGACGTGGCAACAACAGTGTAACTTCCTTAATAAGCAAAAAGATTGTATGTTTACGATTATTATTATTATTCATTTTTTTATATTTCTTCTGGCAAATATAGAGCAAAAATAATTTTATTTATTTATTTTTGTTTCAAATGAGGTAGGCACTTTACCTGAGGAGATTCGCCCTTACACACCGAGATTTTCATAAACTCCTTTATTGCGGGAGCACTGAGAATAAGTGAACCATCAGTGCACCCCATGAGGGGAAACCCATAGGAATGCCTATGCCTTAACCGGGATTCGAACCCGAGCCCGCGATGTGTATGCTCTCGACGTTAACAATCATCCGGTAGGCGCGGCGACAATGTGATTTTCTTTATGCAAAATCTCATCATAAGCATTGAGCATTTATTTCATTTTCTTATGTTGTTGCCACTGCAGACTATACATTTGTGTATGGAATAGTGTTAAGCCTTAGCCCCAATAATTCATTTATTTGCAATTGACCAGTCTGTGCCCCAAATAAAGGTAACAATTTGCTTGAATCCTCCATAATATTCTTTTTATTGTAATTGCAGCAAAAATATGTTTTAACCCTAATAAGTGCAGATTTATTCTATTTTTGCTCAGCGATCAACTCTGTGCTTAAATTTTCTAGTTTACATACACAGCACACCAATGAACGTATACTCGAAAAATTGTTGATAATATTTTGAAGAAAAATTATTTTCATATTCTTGATACACCTGGGTGGGAGGGAGCTGATAATTTGATGAAAAGGTGTCATGACGATAATCGGCCGAGCGTATCACGTGCACCCTCAGCTTCAAGCACAAAGCAGCCTTTTGCGTGACAAGCTCTCCCATTTGCCGACTCCGGCACAATAGAAGCTCTTGTTATTGGCGAAAAGCCTCGAGGCGTGTTCTACCCGGCAGAGGTCCTGAAATTCGATAGAGATTTATCACTGGCCAAAATTGAATCTTTTCGGTGACTACTCGTTACAAGATGGGTAAGTTCTGCTCTTTTTTTACAGAGAAAAATTATTTATATCAATTTTAGGTGGATAGAAAAATGAAAAGAAAAAACCCAGTTTACATAATATTCTATTCCCGTATTCCTGCTTAATGTTTTTGTAGATGTTGTTCGAAGATTTCGCATGTCCGCAAAATGTCATAAAATCAAAAAGACTTCGAGAGAGCTGTAAATCCGATGCATTACATTTCATAGTCTTGTTTAAAAAGCGCGCCACAAAGAGTCAACTTCTTCAAGCCATCGGGTAAAGAAATCATCTATTAAGCATACACACATTTCACCTAACATTAGAATCAACTCGTTTAAGACATCCTTCCTCCGAGAAGAAAGATGCGCTTTCTCCGATTGATATTGTTTGTTTCAATAAAGCTTACAACAAAAGAGTTGACAGCTAGGATT
Organism: Dolomedes plantarius; assembly: GCA_907164885.2. Classification (NCBI taxonomy): domain Eukaryota; kingdom Metazoa; phylum Arthropoda; class Arachnida; order Araneae; family Dolomedidae; genus Dolomedes; species Dolomedes plantarius. The sequence continues at coordinate 155,899,397 of OU015494.1, read as the reverse complement.
GAAACGAAGTATTACCTTTAGGAATCTTTACAAAATTCAGTTGATATTTCAGTTTTTAAATTCTAACAATTTTTCGTTGAGTGTAATTTGTGTCTCCGAGATTGCTGGTATTTCAAAAATGAACGATTGTGATTTTAAAAATGAAGAAACGAAGAAATAATTTATCTTTGAAAAAAAAGAAGTGAAACATATTAAAATCTTTTCAACATATGCACTGAAAAGGATTTGAAGTCATGGTGTCAAAACATCCTCTTTCCTCCCCTTACTTAATGAGGCCATCTAAGACGGCATTATTAAACAAGTTTACTTCCTTTAGAAGATCTTTTATCGTAACTCATCATATAACTAATGTTTATATAATTAAAAGTAATTTTTTTCTCTATTTAGAATAAGGATCAACACTAACAAAATATGGAATGTTTGTGCTACAGTTAAAAATGTAACATTTTCAATAACTTTCCACGAATTAATATGATCTAAAAATATGGGTGGTTTTCTTTACTATTCAAATGTTAAATGACCTTATATTTTGAAAAAATTATTATTAAGAATACGATTTTCACAGACAACATTGATCTAGGGCTCGAATTTTTTTTAAATTATCAAAGCAAAGAGTATTCATATTCCCCAGAGTCGAATTGGAGTCAGATTTGAGCCGATATCTTTGATCGGTCAATAACCAGCGTTTATTAATTTTACAGGCACTGAGTGGCAAAACTTAGTCATTAACCCTCCATGTTCTGAGTAATTTGATAACTTTTCCGTAAAAGTAAATGATACCACCGCATGTAATGGTGCGACGATTCTACTGCGGGAGGAAAAATGTTATGTTTGAATGCTTATAAAATATAATTTTTGCGGAAAAAGTATTCTCTGCCATGACATGGGATTTTCAGTATCGTGTTCTACACGTTTATTAGAGCCTTCATTGTATTTTATATTCATGGATGTCCATGAATTTCATGACATTCCCTTCATGGGGGTGCTGTTGTCAGAGGTATCCCCCTAGCTCGTGAAAATAGATGGTATTTAGAAACAATTATTAAATAACTTTACTGGAACAATTAATTGACCGGTAATGGTTTTTATTGTATTAAGTACAATGTAAATTGAAAAAACCATGCAATCATATCAAGAAAAATTTTGTGGAATGATATTTTGCCAATCTAATCAGTATACCTTATTTGATAATTTAGTTCACTTTTTTAAAATCTTTTTTTTTTTTTTTAAAGTAACCAAACTTTCATGTTAAGAGTGTTAATACTCGGTGAGGAAAATAGCGCCACCAGTATCATTACATGCTGGATAAACGATATTATACCAAAATGAAAATTCTGAATTGGTCAGTAGAATGGTCCATTTATACAACCCCTTATTAAAGATCTTTTTACAAGAAATGTAATAGAAGGTTTCGGAGAAAAAAATGGCTTCGATGAGGAAAATCAGTTTTTTTTCCTTTCACAAAATTTAAATACAATCAACAAGGTCTTTTAACCACATATTTTATACAGTATATTAAGATTATGCTCAAAATAACTAAAAATATAATCCTTGCCAAAACTAAGGAATATCTAACATCATGTCCAGTTAATATGTTAAGTGATTTTTTTAAAATGTAAATATTTAAATTTAAAAAAGGAGTAAAATTGAATTTTCTAGCTGAAAAATTATTTACCTCTCATATTAGAGTGCCAAAATCAATGTCCTGTTCAGATACGAGTTGTATGATATTAATTTTCATCAGCTTTCTCAGAAATGCCATTTAAGTTTTGAATATATATATATATATATATATATATACGTATATAAAGAGATGAATTTAAGATAACACTGCAATAAATAAAAATAAAAATTTTTTATACATGGAATTGGGTTTAAGTACTTCCATCTGACAGATGTGATCTTTAATATAATACACCCCACTACTTAAAAATTGTTTAAAACTTGAAAATAACAGATTATAGCAACTTGTAACACGCCAGTCAATATAACCAGTACAAGTGTGATGATAAAACATGTATAATCTGAGGCGACTGAGAAGCATTGCTGCTTTAACAAACAGTACACCGAAAGAATAAAAAACCTAAAACACTTAAGTAAACTACCTATATTAATATAATTAAACAACTTGGATAAAGTTAAGGGGTTAAAGTTAAATAACAACGATGAAAGAAAAAATATACTTGATATTTGTAATTAAAATTTACGTATTGTTAACTAACAATAATTTAAAGATATAATTTATTTACCAGTTCAAAGAAATTTATTTTCTGTTGAATTTTTAGTATTTTAGGATAAAAATAATGGAGATATTACGATGCAATAAACAGAATAAAAATTAACTATTTATTATTCATCGTAAGGCTAACACATTTTATCTAATTATTGTTTAGCATTGTAATAGCAAAGTTAATGTTAAATTTCCACCATGTCTGCAAAGAACACTAATTTTACCAGCCTCCTAATTTATGGCTTTGGATTCACGAATTATTATTTTGGAATAAGTAAGTAAAATAACACATGTTCAGATTTCATCTTTTTTATTTCTCTTATTTTGGATACGTCAAAATTTAAAATTCTTACTGAATATTTTGCGAAAGTTTTAATACCCTGTGCCTGAAAAATATTTTATATTTCATTTGCAGATCATAATACTATTTACTTAGTACACTTATCTTTGCATGGAGTACCATTTCAAATTTACCATATGTTAACAGACGAAAGAAAACAATCGTGATTATAAAACTCTCCTCTGTTAGTTAACTGATCTCCCTTTCGGTTAAGTAGCAAAAACTTGGTTATTGCCCAAAATAGTATCCAAAACGAAGTTTTATTATATTTTGTTACGGTATAAACACTTGTATTGAGGTCATTTGTCCATACACATGGCGTTTCTTGTTGGTTAATTTATTGGTAAGAGTGCCGTATAGGTTTGACAATAATACTATATATGAGGTAACAATCAGTTTAAATCATTTATCAGAAGTATTTGGTTGCAGAGGATGTCATGGGGGGAAATAAATCTTTTGTAGGAGTGTACCGGTTTTCCGTCTCCTTTAAAGAAATGGTTCTAATTATATGAATTTAAAAATAAACAAAATGCGGTATGACTTTTTATCAGAACGTGAACTAAAAATCACTTTATTCTCTTGTGCGTCACATATCTGCCAGTGCGTTTTCCCGGACAATACATAAGAAGGTTTAGAAAGGTAAGTAAGTGTTTGGAAAAACATTTCAAATGCTCAGGAAGGAGGATATTTTTAGGAAAGGGGGGGGGGAGCAAAAATAGTTTTCATATGAACCTAATGTTAGTTCTTTAACTGATTTCAGTAGCACGTATTAACAAAATATAAGCGTAGCCAGACCAAAATGCTGGAGGTGGCCAAATAGGAAATTGCATATTTATTATCTACGCTTTTACGTGCCTTGAAGCTACAATATAGGACCGTTTTCAAATTTAGTTATTTGTTTTCTGATGCCTGCATTATTTCAGGGATATAAAGTTTTTGACAATATGTTTTGCATTTATTGTGTTGGTACCATGAGTTATCACAAGAAAACTAAATTTGTTATCATACATTTCTTGATGTCCATTTGCTACCTGTTTAACACATATTCAATTTTAGAAGCATATAATATTATATCAAATGTATGATAATTGTGTTTTTGATTATCATTAGGAATCCGTTATAATTAGATTCGTTGTCATTCATGCTCATGTATAAAGTAAAAAGAAAAATACAATTTTATCTCAGTAGCATTTTCTCTGAGCTTTTTTATGAAATAACAGGTATATACATACATACATACATACATACATATATATATATATATATATATATATATATATATATATATATATATATATATATATATATATATATATATATATATATGTGTGTATATAATACTTATTGGAGCAAATGCTGTTTTCGTGTACGGAAAACCCTTATTGAGTTCGGTGCACAGGATTCCATTAAAAAGTTGTCGAGTATCTGCTATGAGAAGGTTGTTGGTTGAATTAAATTTTAGCGAGGTAAAAAATGTTACCAGCAAATATAACTGACTTGAAAAGGAAGTACTCAGAAGAACGCAGGCTATTTTTTGTGCAGGGCGAACACTTCCAGTGCCCGTGTCTTGTTTGGTGTGCGGCGACAAATCCTACGGAAAACATTATGGAGTATTTTGTTGTGATGGTTGCAGCTGCTTCTTTAAACGGAGCATCAGAAGGGGAATTGTTTACAGTTGCATTGGTAAGTACTCCTGATACTTCTTTTTTCTCCCCAAATTTCGAAAGAAATCTTTTTTTCTCCTTAATTCAACACCTAGAATAAACGTAAAAATGTGTATCTTTTGCTTTCCATATCTGAAATATCAATTTAGTCGTTCCCCAAACAAATGTAACAGTTTGAATTCATCTAACTGTCAAATTTAATATTCAAAAGGTGAAGAGGCTTCAGAGTATCGTCTTTTCATGTATAGATGTATGTGAGTGTGCTTAGAAAATAATAACATTTTTATATAAATTAGATTAGTTTTTTTTACATACAAGAATATACAGTAGACCGGTTATTTACAAGTATAGAATTTATAGGATGGTGTGTAACTGGTAAGATGATGGCATAAAAGTCCATGTTTTATGTGTTGCCTAGTAACCTTAGTAATGCATTTTGCAAACGTTAACTTTATGCATATTTTAGTAATGCTAGGAAAATAAATGAAGTATATTTTGATACTGACTTGTTGAAAATAGTTTACATATTGAAATAATCCAAAATTTTACCTCAGATAAAACTTTTTAGCATAATTTTATTTTTATACAAAGAATCACTTTTTATTTAGACAATGCATTACCTTAAAGAAACGTCAGAAAATGTACTAAGAGCAAGTTTTTTTTTTTTTTTTTTTTTTTTTTTAGTATTTATCGGTAGTATGAATATGAATAAACATCTCAAATTTGGGACAAAAAGAATGAGAAAAAGACAAAATTTTTTAGAGATCTCTCGCTCCGTTTAATGCAATGAAAGTTTTAACTCAGTATTAGTTCAAATTTTCATTTGAATTGATAGTTTTAGTCAACAATCCGGGGCAATTCTCTCGAAGAATTTTGTCAGCTTCATGCGGATGGAATCAAAATTACAAGCTCACAAACATTTAGTTAGCAATTACACATGTAAGGTAAGTATATGCATTTATGGGTAAGTCTGCATACACAAAAAACTACTTATACAATCATAAAACATTTAGAAATTATTATATTTAGAAACATAGAACATTTAGAAATCATAGAACATTTAGAAATTATAAACAATTGTTAGATTTCAGGCAGAAGTTCAAGTCTCCATTTAGGAAAATCAGAGCATAATACTGCCTAAATGTGAAATATACTCGAAGGCATGATATATTTGTAAGCAGCCTGTAAGGACTTTGCCTTAAATAAAAGACTGCCAGCTTTTTTGTATTTTATGCTTTAATTGCATTTCTCGACTAAATACAGTCTATTTACAATATAGATATATATAAAAAATTAATTCGTGGATTCAAGACATCAGCGAGGAAGGTCAAACTTGAGTTGTCGCTACGCTCATTCAAGTCTATCTAGGCCCGGCAGTATCTCCTTGTCACCGGCTCAGGCGTCACTGAGCCGGTGCCGAATAATCTCTGTAACTTAATCACTGAATCACTGAATTAAATTAATCTCTAATAACTTAATCTCTGAATCACTGAATGACTAACCTTAACTCGCGACTTTATATATATCTTTGCTGAACGTTCTTGAAAGGTCTGGAAAACGCCACCTTTTTTTATTCAGTTATTGTTCCCAGACGACTAGGCGCCTCCGGTCAGAAACTTCCATTTTGTAGCTGACGAACTGTCCCGCGAGCTGTCGGTAGCACTTTCGCCAAGACTGTCTGTTTTCAGCCGTCTAAATCAATTCTGTGCACAAACCACGCGTTGGTTGGTCTTCCCGGAATTTCCACGCAAAATATTCGCTATTGTACGGGAGTCTTTATTTACCTAGCCAGACAACAAACTCCATTTCCATTGAGGAATTAAGTTACGGATGAGTAGCAGAGTAACGTGATTAAAAAGAGATTCCCTCCACAGCATATGACTCTCACACACACACACTTATGACAGTTACTGAGTCATTTGATTATTCGAGAAATACGAAAAGATCTTTCAGGAGGTAAGTGTTCATAATATATACGTAGAAACTTTTCGGTCGTTGTTGATTCAGCCGCTTGGTGAATTTTAAGCAAAAAAGTACTTTCAAAACCTGAAAGGACAATTTTTAATTTTAGTTAAATAGAGGAATATATTTAAATTCATAGAAACCAAAGGCAATGAAGTAGCGGAAGTTTTAATATAGAAAGTACAAAACCAGATTCTTCATCTGGAAGGGAAGAAAAAATCCTCTGTGTGTAAAAATGTAAACGCAATAATCGCACACTCTGCTTATAGTCTCGATGCTTCAAAATTTCATTTCCCCAAAGCATTTATGAGTTAAAACCTTTAGAAGAATGTAAAATCTTTTTTAGATAATCTTGTTACATTAATTAAAAATTTAAAAATTCAGTTCTATTTTTAATGCTAACGTTTAAACAATATATGTACAAAATTTTATGTCTCTTTTAAAAACGGTCCTATAACACAAATATAGCTTGCTATGTTCTCGATGTTCTCACTGTCTGATACCTGCAAAACAGAGGACTACCGAATAGGTAAACAAAGCACGTTTTCAGGGTCTCCAAACGTAGGGAATCGCAGAAAATATAGATCTCATTATAATATGTAAAAGTATTCATGATTCAGAGGATGAGTTTTAGTCAAATCGTTTATTTGTAATCAATTTTTGTAAATACAATTATTTATTTTTACTGTCATTTTTGTTCTTTTGTTTTCCAATTAGAAACGCTTATGTTCAACTTCGGGTGTTGAAAACTTTCCATGCGATTCATGAGCTAGCTTGCATGTAAACAATTGGTTTATAATGTGTTTATAGAAAATGAGGTCGTGCAAAGGTTAAGATTAGAAAGACATTGATAGATCCTGGAAACGTTAGGGGGCGTCCAGTAATTACGTGAGGCGATTTTGGCGATTTTTCGACGCCTTCTCTCCCCTGGTGAGATGTCGTGAGATTTGGCTCGACCCCCCTCCCCCCCATAATCTCACGTGAGATTTTTTAAATTGCGTAGTTTTAGTGTAAATACGTTAATCTGTGCTTGATTGCGTTGGATTTATTTAAAAAAACATAATTTGCTTAATTATTTTTATTTAAGACTAGTTAAGACTAGTATTTAAGACTACTAAGATCGTAGTCTAAAATCACAGTGAGAAAATTGAACAATAAAATACTTAAATAGAAACTACTAAAATTCGTAAAAGAATATTCATTCTAATTCAGTCCACGGGGACTCATGTGTGGTCGCAAGAGTGACTACTGGAACTATTGTGCAGGATTTAACCATATTTTAGAGTAGAAACATGTTTTACTTAATATAACCCAGTTTTCTCGCAATTTTACACTGTTTCTTGCGGAAAAAAAATTGCGTGACATTTGCCCCCTTTCCCCCACGTGAGACGGGGTGAGATTCGGCTCGACTCCCCCTCCCCCCTAAAAGCCTCACGTAATTAATGGACGCCCCCTTAAGCAAGAAAAATATCTATAGACTATGTTACATATGTTATACACATGAATTATAATTCTTGTAAAGAGCTTAATTTATTGATGAAAAGTGCTTAATTTGTACATTTATTTCCTTTGAGTCTTTCACATTATTTCAAGGTTGAAAGCAAAAAAGAAAAATTAATTTTCATCAAAGTTAATTTTAAAAGTGAAATATGTTTATTGGTTGGGCTAAGAAAAGTATTAGAAGTATACAGTTACTGTGCGAGTGGTTAAAAACTGAACTGCCCCTAAGAAAAAATGTAATGAACAAGAAGTATTTGACGTCCGGTCTTAAACGAGGTAACATGAAGGGGCCTCAAAATTTGGTTGAGCCAAATGGCAAAAAATCATGCAAGCACGTTTTCATGTGCTTAAGAGAGGCCTTGAAATTTGGCTGAGCTTAAGGCCTTATTTGAAATGCGTATTCCGCCACTGCTATCACACTTCATAAGGAATCAATCGACTTTTTCATCACTCGAAATACACTTTGCCGTGTTCAAACTTACCAGTGACGGGGTTGTTTTATCTCACCAAAGTAGCATTTTCTGTTAGCAAGTTTTTAAGCACCAATTTAGCTACGGGGAATGTTCATCCTAGCGTTTTTATAATCTCGGATTAGCAAACGAACAGTTTGAATTCTATTAAAAATTGATAGCTGAATGCGATGAGCGTGTTTTTCAAAAATATTTTATTTTCGTTTTTTTGTACAATTAGTTTTTAATTTTGTAGTTATAAACAAGAGCAATTTAATGGCTTAACCCTTTGAGGGGCGCCGTTTGCATAGTGCAAACGCCTAAATCTAGTCTTTTTTCCCCTTGCATTCAATGTATTCTAGTTAAATGAGCCGAAAAATGGTTAGTACTGCCATCTGTTATCAGTTTAAAGAAGTAAAAACATTTTGCACCCTTTAATAGGAAATTTGTTCAAGATTCTTTAGGTTAAAAAAATTGGAAAAAACCTCCACCGTTCAAACTGCGGATGTTGTTGCCCCTTAAAGGGTTAAGTAATTAACTACGGAAAAATTCTTAAATTAAAAAAAATTACGCACTCTTTAATCAAATGTGTACCTTCATATGCTGAAAACACTTCAAATATGTATTTTCTAATAAGAAAAATACTGAAAGATTCCCCGTGTTCCCCGTACCGTGTACACCACCGTAAGCGCCCCTCTCCTCTCAATGAACTACATTTCCTTTTATATTTATTCCTCGTCAAATATGCTGCTCAGTGTCGTGTTCTCTACGCCCTAATTTGCTAATTTCTTTAATTGTCGATGATAACGATGACTTTTCTGGATATATGCAGCTCTCCGCTTTGAGGATTCCACAGGCACTTGTACTTCTTTTACTGAATCACCGGTTTCATGGATATCGTTCATTCTTTTATGACTATTCTTTGATGGTAAAATGTGTCCTCCTTTAAATCTCTATTAGATGACATTGAGAATTTTTGTCAAAAATTCTGAATACTTTCATTACTCCACAAGCATCAGAAGGTACAACAATATATTCTCACAAGCAATTAAGGGAACATTGGACTTTCAAAATTGGGAAATTTGTCCAAAAATTCAATTTTTTATTTTATTGAATTCTGAAACTACGGCCGAGTAGGAATGTGTTGCAAAAAGAATTTTTAATTTCTCTGATTAATTTCATAGTTATAGGCATTTGTATTTAATTTAGAGATTATGTGGTTACTAATAGCAATAACTTTAAATGTGTTTTTCTCAAAGTAAACATTTTCATGTCATACGAATATTCAAACTGCTCCAGGCGCATTTCTAATTATCGTATTGCTTTGAAGTTTAAGTTTTATATACTAACTGCATATCAAATAAATCTTATTGAAAATAATTATGCTTCGTAGCTCAGAATTTCTCAATTTTGTACTTGAAAAGATGATTTATAGGTATTTTGCGTAATAAAAAGGGTGTTTTCACTATTATTATTTTTTTTCTCTTTATATTTCTAATGAATGCTTAAAATAAGCAATAAGTTTCATTGTTAGTTCTATAAGGTATCCTGTAAATAAAAATTACCATATTATATGCAAAAGAAATGCGCATGGAACATTTTTAATTAGGTCAATTTTTGATATAATTCATAATACATAATTCATAAATTATTAATATTTCATAATTAAATTTTAACCACTTTTACATATCTATTTTACTAATCACATATTCAAATTTCAAGCAAATCCATTCAAAACAAAAGAAAGTTAGGTTTGAAGGTCCACTGTCCCCTTAAATTCCACAACCCACAAGCACGAAGCAGTCAATACCTATTGTCGAAATATGCGTGGGTTCGAGATTAAAAAGGATCGTTATTTAATAAAACATTTTGATTTCAAAAACCATCTCGCACACTAGTTGTAATCTAATATTCATACATTCATAATTTGTAATAGAGAAGTTATAATATGCGTCGGTATTCCTATGCTCGTATGAGGCATTTATAACTAGAAGAGTACATGCATAATTATTCATATACGCAAAAATGAAATACTATAATTGCTCGTATATATATATATATATATACACACACCGGGTAGTCAGAATTAAAATACCCATACTCTAACCTCCCTGTACATCGAATTACTCAGTGTAAAGGCTTCAAATTTTGTACACATAATATCCAAGATATGGGGAAACGGATTACGCGAAAAGATATTTAGTTTCTGAAATCAAAGATAGATGGTGCTGTACAACTGTACATGTGCTGAAAATACACAAAAACACATTTTATTTGAACGTACCAAACACTAACGTGACAAACACCTTACCGACGCAGGGACTACTGATCAATATGGTCCCCTTCTTGTAGATGTAAAATCTGCAGTCTGTGGACAGCTTGTTCAACTGCGGATCGTAGCTGGTCGACTGAAATGCTTCTCACACGCAAAGTGATACCTTCTTTCAAGTCTGCCAAGGTTACTAGACGTCTTCGATGAACAAGAATTTTTAAGTGTCCCCACGACCAAAAATCAAACGGATTAAGATCCAGAGATTGAGATGGCCAGGTTGTCGGAAACGCACAACTGATTATTCTATAATGAGTGAAACGTTGCGAAGAAACCGCTGTATACAGAGAACAATGTGTGGAGGTGCTCCATCTTGCATAAAAGTTAGTGAATCAAGACATTGCCGCTGTTGCAAATGGAGTACAGCAAAAGTTTCGAGCATCCTTTTGTACCTGTTGGTCGTCACAGTGCATGTCACAGGGCCATTGCGAGTAGCGTCTTCGAAAAAGAAAGGTTCGAGAGTGAATGTGGCTGGGAATTCATACCCGACAGTAACTTTCGGTGAGTGGAGTGGAATGTCTTGGAAGGTAAGGAGATTTTCCGTGTCCCAAATGCGACAGTTATGGATGTTCATAGTTCTACTGAGGTGGAAATGATCCCCGTCACTCCACAGAATATGCCATGGCCACGATGCATCCACTTCAACTCTAGCAAGAAATGCCAATGCAAAGGTCAGTCATTTCTCCCTGTCAATGACCAGCAACTGTTTATTATGACTGATTTTGTACGGGAAACAATGCATCATTTTTCTCAGTACGTTCCAAACTATTCTATTTGGAACACCCAAGTGTCGTATCACTGCACGTGCACTACTGCAGCCCACAACATTATCCATCGACTGTTCTACAATAGCGGTGGCAACATCTTCAACGACATCCTCTTTTATACCCAGAATATGGCTGCAAACCATGGGATTATGGAAATTTTTGTGCTTACAGTGCGAAGTTGCAGTTATAATGGCAGTTTAAGATTCTTTACTTTTTTATCTCTCTTTTTCCATAAGGGAAATAGAAATTTTATTTTGCATGTGTTTGTGTTTTTCTATTACTATTTTAGTCTTCATATTTTCTGTTGTCTAGCGCCACCTATCGGTGTTTTTTAAACTATTTATTTTTTCGCGAAATCCGTTTCCCCATGTCTTAAATAGTATGTGTTCAAAATTTGAAGCCTTTACACTGAGTCGCTCGATATAAAGGGAGGTCAGAGTAGGGGTATTTTAATTCTCGCCACCCGATGTATATATATATACACTGAAGTGCCACTGAATTAGGGATACCAACCTAGTAACGAGTTAGGCCTCCTCTGGCCTTGATAACGGCTGCCACACGACGAGGCATAGATTCAACAAGTTTCTGGAAACGTTCCACGGGAATGGCTTGCCAAATATTGGCTAAAGCTGTCCATAATTCAGTAAGGTTGTTTGGTGCTGTGTGATGGCCTTTCACGCCTTGTTCCAAAACATCCCAAAGATGCTCAATAGGATTTAAGGCTGGGCTTCTAGGTGGCCAATTCATGACAGAGAAGTCAGAGGAATGCTCATCCAACCAGCCAGTAGCCAACCGGGACTTGTGAGAGGTACAGTTGTCTTGCTGGAAAACTCCATTACCGTACGGATAACAGAACAGCATAAACGGATGGAGGTGATCACCCAGCAACTCTACGTACCGAATTGCATTGAGGGAGGTTGGTACACGCACCAAAGATCCCAAACTGTGCCACGAAAAAACACCCCAGACCACGATTGAGCCACCATGCCCTTGTACAGTTCCAGCCAGGTATGCAGGATCCATGGCTTCATGAGCCTGACGCCATATTCTCCGCCTCCCGTCGGCGTTAAGTAGTCGGAATCGAGACTCATCACTCCATGCTACTCGTTTCCAGTCCTCTACACTCCAGTCTCTGTGCTCTCTTGCCCAGGCAAGACGTGCAGCCCGATGGCGAGTATAGAGCAATAGTACTCTCGTAGGTCGACGGCTCCCGAAACCCATACGGTGAAGCGAGCGTTGAACAGTCCGTTTACTGACTGTAGGACTGGCACCGTCATTAAACTGGGTGGTAATTTGTGCTAATGTTTGGCTTCGCTGGCTACGTACAATACGCCTGAGCCGTCTCTCACCACGCACTGTCAAGGCTAATTGTCCTTTGCAGTTTGCCCGATCGCTAGTTTTTTTTCCACCATCCATGTATTCTTGGTATACTCTTGACACTGTCGACCTTGAAAATCCTAGCTGTCTGACGATTTCGGAAATTGAATGGCCCATGCGTCGCGCACCTACGATTTGTCCGCGATCGAAGGCGTCTAAATCAGGCAGTTTACCCATACTGGCAATTCCAACAACTAATTCAGAACAACCACAGTACGTGCTATATATGCAGTTACCACAGCGCCCTCACTTGCGCATACATGATGCGCAGCGCTACACAATTTGCATAGGCTTTGCTATCCCTAATTCAGTGGCACTTCAGTGTATATATGCGTGTATATATATATATATATATATATATATATATATATATATATATATATATATATATATATATATATATATATATATATATACAGTAGCTCCCAAAAGTTTTCAATGAAAATTTTTAAAAAAAAAAAAAAATTTTTTTCAAAAAAATTTTCAATGAAATAGGGGTCTACCTTTAATTAAAATGAATATTTCAGAATGGGTATTTATTAATAAGATCTATAATCTATTCTTAACAAAACTACATGAAATATTTTGAAAACATAGTAAAACTTTATTTTTAAGAAACAAGTAATCAAAAAGTAACAAAAACTTTATCTCACAAAAGTCATCGTACACTGAAATATTTTCGGATAAATTCATAATTAAAATTATTGTCTGGCACCTTATTTTTATTTTCGAATTGTGGTGGCATTTAAAATATCGTTTGGCTTTAATTTTTTCTTGCCTACTCCGTAATATTCTATTTATTATTTAAAAATGGCTCGTAGTCGTAAAGAAACAACAAACAGCATTCAAAAATGTATTAGTTTTCATCATAGTAGTGGTAAATCAGTTCGGAATATTGCTAAATTACTTAATTTATCCCATTCTACTGTGCAGTATGTAATAAAACGCTTTAAAGAAGAAAATCGGATCGAAAACAAGGTAAGAAAAGGTCGTCCTTCAAAGTTAACAAAACATGATCAGAGATTTATAATTGGAAAATTTGTGAAAAATCCACGTTTGAGTGCTGTAAAAGTTTCTGCAGAATTTAATGAAATATTTTCTACTTCAATTTCACCTGAAACTGTTGGACGAGTTCTTAGAGCCGCTGGATTACATGGGTGTTCTGCCAGTAGAAAATTTTTGGAGTGAGAAAAACAGAACGCTTAGGCTTTCCTTCGCACTATCAATGATAAATAAGCGCGAAACGTATTGGAATAATGTCTTATTTGCCAGTGAAAGCAAGTTTAACATTTTTTAGGTTACGATGGGCGTATAATTGTATGGAGAAGAAAAAAAGAGGAACTTAATTCCAAGAACTTAGTAGGAACAGTTGAGCATGGCGGTGGAGGTGTCCTTGTGTGGGGGTGCATGTCAGCATCAGGACTAGGTAATTTGGCATTTATTAATGGCATAATGAATAATGCTGTTTATATAAATATTTTAAGAGACAATTTAAAAATATCAGCCTAAAATTTGGGCTTTGGAAACAACTTTTGTTTTTTTATCAAGATAACGATCCTAAGCACAATGGCTCTCAACGTTCGCATCTGGTGTCTCTATAATTGTCCAGAAGTTTTGAAAACACCTCCTCAATCGCCAGATTTAAACCCAAGACGATTTGGAGAGAACTGGAGGTTCGAGTACGAAAACACCACATTCACACGAAAATCAAACTAAAAACAATTATGATGGAAGAATGCATGAACATTGATGCAGAAATTACAAAAGAACTAGTGCAATCTATTCCCAGACGTTTAAAAGCTGTTGTGGATGCTAAAGGATATCCTACTAAATATTAATTTAACGAAAAATTAGAATATTTTCCAATGTGTAGAGATTTTTTACGAGTGTACAATGACTTTTGTGAGATAAAGTTTTTGTTACTTTTTGATTATTGGTTTCTTAAAACTAAAGTTTTACTTTGTTTTAAAAATATTTCACGTAGTTTTGTTAAGAATAGATTATAGATCTTATTATTAAATACACTTTCTGAAATTTTCATTTTAACTAATGGATAGACCACTATTTCATTGAAAATCGTAAGTGCACGAACACTTTTGGGAGCCACTGTATATATATATATATATATATATATATATATACACGCACAGAGAGGGGGGGCGTGTATAACTTGTATACAGTGAAATCTCGATCGATTGTTCCTCGAATAATCGTTTCCCGTAAGGGTCGTTTATCTCCCCCAATTCCAAATAAAGTTAATTTAAAACAAGCAAAAACAGACCGCATAGATCGTTCCTCGATCCATCATTTTACAGCAATATTCGTTTAGAATATCGTAGCTATATTACTATTTTACTGGAGGGATCGTTTTTTCAAATTTGCAAAACCTAAAATTTAAGCGCCTGGATTGAACTAGAATGACACTATTACTCAAGAATTTAGAATGCATAAATATTAATACACGTTTGTTGCATTTGACGATGCATTCGCAACATGTGGGTTTAAACAATCGACAGCTTCTATGATGCAAGGTTGAAGGAGATACCAGAAGTTGAAAATGGTGTTGAAGAAGTTTCCGCCGCCTGTACTTTCGTTATCGGAAGCATATACGTGCCTTTGAAAAATTCAAAACTTTTTTAATAGTCTCATACAATAACCGATGCCAAAACGAATGTTATTTGCAGCACAGAAAAAATATTGTTTACATGTGGAGGTGAAACCTCCAAAAAGCAAATGACGATAAAAGACTATTTTAATTAAAACAAAAATCATGTGTACCTAAGTGTATTTTTATTATTATTATTATTTTTTATTTCGGTACTACAACTTTCTTATTTTTTTAATTGACAAAATTACACGCATTTATGTACGGGATCAAATAATTTTTTTTTCTCACGTATGATATCAAACTTTTAGGTATGTTAATAATTATTTGTATGTTTCCACATCTGTAGTTTTCCCGCTTTTATCGTTTAGTTTAATTGGTCGATAGATAGAGGTTTCACTGTAATTTTATTCTTAAACGCAGGAGACAAATCTCACAACACCAGTGAAATGAAAAAGTTAACACAAAATCTAAACAAACACACTCACACACTCATATATATATATATATATATATATATATATATATATATATATATATATATATATATATATATATATACACACACAGAGAGAGAAGACTTGTAAAACCTATATTATTTTATCTTAGGAGACAAATTTCACAACACTAGTGATATAAAGAAGGTTTAAAAAAAATAATTCATTGAAAGCTTTGTCATATTTTTTCTGACATAATTAATTCTTATCTTGTACGAGGCCTTCTATTTTTTTAGGGGTTTTTAATGTATGTCTGAATTAGCGATATCTTTATATATAAAAGGCAAAGTCTGTGTGTGTGTGACCGAGTTTTTGTCTGCTCGCGGCGTAGCGCAAAGACGGTAGGTCGGACAGTCTTGAGATTCGACACGAAGAAGCCTCCCGAGGTCTCATTATGCACCTCGAAGCCCTTTTTTCGATTTTTTAATTAGATTTTCCGTAATTAAATATTTAGTCACGATTTGGAGCTCCCGGACGAGTAAAAGCTCCGTAAATCCTAACGTATCCGTCCAAGAATATTTTTTTCGGACGAGCCTATACGGGAAAGATGACACTATACGGAAATCACAATTAAAATTGTCTGTCTTAATTTATCGATTAATTGTGATTTTTTTTCGATCGCCTGTACGCACCCGTTTTTCGGAAAAAATCGGGATTTTGTCCGTGACCCTTTTTTCCAAATTGTCGAATCGATACGTAAATATCGTTACATTTTTACGAAATTTTTATCTCAGAGAACCTAGACATCACAGTTTCGAAAGCCAGAACCAAAATTAATTTACAAATTGTAGTTATTTTTTAATAATTTATTTTATGATTCGGAAACTCTTGTGAGAAATCTCATTTTGGAGATTTCGTTCTTCATTTCCGTACGAAGGTACAGCGAGTGAAAATAGGAGAAAAACCAGTTTTTCGACTGCACGTGATGTGTTGGGGCGTTTGTTTTCTATGAGGGATTGAGTGGTTAAAGAAAATCGATTACTATTGCAGTGATAATCGATTAAAAAATCACATTTAGTAATGCCGTAATTTTTTTGGCCAGCACTTAGTTAATATCATATAATTTGTGGTGTATTTGTGGAAAAAATCTATGAAGATTTCAAAGAATTTCAGCATGTGGAGGATGTGATATATTCGCTTTCAAGGAAATCGATTACTATTGCAGTGATATTCGATTAGTAATCCTATGTCAAAAATTTTGCCAAAATGTGCCAGAAAGGATTAAATTTATATGGGTAAAATAATGTATCGTGGTGAGGAAAAGGATGACAGCGACGCCTATTAACAAAGGGTTAAGGCTACTAAAAAATTGGTAATTACATTACCCGAGCAACGCCGGGACGGGTACAGCTAGTAAGCAATATATACTATTTAAATCTCGGAAAAAGTATGAAATATTTGATGTGTGCTTTAGAAAATGGATGAAATCATTTCGAAATCAGTCGTAACTATTAACTCTGTTTATAGATAAGTATTTAACGTATGTTATTTTCCTCCCTAGCGGGAACTGGAAACTGCATTGTTGACAAAGCTCGTCGAAACTGGTGCCCATTTTGCCGCTTGCAAAAGTGTTTTAGAGTCAGCATGAATCGAAATGGTTTGTAAAAAATAATTTACCCTGCCAATTTTCTTTCATCTACTTCAATGCATTTTCTAAAATCTGTTAATCAATTGACAGTTAATTATTAAAGAGAGATAAGTTTTATGACAGTTAAGTATACACACACAAATATATATATATATATATATATATATCTGTGGCCAGGGCCGACCGTCTGGGGGGTGCAGCGAATGCTATGCACCGGGGCCCAGCGATTTAGGGGGCCCAACATGATCAAGAACAAAAATGATGTACTCTTGCACATGAATTGATTTTCAATGAAAGGGATGCAAATAACGCACAAGGCATATTGCAATACTTACTAAATAATAATTATAATGAATTATTTCTAAATGTGTTAACTGTGTTAAAACTTTTCTTTACGTTGCCAGTTACTATAGCAAGTGCTGAGCGCTCTTTCAGCAAATTAAAGTTAATAAAGAATTATCTTCGGTCAAGCATGTGTGCAAAACGCTTAAATGCACTTGCTATATTAAGCATCGAAAAAGAAATTGCAAAAAAATGTAATTTTTTGAAGTAATTAATGTATTGGCAAAACAAAATCATGCATTAAATAAACATGCATTAGTAATATATTTTCGTGTTTGTAATTTTTTTTACTTTACAAAAAATTTAGGGCCCCAAACGGTTTCTTGCATCTAGGCCCCTTTGTAGAGAAGGCCGGTAATGTCTGTGGCTTGGTACAAGAAGTGCCTCAGTTAATTTTTTTCAAAAAAATTTTTCAAAATTTTTTTCAAAATTTTTCAATTCCGAGGGTTTAAAAGAGTTTTCTAAACCACTGTACAGATTTGCGAGCTTCTTACATTGAAAATGTTTTTTTAAAGACACAAGCAAAGTCATTTTTGAAAAATTGACTTAGGCACTTCTTGTACCAAGCCACAGATATATCTATCTATCTATCTATCTATCTATCTATATATATATATATATATATATATATATATATATATGTTTGTGTGTGTGTGTGTGTGTGTAATCTTTAAGTAGTGGATTTTTAACATAAATATTATAAATTCTTGCATAATAAGCAATTTCCCTAAGTACGAATGGTAGCATTTTTCCCTAGAGAAAAAAAATAGTTTAAGAAAAGATTTCTTCACTAACAATATTGTGATTGCCATTAAATGAAGGATTGTTTCTGAAAAATGTTTTTATATTTAACAATTTGAAACTTAAATGTGAGACACGAGAGAACCCCAAATTGGTTAAGCTACGTAAAAATGTCCCATTCGCAACAGTGCCTGCAAAACAAAGGATTATTTCTGGATTATTAATTCTGAAGAGCCCACAACCTGGTCCCGAGCATTCTTTCAAACAAATGCAAAAAAGAAAAAAATATCAAGGAAAATGAATTATGATCAAAAAGATATGACGTTAACACCTGTCTGACATTGCACTTACAGATCAGTGAACAACACAGTTACGCACTTGGCTTTCTCTTGTTTTGTCAGTAATGGAATCATTTTTATGAACGATATGACTACATAATAAGATATTACGTTCTAATAAGATGTGTTCCACTCAATTTTGTCATGTTCAAGCTGTCGTATGCATCCCCTCCCCCATATCCACCAAGACACTTGGTTTCCGTTTATGGATTATATGGTTCGATTTTATTCATGTTAAAAAAGATCGTACTTTTTTTTCGTAAAAATAAAAAGGCTTTTGGTCAGTTCTATAATAACAGCTTCTAAAAATCCCCGTTAACCCTTGAAAGCTCTCATCAAAGGAAATCACATTAAATCCTTATTCAAAGGGGGATTTCATCTAGTGTAATCTTAAAGGTTAACGTGAAATGCAAATTTCCTTTTAATTGAAACTAACCCCGAATAAAATGTTTAAATTTTCGCACTACGTGTTACTGAACTAACTTTGAATCAAAAAATATTACTAAATGTCCAGAAATTCATTTTAATGAGTTAAGCATGGAGGCTATAAATCTCGAATGTGAATGTTATATGATTAACTTTTAGATGCTTCTATAAGACATTTTTACTTTCGGATCAGTTATCAAATACTGCTATAAGCCATTTTTATTTCCACGTTTTCCTTAACTCGCTTTCTTGTTTGTGTGCTTGTCCAGTACAAATCTTGCAATCGATTTTTAACTAACTTCCCGACTAGCTAGACATTTGAAACTTTTAGAATAGCTCAGAACACGATGACAATGCATTCTTTTCATACTTTTAGCCATCTTTAAGCAGAATTGAAATCATTTTCAGTTAATCTTGTTTTGTATAGGAAGTTAGTTCGAAAAAAATCCGCAAGGGGGCGCTTCGATAGAATTCAATGCTTGCACTTTTGCGTAACGCCGTCTGACGATTTTGAAAACAGAATACATGTGAATTTAGTTTGTTTAAAAAAATATTGTGCGAAAAATTTTAAAAAATATATAAAAGTTAGCAGTTTATAAAGTCTGTGGATAGTGGAAACGACTAAAAAGTGATTAAAATTAAATAAAAGAAAGTGAAAAAGAATAATTAAGTGAAGGTTTGTGCAATCAGTTTATATGATTCAAGAGAAAATTTAAAAACGTGGTATATAAAAAGTTCTTTTTATCTTGTAATTATTAATTCTTTGAAGTTACCTACGATCTGATGACTTAAATGTAATTAAACATTACCGAAGAACTTAGCTTTAAATACTGTAAAATCACACTTGTAGTTTTGCTTTATTTTACAGCTGTTCAAGAGGAAAGGGGTCCAAGAAATAATAAGAAAACGCCCAAAGAAAAAGTCGATGCCAGTAGTAACCACCTCTCAAATAATATCACAGAATCTAGGAGTCCACAACCTAATAACTTCAAGCTTTTAAATGTGTCCGTGGGAAGTAATGGCCCGGTCAGCGCATTTCGACCAGTATTTCCTGGACCCAGATATAATAGAACATCCCCATTACCCCTTCAAACTCAATATATAATGGGCAAGTATGTTTTATTTAATAGGTTAATGATATATTACACCTGGATTAATAAATTTGCCTACAACATTGGTTCTCAGACTTCTTTTTCTTGTTCCCTTTCTCATGATTTTAATTTTAATGTTCTTCCCTTGATCAAAAATTTCCCGAAATCATTAATTTAAAATAAATACTAAGGCAGGTTTTTTTTAATGTATCAGAAAGATGTATAAGTGTAATAAATATATTTTAGGTGTAACAGAAGTATTGACTGAGTCCCGCATATATTGCTTCAGGAGTATCTTTTTTTGCGAATCGTTATGGTCTGTCAAAATATAAAAATAAGGGAACGTTATTAATCGCAAAATACCTGAAGCAAAAAAAATCACACAATTTCTACAAATTCATACAATAATGTTGTACAACAAACAAAACCGAATAGAAAAGTTTTTAAATAAAACTTTTAATCCTGATTCCTTGGATATGAGAAATTATGAATCCGCCAGATTTTTAATCAGATGATTGACCTTGGGTAGGATTTAGTATCTAGTTTTAGATGAACATACACATGATGGTATTAATAAAGCACAAGGAAATCTTTCTTGTGTGCATGAAAAGTATTGAAATTTTAAAACCAGATTCACACAATAATCAACTGCCTGAATTTACTCCTTTTTAAAAAAAAAGAAAAAAAAAAGAACAGGAATCTTTTTTCACCGCAGAATACTTTATCTTCAAATTCTCTATAGCCTGACTTCTTTTAGATTTTCACATAAAATGAGGATACTCACCCCAATTATATTACAGGGACGGCTACAAACGAAAAAGATATGAAAACAGGTATCAAAGTACCTTAATCATCCTACCCATAGGACAATCATTAGACTGTTCTGAAAAGCAGAATTCAAAAGTCGGTGATCCTGAAAAGGGACAACTAAAGTTCATATTCAAGCACGCGAATTATCACGTGAATCTTTCTTTAATGCTAAAAGCATGCTAGGCTACAATAAGCTCAATGTTTTAGATTCCATAAATGTGGATTTGTAATTTGTAATCGCTAGTCAAATAAATGTATATTAGCAGACAATAGAATATCAGCGAACAAGCTTAAATAATAATGTTACAGCTCAATAAAGTTAAAGCAGTCTGAATGAATAAAAAATGTATTGAAGGAATCTGTTTATAGATCTGAAAGGACTCTGAAATGAAAATAGCAATTAGATAAGGTTTCGATCGAGTTTAAAGTTTTTACAGCTGTTATACTGAGAGTCATGTATATTTATATATGGTGGAAAAAACTGCCAAAACTCCTACTGTTTTCCGGCGAGAATTTATTGATTTCTGCATTGAATTTTATAGGATGCCCGCCGCCAGAGGCTTCACTGGTTTTTCGTGAGATTGCTGCACACATACTGCTGGTCAGTGTACGCCGAGCCCGAGGCAACCGCCTGTTTAGCTCTCTGCCCCCGGGTGATCAATCGGCATTGCTCCATGACGCGTGGCCAGAGCTCTTCTTGCTCCAGGCTGCTTACTGGCCTGTTGACATCCTGACGGTTGCAAAGCACGTGCAGGATCATGGAAAGGTAAGCGTCTTTTTCAATTCCTACTATTAGTTCACACTCTCTCTATATATATCTTGTTCAAATTTTCAATCGTTAATAAAAGTACTTTTTATTCATCCACTCAAGTTCAAATACATTTTTTTAAACTTGTAGTGGATGACACTTGATGTTAATACAGTTTTTTCAAATATCAATTCTTTAATTAATCAATTTTAGTTTTAGACCATATATATCTTGTTCAAATTTTCAATCGTTAATAAAAGTACTTTTTATTCATCCACTCAAGTTCAAATACATTTTTTTTAACTTGTAGTGGATGACACTTGATGTTAATACAGTTTTTTCAAATATTAATTCATTAATTAAATTTAATTAATCAATTTTAGTTTTAGACCTAGAGCGTCTCTTGCTCTTGAATAGTAATTTCCCTCTTGTTACTGTGTAAAGGGTAGCACTGCGGTATCGCGGGCTTCTCCCGTCCTGTAGGTTGCGAGATCGAATCCCCAACCTGACAAAATTTTTCTCTCTCTTCCCCCCCCCCCCTTTCTAATCTCGCACAGTAAGCAAGGTTCTGGCAGGCAATCCTTTTTTTCTATTCCTACTATTAGTTCACACTCAAATTTTTCTTTGTTGACCTAAGTAGGAATTGACTTTAATTTTTTTTTTTATATATTACTTGTTAACATTCAAATTACGAAGAAAAGTTTGAATTCAAATGATGGAAGTAAAGTAGTATAAGAATCAGTTTTCTAGCTGACGAATACTCGGAAAATATAGTGCGGACAGGGTTCACAAATGTGAAAACAATGGAAATTCAAAAAATAGCATTAGCAAATTAATGTCTTAATTTCCGACGTTGTCCAAATGTATAACTTGTTTCTAAATGTATTTAAATTTGACATATTATAAAGAAATGTTTATATTAATTGCATTGCCAAACTTTATAATGGTTGCTCTTTAATTTATAAGGTGCATAAATCAGGTATAGATATTAGGTGATAGCATTCAGAAATTTTACAATGCTTTTGTGTTACCTGAAACAGTAACTGTGTTTACACCTGTAGAAATCTGAGACAGAGATAAAAGGGAAATAAGCTGGTTCAAGAATAACTTTTTATTTCACTCTAATAATTCAAGAATGAGTATTGGGAAGTAAACTGCCCCCTCCTTTCCTAAAGATATATAAAGGGCAAAATATAATTCATCTGCTGTAATAGATAATCTGTTTTATTAAATGCCTAACCCCCAGTATCTCGACAACTTCTATTAATGAGGTAGGCAGACCTCGAAAACTGCTTTATTTCTTAAGAAGATAATCTTGGTGTTCGAAGACAATTGGATATTCGTTCAAACTTTTTACATCCGCCATTCACACTCACAGATAGATGATTCAATGAAGTCTGAAAGCTATTTCTTCCCTGTGGATAATTTTATTATCATTGCCATTAACCAAAGTCATATTTGAAGCCATAAATATTTTTAATTATTATGCTAAACATATCTATTATTAAATGTAAACATTTCCTTGTTTACAATTTATATTTACCCTTTGCTTGTGGAGATGAAATCAGTCGACAGCACGATGGTGGCATGATTTAGTTTAGAAAAAAAGAAAGAATAAAAAGGTTGTGATAAGTAAAAAAAAATTTTGTCACTCTAATTTTGAAAACTTATTACTGTTTTTATTTTGAGGAGGGGGGGGGGGGGGCTTTTGAATCCTATCTTGAAATTAAAAGAATCAAACTAGAGGAAGAAAAAAGACATAAAAAAACCTACCTTTAAAACCTCCTATGTTTAAACAAAGTCGTTTCACAACTTGCCTTAAATAAAGTTATTAATAAATTTTCATCTTGATTTTTTGTTCAAGCTTGATTTAGACAATACCATCGACACATACTGCAATAGTTTCTCGACTTATTTATATCACTATTAACAATGAAAGAAAGGAAAAGAGGCCTTGCAGAGTTTGTGTTGATTGGTTGAAGCAATGTAGTCAGGACTCCATTATTCATTCTTCATTGTCATCCATTTCTAAATGAGCAGCGTAAAGAAAAAATAGTTTTAATTTCTAAAGGTAGAGTTTTAGTTTCATTGAAAAAAAATAATGAATAATATTTCATTTTTAAGATCAGAGCCATCATCAACCATTATCAAAAGTGAAGTAATCGAGCACTCCAAACGTACGGTTAAAAAAGAAAGAATTTGAGTAACCTCTTGCATCTGATTTTGAAATAATAAGTTTATCGATATGATGTTCGAGTGCACAAGGTTTTTAAGCTTTAATATCTTAAGTGTTGTGCTAAAAGCGTCTGATGTTTAATGCACAGCTTAAAACTAAGACGTCAGCACCTTCACATGTATTTTCTCTCTGTAGTTTTTTCGTTATCTTCAATTTTTATAATTTAATATTTTACCTGTACATCTGTCAGGATGCAATTGCGATAAGTTGTAGTCACATGCATATAATTCTCATCTCCGTAAGGAGAGGCGTAAAAGAGACTAAGAGCATCATAATCGAAGAGATTCGATTAGATCGTGAATTAGTGCTTATTCATAACCGTTTTAGCTGCTTAGTATAGAGGTTAATATTGTCGGGTGTAAATAACTATCCCATTTAGACAGGAGCTGCTTTAACATGTTATCTTTATAGAGAAAACTTTGTATATGACACTGTGAGTACAAATCATTTGATCTGTTGTTGTTGTGACTGATGCCCCTTGACCGACAGCGTATTGTCAGTTCAAGTCCATTACGGCTATTGGGTGAAGTGGTGCGGGTCCAGTTTTTAATAGCACCACAAATGTCGGAGTTCGACTTGCTAAAGGACCGGTCCCGTAATTTTAAATCGAATCAAGTAACGAGACCGGAACACTTGACCCCGCACCTCCAGAGGTAAATTTGAGAACTTAGAGGACATTGCAGCCACGACAGATTTTTCGTGCACCAGCCGTTAGTGTACACGGCGGTGGATTTGTCAGAAACTGGCATCGAACCAGAGACGTTCAGATCACTGGCTCGCTTCCTTTGCCAACCGGGCTACTGCGCCCACGCAAATCATTTGTGAATCCTGTACTTCAGTTCTTTTCTTAAAGATCTAATTTCTTTGGCAGTTCTAATATACTGACTGAACTGAGAGAGAGGTGGAAATCTCCGGATTTCCCAAAGTAAATGTATAAGGATAACTCAGCGAGCCATTCTCATCACATTTCCTCTTTCACCACAAAACAGCTAAGCTGATTGTAAATCGAAGCCTGGTCACTCGCTTTTCGAAAACGTGTACAGGCCATTACACCACCAGTTTTGCCATAATTTTTGTTTACGAAGTTCAAAGCTGTTTTAGAATGCTTTTTGACTGCTATTGTGCTATGGTATTTTTTGAACACATAAATTTTCATTTAGTAGTTATCCAAGTAAGACCAAAATCAGACTCCCTGGTGAGCTATGGCAACTCATAAATATATATTCAACAAAACAACTTGAGAATCAATTGAGAGAAATTTGCGCAGCCTTTTCATTTCAAGCCTTAGCTAATATAATTATGAATTCACACCTTTAAACTTAAGGAGTACCCTCGAAGAAATTAAGTAATGACGAAGTAAAATAAAGGTTAATAATAAGAGTAAGAACATCACAAAGAGGAGAGTACCCAAATTGTACATTAATTATGATTTGCTCTTGCATGGTATATATCCCGCTCGTATACAATAAGCTTCCAGAAAAATTTAGAAGAAATTTTTTCTCTTTTCCACAGAACTCAAAAACCAGTGTGCTTCCACGGGATAACTCATTTATCAGGAAACCGTGTTTTGTTACTTTGTTGAAAGTAATATATGTCTAGCAAGAACATTCTGTCCTTTTGATGTCCTTGCAGACAAAAATTTCACGTTTGTTGAAAATCTCCTTAAACGCAATTTAGTGACATGCTGTAACATGTCCGATTAAATTGGTAGCAGCGACCCCTTGTCCTGCGTTCCTCCTACCTTCACCGAAAAGAACCGAAAGGCCTCAGCATGAATGGGCCTCTCGAGCGGGAATGCAAAATATTACGACCCCCCCCCCCCCAACAACGTATGTGTGAAGAAAAACAAGGGCTTGTATACGTTTCTAAATTGGCAAATGCATGTTCTTAAACTAAGTAAATTTCTTAAATAGCGGTTAATAAATGTACGTATAGTATAGGAGTACCATGTTTATAAGGTCACTCTATAGGAATTCAGTGCAACGTCATATCATACGAGCACTGTATTCACCTGATTTCAAGGGAACTGCAATAGTTTTTCGGGTAATTCTCCTCAAGAACTGCCAAAGAAATGGATGTCACCTAACAACAGACACTTGGCAAAAAGACCTACGTATCTTCCCATTCAGTATTGAGATGATTGACCATAATCACCTGTAACAGGAATTAATTCATATTGTGGAACAATATTCAGCATCGCAAGTCTTAATTATTTTCTAAAAAATACAAACCTGGGCAAAGAAATAACTAGATTCACCAATTTCACCCCTAGAAACTTAATAATGAATTTAAAAAAATAAATGCTCTAACGTGGCTGAGAATTCGAAAACCGTACATTCTGGAGCAAAAGTTTTTCAGATTATGCTCCTCGACTCTACAAATTAAGAACCAGATCCTTGCATAAAGCACTCAAACACACAATGAGTATATTCGTAGTAAATAAACACTGCTGACCATTAAAATTGCAACACCATGAAGGAGAGATGACACAAACGTCAAATTCGCATGAAAAGAAGATGCTGGAATATGCAAATGATTAGCATTTAAGTGCAATCGAACGACGCAGGAGGGAGAAACGGCATCTAATACTCTGTATAAAAGGAAAGTAGCGGGTTTTTCATTCGGAAATCGCAGTTGAATGTTGTTTGTTTGTGAGACTATCGTGTTATGCTTCGACGGAAGAAGAAACGGCTACCAGCACGTGTCGGAATTCGATAGCGGCTGGATCGTGGCCTATCGAGAGTGCGGTTTATCGTTCCGCGATGTTCCTACTCGCATTGGTCGGAATCCAACGACTGTCATGCGAATAGGGAATCGATGGGTTCAGGAGGGTCATACTGAACGCCATGCAGGGTCGCAACGGCCTCCTGCCACTAACGCCCGAGAGGACAGACATGTTGTGAGGTCGGCCTTGCAGGATCGTACAGCCACGTCATGGACCTTGATTTATGAAATGGGCTTGTTTGCAGCACTACAAGTATCCACTCAGACAGTGCGACGACGTCTGGAGAAGCACGGACTGTCTGCACGGCGACCATTATTGAGGCTTCCCTGGACACTGCAGCATAGAGACTCGCGGTGACAGTGGTGTGTCCAACGACAAAACTGGATACAGGAGTGGCACCACGTCGTCTTTTCAGACAAGTTTTGGTTCTGCGTGCAGCATCATGATGGATATATCTGTGTCTGAAAGCACCGAGGAGAACGCACGCGGCCTGCTTGCATTCAATATCGTCATACGGGCCCTACACCTAGTCTGATGGTATGGTCAGCTATTGGGTACACGACATGAACACCTCTTGTTCGCGTCGTCGGTAATCTGAATAACCAGCGTTATATTTCTCGGATCTTAAGACCGGCGACTGTGCCTTATCTTCGAGGCCCCGTAGACGTCATCTTTCAACAAGATAATGTCAGACCGTATGTTGCCCGTCATGTCCTGATCTACCTCGACACAGAAGGTGTTCGTCTGTTGCCCTGGCCAGTACTTTCTCCAGATCTCTCACCCATTGAAAATATCTGGTCATGGGTTGCTGAGAG
The DNA here is from genome assembly GCA_907164885.2 of Dolomedes plantarius. Classification (NCBI taxonomy): domain Eukaryota; kingdom Metazoa; phylum Arthropoda; class Arachnida; order Araneae; family Dolomedidae; genus Dolomedes; species Dolomedes plantarius. The sequence continues at coordinate 155,871,817 of OU015494.1, read as the reverse complement.
ACTGAGTCGCCACCGCTGTCCAGCCACTACGATTGATGAAGTGTGGCATAGACTTGAAGCAGAATGGAATGACTTGCCTGTATCTGCCATCCAAGCCCAGTTCGACTCTATGCCTAACCGGGTTAGAGCCGTTTTAGCTGCCAGAGGCGGCAGTTGTGTGGTACTAATTTCGAACCCTGTAGATCCTCAAATTGCCTACAAAATTTAATCATGATTTTTTCCTACCGTGCTGTATACGTACAATAAGTATAATTTTGTTATTTTCTTTCCTTCCCGGTGTTGCAATTTTAATGGCCAGCAGTGTACAAGAAAAAAATTGTTCATTAACCTGCGAATACTTGGAACGAGAATCTTTTTTAAATTCACTTTGTTTTCATCTGAGTAAGAGAAATTGTCAGAATTTTGGATTTTTTTTTCCTCTCTTGCAATTTTTATTTTGATAAACATTATATCATGATTTAGTAATTTGACTTGATTTTATTATATTAAATTTATTTTATGAAACTCTGTGCAAGACCCTAATTTCTTGACAACTGACTCAAAACAGAATACACAACTCTAAAAATAAGGATGAATCGCCATCTCAAGTCTATAGGCTTTAAACGTAGATTTCATGTTTTTCCCATACTAAATCGAATTTTCCGACATCTATTGCCGATTCATAAACTGAAACCACATTTTAAAAAAGAGGCACGCATAATGATACAGTTTAAAAATTACATATGAATATGTAAAAAGTCGCTAAAGTTATTTTACAATTTTTTTTCCTCTAAAACGATGGCCATAGATATCTTTATTTAACTAATTTACACATAATTTTTTCTCAGATTCTGCCAAAACGAGTTGTTGCAGCAATCATGGAGTGTCGGCACTTACAACTGGACTTAATTGAACGCTCTCTTCTCGAGACAATTATCTTAGCCCGGAAAGGCAAGTATGGTCTGTTGTCAAAATCCTTTTGGCCTGTTGTATCGTAACGAGCGTCTGAAAAGACGGGAATTTCAAACCGATTGTTCATACCATTTTACCAATTGGACAATCCCAGTGATTTTAATTTAATCCCCACTCTTCACGACTCATGATATTGGTCTGCATCTATCTTTCTAATTTTCCTTAATTATTTTTATTTTTCCCGATCATGATTTATTTTTCCACCATGAGCATTGGTTATAAGCTCCTATCATTGTTTTTTCCAACGGTATAGCTTCTCTGTAACATCTGCTTTCATTAGGTTTTATCCAGGGTCTCGTAAACCTGAAGTCAGTATTCTATAACCTTCAGTTTTCGATTCTCATGCCTCAAATCTTGCCGCTCAAAAATGCAAACTAAATGTTTAATTCAATGTTACGTTAAGCTTTCATTTTTCCTTATCTTAAACATTTGTTCCTCCTGTACTTGAAAGAATAATTGACTTTTGATTAAAGTCATTTATTCTTTCAAGTACAGGATTTCATTAAAGGAAGTTATTTTCCTTTAATGAAAATGCTTAAGGTTTGCCAGTAAGGTGGTTTGTTGTCACATGCAGCTACCCTCCCAATCTGTTTCCCAATCTCGACAAGTTTTCAGCTTAATATCTTCTGATTTTTTTTAATCACTGCGTGATTCTTATTTTATTTTTTTTTTATTAATTTAGCGTTATGATTTTAGAAATTTAAATTTTTTATATAGACTTTTTTTTTATTTGTGTGTGTTTTTTAAGAATCAAATTTTAATCGATTGCTTTCAAACTTGCAATGATATGGGATCATTAAAGAGGAAATATAATTTAACGAGAATTCTTTAACCTCTTAAAAGAAATATTTCATTTCCACTTCAGGGGACTCGGTACCCATTGAAGGAATATTTTTGCAGAAGTATATTTACCTATATTATACACACATTATTATAGATACTTAGACAAACTGATTTTAACAAGAAAAAAAATCCTTTTGTGGATAAAAATTGAGAAATTTAAATTTTTTTAAAAACCTCAAAGAATTAAAAAAATTGTTTTTCTCCTTTAGTTTTCAAAATTCTAACAGGATTTTTTTGGATGTGTATGACATTATGCTTTATAATTTTATGGATCAATTTTACAATTAATGAATTAGTTTATGAGACAAAAAATAAAATATACAAATATAGGCAAAAACGCAACAAAAAACGTAGTTTCTTCAACATTTCGATTTTTCTTTTCTTTTCCCTTTCATTATATTGAAAAATTCCTCCATAGTTTTATTAAGTACATTATATTTAAGATACAAAAAAAAATACAGTCATTTGACAGATATTTGTAGACTTAATCATGTTTTACACACAGTAATACGTAAAAAACAGCAAACTGAGAAAAATCAATTTTAAAGAATTTAAGCACTGAAAAAAATGTAAAAACCTATTCCAGTTTTCCTAATATTAATGTCATTATGTTACTACTTATATATCTTTAAAATTATAGCCATTTTATTTGAATTGAGGAACATTTAATTGTAATTAGAGGCTTTTATAAAAAATTTACCCAAACAGAAATGATGAGAGAACTGGTGAAAAATGTGAATAACAATTTAAATATCTTTCTTAGAGTTCTTTTAAAATCATATAAATATGTATTACAAGATATTTATAATAAATATTCACAGTATTAATTAACATTTTTGTTCAGAATTTGAAAATTTAAGTTGCAAGTTTCACTATCAACAGAGTACACAAACCTCACTCATAACACTTAACGATTTTAAAAACATCCTGCTGATTATGTAACGCATTCTCTCTTTCTGGTTAGCTGTTCTCTTTTATGAATAGCATTTTTTTTTATAATTTACGGGCAAATTGGCACTTTGCATTACTACGCCTTTACTGAAACAAAAATTTTCGTGAATCCAACACAGCACCAAGTTTTTTCTTGGAATGACCTACATTCATTCATAGTGCCTATTATACTTCTCTCATTGTATGCATTGTACCCGTATTAAATTCACAAACTACTGTTGTTGCACAGAGTTTTACACGTTGTTTATTAACAAATATTTATTTAAGGCACTTTGCTCAAATCACACTGTACAAACTATCATTAGCATTTTGAGTTCCACAACGCACACATCTTTCCAGAAGTTCACTAGATGCAAGCCGTTGATATACTGGTAGAATTTTTAGAAGAAATACTTCCTTTACTGGGGTCCCTATTCTTAATTTGGGACTACCTGGGTTATTTGTAACTCGGGGAGGAAATTTCAGGGGTCTCTATTCTTAATTTGTGACTACCTGGGTTATTTGTAATTCGGGGAGGAAATTTCAGAGTCATGGGATTTTTTTTTTTTTTTTTTAACCAATGCGGAAGCACTTGCCGTCAAACATTCACCTATACTACGTCGCAGTTTCCTGTCCATTTTATTATGGGGGCACCATATAGGTGGAAAGCATTACCCCTATGAGGGGACGACACAAACGGAGGCATTTTTCGTGGCGCGACGCCGGGATTCGATCCTAGCACCCTCAGCACCGAAAACCAGCGCGCTGTACCACAGGGTCGATACAAGCCCTGTAAAAGGAATGTAAACACTAAGTGGACGTGACATTTAAAGGGCTGTCGAGATAACGAAAGGTATTTTTGATACACTTACAATCGTCAGATCATCTCAAAACTTTGTACCAATAACTAGAGGTGTCAAAGTATTTTTAACAAAAAATTGAAAAATCGATATTTTCATCAATATAAAGGTACCAAGTCCCCTTCATATTTCAAAACCACATACTACATTTATTTCTTGTTTCTTTTCTTTAATTTTTGTCTGTGTAGCCAGCACACATTTTCCAACTTCAGTACATTCAAGACACAATTTGTGTTCTGATCCTTTGTACCCGATATTTGAACAGGACAGTTTTTCAGGATGTTATGAGGATTTGTTCTGACACCCATTCAAGAATCCTGATACGTATTTTGTCGCTATAATTTCCAAACACATAAAATAAGATGAAGGTTAGATCAATCTTAGAAATTTATAATATTGCTGCTGGTATGGAAAGATCAACAATTACTCCCTATTTAGGGTTTCGTAACGTATTCCAGTTCTAGCTTTTATCCTTCACTCGATTATTTTCAGGATAAATCTATACTTCTGGTTTTACTGGCGCATGTTTATTTTCTACATAGGGGTATGGTCATGCAAAAAACTTCTGTGTTCTCCGATAAAACTGATAGATGTTAAGAATTCATGGTTGAGTGGTTGGGAGCTCTACGGTTTTAGGTTCCCGAGTGTTAAGAATTCAGAGTGTGTTGAAAAGTCACAAATATTCAAACGCATGTGACAGATTTATTTCGCTAAATTAAGAAACTAAGGCAAGTCAAGCAAAGATTTAATGTCAGAACATTATTCCGTAAACAATAAAAAGAGAAGCACAAAGAAACACTGAAGTGGTTAGAAGTAAAATCAGCTATTGCGTTTGCTCTATAATTTTCCACTTTTCGCGTAACCTCCCAGTTTCAAATGAACTATCAAAATTTTGAATATTGCTTATATTAACAAATATTCTGGTTTAACCCAAGTGAAAAAAAAATTTAATCTTGTAATTTTTGTACGACTTTTACTCTAAACAATTTTAAGCCAATAATATTAATCATTATAAATATATTTTTGTTTTCAGCTAAAGGCTCCCTGGATATGAGACAATTTAAGCAAATACTCCTATAATCTTCCACCCTTGACACTGTAAAAAATATGTGAGAATTTATTCATATGCATTTTCCATTCTTTTTTTATACTAAAATTTCCTAAACAGCAGTGGAATATAGCTTATAGTTTACAGATGCCGTAAAAATAGTCGTTATGTTGCTTCTTTTTCAAAACTTCGCACGAGACTTCGTATATTTTATATATAGCTTTCTATGCAGTACAAAATGCAATAATGATTTTTTATTTATTCATTGTAGATTGCTGCAACCCGTTGTTAGCCCCCGGACACGTGGACTTGATATTAGAACAAGCACAGACCACCTTAGAACAACATATGTTAAGAGTTCGAAGTAAAGAAACGGGAGCCTTTGGACGCACACTTCTCATATTACCACGGCTAAGATCCATACCTCAGAAGCTCCTACTAGAAAATGTCATTGGTCTGATGGAAGATGATGTGAACAGACTCTTTTGAACCACATCTTTCTCTGGTCGCAATAATTGTATAATTTGAACTGTTCAAACAGAATGTAAAAATACCTCCACTCCTGTATGGCTATAAAAATAAATCTAAAAAAAAAGTATGAACATATATATATATATATATATATATATATATATATATATATATATATATATATATAGTATAGTCTTATTCTAAATTGGAATGAAAAATTTTGAGAATGCCTATTTTAAAATGATGGGCATGTCATAAGTAAAATGTTGTGATAGGCTTTAAGGTTACTTTTAAAGTTACTTTTATGGAGTCGAAGAATGTCGTCCCAAACATCCTTAGAAAACATCCGTGAAAAAAAAAATATAGATATTATATATAGTCATAAAAGCATTTAAAATGGCCTAATAAAGTGATACCATTTTGTGCTAAAAGTAAGAAGGCACAGTGGTGCCTTGGCTTACGAGTTTGATTCGTTCCGTGACGGAGCTAGTAACTCGATTTACTCGTACATCAAATCAATTTTCCTCATTGAAAGGAATTGAAATGCCATTAATATGTTCTGCACCCCCCCCCAAAAAAAAAAAAAAGAAGAAAAAAAAAGAACCGCAATTTTCTGTTACAAGTTTTAAAATAATTAAAATATATTTATAAATAACATATACTGTATAAAAACACAATACAGTAGACTGCCCTGCAATAAACTGGATTTATTAAGTATAATGTAAAAAATTTACTGTGGAGATCAAACGACTCAAAGATGCTGACTGAGGTGGAGGAGAAAGGCTGAAATAGATAATTGAATCTTATTCATTGATTTTTGCCCTTTTCGCCACGTTTTCCTGACTTTCTTCTGCAGGGGTTTTCGGCAAAATGTTGTCCAATGAAGTCTGTTTCATCACCCCTTTCAGAATGTGTCTGAATTGAGAGGTTGAACGCTGTTCGATTTCGGAGGGCTACTGAAGTGTGCTCATAGGCAAGCTGTCCCGTGTCATAATTGTTGAGAGTTAATCTCTCGTTCTAAGACTGGAAAGTAGTCTTAGAATAATTATATAATTGTATAATAATTGTACATAAAGGTTGTGAATATTATATGTTTCTCGTGTGCTCATTTGACGAAAACATTATATGGCGTTCGCTTCGCAAACTAGTTTGGGGTATCTGAAGCTGGCTCGTAACCCGAATTTTAGCTCGGAACTCAAGGCAAAAAATCGGCCAAGAGACTGCTCATATCTCAAAAAAATTGTAAGTTGGGACATTCGTAAGTCAAGCTACCACTGTATTTTATTATTATTATTATTATTATTATTATTTTAATCTAAAAGTAGCATTCAAATTTTCCCTGTATTTCTTTTCGGATTAAAAAACCGTACAATTATTTTTGGATATGGGCTTTTATTTTTACATTTTGTTTACAACATACTAAAATAATAATGTATCAAATAAATCCCCCATGTGTGTCTTTTAAACGCAATTAAATTTGTTTTTGGTTGAGTTGTCGAAAGAACTTCTTCATATCAGTCTTTTTTAACTATTTGTTAAGATGTGTACACACAACCACCTTTCTTATGCTTTTGCACGTACTAGTCATATTAGCTGCTTAGATTTTTAATTAAGAGAGATGCAAAATAAAATTTAGTAGGAGAGAGACAGCAGCTATAAGTGAAAATGCAAATTCTTTTTGATTTTTTTTTTCTTTGAAGCGGTAGTTACAGCTAAACTAAATTTGAAATGAAACTGAAATGTCTAAGTTTTTACAGTTTGTAAGTGTAAGATGGTAAATGTCGTTGAAGTAGTCTTATCTTCTCATGAGAAGTTTATTGTATAAATCATTCATGAGATTAGCAACATTTAACATACAGAAGTATGATGAAAGATTTTAAAGTTTCAAGTCAATATTCAGACTATAATTTTATTATCAGGTTTGAAAAGATGCTTTTAATTTAGGTTTATCTTCAAATTTTTGCTGCTGTCCAGTATTCATTATTCTAGATCATAATAAAAAAAAACCCATACAGATTACGTAGGGATTATAAGGCATAACTTCGCATTTAATAATATTTATTGATTAATATGCTTGAATTTCAAATTAAAGAAAGTATATACTCACCACCAGGATGCTAGGAAATCTGAAACAACAAATTAGTATTTTAAAGTGAGACTTTTCTCGTCCAGAAAGAAATGTAATTGTATAATAGGAATTTTTTTTCTGACTATGTAAAGGGAAGAAAGTAGGCAAGATTCTCGATCCCGTAAGTTAATGTCACAAGCGATTAATGCTCACGTAAATAGCAAGTCTTCATAAGAAATACTAACTAATATATAATTGATTAATTTACTAACAAGATCATTCTTATTTCTTTTTCTTATTTTGTTCACATTATTAACACTTCATTTTTAGTATCAAAATTAATGGGTTTGCTGAAAAGTTGCCCTCAGCATCCCTCCCCCCCCCGAAGTTTGCCCCCCCCCGGGTAGATAAATAGTAAATAAAAAAGACAATAATACAAGTAATATTTTAATACTTTTTTCGGCTTCGCTTTCGGCTATGTAACATTGACGTCTCTCGATTTAATTGAACTGATCTTCTGGTGACTCTTAACATTTCTAAAATATTTGCAAAATTGCATTCGTGTCGAATTGTCCGGTAGCTTTTAAACTAGTTTCTCCCATTTTGTATGTCTTCAGGATCCTCTTTTCATTATAAACAATTTAACAGGTTCGGATGGAGGGATAGCACAGCGGATTTCAGGAGACTTGTGCTACCTTATTTCTAAATCTTACAGATTCTTTGATTCTTTAAAGAAACAGTATGGACGGCTCAATTTTGAAATCATTCAACTAACTACCAGTAATTCAGGTAATCGAAAAAAAAAACGAAAAGTATGCTACAATTTCTGCTAGGAGGAAAAGAATAGTCCAAGATTTTCGAAAACGAAATGGGATTGATTACCTTAAACGGATTGCATACAACTTTGAGTTTTAATCGAATATAATGTTCACTCATTCAATTAAAAATAAATAAATTTTAATTAAAAAAAATTACTTGTATTATTGTCTTTTTTTATTTACTATTTATCAACGGGGGGTGAAATATCCGGTGGGAGGGGCGAAATGTCGGGGGGCGACTTTTCCAGATCCCAAATTTTAATGTAATTTATGCGTGAAATTAAAATTTCTGTTTTCTGTTTTACTTGTTTGCAAAAATTAATCAAAGATGACGAATTTCTCCTTCAAATCTGAGTCTAGTGGGTTTTTCATGTTTAACATATCGGAGATATAATTAAATATACCCCCCTCCTCAAGTTCTAAATTTCACCAAATGGAAAATAAATAAATAAATATAAATATAAATAATTCCAAAGTTCTTAATACAAGGCAGAAATCCTATTTTCTCCAAAGTGGGTGCATAGGTGACTGAAATGGACAAACGGAAGCAGTATCCCTATGATTTGAATACTTACCTTTCCCTAAACAAATTTTATTAAATCAGTTTTAATAGGACAGGAAATTTCTGAATTAGATAACATACTAATAAAAATTCTTAATCAGTTATATCACGTTTTGTAATATGATCTATTCACTGTGATATAAATTGTAATTTAAATCTAAAATTAGTATGTTGTGAGCATAATATTTTTCTTTTCTCACAATAATAAAACATAACCAACGAAAACTTTTTAATATTTAACAGTAAGAAATCCTTAACTGTTACATTTCAGCAATTTAACCTAGGTAAAAAGTTCAACGCTTCTAATTCTTTAAGGGAAATCGGCAACAATGCTATGAGAATTGCAAATTTTATCGACTCAAGGGCGTAAGTTTACAACTGAAGGAATTCGAAAAGCAACAGAAGCAACAGTTAGAATAAACTGTTAGTGAGAGCAACAGTTTTTACAACTTTGATGAATTATCAGTTCACTCAGTCTATAAACAACATAATTAGACGAAAATATAAAAAATTAAGATATAAAGAGAAGAGCAGGATGCCATAACTGATAATATTTCAACTAAAGCATTCAAAACTACTATTTAGGGAAATTTTGAATTTGGAAATTAGGCAAATAGCAATTATTTTATTTACAATTTTCACAAGTTAGCTGGCAATTCCTCAGACTCATAATATAAATAACAAGAGTACACAGAAATACAGAAATTAAGATCTTGAGAAAGGGGAGGCTGTCTGTCATTAATGAGAATTAATTTATAATAACTATTTAGGAAATCGGCATGGAGAGTTTTAAAAAAATGTAGTTGAGATAATTCTTAAAAGTTGAAAGAATCACGCACAATATAAATAATAAAGCTAGATACAAATATAGAAGTCAAATTTAAAAAAAGGGGGAAAAGTTTATAGTTTCAATTTGGGGGGGAACATAATGTAAATTTGCAAACTGACAATTATGGTAACAACAGCTTTTAAAAGTTGGAAGAATCATCCCTTTACTCACGAAATATAAAGAGCATAATTAGATAGAAATATAAGTTAAGTTATGAAGTCGATCAAAAATTGAAAGTGTTTTATCACAAGAATCAGTTTCTAACTACAGTTAGGAGGAGCAGTATATGAGAATTTAAAAAATAACAATCATTTTATTATCAAAATTTACAAAGTCAAAAAATACCCAGCACACTCGTTGTATGACTAGACGGGAACATAATACAATGCCCTAACGGTAAATTTTCCAATATAACAATTCATAATTAAAATTGCAATTATTAGAGGAAAAGATTTTTCGTGTTAAAGAATCATTATTTAACTCAGTATAAATAACAGGACTAGACAGAGGTATAGTAAGTTAAATAAAGTTATAAACACGAGGGCAAATGATATTAGAACAGCAAAACATACGAATTTATAGCTACAACTTGAGGGAATAAAGCGCAAACATTTGGAAAATAAAAATTATACAATAGATATAGCATTTACAAGTTCAAATATCACCGGTTTACTCATGATGCTATGAACAGGGCTTCACAGAAATATGGAAAGTTTAGCTAGAAACTCTCAACAAAGGACATTTTTTCCATGCAATCGTTTATAATAACAGTTTGGAGAAACAATGTGCAAATATGAAAAAAAGTAATTATATCAGTAGCAATTTTAACCAGTTAGAAGACTTATTAGTTTAACAACAATATAAATAAAGAACTATGCCGAAATGTAGATAATCAAATTCAAGTTACGATAATGGGAAAAAATCTTAAAACTAGCAAATAATTTTTAAAATGTAGAAGTAACATTTAAAAGTTTAGAACATATAAGTATTTAAGGGAAAGAGAAAATAAATATACCATTCCATATGTAACATAATATTTATCCAATATATAGATAGCTGGAATGTGGTTTGGTAAAACCTGAAATGCACAATATTCTGGTCCCCATTTTTAAGATTTTCTGATGACTCTCATTCGCTTTTGAAGCTCACAGAACTTGAAAAAACACATAGCTAGCCACATAATTTTACGAAATAGCAATCAAAGGAAATCACATATTTTTAAAATATGTGAGGCGTTTATAAAAGACTACCAAACATCTAACAGGTTTCAAACAATGTTCCAAAATTCTTATCGTGAATATTGCCATATCTCTTAAATAAAATGCAGTCATAACTTCAATAAATTTGTTGATACCTCTTTCACGAAAAAAAAAATCATCGATCCAAAAATTCATACTCCTTCAGTAGAAATTGATCTAACTGGACCATGGTGCGAATAAGAAGCGTATTTCCATCGCCCGAATTTATTATCACGCATCTCTCTACTCTGAACAATCCTTTCCATTTGGAGAACTAATTCCTCAAGGATTTCAAAATCGTTGTTTCAAAACTGCAGCAAATATTCTGCATAATGTTCTGATCCACGCTTTTAAGATTTCCTTTCCTATACTGATGTTCGCCATTTGTTCTTGAAGATCACAGAACATGGAAAAATGCATGGCTTATCACTTGATCATTCAAAATAGAAATTAAAGGAGCTCACATATCTAGGAATGTGTTCGTAGGAAACTTCCAAAAATGCATTAAAAAATATTCTGTACCTAAAATTCTTATCGTAAATATCACTTAAAATGAAATCCCAAATACACAGTAAATTTGTTGATTTATCCTTCACGAAAAAATTTTCGCTCCAAGCATTCATACTCCGTGTGTAGAAATTGATCTAACTGGTCCATGGTACGAATGAGATACGTATTTCCATCGCAGGAATTTATTCTCACGCATCCCCATGCAGTGTCTACTCTAAACAGTCCTAGAGCTTCTATTGCTCTTCGCCAAATCCACACTCTTTCGAGCACTAATTCATCAAGGATTTCAATGTCATTGTTTCCAAACTGTTGTATGAGCCGTCGTCTTTGATATACTACATTCCTCAGATCTTTGGTTGCAAACGTAACGACTATATCCTTTGGGCTCTCGAGTCCGTCCCAGCCTACTAGCCTTTCGCAGTGAATGATATCTTGATAGTCTAGAGACGTATACATCCGTGAATTGATTAAATTAAATATCACATCTTTAGCGTCTTCCCCGGGAGTGAAAGGCACGTACCTAATCCGCAGTTTGTGTCCATTTAACCCTTGCTTATGCTCGAGCATGACATATAATTCATAAGCAGGAGATGTACGATCCGTCGGTATCCAGTTGGGCCCTCGGCCAATGTCATCGGCGCCGGTCACAGGCCACTCCAAACCAGCCATTCTCGCACCATCAAACCCCAAACTTTCTGCTCGATCAGCTCCGCGTGTGTGACTGACACACCGGATTGAAGAATGCACAAAGACAGAAAAACAGAACAAACAAAACAACAACAAAAAATATGCATAGGGTTGATGAATTATTACACCTGAGATCATTCACTCGTACTTTCGAAAAAGAAATTTCAACTTTTCCTTGATAATGACTCTGAAAAATGAATCAAAAACAGTATAAAAAATTAAGCAATGTAATCAAAGAATTCGCGGAAAAGATCTAACGGTTTTTATTATTACCACACACACCAGAAGAATACACTGATTCTATTCCCCCCTCCCCCTCCCAATTTCTACTTCCGTTAGCACTCGCAATACTTCCAGAAAATGACGAGTTTCCAGAAAAGAAGCATGAAAATAAATCCAACAAAGACGTTTGCGAAATGCAGTGAAATGCAGTGCAGCGAAATTCTTTGACTGGGTATATATAATAGCTCGGAAGGTCTTTAATTTCCCCCTTCTGTCCGAAAAATTATAGATGCAAAGTGAAATGAAGTTTCTGTAATCTCTTAAATGTAATAAACAACAATGAATAGCTAATGATGTAAAATAAAAATAACAAATCTGGCGTATGGCTGAATCCGACTAAACTGCATTCCATAGTTTATATACAATTTCCATCGGTGGAAGTTGAGAGTAACACAGATAATAATGCAAACACATTAATTTTAAACTTGCAACGTTAATCAGTTTTGAATGATAGTGACCTTGACGGGAAATTTTTTCTTTGAAAACTTAAAGTACATTTTCTTAATCCATTCGCTACTCATTCTTTATACCAGTGGTGCGCAAACTGTGGGTAGCGAACCAAAGGAGGGGGGGGGGGTATAAAATTTAAGGGGTCACGGATAGTTTGAAGTTAAGTTTGTATCATACTGAATTATTTAATCTATATATATAACACAGTTTCGTAACTGACTGATTCACTGACTGACATACAACGCACAGACCAAACCGCTGGATATAAAGGGCTGAAATTTTGCATGGCGATTCTTCTTATAGTGTAGGGGTGCACTAAGAAAGATTTTTGAATAATTCTTCTTAGATTTTTTTAAATTAAATTTTTAAACTAATTTTGTAAATTTTTCTAAGTTTGCATTTAAAATAAAAAATCTGAGGGTTATAAAATTATCATGAGAAAGATCATAAAAATTCCTTTAAAATTAAATCTTTTTCGAATCTTTACCTCCATTTTCTGATTTTTGGGGAATTTTTAAAGATTAATTTTTAGAATTTAATTTATTAAATGCTGATCACGTGATTTCTTTTTCTGGTACTTTAAATAAATTTATCGTCCCGTGCATAACAACTAAACAGACAAAAAAATATTTTTTTTCTTGCTAATGCGGCAGACGAATGGACATTATCCAAAAAAATATTAAAATACAGTAAAAGATATGTTCCTCAAACTGTACTATATTAACTGTACTATATTCTTTAGTATGTTCTATTAGATTTAATTAGAATATTTTCTTCTACATTATTGTGTCTATAAAAATATCCTTTACGATTTTTTTATAAATATATATATTTTTTTTTTTACATCAATTGTATACATTGATCGTCGTATTTATATATATATATATATATATAAATATATATATATATAAATATATATATATATATATGGCATTAATTGCATACATTGACCGTTGCAATTAATTTGAATGTACTTCGTAGCGAAGTGTGGGTTTTCAGCTAGTCTATATATATAAAACAGTTCCGCGATTGACTGACTGACTGACTGACAGATAACGCACAGACCAAACCGCTGGACCTAAAGGGCTGAAATTTTACATGGTGATTCTTCTTATAGTGTAGGGGTACACTAAGAAAGATTTTTGAAAAATTATTCTTAGTTTTTTTAATTAAATTTTAAGCTGTTTTTATAGCATTTTTTAAAGTTTGCATTTAAAATAATAATTGAAGGGTTATAAAATTTATATCACGAAAAATACTATAAAAATTCCTTTAAAATGAAATCTTTTTCTAATTTTTACCTTCATTTTATGATTTTTGGTGAATTTTTAAAGATTAATTTTTAGAATTGAATTTATTTAATGCTGATCACGTGGTTTCTTTTCTTTTGTGATACTTTAAATTCATTTCGCGTCACGTGCATAACAACGAAATAAACTGACAAAAAAATATTAAAATACGGTAAAAGATAAAATTCAACCACTAGACTAATTGAGATGGAAGTTTTTTAAGAATTTAATTCAAATTAGTATGTTTTATGGATATTAAACATACAAATTAATTGCATACATTGACCGTTGTATTTAATTTTAATATTTTCTTCTACATTATTTTGACTATCAAAATATCCGTTACGATTTTTTTATAAATATATTATACATTAGAGTCCCGATTAATTGGGACCGATTAATCCGTATTAATTGGGACCAGACCCTTTTCGGATTAACGAATTTTTCGGATTAAGCGAAATCATTCTTAAAATATACTTAAATTGCATAATAAAACGTGATTACATAAATATTACATATTACGTGTGATTACACAGTTTATTTTATGAGGTCTGTCTAAACATTACCAAATCTCCGGACGAAATGGGTGATACGAGACCGGAACGCTGCCTAGTACAGTACAGTAGAGTGTAAGTTATTCGTTCAGTAGAGTATAAGATTTTAGACGATCAGTAGATTGTTGAAATGGTTTTGAAAGAACCCGTCAACGTGTCAGACGAGAGTGAAGGTGGAGCAGACGGTGACAGCGAGCAGAGGGTATCTCACTCAGACGCCGCGGATGCATTGGATGTAGTGCCATACTTCGTAGAGCAACACTCCGCCGCGACGAGAGCGGGCACCATTTTTCTGACACGTTGGCGTAATTTGGCTTCAAGGGAGAGGTATTCTTCTCTTCGACAAAAAAATTTCACAGATTTTTTCAAACCAATGTAGTTCAGCAATAATTAGTTCAGTACATTGTCTAACTTTCAATTTTCTTGTGATTTTCAGAAACATACTTTATATTACTTAGTATCTCTGTGGTTTTATTGTAACTTTGTTCTTTATGACTTTTGGCTTCGGATTAAGTGGACTTTCGGATTACCGAAGTTCGGATTATCGGGACTCTACTGTATATATATATATATACACTGCTGGCCACCCACATTGCAACACCAAGAAAGACAAGAGATATCACAACAAGATTTATTTTGTAGATAACATGTTTGTAGGGTTCGCGTGTTGCTCAGATGCAAATTTCTGGAAGCAGCGCTGTACATGCCAGCCAAAGTGAGTTCGGCGCAGATGTTTGATCTATTTAAAGGGCACACGCTGAGTTGGCAAGAGCCCAAGACTTTAGTAGCGATACGGGAGAGAGCGAGGCAAGCTCGATGGAAGGTGATAGCGGGTTTTAACTGATAGAGCGTGTATTGGTATTTAGCCGAGGTGGCTGCACGACTTCGAGAATTAGCTCAGAGCCGAGGTTTACGGGTACTCTGCCTGAAGGATTCATTGCGACCTTTAGTTTCTTAGTACCGCGGGTTGCGGTGCTGTTGTGTATTATTTTGGAAGCCCCAAGTCTGTATATGTTAGTCTGCCTCTACGTAGAGAATAAAGAAGTTATTCAGAAGTAGCCCTCGTACTTTATAATGTGCCTGGACCGTTAGATAGAGAAAAAAAAAAAAGAAAGGAAGAACCACATATGTTGACCAAGTATCAAATGATTAAATTTATAGACTTCTGTGAAGTGTGGTTCCTGCCAAAATCAGTAGCCAGAGTAGCCGCCATTGTTGGAGATCACCGCTGCCACACGCCTCGGCATTGATTCAAAGAGACTTTGGATGAGTTTTTGGGGTACAGCAGACCAAACAGCTTCCACACGTTGCCAAAGTTGATCTGCTGTGGCAGCTGGGGATGGAATCTGGGTCAATCGTAGATC
Organism: Dolomedes plantarius; assembly: GCA_907164885.2. Taxonomy (NCBI): domain Eukaryota; kingdom Metazoa; phylum Arthropoda; class Arachnida; order Araneae; family Dolomedidae; genus Dolomedes; species Dolomedes plantarius. The sequence continues at coordinate 155,856,063 of OU015494.1, read as the reverse complement.
AACCATGGACCACATGTTTTCTATCGGTGAAAGATCCGGAGAGCGAGGCGGCCAGGGAAGCAATTCAATCTGGCGATTGACGAAGAACCGTTGGACAATGCGTGCCACGTGTGGTCGCGCATTATCCTGTTGAAATATGGCTGTGGGCAAGCCCTGAAGGTAAGGAAGGACAACTGGCTCCAACACCTCGGAGAAGTAGCGCTGGCTGTTTAAAGTACCGGCAATGCGTACTAGAGGTGTGCGAGTGATATTCAATACCGCCCCATACCATAATACCCGGTGCAGTACCAGTGTGGCGGTGCATAACGCAGCTGTTCAGCATCCTCTCTTCACGGTGTCTCCAGACTCGAATGCGACCATCGTGGTGTTGCAGACAGAAGCGTGACTCGTCAGTAAAGACAATTTCATTCCATTCTGCCGTCCACATCCTTCTGTCATCGCACTATTGGCGGCGGAGACGTCTGTGGTTCTGCGTCAAGGGTAGACAAAGCAATGGACGTCTTGCGGACAGACCACTCTGCTGTAAACGGCGTCGAATGGTACGCTCAGACACTGGATGATTCGTTACAGACTGCATGTGCTGTGCTATGGTTCGTGATGTGACTGAGCGATCCGTCACTGCCATGCGCACAATTTGCCTGTGGTGCGCTGCGGTGGATGCGATCGAACACGCCGGTCCGTCGTACCCTCCGGCATCCAACGATCACATATCCGCATTACAGTTGTTTGGTTTCGTCCAACATGACTACCGATTTCCCTGAAAGATAATCCACAATCTCGGTAGGCCACTATCCTTCCTCTGTCGAACTCGGATACTTGATCAAAAGATGATCTTTTTTTCGACGAGGCATAATTGATCGTTTTTTTGAAAAAACAAGAAAAACACAATTGCCGAACTTGAAATCGTCGAAATCTCCAAGCCTTAAATAGCGCTTTGAAGTGGCGCCACAGGAGAGCGTGATGTGTGTCTGCGCTGAAATTCTAATCATTTGCATATCTCACCTCCGCTAATGCATGTTGTAAATTTCATGTTAATTGCATGTTTCCTTCAGGGTGTTGCATTTACAGTAGCCAGCAGTGTATATATATATATATATATATATATATATATATATATATATATATATATATATATATATATATATATATATATATATATATATATATATATATATATATATATTGCATTAATTGCATACATTGACTGTTGTATTTAATTTGAATGTACTCCGTAGCGAAACACTGGTATTCAGCTAGTAAAAAAATACAAAATAATATTTAAATCTGAAGTTTTAGTCACATGAGATTCTATCAAAAACAAGTGTAGAAGATAAGCAAGATTTTTTTTTTCTAATTTGGGGGCGGAGGGGGCAATTGATTTCGCGGTAGAAATAAGTTTGTGCACCACTGCTTTATGCGACTCGAAAGGTTCCCGCTTGCTTTGAGTTCAGTAAATTCTACAGTGGAGTAAAATTGAAATATATTTCATCTAATTAAAAAGTAGAAATAAATTTTCTGAATGAAAGAATATTTTTTAACGTAGGATTGCGTTCCTCCATAACGGTCCTCCAGAAAGCAAAATTCCAGACGCTAAAACCATCCGTCGTCGCGAGTTATAATTTTAGCAGCGCACCAAACTCAGTCTGTATCGCTTGGACAAGACGTAAACAATTAAAAAGAAAAGTACCAAATTGCAGCAAAATTGTCACATACACACACACACACACAGTGAAGTTTTAATTGTGATAATGATAAATTTAGATACGAATTTTGTGTATTGACTTAGTTATGGATCTCAACTTTTCAAAACATGTTTATGAATGTTCATTATTTTATGTCGGCAATTAAGGAAAGAAAAGGAACTTTCCACGATACAACTAATGAAGGACATTCACCAGTGAAATATACCTTTTGTGTCTTTCGATATGAACATTTGATTGCAGTGAATGAACTTTTATTTCAGGACGATTTAGGTGAAAACATTTGGTGTTTTGATCATAAGTTATATACAGGTATAGGTTGCACAAGAAGAGATGATAAATGTTTTACAGTGTTTTTTGTTCAGCATTATTATTATAACATTTATGTTCTGAAATTTGATATCAACAGGGACCTTAAACGTATTTAAGGTAAGAGGTTTTATATTGATGTATTTTTTTAAATGTTATGAATTATGTGCATTGTATTTAATATATATTGTAAGCTTTTCGAGGAAGGGAGCGTAAGTAGTATGGTTTTGGTGATAAGATGTTGCTAAAGTTTTTTGAGGAGAAAGATAGTTGGTGTTTTGAAGGTTAGAGTCTTAGAGGAAGTAGTGTTGTAGAAAAATTGTGTTGTGAATTTGAGAGGTAGAGTTTTGGTTAGTGGCCTCGGAGGAGTGAAATGAAGTTTTGTGGTAGAGGTTTGGATTTATAGTGTGTTGTTTGAGTTTTTCGGGGAAGGGAGCTTATGTAATGAAGCGCTTTCAAAAAAATTAAAATTAATATTTTAAGAGAAAATAAAAAGTTTGAAAGCTTTGATTCATTACATTTTGTGTTTAAGGTTGGTAACGACTTTGATGCCGACGTGACTATAGGACATAGCGTTTGTCGGCGACGTTAGCCAATTAACGAAGCCTAGCGTGTGTGGGGTCTCAGATGCTAGACGCAGATAAGCGGAGGATGGCACCAATTATGACGTTATGTAAATATGACCCTTTGTGGGTGATTGATAGAGGGGATCGTTAGTGGACCACGAAATTTGGCGGTGTTTTGCGAGTGGTCATCAGCTGTTTGTAACATTGCGTAAGAAATGATTAAGAAAGAGGGTAGCGAATGAGAGGTTTTTATGTGTAGAGACTCAGCAAATAAAAGTTGTGAGTTTCCTGAATGGCTGAATAAATGGTTCCGGAGGCGGGAACGTTTAGGTGAATTAAAATATTGGAAGTGAGTTTTAAAGATCGAAAAAAAGAAGTCAGTCGGAGTCCAGGAGGCCTCGCCCTGGGTCGGCTGAAGAAAATCTACCCCTGTTTGACTGCCCAAAGTCCGGTTGAATCTTCCCGGAACTAAAATAAAACGAAGGAGATTTTATACGTAGAAACTCGGTGGATCCTTTCCGAGAAAGAAAACCTGTGTGGCGTGGATACAGATAAATAATCCCGGATACAAAATAGAGGTGTGCTGCTGAGAAGATTGCCTCCGGTCCCCCTACAGTGACGAATCCTCCAGCTTGGTAAAGTGCCCCATCATTAGAAAGAGAATCTACAGAGCCCCCAACTAACTTCACGGAAGAGTCCCCTACCAGAGAGGAGAGTCGACACCTAACCCCAAGGTTTCCCTCAACTAAAGGACGTGAGTGCTTTCTCTTGTGTTTGTCTAGTTCAGATCCCACGGTTGCTATTGATGGATAGTGCGGGTTTTACATGATTAAAATATAGTACATTTTGTGATAGGGGATTTTAAAATTTTGTTTTAGTTAGTATTACGCTCCCTGAATCAAGAAGTTAAACTAAATAGAAACCTTTTTCATTTGCTCGTGTTTTTGATAGTAAGTAGATCAGCTAATATTGTTAATTAAATTTGATGAGATAAAATGTAAATATTAGGATAGTGTAAATAAATAAGTTTTTTTTTGTTTTAAACCTTGAGTCAGTAATTAGTTATCTGCTGTGTGTTTTAATGTGGAGCAAAGTTGATTTAGTAGATCAAACTGGTTTTAAAAATGTTCGTAAATTGCTAACTACGTCCAGAGCTTTGGGTTACAAAATAAATAATATAAAACACAACGCACCCAACTACCCCTTTATAAAATAAATAAATATTTATACTACCACAAAATAATTATGCCCTATAAAATAAATTGACGAGCAATACGACAATTGCCAGAAGAAGAGGACATTTTGTGGTATGAAGAAGGTAGTTTAAGATTGATTAGACCCCCAATCCCCATGTACAAAGGTAGAATTTTTAGTGTTCCACAGTTAAAAATTTATTTATTTTAGTATGAGTAAGTTTAACTATTATAAGTTAAGTATTTAAGTCACTCCTTTGTGTTCTTTTTCATTTAAGCTTACTAGTGGTTAAGTCATTACAAAAAACATTTTTTGCAAGTGACACATTAATTCGCCCATTAACTCATTAACTAACTCAGGGTTTGTTAAACTCAAATTAATATTGCATTTTTCAAGAGAAGATGTCATTACAGCTACTAGCTATGCTAGAAAGTATGTTTGTACTTTTGAAAATGTGTTTATAATCAATTAAATTGTGTTTTTTAATCACTTTGTGTGTGTTTTTAACGATGTTCGCAACAATCTATCTTGCATCATTGGTAATTGCTTTAAAAAATTATTTTTAAATGGGGGTACATTGTTTTTATCTTCCTAGTTATACAAGCATTGGACCCTGTTACCCAGTCACAGATTCTGTTGTTTATTATGAGAAATAGACCTGGGTGGTCCATTTACCCCAAATATCAGGGGAACTGGACCCACCTGTATTTAAAAACATATACAATATTTATATATAATATATATGTAATAAAAACCAATATCATAGCTTAAACAGACTCCCTAAAACTTACTAAAATGCATGTAATACAAAGATTTTTGAAAATTATACATAGTAGTATAATTTTAATGTGTTAAAAGTATAGTATATAAAAAAGTTGAAAATCTATGGCCCACTTACCTTAATTACTTTAAATTCATCAGGTAGATTAATATAATCTTATTTGTAATCAACAAAATTGCATGTTTACAGGTCCAAAAGATCCAAAATAATTATCTTATGCCGTTGAAATTTTAGTTAGCACTAAAGTTAATCTGTGATTTGAGTGCTTGAAAACGTTTTAGAAAAAAATGTCAAAATTAATTATGATGATAATTTTTTTTTAAAAAATTCAGCTTTGCACTCAATTTATATGAAAAGATTATAAATTAGGAGTGCAACTGAAAATGTCGAAAAGATTTTCTTTAAAATCCAATCCTGCCAATATCAAATACAGGCTTTCTCTTGCTGACTATAAGATATCTCTGCTTATTTGATTATTCAATTTAGGCCATACTAACACCATCTGTTGTCAAATACTGAACAATCGATCACTGGGCCTGTTAGGACGAATCCATGTCACGACGTAAGCAGTCAGTCTTAAGTACCTTGCTAAGTATCTTCAAACAGCATACTTTCGGGCGGCAACAGGTTTCTTTCGTAACATACAACGTCATCTACTGGCGCAAACGCAAAACTTCAACCGCTACAGCTAGAACAAAAGTCACACTTTCATTTGGTCTTCCCTTATATTTATATATATATATATATATATATATATATATATATATGTAAGGTATACACAAGATTCGATTCACAAGAATCGAACTTTTGAATTAATGAATTAAAGAAGCTGCTTCAGATATGCTAATTTCGGCATACGCGCTTAGTATAAATACCACGCAGCGTCATTAATAAAGAAGGGAGGTTGTTAAGGTTGAAAAGGTGTTATCCTGCGCTAGTGCTTAGCGGGCCAGAAGTTTACATGGCAGTACTGCTGGTTTGACTTACTGTTCGTGAGTATAGAAAATATATTGTTCTTGAAAGCTGTGTTTATACATTCCGTACAAGTGTACGTATGCTTATTGCTGTAAAAGCCAATTATATGTGCGACGAATTCAATAAACATTGTTTCATGTATAAACTGCGTTTGTATAAAATTCAAATAGAGTGCCACTTCAAATTATATACACCCAAGTATGGGTAGAAGTGAGCATAGATTCTCTATACTGGCGCCCGAAAGATATATATACCCTGGTAGTTAGCGTTACATTTGTAACGAACAACATAATTGAAATTAAAAACTGTGTACTGTGTACTTATATTGATAAAATTGTTGCAAGTACTTATATACTATTTAAAAAATGAGTGTTGTAGAACAAAATCCTGCTGGAAATTTTCCTCGGGTAATTATGGTTCAGCATTTTGCGCCATTCGAAGCCACCTTCAATGGCGGCCCCTCAAGCCAATTCCTAAAGAAAATTGAGCATTACTTTCAGCAACAATGCACCCCAGAGGGGGATAAACTTAAAATTGCTCTAGCCGCTTTAAGAGGTAGTGCATATCAGTGGTACACGTGTATGCAAAGCAGTAATCTGATTTTTGACTATTTGTCATTCAAGCAACAGTTTCTTAGTGTTTTTCCAAAGACCTTTAATCAAAGTGAAATTGAAGCGGAAATTTATTCGCTAAGGCAACGTGAAGGTCAGTCTGCGTTAGATTTTGCTACGGAAAAGATTTCCAAGTGTGAGGAATATTTAGAAGGGGTGACGGAAGCGATAATCTTAAAAATAGTTATCCAACGTTTGAAGCCAAGTGTTCAAGATTTTTTAGATAATCAAACAATTACAAGCAAGGTTACCCTCCTTCAAGCTTTAGCTAAATATGACAATAGACATTTCTTCGCTACCCCTCACCGTCATTCAGGTACGAGAAGTTTTATACAGCCGCGCCAAAATTTTTCGCGAGTTTCAAACCAGCAGCGTAAGCAGTACCGCAGGCAAAATAATAGAAGCGCACGGCGTTATAATGAAATTAGTGCTCTTAAAGTAAATAATATGGAAGCACCTTACTTGCACTGGCAAGTTGATTCACATGATATGGTTCAACCTGTTGAAACTGTGTTGTCAAATGTATTATTTTGTCCGAGCAGTAATCATTATTTTGAAAATAGTGAAAGTCAGGGTATTTTTGTGGTTTATAAAGAAAGTGAGTCTAGCTGGAATGATGAGGTAATTCCAGTACAAATTTCTGAAAATAGTGCCGATACTAATGCTAGTGGTTTAGAAAATAAATCATCTGACACTTCTATTAATGCTATACCTGATATTATTGATGCTATACCTGATATTTTAGATGATATTCACACATCTGTTAATGAAGGAAATTTAGTAGATGACGAAGTATGCGTTACGGAAGTTAGTGAATACTTATTAGTTGACGACAATAAAAATTCTTTAAACGACATTAGGAACTCGCTAGGTAATGATGATATTATTTCAAGTTTCCATCCGAATGAGGATGCTGTAGGCCAGGTTGATAATATGGTTTTAAATAAAGTACATGAAAACCATACTGAGAGTCAGGATGAAAAGTTGACACAGAGTTATACTGTAAGTAGTTTAGCTGATGCTTCGGAAGTTATAGACGCAGGTTGCATTAAAACGCACCAGTATGAAAAGCTTAATCTTCCTAAAACTGAAGCAGTGTTAAAGAATTTAAATGATAACGATTCTGATATCGCAAGTTTCAAAGAGACTTTTTCGTCAAAAGAGGATAAAACTAAAGTTAAGGGGGATAAAAAACGTGAAAAAGCGCCTTCAGGTTCCAGCATTAAAACTGCAAATACTGAAGTAATTAAGGCGGTAAACAAGAAGTTGCATAAGCACCAATACCAAAAACAGAGTCAGTTTGTTGAAAAACATGACACAAGTAGAGAGATAAAGCCAGTAACTAAACACGTTGGTGCGGCGTATAAATTTGACAAAATAGAATCTGCATTAAAATCTAATACCGAAACAAGAAAAAGTACGAAGAAAGGTAAAGTGTGCACTACAAAACCTCCATCTAAGGATGAACGTGGCACACATAAGGTACACAAGGTTATAAAAAGGAAGAATGACAATTTTAAAGCTCCTTTGCATAAGTACAGGAAACGCAAGATATCAGCCGCCCAGCAAGGTTGGCCTCCTCCCAAGAGACCTCCTGTCCATCGTCAAGCCGGACCAGCGCCTCAGGACCAACGACCTGCTGCACGAAGGATGCCCACACGGTCAACGAACCCCTTTACTAGGACTGCGACCATCAAGAGAGGTTCCACGGATTGGACAGACTGGTGCAAGGAAGTTGCTGCATTCATGAGGAACAAGTCTTGTATCAATTCTCTTATTCTAACTCCCACCCTTTAATAAAACCGAACCAAATTGGTTTGAAGTTCCCCATTGTATATACTGTGTAAACATTTTGAGGGGAAGGAGTGAGCCACTGAAAAAAAACGGCATACTGTTGTTTTATAAATTTTTGAAGGGGACATGTAGTGACTAGGAAAAAAATACATACTGCACAATATACCAATTAACCACTAATGTACTAACTTCACAAAAAAATAACACATGTACATTATAAATTGGGGGAGAGCAGATACAGTCAAGAAATGTCATGCTGTGCAATTGTGTTGTCACTTTTAATTAAAATAGATGTTCTAGGGCGCAGTTGGCCATCCCAGTATCCGCAACTCTGCAAATCCACTGTTTGATGGTGTCACCTGGACCCTTCGGGGTTAGTTTTGTAAAATGGTAGTGGCGTTTTTCCCCCACACAACGTGTGGAAGGTTTTTTGGCTTTGCCACCCATTATGTAAAAATAATTTCAATTAGTTAACTGAAGCCGTTCAGACCTCAGTTACCTAATTTTTTTTTTCGAGGGAGGCCAGTGTAAGGTATACACAAGATTCGATTCACAAGAATCGAACTTTTGAATTAATGAATTAAAGAAGCTGCTTCAGATATGCTAATTTCGGCATACGCGCTTAGTATAAATACCACGCAGCGTCATTAATAAAGAAGGGAGGTTGTTAAGGTTGAAAAGGTGTTATCCTGCGCTAGTGCTTAGCGGGCCAGAAGTTTACATGGCAGTACTGCTGGTTTGACTTACTGTTCGTGAGTATAGAAAATATATTGTTCTTGAAAGCTGTATTTATATTCCGTACAAGTGTACGTATGCTTATTGCTGTAAAAGCCAATTATATGTGCAACGAATTCAATAAACATTGTTTCATGTATAAACTGCGTTTGTATAAAATTCAAATAGAGTGCCACTTCAAATTATATACACCCAAGTATGGGTAGAAGTGAGCATAGATTCTCTCTCTCTCTCTATATATATATATATATGTGTGTGTGTGTGTGTGTGTGTGTGTATAAATATATATATATATATATATATATATATATATATATATATATATACATACACACACACACATATATATACACTGAAGTGCCACTGAATTAGGGATACCTACCTAGTAACGAGTTGGGCCTCCTCTGGTCTTGATAACGGCTGCCACACGACGAGACATAGATTCAACAAGTTTCTGGAAACGTTCCACGGGAATGGCTTGCCAAATATGGGCTAAAGCTGTCCATAATTCAGTAAGGTTCTTCGGTGCTGTGTGATGGCCTTTCACGCCTTGTTCCAAAACATCCCAAAGATGCTCAATAGGATTTAAGTCTGGGCTTCTAGGTGGCCAATTCATGACAGAGAAGTCAGAGGAATGCTCATCCTACCAGCCAGTAGCCAACCGGGACTTGTGAGAGGTACAGTTGTCTCGCTGGAAAACTCCATTACCGTGCGGATAACAGAACAGCATAAACGGATGGAGGTGATCACCCAGCAACTCTACGTACCGAATTGCATTGAGGGAGGTTGTTACACGCACCAAAGATCCCAAACTGTGCCACGAAAAAACACCCCAGACCATGATTGAGCCACCATGCCCTTGTACAGTTCCAGCCAGGCATACAGGATCCATGGCTTCATGAGCCTGACGCCATATTCTTAGCCTCCCGTGGGCGTTAAGTAGTCGGAATCGAGACTCATCACTCCATGCTACTCGTTTCCAGTCCTCTACACTCCAGTCTCTGTGCTCTCTTGCCCAGGGAAGACGTGCAGCCCGATGGGGAGTATAGAGCAATGGTACTCTCGTAGGTCGACGGCTCCCGAAACCCATACGGTGAAGCGAGCGTTGCACAGTCCGTTTACTGACTGTACGACTGGCACCGTCATTAAACTGGGTGGTAATTTGAGCTAATGTTTGGCTTCGCTGTCTACGTACAATACACCTGAGCCGTCTCTCACCACGCACTGTCAAGGCTAATTGTCCTTTGCAGTTTGCCCGATCGCTAGTGTTTTTTCCACCATCCATGTATTCTTGGTATACTCTTGACACTGTCGACCTTGAAAATCCTAGCTGTTTGACGATTTCGGAAATTGAATGACCCATGCGTCACGCACCTACGATTTGTCCGCGATCGAAGGCGTCTAAATCAGGCAGTTTATCCATCCTGGCAATTCCAACAACTAATTCAGAACAACCACAGTACGCGCTATATATGCAGTTACCACAGCGCCCACACTTGCGCATACATGATGCGCAGCACTACACAATTTGCATAGGCTTTGCTATCCCTAATTCAGTGGCACTTCAGTGTATATATATATATATATATATATATATATATATATATATGTGTGTGTGTGTGTGTGTGTGTGTGTAAGTAAAACGAAAAAAAAATATCTGCTCCTAATTTAAATCCAGTGCGTATTCTAAATTCTCTTATATAACAAAGCACAACCCGTCTTTCAAAATCTAATCTATGAAAAATTTAATTGATAAATTATATTTGCCCTTAATGCACATGCCGATTACTATATAGGCACTCGAAATTTCAAAATCCCAAAAACATTGCCATATATGGTCCGAACCCATCGGCGTCATTATGTTTTTATGTAATAAACTAGCTGAATACCCGTACTTCGCTACGGAGAGCATTCAAATTAAGTACAACGGTCAATGTATGCAATTAATGCCAGACAAATATATTTATACAAAAATCGTAAAAGATATTTTTATAGACAAAGTAATGTAGAAAAAAATATTGAAATTAAATACAACGGTCAATGTTTGTAAGTTTAATACCCAGAAAACATACTAATTTGAATTAAATTATTAAAAAACTTCCATCCCAATTAGTCTAATGGTTAAATTTTCTATTTTACTGTATTTTAATATTTTTTTTCAATTTTGTTTGTTGTTATTCACGTGACACAAAATTAATTTAAAGTATCACAAAAAGAAAAGAAACCACGTGATCAGCATTTAATAAATTAAATTCCAAAAATTAATCTTTAAAAATTCACCAAAAATCATAAAATGGGGGTACAGATTCAAAAAATATTTCATTTTAAAGGAATTTTTATGATCTTTTTCGTGCTATAAATTTTATAACCCTCCAATTATTATTTCAAAAGCAAACTTTAAAAAATGTTACAAAATCAGCTCAAAAATTTAATTTTAAAAAATCTAAAAAGAATTTTTCAAAAATCTTTCTTAGTGCACCCCTACACTATAAGAAGAATCGCCATGCAAAATGTCAGCCCTTTAGGTCCAGCGGTTTGGTCTGTGCGTTATCTGTCAGTCAGTTACAGAACTATTTTATATATACAGATAAGGCTTGTTTTCAAATTCTTACTCACTAACAGAACGCAGAAACGGGCGTGTCCTAATCTAGACTATTTCACCATAAATTAAAATCACGTGAAAAACACGAGGTGTGAGACCCCGTGATTAATTTTAACCAATTACAAAACTGTATCCGTGGGGGTGTAACAGGTTATACATGCCTTAACGTCAGGCTCTTCGTTCTTTTCACTTTGCACTTGTAGCTACTACGCTCTTCTCTTCTAACTTTTCGTCGTCATATAAACACCATCGCGCATCTTTGTCCGCTCTCCGGCTATGTCGGGAGGCCACTACTGCTGAATTGATATCTCCTGTCTGTTGAATTTTGTCCTCACAAATGCTACATATAAATGAAGTTTATTTTTTAAACCAGATCAGGGTTTTTCAATGACCATATGGGTGTATGGTTTTTCTTTTTTTTTTCTTTTTCTTTTCATTAATGACTCCGCAAACTCTGCAGCTTTCCTTTGTAAGTTAAAAATGAAGTAAAATATTTACATTTATTTCTTATTATAAGACACGATAAGAGATTTTAAGGAAAAAATACAGTTTACAATGACATTAGTTTGCGTTTGAATGTAAAATGATTCAAATGAATATCATTTCGATTGAATCATAATATAACTCCCTTTTACAAAACAATCACAGAATTTTGGCATCCGTTACGTAATACTAAAGATGAATTCAATAATTCTAAATCTGAAATCTTAGGAAACTCCATGCCTCATTTAACTATTTCACCGCACTCTTAGAAACACAATGCATACCTTGCGTAGAAAGAGTGTTTCGCAAGTAATAGAATCAAAAGGAAAGACAAATTCTCTTAAACTGAAACCATAAAAAATCGAATGATGGAAAAACAGGAAATAAACAAGAAATAAATAGATATCATCAAAATCGTCACACCTGGATACTTAAAACAGAACTGGAAGGATCATGTTATAGACAAGGGTTGACCAAACTGTGGCTTGCGAGCCGCATGCGTTTTTTTGTCACTTTCTTTGCGGCTCATTTCACTTTTGAGTCTCGCGGTTCAATGATCAATTTTTCAAATAATTTATACACGAACAGGGGGGCTTGGGGTGCCTTGAGTGGATGACAGATCTGTACTGTTTGTCCGGCATCCTCGAGCCCCACAGCAATGAAAAATGTCACCGAACTTGGGAAATTAACCCTCGGCTGCGTATTCAGGTTTTGCTGCGTAGCGACTGGACTTCAGGTGATTCATGGTTGATAAGCCCTAGAGGCTTGGGGAACCGGTGGAGTATTCTGACTTATACACGAACAGGTTACAAATTGTTTTCTGATTTTTTAAAAATATTTTTTCAATTCACTTTTTTCTATAGCTATAATCAACAATGAACTGAATTGTTAAGAACAACAACAACTCGGTACCTGTCAGATTTGATGAATTTGGCCAAACAATTTAAAGAAATATAAACGATTAAAACTATTTGGAAAATTGATTATTCTATACATTGGAGAATGATATATTTAAATAAACAGCGCTTGAAATTTCTTTCGTATCAAATATAACCTTTTCCTGTTTTTGGCTCTTCTCAGTATGTAGGCATTCTCTAATGGTTCTTAACACTGTTTATCTTGGCCATCCTGTTATAGACGATATGAAAGCACACATAAAAAAATAAATATTAAAATTAAAAATTTTGAAAAAGATCGTCATAAAATTAATTTGGAAGTGAATGATGAAATGGATTAAATTTGACAGCAATTAAATACAATAAACTTATATAACTTCAAGTAATCTTAAAAAAGGTGGTGTGTATTACTTGTATTATATTTTGCATTTTTAATTTAAAAATATAAGCATTTTAAAATGCTGTTTAAAAAAAAATCACAATCTTTTAATTTCTTCCTTTTTTTTAATGCAATCTGGGCATTACATTTTCCTCGCTGAGAGCCATGAACAGAACAGCAGAAATCTTCGTATACTTTATTCAAACAACTATTTGCACTCACAAATATCACCAGAAGGCGCTTGATATGGGAATACATCGCAGTTTACGTAACCCTTCAGTGAGCGCGCCAATTTTTGGAACACCAGCAGATGCTCGTAGCACAAAGTGCAACGTCTCTTTCAACATTGAACATTTCTTTTGTAATAAACTTTTTTTTCAAATTGAAAATAATAATTCTGCGTTTTATGACAGGATATAAAATGTTGATAATATTGAGATATATATTTATAATTAAAGGCCAAAGAATGTAGATACATTCGCCTTATTTCAAAACTGTCCGGTTTATTGGATCTAAGGACAACATGCGAATTGATTCCTATTATGTCGAAAAACCTAAAAAAAACTATCAGATTGTCCATCTTTGTGATGTGAGGGATACCGTGTAATAGCTGCACATTTGATCGACTACATCAACCCCTGCTTTTGTCGTATTGTAATCCAGTATAATCGTTGGTTTACCACGGTTAAATCACGACTAACAATGCATGGAAAGGAATACAAGGGCCAGAAAATCAGACCTGCATTAGAAAGGGTGTAGCTATAAATAGAAACTGCTTAGAACATTCACACCTTGCATGTAAAAGCAAACCATTCAAAATTACGAAAATGTTACACTTTGTACACGGGTACCCCCGCTGAAGGGTTAATGTAGCCAACGCTACCCTGATGTACTTATGAGTGTCTTCTATTGTCTTGCAATCGCTGACAGAAGATTTTTCGTCAGTTTTGACCATCAGGAATTTAATATTTAACAGCTCCAACATGGTGTTTTATTTCATTATGGAATAATTCATGCAGGACAGTCACAGACCGTAGTCCCAGGTCACTGAATCGGCCGTAGAGTATTATTTCTACGGCCGATTTAGTGATAAGGAAAGTTTAGGTGATAAGGAAATCTGCATCTTGTAGTATATACTAGTTTTGGCATCATGTCTGGCAGGAAACTCTTCCTGCAGCTTTCAACCACATAGGTGGAAAGTTCCGAAACAGTTTACAAACCGTAAACTACGGTCAGATATTCAGCAGTTCACGTCGTGCTCACTCCTACTAACTGAATTCAACTGCAGCCTAATCTCTTGGAAATTTTATTTGAAATGACAAAAGTTCCCTTGTGAAAAGTGTTAGTGTGGCGTCAGTGCGTGGTCAAGATATAAGACTTTAAAAACAATTTATATACAATAGGTTCTGTTGCATACAATGCGGAATTAACAGACCTTATGGTAGTCCGGGAACAAATTCAAAAGGGTGAGTACTCCTCATCGGAGAGGAGGAACAGGCTAAAACACCACGTCGTACAGTATAAGATCGCCAGTCAGATTCGTAAAACAGGAATGGGAAAAGGGAGCTTTACTTTAATACTACCTTGAGCACGACTGACTCAAAGGTATTTGCATATACTTCTTCGCTGAGGGAACTAGAATGGTGGTATTAAGCTACCCCAGCGCTCCCTCCGGAGTGCTGTGAAGAAAATTAAAGAACGGATAAGATAGCTATCATGAGAAAAAAGAATTAGCAATGTATAAGAGGTGATTTGAAAAGGTTATGTTGAAAAATGAACTTGTTGTTCTGAATGAAATGTTAAAGTCCTTTGATTGTATCGTATTTTTTCAGTTTCGGGAGACGAATATTGTAGATCCTGTAGAATGTAAGCTGGCTTCCTGCTGTCGATGGATACATATATTGATTTTCCTGAGAATCTAAAGTAAATATTATATCTATACGTTGTAGTACCTTACAAAGTCCAGGGTGGAGAACTTCTACCACAAAGAAAAAAAAGCGTGTGCTAACAGATAAATCTGGAGGCACGAATATGCTAAAATTGCTATGATTTGATGTTGCAGTTGGTCTGAGATAAAACATTGTTCATAATTTCTGAACAAAATCTACATTTCCTGATAGTTTATCAACAATTAAATTTGCGGGCAATCGCAGATCTGTACCATACACTAGTTCTGATGGAGAAGCTTAAATATAAGTTTTAAATGAAAATCGTGTACCTAATTAGAACAGTTCGGAGGACGTCAGTCCATTCGCTATTGTTGCAAGCCATAATTGATCCTTTTAAATGTCTGCGATAACATTCAGTAATGCCATTAGCCTGTGTGTGATAAGTGCATCTGATTCGATTGCTACCTAGTAAACAGGAAAATTGTTTAAATTATCGAGATTCAAATTGTTTAACCTTAGTTAGGTTTAATCGTTGTAGGATACCCAAATCGGGAAAGCCATGTATCCCGAGATAAAGGCTTTGCTCAACGTATCGGCTGTAGCATTATATATTGGAAATATCTCTGGCCATCTGGAAAACCGCTCTATTGCAGTTAACTAAAAAATGTAACCATCCGAAATTGGTAAGGAATCTATGTCTATGTGGACATGACAATCTTGCATCAGATTAAGTCCCAAGATTAGAATGGATATGTTTGTGAATTTTGGCTTTTTGACTAATAAACAAGTTTTAGTTCACAGACGAATGTTTTTATTCATGTTTCGCCAGACGTAACGAGAGAATATTAGATTCAATGTAGCAGTTGCATCTGGGTGAGATAAATCATGAAAGTGATTAAAAATTATACGTCTGAAAGCGTCCGGAACGAAGGGACATGGAATAGTACTAGTTTCATAGTATACCAGTACTAGTACACATTCATAGAATAATTCTGATGCTGTAACAGGTGAAGGTAAAAGCTTTATTTTTAATCCAAAACTGTTTTCTTTTAAATAATGATGAAGTTTTGAATCATTTTGTTGTGTTGTAGCAAACAATTTAAAATTAAATTGATTCAGTAGAGAAATTAATGCATATTGATGCGCGATAATGTATCCGTACCCTCGACTAGTGCAACGACCTCTGACGAGTGTCAGTGGAGAACTGAGATATGTAATAAAAATACCGTAATTCTTGTGAGGTACATTTCGCTGGTTTTTGAGAGAAGACATAGATCAAAGGCTTCTGGTCGGTGTATATAATATAATCGCAATTTTCCAGCATGTGTTGGAACGAAGAATGCTAATGTAAATCGCTTAAAGCTCTCTTTCTTAAGTGCATCATTTGAGTTGCGACTCATTCAGCTTCAACGAGAGAAATACTATATAGGTTCCAAATCTTATGATGCAGCTGCAAGACGGTTCTGCCTATTGCGAAATAGGATACCTCGACCCATAGAATGAGATGTGCTCCAGAAATAGGGTGATGTAATGCAGCTGTAGTTAAAACTTCCTTGGATTTGAAAAATATTTGATCTGTTTCATCATAAGTATAACAAATAATAGGCCGAAAATCCATGAATTATTTCAAAATGCAAAAAACATGTCCTTATCCTTCCTTTCAAGATTCTTTAAATCACAACACAATGCAGTAAGAGAGAGATAGCATTTTCGCCCAAAGCTATCTTCTAAAAGCAAATCCTGCTGTCAAGAATAATTTTTCAATTAGTGTGAATCACGGTTAACGAAGATAAAACTAAGATGAAGTGACAGAAAGAAATTACAGCTCTTAAAAGACAACTCTATACTTTAAAACTTTAATTCTGTAAATGGCTGATGCAAATCTGTTTGAAAAGTACTATATTGAAAAGCTCGAATACCATCCATTTCCTGTAGTTGTATTTACGAAATGATTGAAATTTTCAAATAATTTTTTTATTAAATAAATAAAAGCGTTAGTTGCTCAGTTAAACAGGTATACTATTTAATACAATAATATATACATGATAAAAGAAAATGCATATCATATCAGTACAGCAGCTAATTTTCCAAACTAAAGTTATTTAAATGAATTAAGTGAGATATTAGTACACTGAGATGGGAGATAAATGAAGTAACAGACCAAAAAGTTCTAATCTTAGTAAACATGTTTCACTATCATGCTTAGCTAAGTCAGAACCATTTAGCCATACCAGAAATGTAGCTTGTACTGAAACAGAGACATGGAAAAGTAAAAATTCAAGTTTTTAAAAAATCACTTTTTGACTCCCGATTTAAAAACGTGACGTACAAAATTGATTATATAATTGGTAAAATGTCCATTTATATCACAGCTTATTCATCTAACATATAAGATTCTAACAAGAAATTCAAATTGACATTACATTCAGATTGAAAGCAAATTTTTTTAGAGAGATACGTTTACCATTGATTGTGCTTTTAAAAATGAGTCAGAAAACTTTATTCGGAAAACAATACCAAAAAGTTCTTCGTTTTACTTAGATAAAAGTTCTCAGTATTAAACAGTTGTAGTTACAAACATGAAACAGTTTCAATATAATGCATACACAGCAAGTTCCCAGAATTATATAAGTAATAAATCTGAGATTGTACTAAAATATTCATATAACCAACCATGTGTATTCTTCCAACTACTGAATTTAACACTAAGCATTAAAAAGAGCTTAGTATTAAATACAACATTCAAGATAATTGTTTATGCTATTATATACATTGCTTTATACAAGTTAGAACTGCTTAAACTAAAAATCTCGTCCTTCACATTAATTACATACACAACAGGTATCTTGAAACTTTACTTTTATTTATTTATTTTTCTTTTTAAATAAAGCAATGTACATTTAAACATGTATGTAAATAAAGTTTCCGTGTAGAAGCTCTAACAGCACTGAAATGTTTAAAACTGTTTGTATTAATACTATTTTGAAAAACAGGAATATAATTGCCCTAAAGTGTACTATGGAATTTCCCAAACCCCAAGGTTCGATAAGTTCCATTAAAACCGTCTGAGAAAAACAAGAACGGCAGGCGTGGTACTTCACGCCGCAGAGCAAAAGGGGGACTCACAATAGCCGTCAGCTGTTCCAGCGCCAGGTGCCATCAGAACACAAAGACAGGGGGCGAAGCGATGGCGGGGAGTCCCGACAGAAGTCAACAATAAGAGGACTGTCTCTTGACGAGGTTGATACAGGACCTGTTTGGTGCTGTATCGATAAATTCGATGATGACAGTTGCAGACGTCACCTGAGAAAAGCCAATGGGAAGGGGCTTTGAGAAGCAAGAGAGCTAGTTTACGCCGCTAGGGCGAAAGTTAATAAAAAAGGGATGCGGAGGTCTGACGGGGGACTCAACATACATTCCGCCTCCGGACTCCGTGGAGTACGGTCGCATTCTACCGAGCTCTCGCATTGCTTTGCACGTGCTTGCACGTGTATTCCTTCCGTCTTGCCTCTACTTCTGTCTTGTGACCGCACGGGGATTTATCCTGCGTGTGAGTGACGAGCCAGTTTTAGTGGCTTTATTTTCTTTTCCGCTTGCTCTCGGTGTACATCGAACTGTTTTATATGGAAATGGCTGCCTCTCAGAGTGATGCTGCTGCGACTAACCCTACCCCGATGAATGCTACTACGAACCCTACTCCCTTGCCAACTATCGAAGAGATGATCAACTTCTACGAGTCAAACTTTCCACATGACTGGGACTACTTCAACCTGATCGGCGAATTCCTGAGATTTGCAAGGGTGACAATCAACTCAAACACCAATGAAGATGATGCTCCTAATGTGAGTATATTTTTGAAGTCAATGTTTCATTTGCTCAGTGATAGGATTTGTGATATTCATGCTTACCTGGCCCTTAACATGTTTATGCTTTATTACGATACCTGTAAAACTCAAATAGACGAACTAACTGCTCACATCAATGTGAGAATAACTTACGTAGATAGGAATCTAACTCTAGTGCCACTACAGCCTAGAAAACGTAAACTCTCTCTAGAAATCTCTAATAGTAATGATAAAGTTTTAGCCACTGCTAACAGATTCGACATCCTAAATGACGAATCTGATAATGCCAATGACTCCATAGCTCAAACTATCGAGAATGTAGTATCCAATATGGACACTACAAGTCCGGTAGAGAGCGATAAAAAAAGTGATACTCCGACTTCGAAAAGATGTCAAGTCTTCTTCGAGGTCAGGGATAACTGGCGCGACACGATTAAAATTATTAATGAAATTGCAGAGGACGTCGATGCAACGCTAACCGGCTCCCTTATTAAAATCACCATTAGATCGGTAGATTCTTACCGCAAAATTCAAAACTTTCTCGATCACGAGAAAATTCCTTTCAGGACGCTGGATCCTCGATCTGAGCGGCCGAGGAAGTACGTACTACGAGGCTTACCTGTATGCACTCCCGTGAGTGACATAGAGGAAGCACTCCGTAATTTCGGTCTAGAACCTGTTAAAACTGCCTTTCTTACTAATAGAAAGACTAAAAAACCCATGCCGCTGTTTTTGGTCTCTGTCAGACCCTCACCCAATCTAGAAAACTTGCATTTACTTAATAAAATTAATTACTTGAGAGTGTCCTTCGAACACTACACCCAAACTGGCGTAAGCCAGTGCTATAGGTGTCAGATGTTCGGGCACTCATCTATGACTTGTAAATTGTCTCCACGATGCGTAAAGTGTGGTGGTTCTCATGTCCCAGGGGAATGCCTTCTGAAGGACACTGATGATAAGACTTGCTGTGCAAACTGCAAGGGCAATCATACAGCGAACTACAGAGGGTGTCCCCTTAACCCCAAAAATAAAAACAAACTTAAAGTTAAGGGCCCTAAGCCCACTAGTAACAATCACAGCTCTTATAGTAAACCTGCTGTATTCATTCCCGCTCCCCCGCCAAAAACATCGGCATGGAATATTCCCCTAGCAAAACAAGTTGTTAGCGATAAGAGCGTTGCACCGACTCCCAGCGATATGCAGAGAAATGCCGAAGTCACCCCCTTAAATAGACAAGGAGCGGATCAAAATTCACCCAATGAGAGCGCGCCTAGGAGATCCAATCCTAAAGCGCGCACCGAAACCATCCCCAGTGCTGCCCCGGTCGCTACTGCTGCATTTAAGAGCGGAGAAACTACTCACGACGAGCGGCCTACAACAAGCTTTGCAGAATTTGCTTCTATTTTTCGCGCTATTAAGGACTTCATGTCCGAATATAACGTTGCGGATATCATGATGCTTTTTAGAAAAATCTCCGCACACATGAAAACAAATACCGATATATTTTCCAAAATGGTGGCCGTCTTTCACGAAATTGCATTATACTTAGACCCACCAACCGGTCATGAGTAGTTCTTCCTCTAAAAATTCACTGAGAGTTCTATTCTGGAATGCAAACAGTCTTTCTTGTAAAATGAGTGAATTCAGGGAGTTTATGGAAAATTCCAATATAGACGTTGCCCTGATCCAGGAAACTAAATTCTCTGCACCTTGGCGTTTTAACATTAGTAATTATACGCTCCATAGAACGGACCGCCCTCGCCCCCCTAACTCTTATCAGCACCCTGGAGGTGGCACTGCTATCTATGTCCGAAGGGGTCTGGAACACTATAAATTTAATGATATTAACACGACTAACGTGGAGAGCACTTCCATAATGTTTCTTCCAGACAGAACCACTAAAATTTTAATCTCTTCCATCTACATCCCCCCCAGTAAAAATTTTCGGTGCTCTGAATTTCAAAGTATTTTTAATCATAGTAACTACTGTATTGTGGCAGGTGACTTCAACGCACACAATACAGGTTGGAACTGCCATAGGACTGACCGTTCTGGCCGAGCCCTTCAAAATTTTGTCACCGACAACGCTAATATTAAATTAATCGCCCACCCCCCCCACCCCTACTCACTTCCATAGATCGGGCTCAAGCACAATCGACCTTGCCCTCACCAAAAATATACCCTACCCATACACCATTGAAACTCTTAACCTTTTCGACTCTGACCACCTCCCTGTGCTAATAAATTTCGATAGGCAGGTCGATATTCAAAATCCCAATCCCCCCACCCGCACTAACTGGGAGCAGTTCCAACAAATTCTCCAGTACTCCACCCTCTACTACCCCATCATTCGTAGCCCTGAGGACATAGAGCATGCTACCAACTGCTTAACGACTGCCATCGAACACGCCAAGGCTAAATCCACCCATGCTTTGAAAAAGCCACGTTATCATAATCTCCCCCCCAACATAGTTAAATTAATTAAAGAGCGTAACGTGGCTCGTAAATTATATCAATTCACCCGTCTCCCCCAGCATAGGAGTAATTATCACCTCCTTCGAGCGCGCGTTCGTCGCGATATTAGAATTTTCCGAAACTCCACTTGGGCTGAATTTATACAAGGGCTTGATCCTGAAGACAACTCCGTCTGGCAATTTGTCAGACGTCTCCGCAAACAGCATACACAATTTCCGCCCATTCAAGGCCGACACGGAGTTGCCATGAATGACTTGGACAAAGCTAACGCCATTGCAGACTCTTACAGAGAGCAATTCTCTCCTAACAACGACCTGGTCGATGAGGAAAATGATAGACTTGTCCTCACGACCGTTCAAAATTTTCTTTCCACCCCCCCCCCCCCCCATTCTACTTCCCCTGCTACCTTCTATGAAATCATGGATATTATTCAAAAACTTAATAATAAGAAAGCTCCTGGCATAGATAACATCAATAACTTAATCCTCAAAAATCTTCCAACCAATATAATCCTATACTTTACTGTAATAGTCAATTCCATATTTAAATTTAACTATTTCCCCACATGTTGGAAGACTTCAAAAATCTGCGCTATCCCCAAGCCAGGGGGGGATCGTAACCTTCCCCAGAGTTATCGTCCAATCAGCTTGCTGTGCTCCCTTAGTAAGGTGGCGGAGCGCGTCATTCTTCACAGAATCAATGAGCACCTCGACCAGCACGACATAATTATACCAGAGCAGTTTGGCTTTAGGTCTGAGCACAACACGACGCAGCAGCTACTAAGGGTAGTGGAATTTGCCCGCGATGGGTTACAGGGTAAACAACCTACCGCTGCTCTGTTTCTAGACATTAAGTGCGCGTTCGACAAGGTCTGGCACCCGGGACTTATTTTTAAACTTATCCAAATTAACTTGCCAGCCTGTCTCATCCATTTGATCCACAACTACCTACGTAATCGAAATTTTGCCGTCCGCATTAACAATAACCTGTCCCGGTATAGGTACATCACGTCGGGAATTTTACAAGGATCGATCTTAGGACCGACCTTGTTTAATTTGTACGCCAACGATGTACCACGTGGAATTAATACTCTTCTCGCTATGTATGCGGACGACACAGCTATCCTATCTTCTTCCAATAACGACCACTACCTGACTTTCCAAATTCAGCGTCACATCGACACTCTCGAGGCTTGGTTTTTACGCTGGAAAATTAAAATCAACCCCTCAAAGTGTCACGCGATCTATTTTAGTAATCGCTATAGCAATCCTCCGCGACTCTATATCCAACAATCCCCACTTGAATGGGAGAACACAGTAAAGTATCTCGGCGTAACTCTGGACCGCAGACTTACTTGGAAACCCCATGTTACGAATACTATTAGCAAGTGCAATGCTGTCACCATGCAACTCCGAACTCTATTTTTCAGTCCGCATTTCTCTATGAGAAATAAAGTACTACTCTACAAGCAATGCATTTTACCCGTTGCTCTGTATGCTGCCCCGGTGTGGTTTTCCGCCGCACAAATGCATATTAATAACATCGAAAAACTCCAGAATAAAACTCTCAGAAGAATTCGCCGAGCTTACCGCTATATGTCGAACGAGACAATTAGAAGAGACTTCGGCATCTCTACTGTTACTAAGCAGGCTTATAAGATTTCTAAGAAATTTTATAATAACCTGCCTAATATTAATAATATGGTAATCGCAGAACTCCCCGACTACGACTTCAGTCTCCCTGCCAATCGTAAACGCCCAAGGGCGTGTCTCCTTAGGAGATAACATTAATTTCCCCACCGCGATACTCTTCACATATTTCTCACCTACTTACGTCGCTGTCGTAGCGCAGTGCATTCGCGCTGGCCTAGTAAGCCCTACGTTATGGGTTCGGGCCTAGGTGGTGTCGCGTAGTCCAAATTATATTATCTTGATATTTTCACTTTTCCCCCAGCGGAATTCTGCGATTATCACATTATTATTGTATGACCCTGAACGGGGCCTTTTTTTTTCTTTTCTAAACTTAAAATCTAGTTTATTGTGGGCCAGTAACCTCCCTTTCCGGATTAAAATTCATCTTAATTAACTACTTAATTAACTAATATTATTAATTCTACTTCTACTAGTAATTAATCTGTACCATCTACTTTAAATTTTAGCTTTTCCTTCATCTCATGAAGGACTTAAATTTTAAACACCTTAAAAGACCTTTAACCTTTAAAACCTACTTAACTTTATCACTAATAAATCCTACTGAGCATATTTACATTGACCACGAAATATCTTGCTGACAGGAGTTAAAACCAGCAGGTCCAGGAACTCCACTACCAAAATAAAATAGCAGTTGAGACGGGGGACTCCGAGACGTTTATTTGGGGGAAGAGGTTTTTTAGGACTGTGAGTCCTAGGAGTGGACGGGAGAAGTGGCGAGCCGCCTATCTCCGAACCTGCAGTTTTCCTGAACGGTGTCGACTCCTGTTCGAGGCGTGAATTTCTAGGACCGGGCCATCATCAACAGGGAGATTCAGGCATCTCTCAGGCAGGCGTCGTGGCCGCCTGCCTGATTTCCTGAGCAACATCAGTCCCGAGTGACATCGACTGTATCCTGTGTGGGACAATCATCCATCTCCATCGAGCTGTAAAGTAACTGTAACGGCGAGTAATCGCGCAAATCTTAATCGAGAGCACACAATAAAGTGCAACTATTTTATTTTCTCAATTCTGTTGTCTGGCTGGTTTTTATGTTACGTACCTGTGACAGACGCTACTTTGGGAGCCAACTTGACTCTGTATCACAGGCCAAATACATTATAGTACTGTTACGGTTCATTTAGAACCCCCAAACTTGTCATTTAGGGATATTTGTACGTTTGCTTGTAATATGTAATAGTTGGAAGTTATGTCTGTTGTTGTGCTACAATTAAGGAATTGTATTGGTCTTGTTCAACACTCCTCGCAGTGGTTATGTGTTTAAAGTTGTTATTTAATGTAGGAAGTACTTGTTATTGTGTGCGCAGTTGCGCTTAAATAAAGATAATAATAATAATTACTATTATAATAGAAAATTGTAAGGTGGCTGTTTTGTACTGTTGGCTGGCTGATGAGTAGTTAAAAATTTCAATTATTATGTTTAAATGTAAATGTTCTTGTATTCCATTTTCCCCTTAAAACTTTGTAAATTCCTTGGTACAGTTCTTTCTCTCTGTTGCTAAGCAGTTATTCAATACTTTCTTGTGCGCCGTTTCTCGGCTCTCACATTCCCAGGGCCCTCGATATAGGGGTGAAGCAGAGATCTTTGTAACAGATCTTTGGAATGTTGATGACTCGGCCATCACTCGTTTTTCCGTCCGTCCCGCCCGCGGAAGAATACAGTGGTGTGAACAGCGGGGTCCACCGTACAAGAAAACAAATAAATCATTGAAGAAAATCTAACCCGAGACCAAGAAATAATTGAAGAAAAAAATAATTGGGCATTTAACTTCCACAAATATGAAAGAATATTGGCGTTCGAAGAAATCATCTGGCCTCAGTGCTCGGCGCGAGGTGGGATTATTTTAAGTTTATCCCGTGTTACGGCGCAGGCGAAGCGGGGGTCCTGAGGGGTAGGCGGACGGAGAGCATTGGACGTTTTTTTTCTTTTGGCCGGGAGCTCCATGGGACGATCGTCACCCTTTTGCGTCTTAGAAACGGTTTTTCACCGATTGGAATCCATGAAGAATGCTTGATACGATAGAGCCTGAGAGGCCTTAGTCTATGTGGCATTGTCTTCCTTTTTTGATCTCTCCTATGAGCCTTTCCTTCCTCCTTCTTAAAATCAGCTTAGGCAATATGCATTTTTTTTATATTTATTATGAGCTCATATAAAGTGTTACATATCTACTGGTCGCCAGCCACCCGTTCTCATGTAATATGTTTGTGTACCAATAGTGATTAATGTATTTATAGGTATATATATATAAATAAGGAAATGGATCAGTGTAGATTTTATGTATGATGAGGATGGTCTTAAGGGTAATAATTATTGCAACGTTAAATCATGTAATGTCTGAATAAATTGTTGTTAAGTTTAAAAATATAATTGTCAAGCCTTTTCTTTTGGTCATGTGAATTTAAGTGTTATTTTTCATTTGCCCTCATTTTAATTCTATGGCAGCAAGTTTTATTTCTGATTGGAGAGGTTGTTTTTGGGGTCAATTTTTAGGTCGTCTCCTTTGACGGGAAGTCGTTTTCTGTAAGCTGCTTTAATTTAATTTAATCTTGAAGCAGTCACAATAGTACTATTGAAATCAATAAAATCTTCCATAAATATAAAGTAAGGCTTATTTAACATCTAACATATATCAAACTTATATTGTATTTCTATTTAGGATTTTATGCTTGTTTTTGAACTAGAAACGCTATTTTTTTAGAAATAAAAATCTTATAGACTCATTTGTATTGGTTAAAAAAAAATTCAAGTAACAATAGTTTCTATTTGTCATTAAAAATGCAGATTAACATCTTTATTATTATAAATTCTAATGATAAACGAGTTTCTACAGCCATGTTGCTTATGATTTATATTAATTTATCCATTCAACGCAAACTTTGAAAAAAAAAAGAGAAATTGTACTAAAAATTACACTAAAAACAAATTTGCTACCATTTTTTCCTGAGCAGAAATTCTTTTGATTGCATTGTATAACAACAAAGAATTTAAAATGAACTGAAATAAGAGATCAGAAATTAAGGAGAACATCACGCTTATAAAGCTTATCATGAGATGACGCAGAAGAAAGTTCCCAGAGTAATACAGACATAAATAGAGAACTATTCTTATAAGAACAGCTGCTTAGGGTGAAGTTGTATTGAAATTTTGGATACGGTGAATTTGATAGTTAACCAAATGTGTTGAAAATAAGGATCTCAACATAAATGTTACCTACACTGAATGATAGAAATATTAAAAGTCAATAGTTATAACTTATCCAGATACATAAAAGCGTATTAATAAAAAAATAAATAAATAAAACAGAAAGCTGTTATTTTTATATGTAATGTGATTTATACAGAAAAAGACAGTTTTAGATAACATATATCAGTAGATGTGAAAAGCATCCTGACTGACAACATGCTTGATTATATTTTTATGTTTCATTTTCATTGGCAAAGAAAGTACTAATCATAATCAACCTATTTTCAAACATATCTACTCATATATTAAGTCCAAAAAATTAGGCCGACCCATCTGGAGAATTGGTTGAAAACGCAGGTCGTTGCGTGCAGTCCCGCAGATTGAAGTTAATTTAGGGTCATTGTAACCCGTCAGTACTAACTCTATATGGAGTTAGACTAGGTCACTAATTCAGGCCCCACTTAGTCTGAACAGAGTCCAGGTACCAGCAGGAACTAGCGTTGAATTCATTCGGGAAAAAAAAGTATTAAGAGAATTGATGAAAACTTTATAATATGATATGCACGTCGTAGGTGAATTGACAAACCTGGCATATTGCAATGCCCCAGGCTGATAGGAAAATTATCGACAACTTTCTAATTAGCCTGATACTTTTTAGGCTTATTGTAATGAGCCCATACACCTTTAGGCTAGTTAGAAAATTCGCAATAGTTTGCTCAAACAGCCTGGTTTCTTCCAGGATTATTGCAATAAACCCGAAGTAGTAGAGGCTTATCAAAAATGACAGATATAGAGATTTTTACATAAGTACTTCCTCTAGTGAACATATGAATTAGTTAAGTGTTACTTAGATTAAAAAGAGGTAAATTAAAAATTGCACAATAATCATCACTGTTGGAATTTTTTAATTATTATTATTAAACATTTGTATTATTGTTATCATTATTAAATAATTGTAACTAACAAATTATTAAAATGACAAACTTTATACTTTCAATTGGACTCTCTCTCACATCATATATTTTAACTTTACTTATTACGAATATTCCGCCCACAATATTTGACAATTTTGACAGTGAAGAATATTTGGAACGGTTTAAAAAAGGTTACAGAGAAAGAGAAATAGCAAAAGAAGGAGAAAGTAAAGTCACTAACTTTGAACAAGATACGTGTTCTATTTGTTCCCGCAATTTGAATGAAATTTCTTTTGTATCGTGCTCTTCACGTTTTCTGAAGATTCACATAACTTGTTCCCAAAGCGTTGCCTCAACCTCCTAGGAGAATAATTTCGTTTATCGCTGTGACATTAACAACAGAAAAGAAAAAATAGTAATTGAGGGTCAAAAAGTACACGAAGGCCAGAAGAGAAAACCGGAAAAATTTTTCAAACAATGATGATTGTTGTGCAGTTTTTAAGTTACCTATCTTTAACCTAAATAAGGGCCTGCTCACATAGGAGTACGGTGGCGGAAGCGTAAAAGGAAAGACGGAAATAAACCAATCATAGGCGTTAAAAATTTCGTTGCTAATCGTTTGGAGGTTTGTAATTGGTTAAATATATTTCAATGCATTATCACTTCTGCTACCGGACTCAATGTGAACAGGTCCTAACTCTTAACTAACTCGTATGTCTACTAAAAGAAGTACTTAAGTAACAATCTCAAGCCCAAAGTAGTAAATTATTTCTGTACGGCTTAAACAGTTAACTTAAAGGGGAAGGGCCGGTGGATTTGGATACTATTTGTGTTTATAAAAAATTCATGGTTTTTGAACCGTTTAATTATAAACATTCTAATTACAGGGGTAAAAGAGGAAAGGGCAGCAATAGTTCAAAAACAAAATTGAAACTGGATGATCTGCAAAAAATTTGTAATTTATTTTTTGATTTTAAGAACATTAAAATAATTAAACACTATTTGCTCAACCAAAAATCTTCTGGCTTAAGGTGGTTAATTAAACATCATTTACCTTCATTAAATTTGCTTCGAGGTTTACAAAACTAATAATTTTAGATCTAATTAAATATAAGCTTAACTTGACAAATTTGGATGTTAAGAGGGGAAGGGAAGCAGGTGTGGAGTACTGTACAATAAATTTTCTGGATAAAGATTTTGAGCATTTAAAACTACCTACTATTGTAGACAATAATTCTAAATTACTACCAATCAAGGATTGTGGGAAAATTGTCGTCGCTTATAAATAGCAAAAAACGTTAAGGGACCTAATCTGCAACTACAACTTTTATAGTCATAACTTAGGCAAAATTTCTAATACTGATTGTAATTGTCATCTTGAGGAGTTTAAAAGCTATGTTAATCCAGCTTTGGGGCATATTGTAACTGGGGATCTTAATATAGTTAAAGATGATAGGTTGAGGGAACTTTTAAGTAAGGGCTCAAAATTTAGGGTCAGAAATAAGGTAAACTTAAAGCAAATTATAAGTTCTATCGGTAAAGATTTAGATTATTTCATAGTAAAATTATCAAGGAAATATAATTGGCCTATCGAAGGTTTCATGGAGGGGAAGGTACGTGTTATACAAGTGTTATGGTTAATGTAAGACTGTGTATGTTTTTTATAATATCACGTCTTTCTCTGTTATGATATATATATAGATAGATATAATGTAAGGTGGCTGGATTATTCTATTGGATGGCTGGTGAAAGGTTGATTTGTAAAATTAAATTTAATAATATAAAATTAGATATTTGGTATAACCCCTTTTCTTTCCTTAAGCTCTGTTTTCCTTAGGGTAGCCCTTTTCTTTTCAAAATCTATGTCACGGTAACTCTATACCTCCTTTCTTGCCATTTTTGTCGTACGCTTTCGCAGGACCGCGCGGGATCGGGGGAGTCCATCTAGCTTCGTACCAAAAACACAGTCCAAAGGAATGTTAAGTGATTCTGCACCCAAGCCGGCTCGAGGAGCGAGCATTTCTCCCGCGGTGGGATACAGCACCTGTAGAAGGCGAGTTCCTCCGTAGCATATTAATAAAAGAAAAACAGCCAAGAACCAATGCATGAAAAAATAATTCAGCCTCTAACATCTAAGAAGGGCCAGGGCATTCCAGCGTTGAGGTGGTTGTATGCCCGTAATGCAAGGCGCCGAAGAGAACTCTTTTTCATCTTCCATTCCTGCGCGCAGGCGTGAGAATAAAAAAGTTTTCCCTCCGCGGTTTTTTTTCGGAGGGGGTTTGAAAACGGATTCTATACTGTCGTGACTCCGGAGCGTTTTTCCGTTTACCCCTTCAACGAAGATGTTCTGCGTACCCCCGTCCGCTCCCAGAAAATTGAAGAATTCCCTGGTCATTGATGCAGCTATGGGGCCTGCCCTTTCTATTTTTGTTTTCTTTTCTTCATTTCCTTCAATTTCCCTCTCTTTTTTTTAGCCTACAGCCGACTGAGGTAATATTAATTTTAATTCTATTGTAGTTATATTGAGCTCAAAGTTGCATGGGTAGTTAGTATATATTCGCCAGCCATCGTTTGTGATGACATTCTTGTTTTGTGTCATGTCGGCAGCCCCTGTTCCACAAGCAGTGAACTTTTCACAAGTATTCTTCTGAGAACTTTGAAAGAGTGTCAGCTGTGTGCGGAGCATATGGTTCATATTTTCTTGTCGGCAGAGAAACTCTAAAGGAAGGACTTTTTAATGATGTTTTCTATTCCAGAGAGTCATATATGTTTCAGGTTATCCATGACCCGATGGCGGCTGCCAAGTAGATTGGAAACAGCGGAGGAAAAGCCTTTCTTCACGAGGAGTTATGAATGACCGGTGAAAGATAGGACCCTCGCCGGACAATAGGGGCGCTCCTGAGTGTCGCCTAAATGAAGAATGACAGTCCGAGGAAGGCACGAGTGGAAGTGACGAAAAGGACCCGGAAATGAGGGATATTAATCGTCTATGGAAGATTCTAGGTCTTTCGAGAATATCGGAGGAGTTTATAAAAGGGCGGTTGCTCTTTGTTTAAAAGAGACTGGCTTTGCCGACGACGGCGGACAGCGGTCGTTCTGTGAAGGCAGAGGCTGGTTTTCCGAGAGAGAAGGTTTTGGCCGACAGGCTTGGATCAGACGCGTGCATTGGGCCGCGTCCCCATGAAATTGTAATCTTTGGTGGTGAGCCACTTCCTAACTGCAAGGGCAGTATTATATATATTTTGTACATAATCTAACGATGATAATTGAATAAAGAGTATTTTATTTACTCTAAGTCTGTCTCCTCTCAGATAGTTTAAATGGATGTTTTATGCAGATGAGATTAGCCAGGCTCGGTTTAGCGCTATCTAAGTCCTCGGCAGTGAAGCTACATTGTGGGGACATGATAGTTGTAATAATTGTTGGTATAAGTTAGTTAAATAATGAGACACTGTTAGTTTGTAAAAGCTTGAATTATTTTGTTAAAGCAATAAATGTGTATTTTGCCTCGAGACTTGTGTACTGTCGTTTTGAGTTGCTTTTACTATGGTCAGCATAGAACCAGCTGGTCCTATTGTTTCCATTTCAGGAAAATTGTGCTACAATTTCATTTAAGTATTCTCTTTAACAACGAGAGTTCTTTACATCTAAAGCTGATCTTCTCAGCTAATTTTAGGCTCTTCAGATTTTAGTTGCTATTGTGGGATAACCACAATAAAATGGTGTCGTTGACCTTTCTGGGTTTAACACAATATTGATGTTAGCTCTCAGTAAAATTTAAACTTTAAAGGAGAAATTTTTGTTTTGTTTAATAAATGAAATTTTAAAGGAAGAAAATAATTGAAATTAAGTTAAAGTTTAATTGATTATGATGATGATATGTTTAATGAATGTATTCAATGGTGATATGTTTAATGAATGTATTGTTCTTATGTGTACTTTGGGGGATTTATTTCATTGATTTTGTTGTATTGTTTAAAGTGTATAATTGATTCAAATGTGTATTTTAATCATGTTATATGTGAACAAATTTTGGGGGATGATTTCCTTATAGGGTACTTGTGAGAGAAAATTTTGGGTTCTCTATTTGTGTTTGAGGGGTAATTTGATCTTTTAGTAATGCTTGACTCAGTTGGTTCCGAGCCGTGTACGGCCGATAGTGAGAGGGGTGAGGTAGCAGATGATGAGGCACAGCAGGTTTTAGGGGCTATAACCTTCCAGAGGCGTGATCTTCTGCTAAATCACTTAGAGTTAATTCCGACCTTTACTGGTACTGATCCACATTTCCACTTTTCTCGATTTAAAAATAAATTTGAGGAAATAGCTAAATTTTCAAAGTGGTCCCCAGAAGACCAATTTTTTGGTGTTCAGCAGAGGCTTGCTGGGCAAGCCCAAACAGTCTTTGCAAACTTTAGGGAAGAAATTGTTTCAGTAAAGGACCTATTCAGGATTTTGAGAGAGAGATTCGAAGCCGGCATCCCTATTGGCTGAATTTTGAGCTTTTAAACAAGAAAAGCACACCCCAGTCAAAGAATTTTTGGCTATAGCGAGGTCGAAAGTGAAAGTACTTATCAAAACCCATAATTTACCGGGTGCGACGAGAAAAGAGATGGAGGAGCAGTGGCTAATGGCCATGTTATTAAGAAACTTGTTACCCCCCATACGTAGAGCGGTCATAGCCAGGAATCCCGAGAAGCTTCAGGAATTAATAGACATAGCGTGTCTGGAAGAAAGGGCTATGAAGGAAGTGGGAGCTATGCTAGAGCCGGAGCCACCAGCGGTTGTGTATACCATTGGGCAGGAAAAAGGGGCTTTCATCGGGAATAGGCAAACAAAGTTGGAAAATATAGTTGTAAAGCTCGAGGAATCGGTCAGTCTTCTTTCCACAAAGTTGGAAAATCTAGCGATTACCCCACCTCTGGAGGCTTCGCCTCAAGGCAGATGTTTCCTCTGTAAGCAGCTGGGTCACCGAATAAATCAGTGTTCCCAGCGCGAGCGTAATTCTGAGAGGGGTTCCGCGTTCCGGGGTCAGCCTAGTCCGAGACATCAGCCGCCGCAGAATTTTGCCAGGTCTCCCAGCCGTGGGTGGCGAAATTTTGAGCAGTCCCCTAGCAGGGAGAGCAATCAGTTCGCGAGGGGAAATTCGTATAGGTCACCGAGTCGGGAGAGGGGAGATTATGGCAGGTCCCCTAGTCCTCAATTCAGAGGTAGCCAAACTGTTTATAACCAAAACTTCACTCCCAAGCAGAATTTTCAGGGTCAACAAAGATGGGTCTATTTTGAAGAAGAAAATTCACAAGTTAATAATTTTAGAGGGCGAGGGAATTTCAGGGGAAATGGCACAAATTTTAATCAACAGAATTTAAACTACTAGAGCCCTCATTAAGTAGCCAGCTTAGTGATAGAAAGGGGCTTTCAGACTGGCCACACGCTGAGAATTTTTTCACCATGGCCATTTAGCCCTTAGTTTTTTAATCTGCCCATTGTAAATATTTATACCTCGGATAATATTTTTGTGCCACTTTTGGATTTGGGTAGCTCTGGAAATTTAATTGGTACCCAGGCAAGTGATCATTTCAAATCATTAAGTGTCAAGAAGTGTAGTATTCCTCTTAGGACTGTTTCGGGGCATTCCGTGAAAATTGCCTCTCAAGCTCAGTTATTTTTTGATTTTGCAAATTTTAAATGTGAGGTTTTCAATGTAACTCAGGGTCCCATTTCCAAGAATTTTGACTTAATTTTGGGGATTCTTTTCCAAACAAAGTATAATATTGTTGTTGATTTTAGAAATAATCAAATTTTGTGTCCCGATTCCACGAATATCCCTTTTAATGTTGCTGTAGAGAGGGAGGTCAATTCTGTTAGTATAGAAGATCCCAAAATTAAAATTTTTTCTAAAAGTAAAGTAATTTTACCCCCAGGGAAGCAGATTATAATTCCGGCTAAGGTGAAATCACCCCTTCCATCTGATTCCGATTTAATTCTAATTATCCCTAACACTAGCATTTCGGATGTTTTGGTCACTAACGCAATTTGCAAAAATGAAGAGCAGTCTCTTTTTGCTCGGATTGCAAATTTTGGTGCAGACCACGTACATATAAATAAAGGATCAGAGTTAGGTTATGTTTTGACCTTAATCATTTGTCTTCCCCTTTAAAACTTAAAGTTCAAAATTTTTTAAATCACAACTCGGATGTTTTTGCAGCCTCGGTTTTAGACCTCCCTAGTTGTTCGACGGTTCAACATAATATTAATTTAATTGATAATGTGCCCGTAAAGTCTAAGCCGTATAGAGTGCCGTTATCATTTAAGGAATGAGATGAACGATCAGTTAAATATATTATTAGAAAGTGGAATTCTAGTTCCCTCCACGTCGGATTTTGCAGCGCCCGTTATGCTCGTTAAAAAAGCTGATGGTGGTTATCGGCTAGCGGTCGACTTTAGAAAATTAAATAAGAAGTTAATTAAAGATTCTTTCCCCATTCCCAATATTAATGAGACTATTGCCTCTTTATCCGGTGCAAAATTTTTTTCAACATTAGATTTGACCTCTGGTTTTTTTCAACAGCTAATCAAAGAGGAAGATCAATTCAAACTTGCCATTTCGACCCATAAAGGTCTCTTTAATTTTACCCGTAGTCCCTTTGGACTTGCTACTAGTCCCAACGCCTTTCAAAGGCTCTCCCAAATATCTCGCGTGCCGATATTTACAAGAGAGCTTTGATGAAGTACATTCAACGACTCCTCCATTAAGTGTGACCGTGATAACAAGTGAAAAACGTCAGTGAAGGTACGTGTGGCAGTTCTTTATTGATCCCATAATTCAGTTATGCCTGTTTGCCTCTCATCCATGGGTGATTAAATAATACCAAAGTTAATTGACGATTGCTAAGGCGTACTATAATAAATATGTATTCAGTATGATAACTCACTGATAAAATATGATAAATGCGAGCTAACCATATCTAATTGAAGAAAAGGATGTTCAATGTATTTGTTAAAAGTATAATGATTAAGTAAGGTCTTGAATATAGCAAGTATAATGAGTAATGTAATGAATTAATTATGTGTTTTGTTGATTTAATAATCCCATCCATTATTATGTCAATCAGATGGTCTATAATGATTTGTTAAAAAAACACAACGCAGTGCAAAAATCTATGTGTCAATCATAGCATCGGGTATCATAATAGATAACCCCATAATAGTTATTGCGGTATTCTCCCTACCAATTAAAACCAGAATAGTGCCTTTGCAAACATTTTCTTGCATTCTTACGAAACTAAATTTCTTAAATCAAATAATGTTACCGGATTTAGGTATATTGATGACCTTATAATTTTTAACTGTAACGATTTGGAATTTCTAAATCAAATCTACCCAAAGGAACTAACTTTAAACAGGACTAATGAAAATAATCATTTTGCGACTTATCTGGATATAAAAATTAAAATTCCAAATAGCGAATTAAAAATTGGGATATATGATAAAAGATTAGATTTCAACTTTGAGGTTATCACGTTTACCAATTTCCATAGCAACTTGAATTATAAAATGTATTATAATATCTTTTACTCACAACTATACAGAATAAAAAAAATTTGAAATAACGCTGAAGATTTTTTGGAGGGATGTGGCATTTTCGAGGAAAACCTATGTGTAAACGCCTGCTTGCAATAGCCCATGCACGCAAATCTCAGGATTACAACTTTCCGAGCAGTTATTTTCTTTAACTGACGTACTCCGAGCGTGGAGCAGTCAAAATCACCCTTCCTGTGAATGGGGCGATATTACTCAAAGGTTCCGCATGCAGTGAGGTTGTGAAGAAACGATATTAGGAATGACTCCCTTTCTTTCGTAACAACAACAATTTAATACAAGAAAAAAAAAAGTTAAATTAACATTGCGTTCCAACTACTCGCGTCGTAGTAAGGTGGACTCTCCGTCTCTCAACACCGCGGCAATCAAAGTCTGCCACCTCTTCTCTCGTTCGCCGTGCGTCGAATGATATCCCGATCCGGGTCTCTCTCCAAAGCCAGTCTTTTTCTCCCCCCCCCCCCGCTGGGGGTGGTTCTTTCAAACCCAGGGTGCAATCTTTTTCCGGGCCTCTCATCCCCTGGACAACTTCTTGCCCGGTCCAAGACAGCTTTGTTTAACAACGCCTGAATAAGCCATTGCTTAAACAGCGTGGGGGGGTCCGGTTGTATGCTGCGTTGAAACTGCTCGCACCAAACCGGCGAAAGCGAACAAAGACCTCTTGTTTGTGCTACCCTCGCCATTGTCCCATTGTCTCGCGGGAAAGTCCTGGACGTTACACTATGTAAGAACAATTTCCCTAATAATTTCGGCAATTTAAAAGTTTAAAAAAAATGGCATTTAGACTCAGGTATATTTTAAAGACGTTTAGGATACGATTTCTGTTTTCATATTTTTTTTTAACTTCATTGGGATGTGGCGCTGTGGTTTTGCTACAGTGGCGTAACTACTAGGGTAAACATTGGCTGCTGTTTCGCCATAACCATCCCTCACTGGATTAGGGTATGTATGCATCTTAGTCTTTTCGTTAGGATTATATGTGTACTTGCATATATGGTGCGTTGAGCCCTTACTGCAAGTTGTCCGTGTCTTTTCATTTTCTCTTGACTATCTGTTTCTATGGAGATCTCGGGGCCTTGGGATGTCTTTTGGTTATACTTGCATCCTATTCAGAAAGTTCCCCTTGAAGTAGCTGATTTGGTTAGGCTCCCTGATGACGAGACCAGTCGGTTACCTCGATTACTGGTTTAGTTCCGGCACTACTACAGAATCTTGCATCTGGTGCGTGGAGCCCTGAGTGCTTGATTTCTGTTTGTTTTTTGTCTACATTCTTCTTATAATTATCTAGCTCTATTATTTATATTTAGTTATATATATATATATAGCTAAATATAAATAATATATATATTATATGTGTGAGTGTGTGTGTGTGTGTGTGTATATATACACTGCTGGCCACCCAAATTGCAACACCAAGAAAGACAAGAGATATCACAACAAAATTTATTTTGTAGATAACATGTTGACCAAGTATCAAATGATTAAATTTATAGACTTCTGTGAAGTTTGGTTCCTGCCAAAATCAGTAGCCAGAGTAGCCGCCATTGTTGGAGATCACCGCTGCCACACGCCTCGGCATTGATTCAAAGAGACTTTGGATGAGTTCTTGGGGTACAGCAGACCAAGCAGCTTCCACACGTTGAAAAAGTTGATCTGCTGTGGCAGCTGGGGATGGAATATGGGTCAATCGTAGAGCAACCATGGACCACATGTTTCCTATCGGCGAAAGATCCGGAGAGCGAGGCGGCCAGGGAAGCAATTCAATCTGGCGATTGACGAAGAACCGTTGGACAATGCGTGCCACGTGTGGTCGCGCATTATCCTGTTGAAATATGGCTGTGGGCAAGCCCTGAAGGTAAGGAAGGACAACTGGCTCCAACACCTCGGAGATGTAGCGCTGGCTGTTTAAAGTACCGGCAATGCGTACTAGAGGTGTGCGAGAGTGATATCCAATACCGCCCCATACCATAATACCCGGTGCAGGACCAGTGTGACGGTGCATAACGCAGCTGTTCAGCATCCTCTCTTCCCGGTGTCTCCAGACTCGAATGCGACCATCGTGGTGTTGCAGACAGAAGCGTGACTCGTCAGTAAAGACAATTTCATTCCATTCTGCCGTCCACATCCTTCTGTCATCGCACCATTGGCGGCGGAGACGTCTGTGGTTCTGCGTCAAGGGTAGACAAAGCAATGGACGTCTTGCGGACAGACCACTCTGCTGTAAACGGCGTCGAATGGTACGCGCAAACACTGGATGATTCGTTACAGACTGCATGTGCTGTGCTATGGTTCGTGATGTGACTGAGCGATCCGTCACTGCCCTGCGCACAATTTGCCTGTGGTGCGCTGCGGTGGATGCGATCGAACACGCCGGTCCGTCGTACCCTCCGGCATCCAACGATCACATATCCGCATTACAGTTGTTTGGTTTCGTCCAACATGACTAACGATTTCCCTGAAAGATAATCCACAATCTCGGTAGGCCACTATCCTTCCTCTGTCGAACTCGGATACTTGATCAAAAGATGATCGCTGTTTTCGACGAGGCATAATTGATCGTTTTTTTGAAAAAACCACAAGAAAAACACAATTGCCGAACTTGAAATCGTCGAAATCTCCAAGCCTTAAATAGCGCTTTGAAGTGGCGCCACAGGCGCGCGTGATGTGCGTCTGTGCTGAAATTCTAATCATTTGCATATCTCACCTCCGCTAATGCATGTTGTAAATTTCATGTTATTTGCATGTTTTCTTCAGGGTGTTGCATTTACAGTGGCCAGCAGTGTATATATATATATATATATATATATATATATATATATAAAGAAGAAATAAGTAGGGAAGATGGTACACAGAGTTAAAAAGAAAGGTAATAATTTAATCTTAAACAATAATCCTCTCTCTTTGTTATTCACGTTATTCTACAGCTAGATGATTTCAAAAAATAAAACTAGGTCTCAACGTTTT
Organism: Dolomedes plantarius; assembly: GCA_907164885.2. Classification (NCBI taxonomy): domain Eukaryota; kingdom Metazoa; phylum Arthropoda; class Arachnida; order Araneae; family Dolomedidae; genus Dolomedes; species Dolomedes plantarius. The sequence goes on along the minus strand of OU015494.1, from coordinate 155,818,462 downwards.
GTGATTTTATATTAATTTCCTGAGCATTTTTCCATAATTCTGCAAGAGTCATTCATTTACACTGGTGTAAGAAATTAAGAAAATTTGCAGACTTGGTCGATTATCTCTAGAACTACAGAACCGATTTTAATGAAATTTGATATGTACATACATTGATACAATACAAAACAAATAACTATTCAATAATTGTAATACACACGCATGATCGTGCGTAACATTCGTTGGAGTCGGAAGGTATGAAACAGCGGTTGCAGAATAAACAAAAAAATGGGTTAATAGGGGGTATGGTCCCCTCTTACAGATATACAGGTCTCGCAGCGTGATTTCATACTTGAAATAAGGCAGTTTATCATTTCCTGCGGCAATTGGTCCCACTTGTTCAGCAACGCTGTTTTCATTCCCTGGATGGTTCTCGGAGGGGAGTTGCGAGTTGCAATTGCCCTCCCCAGAGCATCCCAGACATGCTCTATAGGGTTAAGGTCTGGAGATCTGGATGGCCAATCCATCAGGCGAATATACTCACTCTCTAGAAATTCGTCGACCAGAAGAGCTCTATGTGGCCTCACGTTATCGTCCATTAAAATTAACTCAAGGCCAACTGCCCCCCTGAAAAGGCGAACAAAGGGCTCCAAGACCTCATCCCTATACCTCACACCAGTCACAGTGCCTCTTTCAAAGATATGGAGATGAGTGCGACCATCCAACATGATGTCTGCCCAGACCATTAAACCTCCTCCGCCATAATGGTCGATTTCGCGGACATTGGAGGGTAGATAGCAGGTCCCTGGTTCTCTCCATAAGAACGTACAGCAAGAATCGGTGTTTAGGCTGAACCGGGACTCATCAGTGAAGAGAACGGTCGCCCATTGATCCATACTCCAATCTCTCTGCTCTCTGCACCATTATAAACGGATTCTCCTGTTCGTAGAAGTGAGCGGGACGCAAACAGCAGGTCTTCTTGCAAACAACCCTCTCTCATGAAGTCTTTTGGAAACAGTCACCCTTGATACACGGGTTCCTGTGGCTGCATATAAGTCACGAGAGAGCTGAAAAGCTGTAGCACTCCTGTTACGCCTCGCTATAATCGACAAATTGCATTATTAAAAAATCAATGTGTTTCATCGAAACTGTGAAATTTATTGATTATTTCAAATAGGACTATGTTTGTTCCTTTATAAGTGAAAGAGTATTGCTTCAATTGAGCTGAAATTTTGTATAGATATAGTTGATAGCTCAGATTAAAACATAGGCGTATTATTTTTTGAAAATCGGGCAACGCCGGGTACTTTAGCTAGTTATAAATAAATATATATATCTTTTAATTTAATTTTTAGGGTCTCCAGGACGAATTAATCCCATAAAAATCTATATTAAGTCCCATAAAAATCTATGGTAAATCGATGATCGGTTAACGAACATAGTCTTGGAACGGATTATGTTCGTAAACCGATCACCCACTGTATATATATATATATATATATATATATATATATATGTATGTTTGTATATATATATACAAACATGTATGTATGTATGTATGTATGTATGTATGTATGTATGTATGCATGTATGTATGTATGTATGAACATATGTATGTATGTATGTATGTATGTATGTATGTATGTATATATATATATATATATATATATATATATATATATATATATATATGTATGTTTGTATATATATATATATGTATGTATGTATGTATGTATGTATATATATATATATATGCGTATATATATATATATATATATGCTTGGGCTAGTAATATTTTCTTTTCTTTAGAAAATTTCTTTTAGGTCTTTTCTTCGAATAAGTTATTTTGCCTAAAAACTGCACCCTTTTTGACACCAGGATATGACACAATTTGTTAGAATTCAATAATTTTCTTTTCTCTAATAAAACATAAGAATATCACAAATTAGGTTATTGGGTATATTAGGTTATATTAAAAGCTCTAATACTAGAGCAATCCATCAGTTTTAAAAAAGTTTTCAATGATTTTCCTATTCTTTTATATTTAAGGCGATAGCTCAATAGCTAGGGCGCTGGATTTCTTTACCAAAGTCTGTGGGTTCGAATGCCATTGTTGGCATGGATGTTTGTAGCTGTTCAGAATCGGTTTTAAGCTGTAGGTCCCTAGTCTAATTAGTCCTCGTGTAGCCAAAAAGTGACCGTAGAGCTCCAACCCAACCAACCATCTTTTTATTTAAAAAACTGTGGTGACAAAGCTGATTAATTTAAGTTTCATCCATCAATTAACTGGAAAATTCGCACTAATCTTTACAGATTGTTGTCTCTAATTACTTCTAGGTAAAATGCATTACCAATATGACACGCTAAGCATAAGGGATATGCAATTTTACTAGGAGTATTAACATTGTTCTAATTCTTCTAAAATGTGTACAACTCTAATTTCACTCCTCAGTATATTGATCTTTTAATCACGTAAATAAGTCGGAAAAGCAATTTCTATCTCCTACTTCAACGTCTTTAAATGTGATTCACATTTAGTTGAACTACAATTAAACACATGAAAGCAGAAGACAGGAAAGGTATTGCTAATAAACAATGAAATTAATCATGTTCTTAAACGAAATTATTTCATCTGAAAGGAAGATGATATCATTTTGTACAACTATGAAATAATAACGAGCATATCTTGAAACACAGTCACCATTCTTTAATATTCACTTACATTTTCTTTACCGTAGGTTGGATGCGATGCAATTGCAATGTGTAACAGCATTCCTGTCAAATATATGATTGAAAGACAGAAGATAAAAACTACACAGAAAAAAAATAACCAAGTTAATTTCATTTAGTTTATTCAGTTATCTTCAATAGTAAAAAAAAAGGCATTTTATTGGATTAGATATTATCAATAAAATTGCAAATGAAAAGATACTGCAAGAAAAAATGATTTAAAAGTCAAAATATTTGACTGACACACACACACACTCACATAACAAATGTTCCACTGAATCACTCAGTATACTTCAGAAATCAGACATTGGTTATGTTAAAAAATTTTCAGCAAAAATCAAACTATATTCAACATACACATATTTTTAGGATGTGTAAATACATTGTAATACACATGATTTTATGGAAGTAGAGATCATTCCACGAGTCACAATTTGAAAGAATTTTGGTTTCCCAGTAATTAAATTTATATTTTATTGATGTTATTATCAAATACATATTTTATTGGTATTATAAAATCTGAAGACAGATTGCACTAACAACCTGCAATAGAGATAGTTAGAAATGGGTACAATAATTTGCCACCTGTTCTATTTTAAAAGTATCAAAATCCTAAATAATATTTAAAGCATATAAAAAAAATATATTATAAATAAATAAATTTGGTAAATTGTATGTGAAACATTCTTCAGTGATAATGAGAAATATTAGTTTTACTAAGAAGTATCAAAACATTTATAGTAAAATAAATATTTCTGAAATCAGCGATATATCAAAATTTAAACTAAATTAGAAGTCAAAAACTAACGAATTATGGTGCCTTCCAGACAAAAATTCGTAGACAATTTGTTAGCTTTACCATATTTACAGAGGCTGTTCGCACATTTTTTAGACGATTTTGGTAAGCGGTAATAAAAAATCGTTTGCTGCAAAAGAAATAATTGCAATTGTACTATGTTTTTAAAAGTCAAAATTATCGTCTACGGCTTGAAAGTTTTGTTTTTATTCAAAATGGCGTTTTTAACAAAGCAGTGGTTCGAAGGCTACATTTATGCTCTTTCCGAAGAGAAATATGCATACTCCGTTATCCAAAAACGATGTGAGAGTCATGGTTTTGTGATATCTAAAGCGTCGATAGGTAATATCGTCAGCAAGAAAGGAAAAAAACGTCAAATTGGAGCCTCAAGTGGGACAAAAATTCCAAACAAGTATCCAAGGAAAAAACGGACATCTTCGACTATTGAAAAGGTACGTTGTTTAATGTTAAAAGAAAATCCCCCTTGTCAAAGGACAGTTAAAAAATCATTAAAATGCTCGGTATCCACTGTAAACAAAATGATAAACGTTGATTTAAATATAAGAAAGCAAAAAAAACGCAATGTGCATCGTCTTCTTCCAAATCATATCGCTGAACGTAGGACACGCTGCAGAATTCTATATGAGAAACACTTATCCAAAGAAAAATGGAAAACAATTGTCACAATAGATGAATCATGGGTGTATTTAAATGATTGCAACAAAAAAAGAGCCATTTATTATCATAAAAGGGGAGAAAAAAATTTAAGTACATGGTTCAAAGAATCGTAAGAAAGTTTTTCTAAGGGATTCATGATTGTTGCTGGTTTTTCTTATAATGGCAAGTTAAAAATAAAGAGAGTGGGGAAAATATCAAGATTAACTCCAAATACTATCAGGAACATATTTTATCGCCAATTTTTCTGAATGAAATACCATCGCTTTACCCACAGTGCCATCAATCTGTGAGACTCCATCAGGAGAAAGCTAGCAGTCACACATCAAAATCCACTGTAAATTTCCTAAAAGAAATGGAACAAAAAACTGGTATCAAGGCCATACCCTTCACTGATATCCCTACTAAATCGCCCGATGTATCACCTATGGATTTTTGTGCTTTCGGACTTTTAAAATCTGCATTATCCAAACGTCGTCCCAAAACCCTTACAGGACTCTGGAAAGCTGTTCAGGAGGAATGGGATAGAATACCTCTTCTGACACTTCAAAAGGCATTATTATCCTGGAAATTGCGGTGTCGAAAGATAGTTCAGAATAAGGGATGTCAAATAGAACATTTAAAACACAAGAATTTTATGTAATTTAGTTTTGTGAATACAATATACATCGTCTAAAAAATGTGTGAACAGCCTCTGTAGCTTTGTGTTCTGCTACTGGAAGGTAATTAATCCAGATGCCCCACAGTACCAAAAAATATGTTATTTTACATTTTCATTCAGTGGATAATTCAGATAGAGTTGTCTTCTTTTGGGATCAATCATACGCACACACACAAACATTTAGTTAAATTTAGTCTGAATATTAAGTCCTCTAAAGGTAAAGTGTTATAGCTCTTTTCTTCAATTCATATTTCTGATATATATATATACACACTTTAAATTCTGGCCATCACAATGAATATTATCATATTAGGGTATTGTTAATTGGCATTCATCTATAACAAATTCTAACTCTTTTTAAACAAATTTTATTTTATTTTTTTTACAGCTTTTAATACTAATTATGTAACTTTTTTTCAATTCCTCTGTTTTTCAGCAACATACTTCAGGTAAGCGAAAGTGGATCATGCATATTTACAGTTAAAATGAATCTGTAAAATATATTTTCTATTTAAGAAAAAAAATGTTTTTGTATGTTGTTTATGTAACTAATTTTTAAGAAAATAAACTTCACAATAGTTTAGCCTTTACCTAAAGTGAAATAGAGATTGCATTTCTATTTCTAAGAAGATAATCCCCCACATATTAAACTCTTGTAAAATAGTTTTTACTGTTAATTTTTAAAACTGCGCATCATAGATGACTTTGGTATCAACTAAAATGTAGTATTTCCATCACTTATAACTCTTTTTGGGTAGACAATTTATGTATCCTTTGGCATTTAACTTTTTTGCTATTTAAAGTAAAAGATCCCCATAAATAGTCTTTATTTTCCAACTGAAATTATGATACAAATACTTCTTTAAAAGGATTGAGAACATACTTCCTTCTTGTACTACAGTGTAGAAAATGCTGCATCACATACCTCTTATCAACGGTGGGTTTAAAATATAGGCATTACCTCTAGCAATAAATCGGTTAAACAGATAAAAACGCAATCATTATTCTATTTATAGCTATCCTTTTATTTTTAATAATATACCTTTAGTTCAGTTTTTAATATGAAAGAAATACACCACACTACAGAGCAGAAAGCAGCATAGCACGAATCTTTCCATCCCCTACATCGTATATGATGGCTGGTGCATCTAATGGAGGATGATAAAAGATTACAGAAAAAAAGAATGTAGCTGTAAAATCATACCATACTATAATGAAAAATTAACCCATTTTTGAGTTATACTATATGTAAGTCACTGTTAAAATGTTCACTTCTGTTGCAAATTGAAATTATGTATTTCTTTTCGGCGTACTGATAGCGCCACCTGGCTGCTTCGTTTTGAGCGAAGCGTGTGTATTTTAGTTGTGCTCTTAAACGAATAAAACCCTGACGCTTGAATTCTTGGTGTAATATATTTCTTCAACTTCTAATGTTATATATCACTATTTTATTTGTCTCGTTTGAAAAGAAAAGAATTGTTCAGCTACATGAATACAATAGGTGAATATATAGTTGGCTGTGAATTACAAGAGTGAAAAAGGCTCAGTTTATAATATTAATAAAACTTCGCTTTTTCTCAGCAACACACAGAAAATTCATACATATACACTCAAGAGCCAAAACATTATGACCACCTGTCAATAACGAGTTGGCCCACCTTTGGCGCGCAACACAGCTTCAACCCGCCTTGGCATGGATGCCACAAGTCCTTGGTAGATGGCCGGAGACAGATTGTACCAGATGTTTAAGCAACGGTCACGCAAATCCGAGATATTGCGAATTGGTGGTCTTTGAACTCTGAGCTGCCGTCCCATGACATCCCAAATGTGTTCTATCGGATTGAGATCTGGTGAGTTAGGCGGCCAGGACATTAACTGGAATTCAGCATCATGTTCCTGGAACCACTCCAACACAATTTTAGCCTTGTGACACGGGGCGTTGTCCTGTTGGAACATTCCATTTCCAACTGGAAAAACAGAGGCCATGTAAGGGTGCAACTGGTCCGCAATGATGTTCAGATACCCTGTAGCATTCATGGTCTGCTATACCACAACCACGGGTCCAAGAGACACCCAAGAGAACGTCCCCCAAAGCATAATACCGCCACCACCGGCCTGTGTATGACCTACTGTACATTGAGGGAGCAACAGTTCGCCTGGAAGACGGCGTATCCTGACACGGCCATCCGCGTAATGAATGACAAACCGTGATTCATCTGACCAGGCAACTCTCTCCCACTGATCCATGGACCAGTCGCGATGTTCCCGGGCCCAGCGCAGGCGCAGTTGGCGATGACACTTGGTCAGCAAAGGCACACGAGTGGGACGTTTGCTGCGTAGCCCCATATCCAACAGTGTCCGCTGAACACTGTGCTGCGATACTATTCTACTTGGCCCTGCATTGTATTGGGCTGTCAGCTGAGCCACTGTCTGGCTCCGGTTTTGCTTCACCATGCGAGACAGTCTCCGACGACCTTTTTCTTTGATAGCGTGTGGACGTCCAACACCATGTCGTCTACTGCTGGTTTCACCGTCATTCATCCACTTTGCATAAGTACTAACAACTGTAGATCGCGAACAACCCACGAGTCGTGCAGTTTCGGAAATACTTGTTCCGAGCCTTCGAGCCATTACAATCTGCCCTCTATCAAAGTCGCTTAGATCCGCAGCCTTTCCCATCACACACAGAAGTAAGTGAAAGAATGATTCTTCAGACTCTCCAGCAGCAGTTAAATACCACTTCCACCTGATCACGTGCTTTCCACGTCATCCAGGCGAATTCATTGCAAAATGTAGGGGTGGTCATAATGTTTTGGCTCTTGAGTGTAGAAGGCTTTTAGAAAAACAATATTATCTTTTACAATTTTTTAAAAGTGTTTAGAACCTCCTCCACACAAACTGTTTTTTCACATTGTTTACTTATAAAGATGTTCATTGGGAAACACAGATTGTTTCCTCTACATCATTAAAATCAGTTGTATAACAAAAGAGTAGAGGAGTGCAGTCAGTAAATTTTATCGTATAAGAAGTTTTAAACCTAATAACTCATTAAAAAATAAAAAGTCAAAAAGTGCTATAAAAGGTCAGTTTTGACAAAATTTAAAGCAGATTTAAGTTAGTACTAACAAAAAGCACTTTTTCAATTCTCACTGAGAATACTTAGTTCTTCCAGGAAAAGGATTTCTTGATGTCCACATAGCTGTTGCATACATCTGTAGATATGTCGTTACTGGTATGTTCTAATAATCATTGTATTTTTAACAGATTTGTACTAAAAAATTAGAAGATAAATGTTTCTATACAGTGACCTTTTTCATCGAGTCCTCTATGAACAATGATTTACAAGTAAAACTTTGAAATCAGTAAATCTGTCTTCAAAATAATGCATTTACAAACATTAAAATGTGTGTTAAATTAAGTATGAAATGTGATACTAATATTTCACCACAAAGATGAAAATTTGAGATCTTTCCTTCACTATTAAAATCATCTAAATGCAGTTACCGGTGATTGTCTTAGATGTTTTAATGACAAAAATTAGTCATAAACAGAAATATAACTAAAAATAAATAATCCAACAGAGTTAGATAATTATAATAAGAATGCAGACAAAAAAACAAAAAGAAATCAAGCACTCAGTGCTCCACGCACCAGAGGCAAGATTCTGTAGTAGTGCCGGAACTAAACCAGAAATCGATGTAACCAACTGGTCTCGTCATCAGGGAGCCTAACCAAATCAGTGACCTCAAGGGGAACTTTCTGAATAGGATGCAGGTATAACCAAAAGACATCCCAAGGCCCCGAGATCCCCATTGAAACATTTAGTCAAAACAAAATGAAAAGACAGAGACAACTTACAGTAAGGGCTCAACGCACCATACATGCAAGTACACATACAATCCTAATGTAAAGCCAAAGATATATACATACCCTAATTCCGTTAATAACGGAATTAGGGTATGTATGTAACTTTAGCTTTACGGAATTTGGGTATGTATGTATCTTTGGCTTTACATTAGGATTGTATGTGTACTTGCATGTATGGTGCGTTGAGCCCTTACTGTAAGTTGTCTCTGTCTTTTCATTTTGTTTTGACTAAATGTTTCAATGGGGATCTCGGGGCCTTGGAATGTCTTTTGGTTATACCTACATCCTATTCAGAAAGTTCCCCTTGAGGTAACTGATTTGGTTAGGCTCCCTGATGACGAGACCAGTTGGTTACATCGATTTCTGGTTCAGTTCCGGCACTACTACAGAATCTTGCCTCTGGTGCGTGGAGCCCTGAGTGCTTGATTTCTGTTTGTTTTTTGTCTGCATTCTTATTATAATTATCTAGCTCTGTTGAATTATTTATTTTTAGTCATATTTGTCCATTTTCAATATAAGGATATGAAGCAACTGCACAATCGTTTATTGAAATGTTTTATGTTTTCATTGCTAGGGTAGGTTTTAAGTTAACTTGTTGGCAGTCTATGCTCGCTTTTTAATTTTTTTGTTAGTTTGTTTTGTTTATTTTATTTTTACATCATAAATAGAAGTCATAGATAGTGAAATGATATTGATTTGATTTATACTAATGAGTGACATATACAGTGTGAGTCAAAGTGAAAACTTTACTACAAAGGGATATTAGTGGATGAACTTATGCCAAATACGAAAATTATAAAATGCTTCATACCAAATTACCCATTTTAGTGCTAGTACTTCCAATTTTATATTGATTTACATTCATGAAAAGTGGAAATAAAAATCTGAAAAACCAATAGGAAGATCTCAAAATAATAACCACCAGACAAAGAGAAATTCAAAGCATTCTTAAAAACAAAATGATAAATTTGATTTCTAGTATTCAGTTCACAATATTATCGCTCAATTCTCAGTTTCAGTTTAATTAAAAATTTAGAGAAAATCAACCCCTCAAAAAGAAGTGTTTAACCCTGATTAATGTTATAAAATGAGAGTTTGACCTGTACTTCACATGCTCTTTGCTAACCATTAACAAACAGTCACATCACCATGGGGGAAAACAATATTTATATTCTTCACATCTAATTCTTGATTTCTTTGTGTAGTCTAAAAAGGCATTTCACTAAAAAATATTACCTGTGAAGCAAGAATTTTTTTAGTTTCTAATTAGATCATTGATTCGCTCTAGAACAATAGGCATTCGAGAGTAAAATAATATTTTTCTGTTTCTTAAATCCTATATTTAAAAATTGGAATTATTTGTGTAGTGAATGAATTGCATATATGGCATGTTTTTTTTACTTATTTCTTTTGTCTTCATACTTCTAGGGAATTTTATAGTTTCTAATTTCGAAATATTTTAGAATTGAGGTCCAAAGAGATCAAGAGATGTTTCTTTCACTCTGTATTATCCTTTAAAAATTTTTGCTGTGTATGGTCTGGAAGTTTTCATCTTGTATGAAAATATAGTCAACTATTATCCCATATGAAGCAATTCGAATACTTTTCTCCAAAAAAAACTAAATATTGTGAATATTAGTGTATGTATCAGGGCAAATAGTGTGAAATAATCGAGTGTTTAAAATCTTTTAATTATTTTGAAATATTAATTTTAATAATTTCTCTTTCATCTGAGACATTTTCTTTCTATCAAGACTTGAAACATCAATTGTATACAACTGCAAATTTAACTCATTGTTTTAACCAAGTTACAATGTGTTGAATTGATAAGAGTTCAGATGTTTTGGGGACACAATTATTAAAGCTGGGTATTTTTTAAATCTTTGTGATTTTGTTTCATACACACAAAGTTTTATGCCTAGTAATTTATCCCTTTTGGACAATCATGAGTAGATGGTTCAATTTCATGGGTAAGATAGGGTGCAATGTAATGGTCTTCATAATCCTGCACAGTAATTGAAATATTTCCTGTCACAAAATAAATGTTGTTAACAGTTTGCATGAAATAAATTGTAACCTTTTCCATTGTTTATTAGTATATTAAGAAATATATGCAATAAAATCTGATATAAAGATTTAAACACAACAGATCCATTTAGGCAGTGGTTCCCAATTTGTAGTATGTGTGCCACTGGTAGTATTGTTCAACAAGATTTTGACACTTCTATAGAAGAGCAGAGGAAAGTGCTATGAAATAGAAGAGAACTTTCTTTTCTTAGAGGATCGCCTGCGCTGAAACAAAATTTGCCCATCACTAATTTTAACTGTAAAAGGATCAGGTACATCCTGGTCTATAAGTTTTATGTTAGTATTAGAGTATGGAGGAGAGGCAGACACACGACATACACTTTCCTTCTCACGAAAGAAATAATCATAGACTCCATTTTCCCGTGGAGTAAAATATCCAAAGAATATAAGTTGATAATCGATAGTTATTTGAATGGAAGAATAGTCCCAAAAGTCACCACTTTCCATCATAAATGATGAATCTCGATCTGTTTCAAAAAAGTATGGAACTGGAACAATACGCCTGTTAGTCTTTCTTTCATCAGTCTTTTGATGTATTTCCTTGTCAGCATTTAATAATTTCATCATCATTGCATGATCATATAAGAGATCAGAAAAGTGGTAAATTTTTGAATAACTTTCTTTATATTCCACATCATATGTAAGGGCAGTAAAAATAGCCTCATATCTCAATAGATTACAAAGATTAAATAAAATCTTTTTTCGACTAGGTGTAGCACAATAGACAAATGATTCACACACTGATAAAAGTCTATGGAACATTCTAGGAGAGTTGAATGCTTTTTTCGTAAGAGTGCTCAGTTCACAGTGCACAAGTTTCGCATCAGTTATAGGGGTCACATTCAATAACCATTTAATAGTGCCACCATACGAATCTTCATGAATCTCTTTAAGATCATGTGAGAGTAGCACGATAGCATTGTCAGAGAGGAAATTGTTACTCATTTCAGACAGGATATCAGCAGCTAAGTCTTTTAACAAGTATCTTAATGCACAAGATTTTGATAAGTTTATCAGGAATTTCTTTAAAGGACTAGTACATACAATATCAGAAGAAACATTTTTTTCGAACCAAATTTCCTCATTTAAAAAAAGATAATAAACAGCTTTCAAAAAAATTGGAGCTTTTAACTTTTCTGTCCTTTTTAGCTCTGAGGTGATGAATAACATTAATTGTGGGTAAATGAATGAAATTCTAGAACTTTTTTTTAAATGATAAAATACAACACTTAGCCCATGCTTCAATGCACTTATCAAAACGCCTTTCAATTTACCAACATATTTCTCTCCAAATTTTTGAAATTTTTCACTGCCCTTCAGTTTGAGAATTGGTAATTCTTTTTCTTTTATACCTGTTATAATAGAAGCATATACAGGCTTGGTATCAAAACTATATGTATATTCATACATAGTGTCTTTACACGCACTATCATATGTGCAAATGTATGAATCCGTATCCATATCCATATTTCCCAATATCTAAATGCAATACAATCAACACTATATTTCTAATTAATACTTAGCTTTGCAACTTATTAAAGACATTAGAACTTCTTGCAAACAGAACTTGGTTACTTCTTTGGCATCTTTAAAGGCAACCTGCAAATTTAAGAATATGTAATTAAAAATGCAACGATATGCTAAGCAAAGTATGAATGCAAGTTCAGTTATGCATTGCTTTAAAATATTAATACACTTTGAATTTTAGCTTTTAAATTGTCAGTGTTCATAGTCTCAAGGTTTCAAATAACTATTCAAAACACTTAACTCCAAACAGTATACTGGTTGCAATTATGACTTATCTAAAAGAAAATAAGTTATTGTTTATCAATGCAAGTCAGTATCAAACTAAATTTTTTTAAAAATGTTTTACATCATAAATTTTCATTCTACCTTTTTTTAAAACAAAGGATGTTTTTATGCAGTATAACACACACATATTTTTTTCAAATTCTAACCACCAAAAAATTTACACAAATTGGCTTTATGAACATAAATTAATTATATGAATTAAATGAAGCGATTATAGACACTTTTAAATGATATAATACTTAAGGCTAGAGTTCCAGAAAGGCTACTTGAACTAGCAAAAAAACAAACAAATAAGGAGTGTATAAATGTTATACACTCCTTATTTGTTATTAGTTCAAAATGAATTTATTAGCTTTTGAAATAAACAGAGATAATGGGTGCAGAACATTGGGATCAGAAATGAAAATAAAATAAAGGGGGGAAAACATAATTATTTCTTTTTGTACATTCCCTACAGTTAAGCTACAAAGGGGAAGCATATATGAATAATTAAATATCTATACAGAAAAGCAGAAAATGCTACTAAAACAAAAGACAAGGTTTAATGTTGGAAATACATTTGGTGATTGCTAAAAGCTCAAATTTTGGAGGTGTAACTTCATAATATTTTGTGCAATTTTTCAAAAAGTAGGGAGGCTTGCAGCTCTAGTAGCAGGAATGTGTCTTAAAGAGTTAAAATGATAAGAAATGGTATCAGAAGGAAGAAATTCTATTTATTTTGGACAATTATCGAATTTCCTCTACAAAAATTATGTAAAAGCTCAAAAATTAGTGATAAGGTTGAATCATAATCACAGTAAACAAATGAAGAACTAGAGGAATGTTTATAAGAGCACTTACATACATTAAAGAAAAGTAGTGACCAAACATTTCAAGTAAAAATAGCAAAAACAACACAATTAAGAACTAATGCTGTCAGGGCAAGCAAGATATTAGAAGTAACAACTTACATGAAAAGGCAATATTAAGCAAATATACTTATCTAGTTCAAAAACAGAATCCTCTACATTGTTGTTATTATATACAGAGAAACTTCTCTAGCTGGTCACCCCTTTCTAAATGGCTACTTTTTTTTGGAACCATTACTGGCTACGATGGAGATATCCACCCCTCAAAAAGGCCAATTTTTTTATGAAACTATGAGTGGCCACCTTAGAGAAGTTTCACTGTACAGTGGTGCCTCGACTTACGAGTTTGATTCGTTCCATGACGGAGCACGTAACTCGAAATACTCGTATCTTGAATCAATTTTCCCTATTGAAATGAATGGAAAAGCCATTAATTTGTTCCGGACTCCCCTAGAACACCGCAACTTTTTGTTAGATGTTTTTAAATGAGAGAAATGTGCTTATAAATGATGAACATTGTATAAAAGTGCAATAAAATAGAATGTACTGCAATAAACTTGTATTATTAAGTGTAATGTAAAACATTTACCTTGCAGATCAGACATGAAGATGCTGATGTAAGAGGAGGAGAAAGGCTGAACTGAATAATTAAATCTTTTTCTTTGATTTTTAACCAAGGTCATCCCATCCCCTAGATCCTATTGGGGGTTCCAGTGTGGGGGAGGGAATTGAAACTATTTCTCTGTGAGAGAGGTTAGACGCTGTTCGGTTTCGGATGGCGACTCAAGTGGGGCAGAGCAAGCTGCCTGGGTAATAATTGTTGAGTATTAATCTCTAAGACTGGATAGTAAGACTGGATAGTAGTCTTAGAATAATATTATACAGTTGTATAATAATTGTACATAAAGGTTGTAAATATTATATGCTTCTCAAGTTCTCATTTGATGAGCACGTAACATGGAGTTCGCTGTGCAAACTAGCGGTGGGATATCTTAAGCTTGCTCTTAACCCGAATTATAGCTCATAACTCGAAGCAAAAAATCTGCCAAGAGAATGCCTGTATCTCGAAAAACTTGTAAGTCGAGGTACCACTGTATATATATATATATATATATATATATATATACATACATACACATACAGTGCTTTTTTTCTGGGGGTATGCAGGGATACAGCATATCCCCACCATTTTTTAAGTATTATTTTGTCTTAACTTTGCCAAAATTTTAAGAAACTTACGAATCAATTGCTAATATATAACAAAACTTTTTTTAAAAAATTACAAGTTTTTAGTTCCCTGTGACGTATTCTAGTAAATCAATATTTATTTTTCTGTGTTTCAATCTGTGTTTCATGAACAGATAAAGATTTCCAACAAAAACAAACAAGACAATGACAGTGCAACGGCATATGACATACATAAGTATAGATGTTATCGTGGTCTCCTAGATTACAGTATGGTTGCAAGGGCATTGACCCTTAGGAATCCTTGCAAAGAGACATGCAGGGTAACAGGAAAAGTTTCCAGAATGCAGTGAGCGAGGAAGTATCTCATCTTCCAGGAGGTTCCCATATACAAGAAAGATAGAAAGAAGGACCCACTAATATGTCCTATTTCATTTTTTGAAAATCCCAAAATATCTATAGAAAAGAGATTACTAGGTGATAAAGCAGCTGATTTACCTAAATGTCCCAGAGTGCTAGATCTAAAATAGTTGCCAGAAGAAGTTCAAAATAATTTGATATTTGGGGAGGCAGAAATAAGAAATTTAACAAGAAGACTATGTTTGAATGAAAGAGAGATGATACAGTTTCCAACAAAACATGAAAGAAAAAATAATTTCAGAAGGATTATTTCAATTAATATACCATCTCGATAGGATTCCAATATCTTCAAGTGAATGTGAACAGGGCTTTTATCTGATAAACCTTATTGTAACCCCTTTAAGAACTTTATTGTTGACTAAAACAAAATCAGCAATGATGTTCATCAAAATTGTTGGGCCTCCTCTAGGTCTGTTCAATCCAACAAAATGTGTAGTATCTTGGTTGCTTTTTGGACATCATTCAGCAATAGATGCAAATAGCAAAGAAAGAATTCAAGACATTAAACCTACTGAAGGAATCAGTCTGATTTGGAGTTTATTAGCACTAGAAGCGCCAGAGCAGTCATTTTGACTGTTTTCGATTTTCATCTTGGATTCTTAGCAGAACCTGCTATCTTAGGAACTCACAAATTTTTGAGCTTTCCTAGAAAACCTGAAAAATTATTGTTATCAAATATTAATCGAATGAAATTAAAATTAACAAAGTTATTTGTAGTTAAACCTAGAAGCGCCAAGAGCAGTCAAATGGACTGCTAGTAAAATTGGATAGATTCATCTTGTTTTCTCTTGAGGAAAACAACTTTTCTTGACAAAATATTTCCAATACATATTCCTTTCATTCACTGATTCTTCACAACAGGAAATTCTTCCCCCTACCCCCCCTCTCTAGCATCTACCCCTTTTTAGAGAAATGTAACAGTCCATAGTTTGCAGTAGTTGAGTCAGCTTATCTTTTTGTGGCATTTCAATCTTTTAAGTGCTGAGGAAATTGTACAACTTTTACAGGATTTATCTGAAAATGAATCTGATGTTGAAGAACATAGTATTGGTGATTGTATTGATTACGAACCTCCACAAAACTTTGAAGCAAAATGTAATTCTAGTGATTCTGAAGAAAGCATAGACAAGAAACCCTCAGTTATGGAATAATACATGGAGTCCTACCTTTTTTCGAGAAACAATGTCTTGAAATCATTTTCAAGATATAATGGAAAACCTAAGGTTTGACTTGAAATCAACTAGGACTCAGTGTTTAGAAATTGAAAAGTTTACTCTGTGTTCAGACATTTGGAATAAATTTATAGAGAACTGTACAAGTTCATATAAATCAGGAGAAAATCTTGTTGTGGATGAACAGTTATTTCCATCCAAAGCTAGGTGTAAATTTATATAGTATATGCCAAATAAACCCAACAAATTTGGTATAAAATTTTGGATACTAATTGATGTAACCTCGAAGTTTATGTGCAATGCTTTTCCATATCTTGGAAAAGATAAATATTTTTTCTCATTATCATTGGCTAAAAGACTTGAAAGGAAAAATACAAGTTTTGTGGGCACAATAAGAAGACATTGAAAAGAAATTCCGCATGAGGTAAGGAAATCAAAAACCCAGCTTTATGAAACAGTTTTACTAAAGAAGAGAAACTACAATGATGGTTTATCAAGGTAAAAAGAATAAAAATGTCTTGCTACTAAGTACCTTGCATCCAAATATAAATGTAGAATCACAAAATAAGAAGAAACTTCCAGAGACAGTCGAGTTCTACAACAAAACCAAATGTGGAATTGATATCGTTGACCAGATGACACGTAAATATTCTGTACGAGCTGCTGGCCGGTGCATGTTTTTTATGTGTTGGATTTGACAGGATCAAATGGGTATGTTATTTACAGAGAATTAATTGGTAAAAATATTTCAAGGCATAGTTTCTTATTGCAATTAGCGGAGGAGTTAAGACAGCTTCATTTGAAGAGGAAAACAAGCTCAAGATTTCCCCAAGAAATTTCCAACACTAGCATTAGGCTCTTAAAGAAAAGACGTCAATGCCAGTTTGGACATTGTAACAACAATAAAACAAGTGATGTGTATAAAAAATGTTCATATTATGCATATGGAAAATGCAATACCAGCGTTGAAAAAGTTTTGTTGTTTAAAAATTGCGAAAAGCAATAAAATGTGTTTTATTAAAGGTAAGTGAAAATTTATATAAAAAATTATTTTTTTAAATAAACTGTTGTTTATTAAAGAAGTTCTTAAAAGATATAATTAAAAATAATAATAAAAAGTAATTTAAAGTTGTATAAAACATTTGCAATTTAAGATATGCATTAAATTCATTGAGCAGTGAATTTGACTGCTGTTGGCGCTTCTAGGTAGGGAGAAAGTTTGGCGCTTCTAGTGTTAAAAAAAATTTACAATTTTTTTTTAATATTCACAAATTGATTATTTTAAAATTTTGTTTAGTTTTCTGAATCAATAAATAGAGTTAGAATTAACAGGCATATTATTTTATTTTATCAAATTTCTCTAATAAGTTCCAAAACAAAAAAAAATTACCTTTAACATCTTCCTAAACCATAAATTTCTTTTGAAGTTTATAACATGGTACTAAAAATATACACCCTTTATTTTAGAAAACACAGTATATACCCACCTATATTTTTTTTAGTAAAAGCACTGTATATATATATTAGGTATGCTAAGTTATGACTTATTATTTTTACCTGTAGCTTTTACCCTAGATAACCAATAAAATGCATTAAAATACACTGTTTTATGATGTGCCTTTAGAGAGAAATAACAAAGATGTCTCTAGATAAAGTTCATTTATGGTCCTGTGTATGATACAAAAATCAAGAGGGTACAAATGCTGCAGAAGCACAGAGGAATTGGTGAGAAGTATGTGAACAAATGTAGTTTTTGAAAGAACATGCAGGACATGGTTTGAGAAATTTAAGAATAGAGAGACATTCAGACAAACAATACTTTAGAAGATCTCCCGTAAGCAATGATGGTATTCGTCACAATATTTTGAAGGAAGACCCATGTTTATATGGGTCATTCTCTGAAAAGTGGCTGCTTTTTTGAAAAAATTGCCTCAAAAATCTCAAATTTGGCCTGCAAGTACATTTGTGCTATATTTACCAAAAATTATGATCCAAACTGTACCAGTTAGATCTTGTGGGATTTTAATTATTCAATAAATGAGGGAATGACAGATCACTATTAAAATTGACTTTTTATTTAACAAACTAGTTTTTAAGTAATTATTAGCAGGCAAGAATAATACATTATTTTCATAATGGTTTATTTAATTATAGTAAAAATTTTATCCATTAATAGGCACATGTAAAATTATTTATCAAGAAATTTATATTGGCTTTCTCTGCTATGGCAAGGTGTAGGCTGGAGCAGTTTATATTTTACATCTATCAAGCTGTAAGTATGAACAGATTTGTTGAGGGCCACATATATCTGTTGTTTCCTGTTGAAACCATGGCATTTATAGTGAAATTTTCGATGTTTACTAATTAGGATCTCTCCCGAATACAGTGTTTTATCATAATTTACCATCACCTACTCACCAACTTTGTATACAGCGTTCTTAAACTTATTATCTTAATTTGTTGAAGGGTTTTTCTTTTTTTTTTTTCAGAATTTAACTGAAAATGTGTACATTTGAAAATCTTGCACTTAAAGCAAGAAAGTGAACAAAAGTCCAGCACTATCTGTGCTGAAGTATATACAATCTGATGAATCGTCAATGTGCCCAAAAATGGTTCTAAATCTTTTGCTAACATATTATCAGCTTTATATATCATGTCATCATCAATTGGAAATACCTTGATTCCCATACATTCTTGTCTTGAAATTTTGATTAAAGTTTCATGTGTGTTGGCATTTTTACCTTCAGCTATAATTAATTCTATCTGCTGTACATTTTAAAGTTCCTCCTATGCTGTCAGGTGCCCCTTTCCCATGGCCTGCCTCTATATAATTCCATGTCAAGTTTTGGATGTCGGGTAACAATTCTTGTGTGTGATACCTTAATAAATGAAACATTTCTTTTGTTTCTGTATTGTGTACAGGGTCCATCACCTAACATATGAACAGTATTAATTGAATGCTGTTTCTTGAAAATATATTTTGAAATGGTCTGTAGATGAACCCAGATGGCCGACGTGTAATGCCTGAGTGATTTGCTTACAGTGGCAAAAGAAATCAATGGCTTTACCAGAAACAAATCCTTTTGTTTCTGGTAAAAAACACTTATGTGCACTGAAATTTGATTGCGAGCTTCATCAAAATGTACTGACTGGATTTTTTCACTATACTTACAACAGTAATTTTCACTGAAGTCTATACTGCATTATGTTATAGATTCTTCTTTAATCTGTTATGTCTGTATATTGATGTTTAACCCTTCAGCGGACGTGCCAATTTTTAGAACACCAGCAGACACGCATGGCACAAAGTGCAACATCTCTTTCAATCTTGATTATTCCTTTCGTAATAAATTTTTTTTTCATATTCAAAATAATTCTGTGTTTTATGACAAGATATAAAATGTTTATAATATTGAGATATATTTATAATTAAAGCCAAAAGAATGCAGATACAATCGCCTTATTTCAAAATTGTCCGGTTTATTGGATCTAAGGACAACTTGCAAATGGATTTCTATTATGTCCAAAAACCTAAAAAATAATGAGATTGTCCATCTTCATGATATGTGGGATACCGTGTGATAGTTGCATATTTGATCGAATACATCAACTCCTGCTTTTGTCGTACTGCAATCCAGTATAATCGTTGGTTTACCACGGTTAAATCACGACTACCAATGAATGGAAAGGAATACAAGGGTCAGAAAATCAGACCTGCATTAGAAAGAGTGTAGCTATAAATAGAAACTGCTTAGAACATTCAAACCTTACATGTCAAAACAAACCATTCAAAATTACAAAAATGTTGCACTCCGTACACAGGCATGCCCGCTGAAGGGTTAATATTGCCCAGATGAACCAAAAAATGGTTTATATTCTCTTTTAATTTAGTAACTACATTTAATGCTGTTTATATCTCCTTATTTACAGGTTTTGTCGCAACTTTTTTAACACCCTTGCAAGAATAATTAGTTTTCTCCAAGATCCACTTTCTGTATTTCACATCTTTTTCTGTTTCAAAACTGTTAGATGTTATTATATTATCTTTACAACTGACATGTTTTCTTAATAAACATTGGAATACTATTTGAATTCTTGCTACATGTTGGCTGTTGCACATCATCCATATCTGATATTTCCTGTTTTCTTTTTTCTTTTAATTCATGTACTGTCATATTATTAACTGGTTTGACTTGCTGTTTCTCAGCTGCTTTTAAAATATTTTATTCTCTCCTTTTCTTTTAAGTTTGTAAGCAACACTGGATCTGATTTATTTTTCTCTCATCTGATTCTTATTCTTTTTTTTTTTAGCTTGAATTCTTTCTTATATAGTTTCCCCATAGTAATTTTATTATTCTTAAAAAAAAAACCAAGAAAAAGCAATTAGCACTGTCATACTTTCAATAAATAATTAATATTTTACACTATTTTAATCAAAAAAAATATAGATAAATCATTGAAATTTAGCAGATTTGATGTTTAGTTGAATTAGTATAATAAATTTTTCAAGTTTATTTTTAACTTCTCCCAGTAAAATAATAAAAATTAAAATGGATTAACCTTACCTACTCAAAATTAAAAATCTGAGTTTTTAATACGTATTTTATTGCATTAGATTATTCTTATTTTATTGTTTAGTACATATATAAATGGACTCAGATCATTCCCTCACATATTAAAATTACGAGGGAATGATTGTGAGGAAATGATGAAATACTTATGAAAACCAGTTTGTACAAAAATTATTAGGCTGAGGTATATTTTCAATTAACTAAATATCTTTTGAAACACATTTCCAATAATATAATAACAGAAAAAGAAATTTTATTTGCTTTTATTAAATTTATAATAGATGAGGGTATGATAGGTAATAAAAATATTTACTTTGATCTGATACTTGAAAGTCATGTGCTACTATTGAAGAATATTGTTGGGCTGGCAGGCTTCTTCCCAGTTGGGCGTTATTGCTATGTCGGGCCTGCCGTGTACTTTTTGAAAGAATGTTGTTGAGCAAATCATTAGATATCTGCTTTACTTTATTCCTATACAAACTATGTTAGACCTATGTAATGCATGTTCTGCCATCTACTGAGTAAATAGGGGTAGATTTATAGTTATGTGAGGGAATGATGTCAGATGCTAGGGACAACAATAAAAAGTGCTCTAATTTCTTTCATTACATAAAATATAAATATAATTAAGTGGCCAGATATTTATTTAAGTATCTTTAATAGATTTTATAAAAAACATTATAAACATACATGCTGTAATGGCAGTGAAACCATTTTCTCTCCTACAAGTGTGACTGGAGACATAGTAAAGGAATGATATTTGCATTTAGGGCTTGTGGCGGTTCAGTGGTACAGCGCGCTGGTTTTCGGTGCTGAGGGTGCTCAGATCGAATCCTGGCGTCGCGCCACGAAATATGCCTCCGTTCATGTCGTCCCTTCATAGGGGGTAATGCTGTCCGCCTATATGGTGCCCCCACAATAAAATGGGCAGTAAAATTGCGACGTGGCATAGGCGAATGTCTCACGACAAGTGCCTCCGCATTGGGAAAAAAAAAAAATTAAAAAAAAATTTGCATTAAAAAAAAACATATCCGGCGCATACGTAAAAAAAAGTTCAAAAATTGTTGGGAGCGGCGCTTACGCTGGTGCGGCCTTTACGCCGATTTCGGATTTTAAAATCTTTTCAGCTTGCACTTTTCTACTAAAATTGAGCCTAACGCATTACTTGAAAGGGGCGTTTATCACTGCGCATGCGCGAAGTTCTTGACTAATTTTAGAAAAGAATGACGATGATGTCATACACACTTTGGCGACCACGCACGTGCATTGCTGTCGTTCTCTCTCTTTCTGCGAAAATAGTTTTTTTTTCCCCCTTACTGTGAAACTATTTAACGAAAGGGCTCCAAAACGCAGAAACAAAAGCTACTGTGCGAATTTTAAGTTGAATTTTATTGCCGAAGCAGAAGAAATCGGAAATAGAGCAGCAGGCAGAGAGTTCAGTGTTGATGAACGTTGTATTCGGCGATGGCTCTCCGAAAAGAAAGTTCTACTAAAGATGCCGAAAAGTAAGAGAGCCCGCAGAAGAGGGAAAGCTGCTTGGCCTCTACTGGAAACTAGCCTTGAGAAATGGATTTTATCCCAGAGAAGTAAGAGCATTCCAATAACAACAGTAAAGATAAGTTTACAAGCCAGAGTTATAGCGGCGAAGATGGAATTAGACGATTTCAAAGCTGGATCCAACTGGTGCTACCGATTCATGAAACGGAAAACCTCTCCGTTCGGGCCAGGGACGCGCCGTCCATATGGGCAAGGTCGTGCGGCGCACAACGGCGCCAAAGCGTGAAAGGCGTCGTCAAGTTAAATTTAAACATTTTTTGAAACTCTATTACAACAAATTTACGTAAAACCAAAGATTATTTATCAATACCAGTGGTGAAATTTTATTATTTGCCATCTACCAATACTGACCGGCCAGACCGGTGGTGAAATTATACTACTACTCTACCTAGTTTTCATGTTTAAGCTTGCAAAATGTTGGTGTTAAGGTCCCAACTCATGCGGGCTCAACACATGTACGCCACAACCTAAGTGTGTAAGAAGGTGTGGCTGGTAGCGTCCCCACGCCGAACTTGGAAAAGTGTAGTACAGTGGTACCTCGACTTACGAGTTTTTCGAGATACGAGCATTCTCTCGGTAGATTTTTTGCTTCGAGTTACGAGCTAAAATTCGGGTTACGAGCAAGCTTCAGATATCCCACCGCTAGTTTGAGCAGCGAATGCCATGTTACGTGCTCATCAAATAAGAACACAAGAAGCATATAATATTTACAACCTTTATGTAGAATTATTATACAATTGTATAATATTATTCTGAGACTACTATCCAGTCTTAACCGAGAGATTGGATTCTGAGAAAACGTTCTTCGGATTCTCAGAAAGAAAAATCTGGACATTACAGCCACAGTGAACGATGCAACAATCGTCCAGCTTCCGTGTCTCATGCGTTCACTTTAAGAGAGTAGCTGGTAATAAAAGCGAAAGTGAGGAAAGCGGGGCGAAAAGATCAAAAATCAACGAATAAGATTTAATTTTTCAGTTCAACCTTTCTCCTCCTCTTCCATGAGCATCTTCAAGTCTGATCTCCAAGGTAAATGTTGTTCAAACACTTAATAAAACAAATTTATTGCAATATATTCTATTGTATTGCATTTTTATACAATGTTCGTCGTTTATAAGCACGTTTTTCTTATTTAAAAACATGAAACAAAAAAATTGCGGTGTTTGGGGGATCCCGGAACGAATTAATGGCATTTCCATTCATTTCAATGGGGAAAATTGATTCGAGATACGAGTATTTCGAGTTACGAGCTAAGTCATGGAACGAATTAAACTCCTAAGTCGAGGTACCACTGTATATGTTTTTGTGGAGCAATGGCGACCAGAGTGTTCGCTTAGCTCAGTGCTGTGTTTGATAATAAATATTTCTTGTGAGTGACATTAGTGTTACAGTCCATTTCTTATATAAACTGTGTTTGAGAGTGTTAATTAATATAATCAGTTGGGTTTATTTAAACGCTTTTGTGGTCGGTGTAGGTTCATTAATTTTTCTAATTTTGTCGTGAGCGGTGAGCGTGATCTGCGTGATTTTCTATAAGGGTGATTGATTGTGAAAAATCATTTAAAAATAAGGTAAGTGATTAACAAATCAGCTTTACATAAATTTAAGACTACATGAGAAAAACAAGAATGTCACAAAATATCGAAAATTGAGTTAATACCGTCATCTAGTAGAAAAGTATCTATATTTTTATTATTCAGGCACCTCAGAGTACTGGACAGAGGTACCTCCTTTTGAACTAGGTAATTAATTTTTTTTTAACATTCCCTATTTTTGGGGTGGAAAAATATTCAAGTTTATTGTACAGTATTTTTTTATAAAAATGCATTTTTCGTTAGAATCGTTTCAAAAATTCAATACTGATACCTTTATTTTATGAATAAAAATTGATTCACTTTATTTTGATACAGGGTTGATAAAAATCAGGATTTAAAAAAAAAATAAAAAATAAACAATTTTTTTTTTAAATAATTATTTTATGATTTTTTAGATAATTTTTAACTGATTTAAATCATCTCAACCCTGTTTTGATACATATAGTGTTTAAGAATCCTTGGAAGTTCTAAACTTTAAATGGATGTTTCTCGTAATTGATATTATGTGACATTACGTCTTTTTCCCCTGTAGTTTTTAATAATAATGCTCTAAAAAAATTACATAGTTTTAATTATGCATTCAGTTTTTCTAATTTTAAATACTTAACGAAATCTGGAGTTATAATATTTCAGTACTGTTATGGCAAAACACGCTATTTGATTTTTTTACAAAATGTAGGTACTTTTTCACATTAAATAGTCACAAATAGGGTAAGTATAGTGAATTTAGTTGTAAAAAATGAAAATTAAAAATCACCATGTACTATTTACGTGACGTTTTAAATTAAAATGGCAAAATACTTATAAGTACATTTTGCAAAAAAAGGCTGATAACATGTTTTGCTATAAATAACAACTGAATTACAAAATTTTATATTTGAATTTTCTTTAATAATTTTTTTATACAAAACAAAAAAAAAAAAACTTTGTGTTTCTTAACTTTTTATTGATTTTATTTAGATGGCCAGAGAAGAAAAAAAGAAATTGTCTGGTTATCAAAACTTGCTCAACAAGCGAAAACGGGAGGAAGACTTGGAGAAGAACAATTTAAAAATTACCAACTTTTGTCGGAAGCCCACAGATTTTCAAGACAGTACTGCTACTGAGAAATATAACAGTGGTTTTCCAACTCGTTCAATATCGAAGTTGCCATCCGAATTAGGAAAACAAGTCAATGACGATCCAATAGATTCAAGTTCTGATACGTTTCACTCGGTACCATCATGTTCGAGTAAGCAAGACTAATCATCCAAAGACACGTATTCGCCTCTCTCTAACGATCCAGGTCTTTGTCCAAGTATATTATCTCCAGCCTAGCTGCAAGAAAAAGGTCCTATGTATTTTCAAAATAAAACTATGTATCCTAAAGACAAAAGTGGACGTAAGTTTTCGGATGTATATTTCACTCGAATTCTGTCAAATGGTGAAAAGGTTCAGCGAGATTGGTTACTGTAGTCTATCAAGAAAAATGTAGTTTTTTGTTTCTGTTGTAAAATATTCAATGACACCAGTAATCCATTGACCTTTAAAAATACTAAATTAAGTAATCAAGACGGTTTTAATGATTGGCATCACATAAGTGAACATTTGAAAATTCACGAAAAAAGTAAATCTCATTTTCAAAATTTACGTTTATGGTCAGACTTACTGGAAAGATTAAAAGAGAATCGAACTGTAGATTCCGAAATGCAAAATTTATTAAAAAGTGAAACTAAACACTGGCTGAGTGTCATTGAAAGAATAATTTATACAATTAAATTTTTAGCTGAACAAAACTTGGCTTTTCGTGGTCCTAGTAATAAATTATTTGAAAGAAATAATGGAAATTTCCTAAACTGTGTAGAAATGATAGCAAAATTTGATCCAGTTATGTCTGTACATATTAATAGATCTCAAAAAAGTATGCCACTTTATCTTGGAGATAAAATTCAAAATGAAACGATAAAATTATTAGGTGATAATATAAGAAATTATATTTAAATGAAGTTAAGAAAGCAAAGTACTTTTCTATATTACTTGATTGTACTCCGGATGTAAGCAACCAGGAGCAAATTTCTGTTTGCATTAGATATGTTAATTTAAAAAACAATGAATTTAGTGTTGAAGAGCGTTTTCTAACATTTCATCCTGTAAGTGATACAACATGTGATGGTTTAACCAACTTTTTACTCAAAACTTTAGAAGATTATGGTTTAGACATTTATAATATGTGCGGACAAGGATACGACAATGGTTCGAATATGAAGGGTAAACATCAAGGTGTACAAAAAAGAATTTTAGACATTAATTCACGAGCAATATTTGTACCTTGCTGTAACCACAGTTTGAACCTTGTTATAAACAATGCTGTAAAATGCAATATGTTCAGTATAAATTTTTTCTCACTTGTTCAAGAGTTATATAATTTTTTTTTCTGCCTCAACCAATCGGTGGTCTGTTTTGAAAAGTAACGTTTAAAATTTAACGTTAAAACCTTTGTCGG
Organism: Dolomedes plantarius; assembly: GCA_907164885.2. NCBI lineage: Eukaryota > Metazoa > Arthropoda > Arachnida > Araneae > Dolomedidae > Dolomedes > Dolomedes plantarius. Next base: position 155,792,024 of record OU015494.1, on the reverse strand, counting down.
ATACCAGATGGTCTAGCATAATTGATGCAATAACCCCTCTAAGATTCCAGTTGGGCGAAATTTACGATACTCTTTACGAAATTTTGTCTGGAACAAATTTCGATAACAGTACAAAACATTTGGCTATTGCTTTAGTTAAAAAATTAAAATTATGAGTTTTGTGTATGTTAGTCTTGTGGTACAGAATACTAAGTAAAGTTGATATTGTTACCAAGATTCTGCAAACAAAAAAAATTAACATTTCGCAGGCTTGCGAAAGTTTGAATAATCTGAATGCCTCTTTTAAGGAATATCGTTCAGATAAAGGGTTTAGTAACATGCTCGTAGATGCCAAAGAATTAGCATCTTGCTTGGCAATGGATGCGAAATTCAAATATTCAGAAATTTTAAGACCACGAAAAGTAAAAAAAACAATTTTCCTACGAAAGTGAAGATTAGCCAATTGAAAACCCAGAACTAAAATTTAAAATCAGTTGCTTGTTTGCAGTGTTAGACATTACTCTTTCATCTGTTAATGAAAGATTTGAGCTATTATCCTCTCATTCTGATGTTTTTAAATTTTTGTGGAATATTGAGGATTTTGGCAAGTAATCTGACCAAGACCAATTTAATTTTTGTAGAAAGCTTGATGAAGCTTTAACCGACAAAGATCGAAACGAAAAATATATAGACGGAACAGAACTTTTACATGAATTACAATTTTTGCAAAATTGCGATAAAAATGTGACGTCGTCTGTAGTAGAAACACTCAATTACATTATGATAAATAATTTAACTCATTCATTCCCAAACATTACTATTGCATTACGTATATTATTAACTATACCAATTTCTGTAGGTACAGCTGAGAGATCATTCTCTAAATTAAAATTAATTAAGGATTACTTACGATCTACACTGGTGTAAGAAATTAAGAGAATTTGCAGACTTGGTCGATTATCTCTAGAACTACTGTACCGATTTTAATGAAATTTGATATGTATTTACATTGATACAATACAAAACAAAACAAATAACCATTCAATAATTGTAATACACACGCATGATCGTGCGTAACACTCGTTGGAGTCGGAAGGTATGAAACAGCGGTTGCAGAATAAACAAAAAAAAATGGGTTAATAGGGGGTATGGTCCCATCTTACAGATATACAGGTCTCGCGTGATTTCATATTTGAAATAAGGCAGTTTATCATTTCCTGTGGCAATTGGTCCCACTCGTTCAGCAACGCTGTTTTCATTCCCTGGATGGTTCTCGGAGGGGGGTTGCGAGTTGTAATTGCCCTCCCCAGAGCATCCCAGATATGCTCTATAGGGTTAAGAACTGGAGATCTTTCTGGCCAATCCATCCGGCGAATATCCTTACTCTCTATAAATTCGTCGACCAGAAGAGCTCTATGTGACCTCGCGTTATCGTCCATTAAAATGAACTCAGGGCCAACTGCACCCCTGAAAAGGTGAACATAGGGCTCCAAGACCTGATCCCTATACCTCACACCAGTCACAGTGCCTCTTTCAAAGACATGGAGAGGTGTGCGGCCATCCAACATGATGCCTGCCCAGACCATTAAACCTCCTCCGCCATAATGGTCGAATTCGCGGACATTGGAGGGTAGGTAGCGGGTCCCTGGTTCTCTCCATATGAACGTACGGCGAGAATCGGTGTTTAAGCTGAACCGGGACTCATCAGTGAAGAGAACGGTCGCCCATTGATCCATACTCCAATCTCTATGCTCTCTGCACCATGAAAAACGGATTCTCTTGTTCGTAGAAGTGAGCGGGACGCAAACTGCAGGTCGTCTTGCAAACAACCATCTCTCATGAAGTCTTTTGGAAACAGTCACCCTTGATACACGGGTTCCTGTGGCTGCATACAAGTCACGAGAGAGCTGAGAAGCTGTAGCACTCCTGTTACGCCTCGCTATAATCGACAAATGGCGATCTTCTCTGGCCGTCGTGGCTCTTGGACAACCTTGCCCAGGCTTTCTCTCGATGGATCTGGTATCCTGGAACTGTTTCCATAAGTTACACACGACGCTGGGCGTTAAATTGAACTCTCTACAAATTTGGACTTGAGATTGGCCTGCTTCTAGCCTCCCCAGAATTCGCCACGTCATTCCATCATCTAAACGTTGGTGGTTACTCATTTTTACTGTTACAATTTGAAATTAATCGATTACTGCAAAATAACACCAAGAAATTCGCCGAGGTGTACTAGCGAACGAAATGCGTCTTAACTTACGCGCGCTTATAAAGCCTGTTTCTACTGGCTCCGTCTACACACACATGTACGCTTACGTATTTGACGTACAAGATTTGCATTTTTATCTAGAAGCAGTGGTTTTACATTCAGTTCAGTTCTTTTCATGAAATTCGATAAAATATGCAAATTCTCTTAATTTATTTCACCAGTGTAGAATGGGCCAGGAGCGGTTAGAAAATCTTTCTATCATTTCTATAAGTCTGACTTTTTAAAGCAGCTAGATATTGGGAATCTTATTAACGAATTTCCCAAAAGTAAGGCTAGAAAAGTGCAATTTCTATAAGATATTTCCGTCTTTTTCCATCAAATATGTCTATTTAAAAAAGCGGGCAATCTAAATGTATTTTATTTGACCTTTTGTTTTTTAATAATTTGGAATACATGTTTTATAACTTTAACACTGTTCTTTTGTTACTGTGCAATAAAAATTTTAACGATACTTTTTTGTGTGTGTACTTACTGTTTGCCTCAAATAAAAAATACATACGAGCAACAAGTCTGAAGTGTTAATTCTGTAACGATTACCTACGTTAAATTTTAACGATCATCAAATTATTGTCTTTTTTCAAATCATGTAAAACGTCAAAGGGCTATCGAAGATAAATACTTAACGGAGGTTAAAATTTAAAATTTCACGTAATCATACTTTTGGCTCAATAAAGGCGCTTATCAGTGTTTCGCACGACGACGCAGAAGATGCTTGGCGCGTCACTGGTTCGGGCCTGCACAACCGTGGGGCAAAAATTGCCTGTTGATTGGGAGGTAAAGAAATCTTCTTTCCTGAAGTTTAAAGGGGACCAATTAAAGGGCAACAAGTTTTCCACCGATCAGGTGATCAACATGGACGAGGCACCGTTGACTTTCGACTGTCCTCCAAGCAGGACTGTTAACAAGGTTGGCGAAAGTACAGGGGGTATTGTTACTACCGGTCACGAGAAAACGTCATTTACTTGTGTCTTGTCTTGCACAGCAAGCGGTGAAAAACTGAAACCTCTGTTGATTTTTAAAAGAAAAACTTTCCCCGAAGGAGAATTTCCTAATAACGTTGTGATCCGCGCGAACGAGAAAGGATGGATGAATGAAATAGTAATGCGAGATTGGTTGAACGAAGTCTGGCGGAAAAGGAAAGGGACTTTTTTCAATCCAAAAGGGCTACTTATAATGGACTCGATGAAAGCTCACTTGTCAGAGCCTGTTCAAGTTGCAGCGAAGACTGTGTCTGCAAATTTAGCGATAATTCCCGGAGGTTTGACAAAATTAATTCAACCACTTGATTTGGCTATAAACAAAGTATTCAAATGTCGAATGCGAAGTGTCTGGGAATCGTGGATAACTGAAGGTCTACATTCCTACACAAAAAAGCGGAACTATGCGAAAGGCAACTTTCGTAGAAGTCGCGAAGTGGGTCTCTGAAGCATGGAAAGGTGTCTCCATTAAGACAATAATTTTCTGTATTAGAAAGGCGGAAATAATTGTTCCCAATGCCAGCGACGATGGCAGTTCTGACGATAACAGTTCTTCCAACGAGGAAGATCCAGATACAAAAATTCATCCAGAAATTTTGTCACTTTTCAATTCTGATACGGAAGATGAGGACTTTGATGATTTTCATTGATCGGTAATTCTTACCAGTATATCTTAGATTTTCATTTTGATGGTTTTTAGTATTACCTAATATCTTTATTACTTTTATTCAAATTTGTAAACTTTATGTGTTTTGCCCGTTTGATGTTCCATGATTACGTTTCTTTTTTTTCTTTTTTAATAATTTCTGTGAAATAAAAATACGTTTGTACAGTTTCAGGTTTTATCCTTTTTTTTCATTGTACTACGGTAGACGTGTAGTAGTACGTAACATTTCATTAAAAAAAACAGTTTTAAGTAAAGTAAATCTTAGCGGTCAAAATGATTACCTACCGCGCTTATAGGTATGGAGTGTGTTAGGCAGAGGTTTTAAAAAAGAAGTAAATACAGGGTTTGAGAATTCATTTTTTTAATAAAAGTTATCGATACTAGCTTTAATATACAGCAACGAAACATAATAGAAATAAAATATATGCGAGGGCAGTAACAGAAAATAATATCAATGCATACATACCGAGCGAGCGAGTGAGAACGAACAACACACCGGCGAGTATTTATCGTGAAAGCCGGAAACGGGCGACTCCCCCGTACGGCTACTACGCATGTGCGGCACGCCGCCTCGCGGCCAGAGCGATGAGCTGAGGTTTCACTCGAACACGTAAGTAACAAGATTTGCATGTGTTTGGGCTAACAGGGTGTCATTCGGCGCTTCTAGTGTTAAAGTGTAATTTAATAAGAGAAATATTTAAAACTAGCCGGGCTCCGCCCAGCTACGCTCAAGACATCAAAGGAAGACGATGAACGAATCAAGTGAATGAATGACTCAATCGTTGTTTACAACTCAAGGGGAGAATTTGCCGTTCTTCGCGTTTGAAGTACCACGTAGAAAATTTGTGTTAAGTATCGTTCTTTAAAATTAAATTAAAAATCGAAATTTTAAGATAGAGACTTGAAATGAGGTTTATATGAATGAGAAAGCTTTCATCTTCCAGATGATGTAAATATTTTCTTTGTAAGATAAAAACTCGAAGAGCATCGACCGTAGATTCTCAAAATTGCGTAAATTTCTCGAAAAAGTGGGTTTAATATTTTGATGAAAATATTAGTCTGTTTTAAATTATTTTTAAACAAATGAGGTCTGGTTTGAAGGAAAAATGTCTGTAGTCTTAGATTGTAAAAATATCAAAATTCTACGATCATTTTTTGCCGAGATATCATAATCTGAAGTTAAAAAAACATAAAATATCCCACAAAACATAAAATAAAAATTTTCTAGAATAAAATTTAAAATTCGGGCTTCGAGGTGCACTTTCCCATAGTCTGCACTACCCGTGTGCCAAATTTCATGGCTGTAAGTTTCATAGGCCGCACACATGCACACATTGAGGCGGTGCCCCCGGAGAGTGTGACCGACAGACAGACCCGGACCTTGCTTTATTAATATAGATTAGAATTATATTGAATTTATTACATTAAAATGTATTAGTTTGTTACGGAAATAACCTAACATTTCTGCTGGTGTCTCAATATTTGATTGCGGTATGCTAACTGAGAAAAATTTATATGCGGCGTTTACGCCGGTGTGGCGCTTACCCCGATTTCGTTTTTCTGAAAGGAAATTTCAGTACCTGCGGCGCTTACGGTGGGTGCGGCGTATACGTGCGAAATTACGGTATTAATATTATTATTTCCGTTTCTATAAGCAAATAACCACAGTTTGTATGTGTCTCTGACTAATATTCATATATTTAATCACTTTTTCTTTTTGTAATTTTAAAAATACATCCTCAAGACCACTGGGACAAGAAATTGCCACTTTTTAGAGAATGACCCATATATACAGTATGCCCACTAAAGTCCCTTCCCACCCTCTTAACTTCGGAACGGCTGCTGCTATATTCGTAAAAGTGGTGTCTAGGTATAGTAAAGTAGCCATGCGCTACTGAATAAAACCACCTACCGCGCTGCCTGGTGGAAAACTGCGGAGTTAGCAATCCTATCTCGAAAACGGAACGAGATAGGGGAAAAAAGTGATTTACAAAGTTGTAGAAAATCATCGATTTAGTACAAATAGATACCTTGGGGACATTAACGCAAAAAATAGAACGGTTAAAACGCGCATTTGTTTTTTCATGATTTCCTACATTGTGACGTGACAAAACGATCTGAGAAAGAAAAAAAACAACTAGTTTTAACAATATACCTTTATTTGAGACGTTCAATCTTCTCACCGTCATTGCGGTGTCGTGTTTTGCCCGAAAGATAATCATTTCTCCTTCCGTTCAAGTTTCGTGACGTCACAGTGTAGGAAATCACGAAAAAACAAATGCTCTTTTTAACCATTCTATTCTTCGCATTAATGTCCACAAGGTGTCTTTTCTTACTAAATCGATGATGCTCTACAACTTTGTGAATCACTTTTTTCCTCTATCTCATTCCGTTTTCGAGATAGGAATGCTAACTCCGCTGTTTTCCACCAGGTAGCGCGGTAGGTGGTTTTATTCAGTAGCGCATGGCTACTTTACTATACCTAGACACCACTTTTATTAATATAGCAGCAGCCGTTCCGAAGTTAAGAGGGTGGGAAGGGACTTTAGTGGGCATACTGTATATCAGAGATCCCAGAAAGGCTTAATATAGCCTGACAAACAATTTCAGTTCACTTTCAACAGCTTGGGTTCACATAAAAATATACAAGATTGATACCATATGAATTAACTGCTAAGAACCATCTTAATCATGTAACCATTTGTGATTCTCTACTATCACACAATAAAAATGAGCCATTTATAGAATGTCTCATCACTGAAGATGAAAAGTCGATTAAATATGAAAATCAATTGAGGATGAGAACATACAGTAAGCCTGGACAACCTGCTCCATCAACATCTAAATTGATCTTAAGTTTGAAAAAACAAAGAATGTCATCTGTAAGGTGGAATACAAGAGGACCAGTTTATTATGAACTGCTAAAACCAGGAGAAGCTAATTCTGAAAAATACTATCAACAATTAGAGAATTTAAACATGCAATGTTACTTATTAGTGCTAGCAATTATTTTTTCACCAGACAAAATTCATGTGATGAGCCATAAATGGAGATAACACATTTAATGCTATTTATTCAACAACTGCTGAATTGAGGTCTCTGGAAGTTTTAATGTAATTTCTAAGCTTTAAAATATAATCAACCCCAAAACAGCATGCAAATGGAAATAAAAATAATATTTTAATTTAGTTTTATTCAAGAGCTGTTACAAGTTTCTTTAAACTATTATTAACCTATGTTATGAAACTTAATGTCATTTTCACTTTACGTCTATGACAATAACTGCCAACAACCGAGTTGGCAACAACCAGAAAAACTAGCCTCTAGCAGTCCCTATAACAGATAAATACTCATAGAACTTTCAATTTAAAAAAAAAGGGCTCAACTCTTTTAACAGGAAACAAGTTATCCTACTGCATGCCAATACAGCCATACATTTCTTTATCAACGTAAGAGGAAAACTGGAACTTGGTTAGGAAGATCTAAGTATTCCCTTATTCTCAAGATTTAGCACCTATTTATTTCTGGCCCTTAATTTTTTTTATTTTTATTTTTATTTTTTAATGTGGAAAAATGTTTCATTAAAATTAAGTTGTAAAAAAGGCACTGGATGGATTTTGGGCTTCCAAGGATGAGCCATTTTACTACAAAGGTATACCTAAGCTGTCATTAAGAAGAGAAGATTTTGTAAATACACTGCTGGTCACCCAAATTGCAACACCAAGAAAGACAAGAGATATCGCAACAAAATTTATTTTCTAGATAACATGTTGACCAAGTATCAAATGATTAAATTTATAGACTTCTGTGAAGTTTGGTTCCTGCCAAAATCAGTAGCCAGAGTAGCCGCCATTGTTGGAGATCACCGCTGCCACACGCCTCGGCATTGATTCAAAGAGACTTTGGATGAGTTCTTGGGGTACAGCAGACCAAGCACCTTCCACACGTTGCCAAAGTTGATCTGCTGTGGCAGATGGGGATGGAATCTGGGTCAATCGTAGAGCAACCATGGACCACATGTTGTCTATCGGCGAAAGATCCGGAGAGCGAGGCGGCCAGGGAAGCAATTCAATCTGGCGATTGACGAAGAACCGTTGGACAATGCGTGCCACGTGTGGTCGCGCATTATCCTGTTGAAATATGGCTGTGGGCAAGCCCTGAAGGTAAGGAAGGACAACTGGCTCCAACACCTCGGAGATGTAGCGCTGTCTGTTTAAAGTACCGGCAATGCGTACTAGAGGTGTGCGAGAGTGATATCCAATACCGCCCCATACCATAATACCCGGTGCAGGACCAGTGTGGCGGTGCATAACGCAGCTGTTCAGCATCCTCTCTTCACGGTGTCTCCAGACTCGAATGCGACCATCGTGGTGTTGCAGACAGAAGCGTGACTCGTCAGTAAAGACAATTTCATTCCATTCTGCCGTCCACATCCTTCTGTCATCGCACCATTGGCGGCGGAGACGTCTGTGGTTCTGCGTCAAGGGTAGACAAAGCAATGGACGTGTTGCGGACAGACCACTCTGCTGTAAACGGTGTCGAATGGTACGCGCAGACACTGGATGATGCGTTACAGACTGCATGTGCTGTGGTATGGTTCGTGATGTGACTGAGCGATCCGTCACTGCCATGCGCACAATTTGCCTGTCATCACGTGAAGTGGTGCGCTGAGGTGGATGCGATCGAACACGCCGGTCCGTCGTACCCTCCTGCATCCAACGATCACATATCCGCATTACAGTTGTTTGGTTTCGTCCAACACGACTACCGATTTCCCTGAAAGATAATCCACAATCTCGGTAGGCCACTATCCTTCCTCTGTCGAACTCGGATACTTGATAAAAGAGGATCGCTGTTTTCAACGAGGCATAATTGATCGGTTTTTTTGAAAAAACCACAAGACAAACACAATTGCCGAACTTGAAATCGTCGAAATCTCCAAGCCTTAAATAGCGCTTTGAAGTGGCGCCACAGGCGCGCGTGATGTGCGTATGCGCTGAAATTCTAATCATTTGCATATCTCACCTCCGCTAATGCATGTTGTAAATTTCATGTTATTTGCATGTTTCCTTCAGGGTGTTGCATTTACAGTGGCCAGCAGTGTAATAATAATTGAAAATTTATTATCAATTAAATATTGACAAAAATTACTAAAAAATATTTTTCCTTTTGACAGAACTTTTTGGCATATATATATATATAACCATGTTTTCCTTTGTTTGCATTTATTAGTGTTTTTAAACAAAATAAAGATAGCATTTTTTTTCTCATGCTTATAATTTTACTAAAATCATGCTCATAATTTTACTAAAAAGCATTTCTTTTCTTCAGAGAGAATTTTAAAATTAGACATCATACATAAGTCATCAAACTGTCTAAAAAAATTTTTTTAAGTCTTTAAAAAAGTACTAAAATTTTGTACAAGAAACAACTTAGAGCCATACTAAAAGAAAATTTACTTTTTTGAACAATACAGGTATCTAACATTGCTATAAAATAGCTCAAGAGTTGCAAGCTATATCTAAAGCCAGTATCATTAGTTCTTGTTAAAGAGCATAGAACTCCAAGAGTTCTATTACTGATACTGTCCACATAAAAAGAAAGAACTACAAGAAAATATTGAGAACTTTCTTAAATACAAACAGAATATGGAATAAGATACTTGCAAGACCATGCTCTTTGACATTTTTCAGCATTTTATGGATTATCGTAAGAAAGAATACATAAACTTATAATTTCAGTCAACTAAAATTTCTTTCCACGATTCGTTAACTTGAAGAAAAAGTAACCCATTTTCAAAGGGCATCCATTGTGAAGAATCAAATTTATAAAAAGTAACCATTGGTGGCAAGGTATAAAAAATCGAGGAGAATGTTCTGAACATTATAACTGAATACTACTTCTTAACAGCAGCTCTGTCATAGGTAATTTTAAAGAAATTCTCTTGTATGTTTTGCCCATGCACTTCAAAGTGAGGAATAGGTTATAGTCATAATACGTCAATAGGATTCTTTCTACCAGAAAGTAAAATAATTCAGGACTGATTGATAACACTTTATTTTGAAAAAAATATATATGCTCAGTTTTTCATAAAAGTTCTCTTTATTTATATAGGTGAAAGGTATAATTATGAAAAATTAATACACTTGGGTCAATTTTTAAGTAGTTTAAGAGTTTAATTTTGTGATTTGCATATTAGATACATTAATGATTAATCCATAAAAAAATTATTAATTTTATATTCTAACAAAAAAAATATTAGTAAGGAGGAAAGTATATTTTCACATATTTCAGAGCAATACTGATGCAAACAGAATCAATTAAAATTCATTGGTTTGTTATACATCACATAAATCATTACATAATTAAACCTTTTGATGGGCTTTGAAGAGTATGCCAGTTTAAAATAAATAAATAAATTTTTAAAAAAAGTGAAGAAAATGAGTAGTTTCTCTCTCCCAATTTCTTTAAATAAGTTTAACAACAGTATTACATTTTACTGCACAATGTATATTTCAAATAAATAAATAAACTAATAAGTCAGTAGTTATGAAAAAATAAGTATTTAAAAACTTGAAATAATTAAAAACTAAATTATTCTGTAATAATAAAAATAACAGTTTTCAACAAATTTTCATATAAAAAAAATGACATCCAACTGATATTTTTAACAAGAAATCCACATGTTTAAATCAACAAACTATGCTTTACATCAAGTGACAAAAAGTCTCAGTATTAATATGAATATATATTAAAGGTAATTGTAGAGAGGATAAACAGCAAATCTCTGACTCCTGGGGGAATAATAAAAACAACCACTCACAGAACTTCTCTACCACCAATAATAAATAGCCAAAATGATTTAGAAAATGGGAAATTTTTATTTGCAAACCTAGCACTGATCTAATACAATAAATATTCTAGTCTTTCTGTAGTAAGAAAGGATTTGAACGCAACAATGCATTATAAGAGTGCTCGGCCATATGGCAATAAAATTTGAGGACAAAATGACTAAATTAGTTTATGGAATATTGAACAGCATAAATTTTATTTAAAGCATATTAAACTGAGGTTATGCCACTTAATCCTTAACAAGGAGGGACACTTATTCATTAATGCCCTGATTGTAAATCTGAGGAGCTCATAACAAGGATAAAACCTATGTATAAGGCTACTGGGTACAGAGGAGGTGTATATATATTAGAATATAGTTTCTTTAGGGCAGGGCTTCTTAAACTGTGGGTTACGACCCCATATGGGATCAAGTAACTGAACTTTTGGGTCACGAAAACTTTGGCAACTGCTTGCGAAGGGTGTGTTTTCAACCCGAAATGTCCCTTTGTCATATTCTTCAATACTGGTTAGCAAAACCAATTATGAAAACTATTTTGATTTAAAATATTTAAATAAAATCAAAAATCCCTTAATGGATACATAACAGAGATATAAACACATCTTTTGCTTCTTTGATTTATTATCAGCTAATGTTTTTTTGTATATTTATTTTATATACCTACATTTTATTTCCATATTTATTTTATGTATGTACCCATGATTGCATAAAATTTTCTCAGGCAAAAAGGAGTCACGAATGAAACAAATTTAAGAATTTCTGCTTTAGGTAATGGTCTAGATTTGGGGACTTAAAGGTTTTCCTTGATTTGATGCATTTTCTCTGCTCAGTCTGTTAGAGGAAATAATTAAAACTAAATTCTCATTCAAAGTAGTATTTTTGTGAAGCTAGATATATTTTTCTTAACCAGAATATTTTCTTTCTAACATGTTTGCACAATCTTTTGGAAAACTGGATTTTAAAAAAATGTTTTAAATAACGCAGAATATTTCTAAGTAATACTAAGAAATTATTTAAAGCTTTAAATTTAGAAGATATTCAAAGAAAATTAATTTTTATCACATATTTAGGGGGTCTTTTAACTGTTGAAAATATTTAAGTACTATTTGATTTATAACTTTTACGATATTCTTCAATGTTAATTATGATTTTATGGTGCCTTTTAGAACTTTCAAAGAAAATTAAATTTAATTTAATTTGGTTTCAAGAGTCTCAAAAATATGAGGAAAATTCATTTTTCTCAAATTTTTCTAAATTTGTAATTAGGGTGAAGTGGGGTAGGTGAGAACACAAAATCATACAGTTCCACTTTGAATCTAAATAACTTTTTAACAAGTTGCATTTGTATGAAAATTTGCAGACACACTATTGGTTATGTTCTACGTTTATGATTTTTATTTTTTTTTAATTTATTCACAACTTTTTTTGCCATAAATATCTAAAGTTTTTGTGTTTTGCATTCTTACTTGCCCTCACACTTGGGGGCAACTGAGAACATGGGTCCCAATAAATCATAGCTGCTTTTAAACATTCTTCTATTGTGGAGGTATTTGTTGTTCAAGTTAGCAATGTCAGCAGCATCTAAATATTAACAAAATAAGTATAATTGTATACATTTGTTTTAGAGTTACAAATGTATGTTAAAAGTAGAAAACAAAAAATTCTTCCTTTTCTGTAGCCTATTAGTCAATTTATTATTTATTTACGTCTTCTATTTTACTTGAAAGTTTTTTTTTCTTAAGTTAATTGAATATTGTTCAAAACGAAACAAAATCTTTTTTACCAGCTTATTACTTAAATTTGCTGTTTATTTACATGTTCTATACTACTTGAAGTTGTTTTTTTTTTTCCTTTGCCTAGGCCCTATTGAATATGGTAGGACCAAAAAGGCACGGAAAAAATTAGTTGACCGTGCCTTCCAGGAACACTAATAAGTCATCTGGTACATTTGAGCAATCATCGAGAACAGGACACACAAAACCAGTTGATTTTCTTTCATTTTTGTTTCTTTTTCTAGTAAATTTCACTGTTCTCACTTGCCCTATCCTTCGTATTTTCACTTGCCCCAACACAGCATTTTTATGGGGCAAGTGAAAACCCTGCAGTACTGAAGTAATATTGCAAAAAAAAATGGTTTTTATATATTTTATCTGTATTCTTCATTTGTTAATGAATAAGTGGGTATTTTCAAACTCTAGTGGTTAATAATTTTTTTTTGGAGGGGGGGGGGGGGCTAGTACTCAAACTTGGGTACCTTAGTTAAAATGCAAGGCTTTGATAGGTAAAAAAAAATTTTTCCATTCTACAATATTTTTCTGCAAATAAAAACTAAACATAACAGTAGAGCAACCCACTTCATCCTAAATATATTTTTAACTCTTTTTTTTTTTTTTTTTTTTTTAACAAGCTAACAAGATTTTATTCTACATCCAACTCACTAAAAATGCCTTTCAATTTCTTTTTCAAAGTCTTGCTTTACAACAGGGATACTCAAACTAAGGCCCGCAGGCAGGGTCGGATCATCGCATAGACAAATGTCTAGGGCCCAGTCAAACTGTCTATTTTAAAAAGATTTGTAAATAAGATAGTTTACTTTTCTGTTTGACAACTGTATTGCATATAATAAACAAATAAACAAAAGTATATTGCTTTTTATATGGTTATTGTGAATACCTAAAATCTAAAGGAAATGTGTTGTTATGTTTCTTTTTACTTAGAGTAAAACTCCCAATAATGTAGAATATTTTTTATAGCGATAAGAATAATATTAACTATATGTATTCTCTTGTGAAATATTGTTAAATAATTTTGCTGTTATTTTTTACTAAGCAGCTGCATTATGGCTGTACGTTACTTTATGCTGTGCTATGTTAGCCTACATCAATCTACAAATAGGCCTTTAGTTGCAAGTGTGAATTTTGAATTCTTTATTTTTCTATTGTAAGGGCATGTTGAGGTTCGGAGGTAGGTCATTCACCATTATTATAATAATTTTATAATTTTGATTATTTGAGCTTGTTAAATTATAAATTTTAATATATTTTAGAGAAAATGAATTATCATCACACTTCAGATTATGAAAAAAGAAAGCATAAGAAGTTGGAGGAAGAAGCAAATAAACAGAGAAACACACTGCTATAATATGTTATCCATACAAAAGTAGACTATATTAATGTGGAAGTTGAGCTTGAAGAAAAGATTAATGAAAAGGATGTTGGTCAATATTCTGGAAACAATGAAAATCAAAAAGTAAAATGACAGAAAACAATGAAAATACAATTGAAGTAGTAGAAATGAAAAATATAAAAGACAAAGACATACAAGAGGTTGAGAAGAAAAATGAAAATGCAATTAATGAAGTAGAAATACAAAATATAAGTGTACCCAATATCGTTAATGATATTTTAATTTTTGACAATTTAGACATTTCGTCATGGCCTTTAAATTTAACAACAGACATGCAACATTATTTGCTTAAAAATAAACCATTGTCAAATATTTCTCTTGTACATACTGCTAAAAAAGTAGTGACAGAAGGTGAAAAAACTGTAACTCAGACATTAAAGAAAAATATTTTTACCCCTAACAAGGTAAACGGAGAAAAAAATTGAGCGAGAATAGTTAGTGTATAGCCCAAGAAGTAAAGCAATTTACTGCTATGTTTGCAAGATATTTACAATCAGTAGAACCACTTTTATAGAAGGTTACTCGGACTAGAAAAATGCAAATGTAAGCGTAAAAGAACATGAAAGTTCTACTGATCATAGGCATTCTATTGAAATTTTGATGGCAAGAAATTCAGTTGATGGATGTTTAGATATTATAGTTGAAAAAAGTATTTAGAAGAAAAAAAAATACTGAAGAAAACTACTGCTGTGGGTAGTAGCAACAATAAAGTTTTTAGCTAAAAATTCTCTTGCATTTTGTGGCTCTAATGAACTCTTATCTGAATGTCATAGCGGGAATTACATTGGAACTTTAGAATATTTCGCAGAATTTGATGAGTTTTTAGCATTGCATATAACACAATATGGACCAGCTGGGAAAGGCAACATGAGTAATCTTTCTTCAACTATTTGTGATGAATTTATTCAAATATTGAAAAAGAAAATGTTAGAAACATTTGTGTCAGAAGTTAAAGCTGCCAAATATTTTTCCATAATAATTGACTCTACTCTTGATTTAACACATGTAGACCAATTAACTTTTATATTGCACTATTTATCAGAAGATAAAACCCTAATCGAGAGATTTTTTGGATTTATTCCCATTTATTCTCATCCAGGGGAATCATTAGAAAATGAAGTTTTGCAGAATATTGCAAAATTAGAACTGGATATTAGCAACTGTAATTGACAAAGTTACAATAATGCTGCAAATATGTCTAGCAAATACAATAGGCTCCAAAACCATATTAAAAGACATAGCGAAACAGCCGATTACATTTCTTGTGCTTCACATTCATTAAATCTGGTAATAAATAGTGCTACTGAATCATGCTTGCAAGCAATAACATATTTTAATTTACTGGAAATCATTTATACCTTTTTACTCAGCTTCTACTTATAAGTGGAACATTTTAGAAAAAAGTTTTGCCACAAATAAGCATTTTACAGTAAAAAAGTATGTACTGCGAGATGGTCTTGCAGAGCTGATACAGTTAAGACAATTCGCTCTGGATTCAACCAAATAAAATGTGCTCTTCTTGAAATATCTTTAGACAAATCTCAGAAATGTTCTGTTGAAGGAGAATCACAAGAAATGACAAACAAAATGAATACTTTAGAATTCATTTTGTCAACAGTTATTTGGGATAAAAATTTTTACAGAATAAATGCAAGCAGTAAATCCTTACAAAATCCTACTTTGCCACCCTCGTTTGCAATAAATA
This sequence comes from Dolomedes plantarius, assembly GCA_907164885.2. Taxonomy (NCBI): domain Eukaryota; kingdom Metazoa; phylum Arthropoda; class Arachnida; order Araneae; family Dolomedidae; genus Dolomedes; species Dolomedes plantarius. The sequence goes on along the minus strand of OU015494.1, from coordinate 155,776,388 downwards.
TTTTTGACAATTTATATGATTATGTTGATAGTTTAAGAAGTTCATTTCTGGAAGTAAAAGTAGAGGCATTAAGTACATCAGGAATAAAAGTTAATTCTGATTTTAAAAAAAGGTCCCAAAAAAGAAAACATTTCTTTGATGAAGCTTATAATGATGAGGAAAATGTAAGTTTATATCAGGGCTAAGAAATGTTTATATATCAGAGCTAAGAAATGTTTAAGCGAAATTGTTTCTAAATAATTTGTGATAAAATATCTCTAGAATTAAAAGTTAGAAGCAAAAGTTACAAAGATACTGATGAAATTTTTAAAATTCTTCATACAAACATAGCTGACAGCGATGACAGGGACGTATAATACCACATTACTAAAAAAAATGGTACAGTGGTGACATTGATACTGAAGAATTGGACAAGGAATTGTTGCAATTTGAATAAATTTGCAAAAGCCAAAACTTAACGTTACCATCTGATATGCTACAATATACAAGGGAGAGTCCAAAAATAAGTTTCCCCTGGCAACTGTGGACAGAGGTATGTATGAAAGACAAAAAATATAATGAGACATTAGAGATAAGACATAACTTTATTTTTCCACATAAGTGGCAAGTACGTTAAGACATTTGTCATACCACTTTAAAAGCTTCAAAAAGCCCTCCAGGAAAAAATCAGGGCTCTGCATACGGAAGAAGCGTTTAACGGCTTGTGTGACTTGAGCATTGCTTTCAAAGCGTCTTCTGCCGAGAATCTTCTTTAAAACAGTTTTGTTGCTGGATTTTTCAGAGGTTAGAACCATCAATGCTATGCGGTACTGTCACACCATGTCAAATTGAAAGAGGCTATTCAGAAAAAGCGGCCTGGCCTTCTCACATCTGGTGTTCTGTTGTTGGATGACAATGCAAAATCCCACTCGGCGACAGCAATGCAAAACCATATTGCAACTCTTGGTTGGGAGTGCCTTGATTATCCACCATACAGTCCTGATCTTGGAACCAGTGACTTCCATTTGCTTCCAGCTTTGAAAGCAATGCTGAAGTCACACAAGCTGTTAAACACTTCTTCTGTTTGCAGAGCCCTGATTTTTTCCTGGAGGGCTTTTTGAAGCTTATAAAGCAGTATGACAAATGTCTCAACGTACTTGGTACTTATGTGGAAAAATAAAGTTACATCTTATCTTTAGTGTCTCATTATATTTTTTGTCTTTCATACACACCTATGTCCACAGTCACCAGGGGAAACTTATTTTCGGACTCTCCCTCATATAAAGAGCACAAAAATAGTATCAACATTTCCAAATATAGAAATATTATTGTGAATATATTTAACTTTGCTTATATCAAATGCATCTGGTGAGAGGTCATTCTCACCAATAAAACATTCAATAAAACATGTAAAAAATAATTTACAAAATTCACAGTCAATCAAAATTAAATTCTTTAGCTGTTTTATACATCGAACAAAATGCTTTGGAAAACATTAATTATGATGAAATAATTGATAATTTTGTTGAATTAAAGACTAGAAAACAGAATTTTTAAATAAAGTTTATTCATATTTATATACTTACTTTTTTTAGACATTTAATAAAATAAATTTCCATTTTTTTAAAATTTATAAACAAACTGTTCAAACTTTTCTAGAAAAACTAAAATTTATTGTTCTATATTAAATATTTTTTATTACTAAAAATTTAAGATTTGTTTTAGTTTTTCACATTATTTAGTTTTGTTTTATTTATTGCTTTATATTTTTGTGCACTATTTCTTGGTGAAGAGGGAGGGGGCCTGGTAAGAAAATATCCAGGGCCCTAAAGAAGGTTAATCCAGCCTTGCCTGCAGCCCACATGTGGCCCACCAAGCTTTTATGCGCAGTTTGAAACACTCAAACTTATCAACAGGCAGGTGCTTTTGTAAACATACTTTTGGAAATGAGTGCCTGAAGAATACAGAACTGTACAAAACAAGTAATATATAAAAAAAAATTTTTTAAGTCAATTCCTACTTAGGTCAACAAAGAAAAATTTGAGTGTGAACTAATAGTAGGAATTGAAAAAAAGGATTCCCTGCCAGAACCTTGCCTACTGTGTGAGATTAGGAAAGGGGTAAAGAGAGAGAAAAAGTTTGTCAGGTTGGGGATTCGATCTCGCAACCTACAGGACGGGAGAAGCCCGCGATATCGCAGTGCTACCGTTTACACAGTAACAAGAGGGAAATTACTATTCAAGAGCAAGAGACGCTCTAGGTCTAAAACTAAAATTGATTAATTAAATTTAATTAATTAATTAATATTTGAAAAAATTGTATTAACATCAAGTGTCATCCACTACAAGTTTAAAAAAATGTATTTGAACTTAAGTGGATGAATAAAAAGTACTTTTATTAACGATTGAAAATTTGAACAAGATATATATATAGAGAGTGTGAACTAATAGTAGGAATTGAAAAATATGGCACCTGTTACTCATGTTGTTCGCATCAGTGTACCCTTGTGAATTATCAAATTCCAAACTGAAATATGTGAAGAATGCTTGTGCAAATTGGCCTACTGATTCTCATCTTGACGATATATTAAGAGTAGCATGTAGAAAGTATAAACTTGATTTGTCTAAAATAGTCAAAAGTTTGCCTCAACATAAAAAAAACACTCAATTTTAAATAAACATTTGAATACATTTAGGTTTTGAGTTTTATTCTTTACATTATTATATTATGAGGTATAGTGTAAAAATGTTGCAGCCTGTGTAACGTAACAAATATATACATGTGGCCTGGGAGAAAAAAAGCTTGAGTACGGCTGCTTTAGAAGAACTTTTTTTTTTCAAGTGTTAAGTTTATAACCTCTGCAAAAGGAGTTGTATAAATGAGCCAAATCAAGATTGGTCATTTTATCTCTAAGACTAGATCATCCCTATATTCAGGATTATAAATTTAGAAAATTACTTGCCCTTTTATTGATTTATTCAATATTTTTTCAGACCCAAAAACTTTCAGATATGATGTGATTAGCTTTTCAAAGAAATTTTCATTTGAGATTATAATTAATTTGAATGAGCATGGACTCATTCTATAAAACCTACACCTACAGAATGTAGAAACTGAGGATTCTAAAAAGTTTAGTACTGTAACGGTTCATCATCATATCTAATAACACAAAAAGAAATTATTCAAGACTAAAAAAATATTTGGCAATTTTCTACATTCTTCATGTGAAGTAAGTAAATATTGCTTTTAGGCAAGAAATATTAATAAATATTTTGTGAACAAATTAATATTTTAAAGATTTTATTTTAAAGAAATTAATATTTTAAAGAATTAAATTTTATAGATGTCTCAGTGACAGTTCCCAAGTTCTAATGTAAATTTATGAATTCAAATCTTTAAAACTTTTTACTTTAACAAAATTTGGTATCACTAGAAATTTAACATAGAAATTTAACCATTATTTGATATAAATTTTTCTTTTAATCCCATACCCAATAAGGTCTGTGATATCTTGCTGTCCAGTACAGCCAGGCAATAGAACCATGAGTGGAAAGACAAACACAATCAACATCTTACAGTCCTCAAGAAGCAGCCAAGTGCTGCCCATTCATAGCTTCATAGCAACAAATTGGACAGCTTATGAAAATCCCAATTCTAATTTATACAAATGCTGTTCAGGATAGCCATGTCTAATGAACATTCTAAACCAGGCCACACCCGCTTTTCATAGAAGGTTAAAAGGGATTTTATCATTTTTGTTGTTAGCGCATTCCCAATTCTCTGGACGTGTAGCCACTAACAAGAAAGATACCTGTCAAGTCTTAGTGAAAAATGTAAGTTGTGTTTCAGTCTACACCTGTATAGTTAACAGATATGTAAATCCTTTTTCATTACAACACCCAGGTAAATTTTATATTTTTAAACAAAAGCAGAATTTTGCTTCACTATGGGCTATGTCCACCATCTTCAAAAAATTTGCACCTCATTACCAAAGCTTCCTACAGAGCTTACAGGTTTTTCTTTCAATCAAAAAGCCTCATCAGCCTTTCTAAGTTTGTTACCGCTTGAACTTGACTGTCCAAGGGAGAGATAGGATAGCTTTCTGATAGTGTATAGTAGATAGACTTTATTTTTCTAAGCATAAAATTAGAAACAAATTATCTTCAGACTTTAAGCAAAAGTAAATTTAATAGGTACGCTGATTTTCTGTTCTGAGCTTTTCTTAACCTCAAATCTCTTCATATACATACAAATATTCCCAAAATAGCCCCAGGAGAGAGAAGGAAGAATCAAAGAGGACCATGAGCTTTGGGAGATTGAGCATACTTAAATATGAGTTTTTGATTAAGAAAATTTTACCCCAGGCCTGAGATTAGTTCTCAGTACCTAAATCCAAAATTCTTCTAGCCCCAGTACAGTAGAGGAATGTACTTATCACCTGCATTAGGAGATGGGAAAAGATGTATTTATCATCTGCATTAGGAGGAGATATTCTTAACTACTTTAATGTTAAAAAGTTTTGTTAACACTATGAACTTCTCTTGCCTAAGATTCCTTATTGTCTCAGTTGCTAGCCAGGATGATTTTGCGCCAATCCTTGTGGTGCGGCTCGTTCTCTCAGTTCGGAAAACTCACCTCAACAAGCTACATCACAAGGGTTGCTGTAATAGTAAACTAGCCGGTTCAAAAGGTCAAAAGTCAGTATACAGATTTCTTCCTGCTGTATTTGCTGCTTGACCGTAGTTGGATTATCTTTATCTATTCCTATCTAACTTTTTTATAATTTATATATTTTATTTAAGCTAAATATATTTATAAATAGCATATTCAAACACATATAAATAACTTACGGTATTAATATACTATACTATATTTATATTTAATTGAAATAGATTATACAAATTTTTTGCACGTGAGTAATTTTTATGATTTTTTAATCTGATTTTCTTTAGTTTATATATTTTATTTTTGCTTAATATATTTATACGTAGCATATTAATACATATATATAACTTAATATATTAATATATAATATATTTATATTAAATTGAATATATTGTTAAGTTTGAATTTTTTTTTAACTTTATTTGTAGTGATTAAGTTTGTTAATTGAATATTATTTTAGAAAATTATTTTACTTTGTAAAAAATTCCTTTTACAAGGAACAGAAATAATATTACCAACATTTCTGATATGTATCCGAGAGCATAACTTCATAAAAAAATATTTTTTCCAGCCTTTTTTTCAAGAATGAGATTCTTTAACAATAAACTTCAATATTGTTTTTAAAAATCATCATTGGATATTTACAAGTAAGTTTTATTGGTGCTTTCGCATTAAACGGAGGCCACCCATTTAAGTATTGGAAAATCGGGGATGTTTGAAATTCAGCCTACCAGTATGACGAAATATTATATTTGCTTGGTTCCTGCAACTGCGATTGTTTGCGTGCTTGATACTATATTTTGTGTTATTGATACTTTACAATAACTGAAGATGGCAACTTCGGTATATACTTCAGTCAATATGATGGAATACGTTTTAAGTTGTAATGCGCTTATCTGTTTGTTTAGCTCATTAGTACTGGCTCTTAGCATACGCTTTTTCTAGTGATTTATATTATTTCGTTTTTATTGTTGTTGCAATGACTGATGTGGTATTAATTTGGGATCTCCCAAGAAGTGAAGAAGAATCAGTGTCGTTTTTGCAAAGTAAAGGATGTTTGCCATCTTCTAAACTATGTATAAACGGCCATCAAATGAAATTGTACTTTACTAATGAAAACCCGTTTTGGCAATGTAACACCAGACTGTGCCGGATAAAAACTGGACTTTGTGTTGACACATGGTTTTCTCATAGCAGTCTGCCATTTGTTACAATCGTTCGCTTCTTGCACTGCTGGTGCGTGGAACTAACCTCAGTATCTTGGAGCGAGAAACAATTAAAAATGGTGCCAAACACAACAGTCGACTGGAATAATTATATGAGGGAAGTCTGCGTTTTTTCCGTCAAACAGAAAAATGAAGGTAAGATTGGTGGAGAGGGGCGTTTTGTTGTAATAGACAAGAGTTTGTTTACAAAACTTAAAAACAACGCTGGCCGGGTATTACCTCAACAATGGGTGTTTGGTGGTTTGTGCCAGGAAACTGGAGGATGTTTCTTAGTCAGAGTTCCGAACAGGAGTGCTAAAACATTGTTGGAGCAGATAAAACTGCACATCGAACCCGGCTCAACAATTATATCCGATTGTTGGAAGGGATAGGATACAGAGGAACTTGAAAACGCGGGATATGCCCACTTGAAAGTTAATCATAAGTACAATTTCGTGGACTCGGAAACAGGGGCAAGTACCCAGCAAGTTGAGAGGATGTGATGGTCAGCCAAGTGGTGCAACAAAAAGCATCGAGGAACAGCACGTCACCATTTGGATGTGCAATTTTAAAAAGTTTTATTAAATTTAATAAAGCTTTTTAAATTGCATCCCTAAAACATCCCAATTTTCTAATACTTAAATGGGTGGCCTCCGTTTAATGCAAAAGTACCGTTTTATTTATTAATAAATTTCTTTATATTCTTATTTTATTAATAAAGGTTAATAAATAAGCTGTGTTACAAGTTATATGATAAGTAGCGCAAAGAGGTGGAGTTTAAGAACCAGTCTAACTCATTTGCCGTACAGACAGGGCCGGATTTAGATGAAAAGAGGCCTTAGGCTATTCCACTTATGAGGCCCTTTCACCTCTCATTTTTAAATTTGTAAATTACATGAGAGATAATAAAATACATCATTACTGTGATATATATCAATATATTAAATGAAACATGTTGTTATTGGTACTAACCTATATATATATTCAATACATTGAAGATTGAACCAAATTCAATTCAGATAAATTTATTTCATAATAATTCACATTTAAAGTTTAAGTATGAATTATTATGAATTTTAAGTCTTAAACTAAACCAAAAATGGAACTTTATTTAAACAAAATCCAGATCACAAAAAAGAAAATATTAAATTGTATATCATATTAAATTTTATGTTAATAGTTATATTATTTAAGAACTGATTCAATCTATGTATACATTTAAAACGAAATAGTAGATTAGAAGAATTTCATTTGTCTGTTCCAATCTATACCAATCTGCACTTTATTTATGCAAGAACAACTACACACGGCTTCTCTCTGCATGTGCTATCGCGTTCTGGCTGTTATCTCGATCTCGTTCTTCCACGAAGGACAAATGAAGGTTGTATAAGTAGCTTGTAGTAATGAAGGTTGTATAAGTGCACGTGCTGAACAGCCCCGCGTCACAAGTGACGTGTCTCTGAAATGAGATTCAAAAAAGTTGTAGTCGGAACAGACCCAATGAGCCGAACGCGTTGATCTTAACCAATACATTTTTATGTTTGTTTATTAGTCATACGCAGAATTTCTCCTTATTTTCGGTCCAGTGTTTTAGTGTTCACTGTTTTTAGAATAGTATAATTTTAATTTTGCTAACAATTTGAATGTAGACCCCTCTTGATCTTGAGGCCGTAGGCTGAAGCCAAGTTAGCCTAAAGGAAAATCCGGCCCTGCATACAGAGGGCTGATATAGACAATAATGGTACCAAGGTTAGTGCGAAAAAATTGGCTTGATGAGCAACTGAGACATTAAGGAAGCTGTTCCCTTCTCTTATTTTCATTACCAAGTGGGCCAAGATGTAATAAAATAAATAGTAGCATAAATTTTCTGCCATCAATAAATAAGAATTAGTTCTGAGAGAAGTAGAATTACTGTATAAAATTGGGAAATTCAATTAATCACAATACAAACTTTTTTTTAAATGATAAACAGCTAAAAGATATTGTCATGATAAACCCCAAGGATAGGGGGGGGGGAGGATGTGTGAAAACCATTGTTTGGCATCACGACTCAAAACAGGCTGAGAAATGATGTTTTAAACAGTTAAGAACACTGCTGTGGAACTTCTTTTGCTAGATAAATGAGTTTTATCTATTTAACGTGTTATTATATAAGAAATGTGGAAAAAAAAAAGGTCATGGGACTAATATCAAAAAGCTGATGAGGTGAATGGATTTAGATGTATATACAAAAAATATTTCAGGCAATCTTGAAGCATACTGAAGCACCAGCATACCACAAAATACAATTACAATGATTTTAACTGAGGGATAATTTTTGAGATGTGACAGAGTTACTTTTACTCTTGGCTACTTTAAATATGTAAAAATAGATTTTAAAATTTGTATGTTTTGATATTTTAATTCGTGAACAGTAATTTTTATATACTCATGGAAAATAGATTAAGAGTATTAAGATTTTGATTAAAAACTATTTGGCCATACTTATTAAAACTCTATTGTAAATTTTTTTTATTAATTTATTTTAGTGGGCGTTGAGCATTTAGGCGTTTAAATGTCATTTTCTCAAATCCAATTACTCGGATACTTTATAATTAACAGAAATATTCATAATGCGCAGTTTCTAGCATTTATCTGGATAAAAACAAAACACAGGCTGTATTTTTAGGCAAAAATACTTCCGAAAGCAATAAGATAGTAGTTAGTATTATTTCTTCCCTATTAAAGTAATCTTTAAACTCTTTTTTTCTCTTGCTGCAACTTTACACATATTAGTTAGCATATTAATGTGTCAGGTTTAGCATAATAATATTTGAATAATTAATATGCAAGGCGTTACAACTGTCAAAGTTAAGAGGAAAAGGTTTCAAATGCATCTGCAGTTTCTACGTGTTTTCACCTCAAAAAGAATGTTTTCTATCATTCAAAAATTACAGTACCTGAGATATCCCGAACACAGAATATTTCCTAGATTGATGACTCTTTGAACTTGATTAGCATACGCTAGCTTCTTCAAAGATCAAAATGAGCCCGTTAACCAAGAATTTTTTTGTTTAACACATCTTCAAAGCAAACGCTGTCTGACAGTCTCACAGTGTAAATAAACATGAGAAAAGGCTTTACCCATTAACCGCGGTTTTGTATTTGAATCGGGAGCAAGGAGTAACTCACTGATAGAGAGAGCACAATTATATGTGGGAGAAAAAATGCCTTTTCCCTGACATTAAAAATTCGAGGAAATTATTGCAAGATTAAAACTTTTTTTTGCCTTTGTTGATTAAATTGCCCGTCGCATATCGATAAATGGGCACAAGAGAATGATCGGGGGGTCTAGACTAGGTTCAACAGATGGAAAATGTAAATACTTATAAGCCAGTAAATATAAGCCAGTTGTTCAATTTCCGTGGTGCGTATCCCAAGAACCATATTTCTTAAAAAGTTGAATGAAGTGTCTATAGTTTCGTCGCGCATCTTTGCAACCCCTTCTCTCACTGCTTGTCACCCTCTAAAAAATTCTAATGAACTAGCTCCCGCGTTTCATTTGGCTACCCTATATGCCCCTCTTATATTATTTAAACCTTATCTGGTATTGAATTCATCAGATGTAGAATTGTTTTCATTTCAGGGCTGATTTTTTTTTTTTTTTGTTTCGCATGCGTTTCAAGATCAGTGCATGATAATTAGGATTAGTATTTTAAATGAAAGCGTTTTAATTCTTCCCCCTCAAGAAAATTAAGTATTCAATTTTCAAATATTTCCACACATATTTTACTCTGTTCTAGAGCATGTGCTTCAATATTTTTTGTTGTTATTTCGTTAAATTAAGATGTCTAAGTTATTGAAATCTGCTAAAATAAAAAGCATTTTTAGTCAGTTTCTTTCAAAATACATGAGTGATTTTAATCTATCATGAGTCCACTTTTCAATATAATCTATTTATCACTGTTCTATATATAAAAGCCGGATAGAGTCGTTGCAAAGATAGTCGCCGACCTGAAGCAGTTAAAATTGTCTAACATATTTTAGAAATACACTATAAGAAAAAAAAATAACGACGTGCCAAGAAGGAGTTGTCCGATTGCGACAAAAATTGGTGGATGTAAAGAACATGCACAGATAAAGAAAGATTAAAATTTCAGAACAGTTGAATGATTTATATCAGAGTTTGATCGTTACAAAATGAGGAAGTCAATATGGCGTTTGTCCACATCTGGCCTAGATGCAAGTTATCACCCGGCGTGACATACACTGATAAAGCTCCCAGATGGTGTCCTGCGAGATTTTTTGCCAAATTATCTCCAACTGTAGGGCTAAATCAACAACATTCCGGGACAGTTGCATTCACCTTTCCATCACGTCCCACATGTGCTCAATGGGGGAGAGATTAGGCGACGTAGGTGGCCAATTAAGTGTTCCGCAAGCTTGAAGACAATTCATAGCAACTCGTGCTGTATGCGGCCGGGAATTATCGTATTGAAAATTAAGTCCTGTGTGGTGCAAGAAGAACGGCAACAAAGCGGATATCAGAATCTCATCTACGTACGCTGTCCTGTAAGTGTGTCACTAATGAATATCAAAGGGATCCGGCTATAAAAGGAAATTACACCCTAGATCATAAAGCTCTGTTGTCGGCCTGTGGGGCATGCGATTGTAAGGGAAGGATCCCCACGCTGCTCTGGACGTCTCCAGACATGGCTTCGGTGGTCGTCAGTTGTCAGTTGGAAACGGGACTCGTCACTAAAGATTGTACGTCCCCGGTCAGCGCAGTTCCAAGTTGATAGAGTTAAACACCACTGTAATCGGACTTGACGCTGTACAGGTATGAGGGGTAAGTGGTGTAACGGTCGACTCGAGCGTAAATTCCGTTCTCTCAGTTGTCTGTCAATGATCATGTTGGACACTTGTGTGCGGGTCACACATCGGATGGTTGATAACGACGAATCCAGTGCTGTGACAGCTGATCTGACAATCACTCTGTCTGTCTGTTCTGTTGTGGTCCTATTTATACCGCTGCGGTCCTGACTCTTAAATCTGACATTGTTGACCCATTAGTGCCCTTTACAAGTACGCTCTTTCCCGCGTGAAACCAGAATCCCGCGCGATTGAGTGCACGTGTGAAGGTGTCGGAGAGGGAAAGCTGCTTTGGAGCGTACTGCAAGTTTTCCCGCACAATCCCGTACGCTCCAAGCACTTCGAAAGAGCGTACGTGCAAAGGGCGCTATTCTTGCCAGCATCATTTAATCTATGAATCGCTTTGATCCAGATGTTGAGCGGTTTTACGATTTGTCCAACCAGTTTCTTTCAATCCGAAGACACGAACACTTTCAAAATCTGAAATATGTTCGTAATAAGCACAAATCCTCTGGCGAGGCATTATTACAGCCTATGTAAGATATCCGCAGTCGAAATGCAAGAGAAATGTTGAACGTCAGTTTGAGAATCGCTCCTTATACTATACCTGCTGAATGCGCAGTTTTGATGCGCTGGAGTCTTCTGTTCATTCGTTGGACACCAAATTTTAATTATTTGCATGTTCAGTCGAAACATCTTTGCATACGAAATTTCATTACAATAGGACAGCTCGTTATTGGTGAGTCGATTTTTTTTTTTTTTTTTTTTTGGGGGGGGGGGTTATAGAGTGTAATTACTTTTATGAGTGTGTTTCCATCAGAATGTTTGATTTAATTTATTTGCATTTCAGCAACATAATATAGAAGCTTTTCCTTAACAACTTATTCAAATGTTTTCTGGATTCTCTAATGTATACATATCGTACTTTCCATTTAAATATTTAAGTTTGCGGCTTCACTGCAAATTTGTGAGGAGCGGCAAATTTAAAAATTGATATTTTGTATCCCTGTTTATTTTATCGATAACCCCAATAGAATTTATTGTACGTCATTGTTTATTTACTCGGGAATAACGGTAAAATGAATTCTGTAAATTAATACCCAAAACCCATTTATTTCAAGATCACTCGATTCTCGCGAACTTTCATTCAAAATCGATCCAGTTTCGCGGGTCACAAGGATTTATTCATTTACTATGCAAGGATGTTTTGAAACAAATATTATTGAAAGTGAATGTGTTTTTCAAAACTTAAATTAGTTTTAATTTTAAAAGCTGTAAGTATCAGCTAGACCTGTTATTTTCTCCGTTATAAAATCCTAAACTTAGGGCAGTGGCGTAGCGAGGAGGAGGCAAGGGGGTTGTTACGTAATAATGTATGACGTAACGCCTCCACCCACTTCGCGCTCTAGCGGCATGAATAACGCAGAACGAACTCTGTATCCGTTCTAGAAGGAGCTCCTGAAACAAGCGGAGTTTCCTTTGGCAAACAATGCCACGCTATTAAACTTTTATTTTATTTACAGTCCATTTTGCTTTTTTGTTAAACATCGTACACCTTCGTACATTTTGGTCCTAGCCACCCGGAGGGTTTACCAGTGCATTAAATTCTACCGAGTTTTAAACTTAAGAACAATGACTACAGAATCAGTCATTTCAACGCTTAATCGCAAACGCGGTAATATAAAGGGACAGTTGAAGAAGATTACTATATGTGAAGATAGCGATAGAATCCATAAATAGCGATAGAAGAAGTCGCCGAACTGCAGGCTCAGTTGGATGCAATTTCGAAGCTTCAAGAAAAATTCGAAGTTCTAAAAGAAGAATATTATAAAGTAGTCAGTGAAAAGAATTTTGAAGAAACTGAGGAAATGTTGTCACAGCTAGATGAGGAGTTTCAAAATTCAGAGGTGAGTCTGAAAACCTTGATTAATAAACTTAAAATCAGTAAGAACAATTCTGCTTATCTAAATCAAAATTCTGACAATTCTACTCATGATTCGAATTCGATTAACAATGATCAGCTGGAAAGAATGTCAATAAAACTTCCAAAAATCCCTCTTCCTATTTTTAACTGAAAATTCGAGGAAGGGAACTTGTTTAAAAGCCAGTTTATTAGTCTGGCGAAAATCAGAACTTTCTGAAAACGAAAAGCTTCACTATCTACGTGGGTCACTGAAGGGAGAAGCAAAAATTATAGAAACCTCAGATGACAGTTACGTTTCCCTATTCAAGGCACTAAAGCTTAGAGACGAAAACGAAAGGATCATCGTCGACTGTCACATAAGAAACATTCTAAATCTTCAATCTATCAAACATGAGTCAGCCAAAGAGCTTCGAAACTTGCTGGATAATATAAACAAAAATCTTAGATCACTGAAAATTTTGAATTTCGAAAGAGATAAATTTTCTAACGCTTTACTATTGAATATTGTTCTCGAAAAATTAGACCGCTAAACGCGAAAAAATTATGAATTAACTCTGAAGGATGTACAAGATTTCTAGAATTTTTAGAAAGACGGTAAAATTCTAAACAGCATTTATATTAACATTTCAACCAAGCCAAATTCCGAGCGATTCAAATCCCTTTTCGTTAAATCTAATGAATCTCCTCAGATGTGTGTAGTTTGTAAAACCAAAGCTCATGCATTATATCACTGTGAGACATTTAAAGAAATGAAACTGGAAGATAGAGTCTATCTGGTTAAAAAACATAGACTTTGTTATAACTGTTTAAGCGCCTTTCACATGTTATCGAATTGCAATTCGAAAAGTTCTTGTTTCGTTTGTAAACAGACAAATCACCATACGCTCCTTCATAAGTATCCCGCCCCGTCAAATATCGCAATACATTCAAATCAAAACTGTGAAAACATTCCGTATTATGACACGATAAATATCTCTAAGTCAGTTCCCGCTCAAAATGAATCATCATTTCATTTGCTCGCACCAGACAAAACCATAGGCGCCACATTATCGGCAGATGTCAAAGAGTGTTGTTTAGCTTCGAGCAGCCTTTTATGCACTACAATGTTATATATTGATAACTCATTTGGCGAAAAAATAAAAGTAAAAGCAATTCTTGATAGTGGAAGTTCAGTATCAATTTGTACACAGGAAATAGCAGATGTTTTGGGATTAAAGAAAAAAAAATGCAATTCATCCATTTCAGGCATAAACGGAGGAGAAAATTTTGTTAAAAATAAAGTAACAGCAAAAATTTCAAACGATGAGGGCAGCTTTTCAAAAGCATTATCATTTCTTGTGCTACCTAAAATCACAGAATTAACGCCTGTAAAGAAAATTGATATATCTCGCGTATATTTCCCTCGCGAAATAAAACTTGCTGACAATACATTCTATGTCCCAAGTAGAATTAATCTACTCATAGGTTGTGAGATATTTTTTGAATTGGTTAAGGCTGAAAAATTCAAATCATATGATAATAATTTGATGCTTCAGAACAGTGTTTTCGGCTATGTGGTTACCGGGACTGTGGAAAATGTAGCTTCTCACCATTTAACTGGTCTTACTCATATTTCAGAAAGAGATTCTTTAGAACTTTCTGTCAAAAAATTCTTTGAGTTGGAATCCTTTCCCGCGGATGATACAAATAATGAGTCTCAAACATTTGAAAAGGAGTATTGTGAGCAACATTTTGTTACCACTCACAAAAGAGATGATAGCGGCAGATTTATTGTACGATTGCCCATTAAGGAAGGTACACGTTCTAGTTTAGGAGAGTCTAAATCAATGACGGAAAGACGTCGAAATTCCTTTTGGAGAAATTGGACAAATATCCAACTATGTCCATTTTATTCAAGACATTTATGGATGAATATCTTGCGTTAAATCACATGGAAAAGGTTTCGGACTGCGAGAACCGTAGTGAAATTTATTACATACCGCATCACGCAGTTTTCCGCCCCGAGAGCATTTCTACCCCTGTTTGCGTCAAGTTTGATGCATCAGCCAAGTGCGAGAATGGCATAAGTCTCAACTCAATATTACTGAATGGTGGACTTGTTAAGCAGGATCTATTTTCAATAGTAGCTCGCTTCCGAACACATAAACATGTATTTAGTACAGACATTACTAAAATGTATAGGCAAATTCTTGTCGAAGAATCGGATAGAGATTTTCAAAGAATTTTGTGGAAATCAAGTCAGTGCTCCCCTGTTGAAACTTACAGATTGCGTACAATTACGTACGGGACAGCATGTGCCCTTATTTGGCGACTAGAACTTTAAAGGCTTTAGCTGAGGATGAGCAGAAGTATTTTCCTCGTGCGTCCGCAGTTTTACTTACCGACGTTTACGTAGATGACATTTTGTCAGGTTCAGACAATTTAGAAGACACAATTTCCTTACAATTTGAGTTAATAAATGTATTGAACAAAGGTGGCATGCAGTTACATAAATGGGTATCCAACCACCCAAACTTGTTAAATGACAGTAAAGGTGCTGAATATAACTTTTCTTCAGATTCTGATCCTGTGAAAACTCTCGGTATGCTTTGGGCATGTAATTCCGATAATTTAACCTTTAAGGTTAATGTGGACTCTAAAGCAAGCTTCACAAAACGGGATGTTCTATCTTCTATAGCACGCTTGTTTGATCCGCTTGGTCTTATTGGATCAGTAATTGCAAAGGCCAAGATATTTCTACAAAATCTGTGGAGGGAAAAGTTAAATTGGTCTGATCCAATTCCGTCTGATGATATGAAAGAATGGTTTAAATTCTTAAACGAACTTCCCGCTTTAAATCAAATGAAAATTCCTAGGCATGTGATCATTACAGATCCCATCATAATTGAATTACATGGATTCAGCGATGCGTCTGAACGGGCATATGGAGCAGCAATCTATGTAAGCTAAAAAAACAGCCAAGGACAGCAGCAAACAACACTGTTGTGTTCTAAATCCAGAGTATCTCCTATAAAAACCTTAACAATACCCAGGCTGGAACTATGTGCGGCATTGCTACTAGCTCGTCTAGTCGCAAAGATCATCTCTATGATTCAAGTTGAATTCCATCATGTGTACCTGTGGTCGGACTCTATGATAACCTTGGCTTGGATAAAAACTCCTTATGAAAGACTTAAACCCTTTGTGTCCAACAGAGTTAAACAAATTAACGAACTGTGTCCTGACTATGACTGGAGACACGTTTCTTCTGAAACCAATCCTGCTGATGTCGTATCTAGAGGAACTGATGCAACTAATCTTCTACAGAACTCTATGTGGTGGACTGGCCCATCATTTTTAAATTCGGACATTCCATCTTCTAAGGAACCTACTAACATGACTGATAATGATTATTCTAAAGAACTAAAGACTGCATATAATACTGTCTTAGTTGCTAACACTACTAACAGCTTCATTGATGACTTTTTAAAAATTAGTAACAGTTTTACTAAACTTGTACATACCTTTAGTTATATTTGCAGATTCATACATAATGTCAAATTTCCTAAGAATCGAAAGGTAGGTGAGTTAACAACTGAAGAAGTCATGAGTGCTGTTAATCATTTAGTTAAATTAGTTCAACACGCAACTTTTACCTACGAAATTAATTGTTTAAAACATAACAAGGACTTGAAGCGGAGTCAGGTAAGGAATTTATATCCTTTTTTAGATCAAGATGAGCTTCTTCGAGTTGGGGGTCGATTACAAAATTCTCAACTGAACGACGATTCAAAACACCCAAAGCTTTTACCCGCTAGGCATAGATTCACTAAAATCATTATGGAATATTTCCACAAGAAAAACTTGCACGTAGGTCCGCAATCACTCTTGCATTGCGTCAGACAAGAATTTTGGCCCATAGGAGGCAGAAATCTGGCTAGAAAAATTGTTAATGATTGTGTAATTTGTTTCAGAAATAAACCAATTAATTCAAATCAGTTGTTGGGAAATTTACCAGCCGAGCGAGTCATTCCAAGCCCAACATTTTCCAACTGCGGAATTGACTTCTTTGGTCCTTTCCTTATAAATTATAAAGGTGCGGACAACGCTGTTAGAGTTGTGTACATAAAAACAGCTAATGGAGTGGTAAAACGAGGCATCACTCAAATTTGCTTATTACCTGTAAATGATGATCAGTCTCTTTATAATTATTGTAAATAAGTTTTATGTGTAATGTGTTTTTCAATACTGCATATTTCTTAATTTTTTTATTATTGTAATGTGCTTTGTGCTAACTTGTTATTCGCATATTTTTATGTATCACTGTATGTATTTTGAAATTTTCAAAATTTCAACGCTGGAGTATGTTACGTAATAATGTATGACGTAACGCCTCCACCCACTTCGCCCCCTAGCGGCATGAATAACGCAGAACGAACTCTGTATCCGTCCTAGAAGGAGCTCCTGCAACAAGCGGAGGTTCCTTTGGCAAACAATGCCACGCTATTAAACTTTTATTTTATTTACAGTCCATTTTGCTTTTTTGTTAAACATCGTACACCTCCGTACAGGGGTCTATCATGCCCCGGGCCAAATGGTCCCCAAGACAAATAAGATTTTCCGGAAAATTTCCGGCAGGGGGCGCGAAAAAGGTATCGTGCCCCGGGCGCCAGTTATGCTCGCTACGCCACTGACTTAGGGTAGAAACGTGAACAAAATGAAGTCAGTTTTCTATTTTGGAGGGCATATGATAATAAGGGAATAATACGAAGTGCATAAAGTTCAATGCTTTGCAATATAGGACGCTAAGTAGCAAGTACGATTCTGGTTTATAAAGCCGGCCACTCACGTAGACTTCTGGCGTCTGGGATGCCAAAAGTCTCCTTCAGTGGGGTGTTGGGGTGAGACGCCAAATGCCAAACATCTGGAGTCTGGAGTCTCAGTCCAGACCGCATTCCAGGCGCGAAAAGTCTCCGTGAGTGGGGTCCAAGACGCCAGATGCTAGACGCCTGAAGGTAGTTTCGAACAAGATGAAAGTAGAAAAATTATTTTTTAGTCCCGAATTTTTAATTCAGTTTATTGAACTGCATAGAAACCTACCGTGCATATGGAAGGTTAATTCGGAAGATTATTCTAATAATATTATTCTAATAATATTTTTTGTTGTTTGTAGAAAATAATAAAAACTTTTTATTAATAATAGTTATGAAGGTACAAAATACTTTTTGAAACAGACCATACACACAAAACTTTACTGACGAGTTTTGACGGAATTAATCCTTCATCATCCTGCTATAAAAAGGAAATCAAACTTCATCCCAAAGGCTGAAGCTCGTTTGCAAATAATATATTTTTTCCTCTGCCTGTGATACTTATTTCACAGAT
Organism: Dolomedes plantarius; assembly: GCA_907164885.2. Classification (NCBI taxonomy): domain Eukaryota; kingdom Metazoa; phylum Arthropoda; class Arachnida; order Araneae; family Dolomedidae; genus Dolomedes; species Dolomedes plantarius. The sequence goes on along the minus strand of OU015494.1, from coordinate 155,758,400 downwards.
GTGTGGCCCACGAATTTACTGATGTGGCCCTCGAATGTGAAAGGTTGAAGACTCCTACTCTACGGTATATTTATAGCCAAGACAATAAAAATGAGTTTTGTACCCCGAACTCCTCAAATGCGTCAAATTAAAATGATGCGAGTGAAGCTCGCTTGATGATATAATATATATTTCGGTACTGATACCAAGTTAACATTTACAAATTAACTTATTCAGAAGTAAACGGCTTACCTAGAAAAAAATATAGTACTTTCAAACTTTACCTAAGGGGAGTCCGGGGCAAAGAAATTTAATCTTTTAATTTACTTCATTCTGTAAGGAATTTTTTTCTTTGAGTATTTTTCTACTTGCATATTTCTTTTACATACATATTTCTCATTGAATGTCTTTATATATGTTGTGGATATGTTAAATTCTTGAAATATTTAAAATTTTGTTTTTAAATACTAAATTTTTGATTCCGCTAATAAATTTACCAAACCGGCACTATTTACATGCTTTTTTTCCTTTTAGTGCACGGGGGAGGTTACCAGATAAGTTATGTTAAGGATTTATAAAAATTTTGTTGAATAAATTTTTAAACGGCAAAATAAAAGATTAGTAGTTTGGTGTAACTTTTGCTTCAGGGAAAACGTTTTCAAATTTTTAACTCTAAAAAAACAATGGAAACCTGTACAAAGTTTCATAGAGACGGGGACACCTAGCGAGGAGTTTCAGGTTTTAATTTTTTATTCCAAAATATTAAGAAAATAAAAATGGGCCTTTTTTGAAGATTTTGAACCCACTCTTAAAATTTTAAAATAAGCTCAAACTTCCTACCAAAAGAGTAAAACTATTTTTAATGGTTTATAAAACTGGGGCATATTATTTTTTGTATCTTACATAAAAACAAGAGTACGTATAATCCTAATAATGGAACAGATCTATCTCTCTGTCTGGAACGCTTCTTCCTTTTTGTTGCCATATTCAAATGTACTTTGATTACCGCGTTTTAAAAATAAAATAAATTGAAACTAAGCTTTAATAGACAAAATAATGTAGAAGAAAATATTGAAATTAAATCCAATAGAACATACTAAAGAATATAGTACATTTTGAGGAACATATATTTTACTGTATTTTAAAATTTTTTTGGATAATGTCCAATCGTCTGCCGCATTAGCAAGAAATTTTTTTTTGTCTATTTCATTGTTATGCACATGACGATAAATTAATTTAAAGTACCAGAAAAAGAAATCACGTGATTAGCATTTAATAAATTAAATTCTAAAAATTAATCTTTAAAAATTCCCCAAAAATCAGAAAATGGAGTTAAAGATTCGAAAATGATTTCATTTTAAAGGAATATCTATGATCTTTCTCGTGATATAAATTTTATAACCCTCAAATTATTATTTTAAATGCAAACTTAAAAAAAAAGTTACTAAAACAGATTAAAAATTTAATTTTAAAATATCTAAGAAGAATTTTTCAAAAATCTTTCTTAGTGCACCCCTACACTATGAGAAGAATCGCCATGCAAAATTTCAGCCCTTTTGGTCCAGCGGTTTGGTCTGTGCGTTATATATCTGTCAGTCAGTTACGGAACTGTTTTATATATATAGATTATACTTTCCTCTCAATCAAAGTATATAAAAATATTTTTCAACTTGTAACATTTTACATACTGAACACCTCAATGGTTTATATTTGGCGCGTGTTCATTTATGATTTAAAATTATGAAACAATTATGAAACAACTAAGTTAAATTTTTCCACCGCAGTTAATGTATTAGGGCCTATAAACACAGGAGTCCGGTAGCGGAGCGTTAAAGTATTGAAATATATTTAACCAATGACAAACCTCCAAACGATTAGCAACGAAATTTTTAACGCCTATGATTGGTTTATTTTCGTCTCAACGTCATCATTCCTTTAACGCTCCGCTACCGGACTCCTATGTGAACAGGCCCTTAATCATTTAGCGTAATAGAATTAAGTAAAGTGATGCTATTATGTGGTGTTCAGATTTTATTTAAATTTAAAAAAAAATGCATCTTAAATGAATCATAATAGTGCTGATATTGCATAATTTTAAATAATTAAAAATGTGTATAATTTAAATAAAAGAAAGTAGAGAAGCTATTAAGTATACAAATAATATTGACTTTGCAGATGTAAATTGATAAAAATTAAAATAAACACGTCATTTTTGACGGGCTAACCACTAGTAATTTAAGAAATATCAAAAAACTAATAACACAGGCCTGCGAAATTGAAGTTTTTGAAAAATACAAGAGAAGTTTTCAATGAGTTTTATGTTATTTGGTGTGCTGATTTCGAAAATAACCTCCATTTTTTTCCATCACGTCAGGATTTTTTGTAAAGTTGATATCGATATTTTTGCTAAAATCCTATTTGAAAAGGAGTTTTCTCAACAATTTTGCATGTACTATATGGCAACAGTCATTTTTATTCATTTATATCTATGTAAAACCGTATAGGGGAACCAATACCACTCCCTGTTGCCACCCCAATTTTGACCCAGCATCCCCAGAGGTGATATGTGTGGGGTTCGTACCTTCCCCCTCCCGCAGACATTATGGAAGGACTTTCCTTTCCGGTCTACGGTTTTTACGTACCCATATCCGGCCTATCGCCGAAGGTATTTATTGGCACTCGTCGGGATTCCATCTGAGCACCCTCCGTAAGAAGCCAAAAGCACAACCAATAGGCTACCTCGGACGCCAATAAGTAAGATTAAAACAGGATATTTGTAAAATTATTCTGCTCATTGAAATCACAAATTTTATGCTTTTGAATAATTTGAAAGCAGCTTGAAAATTTGTATTTGTTTCATAATGGAAAACAATTGGAAGGATATCATCCTAATCACGTTGAGAAAATTCTAAAAGTGACACACACATGAGAAAGTGTAGCATATCACCCTGTCGTGGCTACAAACATCACACTGTGCTATTATATAGCATACTCATGATGTCATTTCTGGAAAATATGTAGCACAAATGCAAATATGCGTTCTTATCCGAGATAAAGCGGCTAAGTGCCTTGGACGCTAGTCTTCGGAACCTAGTCAAGTTTGCGAGTTCGAATCATTCTGTTGGCATGAGTGTTTGTAAGCGTTCAGAATCGATTTTAAACTGCAGGCCCCAGTCAGTTTAGCAATCAAAGTTTTGCAAAGAGTGACCTCAGTCGTCCTAACAAATATTTCAGATGTTGGTGAAAATGGAATTTGGATTCTTTGATTCCAGCGAGAAAGTGGCCAAAATTGCAAAAGGTAGAGGTAGCTCCAACAATCACACAGGTGCCACGTCATCTAGAAGATATATGTTTGAGTGAAAAAAACTGTCCTAATATGTCAGAACAATTAAGGAAATTTATCAAAATGAATATTTTCACACAATTTAGAATTTTGAATTTCCAAATGTTTTTACGGCTTTCCAAAAACTTGAAACATTGGAGTTACCTCCCTTTTGCAGCAAACCCTTCGATTGCTACTTTGAAGTTGTTAATTTTAAAAATATTTGATTTTACAAAGTTGCATAATTTTTGCTTTTATTGTAAAATATATACATTTTGATATTGCCAAAATTAATTTTTCACTAAACAAACATTTTTATCAAGAATTTAGTTTTTTGATAAAAGCAATAGTACAATTTTTCCTGCATTATAATCAAGCCTTTTTTTGAAAACCCTGTATTTGCATATATTTTAAATTATTTAAACTTAAATATTAAATATTATTTTAAAGTTAAAATATTTAGTGCAGTATGCAAATCTGATATTTGATGATGGTAATTTCGTCTTTCGCATAGTAAACATCAAAATTCCCTCCGATATTATAGTTGGCCTGCCGTCATTAATATTTTTCTCAAGTGGCTCCTGGATTGGTTTGAGTTGGCCCTCCTGCTCTACATTGAAGTCATTATAATTAACTCATGCGTTAAGTGTGCTTGTGACTTTTAGCGAGTTTAGATATCGCGTCAGTTATATAGATTTTCACTAAAAGTAAGTTTCAATAAAAGTAAGTTCAATAAAAGTAAGTCGCACATCATAAGCATGACATTGATACCAAACTAAATTTACCCCAGAAGAGCCTTGGCAGAATCGGGCCGATCAACACTGGCGTCTGAGGCAAGTCCTAAAAATGGCGCCTTTACAAATATTTGGACAAACTCTTTAGTAATGAAAGTATCTCTTTTAGAAACAGTCTACTTAATAGAATAACCAACATTTTGGAAAAGAAATATGTATTTATTTTAAAAACACATAAAATTAAAAAAAAAAATTACAGAAATTTCAAAAAGTAGAAAAGATAAATAAATTTGAATATAATTTGTTATGTAAACAAATAATTTCTGAAGAATTCTTCAAGCCTTTATGGCAGCAAATTGTTTGATTGCGTCTGTATAATACATTGTTTTTCATGTCTTTTCTGTAGAAATGATTACCAGCCATTCAATCTCTCTTTAGTTGTTATTCATAGATAATTCTTAAATATTTTCAGTTTAGAAGAACTGAGCTCAGCTGCTGCCACAGTGACAGGTAGAGTTAGTAGAATTCTTAGAGCTACACCACCGTTTGGAAATAGGCATTCAAAATTTAATTCTTATAATTTCAAATTCAGGAGTTTATAATTTTTTTATCTATTAGCTTATATTTGTATACTTTTATGAATTTCTTCATTTATTAGATTAAACTTTAAATACTTTTTCGGTATCCGTTAAAAATTTCGTATTTTTACTCATTTTGGCACCTATTTCAATTCGGAGGCGATTGCCTCGCCGCCTCACGTATGGGACAGGCTCTAGGGCTTAGTAATGTCCTTAAAAGTTGGGGAACGGGTATGCTTTGGAGGCTGGGCAAATTTAGCTCGAGAGACAGAAGATGTCACGAGAAAAAGCTTCTAAATTTCCTAAGCAATTCTGTTGAAAATAAGAATATATTAATAAAGCCACTTTCTCGTACGTACTAAATGTTCGTGATATTTCTGTCAGTGCCATGGTTATCCGCAGACCGTTGCACAATGTTTGTTATTACTACTGAATAGCAGCAAGCAAGCGAAACGTTACTGGTATAAATACAGAACGACGTCTGTACTTGTGATATACTCTTTAGAGTGAATGTTTTGGAGTGAACGAATTACGCTCGCCTCGGCCGGACAATGGCCGAGTGGCTAAGTCTCTACTCTTTGCAACTATAGTCTGCAGGTTCGAATTCCGTGGTAGACTTGGATGTTTGTAGCCGTTCATAATCGGCTTTGAGCTGTAGGTCTCGTTCAGTTTAGTTCTTGTGTTGCAATAGCTAATCGTTTCTTTCCGAATCAACCAACCAACCACGCTGTTCTCTTCCTCGTCCCTTCAGACGTGCTTTTGAGATGTAGAGACACCCATGAAAATTATTTATGAAGGAATGTATGTCATTCCATCTCAGTTTGTGTGTGCATATGTCAAGCGATTTTCTCACGGATTTAAATTGTTCAAATAATTGGTATCAGTCACTTGGTTGCTGAATCCAAAATCATGAAGTTGGTGGCTAGGTGTTATAAACTGTAGTAGCGATATTATGTAACTCATTTCCTATTTCAGCACAATAAAGTTCCCAGTCATATAATACGTTGTTGGTAGGAGTAATGTGTTAAGATTGAGATTCCGAAAGGGTCAATGTTAGGTTGACCCTTTCGGAATTCAGATTTGGATCTGATTGAAAATCTGTGGATTGAACTTAACTGATTTCGACAGCAGTTCCTTTCTTCTACATACCCTCAAATAGTAGTACTACACCAATCTATTATGTTTACCTTTAGATTAATAAATTAAAACAAATAATTAAACTTAAAGTGTATCAAATCATTACTAAAATGAAGAATAAAGGCATTTAAAAAAAGATCACTATATCACATTACTTCTGATACTGTTTATTAAAAAGGAATAGGTAATTCGGTTTCACAATCTGCTATTTTAGTTTATTTATTGCAGTTTACTCAAATATATTTGCAGCTGATTACAAGGATTGGCTTAAATAATCTTATCAAAAGATTAGACTACTTTTTTTTCCAATGAAACCAAAATTAGCCTACTGCACCTTATTATTTACATAAATAATAATACCCGTTTAACCAGTTTTAAATTACAGAGTTCTTACGCACAAATTGAAAGACATTTCATCTTTTCATAGAGTTTCTTCATCAGACTGGAGAAGAAATTCTTGCATAGATCGTGGTATCGGAATATCATCCATGAGCTTTCGAAGCGAGTCTGCTTGGGGTACGCATTCCCGAATTTTTAAGCGGCTGAGGTTTAGCAAAGATAGTGGATTGAAGGAATCCGGAAAATACATTTGTAAGCTTCTTATTAAGTCCACAACAGGTGTGGAAGCTCTGGATAAAACGTAGTTTCTAAAAAAATTGCGGACGGCTTGAGTTTTCATATGTTCCGGCAAGTTTTCAAAACACTCTCGCAAGTTATAAACGTATTCCTCAGAGCTGATCGTTCCGTTCAGAAGTTGGTGAAGTGATGTTCTCTCGTCTATGATGTTTGTTATGCTGTCAAGTCTATTAAAGTCCATCTCTGTCTGCTCTCGCCAGATGCTTGAATGTCTGTGAAGATGATACAGAAAATTAGAACTGTGGACTCAGAATTGACGCTTTTTCTAAAAGCTAAAAAAAAAAAAAAAATAGTGTTAAAACAAACAATTGTAGCAGAATTTTGTATCTAGTAGTTTTTTTTAGCACTTATTGTGTATAAAACGAACTGCATAAACGATAAGAACTTACAAAAAAATTTAAAATAAATGCAGTATTAGCAGAATTCCCCTTGAAAACTGAATTTTGAAAGTATAGTTGTTCCGCATGAGGCAAAAAAGACTATGCATTTGTATAACATTTTATAAGAATTTTTACAATTTCTGTGGGTTTTGAGACTATAGCATTAATGTAGGGAAATTGGCCTGAGTTTCGAGTCTAATATTTTATAGACCAATAAGTAATTGTCTTTTTACTATTCTCATGTATATATATAGGTGATGTGTCTTCATTTATTGTTCCGTGCACTTAGTCCCGCGTATAAGACAAAATGCCACTGGGTCTGAAATTGCTTCAATACCATTGAAATAAACTAAATTTAGGCATGTGAGGCTAGAAAGTATTGATAGCCATCCAAGGAATGCTAGTATAGTAGAGCAATAATATACAAGTATTACACATGGGGTTGCTGAATTCAAATCTTAAGCAGACGCTATCTTCTACCTTCACCATGCCAACCTCTTGGCTATACTGTAAAAATCAATTGCTGTTTCAGGGTGTTTCTTGGCAGTGAATTTACCTGTTTTGAGTATCCCATATTTGTATCTTAAACATGTATTCGTACCCCTCTAGTTATACTTCCATTTTTGTAATATACCTAAAGCAGCATGCATGCGCTGATACTATATCATCCAGACAGTTTACCGACCGACACACACTCACACACACACACACACATATATATATATATATATATACTATACACCCAAACCTCGCTTTACGGCCTAGATACGTTCAACGAAAAATTATACGTAAAATTGTTATGCGAAAAATTGGCCGTAAAGCGAAAAGCCGTATAACGAATCAATTATTTTGATACAAACCCATACAAATTTAATTGGATCTGTTCCAATTTTTTATAAATAATATAGTTTTTAGTTCATAAAGCATTTTACTCTTTTTATTTCCTATAAAAATGCTTGCATAAAAATAAAAGTACGAAACAATGTAATAATAAACAGAAATTCAAAACACAAACATATAAACAAAAACAAAAGAAATAATATGAAGATATGTATACATATAATAAAAAACATAAAATAAAATGTTTAAAAACTGTTTTAATGTGATGACGAACATTAACATGAAGAATCACTCAGCTATAATATGCTGCCATCATCACTTTCCGCTGTTGTGGCCGTATAACGAAACATTGTAGGCAGTAATTCGAAAAAGTGCCATAATTAAAAAAGGCCGTTATAGCGAAATGCCGTATAAAGAGCGGCCGTATAGCGAGGTATATATATATATATATATATACACTCATGGACAAAAAAATTAGCGAACCAAGAAATAATTGCGGGATCGTAACGAAACTTGCAATGAAGGTACATGTCGGGGAGATATGCAAATGATTAGAAATGCAGCGTGATTGCGCATTACGTATAGCCGGTAGAGCGCGTTGAACATCGTACTCTGTGGAGTATAAAACAGGTAACCAAAGCTTGTTTGAGTGTGCTGAATCATTTACAAAAGAAGAGCTGAGATAGACATGCCATTACGCCGTGTTCGAAGACAATATACGCAGTTGTCGCAGTTTGAGAGGGGGAGAATCATCGGGATGATGGAAGCTGGGTGGTCAGCTAAGCGAGTAGCTCGTCAATTAGGCAGCTCTGATTGTGTTGTGAGGAGGTGTTGGGACCAGTGGACCCGAGAGATGTCATGTACACGAAGACCAGGCTCAGGACGCCCTCGACAGACCAGTCGTCGAGAAGACCGCCATATCGTAAGAAATGCACGCGTACAGCCAACTGCTTCATCGGCCGCCATCTGTGTCTTCTCGAACCATACGAAGGCGCCTGGCTGAAGGACAGTTGGTATCGCGGCGCCCATTACGTGTGCTGCCCATGACGCCCACCCATCGACGCCTCCGTTTGGAGTTTTACCGCGCACGAGGAAACTGGACTGCAGCGGAATGGAACCAGGTCGTCTTTAGCGACGAATCCAGATTCAATCTCGGCAGTGATGACAATCGTGTTCGTGTGTGGAGATCCCGTGGTGAACGCTTCAATCCTGCCTTTACTGTACAGCGACACATCGCTCCCACAGCTGGTGTGATGGTATGGGGTGCCATTGCCTAAAATACACGGTCACCCCTAGTATTGTTCCGTGGCACCATGACAGCCCAGCGGTATGTTCATGAAATCCTGCAACCACATGTGTTGCCACTCATGCAACGGCTCCCAGGAGCCATTTTTCAACAAGACAATGCTCGGCCTCATACGGCAAGGGTGTCACAAGACTGTCTCCGCACTGTTACTACCCTTCCTTGGCCTGCCCGATCCCCAGATTTGTCTCCAATCGAGCATATCTGGGATCATTTGGGACGACGAGTTGGGCATCCCACGAGTTTGAACGAACTAGAGGCAAGGTTACAGCAAATATGGAACGAAATGTCTCAAGACATCATACAGAACTTGTATGACTCAATGCCCGATCGTATCGCATCGTGCATTCGCGCTAGAGGGGGTCCAACGGAGTATTAACTCCTCCGTTCTTTTGCCTTTTTCTCTGAAATAAATTATCCTTTTTCTTTGATTTTCTTATCATTTACTTATATCAAAGTAGTCATTACGTATGTAAAATTTCGTTTCATTTTTACGACTACTTCTTGGTGCGCTAATTTTTTTGTCCACGAGTGTATATATATATATATATATATATACTAGCGGACCCGACAGACGTTGTCCTGTTCAAACGTTGTAATTCTAGCTGAAGTACCTGGCGATGCCCGGGATTTTAAGAATGTTTGTTAACCAAAATCAATTTAAAAATTAACACAGTATAAATAACATAGAAAAAAAAGCATACGAAATGTTATACATATTAATAATATGAAAACCCAATTAAAAATGTATAAATGTATAATAAACTCCTCAGATTTCAGCTATATTCGGTATTTCATCATAAAAAAGCTGAAAAAAATAAAAATAAATAAAAAGAATAATTAAAAAAAATTAAAATAAAAAAATAATAAAATAAAATAAAATAATAATTAAATAATTAAAATAAAAGCTCAAAATATAAAAGCCTTAAAAAAAAAAGGCGAAATAACAGGTCTAGCAAAATTTACACAACTCTGGATTCGAACCCGGGTCGAGAGCATGGTACTTTCCAAATTGGCGACCTTCCGAACGCTCCACGATGACACGGTGTTCTAGTGGGTAAAGTTAAACATATTCGCTATTGGAAAGTTGTTGTGGGCTGGTGATTATACATGTTAGAGGAGTTTTTAGTCAGAAATAAGTTAGCAGGATAGAAGCTTAGTCTTTAGCTCTTCAATAAACACAAAGATATAGGCGAGGAGGATTGCAGTAGCGATTAAAAAAGATCTCGTGTCACTTAACGTGGTTGATTCGAATTTTTCATCGCGTGTCGGTAGTATCAATATGCCGTTGGATCTGATTCATTTTAGAGTATAAAATCTGACTTGAAAGATTATTATTTTTATTTATTATTCTGGTTTAATACATGACTTGAAACTTTTTGATTTTATTTATTTTTATTTTTTCGCTCGCTGTTTGCTAACTAAACCTAACGTGGACGCCATTATCTAGAGGGGTGATTTCACAAACTGTAAAAGCTTCCATTTACCGGACGCACCCCCTTATAAATTGTTGGTTTTTTATTAATTAATTAAAAATATAAAAACATATTCTATCGGATCAAATTGTGAATCTAAACCATTCTCGAATCAACTAAATTGCACACACAAAATTTCATAAAAATCAGTCCAGTCGTTTAGGAGGAGTTCAGTTACATACACACGGACAGAAGAAATATATATATAAGATATATATGGGACATTATAAGTTGAATCTCGTCTATTTCTATAATTCGGGTCCCCACATCTGTTAAGATAGGCCCCTTTTCTCAGAATAGCCCACCCAACAGCAAGTGAACATCTGCAAGTTCCAGAAAAATACATTCAGGCAAATAACTGCAGCAGAGAGTGAAAAGTATGGGATAAACACCCCAATAAATTCAAACCAGTTGATATAAATATAGAGCCGTGCCGCCACAGAAGGATTAACAAAACCCCGTCTCTAGTCATCTAAATCCGCAGTTCACAATATCTCAGAGATAATGGCTGCAGGTGCCAGAGATAAAGTGATCAAAAGTGTCAAACAATACCATAAAGATAAAACGCACCCAATGTGCTTCTAAGAAGTATATCAGCCTTACCACCCACGACAAACATCTGTGTTGATGTAAACAGTCGCTGACTTGTTTGGTACAGCCCCTGGCTAAGAGAACAGATTCATTCTGTGGTTGTCTCTGTATGTGAACACATGTATGTTTCGCGTCATGTTAGAAGAACACCCTGTCTCCGCCATAACTTCAAAAGAAATAAAGAACTTCAATTTTAAAAGAACTGTGCTTCTCATTTGTGCATCTTGTGTGTTATTAAGTCATGTGGTGAAATGTGACATACACATATATATATATATATATATATATATATATATATATATATATATATATATATATATATATGTATATGACGGCTGGATAGTAAATAAATGTACTAATACACAAATTATACTCAAAACATCATTGCCAAATGTTGAAAATCATAATATTAAGAATAGAGAAATTTACTTTAAAAAACTACTATTGAACCTAATAAAAAGAAATATGGTTACTCAACGGCGCGAAATAAACAATTTCCGTCAGGTTTAATTCTGTATCTCACAAACATAATTAAAAGTAAAAATGGAAGAGAGGGAGTTAAAGAGATTCCTCGGAATAAACAAATTAACGTATTTATGCGGCCTCGTGCTTAGTAAGTATCTAATGCGAGATTTAAACATGTCACTGAGCATGCACAGAAACAAATTAATGGGTTTATGCGGCGTCGTGCTTAGTTAATATCTAAAGCCAGATATAAACCTGTCACTGAGGAAGCGCAGAAAGCAATTTTTAATCATAAATTACAGCTAATTTATAGAAATTGCGGTTACAAGAACTAAATTTGACACATTTATAGATTAAAATCTTTCATTTAAGATCAAAATGAAGTAAATTGATGCAGTAGTTTTCTCTCACGGACTGCCCAAAAAGTCGGCTTAGCAACTTATATATACGTATACTAGTTGGTACCCGCCAAAACATGACGGCTAGATATTAAATAAATGTACTAATACACAAAATTATACTCGACAAATCATTCCCAAATGTTGAAAATCATAATAATGCGCAGAAAAAAATTAATGTGTTCAAACGGCATCGTGCTTTGTGAGTATTTAAAGCCAGATTTAAAAATGTCACTGAGCATGCGCAGAAAGAAATTTTTTTACTGTAAATTATCGCTAATTAAACAGCGCGAAATAAACAAATTCCATAAGGTTTAATCTTATATTTCACAAACATAATTATCATAAAAATAAAAATAGCAGAGAGAGATCTAGAGAGACTTCTCCGAATAAACGTGTTTATCATCAAAACATGTCACTGAGCATGCACAGAAATCAATTTTTTAATTGTAAATTATCGCTAATAAATAGAAATTGCGGTTACAAAAGCCAAATTTGACAAATCTACAGATTACAATCTTTCGTTTAAGACCAAAATGAAATAAATTTATGCAGTAGTTTTCTCTCACGGACTGCCCAAAAAGTCGGCTTAGCAACTTAAATATATATATAAATATATATATATATATATATGTATATATATATATATATATATATATATATATATATATATATATATATATATATATATATATATATATATATATATATACAGAGGCTGTTCGCACATTTTTTAGACGATTTTGGTAAGCGGTAATAAAAAATCGTTTGCTGCAAAAGAAATAATTGCAATTGTACTATGTTTTTAAAAGTCAAAATTTATCGTCTGCGGCTTGAAAGTATTCTTTTTATTCAAAATGGCATTTTTAACAAAGCAGTGGTTCGAATGCTACATTTATGCTCTTTCCGAAGAGAAATATGCATACTCCATTATCCAAAAACGATGTGAGAGTCATGGTTTTGTGATATCTAAAGCGTCGATAGGTAATATCGTCAACAAGAAAGGAAAAAAACGTCAAATTGGAGCCTCAAGTGGAACAAAAATTCCAAACAAGTATCCAAGGAAAAAATGGACATCTTCGACTATTGCAAAGGTACGTTGTTTAATGTTAAAAGAAAATCCCCCTAGTCAAAGGACAGTTGCAAAATCATTAAAATGCTCGGTGTCCACTGTAAACAAAATTATAAACGTTGATTTAAATCTTAAGAAATCGAAAAAACGCAATGTGCAGCGTCTTCTTCCAAATCATATTCCTGAACGCAGGACACGCTGCAGAATTCTATATGAGAAACACTTATCCAAAGAAAAATGGAAAACAATTGTCACAATAGATGAATCATGGGTGTATTTAAATGATTGCAACAAAAAAAGAGCCATTTATTATCATAAAAGGGGAGAAAAAAATTTAAGTACATGGTTCAAAGAATCGAAAGAAAGTTTTTTTAAGGGATTCATGATTGTTGCTGGTTTTTCTTATAATGACAAGTTAAAAATAAAGAGAGTGGAAAAAAATGTCAAGATTAATTCCAAATACTATCAGGAACATATTTTATCGCCAATTTTTCTGAATGAAATACCATAGCTTTACCCACAGTGCCATCAATCTGTGCGACTCCATCAGGACAAAGCTAGCAGTCACACATCAAAATCCACTGTAAATTTCCTAAAAGAAATGGAACAAAAAACTGGTATCAAGGCCATACCCTTCACTGATATTCCTACTAAATCTCCCGATGTATCACCTATGGATTTTTGTGCTTTCGGACTTTTAAAATCTGCATTATCCAAACGTCGTCCCAAAACCATTACAGGTCTCTGGAAAGCTGTTCAGGAGGAATGGGATAGAATACCTCTTCTGACACTTCAAAAGGCATTATTATCCTGGAAATTGCGGTGTCGAAAGATAGTTCAGTATAAGGGATGTCAAATAGAACATTTAAATCACAAGAATTTTATGTAATTTAGTTTTGTGAATACAATATACATCGTCTAAAAAATGTGTGAACAGCCTCTGTATATATATATATATATATATATATATATATATATATATATATATATATATATATATATATATATATATATATATATATATATGTATATATATATATATATATATATATAAATTATTTAATTTATTTATATTTATGTACAAATGTTTCTACAAATGGAAAAAACTACAGAAAACTACTCGTTATACACGTGCTTTATGTCAAGAGTGTATGGAGGCGATCAGGGCTTGACCAGCCGTCAAATGCGTTTTATAGAAATTGAGGTTCGAGTTCATTTTTTTTACTCATAATTCATATTCTATATCATAAATTTTGATTGTAAAAGCAGTAATCAGCCTATTTCGTGTTTTAATAACAAATAAAAAAATTCTCCATTATTGTAGCACATTAGTAGATTTCACATTGTTCGTGAAATTAATAATAATTAATTCTATGAATGTTTCCGAGAAGGATGAGGAGGATTTAAAACATTTGTAATATTACGAAGTTGTCAATATTAATGTAATGATATAATAAGCTTACCGGAGTCGCACAAAACCACCGGTGTCAGTTATCCTTCTGGAATTTTCAGAATACTGAAAATCTTCCCATCCAAATAGAGATGGTACATCAGTTTGAAGACTAAGGGATGGAGTTTTTCTTATACTTGGCAATTTGACCTCGTTTTCGAGTAAGGAACACCTCTCTGTGCCCTAGTTTTCGAACTTTAAACGCGAAGATCAGAAGCAAAACAAAATTCCCTATGATTTTACAGAAGGGCATCTCGAAGCTCACTTTTACCTTTTGTGCAGGCTGGCCCGGGGCTCTTAAGTGACCTACCTAGGTCTGGGTCTTGCCTCATTTTGGGGCGCCAAAGCATTTATCTCGAGGATTTTTTTCCTATACCCGGATGAGGAATATGAAGGGATATCGATATTGCTTTTATTAATTTCTGACATGGACACTGCTTATTAAGTGGACAGAAAAATGTTTCTGAAATGACACGAGGAAAAAACGGGAAAAGCTATCTACAGAAAATTTAGACTTGATTGCCTACCAATGTGGATGGCTAATCATGGCGTGTTTGTTCCCATACATACACCATGAAGTGAGAACTTCGTCCAGAAATACTTTGTATAGTCAATATCTCAGCAGAGAGACAGAATATTAAATATTTATATTATTTTTCTTTTGGTCAATGAACTCTAAATTCATAGAATTAAGATCATAAATGAACAAATGGATAAATTAATATGAAACAAAAATGAACTTATGATTTTACAAATGATTGAATAATGTAGGAATAATGACGCGCTTTTAAATATTTTATTCTACAATTTGGCCCAAAATGGATATAGTTATAAACATTGGACTGAACTAATATATTAATTGGTTATAAACGTTAGATAAGATTGATTGAACTTTTATTTTTCTAAAAAATATTCATTGAATTAAAAAATAGCATTTTTATATCCTAAATAAAATACACACAATCAAAAGAGAAAAATTCAATTTTAGATATTACGAAGGCCAGTTTAAATCCCAAAGGAGACAGAAATTTTAATAATATTTTTAAGTTATGCAATATTTTTAATTAAACGTAAAAGAGTAATAGTCATCTATTAATTTATCTTATTTTGCTTTCAATTTTTCTTACGTGAAATTGATTTAAAATAATATTAATAATTTTTGTCGTAAATAAGAGAATTAAAAATATTCTAAAAACCATACATTCAATACTCCCTTTGTAAAAGCATTAAGTTTCCAATCGTTATTGCGAGTAATCAGATGGTGATATACATCCTAGTAAATGTCTTCCATTAAGGCGACAGTAATCTTGCTTTCTACAGTCAACTGATTCACATCCCAATATCTGTTACAGACTAGAAAAGTTCTAAATAGACTTTTAAAAAAAATTCTACAATGGATTAAAAAATCCTTAATGACTTCAAAAATAGTGCGGAATAATCTGATGCAAACAGTGCTCACTTCTCTCGGGTAATTAAAATAAATTGTGTTACTTATAATAACAAATATTAATTTCTACAATAGGATTGAAAAAAAAACTGCGTAACTTTTTTTTCTCTCAGAACCGGGAATAGAACCTCCTCAACTGAAAGCGGGCGCTCTCCTAATCAAGCTATCTAGGTAATGATTAATTATGCCTTTCCCGAGAACCGCAAACATATTTATGAATTTCAAATCAATCAGTTTTATTTCTCATTTCTATATTATGCCACCGAATCGAAATTCTGATATAAATTTTATGAAACTGAAGAAAACTGTTGTGAAAGTTTCGATAACGTTTGGGTTACAGTAAACGTTACAAAGGAAATTTTCGGGGCATCAATTTTATTTTCTCGCAAAAAATTCATTTACGTCACCTGAATATTGACAACAGTATGAGAAAATAGTTTAATTTATTTTTCTGGATACGTTACAAGAGGTCGATAATTCTATAATTTTGACTATTATCATGTAAGATAGATTTGTCATCTGTTTTAATAAAATTTGAATACTTGTCCGTAGATTAATATCATGAGTTGCAACCGCTGAGAATACAGCTAGCGTCTCCCTTGGATTCAGTCTGATCCAGTGTGTCAAACATTCCTCTCAAGGATTCCAAGAAATTCACTTCTCCTTTTGAGCCAAATTTTGTTGACATCTTTACTATATGCTATAGAAAGGAATGAAAAAGATCATCGTGATATAAATAATGGATAAGTTCGGAGAGGAAAAAATATGCCCTGTCACATTTCGGTCACTCTAACAATGCAAATATATCACTGACAGACGTATTTGGAAGTAAATAAGCACGAGTGTCATAACAGTTACATTCTGGGAAAATAAAGGTATTATCACTTTTAAGAATATAAATATAGAAAACCGAGAAGGAAACTTCTTCAGCCTTAAAAGGAAAGATCATTAGTCTCATCTGGCAATTGCAACTTTCAGAGTATTTAATTTTGAATACAATAGAACTGAAAAATGCTTTTTACAAATGTTAGTAAAAGTTTAAAAAAATTTCCATTCGTTTTACGCTCTTTATTTTCTTAGTATATAACAGGGAGTGAATTGCTGTCCGTTTTTCAATATGAAGACGCATTTAACAAATAGTTGTTATTCATATTTAATCGATACAAATCGTACTAAAAAATATCTGAGTACTATCAAACTGGATGTATCGTTAAATGCCAATAAAGCAAATATTTCGAATTTTTGAATGATCTAAAAATCCAGCTCATTTTAAATTGTAACTGAAGAGCACTCTAGATTCATGTAATATTAAGTTTAACAAATTTTGCATCCCAGGGTTGATTTGGTGATCAATTCCAGAGCTCAAATATTTAGTATATACGAAAAAGAATGGGCGTACTGTTAGGTGGTATTTAATCCCAAGGTTTAATTATCTATATCCTCCTTTTGTAGATATCACGTATAGTTACCACTTTGATCTCGGAGGTTTTTAAGTCGATCGTAAGGTTTTAGATTTGCAGTTTAGGTTCTATTAATCCTTGTATAATTATGAATCCATCCTACTTCTTAATCTTTTGATAAATCGCTTACTCCTTTCAACAACGTCATATCTCAAAAAACGTGAATTTTCAGCAGAGTGATTTTAAAGTTTAAAAGTAGAATCAAATGTACAAAGGTCAGTAAGTAAGTTAGTTGCAAGCCTCCTTAAAAATCTCGGTAATTGAGACATTTCGTTGAAATTTTGTGACAACACAGAGCATCAGGTGCTGTGGTAGGTGTAGCAGCAGCTTTGAGGTGGCAGGTTTAGTTCTCTTGCTGCTGCCAGTGGCGTCCAAATTTGAAGTGCGTGCATTAATCCGTTTCATGTGGGCAATAGGTTGTGACTGCACTGACATTTATTGTCAGTTGCACGAAGTGTACGCAACATTGCGCCAAGCTATCGCCAAGGGGTATCTCTCATTCGAGAATGGCCTTACAAATATCGAGGATAAGTTATTTCAACTTCGACGACAGATGAGAACGTTGCACGAGTGAATGAACTCATTCTTCAAAACAGACGTGCTACAGTAGACTATATCATCTCGTCTATTGACTGACTAATACAAAGTGCAACGATTTGAAAGTGCTCTAGCATTTTTGGGACGCTATCAACAGGAAGGAAATGTTTTTAGGACTAAATCGGGACCGGTGACGAGACTTGATTCATTGAAAACGGATTAATGCACGCACATCAAATTTGGACGTCACTGGCAGCTACCGAAACATATTCACGACTGATTAGCAAGAGAACTAAAACTGCCACGTCAAAGCTGCTACTACACCTATCACAGCACCTGATGCTCTGTGTTGCCACAAAGTTTCAACGAAATGTCTCTATTATTACCGAGATTTTTACGGAGGTTTGCCACTAACTTATTAACTGACCCTTGAATTAAAAATCAATATTAATTCTGCTCTCTAGCGGCTAAATATTGAGCGAAGAGACATGACGATCTTACAGAGATATACTACTCTTTCAGGGCATTCTGAAAACAGGCATAGCTAAAAATCACCGATTTTTTAGATATGACGTTGTTGAAAGGAGAGAAATGTTTGCAAGAAAACTGACTACTAACTATGGCCGAATGGTTAGGGCGCTGGCCTTCAGTACCAGAGTCTGTGGGTTCGAGTCCCACAATTGGCATAGATGTTTGTAGGCCTTCGGAATCGTCTTTAAACAGTAGGTCCCGGTCTATGTAATCCCCGTGTAACAAAAAATGACCGCATCGCTCCAGAAACCAAAATCTAACTCTGAATGGGTATAGGCTATGTAATTTTTTTAGGGAGGGCTGAGTAAATTGAAATCTTTCTAGTTTCTTTCACAATAAATTTTGATTCGAAATACTAAAAAAAATAGAAACATTTAAATTTCGAAATCATATCCGAAATCTCATGCAGTAAATTTATAGAATCCTATCTAAAAATTTTTGGTATGAAATATTTTTTCCCGCTTCGACCTTAGGCACTTTCCCTAAGGGCATTCGCCCCTACACACCATAATTTTTGTTGGCTTCTTCATTATGAGAGCCGGCGAATCAACCATTTTAAAGTAATTTATATACTTATAAGTGACTGATTTTCTGTTAAATTTATATCTAGAGTTCAAGTTTTGCCTTTAACATGTTGAAAAGGTACCACAGACTTGTACACATTTAAGTCAATCGCTTCGGTGTTTTCGAGCACTAAAATCGACTATGCCCCGCATGTACATAAAATAATGGAATAAACATAAACGACTCGAAGGCAAAAGAAAGAGAAATTAAAGCAAATTAGATATTTTTCTGTTAAAATACAAAATCTGTTTTTTTTAAATATAAGATCAACATTTAATATGATCTTACGACTTATCCACCGCATGTAGTATGCTTATTTTTTTCTGAAAATACTTAGTTTAAATTGACAAGTGTTTCTTTTTTTGTTTCTTTTTGTTTAAAAGAAAGTTTCGCTTTTATTAAAAATATTTTAACGCACTTTAACTCTATAATATTTTTTGGCAGTGATCTAGTTCCATTATACTCCCTAAGAGGAAAAAAACAGTAAAAATAAAGTTCGCGGAGAAACCTGAAGTTTAATTATTTCATCGAGATATCGTTAGATAACTCCCTTGTTTAAGATTATATGAGGGCACTGAAAGTCAACAAAGATAAAACGAGAGAGGAGACCTGAAACCTCTTCAAGGTCATGACCCACTTAGAAGACCAAACATTAATTTTTGTTTCGTGGAGAAGCTTCGCATGCTGGGTGGAAAAATGGGTTAAAAAGATTTTTAAGATATTTTATGATTAAAATGTTAACAGATTCGATTAACAATTACTAATTACCCAGGTTCATTTTAACCCAGCGTGTAAATTCGGTAGAAAGGAGACACAACTAAATGCTTTTAAATGATGAGGACCAATATTTACAATTTAACAACAAATATTTATTAACACAAATAAACAATTAAGTTATACAGTATAAAATGATTACTATTCACATAACCATATGTATAATTAATAATGAGTTAAAATGATTAATATTCTTAAATATTAATGTGGGTCCTCACCTTAGTAGGTATGTATCATTTAAGTGATATTTAATTTAAATTTAATCTTAAGATAGTACTGTCATATCAACATAATAGTAGAGACTGACTTACCCCAAAAATCGGCTTGCCTAAGAATCAGGAATCATGATTCCACGTAATCGCAGGATGGACTCGAAATCCCACCACAGGGCAAGCCCGTAGGCTATTCGCCCTCTGTGAAAATTTCTCTCTCTCTAAATACCCATCTCTTCTATATATATATCTCTCTGTGTAAACCTCCTTTTTACCACCTAATATTAATCTATGCTTTTCCATATTCCTCTCTACGCTCCAATCATAATATTCTCTTTTTCCTCTTAAACTCCACCTACGTCTTAAAACTTTTTCCTAGTGGCTATAATATTTTCCTTTATTAAATTCCCAATTCTCATTGGACTTATACTTTTCTCACATTTTCCCCCTTTTCCTTACCTTCATTTTTCTTATATTTTATTTTTCTTACCACCTGGTCAGTCCCAACATTTCCCCGTAAATTTCAATATAATCCTTTCAATTCTTATATTCCACTGCCCGTTCGGCTACAAACATCTTTTATCCCGTCTCTCCTTCATTTTTTCTTTATATTTTATTTTCTTAAATCTCCCCTCTCTAACTTTTGTAATTCAACAATACTTACTGTGGCACAAATTCATTTCAATTCTTATTTCTTATTCTAGGGGCTTTTCCCGACTGACCCTCGTTTCTACTGTAGGGTACTGGAAATAGAGGTTATTTTTCCAAACAACCCACAAGCGCTTGGAACACAGCTGCGTGTTTTCAAGGAATGTGTTGTTCGGTTCCAAGCCACTAAAGCTGTCAGACGATAATCTGCCGGCAACTGCCGCCCTCCTCCACCCCTTCTGAAAATCCAGACATTGAGGAGAGACGCTTCATAGATTCCGCACAGTGGAGACGTGTTTTTTTCTAGGCTCCTGTGATTTGGGGCTGGAAATGGGCCCTGGAGCGCGCAATGTGAACCTGCACGTAAATTTAAGTTAATATATCTGAAAGTGTCCAATGATTAATTTTGTTTAATTTTCTTTGTTAATAAATTGTTGAGTTTTTTTTTTACATTGGCCTTCGTTTGTTAATTAGAACTCTGTCTTTTTGGTATGGATCAATAGTTGTGAAATGTCTTCAAATGCCTCAGAGAGAATAGCCTTACTACTTGTCGTGACGCCACACTACGCAACTCTTTCAAAGGGCGCCTTTTTAACTCACCGCGATTCTAACATTTATATTCCCTTACACCATAAATATATTTTATTGCATACGTTTCCTTTTCACTAGAACTCTGTGTAAAAGTTCTATACCTATGCACGCACTTAACCTTTTACAATCTTTTAAACTTATCTAAAAGGCCTTTTCTTGTATTCTGAACAATCTTAAAAATAACCTTTACCCTACATTGTAACTGACATACCTGGCATACATTTTGCGTACTTTCGAAAACAGCATCTACAATCCCCAAAATTCTCAGCGTTATCCACGCCTCTTGTAAAAATAACTTGGTAGGCCTGAAAGGGCTAGCAATGCACACAAAATTCGCGCAAAAAGAAAAAAATAAAAATAAAAAGAAGCCGTAAGTCCGAATTTGTAACCTAACAGCAAAATGGATGAGGACCCAACTTTGAACAATAAATATACATATAAAGCACAAAATACTGGGTTATATATATACAAGACAAAAAAACATTATCAAATTCTAACCAATGTGAAAGTAGACTCGTTAGAATAATATTCTTAGTAAAATTTAACACTTTCAACCAAGATAAATGGTTTTTTTTTTCGAAAATTAATCCTGATAGTAACACTTGTGCTTAAAGTGTACAAAAAAATAGGTATTAATATAGGGGAAAATTATCCAAACATAATATAATATAAAGCATAAATAAAAATGAATAAATTAACAGAGTACGATAAAGTTATAAATAATGGCCACACTCAAAAATTTGAGTTGCTGAAAAAAAATTGATATACCCAATGTTAAAATAAGATTACTAGAACAAATAATACTATAACCCTCATAAATAACATTTCATACCTAAAAATAATTAATGCTAATTCTTGAGCCGAAGGTATGCAAAAGAAATGGGTATAAAAATTAGAGCATCCTAATAACATATAAATTGCAAATAAAAATTGACCATTTAAAATAGGGAACTGGCATTAAAAGAATTAATGTCGTGTCGCCGGATTAATAATTAGTCTCTGGTGAACAGATACAGTTCGTGGACGTCCACCTTGTCATCATCATCGAGGTTGCGTGGGCCGGCGAGATCAATCGAATAGATGGGGGTGAATGGAGAAATCAAGATATCGGAAGGTGAAATCCAATGAGAAAGGATAGATTTAACAAAAGAAGAATTCCAGACCACTGGGGATCGAAGTTTGAAAAAAGGCGGTCTGATATTAGATTCAGAAGGAGGGGAAATGATTTTATTGGGAAATCGAAATGTGGTATAGAAAATTAAAAGTTATAAAAAGTTATGCAGGAGAGAAGGACGAGGGAGACGATTACGATTTCTCTTAGTACAGGTTTTTCCCTAGAGTGTGGTAGTAGCTTAATATTGAGATGGAAAAACGCTGCACATCAGCGCAGCTGAAATGGGGTAAGTCCGTCTTTATTACTCATTGTTGAGTGAAATATTTTTAGATGATGGGACCCAGATATTTAAATATTATTTAGTTTGATGAAAGTGTTTTATTATTCATTGTTGGTAAAAGTGTTTTAATGTGTATCTATAAAGTGTATC
Source organism: Dolomedes plantarius (assembly GCA_907164885.2). Classification (NCBI taxonomy): domain Eukaryota; kingdom Metazoa; phylum Arthropoda; class Arachnida; order Araneae; family Dolomedidae; genus Dolomedes; species Dolomedes plantarius. The sequence continues at coordinate 155,735,732 of OU015494.1, read as the reverse complement.
GAATATTTATATGTAAATTTTTAGTGAAAACTTATATACAAATAAATTCCATTTATTTAATCTTAATTCTCAGCGTTATCCACTCCTCTTGTAGAAATAACTTGGTAGGCCTGAAAGGGCTAGCATGCAATCATCTCTACCTAAACCCTGGGAATCGAAAGAAGAAGAAAGCTTGGAAGTTAAGAGGAAATTTTCAAAAGGAGGATTTTAAGTGTCAGAAATAAAGGACAGAAGATGAAAATATGTACTATGTAGTATTCAGCAAATACAATATTTGCTGAATGTTATAGTTCGCAAATTATTATATATGCTATACTTAAACCTCCAGCTTCTGGTGCTGCCGATATCGAGTTTTACTTATTCTATCAATGCCGGCGGCCCGCACTATATGAGCGTCGTGTTGAATTTTTATACCGCATGTACACACAAGCGAATCAGCTCCCCCCGTCCAGCCGCGACACATTAGTCGCGCTCCAGGAGCGTGACTAATAGACCCGACCGACCGTTTCGATTTCCATCTCACTTTTCCGCCGATCGCAACTTCCCTACATTATTACCCCTTTGACCCCCTCCCCGTCATCAGTTTACGAAAAGCGCGATTCTAGGATTCCCCCTTTGACCCCCCCCCAACGTGGGGAGAAGATCCCTCGTCCCTTTGATCATTTGTCAGAAAACCGCCCTCCTAAGCGAGCGCCTGAGCGGAGAGGCAAAACCTCGGGTTAACGGCGAGGGGACCCATAAATCATTGTTTCCCCCTACAATTCGCTCCCCTTTCGCGAATGTGTGTTCGCGGTGTTAGAGTATTTGAACAGCAGGAAACGTCATCACCTCGAAGCATGAATTATTTTATCATTCTAAATACGAGTAATATTGCTTTTAGGAAATGTTTTATTTGATAAACTGTTTTCTGTATTTTATTTAAAAGTGATAGTCAAGTTTCTCGCAAGTTGTAAGTTTATGAATAAAAAACCTTTTTTCCCCCGTATTTCGATTTTTTTATTGCTTTAAAAGTCTCCTTAAAAACCTGTACAAGATATAAATTTCGGCTGCGATTTTGTACTGAAAAATATGAAAATCGCCCGCTGCTGGAGTGTTAAGTTACATAAAAAAGATTAAACCTAATAATTAAACATGTTAAAGTTCGATAAAATGGGGTTATAAAACAAAAGTTTAAACTGTAAAGTAAAGTTTCCTAAACCTTATTCCGTTTTTAGCTATGATATTTATAGAGAATCTATGCTCACTTCTTCCCAGACTTGGGTGTATATAATTTGAAGTGGCACTCTATTTGAATTTTATACAAACGCAGTTTATACATGAAACAATGTTTATTGATTTCGTTGCACATATAATTGGCTTTTACAGCAATAAGCATACGTACACTTGTACGGAATATAAATACAGCTTTCAAGAACAATATATTTTCTATACTCACGAACAGTAAGTCAAACCAGCAGTACTGCCATGTAAACTTCTGGCCCGCTAAGCACTAGCGCAGGATAACACCTTTTCAACCTTAACAACCTCCCCTCTCTTTTAATGACGCTGCGTGGTATTTATACTAAGCGCGTATGCCAAAATTAGCATATCTGAAGCAGCTTCTTTAATTCCTTCACTCAAAAGTTCGATTCTTGGGAATCGAATCTTGTGTATACCTTACACTGGCCTCCCTCGAAAAAAAAAATTAGGTAACTGAGGTCTGAACGGCTTCAGTTAACTAATTGAAAACGCGTGCTGGTCTGACTTTTTACATAATGGGTGGCAAAGTCAAAAAACCTTCCACACGTTGTGTGGAGGAAAAACGCCACTACCATTTTACAAAACTAACCCCGAAGGGTCCAGGTGACACCATCAAACAGTGGATTTGCAGAGTTGTGGATACTGGGCTGGCCAACTGCGCCCTAAAAAACTTATTTTAATTTAAAGTGACAACACAATTGCACAGCATGACATTTCTTGACTGTATCTGCTCTCCCCCAATTTATAATGTACATGTGTTATTTTTTTGTGAAGTTAGTACATTAGTGGTTAATTGGTATATTGTGCAGTATGTATTTTTTTTCTAGTCACTACATGTCCCCTTCAAAAATTTATAAAACGACAGTATGCCGTTTTTTTTCAGTGGCTCACTCCTTCCCCTCAAAATGTTTACACAGTATATACACTGGGGAATTTCAAACCAATTTGGTTCGGTTTTATTAAAGGGTGGGAGTTAGAATAAGAAAGTTGATACAAGACTTGTTCCTCATGAATGCAGCAACTTCCTTGTACCAGTCTGTCCAATCCGTGGAACCTCTCTTGATGGTCGCAGTCCTAGTAAAGGGGTTCGTTGACCGTGTGGGCATCCTTCGTGCAGCAGGTCGTTGGTCCTGAGGCTCTGGTCCGGCTTGACGATGGACAGGAGGTCTCTTGGGAGGAGGCCAACCTTGCTGGGCGGCAGAAACCTTCCGTTTCCTGTACTTATGCAAAGGAACTTTAAAATTGTCATTCTTCCTTTTGATAACCTTGTGTACCTTAACAGCGACGCATTCATCCTTTGATGGAGTTTTTGTAGTGCACACTTTACCTTTCTTCGTACTTTTGCTTGTATCGGTATTAGATTTTAATGCAGGTTCTATTTTGTCAAATTTATACGCCGCACCAACGTGTTTAGTTACTGGCTTTATCTCTCTACTTGTGTCATGTTTTTCAACAAACTGACTCTGTTTTTGGTATTGGTGCTTATGCAACTTCTTGTTTACCGCCTTAATTACTTCAGTATTTGCAGTTTTAATGCTGGAACCTGAAGGCGCTTTTTCACGTTTTTTATCCCCCTTAACTTTAGTTTTATCCTCTTTTGACAAAAAAGTTTCTTTGAAACTTGCGACATCAGAATCGTTATCATTTAAATTCTTTAACACTGCTTCAGTTTTAGGAAGATTAAGCTTTTCGTACTCGTGCGTTTTATTGCAAACTTTCTCTATAACTTCCGAAGCATCAGCTAAACTACCTACAGTATAACTCTGTGTCAACTTTTCATCCTGATTCTCAGTCTGGTTTTCATGTACTTTATTTAAAACCATATTATCAACCTGGCCTACACAATCCCCATTCGGCTGGAAACTTGAAATAATATCATCACCTAGCAAGTTCCTACTATCGTTTAAAGAATTTTTATTGTCGTCAACTAATAAGTATTCACTAATTTCCGTAACGCATACTTCGTCATCTACTAAATTTCCTTCATTAACAGATGTGTGAATATCATCTAAAATATCAGGTATAGCATTAATAATATCAGGTATAGCATTAATAAAAGTGTCAGATGATTTATTTTCTAAACCACTAGCATTAGTATCGGCACTATTTTCAGAAATTTGTACTGGAATTACCTCATCATTCCAGCTAGACTCACTTTCTTTATAAGCCACAAAAATACCCTGACTTTCACTATTCTCAAAATAATGATTACTGCTCGGACAAAATAATACATTTGACCACACAGTTTCAACAGGTTGAACCATATCATGTGAATCAACTTGCCAGTGCAAGTAAGGTGCTTGCATATTATTTACTTTAAGTGCACTAATTTCATTATAACGCCGTGCGCTTCTATTATCTTGCCTGCGGTACTGCTTACTCTGCTGGTTTGAAACTCGCGAAAAATTTTGGCGCGGCTGTATAAAACTTCTCGTACCTGAATGACGGTGAGGGGTAGCGAAGAAATGTCTATTGTCATATTTAGCTAAAGCTTGAAGGAGGGTAACCTTGCTTGTAATTGTTTGATTATCTAAAAAATCTTGAACACTTGGCTTCAAACGTTGGATAACTATTTTTAAGATTATCGCTTCCGTCACCCCTTCTAAATATTCCTCACACTTGGAAATCTTTTCCGTAGCAAAATCTAACGCAGACTGACCTTCACGTTGCCTTAGCGAATAAATTTCCGCTTCAATTTCACTTTGATTAAAGGTCTTTGGAAAAACGCTAAGAAACTGTTGCTTGAATGACGAATAGTCAAAAATCAGATTACTGCTTTTCATACACGTGTACCACTGATATGCACTACCTCTTAAAGCGGCTAGAGCAATTTTAAGTTTATCCCCCTCTGGGGTGCATTGTTGCTGAAAGTAATGCTCAATTTTCTTTAGGAATTGGCTTGAGGGGCCGCCATTGAAGGTGGCTTCGAATGGCGCAATTTGCTGAACCATAATTACCCGAGGAAAATTTCCAGCAGGATTTTGTTCTACAACACTCATTTTTAAATAGTATATAAGTACTTGCAACAATTTTATCAATATAAGTACACAGTACACAGTTTTTAATTTCAATTATGTTGTTCGTTACAAATGTAACGCTAACTACCAGGGTATATATATTTTTCGGGCGCCAGTATAGAGAATCTATGCTCACTTCTTCCCAGACTTGGGTGTATATAATTTGAAGTGGCACTCTATTTGAATTTTATACAAACGCAGTTTATACATGAAACAATGTTTATTGAATTCGTTGCACATATAATTGGCTTTTACAGCAATAAGCATACGTACACTTGTACGGAATATAAATACAGCTTTCAAGAACAATATATTTTCTATACTCACGAACAGTAAGTCAAACCAGCAGTACTGCCATGTAAACTTCTGGCCCGCTAAGCACTAGCGCAGGATAACACCTTTTCAACCTTAACAACCTCCCCTCTCTTTTAATGACGCTGCGTGGTATTTATACTAAGCGCGTATGCCAAAATTAGCATATCTGAAGCAGCATCTTTAATTCCTTCACTCAAAAGTTCGATTCTTGGGAATCGAATCTTGTGTATACCTTACATATTTAAGACTATATTAAACAAAGATGTCTTAAACACAACACTTCACTCTAAATTTTTTCAGTCTTATTTAAGTACTGTATCTTCGGGAAGTAAAATAATTTTTAGTCAGTATTTGAAGGATACTTTCTGCTTCCTTTTATAGCTTGTCTCTTATCAGAGTTATTTTTGTATGCAAGTTAAAGGGAAAGCCGTAAGCGAGGGTTAAGTCTCATATAGGCAGGGCCGAATTTAGACTTTCTGAGGTCCTAAGCTATACCAACCTCAGGGGCCCCCTGCTGTTTTAAATTACATCAGCTGGTGTCGGAAAAAATTTAAATATGTACTCCTTTTTAATGTATGGTAATATATTACTTTTAATTTTTATTAAAAGATTAAAAAGGATGTGTTTACAAAGTCACAGAAATAATTATATATTTAAAGGGTTTTAAAAACGACAAATAAGGCTCATACAACAAAAAGTTTTAAATTAAAATATTAAAATAAAAGGTAAAAATTAAATTAATATAACAGCGTAATTGGTAGTATATAAAAACTTAATCTTTTATTCAGGTGAAAATTTAGTCTCAATCAATTTTACAATGCGCTTAAATTATTTTAATGTTGCATTTTGTATATTTAAAATTATTTAGAAGTTATCGTGATATGTCTGACTTCATTCGAGTGATTTTTCTACGAGATATTTTTATATATATCTATTTTTTTTTTTTTATTTGAGGCCCCGGCAGATTGCGAGGCGCTAAGCTGTAGCTTTTTTAGCTTATACGTAAATCCGGCTCTGCATATAGGCTTGTACGTGAAATGTTAGCAGAGTTTAGTAGTGTAAAGGGCATCTGTCTGGATGTTAGAGCATTTTTGGGTTCGATCCCCAGCTAAGCGGTAGTATTTCAAAAGGAGAAATAATACATGAGTATAGCGTTGAAATCCAAATTAACGATCTAAGGGATAAAATTGTAGCAACAGACATTTCGGAGTAAATTATCCTTTGCTTTCCCTCAAAATAGAACTGACATCGAATTCGGTATAACTGCTTTCCAGACTGAGCTGAGTTTTACACCCCCCATTAATTAATCCACGTTATGATCTTTTAAGAGTCTTTTTCTTCATCACTCCTCCTAGTAATAATCTCCTAGTAGTAATCTGGCTTCATAGCGTACTAAAACTCGTACGCTAAATATCTGCTCGGAAGGGGGAAGTCTCGAAGGCTGTAGCTTTTAAGAAACGCCTGCTAGCTTTTCAAGAAACGCCTTCTCCGGCATGTGTCACACATCGGATCGCACACAGAGATGAAAAAGAAAGGGAGGAAAGGTTCAGTGTTTCTGAAACTACAAAAACAGGAAGACCCTTTCTATATATGAAATATTTCTGCATATTCCTATTTTCAGTACTTAGGTTTCTGCTAGTGATTTACAAAGTGTAAACGTAATAACTTTTTATCATGAAATAAAAATATTACTAAATCATCATTACTGACAGTCTTTACTTAGGAATTTCACAAAACAATGTCTGACAGAAAATAATCAAGCAGTCAAATATGAGAGTATGCAAATATGAGAGTACACAGGCTGAACTAACTCTTATCCGAAAATCAGTTGCCGGAGATGCTCCAAAATCTGAAATGAACTGATATTACATCACAACCGAAAAGTTCCCCAACGGATCTCACTTATCACTGTTCTTTGGGTAGTAAGTGGGAATTTTTTTACTTTTGAGTGTTTATGTGTAAATAAGCGTAAGAAAAATGTTTGTACTTAGCATATACAAATTTAGTGTCAGAAATAATTGTTATTTCAAACACAACAAGGGATTGACCAAGGGGGCGGTTGAGTTGTGACACTTTTATCTCCTGGTGACCCTATGCCCGTAAACTTTGCTTCGGGTTCAATTTTGTTTTTGAAAATTCTATACATTACCTTTTGTAATACGTACAAAATGTATACGAAAGTCGTTTGACACCTCGGCTTCCTCCTCTTCCGCGTATATTCACCGAAGACCAGCCTCTACGTAGCAATTCCTGTATACGCAGATGATGGTTGATTTCCCAAGTTTCTGTGACATGTCATTTTTACGGGCCTGGGCGCCGGTAGGACGGTACAGATCCGCCGACAATTGGGCAACCCGGGGCCCTAAGATGTATACGAAAAGTAAATGAACATTGTGCTTAAACTTGGGACCTATTCTCAAGAGATATTATAAAGTGTGTTGCAAAATCAGGAACATCCCAACTTTAAAATAGATATGGTCCCAGGCATTTCGAACAAGAGATGCTCGACCTGTAATTTTTTTGTTCGATATTTGTGAGATGTTACATGCTTTTATGTCACGATATATGCTCTATTATCAGATTCCATATTCGACATGTTAACTCTCGTCGTGTTCATCTTTCAGTCATTTCTATTATTCCTTTTTTCTTTAGAATCGCATGTAGAAAGGTGAGTTGAAAGTAAGAAAATTGAATACTGGAGGACTTTTGCTCTTACTTCTGAATTGATATTTCTCATTGATAACAAAACATATGAGAGATTATTTTGTTCGGAAATATTCTTTATAAACATCACAGAGAATAATTCAGTACGTATTTTAAGCTGTTAGGAAAATGTTAATTTTTCAAATTTATGATTAGTTTCGCAATTAAATAAATTTATAATCCTGATTTTATAATATTCAATGAGTATAATGTCTGAATTTATTTTAAACTTTTGAAGTGAATACTAAAGCTTTCACTTTTGTTTTCACGCCCTTTTCATAGCTTTGAACAAATTGTTTTACAGAATAAGCTCGAAACTTTTCCTTGGTTGACCAATGACTCGTAAACCTAACAGGGATCACCGTGGATCATACAGTTTTTGAATTCTCTAGTCTATAGGTATAGGTTATACAGGGTGTTTCAAAAAGAATCACCCGATTTGAGATGAGTATATTATGAAAAATATTCAACATGGAAACTTAAAATCAATTTTATATTACATAGCTAATCATAAAGTTTTTTTACAAACCAAATTAAAGGTGCTCAATATGCCCACCTTTGGATGCACGACATATGTCTATACCAGGGGTCGGCAACGCGGTACTCGCGAAACAATTTTAAAGTGCCCGCCGTTCAAATTTCGAAAATTTTTAGATATTTTAGCAACAAACGCTCGTACTTGTAATGAATAATTTTAGTAAAAAAATTAAAAATCGTAAAACCGTAAAAATCAATAACTCAGCGGCCTGAACTCTCCCCTTGCTTCTATGATAAGTACGACAAATGCATTAAAATATATTTTGCCGCTGTGAAATCGCATATGGAGAAAGATAATTTATCACATCTTCCAAATTTAAAAATAGAAAATTATTGCGATGGATATGCTACCACCTATTACTTTTTCAAACATTTTGATTCCTTACTCGAAGAATTTTATACCAGATATGAAGAATTCTACGAATTGGAGGCATTCTTGTCTTATTTATTTATCCTTTCTCTCATATACAGAGGAAGATGTAACTCATAAAATCGCAAGATATTTTGGTATTTCCAATAAGGAGGATTTAGAATTTAAAATTATAAATATAAGAAATAACAATGAATTAAAATAACACCATAATGAATAAAAATTCTCGAATTTAGTGGATGGAAAAGGCTTCCAATTGTTGAGAAAATGTGCTCAAAAACTGAACTCTCTTTGCGCGTCGACATATGCTTGTGAATATTTGTATTCCAATAGGAAATACTTAAAATCATTGGACCGATGCTCGAGAACTGGGAATTGAACTTATGTGCCACAACTTATGTGCCAACGAGTTGACTGCAGATTTGCCATGTCAAATATTGCATTATCAATTTTAAGATAATATTGTTTATATTAAAATTTAAATTTATGTATTAAAAATTTATGTCTCATCAATATTTTCATGTTTAAGTATCCCCCCCCCCCCTTCCTTCACTTCAACCAGGGGTGCCCGCCGAACTCCCGCATTTCTGAAATATGCCCTCCTAGTAAAAAACTTTGCCGACCCCTGGTCTACACTGTAGGCAAATTCGTCCCAAACTTTTGCGAGCATGTCTGCATGCACTGCTTCCACGGCTGTTATGCATACACAGACAACCCGTGTCTTGGAATTGTTTATACTATCGTCTAATGTTCTGAGAGGTAGGAACTTCAATCTACCAGGGTTTTGTCAACGAAAATCACAGTGAACAATTGTTGCGGACTCATACTTCGCAAAGCGTAGAACACAAAATGATTTCTGTTGTGCTGTCGTCATCTTTACAAACTCTAAAGTGGAGGGAGAAGGAAGAGCGTTAGCACTACTTGTCGGCAACTGCGTGAAACTCGAGATTTCCCTCTTTCTGCCCATATATTACTCGATCAAAACGGATTAAAAGATAAATAGTTATGATTTTTTTAAAATCGGACGATTCTTTTTGAAACACCCTGTAATACTATATATATATATATATATATATATATATATATATATATATATATATATATATATATATATATATATATATATATATATACCGGGTGGCCATAATTAAACTGACAGTGCTCACAGTGTTCTGTAGCGCGATCTATTTGCGAGAATGATGCCACATTTTGTAGGAAGATTAAACAAGACGGCGGACGAAGGATTCCGCGAAAAAATAAATTAGTTCCAAAAGTCACCGCTAGGGGAATATTTGGCTCTGTGTAATAGAAAATAGAGTGTTAACAAATGCAAATTAATACGGAATAAAATTACCTTTTATTATGCACATTTTCTTATTTAGTTCAAGTGCAATATGGCAACACTTTTAAAAAAGCGTAAAATCTACATAAACACCGATAAAGTCTCGTGATCTGCAATATCACGTACGCTGAGCAGAAGAAGTTCTTTATTCAAATTTCACGTTACATCCATTGGCACAGTGCCAGCTGCTTGGGTTTTAAAAGGCAATGTGTTACGTTTCGAATCAATCGGATTGAAAGTTTATGTGCAATGTCTCCTTCTTTAGTCGAGCGTGCGTTACTGGTCAAATTCTTTTACCTCACCCAGTGCAACGCGTTAGCCGCTCTTCGTGCTTTTAGAACGCACAAAAAATGCGTAAAGGTAACGGTCCTGTGTCAGTTAATGGGCTAAAAGCAATGGTTGCGACGTTTGAGAAAACAGGTTCTCTGAAGGTTCAGTCAGGCAGAGGACGAAAACCTGTACCACAGGATACAATCGAAGCAGTTGCCACGGCGATTGTCGACAGAGGACCAGACAATATTGCTGCCACCTCTAGCGCTCGTGGATTAGCTCGGAATATGGATATGCCTTACAGTACGGTATGGAAAATCTTACGAAGGATTATCAACTTCTATCCGTACAACATCAGCCGTGTACAGGAGTTACTGTCCCCGACCATGATAAGCGATTGACTTTTGCTCTCACCTTTCTTTCCAGAATGGAGGTGGATGATGCTTGGCCGTGGAAAATCTTATGGGGAGACGAGGCCCACTTTTACCTGCATGGAACTGTGAATACCCAGAACTGCCGAATTTGGGATGACAAATCACCACATGCAGTCACAGAAATTCCCTTACATTCACCAAAGGTAATTTCCGTATTGATTTGCATATGTTAACACTCTATTTTCTATTACAAAGCGCCAAATATTCCCCTAGCGGTGACTTTTGGAACTAATTTATTTTTTCGCTGAATCCTTCGTCCCCCGTCTTGTTTAATCTTCCTACAAAATGTGGCGTCATTCTCGCAAATAGATCGCGCTACAGAACACTGTGAGCACTGTCAGTTTAATTATGGCCACCCGGTATTTTCCCAATGCGGAGGCACTTGTCGTCAAACTTCGCCTATACTACGCCGCAGTTTTTACTGTCCATTTTATTATGGGGGCACCATATAGGCGGCCAGTATATTATCTCTATATATAAAACAGTTCAGTAACTGACTGACTGACTCCCTGACATACAACGCACAGACCAAACCGCTCGACCTAAAGGGCTGAAATTTTGCATGGCGATTCTTCTTATGGTGTAGGGGTGCACTAAGAAAGATTTTTGAAACATTCTTCTTAGATTTTTTTAAATTAAATTTTTAAGCTGTTTTTGTAACTTTTTTTAAGTTTGCATTTAAAATAATAATTTGAGGGTTATAAAATTTATATCACGAGAAAGATCATAAAACTTCCTTTAAAATGAAAGGTTTTTCGAATCTTTACCTCAATTTTCTGATTTTTCGTGAATATTTAAAGATTAATTTTTAGAATTTAATTTATTAAATGCTGATCACGTAATTTCTTTTCTGGTACTTTAAATAAATTTATCGTCACGTGCATAACAACTAAATAGACAAAAAAAATTTTTCTTTCTAATGCAGCAGACGATTGGATATTATCAAAAAAAAATAAATATCACTTATGATTTTTTTATAAATGTATATATATATATTACATCAGTTGTATACATTGATCGTCGTATTTATTATAAATATATATATATATATAAAAGAGCTCGTCTGTTTGTTTGTCCGCTATAGAATCATAGACTGTTTCACCCACCGGGACCAAATTCGGCACAGTTAATGTTTAGGACCCGAGAAACGTAAAGCAACAAAAGCGAAATTTGTGGCTCAATTAGTTTTTTTAATTAATTTTTTAATGAATTTTTGGGCCCCTAAGAGGTGCGCGTACCCCCTGTGGATACAGATCCTTTTCACAACCAGCTGCGTTAAGAGGATTGGTTTGGGGGTGACGGGGGGTCAAATTCCAATGCGCGGGAGGAAGAGGATTGGGAATGACCTCTGACCCTCGCTCCCCACTTAAACACAACTTTCCTGGCTCTTCTTTGCGAAATCCAGATAATCTTTGTGATAAACCAGAATGTAATTATGCATCTGCTAATGAAGTAAGTATTGGATCAATGTCAAACATATGTGACAGCTGTGGTGCTAAAAGTCTAGAGAATCACCAGGAATGTGTTGCAATAATGGGAAAGTACAATTCCCTGCAATTCCAGAACCACCCCCAGCCTTTGAGAACATTACTCACAGGTAATACATCTGATTCAAAACATATCTTACAAAACATACAAGCTTAAGGAAAATAGGCTTCTTGGGGGAATCCCGCCTTACTTTGATTAAATAAAGGGGATAACGCATCTTGCACTTTACCTCTTTGGTGATGTGGAAAAAAGTGCGTTTTTAAGGGAAAAATAAATAATAAAGGCAAATGTAAATTATAAACTTATTTCTAATTAAACAGTGGATCAAACAAATCTAATTAAATCTAATTAAACAGTATCTGACAAATATAATTAAAGAGTAAACTTATCAATCCAAACGTGCGAATCACGCAACACGGTGTTATTAATTCTCAATAAAATCAGACGAAGTTCCTCAGGCTCAAAGTTTCTTTCTTTCTTATTGTTTGTATATCATTTCAGTAGAAACGCGCTAAGCGCATTCTGTCTGGCCAGATGAACATGAAGAACGGGGGTGCAGCCCAGTATTTTTTTGAAGGAATGCATGAAAAATTTTATATCTATATATCTACCCGGGCAACGCCGGGCAATAATGCTAGTATATATATATATATATATATATATATATATATATATATATATATATTACATCAGTTGTATACATTGATCGTCGTATTTATTATAAATATATATATATATATATATATATATATATATATATATATATTGGCATTAATTGCATACATTGACCGTTGTATTTAATTTGAATGTACTCCGTAGCGAAATGCGGGTTTTCAGCTAGTTACTATATATAAAGATACAGGTTTCATGCTAGAGCTCACTGTCAGTCACTAATTGCTGGAATGGAGGTCTTAAGCAAACAAATCCTGTAGTTTCTGTTTCCTACTTTTTCGCTTATTTCATTTGTCAGGTAAAAGAAAAAGTTCATCGGTATTTTTCTTTGCAGCAGTTAGCTTATTTTACTTCTTAATATGAACATCTTTAAAAATTTCTTTTTTCAAACCCTGAAATACAGTCGAACCCCGTTATAACGAACTTCAAGGGACCAAAGATTTTGTTCGTTATATCCGGTGGTTCGCTATATCCGAACCGTGAAGACAAATGTTTGAGTTCACAAAATGTATAACTCATTAGTTGCTATGTGTATTCAATAATGATGTATTAAAAAATGATTAAATCTATAGAAAATGATCATTAATGAATTAAATTGACTAAAATCGATAACATTAAACTGACACAATACTAATTAAATTAACTAAAAATGAAGACAAATGGAAATAAATTTATTTTGCCTTTAATTGTTTCTCATTGTTTTGATACAGAAATAATCGGCAATCTTCTGCTGACGTGATGCCGATTTCAAAAACATTTTATGAATTTCTTTGTCCAATACATCAAATGACTGCAACACTCTTTCTTCCACTGCTTGTGTAGACAAAAGCTTATTAATTACACGCATCGCTGCTGTAGCATCTGAGATGGTAGGGATTACGTCATTTATGTGCTTCTCTTCATCAGCATCAGAAGCAGAATCTTTGATTTCAGAATGATTCATTTAAATTTCTTTCACAATATCTTCATCAGTCGGATTTTCACATTGTATTGACTTCATCGTCACATGTTTCGAACAATTGCATGTCACAATCTGAGAATGATGAAATTTTGTGCATTTCTATCCACATCGCGATATGTAAATCTGCATCTTCTTCTTCAACATTCTTTGCTTCTTCAACATTCGTTGTACCTTCGACATTCTTAAAAAGTTTTAAAAAAAAATTCAGTAGTCGACTGTAAAAAAGGTTCGTTATAGCCAATTCTTAAGATTTTGGAGGCTTGCTATAAAAGGATAAATTAGCATTGGATACAAAAGGAAAACGGCGGGACCAAAATTGTCGTTCGCTATAACGGGGTTCGACTATAGTTACATTTCAATGATTATAAAGTTAATAAGGGCCACAATTTTTCAAGGCCAAAGCACGCGCTTTGTGCGCTTTAAGGTAATCGACCTCTATTAAATTTAGATTAATTCCCAAATCCAAAAAGTGTGCTTGCGAATCAGAAAGTAACTAGATCAGCTTTTTTATCCTCATCTCCCCAGACATCAGGAAAAAAAGTAAAGAAAAGATCGTAGACGAAATAAAGAGAAGAAAAAAAGGGGGAAATGGGATGTCTTCTGCGAAACGTCAAAGGGGATGGAAAGAGGGGAAATAATGAACCGAACGGTATCAAAAGGGAGGTCGGAGGACTCATTTCACCTGGAGTCAGACGATTTTCGCTGGCGCGGTGAGGTCACCTATTGATACTATTACATATAGTTATCATCAAGGACAATGTTGCGCAAAGAATGCGGAACAAGTGGGAGATATGAGGGGTGGAGGAGAATTGTTCCACGAAATTTTTGCTCCGCAAATCGAATTCTTATTACGATGTACACTTAGGACCTGATTCATATATCTCGTATTCAAAATTGACACAATTCATTGTGATTTTTATATCCTGTTTGAATAGTAAAAAAAAAAGTCCTCCGTGATACATCTGTTTGATTTATCCATAGATGTACAGATTTAAAGTTTTTATATCAATCTATTAAAAGTAAATTAATTAAAAGATTTGCTTGAAAACTTTTCCAAATACTGAATAATTTTTTAGGAAATTTTTACGATGGATAGCACTTCAAAGATTTAATGCCAGCAGGAATTCATAAATTCATACTTCAGATTTCTGTATTTTTCACAGACAAAAACATATTGCATCCATCAACAGCTTGAATACTCTTTTAATTTTTGATCATAGACAAGATAGACATTAAGCAAAAGAGCGCAAAGAGTACAAGTTTTGGGTTAAGTTCTACAGCTAATTTTCACACAAACTGTTACTCATACACTTCTTCATAGATTTAACAAAAGAATTTTTGTATCACTAACTGCAATCACTTTAATATGTACTAGATATCCTCTTTCCTCTTTTTCATGCATTATGAAATTTTCGTCATATATTAGTATGTGAGGGACTTCTTCCAGTGTTTCCATATCCAAGAAAGTATCACACTATCAAAAATGTTTCCTTAGTCATGCTAACATATTCAAGATAATTACTCCATCTTTGCCACAGATTATTTCACTCCAAAACTACCGATTTTGCTTACCGAACAAGATGCCACCCATTACACCAAACAGCCATTATGGTTGCTTGCAATAAATTTAGGGGTTTAATTTTAAGATTGATGACATTACCCTTTAGATCTTACTTTCAATTGACTCCCAGCGGTTTAATCAAAGAAAGTGAGGGGTAGTTTTTGGTAAGAGGGCTTCCAGTTCAGAGCGGGAAAGTGAACCTCAGAATTTTCTGAGTGACAATTTCCCATGAAACACATCCTACCGAAGTAGCTTCAACTTGAAAAAGTTATTTTTGTCAGTAGAGTGTAGTCACTAAAATGAGTAATTTTTACAGGCGTCGGCCAGAACAGGGATTTTAAAACCGAGGCTCTTAACCTTGATTCTGCTATTCTATTACCTGAATTATCTCGGAAAAATTCTAATTTTTCTGATTCCGGTTTCTACACCCTACCTTTTATATTTTGAGGCACATTGACTCAAGATGTTTTAAATGAATTTGCTGTATATCAAAGAGTAAAAGTTTCAACCATGAAATGGATACATATACAATCGAAATGCAAGATGTTTACAAGAGTAGATGGAATTAACTCGACACCCATGTGACTCTAGTGTGCAATTGGCTACAATGATACGATGAGTACTGATACGATAAAACTGAGAAAAATTATAGCACACCTTACCAAACTACGACGACTTTAGCACACATAACTTTCAAATGCTTTTATACCCCTTTATTACAACTTTGTTGGTCAGCGATCTTTTGCTTTTCGGAAAGATGTGAAAACCTCTTCACTTCTTTCAGGATGGTGTAGAGCAGTAGTGACCAATCTTTTTAGTGTACGTGCAAAATCAAAACTTAATGAAAATTCAATGTTCCATATTGTAGGTAAAGTATAGAAATGTCGAGTGTAGTAAAGTAGTTCCCAACCTGTGGGTCGTGAAGGGTTTTCTGGGGGATTTCCACGGTTATATTTAACTGAGGTAACTTTTTTGCGGATATACCCCAAAACATTTATGAATATTTATTTGCCATGAAACTGTAAGGCAGTCATACTTTTTAAAGGGAAAAGTCTCATTCAAAGCACAAACCGAGATCATCAGAAATATACTGCCTTTATTTGGTGGTAAATGGAAATTTCGGTTAGTTACTGCTTGTAGTACACAAATTCTAAACGTCAGTTTGCCTGTGCTGCCACTTTTGGCATTACTACTGTAGTTTCCCCAATGAAATAAAGCAGTTTTATTTTGTTAAGAATTTTTCTATTTTTATTATTACATAATTCTAAATCAATAGGGTCGGTGCATTATTTTCCTTAAGGTTCTGTTCTGCTGTGCTCTTGCCTTTACACACTTTTGACCGAGAGTTGAATGTTTCTTAAAGTTATCCATTCCTCACAAATTTCATTTTTAATTTGGAATTTAATTTATGTAAAATGCATTTTAATGTTTTCTTTATGTTTTAAAAGTTTTTTTAGGAAAATACGCTCTAAGGCCAAAAAAAAAAAAAAAAAAGACCCACCAAGAAGGGGTAATGCAAATTTGACACAAATTGATATGCATACAGGTTAGGACGGAAATTCAAAATTTTAAAGTTTGGCGGCCAATGAATGAACATGTCATGCTGCAGCGCATCTTAACTGCGCAACTGGCAGGATATTAAAGAGTAGAAATTTTGATTCCAGGTCATAAATTCTTTGCGAATTTCATTCGGTGTATTCAGGTAGACAGTAACTATGTCTCGCATACAGGTGCGCGAACAATATGTGCAGATGTCAGCATTTGGGAGAGGACGTGCAGTTGGGCTCAAAGAAGCCGGTTGGTCTAATCGGCGAATCGCTCGACATTTGGATAGGAGCGATGCCACTGTTAGACGATGTTGGCAGGAATGGGTGAACCATGGCCGAACACAGCGTCAATAAGGAAGCGGTCAGCCAAGAGAAAAGACAGAACGTCAGGACCGAGCAATCGCCAGAGCGGCACTCACAACCCCCAGATTCATCATTATTATCGATCGTACGTCCAACTGGTGATTATGTGACCGAAAGGACCATTAATAGGCGGCTCGGAGTAAGGGGGCTGAGCTCACGGCGCCCCTTGCAACAACTACCATTTACCTATGTACACCGACGAGCCCGTTTGAAGTTCTGTCGGGCACATTGGACCTGGAATGTCACTGACTGGAGTAGAATTGTCTTCAGAGATGAGTCCCGCTTCGAATTGAGCCCCGATGACCAGCGAATACGTGTCTGGAGACGCCCCGGACAGTGGTGGGATACCAACCTGACGGTCTTCCGCCATACGAGCCGACAACCAGGAGTGATGGTCTGGGGTGTCATTTCATTTCATAGCAGGACCCCTTTGGTTGTCATCCGCGGCACCCTTACAGCACAGCGCTACGTCGACGATATTCTACGCCCCGTTGTGTTGCCCTTCATATCACGCCATCCTGGGCTTATATTTCAGAAAAATAATGCCCGCCCGCACACGGCGAGAGTTTCTTCTGCTTGTCTTCGTGCTTGCCCATTGGTCAGCAAGGTCGCCGGATCTCTCCCCCATTGAGCGCGTTTGGAGCAGTATGGGCAGGACCCTACAACCAGCTTGGGATTTTGACGATCTAATGCGTCAGTTGGACAGAATTTGGTCAAGATATCCAGCAGGAGGACATTTGCTACCTCTATCGATCAATGCCAAGCTGAATAATTGCTTGCATAAGGGCCAGAGGTGGGCCAACGTGTTATTGACATTTTCACTTTGTGAAGCTCTTTTTCTTGATAAATCATCCTATTTGTCTCAAATTGTAATCATTTGTTTTTATGTACATGTACATCAATCTACCGATTTTCGCTCCATTCAGAAAACTCCTTCTTGGTGCGTCGTTTTTTTTTCTTCCCCCAAGTGTGTATGCAGGGTGGATTAGGGGGAGGGTTCGCATGATGAGTGGAAACCATAGGCGTAGCGTGCATCTAAATTTTTTTTTTTGGGGGGGGGAGGGCACAAATTAAGGATGGGATATCGAAAGCAAAATATCAATATGAGTATCGATAATAATATCGACTATTAATACCGATATCAATAATATATTGGCACAAAAATATCGATATTTCAAAATATAAACGATATTTCAAAATATCGATAACACATTTTCCTTTCACTATGCAGTCAATCGTATTCGGAGGATGATTGTATAATAAAATTATATATATATATATATATATATATATATATATATATATATATATATATGGTAATAGTACGATAAAAAATTATTGTAATTTAATTCAATAAGGAAATAATATTTCAATAAACAATATTTTATCAAATTAAAAAGTTTCTATTTAGAGAAAGAAATCCTAGTTTGGGTGAAGCAATGGCAAGACTGAGTGTATGTAAACAAACTGGAAGGAGATATTGGAGATAACCAGTTTCTGGACCGAAACCCTTCAGACAAGAAGTTTTTGTACATCACAGTCCACTATTTGGAAAATGAAAAATTAGCTTCCTGCCCCATTGGAGTCTTTGAAATGGACCAGAGCCATACTGGAGATTACATTGCTTCAAGAATTCTTCATATCCTGCAGTACTGGGGTTTAAAAAAGAAAAACTAGATTCAGTGGTCACTGATGGAGGATCGAATATGGTTAAAGTCGTGGAAATTGCTTTTGGTAGAAATAAACATGAAATATGTTTTGCCCATCTCCTCGATTTGGTCACTTACCGTTCAAGTGAAGCCGTACCAGAGCTCGTGTCACTAAATGTAAAGGTGAAGAAAGTGGTGACCTGGTTCAAACACAGTGTTTGGGCTTCATATGAATTGAGAGCATAAAGTAATCTGAAACTCATGCAGAGTGTGGAAATACGGGGGAATTCTACATACGAAATGATCGAGAGTTTTCAAAACCTCAGCTCAACACTCAACAACATCATCCACCGACACACACCGGTACCAAGCATGACAACAGCTGCAGAGAACCAAGATTTGCAGGAAATCATCCAGATTCTTGAGCCTCTCCTAAAAGCCACAAAACAGTTATCAGGAGATAAATATGAATCAGTATCGCGATTCCAATGGCAACCATAGTAGAAAATAAAATTTCTAAGATGTCAAATACGTCTAATTTTGGCCTCAATCTGTAGGAAGGAATCTTGGAAGTGGCAAAAAACGGCTCATGGTTAAGAATGTAATAGCACTGGCCGTAAGTACGTTATTGGACCCCCAATGCAAGACATTATACTTCAGGGACCCTGAGACTACTACCAAACCAATTCGAGAACTGAAAGGAATTTTGAAAAGCACCCATTCACCAAAAAGTGGACACAGTTCCGATCTAACAATGGAGAAGGATCTTAATCATCTTTCTTTGGTGAACACTCCAAAATGGTTCAGAAAACTTGGAAGCATCGTAGTTCTTTAGGTAGCTCAGATTTTCCTGATGAGCTTGCCTTCTATTTGCGATCCCCTGCAGAAGCTGACATCAACAAGTGTCCGCTTTCTTTTTGGAGTAAATCAATTGGATTGTACCCGGAACTATGAGGGGTTGCCAAGCGATATTTGGCTGCGACTTCATCATCAGTGCCATCTGAAAGAATTTTTTCTCAAGCCAGCAATATAATTAATTCAGCCAGAAATCGTCTCACATTGAATAAACTTCTTTCCTCCACTCAGTGGGAGAAGAATTCTTTTTAAAAATTATTTTGTATATATTAGAAATTATTTGTATTCAAAGAAATAAATAATGTTTTTAAGTTTAATTCTTTTGCCTGATTTACTTATGTATCTTTTTTAAATTAAATTTTTTAGATAAGCTATTCACAATTTAAATCACTTCTGGGCTTTCATAAATTAAAAGAATTAATGGTAATATTTTAATTAAGTAATTTTTTATTTCATATTTGGATACAAAAATTCACCTGTCTTCAACTCTATACTTCTAATAAATACCAAACTCAAGATATTTCAAAATATTTAGCCTTGTTTACTTGATTGATATGAAACTTTCTGACAGGTTTTGAAGTGGAATTGACTTTCAAACACCTTAGTAAGATGGAATGATGTGGTATATAATTCTTACTGAATAAAAGTTATAGGTCAATTCCACCATCAATTTTTATTCTTACTGGATTAATTTGCTCCATTTTGGCTCGTTTTCAGGAAGTCCTCAGAGAAGTTTATTTAAAATGAAAAAGTTTTATCCTTTAAATTTAAAAATCTCGAACTCAAAATAACATGAACGAATAGATTCAAAAGATGTTTGTCTTAGGGAGTAAACATCTACACATGAAGTAAATATGATGAAAAGACTTTTAAGATTAAACTATCAGGAAGAAAGCTTTATTGGGGAATTGGCCTATAACTTTTATTTAACATTGTTGTTCCAGTCTGATCGTCTCCGGACTTTTCCTTCTTCGATTATATTAACTTTTATTTTATTTTTAATCATAAACTGTACCCAATGTAATTCTACTGACAGCTGCTGTAGTGAATTGTAGCGCAAGATTTCTATAAATAGATCACTTCCTGTGTAGCGCGCATGCGCATTGATTTTCAGCACATCGGATTCCTGCGTTAAGTGAATTTAGTGACACTTCGAAAAGGTGCTTCTTACTATAAAGAGAACATTCTATATTCATTAAATATTATTCTTAATATTAATTCTGTTGACTTTCGTTTCTTCTGTCGTTTTGATTTAGAAACTTTTAACCACTGAACCACATGTTGACTACTTCCAATTGTATTATAGTTTTTTTATCCATTTGTTTCAACAGTTGAATATAGACCCTTATTTATTAATTTTACATTTTTTCTGTATAATGTTTTTTGAATCACAAGGCGGCCATGGGAATAATGCGTTGGGTGCACCACAGCATCTCTAACATAGAAAAATTCCACACTAAAAACACCACAACAACATAAACACAATAACATTTTACAGAAACATTACACAAATCTTCTTTCTTTGCTTCTAGGTACAATAACTAATAAACTAATTAACAACTAACCTCTAGGTCCCCTAAGAGAACTACTAACCTACTAACAGCTTACTAACTTTCCCTCTCTCTCTCCCTTTCCTACTTCTGCCCACTTCTTCTATCCTATAATAAAAAGTAAAAAAACACTGTAGGGATTCCCTACCCCTACATTTTCCCCCATTGATGTAGGTCAGTGCAATTCAAGATGACAACTTCTGGAGCTAACACATAGTGGACTTGTTAGGGAATCGACGAGCTCCGCCTGGATCACGGCAACAGAAAGAAGACGACAAAGTGCACAGCCGGAGAGGCATTTGGCAAGGGGAACATCAAAATCAACTAGTGGATTTGTTAGGATTACCCTCCTGGAAGAGCACACAACTAAGTGGAGAAGACAAAGTTCTTCGAAGCGAGACAACGGAGGATATCACTAAATCGGCTAGGGAGGTAAGATTAGACAACCGCATCTAAAGGGAAAGACATCGCCACGTAAGTACCCTTTATTTTCACTTTTAGTACAGTGCAAATAAGTGTTCTTAAAATTTAATGGTCTCGCATTCGAAGCGGCATTCGCCAGCTTCCCTTAGTTGGGGGTATCCTCATTTTTTTCCGGTCCCCAGCTCAGTATTTCACTTTGAGCTCAACATCAAAATTGGTTCCATTCGTTCTACGTGATCTAGAACGGTTCTTTGTCAGTTAGGATTCCCCATCTGAGGAAATGAAGGGAAAGTTCCTGACCGATGCGGGCATGGTAGAATTAACTTGTTAGGACTGCTATGATGAAGTGGTACAATGAAGTGGCAGGTGTTCGCGCGTACTGCGTTCGGACAAGGTTCTACGACAGCAGTGTGGGCACGGCTCGTTTTATTTTGTTTGTTTTTGTTTATTTTATTAGTCATCCCCCTTAATTTTTCTCCAGTTTAAGGATTTGAAGTTTTTCCAGAGGACAAGCGATGGTCCAAAGGAGTTTTGAGCACGCCTGCTCACGGGTTAACTGCAGGGGCGGGCCAAGGCTCGCAACGATGAACTTATTGTTAGTAAGCGAGAGACGGGCCCGGGGTTTATTCTGCCTCCTCCAAAATTGATGAGTTACCTTTTTCGGCTGAGTTGGTTCCTAGATAATCATAGCTTCGATACCGCAAAATTATTTTTGATTTGTTGTGTTTTTCTGGTCTCGCATTTTCGCGCCACCCTCACTAATTGTGCGTTGTTGTGTTCCCGCTCTTTGCTGGCCTCTAGAGCATCCATTTTAGGCCCTTTGTTCTAATTTGAGTTATTCTGAATTCTCTTCCTGTCGTCTTAAATGGCTTTTCAGCCAGCGGATTTGAGCGGTGCACGCTTCTGCCCTTCTGTCTCTATGGCCTTGACATGAGGGCGGCAGGGGCTTGTTTCGGTGAGTCCACGGAGCTGCCATCGTCTGCGGTCTAACCCCGCTGATGGGAATCCATACCCGGAAGGCAACTAGGTAGCCAAGGCGGGTCCCATTTCGTGCCTTAGTAATGAATGGCCCTGGAACATTTTGTAGACAGCCGAAGCCCATTTCCATCTCCAAGGGTATGTCAATACTTGGAATTGCAGAATATGGGCAACGGAAAATCCATGCGGACATCAACCAGTACCTCTTTATTCTGCAAAGGTAACTATGAGGTGCGGGTTTACGGCATTGTTTATCGTAGGGCCATTCTTTTTCGAGGAGATGGGTCCTGCGGGTCCTGTTACCTGTACTGTCAATGGTGAACGTTATGAGACTGTTTTGCGCAAGCACGTTATTCCAGCACTCCAACAGCGTGCATGTGTGGGTAGCATAATTTTTATGCAAGATACCTCCACATACTGTAAATCCAGTAAAGCAGCTGCTCAAGATACATTTCGGAAATTATAGAATTATCAGTTGTCATTTTCCAACAGCCTGGCCACCAAGATCACCTGATCTCAATCCTTGTGATTTCTGGCTGTGGGGTTACCTGAAAAATTTTGTATTCAGTGGTCCGATTGCCAATTTAGCTGAATTGAAGACACGCATTGCGCAACACATTCACAACGTCACCACTGATACACTCCGATCTGTTGTGGAACATACTGTTTCTCGGTTTCAACTTGAGGCAGAAAACGGCGGACAGCATATTGAACATTTCTTGAGCAAGTCTCGGGACCATTAAAAACAGATTTTTACCATCCGATGTAGCAGCAACTTGTCGTGGTGGATGGGCTTTCCACTAAGAGTGCCACAACTACTGAATGACTTGGAAGTAATTTTTTCAGTAAAAATCCGATACAGTCATGCACATTGAACATTACAGTTGGTTTAATCTGCAACTCAAACAATAGCCATCACATTGGGATTCAAATGTCACTGGTAGCCGAATCCATTTACGTTATGATGAATAAAGCGCCGCCAATTGCTAAAATTTTGAACCTTTTTTTTCTTATGCCATACCCTTTCCCCCTTCGCGTATATTCAGGTCAAATTTCAAGTCATTCTGACCAGTGGTTTTTTATTTACAGCTTTTTGAAAATTCAACTTTAATTATAATCACCCTGTAATTTATTTATTATTTTATTATATGTATTTTTTATCTTTATTAAGTAAGAAATTGAAAATATTTTTATATACCTTACAAAATACAAAATATTCTTTTCTAAAAATCCTCCCATAAATTTAAGTTGTGTCTTGCCGTTTAAAAAATGCAGTACTTCTTTATCAAAATTTATGCTTATTTTATTATTGCAAAATTTTGTTGCATATAGGGTTTTTTTTTCTTAAACAAATTGTGATCTATATTACATCACATTTTTCAGAAAATTGAAACTTTGTTAATAGACTTTGAGAAAAAGAGATTGGATGAAGTAAACATCACAAAACATATTTTATGAAATTTGTTGATGCCTTAAAATTTTATTCTAAAATAAAGTGACTGCATAGCATCAATGGATCTTTTTTCTTTCTTTATACTAGTCGTTATTCCATTTTGTTCTTTGCACGTTTTAAACTTGTATAATTTTAATGTTTAATATATTGACTAGCAGATGGCACCAGTAGCCTCAAGATGAGAATTTTGAGTATTCTCCTATTTAAAAAGTCATGTGAGAAAGACGACCAGTTCTAAGCAGCTACCATTATCAATTTATTTACTATTTTTTCAATTTTTAAGAATCTTTTGCAATCACAATAACATTTTGGGGGAAACGACTGTAATCTATGACAGTGAACTGTACTACAGAAATTCTGTTAGCTTCAGTCTAAAAACTGCTGCTAAACACAGGGGGGCGGCTACAGTCCAGAGTAGTTTTTTTATTGGGAGGGGGGAAACGTTATATATATATATATATATATATATATATATATATTATAGGTTTATATATATATATATATATATATATATATATATACACTGGTTATCAAAAATTAAGGAAAAGTCACAAAAATAACGATTACTGAAAAAGTTATGCGTAGAATTTCATGACACTTATACACATTATACAACACACAGGTAGGTATAAAATAGCATAAAAAGAAATTGCCAGACAATTATAGTGTTATAGAAACTAGCATATGTATACAATGAACAAATCGGATGTGTCAGTTTGGTATAGGAAAAGTACCTTTAATATGGCGTATAATCCCCCCGAGAAGCAATACAGCACATACAGAGATGTGTGATGCTGTCAATTATGCGGTCTATGAGTTCGATAGGAAGTGAGAGCCATTGCTCTTGCAAAGCAGTTGAAAGCGTGGCTAGGGTCCTAGGAGGAGGATTGAGAGCAGCTATACGTCGTCCTAAAGCGTACCAAACATGCTCGATAGGATTCAGGTCCGGTGATTGAACTGGCCACTCCATGCGCTAAATTGTTTCCTGCTCAAGATATGCATCCACGATACGGTCTCACGTTATCGTCCTGTAGCACGAAAACATCACCTGTTGCCCCGGCATAAGGGCGCACATAAGCATCAAGGATGTCATCTATATAGGTGTGAGCATTCACATTTCCACGGGGAAAGACATGGAGGTCTGTGCGTCCACCCAGAGATACCACCCCAAACAAAGACACTGCCTGATCCGTATGCATCTCTTTCACGGCTGTGTGATGGATGAAAACGAGTTCCGGGTTCTCTCCAAATCAAAATACGCCTACTATCGCTTTGGAGGCTAAACCTGGACACATCCGTAAAGAGAACAACCCTCCATTGATCACGCGTCCAGTGGACATGTTGACGTGCCGACTGCAAACGTTCCCGCCTATGGCGTGACATGAGCGGAACGCAAATGGCTGGTCACCTCGTAAAAAGACCACCTTCGTGAAGCCTTCTACGCACGGTTGACGTTGATACCAACCTTCCAGAGCTTACAGCGAGGGAGGATCTGTAGACGGAGCTTGCAGACGGAGTTGCGGTTCTATTACTTCGTACGCATAATGACAAATATCGGTCATCGGCACTCGTCGTAGCGTATGGCCGTCCTTGGCTGAACCTCTCGGATACCCAATCCGTGGTTAGAAATTGTTGCCAAAGTCTCTGAACCACAGACGGACTCACATTTAGCCATCTGGCCACTTCTGCCTGACTTTGTCCTGCCTCTAGTCTCCCAATAGCTCGCCATCGCAATTCTTCGGTCAAATGATGCCTGGAGGTCATTGTTAAAATTTGGCTATGCCAGATGTCTAATCTCAGCCTCACAGCGACAATAGCCGCCTTGCTCTGAGACATGCACTTTTATGCTCCTCGCAAATGATGTATTCCGACTGCAGCGCCACTATTTTGCATAATGTAGTATTGTTCAGCACCTTTTACTTAACAACATATTCAAATTTTAAACAGATTGGCCTAGTTTTGAAAGTGTTATTCCTCTTTTTGTTATTTTTCCTTAATTTTTGATAACTAGTATATATATATATATATATATATATATATATAAAAGAAATAAGCATCGTCTCATTTTAAATTTAAACTCATCTAGTATTAGGGCTTTATTATACAGAACCACTGGAGTGCCGAACGCGAGCCACAGAACAGAAGCACTGGCTGGCCACAGCTGTGGCTCATCCAAGCCACAGCAGTGGCCCAGCCTAGCTTCCTTGTGCTTTGTCATGATTTCATTCCTTTTTTATTATTCAAGTTGTCTTCGTCAAGTGAAGAAGATGATTTGTGCTTGCTTCTCTTACTGAAAAAAAAGGGAAACGCAGACAGAAAAGGACTTTAAGAGTGCATCCCTTATTATTAGGAAGGCCCTCAAAAGGTGTTTTTCATACACTGTAGGACGATTTAAGAGCAGACGACAAGTTGTTTTTGGGTACTTCCGGAGGTTTTCTGGAGGTCAAACGTTCTACATTACTCTCGAACAAAAAGGGAATCGTTGTAAACCACGACGAGAAACACACGACGAGTGTTAAAGACGAGATAAGGTTAAAAAACTCATGATGCAGAAAAACGCATTTACAGGTTTAAACATAGATTGGCTACTATTAGAATGCTGCAAAAATAAAATGAATATCTCCTGTTCTAATTAAGATAGAAGCATATGCTTCTATCTTAAAATGACGCTTAAAATGACGTTCAAATAATATTATTTGAACGTCATTTTAAGCTCAAAAGAACACAAAATACACTGCTGGCCACTGTAAATGCAACACCCTGAAGGAAACATGCAAATAACATGAAATTTACAACATGCATTAGCGGAGGTGAAATATGCAAATGATTAGAATTTCAGCGCAGACGCACATCACGCGCGACTGTGGCGCCACTTCAAAGCGATATTTAAGGCTTGGAGATTTCGACGATTTCAAGTTCGGCAATTGTGTTTTTTTTGTGGTTTTTTCAAAAAAAACGATCAATTATGCCTCGTCGAAAACAGCGATCATCTTTTGATCAAGTATCCGAGTTCGACAGAGGACGGATAGTGGACTACCGAGATTGTGGATTATCTTTCAGGGAAATGGGTAGTCGTGTTGGACGAAACCAAACAACTGTAATGCGGATATGTGATCGTTGGATGCAGGAGGGTACGACAGACCGGCGTGTTCGATCGCATCCACCTCAGCGCACCCCTTCACGTGATGACAGGCAAATTGTGCGCATGGCAGTGACGGATCGCTCAGTCACATCACGAACCATAGCACAGCACATGCAGTCTGTAACGCATCATCCAGTGTCTGCGCGTTTACAGCAGAGTGCTCTGTCCCCAAGACGTCCATTACTGTGTCTACCCTTGACGCAGAACCACAGACGTCTCCGCCGCCAATGGTGCGATGACAGAAGGATGTGGACGGCAGAATGGAATGAAATTGTCTTTACTGACGAGTCACGCTTCTGTCTGCAACACCACGATGGTCGCATTCGAGTCTGGAGACACCGTGAAGAGAGGATGCTGAACAGCTGCGTTATGCACCGCCACACTGGTCCTGCACCGGGTATTATGGTATGGGGCGGTATTGGATATCACTTTCGCACACCTCTAGTACGCATTGCCGGTACTTTAAACAGCCAGCGCTACATCTCCGAGGTGTTGGAGCCAGTTGTCCTTCCTTCCCTTCAGGGCTTGCCCACAGCCATATTTCAACAGGATAATGCGCGATCACACGTGGCACGCATTGTCCAACGGTTCTTCGTCAATCGCCAGATTGAATTGCTTCTCTGGCCGCCTCGCTCTCCGGATCTTTCGCCGATAGAAAACATGTGGTCCATGGTTGCTCTACGATTGACCCAGATTCCATCCCCAGCTGCCACAGCAAATCAACTTTGGCAACGTGTGGAAGCTGCTTGGTCTGCTGTACCCCAAGAACTCATCCAAAGTCTCTTTGAATCAATGCCGAGGCGTGTGGCAGCGGTGATCTCCAACAATGGCGGATACTCTGGCTACTGATTTTGGCAGGAACCACACTTCACAGAAGTCTATAAATTTAATCATTTAATACTTGGTCAACATGTTATCTACAAAATAAATTTTGTTGTGATATCTCTTGTCTTCCTTTGTGTTGCAATTTGGGTGGCCAGCAGTGTATTTTAATGCAACAAATTTTTTTTCGAAAGTTTGAAGAATTTTGTGTCCTGGACCCCCTTAAAACTGCAGTAAAATTGTTTAATTATCGACTGATATCCATGGTAATCCACTGAGGAATATTATTATTTTTTGCCATTTTGAAACCAGAATTTTTGCCTACAACCAGCTCAAACAACGTCAAAGGGTTGACCGAGTCAATAGTCTTGCAAGGCTAGGAACGGGATCTGTGGCGCTGTGCAATGGCTTTAAATAATAAGCTCCGTAACAAACAATGTTCTGCTACCGCAGCCACAGTCGCGCAGGCGAGCCACAAGCTGTGGCTACAGGTCGCGACTGTCGCCTGGGCGGGGCGGGCCACTCCAGTCGCCTACCCTCGCTTCTTGTGGCTCGCCTGCGCGACTGTGGCTGCGGTAGCGGACCATTGTTTCCTATGGAGCTTATTATACAGAGCAACTGCACAGCGCCACAGTTCTGTGGCGAACGCGCGCCACAGCTGTGGCTCTGTATAATAAGGCCCTTAGGTCTACGATTGTATGGAAAAAAATACGCTGGGCTTTTTTTTCGGGGGTGGGGGGCAATTGCCCCTATTGCCCCCCCCCTTCCCCTTGGAGCCGCCAATTGCTAAACATATATAGTAAATAAAATGAAGTTTACTAATAATGACATTTCTAGATTTATATCGTGATGGGTTTCAATATTTTTTTAGAAATTAGTAAAATATTTATCTCTTTTTAGTATTTCAAAGAACTTATTATTACGCTATTGGCATAGTAGAGAAGCTTAACTGACGTACAGTGGCGCCATCTTTTCCGAATCCGAGTTGTCACTTGATGTCCACCCCTCCAGTCCCCTTTCGTTAACAACATAGGTTCGGACACTAAATAATGGATTATGATTTTTTTATACAAAATTTTGTTTAGCACAAAATTGTGTGAGAAGTTGTGGTTTATAAAGTAATTAAATTATAATATGCTGTTAAACATCATTTTTCTTTTTCTTGAAAAATATAAATAATACGGGAAAAGTGACAAATATATAAAAATGATAATATTCTTATTCTTCAAATATATTGCCGCTTGCATTTTTTTTCTTTAAGCCCAAACTCAAATAATTTTTCATTGAATTCCCAGGTTTAACAACGAACTATAAGGAAAAAGCAGAAATGAATGAAGAACGGTACAGTTCAGTTGCTTGGCAATAATTATGATGTTTACACGTCGATATGTAAGGGAAATTTGAAACTGAAGTCAATTTTCTACTACATTTTGCCGTTACTTGATGAAGAAAAATGGTATGTTCCTCCCCAGTAAATTTATTAAGTTTCAGCATGTAGGAAGTAGGAATAAACACTATATTCATTCACGTATCGTCAAAAAAAAAAAAAAAAAATCGTAACTTTTTAAGGAAGCATTTTCATGAGTAGTGCGAAGGAAGTGTATATATAAATATATATATATATATATATATATATATATATATATATATATATATATATATATATACATATATATATATATATATAGGCATTTTCATATAGATCGATGTTCAATTAATTTGAGCTCCTCCGTTATACCTCTTTTTGCTGTAGTGAATGTAAAATATCAATAACGGTACTTTTCTCAATGGGAGACAAACAGTGTCTTTTAAATCCTTTGCAGTCTCATAACAAGGGAAGGACATTGTAAAATCAACATCAAATAATGTTGATTTTTAAAGAAACCGAAATTCTCTACTATATAATGCAGTTAAACTCTATTGGAATAGCAAATATTTGTTTTTCAGTCTTAATAACTTGTTGCTTTTGTCTCTGCTGAGGAAAAAAATCTTTAAGTTGTATAAGTATGGTGTTTTGCTTTTTTGGGGTCTGTTCATAATTAAACAGTAATCATGATATATGTTAGTTACTACAAGGAAGACAGTATAGCAATTATGAAATGCTGATTCTTAGAGGTGAAGTAATAAGCAATATATTCTGTATTTACACTTTGAGATTCATAAGAAAAGTATAACAGCTCAAAAAATGTTATGCCCATTGTTTAAGAATCTCTTTGCAATTTTTTTTTTGTTAGCAGTATTTCATAATATCTTATTTGATTTATCTTTGATATTCTCATTGGG
This sequence comes from Dolomedes plantarius, assembly GCA_907164885.2. NCBI lineage: Eukaryota > Metazoa > Arthropoda > Arachnida > Araneae > Dolomedidae > Dolomedes > Dolomedes plantarius. Next base: position 155,705,758 of record OU015494.1, on the reverse strand, counting down.
TATTATTAGCTGTTACATGCAAATCTTTGAATGTATTACTCATCAATACAAGGCACCCCTGTGAAATTAATTTTTTTGTCTCTGAAATGTAATTTATATATGTAAGATGTTAAAAGGAATAACTATATAAGTAATTTCAAAATATATTTTGAGTTATTTCATCATTTAATACATATATATCAGATCATTCAAACAGAAAGTTATGAATTTCCTTCTCATTAAAAAATAGTAAAGTTATCAAAATGAAATCGTTAAGACACAAAAGTAAAGTTTTATTTTCAATGGAATTTTATCGAATAAAAATGCAAAAATGGCAAAATACTACTGCTGACTGTTACACCTTCCTATAAGGTAGAATTAATTAGTATGTTTTAATGTGAATCATATTTAATTTGTTGAAATACATCACTAATAAGTTTCTTGCGAAACTAAAATTCTCAGCTTCTTTAAATCCAATATAAACATTCAAATTAACAGCTTGTTTCAAACTAATAATTCACTATCCGGCTGGAGATTCATTAGATATGATACTCTATATCAGGGGTGGCCAACCTTTTTGGGAAGAGTGCCACTATCTGAAAAAAAAAAATATTATGCGTGCCACTATCTGAAAAAAAAAATATTATGCGTGCCACTTCCAACTTTTCCAGCATACAAAAAATATAATAAGGTGCGCTGTTATAGGGTAACTGTTATAGGCTTAAAGGTGCTTATATTCCTGCGCTGTTATTTTCAGTAGCGTATGAGTAGGGTTTTTACAGATTTTGACAAATTATTATTTTTTCAAATTTCTTAATTTTTCAATAAGTCTCCGCGTGCCACTGTAAAAACGCCGCCGTGCCACACTGTGCCGCACGTTGGCCACCCCTGGTCTATATTGACCAGCGGCGCACCCAGGATTTAATCTTGGAGGCGGACGAGTTCAACGGATAAAAATATTTATAATGTAAATTCAGTAATCATAATGCAATTTCTATTTCTTTGGGGGGGGAGGGGGCAGGGTCCCTTGGCCCAACCCCCTGGGTGTGCCACTGATATTGACAGGTCACCAGTTTTAATCACTGCAAAGAATTTGATAAACATCCCGCTTAATAGATTGAGGAATCAGTGCAAAACAAGTTTATTGTAGAACTTAAATATAAATTTAAAAATGAATTCCATATCTAATCTAGTTTTTCTGAAAAACTTTGTTATCTGCCATTAGGCTATATATTATATTTATAATCAGCTAACATAAAAAAAATCACTTAAATTCATCTCATATTATAACACTTTCCTGCTTTCCATTAGCATATAATTACGTAACTTACCTTTAATTCCACTTCATTATTCCAATCATCTCAGTTTGATTTTTTTTCTGCTTTTGCTTTCCTTTCTGACTTTAAATATGTTTATTTGTTGATATATATTTATGACAACTAAATGTATTTATTTGTTTGATTAATTTTCACATGTGTCCCTTCGTGTGGATTGGAGAATATAAATTTTAACTTCCCTATCCCAGTGATTCATGAAGTCCCTGCTTCCATTTGACACAGACAAAGTTCTGTAAAATTGGTTTTATTCCCCTGTTCATATCAAACAGTTAAAGCAGTCATGCTCAACCTTTCTTTCTCTCGGGCCACATGTACATGTTTGTTACATTAGGTGGGCTGCAATGTAATACACTATACTTCATAATATAATAATCTAAAAAGTAAAACTCAAAACCCAAATGTATTCAAACATTTATTTAAAAAATGGTTGTGATTTTTTTTATGTTGAAACAAACTTTTGACTATTTTAGAGAGATCAGGTATATACTTGCTACATTATGTCATCAAGGTAAGAATCAGTAAGCTGATTTCTGCATACATTCTTCGCCTATGTCATTTTGAAATTGCATGATTCACACAGATGTGTTGATTTGAACAATGTGAGCAGAAAGTGGCACAGTTTTGTATTTTTCAGGCACAAATTTTCAAAACTATGTTTACAAAAGCACCAGACTGATAATGGTCTTGGGCTCCACATAAAAGCTTTAGGGGGCCGTAGTTTGAGTACCCCTGAGTTAAAGGATCTTTGCATTGGTAAACTACCCATTGAGACAATCACACGTAATGCTCCTCATCCTTATGAACTACAATTCACTGTACAACAAATTTGAATTTTTTTTCTGTCCTTTACAGGGCATTTTTATCACATGGGCTAATCGGGACTTTGCCCAGGGCACCCTGATGCTAGGGGGCCCCAAAACCCCCTTGGTGTATGCACCTAGTAGTTCTAATAGTGTGTATAGCCCATGAATAGGTCTTATTTTTATAAATGTTCGTAAGGGGGGTCCCCAAATAACATTTGCCCAGGGGCCCCCAGCGTTCATAATCAGGTCCTGGTCCTTTAGATGAAACTATGTGATTCTGTTAAACTAAAGGTGCTTGATTCATATATCAAAACCAAAATTGTCCATCACGTACCGTTTTTGTAGGAGACCCACTTCTTATACAGGGTGAATCTGAACAAGTGGACAAAACTTTACGAGGTGATAGAACGCAGCTATACGAGCAATATTTGTCATTGAATGTATGGTCAGAACACAAACGGTGAGAAGTTAAAAGGTAGTTTTCCACTGTCACATTTAAAGAATTAACACAAGATTGAGAGGAGATACTGAAGAAAACATTTTATTAACAGGAATGTAATTGACTTACATGGTCAAAGAAATTGCTCAAAAGTGCTTTCGCCAGCTGTAATGTAGGCTTCACACCTGCGGGATAGGGACTGACGCACTTTTGCGAAGACACCAGGCATTTCCTGAATATCGCCGACAACAACGGCGATCCTGGCGACTAGTTCCATATTGGTTTCAATGGAGTACTCGTAGATTAGGATTTTCATATGTCCCCACAGGAAAAAGTCCAAACACGAGAGATCCGGCGATCTTGGTGGCCAAGCTATGGGACCACCTCGACCAATCCATCGCCCTGGGAATGTTGCATCTAAATTTTTCCGCACATCTAAGCTGAAGTGTCATGCTGGAACCACATTCTCGACCTGATGGGGGTCGGACGCAGCAGCTCCTGCAACACCTCTCGTACGAATGTGTGATACGATTCCCCGTCCAGACAGTGTGGCAGGAGGTATGGACCAACCAAATGGTCATGGAGGATCCCTGCCCAAACATTTACAGAAAATCACTGCTGAAACGAACGAGGACGTGTGGCATGCGGGTACCATTTACAGCGCCACCTAGCGCTTCGCTGTTTGCGTTCCGCCCATACCCTTTCTATGACAAATATTGCTCGTGTAGATTATTATAACAAATATTGCTCGTGTAGCTTCTGTATTTTAGACTAATACTTTTTGTACTACCTTAAAGTTTTCTAATTTTGGCATCAAATAGTTTTTTTATACTGAACTACTACAATTCAGATTGGACTCATGCACGATGTAAATTTTTTGACATATTTTGTTCATCTTTCAAATATAAGTAATTTTGTTGTATTAATACTAAGAAGAAATACAAATTTGAATTTTTAATTCTTAGCTTCAAAAATTCACTCTCACATCTGATATAAATCCGATATAATTTATTTTTGAATTTAATACATTGATAATTCTTAAAAGGTTTAATATTCTAAAATTTTAATAATCTTATAAGTTTTAAGGCTTTAGTCATTTTCAGTGTTATCTTTTATATTATTACAGATCTTTGGAATCTCTTCACCTGAAATTTCAGCCCGTTACTGAAAGTAGCAGAACAGTTTCTTGCTCTTTGATATTTTGCATCCACAGGTAAAGAAAAAAAGTTTCTTTGTACTTTAATGGTAGAAAGAGTAGAAAATGGCTTTGATCGCTAATGGTCGATTGCTGTTTATGTTGATGTGGAAGTCAAAATTTTGTGTTATATAGAAGCTACTTATTAAAATTTTATAATGAAGTTACCGTATTATTGTCTGCAATATATTCCCATGTGTTGACAAAACATCATATTTTTTAAAATGAAGGATATTTTATGCTAGATTTCAAGTTGAATGTTGGGTAATTTTTTAAGCCTCAGCATTATGTCTCCAGGTCATGAAAACACTATCCTTGATAAATATCTTTCTGAAACTTAATTTATATTATGTTATAAAGTTTTAAACCATTTACTTATATGTTATATGCTTCATTAGCATTAAGAAAAAATACTAATATCTATATTTATGTTAATCATCAAAAAATAAAACTTGTTGAGAGGCGCAATATTGAGAGTGAAATTATAAACTTTTTAATTAGTATCAAATCTTATTTGATAAAAATATGAAGGATTAATAACACTATTGCAGTCTATAACATCTTTCTACGAGATGATATAAACTATTATCATCCATACTAAATTATAGATATATTTTATCTTAAAGTGTGAGAACCAATGTATGTCAGTTTAAAAGATTCCAATGTTATGTTTGTCTCAGATATAAATAATGCTGGTTTTTTAAATCCCCTTTTCCTCTATAATTCATCTATTTTGAATTTCAAATGCATAACCACGGTAAAAAAATGTTTTGTACTTTCTAAATTTAACATTATTTAATGTATAAATCATTACATTATATAAGCAAACAGCTTTCATAAAAGTTCATGGTTTTTTTTTTTTGACAATTGTTTCTTCATCCACTACTGACAATAAAATACATTGAAGGACTCAAATAACATTATCATTGCTTCTGTTGTAGGTAGTAATTTTAATACCATGAAATATTAATGTTTCCTAATGGGCGTAGTGGCCCAGTTGGCAAGGCAGTGAGCCAGTGACCTAAACGTCTCTGGTTCGATGCTGGACGCTTACAAATCTACCGCCATGTACGTTAATGGCGGCTGGTGCACATAAAATCTGTCGTGGCTGCAAAATCCTCCAAGTTCTTAAACTTACCTCTTGGGGTGCTGGGTCAAGTGTATTGGTCTCGACACTTGTATCGGTTCTAACTTATGGGACCGGCCTTTAGGGGGTAACGCTGGCCACCTTTACGGTGCCCCCTTCAATGAATTGCCAGCAGTCTCACAGTGTGAATTAGGGTGTCTGTCTGCATTCGATGTTGACCAAAACTGGTCTGGTGTCTGCAAGACGTTTTAAGTCTGGTAATTCATATTTAGGGCGAATGTTTAATGTACAATAGCCTATGCATTATCAACAACAACATTAATGTTTCCTATACCCTCGATAAAAATAAGGCACATTTTCTCTTTTTTGTTTGCTAGTGTAAAAAAGATGATGTTGTTTAAAAGTTTTTTAGAATTTTTGATATAAACTAAGGGTTGTTTTAAAAACTGTATAATCATAGATTAAACATATGTATGAAAAGTGAAAATTTTATTTTTTTATCTGATTTTTTACTCTTACAAAACAATTTTATAATGTAAGATTAGGTGAGATGAAAATTGTATTTCCTTATTTAACATTCAAATTTGGCCCTAATGTCCAGTCTTATCTTTTGTTTTTAAATGTTATTTTCTGCATGAACTTCATGATGGATAAAATGTGATGTAATGATTTTACAGTTGTTAAAATATTTATATGAATTTCTTGTTTCAGAGTTATAAACAGGGTGAAAAAATTTGCATAAATTTCAAAGTTATAGTTTATTTCAATGAATACCAAGAAATCCTTTAAATTTTTACAACTATTTGCATACGTACATTTATCAAATGCATAAAACTTCACCTTTTAAACTTTTTTTTTTTAACTTCAGACGTTTTTTTTAGCATTTGCTTAAAAATTTATCAAACACAAGAAAATATGATGAAATTGTATAGTATGTCGTCTTCTGAAAATGTATGATTGTTAATCTCTATTATTGAGATTTTTTTAAAAATAATTTTACACTACAATTAGAAACGTGCATGTTTCTAGAATGCCAGTGTTAAAATATCAAAAGAAAATTATCTATTTTCATTTCAAGAATTCAAATTTAAAATATCTGAAGGCAATTGGATTTAAATTTTTCTTTTAGCATACTTTCTGTAAATGTGGAGCTTAAGTAACTTATTAGGTTTATTGTAATTAGTAGTTTAGTTTAGTACTATAGTATCTTCATACTTTCTTAATATATCCTAACAAGGATGAATGTTTGGTATTAGAAAACTTTGTTATATACAATTATACCAAAATGTTGCTAATATCTTGAAAACTGTCTAGTTATATTTAAAACCAGATGAACACATTTTTATTGACTGCTTCTCCTAGGATTATTCATATTTATGATGTGTAAAAACTTTCCAAATTTTTGTGTTAAGTTTTGAAAATTTAGAAAATGTGTTTAGTATATCAAAGAGGAGATAAAATAAATTTGTTATTTAAAGAATAAGAGAACTGCCATAGCATGATATTTCATAAATGATGCAGTGTTCTAAATTTTGATTGTTTACTCATAGAAACATATTTTAGGTGTTCCATGTAATATGAAAGATTACCATAAATTTTATTGTATTAGAGAGATCCAGAGTAGAATTGTTTCCTCTTTGATGATTGATATTAGCCGGTAAAGGAAAAAGTTTTGCTAGCCCTGTATTTTAATTATTAACATAGAGTAAAATGTTGAAATTGCATTATGTGTTAGTACAAAAGTCAAATATTTCTGTTGTAAAAAAGTCAACTTTTTATCCTAAAAACTACATTTTTTTGTTCCCTGCAGCATAAACTGTATGAGGTAAAAAAAAAAGTATAATATACATTTTACATTAAGTAATTTATTTTTTATATATTAGAGTTAAATAATCAATTAATGTAAAACATAATATATGCTAAGTAAAATGTGTAATTTGTATAATAAGTAAAATAGTAATAAATTAAGAGTGCAATTTTTAAGTCTGAGAGTTGTGCTTCCATGAAAATAGGGGTGGCTATCTCAAGTATAATAAATGTTATATAATTTTTCTTTCTGAAACTTTTGTTATACATGACTTATCAAGTAAACAACTACTGAAAATTAATTTTTATATTTTAAATTTTATTATTCCCTTCTGGTAGGCAGTGGATTTATTTCTTAAGGCTCTGATTAATACTGTACTGACATCTGGCTTTATGAAGCTAATCTTTTTTGTATTTTGACATGGAATAATCTACTAGCTTCAATTGCATATCACATATGTGAATAGAACATTATGTTAAGTCAATTTAAAATTATGGCTAATTTATCTTTGAAATTAAAGAAGCATATACTAATATTTCAGTATGACTGCGAATGACATAGTATCTCTGAAATTGGAATCTTGATTTCCATGAGTAGTATAGATGTGGAAACGATTATAAAAGCATGTATATATTTTTACCTTAAAATAAATAGAAAATAAGAAGTGGCCATTTATGGAGAATATGATGTAATTTTTGGTTCACACTTGGATGATAGTGAAATATATAGACTCAAAAAATATTTATAGTTCTATTGTATGCAGTTATTTATATTAAAACCCTAATGTCTGGAAAAATGAATATTTATTAAATCCTGGAGAAAAATGGGGCAAGGTATCAGACATTTCCTTCTCTGCCTTTCTGTCATAAAAAGGATACCATTTAAGAAGTATTTTACAGTTGTTTATATGAACACTATTTTTTTTAAAAATGAATGTTGTTTATATGAACTCTTTTTTTTATAAACTGCTTGTTAACAAATTGTACTCATAGATGAAATGCTATTTTTTTCTTCTTTTTTCTTTTTCTTCTTGTTCCACATTCAAAATTTAATTGTAGTATCTTGAAGGTAGCATGTAACTTATAATCCTATATTAACCATTTGAAATTGACTCTCATTTCTAGGGTGATCATTTATGTTTTAGGTTTATCTACTTAAAAAGAATATTGATAAAATGTGATGAAATATTATAAATTTTAATTAATTTGCTGCTAGAAATTTCTTTACTGTGTTTTGTATGAATCTTTAAATATGTGAAAAATGCCTTCTAGATATTTTTCCTCGAAATTTCAACCTGTTTGGTTGCAGCCCAGTTATTTTATTCCATATTAAAGTTTTTTTCTGAAGAAAAGGGGGAAAATTTCTATTTCTCTGCATTTTTTAATAAAAAAATTAAAGAAGTTGTCAATTTAAACTATGTAAAAATACAAAATTGAAAGCATTTTCTGGATAAAAATTTGAGCTTGAAATAAATTTGTTTTCTGTCTGTAACACTTTCCCATGAGGTTCTATAAATCTCATTTTTATTTCTGATTTGACCTAAAACAAAGTGAATTTCAAGATATTCCAAGAGAAAAAAAAGTTTTCATAACTAAAGAATTAGTATTTAAAAAAATATTGAAAGCAGTTGTGATACAAGTTTTTCAAATAAGTGTGTTTCAGATTGAAATGCATTCTCTCAACTTATTGATTTATTCTGATCCATTAAGTAAATTTTTGTACTTATAATATAACCATCTTTATTATATCCAGTTTATTGTAGAAATTAGGTGAAGAAATTTTTTTCATGGTATAGTGTAGTGGCAAAAAGATGCTTTTATGTTGATAGCTATATAAGAATTACTGCTACTAATTATAAATTCTTTGTGTTGACTGCTTTTTCTACGGCTATTTATATGGAAGAATTTTCAAATTTTTGAAATATGTTTGCTGATTTTAGAGAGTCAAAAAATCACTTATATTTTAAAAATGGAAGACAAAAAATTCTGTTGCTTCTTTAAATTGATTATGAACTCTCATGTCAGATTTTTCATTGTCCAAATTGTTTAACTTATGAATATAAATTTTCCTTGAATCCTGTTTGGTAAATGTATGATGATACATATAGTCATTATTATTATTTTGCCTTGATGATGGGTGATTGATTGTATTTTATTAAATTATGCAATTTAAGCTAAAGTTCATATTTATGCGGATTTAGTGACTTCATGACAGTGAATCCACATGTCAAAGTACCGTATAAATTTCCTCTTTTGAAATATAACTTACATATGTTTGTGACTTTTAAATATAAAGTAACGCTGATGATAGAAGGTTTGTTTAAATTTAGAATTTAAATGTTAGGTTTTGCATAGATCATAAGTTTTAATAAATTGTAGACTTTAGCATATTAGAAATATAGCTGATCTATAAAACTTTCTCTTCATGCCTGATTTTATACTTTGTCAGAAATCGTGCTCTTCTGCAACACTGGGCATTGTTGGGAAAAATGAAATGGGATTTTTGAGTCCTAGAAATAATAAACTTCATGTTCTCTTAAAACCTGGAATTATATCAGAATTCTTTTTCTGTCTTTATGTAGCTTTACGGTTAAGTTGCCAAGATAATATATCCAAACTTTGATTCCGAATTGCTTATTAATTAATTTTGCAAATAAGTGAAATATGTTTCTCAAATTTTTTCTTTCTTGCATTATTAATTAAAAATGGGATTACATTGAAGAATCTCGATTCCAATTATCCCTTATTTCAACCTTATTTCCTCCAAGCAAAGAAAGGTCAAAACCTATCAATACTTTATTCCTGTTAAAATGTGTCATTAATGTTGGTATTTCATAATTACCGTATTTACGCGTGTATAGGCCGCACTTTTATTCCCTAAAACAGATCGATAAAAATGGGGTGTGGCTTATACACGGAATTTTAAAATTAAATACAGTAAACACCCTTTAGTTTAGAACACTTTACTACCATAAAACATCAGTATCTATATACCTTACAACTTATTACACCGTATCATGCCCACGGCAATTCAACGCATTGTAAATATTATTGTCTGTATATAGTATATCTTAGGACTATTTAACAAAACACTTTTGAATTCCCAAGAGTTTGTCTTCATGCGAAAGAATTCCTAAGTGTACTAGTATAAATATAATCACCTTTTTTACACTGCAGTTTCACCACCACCATCAGCTAAGGCTGTACCTGATATTGTTTGGCGAGCATTGAACGCTAAGGAATATACAACATTGCTACATTTCGCAGAACGATGCTACTTTGAGTCTACAGCGGAATTAGGAAAAAATAATTCCCAAAATGTTGTCTTCAAAATTCAGGTGCGGCTTATACACACACGCACGTGGGCTATACACGAATAAATACGGTATTTTAGAAAATGCACAGACATTTATTATCTGTTCTGATTAATTGTGTTAAACTAAATGGTTGGACATTTTTTAAAATCATTTTTTTACAAAGCTATTAACAAATACATTTTGATCTAGTGGAAGAATATTTATGTTAAATGAATAATGTTAAATAAAATTTAGTTACATAAAATAAAGCTTTTGTAAAAAAAAAAAAAATTACTGAAAATGTGCCAACTATTTCAGACACCTCATAACTGTCATGCATTTTCTGAAGTGTTTATTACAGTTTTATTGGAACCTCTTATATTTTGAATAATGAAAAAAATGTCATCCCCTCCAAATTTCGCATATTTTTCAGTCTTTTTTCCAAAGTTATATATTAAGTAATTCGTTAATTTACCCACAGCTGATACTCAGGGAAATAAGACTGCTTCTGCAAAGTACTGGGAATAATTTTGAATCATTGTTATTTCATTAAAATATCGTTTGTAGTTTTTCTTTTCGAATAAGTGGCTATCCCATTTTGTTTTTGTCTGTTTCATGAAAGTTTTAGAAAACCTATATAACTTATAATCATAAATTTTTGCATTAAACAACAAAGAAATTTAATTGATATCTCCTACACCATTAATTGCTTTAAAAGTTCTTCATTGGATTCAGTATGGTATTTAATTCATAGTGTAGGAATTTTTAAAAAAATCAAGACATTATAAAAATGTTATTATGTAAAGAGATACGTTAAAGATGAAATAACGCGGTGGCCCGGCTGGCAAAGTTGTCGAACTAGTGATATGAGGGTTGCAGGTTCGATGACAAAATTCATCACCGTGTTCACTAATGGTGGCTGGTGCACGATCTGTCGTGGCTGCAATGTCCTCCAAGTTCTCAAATTTACCTCTGGAGGTGCGGAGTGTGCAAGTGTTCCGGTCTCGTCACTTGACTCGGTTCTAAATTGCGGAACTGGCTTGTAGGGGGTAATGTTGGCCACCTATACGGTGCCCTCTTAAATGAATGGCCAGTAGTCTCGCCCTTTACTGTCAACAAATGGCGTCATAGCCAATCTTCGGGCATTTGTAATAAATAAGATGAAATAACTCTGGAAATAAGGGCCTTATTATACAGATCCACAGCTGTGGCGCACGTTCGCCACAGAACTGTGGCGCTGTGCAGTGGCTCTGTATAATAAGCTCCATAGGAAACAATGGTTAACTACCGCAGCCACAGTCGCGCAGGCGAGCCACAAGAAGCGAGGGTAGGTGACTGGAGTGGCCAGCACAGGCGACAGTCGTGACCTGTAGCCACAGGTGTGGCTCAGTATAATAAGCTTCGTACGATTTCATGTATCACTTCGAGCTTATTTATTAATAAAACTATAAATAGCCAGTAACATTATGCGTCTTTTTCACATGTAATGTGATGCATGCGCTCTCTTGATGTGTAACATAAAAGGAAAAAAAATTGAGAAGCACTTAGCTGTGGCAGTTCCTGATCTCCAATCATACTAATTTGCTTCAATGGGAATGATAGTTAATACAGTGGCCAGTTTACCTCTCGTATTACAAAAGATGACCATTGCACTCCAAACCAACCAATAATAATTTATTCAACTCTTTTTCCTTTTTTTAACCTCTTACGACTGTCGCAGACTGAGAATCTTTCAATAAGATCTTGGTTATTACCTGCAAAGAAAAAAGAAAATTTGGTCAATTCTGCAAAGAATGTTCCTTTTCAAGTTATTTTTTTAGATAACTTATATATGCAAGTTTTTTGCAAGCATAAACGAAACATTCGATGAATTTAAAATCAGCTATTTAATGTTTTAATCAGGTAGCATTTACTGAATCAAATAAATTCCATAACCCATACACTTTTATAATATATCATACAAAATTGTTTATAATAACTGGAGGTTATCCATTAAATGGATAGGTGTCCAGGCATGTAATTTAAATACGAGGCACTTCCCGCACTTGAAATCTCATTAATAGAAGACATCCCTCTTGGCAGCTATGGGCCATAATGCTACCAAAATATTCATACTTGAATCCTTTCTCCGCTTCATTTTAAGTAAGATGTATAGGTAAAACTTTGATTACATTTTACAAAGTAAGAAAAACTGTGTTTTTTTTCTTCTCACGGCTAAAGTTTAAAACATAAAGAGGCGAAACAGACCCTTATCTAGAAAAATAAAGAAAAAAAATCCAGCCTAACTGGTATTATTTTATGTCTACCTCTGGTCTCTAGGGACCGTAGCGAGATAACTTCAGTATGCATATCGTTTTTTCTCCTTGTGATGATAATTGCTCAGAGCTTGCATATCCCTCTCCAGTATATCAAGACAAATCAAATTACACTTTTTAAAATTCTGATTTTTCTAACGACGCAGTTAGTGATTGCGTAATATGTGTTTACAATTTCTAGTAGCTGGTTTTGCATAAAATGAGCATAATCAGCTGCATCATCAAACTAAATTTTCTAGAAAAACCTCACATTGGCTCCGCCGTAGGAAGAATTTCTTTCGGAGCTTCTGACCTCAGTCAAAATCGCCCAGTCCTATTCGGAGCCCCGGAACTTTTCGCATTTTCTCTAAATATTTAAACATCTGCCAAGAGTGACAAATGAACCAGAGAGCACAGTATAATATTATAGCTGTACTTATCAATTTTATAACTGTACTTATCAGTGTCTTCTTTTTCTTTTTGTATTTTTTCTTCGATATCTGGATACAAATGATGCAAATTCTTATCCACGCTCTCCAAGATTTTTGTCGTGGTACTTTTCACATTTAATATCCCACAATTCACTAAACTTTTTAACTTCCTCTATTAAAAGTTCTGTGTGTACACTTTCAGCCATTTTGTTGCGCTAAAATGCCTTCCATCTGAGTTGCACGATTGAAACGAAGGTACTGCTTTGCCGTTGTCGTTTATGCGGTCAAGTAGTACAAGAGGGGAAAAAACCAGTCGTTGCGAATTCGCAGCGACGCCACAGACCGTGAGAGTCGGTTCCCCGACCACAACGACACCTGATCGCTCGTGTGCACCGAGCCTATGTACTCCTGATTGAAACTGCGATACCGCAACGACACCGGATCGCTCGTGTGCACCGAGCCTTAGATAGGCAGCTTTTCTTTACCGTTGCACCACTGGTCCAATTAAACAGTCTGTCAAAGTAACTGTATAAACAAATACACACTGATAGCATGAATTAAACGTTATTGTATGAGAAAAGTAGAGAAATAACATATAGCATTTATTATTCCTGGAAAAAAATAGCGATTAATTGGATTCAAAATATCCCTAGAAGCAACTGCTTTAAATCGCGATACTTTTTTTTCCCCCAAATAATATAAACACAGTTGGAAAATTTACTTTCGAGTGCTTAGTGCAAAGAGACATTTGAATGTAGAGCAAGTCTTCATTTATAAAACTTCACTCATATTTTAACACTGATAATAGGTTACATTGAGTTAGATTGAGAAATTAAAAAAGATACGTGTACTTTTCTTGAAAGAGTTTTTGTTATTTCTATAAATAAGTATATACAAAGTATGGAAATGTAAAAAAGAAGATAAATATGTACATACCAGGAACTATATTCATCTACATACAAACTCAGAACAAACTGCAGGTTTTGTAGATAACGTAGGGGTATTTCAATATCCTTTGCTTGTACTTGTAGAGCTAGGCCAGCAGCTCTGTCCGAAGATACAAAAAGGGTTATTTCTTTTCCTGGGCTGTACATCATGTGGGTTTCAAAGAAAGTCGTAACCATTTGTTTAACATCGTATTCATAGCCGTATATCCATGCTGTATAGCTTCTTCTTTGTTCCGATAGGAAAGTAATTGATAGCCTTGCTCCAGTCGCATAAGAACGATGGAAAGATGTAGTCGAATAATAGTTCATTTTAATTTATCAATCTCTTTATCAAGATTTAGTTTACCACCTCTAGTGCCTTTTAGAAGTGCGATTTTCCTCACTGAACAACAGTTATCCACGTCTCCTCTGATGAGATTAATCCTTTGAGAGAAAATTTATACTGCAACCACACACACTTGCGACACATCGCGAAAAGAACTGGAGAGATTACTCCATCAAACGATGAAAAAATAACTAAGTATATTACAGTATACATATGTTCAAGTGGGAAAAGAGAAATTTTCTCTCTTTTTACAACTTCGTGGAAATGATTTCACTCCTGCCGTCTCGCAATATATTCTTGAGCAACACTCCACTGAAATATGAATAGCTGGAAACGAAATGTAAGTCAGCGAAGTGACCAAAATTCATTGCGATAACTTATATTTCGTTAGCAGGATTCCTACAAAAGGGTTTGTATTGCAACATAAATATTACACCTTTGGGGCCGTTCAGGTATTACGCATCATAAAATGATGCGTGATAAATGACTAAGATATTATCTTTAGTCATTTTAGACCCCCTCCCCTTGTAAGCAAAAATAAGCAAATCCCCCCCCCCCTCTTTTGCTTACCTTTTTGATTTCGCATATTTCTTGTCGCGATTTCGTAACTCAAGCTTTTATTAAAAATTTCAGTCACTAAATTTATTGTACATTTCTACGTAAAAGTGTACACACATGAAATCATTAACAGTAAATACATTGAGTAATAAATGAAAACAGCCAGAATGATATCAAGTTGTTATTATATCAAGGTTTTATTAATTCTTTGAAAGCAAATAGTATAATATTAAAGTAAGTAAATATATAAGTACAGAGTACTCAGTGGTAAAATAAATGACCGTTTCCTTCAATTTGAGCTAGGCTACAAAATACTTGTGGCGAACTCATGCAAGTTGGCGATTTTAAGTCGTTTCAGCATCCGGGACTCTTTGACACATGCTCTGTTATGAGAAAATAGCAGAAAAATTAGTCTCCGTCATCAATATTTACTTAATCGGAAGCATTTTATTTAGTCCATTTTCTCTAAGTAACTCTAAAGTGAGTTATTTTAGCAAATTTTGTATTTAAAAAGAATATAAAATTCATATATCTGAGCAACACCGATAATAAAACTCCTGTATTTTTTAAAATTGATCCTAGAACTACTGATAACGTGTTGGCAGCTTTAATGGTTTTGCAATGTTGGCCTTCACAACCTGGGAATGTTAATAATTTTTCCTATCTAGTGCATCATGATTTAACTTCTTAAATCTAACTAGACATTTAAAAAAGCTTTTATATATAAGGTGTGGCTTTTACATAACGATGAACGATTTTAGAAACGATGAAAAAATAACTAAGTATATTACAGTATACATATGTTCAAGTGGAAAGTTCAAGAGAAATTTTCTCTCATTTTACAACTTCGTGGAAATGATTTCACTCCTGCCGTCTCGCAATATATTCGAGACGACATCGGTAAAGCTTTTACATAACGAGACTAAACTGCCGGTAGGCTCTATACTTCTTGGAGCGGGGAACGCATGTACAGGTTAGTGACATTGAACCTTCCTGAACAAGATGAGACAATTATTTAACAGCCACACCTATAAATGTGTTGCGGGAATTTTTTTAAAACCTCTCTAACAACGTCTCTCTATGTGTACGACTAAAAAATTTATTGTCCTAGTTGGTCATGTATATGAAAAAAGGGCTAAATATTTTGAAAAAAATTCACTAATATTTTAAATTACTTAAAAGTAGAATATTTCGTTTGACAATACTGTTCCTTGAATTTCACATTCAAGGAAAATTTTTGATTTCTAAAATACTTACTTAAAAATCTCCAAATAAAACCCAAACTAATCTCTCCCCGTACGCAGTTCATCATTTTTGTTTGATTTATTTCATTAGTGCTTACTTGGTTTCCATATGTAAACTCTATCCCTTTCCTTTTGTTTTGTGTATATGTCTTATATATATATATCTATATATATATATATATACATATATATATACATATATATATATATATATATATATATATATATATATATATATATATATATATATATATATATACATATACATATATATATATATATATATATATATATATATATATATATATATATATACATACATATATATATATATATATACATATATATATATATATATATATACATACATATATATATATATATATATATATATATATATATATATATATATATATATATATATATATATATATATATATATATATATATATATATATATATAATATATATATATATAAATTATATGTGTCTTTTAAATTGTTTTCTGTGTTTTTATGTCTCGTATCGATAGGGTACTCGTCTTCACCTTTCCCTACAACTTTTCTCTTTCCCTGTAATTAAACTTTCTACTATTTTAATGTATTCATGTAAATTATTACTCGCAACTTATATTATCATGAGCACTCTCATCCTTACATTTCAAATGTAATACTGGGGATTCGGCCCATGCCCAGGTGCCCCAAAAAGAATTCCCGCCGGGGAGGCATAGATAAATCCCAATACGATCGAAAAGTCAGAATATTGCATGTTAATTATTTATATACATTTGAAAGTGAAGTAGTGAACGCCTTTGAAGTTGAAATTAAATATTATTGAACGCATATTAAATTTCAAATTTATCGCGATACTCAAGGGGTCGGCGTATAATTGTATATTTTACTGCGTTTTTTTTCTACTCTCAAAAAATGTTTTTTAGAGAAATATGCAGGTTGGTTAGTTATTGGAAAAGATCGCTATTCGATGGGAAATACTGCTTAAAAGCAAGCGTAAAGGGAGGTTGTAAGGCCATCAGTTGTTGTTTGCTTTTTATTGCACTATCTACAAACATATATTTTTTCAGCAAAATGTGTGGATTAAGGATGAAAAAAAATGCATTAGGCAACATGAAATTTATTTCACACAGTAATGCTCACATATCACTGCATGCATACACGATTTTTTTTATTGTACTCAGTAGCGTACCAACGGCTTGTCATCAGGGCAATTGCTAAGGGTGCCGTGGTCAGAAGGGCGCTGAACAGTGTAAATTACAAACATTGTCGCCATTAAAAGGTGCGGAGCCATGGACTTGCCAAGGGCGAAAAACAAAACAAAAACAAGGTACGCCTGTGATTGTACTACTTTCATCGGTACCTGTAATACGCAGTTAGGTGCTTCTCTATCATATAGGGCACGTGCTGAAGTCCGTTGAGGAGTAAATTTTCCGTCAACTGGATATAGCGTAGCTCTTTCTGAAACTTGCATATGAATTGAGCTTTGTTTGGAACATTCTGAAAAACACTTTTAAACATTTCTTCAAATTCTGATTCTGTCTCCAGAAAGCTGATCGTGTGTATAATCAAATATTCTAAATAAGGGATATTACTGAGTACGTTAGAGTGCATTAGAGTGTCCAAAAGCTTCTTTGACATCATAGCAAACATTAAGTAGCTCTGATAGTATGCGATGAAGGCCAATTCTTCTGTTGGTCGCATCCTCGGAGGAGTAGGTACAGCTTGGGGTAACATATGACCAGCCGGAAGGAAAAATCTGAAGAAGAAGAAGAAAAAAAGACATAAGACAAGAATGGGGTCAGTGAGATTAAAAACATCAGTCAAAATAACATTACAGTGGAACCCCGCTTAACGAGCACCTCGCATGACGAGTATTTCGCATAACGAGCAAAATAAATCGTAAAAAGATGACTCGCTTAACGAGCAACTTTTCGCATAACGAGTGACGTGGAAGGAAGTCCCCTCTTCACTTCACTCGGATCTTCACGTCACCAGGATCATCAACGGCCGAAAAATAAGTATTTAAGGTGACTGCCTACGTTCGGAGCCATTTTTTTAAAAAATCATTTTTTAAAGGATTTTTTTGGTCTTTTATGGTCAAATAGCACTTAAAAATTAAAAAAAAGGAACAAAAACCATACTTTTTTTATCAACTGGTCAATTTGAAGTAATTTTTAATGAAATTTAGCTAAAACGCCTATCACTCTGCATAAAATTCTAATGATACTATTTTAATTTCCTTCTCACACATGATCCATATGACAGTTATCTACAAAGTGACCTACAATGTAAGAGAAATTTTAAAATGCAAAGATAATACACACAATCTTACGTTCCAATATGAAAATTTTCCTCGATTCGTCATTCATTTCCTTATAAAAACAGCCCCAAATAAAAAACTATTTATTATATATCAATTATTGAAGGTCATTTCATTAACAATAGCATCTAAAACATTTCCTGAAAATCTTATCAAATTATATACATTATTAAGTGAGATATCATGATAGCGATAGAGATTTGAGTTAAAAAACATAATTTTGAGAAAAACGCATTTAAAGTTGTTTGCCACTTCAATTTTATAGCAGACAACGTGTTTTTAAGTAGCTACAACTCCTCTTCTAATTGATGCAGAATGAAAATCAAAACGGTTTTGAAAAGAGAAAAGATTGAATTACACGATTCTTGCAAAAAATGTAATTGACCAAAATAGTCAAAAAATGACATTTCCAACGTAGGAAGTCACCTTAAGCGTAGTCACGGATGGTTCGAGAAGCAAATATCATGGGATCGTAGAATAACAATGATATTGAGGGGCTTGTGGAAGAGCACAACCAAGAGCTGACCACCGAACAGCTAATAGAATTGCAGTGTCTTTCGCAGCAAGCAGTTGTAGAGGAGAGTTTGTCAGTGGAGAAGGATGAAGAAACAGAAAAGAAACAATCTTCTGGCGCAATAAAAGAAATGATGAAAGCATGGGAAACTGTTGCATCGTAAGTTACAAAGCATCACCCTGATAAGACGGTGGCTATGCGCGCTATAAATTTATTCAATGACAATGCGGTGACACATTTTCAGCAAATTTTTAAGCACCGAGAAAAACAAATGTCGTTAGATAGCTTTCTAGTAAAAAAATTAGATATGTGTCATAAATTCGTAAATAATAAACTACATATGGATGATTTTGCTCCTTAAGAATTTATGTATAAGTAATTTTCTTTAAATAATAAACGTTACATCTAAAAAATTTTGAGTATTTTTTGGCATGGAACGCATTATCGTATTTTTCATTAATTTATATGGGAAAATTTGTTTCGCTTAACGAGTGTTTCGCATTACGAGTAAGACTCTAGAACAAATTATGCTCGTTATGCGAGTTTCCACTATACTAGAAGTTGGACGAAAGACATAGGGCTGGTGTTTGGGGCCAATATCGGAGGATTCGAGTAATTTGGTGTTTGTAGCTATTTATAACAGGCCTTAAACATGAGATCTGATTTGTTCATTGACCTCGAGTTGATTGATGATCCTAGATCTAAAAAAAAACCAACGATCCAAATTCAGAAATTCCTCATCTTCGACATATCCCCCACCCCCCCCCTTTCACATATTGATGCTAATGAGGCGCTAACTGAAAATAAACAAGAATATTTCCCCTCCAATGTTGTTTCTTATGCTCCCCCCCGGGCTGGAAGTTCCAAACCAGGTCCATATAGGCTACGGACTGAAGTGTGCAGCTCCGGTTTTAAATAGCACCACAAGGGTCGGAGTCCGTCTTAGCTACTTGTCACCTCAATTTTGACCGAGCATCCCCAGGGGCGACATCTGGGGGATCGTACCCTCTCCCACCCTCACTGACGGTCATAGAGGGACTTTCGGGTCTACGGATTTAACGTGCCCATATCTGGCCTAGACACGGAATTATTTTAACGGCTCGCGCCGGGATTCGATCCGATCACCCTCAGCACCGAAAGCCAGCACGTTACCGCAAGGCCACCTCGAGCCCTTCAAACATTGTAGATTTATAGATTAACGAGCATTTTTCTGACTTGTTAATCAGTCTCACTATTTTAACTAATCTTTATATAATGATCCGAAATTTTATGCGAAATAAGAGTTTTCATAAATTAGAAATACTAATCATTTCTTGCTATTTCATATCACGTATTACAGTCGAACCCCGTTATAACGAACCTCAAGGGACCAAATGTTTTGTTCGCTTTATCCGGTGGTTCGCTATATCCGAACCGTTAAGAAAAATGCTAGAGTTCACAAAATGTATAACTCATTAGTTGCAATGTGTATTCATAATGATGTTTTAAAAATGATAAAATCTATTAAAAATGATCATTAATGAATAAAATCGACTAAAATCGATTACATTAAACTGACACAATACTAATTAAATTGCGTACAATAGGAAAACGGCGGGACCAAAATTTTCGTTCGTTATATCCGTGAGTTCGTTATATACCTGGTTCGCTATAACGGGGTTCGACTGCATATGTAAATTTGTCAGGTGAGCTGTCAGTTACATTCGTAGTATTCAGTGAATTTTCTGCTACTGGGTCACAAAATTTAAAATTCCGTTAATTTTTATTTGAAGTGGCGTCTAAATTTTAGGAACTATGCAATCACCTTTATCCTCAAGTGAAGTCTTCATCTGAAACGTTTTATGGACACCATGATGTGTAAATTTACTAATACTCTTTCTTATAAGAAAAAGAATTGATGATGTAAGACAAATTTCAGAATATCGTAACAATAACGAAAAACCGAAAAATACTCTTTAATTCGATATAAAAGTATTTTTCTCCAATAAATTTTTTTTCGTGTGTGTGTTAATTTATACTTCGAATTCCTCCCGTGACGAATTTGTAAATTCGATGATTTAGTCAAACGACTACCGTAATGTCCTTTTTCAACGGCCCTTAATATTATAAAGCCATTGGGGAAATTCTGAATCGGTAGGTATGATATTAGCATAACTCTCATTCACCCCTCTCAAAAATATACGCGTTTTAGTCATGTATATGCGATAAAAAAAACCCTGAAAGAAATTGCTTGGATCACACTCTTACGAAAGGGGCCACCAGGGGCGTAAACATATCAATTTTGAGGGCCCAGTCTCATATCCTTTGAGACAATATTTTAGTTTCCTGCTGGTAATTAACACCAGAGACTTTCTTTGTCCAATAAAAAAAAATTAACCACAGTTTTTCTGAGAAGCTATTGAATTTTTTACCACTAGTTCCGTTAATAAATGTTATCATATCTGTCATACCACGACAAATAAATGTATGCAATTTTAAACATCAATTGTAAGTAAAAATTTAAGAATGCTTTTGGTTTTAAACTTTCAAAATTATTAACATGAAGTATTTTAACAAAAATAAAATGTACATATTAAATACTATTTCAAAATTAATCGCACGCTTTAGAATTGTATTATAAGGGCGCGGTGGCTCGGTTGGCAAGAGGAGCAGGCCAGGGATCTGAAAGTCCCTGGAAAGTCCCTGGTTCGATGCTCGTCGCTGCAAATCCATTGCCGTGTTCACTAATTGTGGCCGGGGGACGTAAAATAGGTCGTGGCTACAATGTCCTCCAAGTTCTCAAATTTACCTCTGGAGGTGCGGGGTCAGGTATTCCGGTCTCGTCACTTGACTCGGTTCAAAATTACGAGACCGATATTCTTCGAGGTCAAGTCAGACTTCAGCCTAGTGGTACCTCGCCGTAAAGTGAAGCTGCTTACTACCCTTCGCCAAGGTCCTAGGACCTAGGTCCTTTGGACTTGGTCCTCAAATCCTAGGACCCCCTTGGTGGTAGGAAAGCCTACACCAAGGGGATTAGAACAACAACAGAATTGTACTATAAACGTGGTGTGCAGTGGTATGTTTCTTGCTTTAAGCATGTGAAATTTATCCATTGTGGCCTCCTAATCTAAAGCTGGAATGATTTTTTTCAACTAACATTAACGACAAACAAATGTTATTTTGAATTGCACATGTAGTTTTTAGCCCGCTTAAGTGTAAATAAAGGGCGTTAGTGTTTCCAAAGAGCAAGATTAGAAGAATTTTTAAAATAGCTTCTTCACAAATATAGTGATAGCAATTAATTAGCTATCAATTTGACCGACAGGAAATACAGGTTGATTTAATTAATTTTCTCCAATAGCATATTTAAGTAATTCCTAATTGCTAATTTGTATAAGTATATATATAGTGTTATTTAATTGCGAATAGAATGGAAATGGAAATGATTTGTAACTCATTGTGTTAATTATAAATGTAAATGAAAAGAATAATATATTTTGTTGGATTTGAGTTCTAAATGTAAATTTTTAATGTTCGTGCATTTATTTATATATATATAAACAAAAACAAAAAAAAGTTAAAATGTAATCTTAAGTTTTAATTTATGTCAAATGTAACCTAAAGTGCAAATAATTCTGCTTTTAAAAAGAAATGCATTGTATGTTTCGTGCTGTATTTTACGTAACGGCTTATTCGCAGTATTAACGTAACATTTAATGTAAATAAGTAAATTTTCAGCTTATCTAATCCTAAAGTCGCTGGCGCTATAAGACTGCGTGAATTGGCTGTACGACGGTGCAGTGCTATCGTTGTGTGCCCTGGTGACCTAAAGTGTAAATTATTAATGTTATTGAAAATTATGTTAATAAGTTTATTGCATTGATTTTAAATTGTATAGGAAGTCATAATATGTATTCCATTTGTAATACCAGGTGTAAAACTATTGGTTATCTTAGGTACTGTAAATATCTAATTACATTGTTTATTATCGTATAGAACTCTTTAAAATGTTAATAAAACGCAATATAATGTGTTAATCTGTAAAATTTTAAAAAGTATAGCTGAGGCTGTGGATGGAATAATATTTTGGATTAAGTAATTCCTAAATTTTTATCATTTAAGTTATGTGCATTGAAAGATCCTATTCATAATTAATAGTTTACACTGTAAGGCTGGTTAACGACATGACAAGGTCGTTCAATGGTTAGAATATTGCCCCCGGGTTGGTTGGTTCAATTCCAGACCCTGCCGCTATTAGTTTTTATTAACAGAAAATATATATATGAAATAAATTTCAAACCTTTTTATTATTAAAACGCCAATCTAAATTCTTTCACCCTTTTGCAATAAAGCATACCCCTCAAATCCAACGAAAGTAATCTAGTAGTTTTTCCCCTAAGGAACGCGCTGCCCCGTTATATAAGAGTTATATAAGATTGGAAAACTTTCCACCTATCACCCCATATGACACGACATATCACGTGTCCGTTTCTGGCCAATTAGAAGTTTAATAGACCCGTACTCGGGCGAGAGATTTTCGCGCCTCGGTAGCACTTGTTTGTTTGTTTTCGACGAGAAAAGATGTGAGTTTTTCGTTCCTGTCAAAAATGCGCGGGCGGGGTCCTCCGTTCCCCGTCCACCGCGTAATGTGTTCGTCCAACTCAAATGGATATTCCCCGGAAACTATTTTAAATAAAGATTCATCGAATTGACAGCGCCTCTTCTTTGATCCGGTCTACTTAGTTTTTCCTCTCCATTTGCCTTTCTACCTTGTGCCATGACTACCGAACTGTGTGGAAAATCCCGAGTTCCTAAACTGATGTTTCATCGTCACCGATCCATTTATTATTACATAAATATAAATAGGTGCCTTACAATATATTGGTCGTTGCAGTGACGCCCACTAGAAACTTAGCTGCTTTCGATAAGGGTATAAGGAACTTCATAAAGGCTTTTTTTTACTTTTTTAGGTTGGGGGTTGTAAGGCTGACGGACGACATTATATGGTCGTTAAGTGGGTGGAATATCAGTTTGGATCCGCAAAGATGCAGAGTTTAATTCCTGCTTCTCATTTTCAAAGAGGGAAAATGAGAGCGGAGTGAAAGATGGGGTAGTTATAACTTATTCACGCGTTCTTTAAGGCTGCTGTGTACAAACCCTATTGAATTCGCTTACCTCAATGCTGACCTATGGAGAAAATTTGTTTTGTTGTTTAAATTTTTCTCCGTAATAGAGAAAGAAATTTTACACTTTGGGGCTTTTTTTCTTTCTTCCAAAATTGCAAATAATTTTTTTAAATTAAAATTATTCGGGGGAAAATTCTGGTATAGTGTGTTTTAACTAGTATAAAGTGTTTTCCTTTGGTGAACACAATTTATAAAATGAATCCTGTTGCAAGGAGCAGAAAGTTCAGGCTATCTGAAAATACCATTTTTATTGGATTATCAGTAGGGATAAGTAATTTTCGTATTTCCGAAATAGATGCGAATAAATGCGAAATTTGCCGATATGAGCGAATAAATGCGAAAATTATTTTTTTACTGCTTTTCGGCAAAAACTCGGTGGTAAACGGCTTTTTAAGCGAAATTAGGTAATAATGGTAATAATTTATCAACACAATTGCTTAACTAAGACCATCCGCGGTCTTTAACTGAGAAATCTCTCCTTCGGATTTGCTCCTAATTTCAAACGGACAGTTTGACCGTACCGGAGTCGAACCTAAAAATCTAACTGTAAAAATCAACCATCAAGTTTTGTGGAACAATTTAGTATATTTAAGAACGTCTCTTGAGCCCCAAAGTCAAGGGTATTTCAGCTATTTACAGTAGTCAACCAAGATACTCCTGTTGAAGTTATACAGATTTTAATTTCAAGGAAATGCTGCTACCTAACTTTGCAAAGGCAGCTATGCAAAGCCTCTATAGTCCCGTTAACAGAGTAGATGCTGAGATATTTTAGAATGTACAGCATAGTAATTAATGACAGAAGGCAAAGACTTAAGGAACATAATGTGGAGACTACTACATTGTTAGCTTTTAACTAAGAATTTTGATACTTATTTATTCAAGTAAGTAAAATTCTAATTTTTTTAATAAATGTGAAATTTTTAAATTTATATTTTTTGAGAATAAATGCAAAATTATATATATATATTTTTTTTTTCGCGCAATTTCGATATTTTTTATGTGAAATTTACGTATCCCTAATAATCAGCATTTATATAGCTGTAAATAGTTGACAAATCTTCTGCATAGGTTAACACTGAGTTGAACGAATATAATAGGATTAATACACAGCAGCCTTAATATCCTTATCACTTATTTCTCTCGAAAATGTTTTGAAATTTAATGAAATACTGAAGTAAACGGAGAGCATCTGAGAGGTATGATCGAAATGAGGACAAATTACGTTAAGTGCATTTATTAGAAAATGATCTTATTTATTAAAATTTACATCGTTTGTTTTCTATAGAATTACAGTCATTTGATAGTAACTTTGCTTCATCTTGGATCTCTCCGAAACTATTTCTGCTATCGATAACAAGAGGAGGAAGAGATTCAAATAAATTCTTCCCCGAAGAAGGTGAATTGCTTGGGATCATTGGTTCGTACTATTTGTTCGAAATAAAACTTAATCCCATTAATCTGTTAATAGTTTTTTTTAATAGAGATCAAAATTATCTGAGAGGTTTTGGGCGCCTAATTTAGTTAAAAGTTTATCTTCTTTTATTTGAAATATTTTGAATAATTTTTATTATCTATATATATAAAACAGTTCCGTAACTGACTCATTCATTCATTCATTCATTCATTCATTCACTGACTGACTGACATACAACGCACAGACCAAACCGCTGGACCTAAAGGGCTGAAATTTTGCATGGCGATTCTTCTAATAATGTAGGGGTGCACTAAGAAAGATTTTTCAAAAATTCTTCTTAGATTTTTTTAAATTAAATTTTTAAGCTGTTTTTTAAACTTTTTTTACGTTTGCTTTTAAAATAATACATGGGGGGTTATAAAATTTATATCACGAGAAAGATCATAAAAATTCCTTCAAAATGAAATTTTTTTTCGAATTTTTACCTCCATTTCCTGATTTTGGTGAATTTTTAAAGATTAATTTTTAGAATTTAATTTATTAAATGTTGATCACGTGATTTCTTTTTCTGGTACTTTCAATAAATTTATCGTCACGTGCGTAACAATTAAATAGACAAAAAAAAATACTTTTTTCCCTTGCTAATACGGCAGACGATTGGACATTATCCAAAAAAATATTGAAATACAATAAAAGATATTATGTTCCTCAAACTGTACTATATTCTTTCGTAGGCATTAATTGCATACATTGACCGCTGTATTTAATTTGAATGTACTCCGTAGCGAAGCGCGGGTTTTCAGCTAGTCTATATATATAAAGGAAGAAGTCCTGACTTATTCACGTATCAACGCCCAGCAAAAACTATTGGAGATACATATATCAAATTTTAGGAGCTTATTACTTTTGTGCTGAAGGCGTCATTTAAGAAGCGATTTTTAAAAATTCGCTCCCCGACGGGGGGAGGAGGGCAAAACGTATTTTTCACATATTCCTTCATATTTCAAAGAAAGAAACAGATATCCATAAGATTCTTGCTTTAAAATGTAGGGAACATGAATACCTAAAAAAATATTTCAGGATTTTTCAAAATTCGGCCCCCAAGGGGGGGGGAGGAGTAGGGCTAAACGTGTTTTATCACATATTCCTTCATATCTCGAAGAAGAAAACAGATATCCATAAGATTCTTGCTTTAAAATGAAAGGAACATGAATGCCTAATAATCATTTTCAGGATTTTTCAAAATTCGGCCCCCATGGGGGGGGAGGGGGCAAAACGTGTTTTTTCCCATATTCCCTCATATCTCAAAGAAATAAAACAGATATCCATAAGATTCTTGCTTTAAAATGTAAGGAACTTGATTATCTAAAATCGATTTCAGGATTTTTCAAAATTCGGCACCGAGGGGGGGGGAAGGGGGGGGGGCTAAACGTGTTTTACACATATACCTTCATATCTGAAAGTAGGAAACGGATATCCATAATATTCTTGCTTTAAAATGAAAGGAAGACGATTAGCGAAAAACCATTTTCAGGATTTTTCAAAATTCGCCGCCCAACGGGGGGAGGAGGGTAAAACGTATATTTTACATATTTCTTCATATCTCAAAGAAGGAAATTGATGTCCATAAGATTCTTACTTTAAAATGTAAGGAACACGAAAACTTTAAATCCAATTTCAGGATTTTATGAAATTTGGCCCCAGGGGGGGGGGGAGGGGGGGGCTTAAAGTGTTTTTCAAATATTCCTTCATATCTCAAAGAAAGAAACAGATATCCATAAGATTCTTGCTTTAAAATGTAAGGAACACGAATACATTAAAACCAATTTCAGGATTTTTCAAAATTCGGCCCCATGGGGGGGAGGGGGCAAAACGTATTTTTGACATATCCCCCTCATATCTCAAAGAACGAAACAGATATCCATAAGATTCTTGCTTTAAAATGTAAGGAACATGAATACCTAAAAACCTATTTAAGGATTTTTCAAAATTCGGCCCCCATAGGGGGCGAGGGGGCAAAACGTGTTTTTCACATATTCCCTCATATCTCAAAGAAAGAAACAGATATCCATAAGATTCTTGCTTTAAAATGTAAAGAACATGAATACCTAAAAATCAATTCAGGATTTTTCAAAATTCGGCCCCCAAGGGGGTTAGGGGGGACTAAACGTGTTTTTACGTGTTTTTTACATATTCCGTCATATCTCAAAGAAGGAAACAGATATCCATAAGATTCTTGATTTAAAATGTAAGAAACACGATTAAATGTAGCAAACACGATCAATGTCACGATTTTTCGACATTCGCTTTAGATTTTGTAAAAATTGCTAGAAACAATCCAATAATTTATATTTCCTATATATCACTATTTTGAACACCATATTGGTGGTAGGGGAAAAGAGAGAGATCAACCTTAATTAAATGATATGTGGGAAGGTGTGTGTGTGTGTATGTGTGTGAATTGTATATATTTCGGTTGTTAGTAGGTATACATCTCGAGCTTAGGTTAACTCCATACATTTTTATTATCCTGGGCAACGCCAGGTAATTCTTTGTTTATGAAACCGGCGATTTTCACAAGGGTTTACGGGGAATCCCTCAAACTCCTCGAAGGGCCGGGATCCCGTGGGATATCAAAATTGAAAGAAACATTTTAATGCTGACATCAGCAGGGGGGGGGGGAGGTATTATAATATGCTGATGGGATGCTGACCAGTGGAGAGGGGTATCGATTGGCATAAAATACGAATATACATATCATACAAGTACGCTTTATTAAGGATACACCCGTGCAACGCCGGGTATATAACGCTAGTTGCACATAAAAGCAGAAACTGCATTTGTTAGCTGCTTGCCTAATATTACAAATTCATTCAAGCTTAGTATTTCTCAGGCAAAATATTTGCAAATGTCTTTCACTTTCGAATTAAAAACAAGATGCACAGAAATCAATTTTGCATAAAATAAAAAATATTGAATGCTCCTGAATATGATTCCAGTGCAAAAT
This sequence comes from Dolomedes plantarius, assembly GCA_907164885.2. Taxonomy (NCBI): domain Eukaryota; kingdom Metazoa; phylum Arthropoda; class Arachnida; order Araneae; family Dolomedidae; genus Dolomedes; species Dolomedes plantarius. The sequence goes on along the minus strand of OU015494.1, from coordinate 155,677,583 downwards.
GTTCAACCAAATTTAAAGTATAATTTTCACGTAGAATACAGCTTGCTCTGTTTCTCAAAAAAATTTTAGAAACTCATTGTACTTGCCAGAGAAATCTGATATTTTTAAAAAGACACAAATAACTATTCTTTTTACACCTCCCATTTTATAAAAATATCTTACAACTAGCGTTAATAGATCTATGAGTGTATTTCATTTGATGTTTAGACTACATTTAGAAGAACAAAACAAAGCTACTACAAGCAAACAAATAAAATTCCACCATACTATTATACCCTACACAGTACATGACATACGTTTTTACTTTTATATAAAATTATTTATATCGATATCTTGTTTTTTATCTGCCTTTTTTTATTATTATCCAACGCGTTTTTCATAAATATTTGCGTGACTGCTCAAAATGTTGGCAACGGACGGTTTAAGAAAAAGGTTGCCACAATAAAATTAACGTTAGCAAGCTGATATGATGCCAAGCGCAAAAAAATGCCAAGTTTCATTTAAAATACGTAAGTACCGATTAAACAAATAAAAGCTTTACTACTGTTTAAAAATAAATAAATAAATAAATAGTTTCAATTTCTCGTATGAATGAAATCGAGTGTGAAATGTTACGTTTACAGATCCGTGTCCCGTAATGTTATTTAAATGTTATTTAAACATTAAAGGGAAATTTGTTAATCCAAATAATGGTAATTGTAGAATCAATTACGGTTTTTTGGATGCCAGCTCTTCCACATTGAAAATCTTAGCATTATCTGTGGTCATAGGGCTTTATTGCTACCGATGATATAAAAACACCTCTATATTGATACTTACCAGTACATTAAATGCTATTGGAATTTTTTTTTCTGTCATTTTCTCCCCCAGGGACTTCATCGGGAGGGCATTCGCCCATCTACACCGACATTTTGCGAGTCCTTATATCATTGAAGAACCATGTAGTTCAACCAACACGTAACTTCCTACGAGGGGACAGCACATACATGTCCATGCCCTAGCCGTTGTTCGAACCAGAGCCCAATTTCTGGAAGCTCATGATGTGAACGCTTGGGGAAGGCCATTTGGAAAAGTAAGAGAGAAATAATCATAGGCATAATAAAACTTTTCTGTAAAAATGTCTCCGTAATTCTTGAACAGTGTTTTGGCATTTAAGAATATATTCATATTCCACAAAAATGCGTAAGAAACAAAAAAGTAGAAAATACATGGAAATAATAGAAAGAAAAAAACGGGAAATTAAAGTATGACAAAAATATGATATACATTTTACTGGGAAACGTACAAATGGGGATTTTTATTATGAAACTCATCGTTTACTCAATTTTAAAGATGAATATATATGCCTCTCTCAAAATCGGTCAGGTCGAAATAGATATAAAAATATAGGCTTAACTTAGTTTTGAAATTATTAGAAAAACTGAGAGATTTAGAGAAAGAATAATTGAAACCGTAGATATTAATTTTAATCTCTATTTTTCTGAAAATTTTGTTTAAAAATGGGTTGGATTTTAGAACGATAAAATATGTTGAATTTCATATTTACATGTGATCAGTTGATAAAATAAACATTAAAAAATTTTAAATTGAGCACATAAGATTTCCGGAGCCTAGATTTCATTCTTCTGGATCAAGTTATTTTGTTTTCAAGTTATTATGATTTTCTCTCTTACAGGCTTAAACATGGCAAGATAAACTTCAAACAGTTGCAAATGATCATAACTACTAACATTTATTTATTTATTTTTAAATTTTTTTTAAAAATCTGTAATATATGAAAACGACTCAAAGTTTAACGATTAACCTGGAAAACAACAAACTCTATCTATACTTTAAAGACTAAAGTAACGAAATTTAACAAGAAAAGAGAGAGATATTTCCTACACTTATAATATATACATATATATATAATCCAGTTATTTCTTATTAAACGAACAGAGTACCAACAGTACCAGAGTTTCTTATTAAACGAATATTACAGAAGGAAGTTAAGTATCCCCAGCGAATGGGAATTATAATCAGTAAGTTGTATTTAGTGATACACAAAATAGATTATTACTATAAATATTGCTTAATTCCCTGAAGTTTCTTAGATTTATTGTATCTTAGATTTCTCTAAAATTTGTGAATCTAATGACTCAAAATTAAACCGGGGGAACAACATTTTACTAGTTGAATGGCACAAGTGCTAAATTTAATATCAACATTACATAATTTATTGCGCCATTTATTTTGAAAATGGTTCAAGTCCATTTTTTTTAAGAATTAAGAAAATTATAACAATAAGCACAATCTTATATGATCTTCATATTTTTAAACAATTTGTAGTACACTATCTACAAAATCTCTATGATTTTCTCAATAGAAAATTAGCTAGTAAACGGAATTGCAAAAATTTTAATTTGATACCGGTTTAAATCCATTTTTAAACAGTTTTTGAGTATACAATTTGTTAACTATTTAAATTTTGGTACATAAAAATGTGCCAGATTTACTACACGGGAAGCCAAGTAGTAAACACTCTTGAGCAGAAAAAGTTTTATAACTTTTAAAATTTGGAGGGTTCCCCGGTAATAGAAATTGCATATAAAATCGTATTATTTGATATTGTATTATTTGATCTTATTATTTGGCGTCGGGGAAGACCGAGGAACTTTTTGACAACATCGAATTCACACCACATATAAAATTGCACGCCCCATTTCAACACTTGAATGCAAGAATATAATGGATTTATTACAGTACATACCTCAGATGCACCACGACTATCGTAAAACCCTCTCGCATATTCAAAATGAGGAGAGGAAGGAATTATGAGTTATCGACGACAATTTGAGTGCAAACCCTTAATAAATGAATAAATATATACTTTTATAACACAAATTATATTTTTTATGAAGATAAATACTAACGATCAACAAATCTGGTCTTGTATTCATTTAATAATAATAATTTCAAAAAGTGGAGATGACTCCACTTTTCAAAATGGTCATCGGTCAAAATTCATCGGTCTTTTCAAAATGACCGATTCAGTTATATTGGGTTTATATAAATGTTATTGGGCAAAATTTAAATGAAAAATTTTATTTATAATAATATCATAGGAATAAGACAAAAGGAACTTATACCTATTCAAAAAAAAAAATCCTCATCTTATTCATTTTGAAAGTAGTATAAGTCCATTTTAGGCTATCAACATCATCATGGTTTTCAGATAATGTTTATAAAATTGATTAGATTACAGATTTACTTATGTTTAAGGCTATAAAAACCTAAAACCAACATGTTAGAAGTTACCAATATTTTTTAATCCTTTCAAAGGTAAACCCTTAAATATCTCAATATAAAAAATAAATAAACATACAACATTTTCAAAATAAACGGCTCAATTAATTATAAAAAAATGAATATTAAGAATTATGTAAAAAGACGCTATTCATGAATAGATAAAATATCAGAAAATGCTCGTCTTAAGCCTTACCTAAAGTAGTGAAGCTACTCCAACTAATCTTGATCGCAAGACCCGCGCTATTGTTCTTCCTCACTTAAGACGCCTCGAGAAGTGAGCGAAGCAACTTGCCATTGGGAAATTTTTCCAACCCTTTGTGACGTAAGCCACCTTCGTTTTTAATCGTTTCGCATTTTAATGAATTCGCGGATCAAGCAGGAAAAATAAAAGAATCCAGATAAAACATCAACATGGTTATTCTAACCTGAAATAACCTATTGCAAAACAACTGGTTCTTCGAAAGCGGATTAATGATACCATGAGTTGCATTTTGAGTTTTTCATGCATCAGTTCAACTTTAAAATATAATAAACGTGAAATTTGCTATAAAAGGAAAATGCATTATTATGGCTCTCAAACTGCTAAATTACCTAAAAAAAAAAAAAAATGGGAATCGGGGTAATATTTCAGACATTAAATTTAAATTGTTTCACTTCTCTAAACAAAGAATTCCTAGAAATGATTTCAAATAAAACACATTTTTTTCTTTTTACGGCTTTCACAAAAATCGTGATAAGGAAATATATTCAGAATGAACTACGGAGATTAAAAATTAAGAAAAACTGAAACATTAGCGAAATATTAATAACACAGTTGTAGTTTCAGATTTGATTTTTGTACATTATTTATGTAAAAACCTTAATTTGAGAGTCGTTATTATGCCAAACATCGCACTATGTAATTATGAATGATTCGTTTATCGCTGTGAAAGAATAGTCGGTTCTTATCAAGACTCTGTGAATATTTTTTGATCCCCACTCTTAATGCTGGTTACCACATTTAATACTTATGCAGAAAATAATATGTATTTTATAAATATAATTTTCATCACATTGATCAAACAAAGAAGTAAGACAATACATAGTATACCAGTGGTGCGCAAACTTTTTTCGACCGCGACCCACTTCCTTTAAATGACGAATCCCTCGACCCCAAATGAAAAGTTTTTGTTATTACCAATTTTTTTTAATTAGGAAAATGCTAACAAAAAATAGAATAGGTGGCAGGAGTAGTCAAATTTTGACAAACTATTTTATTGATTTTTGCCGACTATTGTAAGACCGTTTGACACCTTATTTAACAATATCATATGTATTTTTTTTACATATAAAATATATCTTTACATATAAAATATTGGTTTCTGAATATTTTTTTTTCGAGTATTGCAGGTTGAAATTAAATCTTCAAACACGCTATAGCTATATATATTTTTTATAACTATATATATATATATATATATATATATATATATACATACATGCATGCATATATATATATACGTCAAGGCACTTACACCGCGTACCCTTTAACAAACTAATTACTCTAAATGGCAGTTAAACAATAGGCCGGTGAGAGAACTAATGCTTAGATAACATTTAAACTACTTTATTAATTAACATTGATTGAATACCCAATTAACCCAGCTAAGTCGCCATTTTCAATCATCTCCGCTCTTGATAGGCGCGCGGCTTACCTATCTGAAAAATATCCCTAAACTCATGCTTTGTTATCCGAAAACGCGCTACACTTTTCGCGAGCAACAAACACCTCGTGTTGTTACGCCATCACATGATTTCATAGTCAGGCACTGCCAGCCTGTACCTTTGTTGATTGTTGACAAACTTCTGAGAGCGTGGGAGCAATTAATTATCGATGACCATGAACTCTCCGCTGCGAAAAACAACCTACTTCCTGAAATGGAAAACACTATCAATCTCTATTAGAAAATTACTGTTTAATGCTAACTAATATAGTTAAATATAGTTTATGCTTCTAATTATTACACTCACCCCCCCCCCACACACACACATATATATATATATATATATATATATATATATATTATAGTTATGTATATCTCTTTACTTCTGGAGAACTATGCAAAGGCCACTAAGCAGTTAAATACGGGGCGTGCATAAATTAATTCAAACCAATACAATAATTTGAAGTAAGAGTAGAAGCTGAACTGTGTGCCTAACTTTTCCCGATGTGAGTGTACAATATGGCGCGAGTTTTGTGACGTTCAATAAACCGAATTAAAAATATTAACCAGTTCGCTACACTACCTGTCGATCATTGAGATACACTTGTATAAAACTTGACACCATGAGGCAGAAAATGCTATAACCTCTCCAAGTATATATTTTGTACAGGAATTTTATTTCTTCGTCTCAACCAAGTATATATTTTGTACAGGAATTTTATTTCTTCGTCTCAACCCTTTCCTCTTTTCGACACATTTTCGAGCGAAACTCACGGAAATGTGCTAGTTTTTTTTTTCTGTTGTTAACTTTTGGAATTTCATGGAACACTCTGTATTTATTTAAATTAAAAAAAAAACCATTAAACCTAAAATGCCGGATGTGCATCCAACAACAGTTACGGGAAAAAAACCCGAAAAACACACACGCAATAATGTACGTATTTTCAGCCTTGTGCCTCTTCGTCGCTTGCAATGGGAAATTAAATAAAAGCCACGATGCTTCTGAAAATCATAAACATTAATAAAAAAAGATGCCGACCGTCGGTACTGGCTTCATAGGTGTTACTCTGGACCCCTGAGCCTTTCTCTCCCATTCCCCTGTAATAACGTATATGTTTGAGGAGGTCAAGATTGTAGTAAATTTACGAATTCTGTTATCATTGGATAAGATCAACTTAGTTGAATTGGACAATCATAAATATTCGGAAGCTGTCAAGATCGAAGAAAGAGTTTTGATGGAAGAAAACACTTGGAAAAATAATGATGTAAACTATTACGTATGACAATATTTTAATGTTGCTGATAGTTTAAGTTTAAAGAGAAAAAAAAAGAATTAAATGAGGGAAAAAGGGAGAAATTTTAATTTATTTAAAATTGAAGCAGGTTGACTAGTCATTGATTGTCATTTTAGGATAAGACTCACTTAGTAACATAACAATTAAGAGTTCATTCCATTTAAAGCTCCTTTCTGTTGAACATAAACACTTGTTATCATTAACTGGTTTAAAATAATACTATTATAAATAAATAAAAATGTTGAATTGATACACGTATTTGAAAAAAAATTAAATATTATCCTTTTATATGATATGAAATTAGTTTCTTACTGTTTGATTCTAGACTGAACTTAAAGGAAGAAAGGTTCCGAGAGGAAATATTGCAGAATCTTTTCTTTGGTAGTGCTGGGACTAACTTGGCCGTTAACGTAACAAATAAAAATGGCACTAGTTTATTTTAAGTTTGTATAACGTAACTACAGATTTAATATTAAGATTAAAACTCCGTAAAACTCAAAAAACAAAGTAAATTAGCATTACTTCTCTATAAACAGATATCGAAAATACGTATAAACTAAAAAAAATATTAACTTCTATAAAAGTACATCAGAAAATATCAATAAAATACGTTCTACTCACTCAATGTTCAGCAAGGCGTAAACTAGGAAAATCAAAGCTCAACGCGAGGCAATATCGCTCTTCTTTGACTACTGCACATCATCAACCCTTGGCTCTCCTGGTCACAGCTCTCGGTACCCCCTCGTCACGTGATCAATACAAGGCTTGGGAGGGGTTGCGGCGCGTACAACATGAATTAAACGAACACTTATTTCCAGTTTTACATTCATCGATATCTGTTTTTTTTCTTCAACAAAAAATACAACTGGATAGCGCTGGAATCTACCCGGTTCCATCTATATTAATAAAGCAAGGTTCGGTTCTGTCTGTCGGTCACACTCTCCGGGTGTACAGCCTCAATGTGTGGGTGTGTGCGGTGTGAGATTTCCCCTCCTCATGGCCCAGAAAATTATTAACCTCGGCTTGAAACAGAGTAAGCCAGCGGCGGACTGCGGAAAGAATAGGTTTCCCCCTGCCGAGGGTGACTTACAAAAGGAGTCAACTTCGACTCGCAAGCGAGGAGCGACTTGACAATAGCGAGGCGCCCCGATGTCTACAGCGAAGACACTATAACACAAAAGACTAACAAAGGCAGACCATCCCCCTGATGAGACGACCTAATGACCCAACGTGTGCTGCCGATATAAAGAACAAATATAGTTTTGCACACGGTTCAAGGCCAAGGACCTATCAGAGCCCCAGATCAAAGAGCGGGGATGTTACAGATCCCGCCAGGGGAAAAAGTGTTAAAAACGGATGCCGGAGATTTTTTTGGAGAGAGACGAGTTTCGAAGCCTGAGTTTAGGAGTGATAGCTGATCTCCTAGCTCCAGTCATTTTGAGTGATTTCGACATTTTTGGAGGCTCAGCCCCCCTGTGTGAAGAAGACCTTTTTCTCGCTGAGAAGGGTTATTTGGAGATCAAAACTTGATCTTTAGTATTTCCGAAGCAGCTAGCTTCTTTGGTGAGAACGTGGGACGAACCGTCCACTACTCTGATAATTAGACCACACAGCGTCTGGAGTTCGAGTTCGCCTCATTCCAGCCTGTTCCGACGAGTGGAATCCATTCCCAGCAACTGAGACTTCTACAATTAGAGTTTTATTGCCTGAAGGCCCGATCTACGATCCGTAGCGGCAGATCAGCCAGCCAGCTGAACGGACAATCTTTAGCGTGCATCGCAGACTTCAAAGAACATTATTAATGTAAAATGTATGTTCCAGAACACGACCTAATTGTGAAGTATTTAATCCAGACTCTCTAATAAATTGATATTCAGTGTAAAAAGTTCTTATTAGTAAGCTGTTTATCACTAAACATAACCGGTGTGACGCTACCTAGCGTGTCGGCTTTGACACCAAGCACGGAATATGTTCCAGCTAAACTAATATAAGAATTTATGGTGGCAGCGTTAGAACGAATCCAGCTTTAGTGAGTGATTGTGCAAGACTGTGAGTGTGTGCGCGTACGATAATTCGAACTTTCAACAGTGCCTGACTAGTGTGGAGCCATTCCTACTAAGCCGAGAAAGCCAGCATACCCGAGGAGAGAAGCAAGCTTCGAGGACAGGTACTTGTTTTTTCATTCTCTAGAGGCAAATGTGTATTTGAAGTGTTTTTTTTAATTATTAACTCTTTAGTTAATTAAGTGGTTGAGAAAGTCGACAAAATATTTGTTTTAAATTATTAACTCTTTAGTTAATTAAGTGGTCGAGAAAGTCGACAAAATATCTGTTTTAAATTATTAACTCTTTAGTTAATTAAGTGGTCGAGAAAGTCGACAAAATATCTGTATTAAATTATTAACTCTTTAGTTGATTAAGTGGTCGAGAAAGTCGACAAAATATTTGTTTCAATAATTAACTCTGTAGTTAACTGAGTGGTCGAGAAAGTCGACAACATAGTTGTTTTAATAAATAACTCTATAGTTAACAAAATTCGAGAAATTCGAAAAACGATAGAGCATCAGCTCGTCAGTAATATTTTTCTTGAGTCCGAGAAATTCGAGACATTGTGGTTTTATATGTGATCTGGTTTATGAACAAGTCGCGAAGTGCTACAAAATTTAGTAAAGTGTATCTATTGAAAACATAGAATTTTTTGCAAGTGTATGTATGTTATTGTGGGGAAATGTATTAGATGAAAATTTTTCTGAGTAGAATTGTATAACATGTTATTGAACCGAGATTGCATATTGTGTTGTGAGTATTAAGTGTATTTGTGCTAGAAATTAAGAAAAGTGCATTTTTATTATTCTTTATTAACGTATCGTATTAGAGTGTATTATTTTGGAGAATTGGTTTTGGACTAGTGTAATTGGGTTATATTGAGATAGGAAAAATGGCATTTTTAATGACTTATAAGAAGGAAGATCTCCAGGTTCTTTCAGATGATCTAGGGATTGATTTCGAGGATCACGATAGGAAATGTGACCTATACGACAGAATTTTGGCCAGTGCAAGGTATGATGAAGAGAGTGTTAGGGCTCAAATAAAAATCATTAAAGAAGAGCGCGAAAAAACCGAGTTTAGACACTTAGAATTAGAACGCGAAGCTAGACAAAGAGAATTTGAACTGGAAAGGTTGCGGTTGACTCATGCAGCCGAAACCGCCAGCGTAGCTTCGTCCCAGAATGAGAGCGCTAGGCCCGTACGAAATTTCAAAACCCTAATGCAGAAATATGATCCGGATAAGTCGGACATTTCGCTCTTCCTAACTCTTTTCGAACGTCAGGCCCGCAAGGCTCAGGTTGAAGACGGGGAACGAATGATGCATTTGCTTTCATTATTACCCACGGAGATCGCTGAAATAATTATTCGCGAACCCGTTGAGGTAGCAGATGATTACGATCAGGTAAAGAAATTACTTCTGAGCCGTTTTAAGTTAAGTCCGGAGACTTTTAGAGTTAAACTAAATCAACACCAGAGGCGGCCAGGTGCCCTATGGAAAGATTTAATTTTCGAGCTGAGAAATTATTTAGAGGGATGGCTTGAAGGGGTAAGTGTAAAAGATTTTGAAGCCCTTAAGAATCTCATGGTTGCAGACCAGATTAAAAAACGCGTCCCGGCGGAAATCCGAGAACACTTTTTAGATGATTGGGGAGCTATAGTGGACCCTCACATCTTAGTGAAAAAATTGGACGAATATGAAGCGACAAGGCGCACTATTCGAAAACCCCTTAATTTAAAACCACCAGAGAAAAAGGTTGCAGAGAAACCCAAAATCGCCGAGGAGATAAATGAGGATAAAAAGGGAGACTGGGAAAGGTCTAACTCTTTTAACGGGAGGAGCCAAGGTTCAGGTGGGAATAACTGGCGCACACGCGAGTTCGAAAAACGTAAGCCCCCGGCTTGTTATCAGTGTGGGTCGACCGATCATCTGAGACCTCAGTGCCCCGAATTACACAGGCAAACTGCCGAGCGTGTAAACAGTGTAGCTACTGCGGAGATCTTTGAACCAGTGTTCAAGCCATACTTAAGTAAGGCAAAAATAAACGGTATCGAAACCACCATTCTCAGGGACAGTGGTTCGAGTTTTGATCTAGCCCCTATTAAATTAATAAACGCCTCAGATTTTACCGGAGAAAGGGTATGGGTCCGCACAGCCTTAGAAAATGAATTGCGGAGTTTACCGGTCGCTAGAGTGCGAATAGAAAGTGAGAAATATGGGGATCTGCTCACGAAAGCAGCAGTGGTAGGAAAGTCAGTGGGAATGAACCATTACTTAATGGGAAATTATACCCAGGAACTTGTAGAGAGGCTCAAAAGCGAACCCCAGTCCGTGAACGCCATCGTTACGCGAAACCGGTCGCTAGCCATAGTAAGTCGAGGAGAAAAACTAGAAAATTCAATTCCCGCCGTAGGAGTTGAAACCGAAACTGGTCAGAGTGAAGAGGGAACGGCCCAGGTCGAGAGCGAATTAGTACTGCCCCCGGGAGAAGGAAGCGCAGAAATGGATTTAGCGGGTGTAAGCTCAGAAATTTTCCGAAAAGAGCAAGAGAGGTGTAAAGAACTAAAGCCCCTCTGGAATAGGGTTAAAAATAAAACCACAACCGAATATTTGGTTGAAAAAGGGTTGTTGTTCAGAAGATCCACGGATCACAGAGGCAAAGAACGGAGGCAGTTAGTCATTCCTAAATGTCTTCGAGCCAGAATCTTAAATTTGACTCACGAGGGATTACGGGGACATATGGGGGTCCTCAGAACGAAAAAGGAGCTATTGCGTTATTATTATTGGCCCCAGTGCACCAAAGACTCGGAGATGTTCGTAAAATCTTGCGACCCGTGTCAGCGAATAGAGAAAAATAATGCCGGTAACAACCATAGGCTTATGAGGTGGTCTCTAGCTATGCAACCATTTAATTATAAGATTGTTCATAGGCCAGGATCACAAAACAAACATGCTGACTGTCTCAGTAGAGCGGAATAAGCTAAAATTACTTGAATTGTAACATTTTTTTTTCTTATTATATTTGTAAATAAGTGTATTGTTTGAATTAAAAGTTGTACTAGGATAAAGTTTTTTCTCTTTTTAGTAAGGTAATGTTGTAAATGTAAATGTTTTTTAGATAATTATAAATGAAATCTAATGTCCTTTAAATCAAGGTATTGAGCTAATGTAAAATATTATTTCTACTATAAATTAATTGTAATGTTAAGGAAAGTATAGTGTAAATGTAAAAGTTGGTCTGTAACAAACGTTGATGCATTGATTAAAATTGACAGGGATGCCTCTAGAGATGGAATACAAGTGAATCCCCTGTACCTAATCCTTGCATTTCAGATTTTGCAGGAACCGCAAAATCTTTTTCAAAGGGGGGAGGGGCTGTGAGATTTCCCCTCCTCATGGCCCAGAAAATTATTAACCTCGGCTTGAAACAGAGTAAGCCAGCGGCGGACTGCGGAAAGAATAGGTTTCCCCCTGCCGAGGGTGACTTACAAAAGGAGTCAACTTCGACTCGCAAGCGAGGAGCGACTTGACAATAGCGAGGCGCCCCGATGTCTACAGCGAAGACACTATAACACAAAAGACTAACAAAGGCAGACCATCCCCCTGATGAGACGACCTAATGACCCAACGTGTGCTGCCGATATAAAGAACAAATATAGTTTTGCACACGGTTCAAGGCCAAGGACCTATCAGAGCCCCAGATCAAAGAGCGGGGATGTTACAGATCCCGCCAGGGGAAAAAGTGTTAAAAACGGATGCCGGAGATTTTTTTGGAGAGAGACGAGTTTCGAAGCCTGAGTTTAGGAGTGATAGCTGATCTCCTAGCTCCAGTCATTTTGAGTGATTTCGACATTTTTGGAGGCTCAGCCCCCCTGTGTGAAGAAGACCTTTTTCTCGCTGAGAAGGGTTATTTGGAGATCAAAACTTGATCTTTAGTATTTCCGAAGCAGCTAGCTTCTTTGGTGAGAACGTGGGACGAACCGTCCACTACTCTGATAATTAGACCACACAGCGTCTGGAGTTCGAGTTCGCCTCATTCCAGCCTGTTCCGACGAGTGGAATCCATTCCCAGCAACTGAGACTTCTACAATTAGAGTTTTATTGCCTGAAGGCCCGATCTACGATCCGTAGCGGCAGATCAGCCAGCCAGCTGAACGGACAATCTTTAGCGTGCATCGCAGACTTCAAAGAACATTATTAATGTAAAATGTATGTTCCAGAACACGACCTAATTGTGAAGTATTTAATCCAGACTCTCTAATAAATTGATATTCAGTGTAAAAAGTTCTTATTAGTAAGCTGTTTATCACTAAACATAACCGGTGTGACGCTACCTAGCGTGTCGGCTTTGACACCAAGCACGGAATATGTTACAGCGGCCTATGAAACTTACAGCCATGAAATTTGGCACACGGGTAGTGCAGACTATGGGAAAGTGCACCTCGAAGCCCGAATTTTAAATTTTATTCTAGAAAATTAATTATTTTATGTTTTGTGGGATATTTTATGTTTTTTTAACTTCAGATTACGATATCTAGGCAAAAAATGATCGTAGAATTTTGATCTTTTTACAGTCTAAGACTACAGACATTTCTCCTTTAAACAAGACCACATTTAATTAAAAATAAATTAAAACAGACTAATATTTTCATCAAAATATTAAACCTACTTTTTCGAGAAATTTACGCTCTTTTGGGGATCTACGGTCGATGCTCTTCAAGTTTTTATCTTAAAAGGAAAATATTTCCATCATCTGGAAGATGAAAGCTTTCTCATTCATATAAATCTCATTTCAAGTCTCTATCTTAAAATTTCGATTTTTAATTGAATTTTAAAGAACGATACTTAACACAAATTTTCTACGCGGTTCTTTACACGCGAAGAATGGAAATTTCTCCCCTTGGGTTGTAAACAACGATTGAGTCATTCATTCACTTGATTCATTCATCTTCTTCCTTTGATGGCTTGAGCGTAGCTGGGCGAAGCCCGGCTAGTTTTCAATATAGATAAGAATTGCATAGGACGAAGTTACAGTTGTTGTACCATGTTATAGTTCACACTAAAGAACCACTCATTCTTCCCCATTCCGGAGATAATAAAACGGCTGCCATCGCTAAGGACCGAGCTCAAAATGGGTTCCGCAATCGCTTTATCTAATTAAAATAATACCAATAACTTTTATTACACGGACCGAAAAAGAATCCCCAGTAATGTCTGTTTTGCGTAGAAGCGAATCGGTATCGAAAGTGCTTACATTTTACTATGTTGTATCCAGTGGCGCACCCAGGGGGGGGGGCAAGCCCCCCCCCTCAAAGAAATAGAAATTACATTATAAATATTTTTATCCTTTCAACTCGACCCCTCCCCCTATGATTAAATCCTGGGTGCGCCACTGGATGTGTCACATTCTTTAAAAAATATATTAGCCCTCGTGTTGCAAAAAATGGCCGTAGCGCTTTCAACCAACCATTGAAAATATAATTAATTTAATTTCATTCGGTTTCTTTCCCTTTATTTATTTATTTATTTGTTAGATTTGTGAGTGTTTTGTGTTTTCCGGTCAGCCAAATACAAAACCTTACCTTAAATCAGAAAACACTAAAAATGTCACTGTCAGTAGTCTGGTTATATTTAAAAGACTAATTATTTCTCACAGCAAACAAAATTATAAAGATGATTTTTTTTTTCCAGGACAAATATTTTTGAAATGGTGCGAACGTGTCACAAAAGCTATGCGGTTTGCATCTATTAGGCTTGAAATTAAGTAATTAATTTTGCTGCAGACAGTTGTAGCACCGCTCTTCAATATTTTAGGTTTATTAAAAATTTATTTGCTTTTTTTTCTTACTGCTGGCAATTTTTTTCAGCAGAAAATGCTTTTACTGGAAAAAAGATGCCATATTAGCAGTAGAAATTCGTCATAACCATGTGTAAAATCCGCCATACAGGCATATTTGACACCTGCACATCGGACATCTTTCGAATTAATTAAAATAATAACGCTACATTGTTTAAGTAAATGAAAGCTAATAAAAATAATTTTTATTTATTTATTTATTTTCCCATGAAGAGCTTTGACTGATTGAGGGGTACACTGTTCAAATGATTTGTTTTTATCTATATATATAAAACAGTTCCGTAACTGACTGACTGACAGATAACGCATAGATGGGCCTAAAGGGCTGAAATTTTGCATAGCGATTATTCTTATAGTGTAGGGGTGCACTAAGAAAGATTTTTTGAAAAATTCTTAGATTTTTAAAATTAAATTTTTAAGTTGTGTTTGTAACCTTTTTTAAGTTTACATTTAAAATAATAATCTTAGGGTTATAAAATTTATATCACGAGAAAGATCCTAAAAATTCCTTTAAAATGAAATATTTTTCGAATCTTTACCACCATTTTCTGATTTTTGGTGAATTTTTAAAGATTAATGTTTAGAATTTAATTTATTAAATGCTGATCACGTGGTTTCGTTTCTTTTTGCGATACTTCAAATTAATTTTGCGTCACGTGCATAGCAACTAAATAAATTGACAAAAAAAAATATTAAAATACGGTGAAAGATAAAATGTAACCATTAGACTCATTGAGATGGAAGTTTTTTAAGAATTTAATTCAAATTAGTAAGTTTTATGGATATTAAACATACAAATTAATTGGATACATTGACCGTTATATTTAATTTGGATATTTTCTTCTACATTATTTTGTCTATAAAAATATCCGTTACGATTTTTTTCTGAAACTATATATATATTTTTTGGCATTAATTCCATACATTGACCATTGTATTTAATTTGAATGTACTCCGTAGCGAAGCACAGGTATTCAGCTAGTTGATATCATAAGAAAATTCCATTAAACCAATCAGAGATGATTTCGAAAAGAATCGAGAGATATCACATTCAAGGTGTTTGGTGCTTCTCTTTTTTTGGTTCAAGGCTATTAGCCCGATTTCCTTTGGCAGCTAGGAGCGCTCTGTTCCGGAGAGCCGTGATTCAGTCTTGTACGATATGCTCAGGCGTATATCTACAGAAGTTATGTAACAGAAAGCCGAGTGTCAGTGGATTAGCTGCTTTGTTTTTATGAAGACGAACGATTAAAACTAATGAAAATTATTACTTAGAGGATAAACAGAGTTTTTTTTTAATTATAATGCAGAACGTGACACGAAAAGACCCTAGAAATAGGGACAATGAACTCCCATATTTATTATTTGCGTGCAGAGAGGATCCAAATAACGGAGAACCAAAAGCTGTGACACGTATAGCTTCTCCTTTGGTTTAGGGCTAATCGTCAAATTTCGTCTCACTCCTAGAATTCGGGTATGAGTGAAGGGATTTTTAGTCTGTAGGGGCGCGTTCATCTGCACCTAAAGTTTTGAAGTGCTTGTTATAGAAAAAGTCGGGTTCCAAAGGTTTAGTTACTCGGTGTAGGGATGCGACATCGATAACAAAACATCGATGTTTTGAAACATCGATATTCAATATTAAAACATCGATGCTAATAAAACATCGCCCAAAAACCATCGATGTTTTTAAACATCGATGTTTTAGAGCATCCATTTTTTAAAACTGGTTTAGTAAACTTTAACATTAATGTTACTTCTGTTAGTCGTGGGGGGGGGGGGGATGATTTAATTTTACTCTCTGATTGGGCTGTCACAAATGACAAAAACTTGGTTGTTTTTGCCTTGGGCTACATTGATGACTCAAAATTCTCGTTGTAACTATCGCCATGTTTTGCCTTCAAATGTCCATATAAATTCGTGGTATTGACAGAAGTTTTGAGGGACTTTAGGTAAATATTGCATTTTGCCAATTTGTCAGAGGTTTTGCAAAAATATTTCCAAACGGTACTTTTGGGAGGCATCTTACTAATAATATTAACGTCAACTTATATAAAACAGAACAAAACAAAAACTTAAATGGCTGCTCTGGTCTATTTATAAAATAAAACCCCATGGAAGGTTCTCAGAACCTTCCATGGGGTTTTATTTTATAAGTATTGAGTATCAGGAACATTCCAAGCGCTCTGGTTGGTTCATTGGTTGTTGATTGCCATTTGTCTGTTGCTAAGGAATCGTTCCCTCTTTTGTATTCGTCCTTTTCAGAATTCCAACTTACAGTTACTGAGTGTCAAAATTATGCTACGGGGTAAATTTTTTTATTATGGTACTTTTTCATTAAAAAAAATACATCGAGATAACGTAAAACATCGAGCAAAAAACATCGATGTTAAAAAAACATCGGCTTCAATAAATCGATGCTAAAAACATCGATGTCTTTATCAAAACATCGATGTTTTGAAAACATCGACATCGATGTCGCATCCCTAACTCGGTGCATGCAGTCGGACGACTAAATATAATGAATTTGGACACGGTGAAGTTAAATATTCACGAAAATGAAATATATGCGATCGTAAATGGTCTGCAGAGTGTCTGTTTAAGAAAGACAATAACTCTGTGCCTTGTCACTGAAGTATGTGGGGTTAAACAAATTAGACCTGCTGCCCTACATAGATGTCACCATAAGAAAGCGGCAGGCCCTGATTTTCCACTAGGCCTGGTAGGCCCGGGCCTAGGGGCCCCCGTATGCCCCCCCCCCCTAAATTTTTATTTAAAAAAAATTCCTAATTCAATTTTTTTTTAATTTTACCTTTTATAACAGCAATATTTTTATATATTTTTTCAAATTTGATTGATTGGTTCATCATATGTACAGCTATACGTATAGTTCATCATACGTATGTTATAGTGTATATAAGGGATTAATAAGTTTTTCTGGTTGCATTGTATTGGTGTTTTAATGATGAAGTTAATATGTTGTATTGCTTTTTGTTATTTGATAATGTTCTATCTAGGCTTCTACACTTCAAATAGCTAATTCTTGGTAAAACGGTACTTTCACAATGATTCATGATTATTTTTTTGTGTGTGTCAATTTTTTAAATGTTACGCCCACATCAGTGTTAGGGGTCCCCATCCCGAGTTGTGCCTTTAGTCAAGAATTTTCTATATCGGGCCCTGGAAAGCTGTATATATCCAGTTGGATATACGCTTATTAGACCGAAAAATAATTTATAATTTTTTTCTCTTTTTTTCAAATCCGGCTGGCACTTATCCTGAGCACAATTCTGAAAAAGGAGACGTACTGTGTTCTTTACTCTTGAATTTTAATTTGTTTCTATGAAATAAAGTTAACTTGTCAATATATATAAAACAGTTTCGTAACTGACTGACTGACAGATAACGCACAGACCAAACCGCTGGACCTAAAGGGCTGAAATTTTGCATGGTAATTTTTCTTATAGTGTGAGGGTGCACCAAGAAAGATTTTTGAAAAATTCTTAGATTTTTTTAATTAAATTTTAGCCTGTTTTGTAACATTCTTTAAAGTTTGCATCTAAAATAATAATTTGAAGGTTATAAAATTTATATCACGAGAAAGATCATAACAATTCCTTTAAAATGAAATCTCTTTCGAATCTTTACCTCCATTTTCTGATTTTTGGTGAATCTTTAAATATTAATTTTTAGAATTTAATTTATTAAATGCTGATCACATGGTTCTTTTCTTTTTGTGATACTTCAAATTAATTTTGCGTCACGTGCATAACTAGGAAATAAATTGACAAAAAGAAATATTAAAATATTGTAGAAGATAAAATTTAACCACTAGACTAATTAAGAATGAAGTTTTTTAAGAATTTAATTAAAATTAGTATGTTTTATGGATATTAAACATACAAATTAATTGCATACATTGACCGTTGTATTTAATTTGAATATTTTTTCTACATTATTTTCTCTATAAAAATATCCGTTACGATTTATATATATATATATTGCATTAATTGTATACATTGACCGTTGTATTTAATTTGAATGTACTCAGTAGCGAAACACGAGTATTCAGCTATTTCAATATAAAAAGGAATTTAAGAGGATGATATGAAACTCATTGCTAATGGGTTTCAGCAGACAGTTTCTCCTAATTCTAGAATTCGATAAGAAATCCGCAAAAGCGAACTAATTATTAAAATCTCAGATTGTAATAAGATATCAGTTTTCTTGGAGGAAAGAATAAGTGAAAAGAGCTCTCGAGCAACAAAAATTGAAATTAGATCACCGACACAACTGACTCGTTTTCAAAGAGAACTATGAGAATGTCGAAACAAAAACAAAACACAAAAAATAGAGAAGAAATTTTAAGAACTGTACCTCTACCGGAACAAAAGGAAACGCGGTATTTGTTTTTGCCTTATTAGAAAGAGGTTTTGAGATCAAAAAAGTTTCGAATGATATCAAAATAGAAATTTTTACTCAACTTAATAGGAAAGGCGTCAAATTTGTTATTTAAAATCCAAAAAACTATGATGTTGTTCTCATAAAATTTAAGCCAGCTATCGAAACATGTTGGGAAAATTTTAGAACTACTAAAGTAGTTCTATAATGAAAATCGCGTACAGTTTGCATCGAGATTAAAAGCTCCGTGTGATTAGTAACGCAGATTAGGAAAATTTGACAAACTAGCAGCATTCCATGTCAAAATCGGCAAGGACAAAAATAAAACGCATTGAAAAAAAAAAGGGGAAAGAGGCAATATTTAAGAGGCATATTTATTGAGGCAATAAATATTACGCCTCAATGGTGAGAGGAAATCACGCGGCTCCTGAGTCGCCAATTCTTTAAGTAAACAGCGAAAGGAGCAGCGATAAAGGCTGCATGTTTATAATAAATCTAGCAGTGCTCGAGCTATGCAGTATTACGCGGTGAATGAAATGAGTGAATCATGAGTTGTAATGCTATCCGAACAAGAAAAGTTCTGCGACGGAAACGGCGTGTAGAAAACGAGTTTGAACTGCGAAAGAGAGGTCGAACAACTTGGAAAATTAAAAAAAGGGAAAAAGAAATCACATCACTCAACCGTTAATATTTGCAACCGTGAAGGTCCACGGGAGGGAGGTTGATTGTATTGAAGACTATGAAGTACAAATACCTAAGGACTGTGATGAAGATTATGGTTCACTGATTCTGAGAACAAAACAATACTTGTCAGTTAGAGCAGTGGTAAGCAAACTTTTTTCGTAATTAACTATTTTCAAAAAGAGATCCATTTTCTTTGAAAAAAAAATCGCTTGATCCCCCAATGAAAGTTTTTTCGTAGTATCATTTTTTTAATTTGGAAAATGTTAGCAGAAAAATAGAAAAAAGAAGTACGCAAATTTTGACACACGATTTTAAAAATCAATGAGCTATTGATATTGGGTATACATTTACTTTGCATTATAACATTATAAAAAGTCTTCCTAAATTTCTACACTTGTTTTTGCCAAATCTCATGTGACTAAAACTTAATATTTAAATATTAATGAATATTTGTATTTCATTTCGGTAGAAATTAACTAAAATTTAAAAAAAGAGCAGGATTTCAAAATTATAAGCTTCATATTAAAATACTGAAAATTGCAAACTTCATTTATTTATATAATACTGAAATCGAAAAAAATTAATAAGATGGGTGAACCTGAACATCAGAAAATATTTGTTCAATATATGGTGAAATACTTTTGAGAGCGCTACTCTCATATCATCTTCCAGGTCAAGTCTTGTTCGTTGCTTGGTTTTGAAAGCCCAGTATCACACAAATAGGTATAAGTGAATTAAAACAATTTAAGTATAGCCTTGCAAGACGGACACCTTATTTAACAATATTGTATCGTATATTTTTCGACATTTTAAAAAATATAAATAAGAATATTAAAAAATGCAATTAAAGTAAATTTATAATTTACAGCAAATTTATAATTACATTATTCAATATGGTATCAATTCACTTCAAACCATCCGCGACTCTTCCAATTTTTTGGTTTTGGTTTGGAACGCTACGGTCAACTTTTTGCTACACGAAGGCTAATTAGACCGGGACTTGCAGTTTATAGCCGATTGCAAATGGCTATAAACATCCATGCCAACAGTGAGATTCGAACCCACAGGATCTGAAACGAATGCCAACGTCCTAGACATTCGGCCATTACCTGGCCACCAATTTTTTGCGACCTATTGTTTGCTCATCACTGAGTTAGAGAGAAAAGAAGGAATATTTTAAGCACACCCGTAGAAATAACTGAGAAGTTTAGAGGTCCTTGTTTATTCCCTCCTAATATTCAAAAAATGGTTGAAGACGAACATTATGTATTATTTTTTTTATCCAATAGCACGTGTAGACACAAAAAAGGAATAAAATGACACAAATAAGAGGGAAGATCAGAAATGGATAGCGGTTTTTTTCACAGCTAAGCGCATGTAAGCGCTATGTCTCACAGCTAAGAGCATGTATGACATTGTAGAAAGCTATTTAGGCATTTTAAGTTTTGTTGGAGATATTTGTCAGAAAAGTTTGACCAAGTATAATAGCGAGTGATCAATGAGAAAAATTCACATGCGAATATTCCTAAGAATTTTTTATTAAGTATTAGGACAATTTCGAAATTCTCATGCTTAGGTTATGCAGTCAACAACGGTTTAGCAGAGCGCTGGAATAGAGGTTTTTAAAATATAATGATCATCACCCTAGAAACATGGACAATTAACTTTATTTATTATTTGCTTGCAGAGAGGTATTAATGAAAATTCTCCCAATGGATCATAAAATTGTATTTCTGATCCACTAGGAGACACATCTGTTTCTACCTTGAAAAGGTTTAAAAAAACTCGAAGGGTGGTTAAACCAAAAGTTTACAGATGAGGGGATGAGAAACACTAAATATTTATACCTCAGAGAAAACTAATAAACTTGTTGAAAGTAAAACTGTGAAAAGTTTTTTATAACACTGTAGTGACCATTTGCCAGATCGACATTAGAACCCGTGTCTCCAAACCACGACGCCTGTGTCAGGTCAATTTAACATTCCCGGTGATGTCAGAAGGAATGGGTGTTTATAACCTTTCGGAATCGGCTATAAGGTGTAACTCCCGGAAAATTTAACCCTCGTGTTCCAAAAGATGACCGGAGAACTCCAAACCAAACAACCACTCCCGAGTTGTGAGGAAATGATTTTTTCGATTGCTATTTGTCACACTTTCTTCTCTCACGGGGTCTCCGTCAGCTGAGCCAGGGCCTGGGGCAAAATAATACAGCGGGCCCCCTCCCCACTAAATATTTGAACGTTGTATACATTTTTTTAGTCAACTCTTATTTTAACCGGGCCCCGGGGATTTTGTCCCCCCCTGCCCCACCCTGACGGCTGGCCTGTTCTCTCATTTCACTTCTTTTCTTTTCCAGGATATCGAAGCCTTACGTATTTTATCGAACTGGCTTTACATTTTTTTTTTTCTGTGTAAGTTTAGTTCTTTTTTTTTCCCTCAGAGACTATTTTTTAAATGCTTCATGACAGTCCGTCAGCATTCTTTCACACGACATTAGCAATCAGTTAGCTATCTACTGCAACCCATTAGTAACTATTAGCATTCTATTGGAGCAATTGTCTGCCAAAATCAGAACTCTAACCCTGATCCAAACCTCAACTTAACTATCACGGAAATGTGAAAAGTTCAATTTTTGAATACCACTCTGAGGAACCTCTTTAGTCCACCGTTAAAACCTTTTTTTAAATTACTGTAGAACTTTGTTCTTAACTTTTAAATTTCTATGGCTGTACTTCATTTGTGATCCAAATTTATAAGACATGTCATAAATTGTACACTTTAAATTTTTCGTTTTAATGAAGCTCTAGCACTCATATTTTGAGGCATGAATACTAATAAACACTTTTTGTAGGGGCCCCCAGAGCCTTTTTAACGCATGGGCAAATCGGGACTTTGCCCAGGGCCCCCTGATGCTAGAGGGCCCCCAAACCCCTTTGGTGCATGCACCTAGTACTTCTAAGAGTATGTATAGCCCATGGATAGATCTTATTTTTATAAATGTTCGTAAGGGGGGGCCCCCCAAATAGCATCTGCCCACGGGCCCCCAGCATTCATAATCGGACCCCGAGGGTCCCTGTAAATTTTACCACCCTTGGGGGTCATATAAGGGGGGGATATACTAGCGTCCTAAAATGACTAAAAAATTTACTGTATTAGCTAAGTTAGTGCAAACAGCTTCTTAATATCACCAGCAGAAAGTAAATATGTCTATGGCTATTTTGACTTTCTAAACTGGGGATTTTAAGAGACTGTTTTTGCTAATTTACTGTTAATTTAATATATTATGAGGGTTAGAGAGAAAATAAATCACTCTTCAAGAGCGAAAAATACAATAAAGGTGCCCTTTATAAAATTACAACTATAAATAATTAAATAAATAAATGCACACACACAAACAAACAAACAAACACACACACACACACACACACACACACATATATATATATATATATATATATATATATATATATATATATATATATATATATATATATATATATATAAACCATCTGTGAGTAAAATCATAGAAAGGTGTTTAAATGAATAATATGATGTAAATAAATACACAGTGATGCACATTATTAACCAGAGCGTATTTAGAATCTTATTAATGAATTATTATCATTTTACAGCATTTTTGTAAATTTTAAGTTAGGCTTCATCCTTTCCCTTTTAGTTGCAATGGCAGGATGACGATCCCGTTAATTAAGTGTACCAGTAACACTGGAAAGTTTTATAGTAAAAAGTTTGTAAAACAAACAAAATAAGTTATTTGAAGTTTTCTCCTGATTATACAATATCAATTCAGTAAATGGCATTAACTCAATTATTTTTTAATGGGTTATATTCTTTTACAACATTTGCCGTAATTTGCAGGCACTTAATTATACTGCTAAATACACCCTTTCAAAGGCATTCTATGCAAAGTGCTGTAAAACTTCGTTTATCCGGTCTAACTGGGACCATAGGAAATCCGGATAATATGGGTAATAAGCAAAACAAAATCCTTAACTAAGCAGACTTACCGTTTATTACGATAAAATGCTATGTTTTGTAACAAAATTACATAGAATTGTTTACAGAACATTAAAAAATATAAAAATAATTTTTCTGAGTCAATCTATGTCAACGCCCTGTGACACTCTAGTAAAGCTTTCTTAAAATCAACAAAAAGCATTTTATTACCATAATTTATTGTACAATCTATGCAGGAACTGTACACTGAATCAAACTAAAAATCGATTATTTGGCGTACTTATACTTACGTTCTTGCTATAATAGTTAAAAATTATCATCTAATGTGAACATTAAATTAAAAGAAATTGTCTACAACTCTGATCCGGATAAACGAGGGGTTATTGTACAAAGCAACACTAAGGCCAACCATATTTTAGACGATTAGATCTCTATGTGCTTGGCTTTTCATTCTTAATTGCTTCTAATTTCATTCTCTAGAATCTAGAGATCATTGTTGTTAAGTCTGATGAGCCCCTAAATTATTCATAAGACTACAATGACTCTCAAAATTCCACATCCAGTTGTAACACATAATATTCACTGAAATCAAATGTTCCCTTCCTCCAAGCTCACTTCATGAGATATACGGTCCATACTGGACAGCAAAGTACATTCAGATTATTTCTGGAGAAGAAAATATACTTCTACTTATTACAAGTTAATATGCTGCTAAAATTATTATACTGCTTTAAATGCATATTTTTAATTTACTGGTTATATTTTACAATACTGTGCATTATGGTTTAAGACTGCTGTGGACAAACCCTATACTGGATTCGCTCACCCCAACATTAATCCATGGAGAAAATTTGTCCAAGGATTGCCGACTTGGATTTAAAGATTTTTTTTAAAATTGTACTTCATGATAGAGAAAGGAATTTTACACCTTGGGGCATTTTTCGTTTATTTTAAATACAAATAATATTTTGAAATTTAACTTATTCGGGGGGGGGGAAATCTGGTACAGTGTGTTCTAAACTCTCATGAATTTCTTTGGTGGACGAAATTTATAGAATGAATTCTGTTACAAGGTGCGGAAAAATTCAGGCTATCTGAAAATACCATTTTTATTGGATTGTCATCATTTATGCAGCTGTAAATAATAGACAAATTTTTTCCATAGGGTAACACTGAGGCCAGCAAATCCAACAGAGTTAGTACACAGCAGCCTTAATGTTAAATTCAATAAATTCACTGTCCCGCCTTTCGGCATACAGAACATGTGAGAATCAATCGAAAATACTTAATTTTTTCACATTATACAATCATATCCACTTTTTATACATATCTACAATCATTTACAATATTACACTACACAAACAAATATTACTTAAGTACAAGTATTCAGTTACAATCAAGATTATTACAATTAACAGTAACTAATTACTTTCAATAGTTACGTAATATATACACACACTAACAAAATCAAACAGGGAAATGCATTTGCATAAGAACATCTATAATGCAACTATTCACTTTTTTACTATAAAAGTAACCCATGGATGTTAAAATTCGTTGAGACTCCAGTTGAATTTCTTAACTTTATTAGAAAGAACTTTCATAATGCCCCACACAAGCATTAGATAAAACAAACGCAATACACGATTATATACGAATTACATGGTTTCTTTTAAATCGAAATCATATATCAGCC
This sequence comes from Dolomedes plantarius, assembly GCA_907164885.2. Classification (NCBI taxonomy): domain Eukaryota; kingdom Metazoa; phylum Arthropoda; class Arachnida; order Araneae; family Dolomedidae; genus Dolomedes; species Dolomedes plantarius. The sequence goes on along the minus strand of OU015494.1, from coordinate 155,652,644 downwards.
CCACAACCGGAAATCTCCTCTCAGCTGTTTCATGACCAGGATTTTTCCCACTCTTCATGAGTAAACTTCATAACATGTTTTTCCAAATGTGTCATGTTTGACGTACCGTAAAATCTTGACTATAATACGCACACGTGTATAATACGCATGCTGGATTTTGCGCGAAATTTTCGGAAAAAAAAATTAAATTCAACTATAATACGCACCCATAGTTTTTCGATATTTTATTTAAAAATTTCACAAATATTTATTAACATAAATAAAATTTGTAATAAAAAGAAACGAAAAGGTCAAATTCGGTAGGAAAAAAAACTTAAATTTTTAATTCAAAATATGCTGTCAAACAATGCTGTCAAATTATCAGTCATAATCACTTTCACTAGAATACAGCTCATCTATTGTTTGTCGTTTATTCAATGTTTAAAACTACGTTTTTTTTTGTACACGAGTATAATACGCAGCCTCATTTGTGCGGACTAAAATGTGAAAAAAAGTGCGTATTATACTCAAGATTTTATGGTACTCTGAGGTGCCTGTTCATTTCGACCACCTGAAACTTTAATGCAAATCAGGTATAACGTCACGCTGTCGCTGCTAGAGAAGGGATTGCTAACCAGTGTGTCACGTTAGGGTGCTGCTAGATGTTTTGGGGCGATAAAGAAACAAATATATATATATGTGGGCGCGGGGTTGGAGTAAAAGATCCACAACATGAACTAACTTGAAACCATCGTAAATAACAGAAACAATTACATTTATTTAGAAAGAATTGAAAGAAAAACGTAGTCCGTCCACGACGGAATCCAAAGCGGGAGTCTTAATGTTCTCCCCAAACAGAGTAGAGGGGTCGTGATAATGTTCGTGCTAGCGGCGCCCTCTTGCGCCAGACATAATATGCGTTTACAAATAACATTTCATGAAGTTTAAAGTTCATAGCTAAGATTTCAGTTCTGCTTTCTACATATATATATATATATATATATATATATATATATATATATATATATATATATATATATAAATTAACTCTTAGTAGTAATAATAATAAAAAACTAAATAATTAAGGGAATAATAGTCCTAAAATACGGTAACCTAAGTAAGTCTGTAACTGAGAATCCACTACCTCAATGGTTGCAAGTTTTGTGACGTCAGTCATCTTGCGGTTACAAGTTCTTAACTTCCACTTTGACTAGCGCCATGCTTGGTGTTCTTTGGTTAAGTACTTTTATTCAAACTTAATTCAATTATTAATCAATTCTTCTGTTAATCATGGATTGTACGGTGTCTGAGTGTGTTTATTGTATAGATCATACTCATCGGAAACAATCCATTGGTTTTTAGACAGCATTGACACCGCTGATGAAGAAATGCTGTCAAAAACCTTATTCATACTTTTCTTTTCATGTTATTTGCTCCTGGCTGCAAGTAGCTTTAGAGCTATTACTGGTTTTCTCTTTCATCTTATTCTTATATATATATATATATATATATATAAGACAAATTTGAAAATGAAAAACCAGTATATGCTCAAAACTACTGCAGCCAGGAACTAAAAACATGAAAAAATAAGGAAAAATAGGTTTTTGACAGCATCTCTTCATCAGAGGTGCCGATACTGTCTAAAAACCAATGGATTGTTTCTGATAAGTATGATCTGAGCAATAAGCATACTTAGACACCGTACAATCCATAAGAAACAGAAGAAGTGAATAAACAGTTGCTTAATCATAGAACACGAAGCCCGGCACCAGACAAAGTTGAAGTTAAGAAAACGAGACCGCAAGAAGACTGACGTCACAAACATTGCAACCATGGAGCAAATGGACACACAGAAGCAGACTTACTAAGAATACTGTGTTATAGGACTAAATAACCTAAGTTAACTTAGACATTTATTATGACTAAGAGTTATTATTATTAATTATTGATTATTATTATTACACTAGTTTTTATTTATTATTTATTATTTTTCTTGTTTAGTAGTTATTTACTATATTAATCTTATAGTTTTGTATTACTAATTAATAGCAACAGAACATGCTATTCATTAAATCTAAAACAACCAATTATGTGCTTGGAAAGACTATGAGGGTAATAATTACGTTTTAGCACTACTAGCAATTCTATAATATGCTTATACCTATTGTCCTTAGAACAAAGCCTATTTATTCTTACAAGCTGATTTACAATAATACTATTAAATACAGATTTGTGTAACATATTAAGTAATTTTGAAATTTAACAATATATATATATACTATATATATATATATATATATATATATATATATATATATGGCCCTCTTAAAGTATGGCCCTCTTAAAATAAATATAAAGTTAATATCAAACCTTTGCTCTCTAAGCACCAATCGGAAATATCTCTTTAAGATATCCGTACACCTTTGGAGAGGATTTTATGAATTGTTTTGAATTTTTTCTTTTATCTATTTTGTATAATGACATGTCAGTTAAAACTTGGAAAAATGTATAAAAAAATAACTGTTACATTAAAATAATTTTTAAGCAGGGGGGAAATTTGGAAAAAATCGGGGAAAATTTCGCATTACTGCAAAAATGATAAATCAAAATCAAACAAATTTATTACCATTTCACAAATTGGAGAATGAAGATAATAACTTTCTCTAAGGAATAGGAGTTTCTCAGGATTATACTCTGCTTATCTCAGTCTGTAGCAGATCAAGTATACTGATGTACAGAAAAATCGCTTAAAATTCATTGTCACTTGCAATTCATACCTATGTAAACAAAAAAACTAATGAATCTACAATCATGAGCATAGTCTATTCCCTTTATAAACATTTATAGGTAAAGTTTGCAAAATTTTAATGCATTTTAAGAATAACTTTTTGTTGTAGGAAAATTTGCGTAAAGAAGAAACGATGAGAAAATTAATTTTGAAAAAACGCTAAAAATAACTTTATAACACATTTCTTACTTTGAAAATAGCTATTTTCGTACTAAAGTCCCCCAAATTTTTAAATTCAAACAGAATTAGAAGAATAAAAGATTAGGCTTTAATGTTATTGAAAATAAAATCGATATTTTGACCGAAAATGCATTTTTATTTTTATTACAAATGCCCAGAAGATTGGCTATGACGCCATTTGTTCTCAGTAAAGGGCGGAACTGCTGGTCATTCATTTAAGGGGGCACCGCATTAGCTCCTACAAGCCGGTTCCGTAATTTAGAAACGAGTCAAGTGACGATCAGGGCCCGATTTAGAAAATTCTTGACTATAGGCACAACTCGGGATGGGGGCCCCCTAACACTGATGTGGGCGTAGAATTTCCAAAATTGACACACACAAAAAAAATAATCAGGAATCATTGTGAAAGTACCATTTTACCAAGAATTGGCTATTTGAAGCGTAGAATCCTAGAACATTATCAAATAACAAAAAGCAATAAAACATATTAACTTCTCCATTAAAACACCAATACAATGCAACCAGAAAAACTTATTAATCCCTTATATACACTATAACATACATATGATGAACTGTACATATAACTATACATATGATGAACAAATCAATCAATTACATTTGAAAGGATGTATAAAAAAAATTGCTATTAAAAAAGGTAAAATTTTAAAAAATTTAAATTGGGAATTTTTTCATTTTTTCCTTTTAAAATTAAAATTTTGGAGGGCCCCTAAGACGGGGCCTAATGGAAAATCAGGGCCTGGTGACGAGACCGGAACACTCGCACCTCCAGAAGTAATGCCATTTTAAAGGTGTACGGATTCCTTAATACAACCAAACTATTTTTAGTGATTTCCATTGAAGTCCTCTAGTGCAATTCTACAGTGAATCCCACGGCTATTTTTGAAACTGAGTTAATATCTATGGTGTCCGGTATAAAGGGCTTAAGTCAAAAACAGTGATTTAAATATATATACCAAGCTACTGGCTTTTATACGAATCGCAGAACAATAATTTCGACTTGAGTCTTTTGTACAAAGAAATGTACTTTTGTATACAAAATTGATAGACTTAAGCCTTTTATACAAGTCAAAACATTTGTGTTTTTTATCAATACTAACAAATATCTAAACAACACTTTTTTTTTTTTTTTTTTTTACTTAAGCTCTTTACATACTGGGTACTATAGAAATATTCTATTCTGGTGTTTGTTGCTTATATCTTTCAATAAATAAATCAGATCAGCAATGGTGTAAGTATTTATTTAAACTTAAATTTGACGTGTTCCTAATATGAATTCCGTTTTGATTTAATATTGAAAAAGTTTAAAAAAAACTAAAATTCCAACAAGGATGCCCCGAGATTCTAATTCATTCCCAAGGGTGCCGCAATCCCTGTGCTAGAGGATGGGAATGGTACAAAAAAGGATAGCTGTAAAGACAGTTGAAGTTTATTGCTTATATCTTTCAATAAATAAATCAGATCAGCAATGGTGTAAGTATTTATTTAAACTTAAATTTGACGTGTTCCTAATATAAATTCCGTTTTGATTTAATATTGAAAAAGTAAAAAAAAAAAAAAAACTAAAATTCCAACAAGGATGCCCCGAGATTCTAATTCATTCCCAAGGGTGCCGCAATCCCTGTGCTAGAGGATGGGAATGGTACAAAAAAGGATAGCTGTAAAGACAGTTGAAGTTTATTGCTTATATCTTTCAATAAATAAATCAGATCAGCAATGGTGTAAGTATTTATTTAAACTTAAATTTGACGTGTTCCTAATATGAATTCCGTTTTGATTTAATATTGAAAAAGTTTAAAAAAAACTAAAATTCCAACAAGGATGCCCCGAGATTCTAATTCATTCCCAAGGGTGCCGCAATCCCTGTGCTAGAGGATGGGAATGGTACAAAAAAGGATAGCTGTAAAGACAGTTGAAGATTACTGCTTATATCTTTCAATAAATAAATCAGATCAGCAATGGTGTAAGTATTTATTTAAACTTAAATTTGACGTGTTCCTAATATAAATTCCGTTTTGATTTAATATTGAAAAAGTAAAAAAAAAAAAAACTAAAATTCCAACAAGGATGCCCCGAGATTCTAATTCATTCCCAAGGGTGCCGCAATCCCTGTGCTAGAGGATGGGAATGGTACAAAAAAGGATAGGTGTAAAGACATTTGAAGTTTATTGCTTATATCTTTCAATAAATAAATCAGATCAGCAATGGTGTAAGTATTTCTTTAAACTTAAATTTGACGTGTTCCTAATATAAATTCCATTTTGATTTAATATTGAAAAAGTTTAAAAAAAACTAAAATTCCAACAAGGATGCCCCGAAATTCTAATTCATTCCCAAGGGTGCCGCAATCCCTGTGCTAGAGGATGGGAATGGTACAAAAAAGGATAGCTGTAAAGACATTTGAAGTTTATTGCTTATATCTTTCAATAAATATATCAGATCAGCAATGGTGTAAGTATTTATTTAAACTTAAATTTGACGTGTTCCTAATATAAATTCCGTTTTGATTTAATATTGAAAAAGTTAAAAAAAAACTAAAATTCCAACAAGGATGCCCCGAGATTCTAATTCATTCCCAAGGGTGCCGCAATCCCTGTGCTAGAGAATGGGAATGGTACAAAAAAGGATAGCTGTAAAGACAGTTGAAGTTTATTGCTTATATCTTTCAATAAATAAATCAGATCAGCAATGGTGTAAGTATTTATTTAAACTTAAATTTGACGTGTTCCTAATATAAATTCCGTTTTGATTTAATATTGAAAAAGTAAAAAAGAAAAAACTAAAATTCCAACAAGGATGCCCCGAGATTCTAATTCATTCCCAAGAGTGCCGCAATCCCTGTGCTAGAGGATGGGAATGGTACAAAAATGATAGCTGTAAAGACAGTTGAAGTTTATTGCTTATATCTTTCAATAAATAAATCAGATCAGCAATGGTGTAAGTATTTATTTAAACTTAAATTTGACGTGTTCCTAATATAAATTCCGTTTTGATTTAATATTGAAAAAGTTTTAAAAAAACTAAAATTCCAACAAGGATGCCCCGAGATTCTAATTCATTCCCAAGGGTGCCGCAATCCCTGTGCTAGAGAATGGGAATGGTACAAAAAAGGATAGGTGTAAAGACAGTTGAAGTTTATTGCTTATATCTTTCAATAAATATATCAGATCAGCAATGGTGTAAGTATTTATTTAAACTTAAATTTGACGTGTTCCTAATATAAATTCCATTTTGATTTAATATTGAAAAAGTTTAAAAAAAACTAAAATTCCAACAAGGATGCCCCGAGATTCTAATTCATTCCCAAGGGTGCCGCAATCCCTGTGCTAGAGAATGGGAATGGTACAAAAAAGGATAGCTGTAAAGACAGTTGAAGTTTATTGCTTGCGAAGGAATGGGTCAACAACGCGATTTAACGGCTTTAACGTGGAATGAAACAGAGGAGCGAGTATCAATGAATCTTCTTGGGAAGTGTTGTTGTTCATAATTACAGAGAGTGGCCTGCACTAAAAAAACCAGGTCTCAACGTACGTCTTGTGGTCGTCACCGGGTACTGGGTGAACGAGCTGAGAAAAATGGTAATAAGTTCTGACCCTCTTCGGCTACCTTAGTTTGTAATCCAATCTCTGGGTTCAGTTCCACGGTCCTAATTTAGAGGAATTTGTACAATAAGTAACTAGTTCACTATGTCTCGCCCAGAGCCGGTGCCACAGGTGAGGGGGCGAGGTGACCGCGTCAGGCGCTCAATTGAAATAGACGCTAAAATGGGGCATACAGAGCCTGACTAAGGCAAAGGCATACGGGGCAGTTGCCCTGCGCCCCCACATCAGAGGGGGGCCCCCAAATCGAATAGAAAGTTTAGTATTAAGTATTAAGTTCTTCATTTCTGAAGTAGTGAAGCAGAGGGGGGGGGGGCAAAGGAGTTTTTGCCCCGGGCCCCAATTAGGCTAAGTCGGGCCCTGGGGGCATAGTAAAAATACGAAAATTTTAACAAATAACGAAAATATATTACTAGTTTAATCCAATAAACGGAGAAATTCATAAAAATATATAAATATAAGCGAATATTTAGACAATTTTTTATAAACTCCTAAATTTGATATTATGAGAATTAAATTTTAAATGCATATTCCCAAACGTTGTTGTAGTTCTAAGAATTATACTAACTCAACCTGTAACTGTAATAGCAGCTGAGGACGATTTTTCTAAACTGAAAATTTGTAAGAATTATCTATGAACAACAGCAACTCAAGAGCGATTGAATGATCTAGTAATCATTTCTACTTAACTACTTAATTACTTAAGAATCTCCCCCAATATGTACAAGGCGCCGTTTTTAAAACTCGCCCCAGACGCCACAATTGGTCGGGCCCGGCTCTGGTCCCACCATCCTTCCGCCGAAATACTGATAAATGCGCCTAAAGAGGCGAGTTGTTTGTTTACGATTAAACAACTTGAAATGAAAACAAGCGTGCGTTGATATTCATTCGGATTGTTTCGCAATCGTGGTCTCCTTTTTTCCTCCGCAATGGATAAACAAGGATTGCCTTCGAGGGTATGGAGGAGCGGAGGAACGCCCATGAATGGTGAAAGGAGTCACGTGAGGTGTAGCTCCTCGTTGAGAGCGCTCGGATTGGTTGAAGGGAGGAGTTTCCACCTGATGGTTCACTTTTTCTTTTGCATCGCTCTTCGTTTCGATTTGGCGCGTTCTTACAGAAAGGAATGCTCGCGGCTAGTTTATCAGACCGTTATGCTATTTATTTTCCGTGGGTTGTGTTCCTATTTTAAATTTCCAAACAGACCCAAATTTTTTTTTTTACTATGAGAAGATGATGATACCATTTCATTCATATCTTTTATATTATTTATTTACGTATTTTTTTTTAAGTAAACAGGGTCCAATTAAAAACAAAACTTAATATATCTTAAAATTCATGTTTAAATTGTACTTAATAAAATATAACGCATATTTTAACTGAAACATACCTCTTTTAACATTGGTAAAGCACAGAATTTGGCTATCAGGCACGAAAATTTCTCATGAGCCATGTACTGGCGGCCAGATCTGCTTGAAGCGGCGATGCCATATTTAATTGCAGAGGGAATCATTACGCTTTCAAATGAAAAGTGTGGTGTAGAACAGTGACCAAAATCCTATTCTTTGTAAATTATTCTCCCATTTGTTACTGAGGGATCTGATGTGAGACCCGGCTCCAGTACTACAGCGTAAATCGTGTATTCGGTTTCATGCTAAGTCAATATAGTTGCACACTGGGTAAAACTTTCTGGGCAAAGTCAGTATACTTGCACACTGGATAAAACTTTCCATCCGGTTAAACCACAATCCATAGGGTCCTGTCACGGATATACTTTTGCTTTAATTTTTAACGAAAAACTTAAATGAGTTTTCCATAATTTAATACCAGCCAAATGTTTCATTTAGCAAAAAAGAAATTTGTTAGAAAATTGAAGATATGGAGAACTTTAAGTTACGTCCAACCCTCAGTCAAAGATGTGTAAAAGCAAGAGCAGAACAGAACATCAAGAAAAACAATGCACCTACAGTACTGGTACAGAATTATACAAAAATAAAAATAGAAAACCCTTACCTAAATAATATCATTTTATTCCTTTGGGACCCGGACCTTATCTCCTTCATGGGGGATTCGGTCCTCGGTCCCCCCCCCCCCCCTATCGGGGAATCTTGTCGAACGCACACGAGCGTCCCGCCGAAATCAATGGGTTGCCTAGTTCCCTGTCGTCAATCCGGCGAAAGGGGGTGTCGCTTCTAGCGGCATCTTTCTGGGGGAATTCCCGCCTCGGCAGTACGCAGGGCCCGGTGTCTCTAGTGCGCGGTTTCGGAGGAAACCCCGTTCCTACCATCGGAGCGAAACGCGCTGGAGATTTCCGCTAAATTCTCTGTTTATCCTCCAGTCTATCAATAGTAACTCCAAAACTACAGTAGTAACGCCAAAAGTGATAGCACAGACTGGTGAAAGACAAACTGACGTTAAGAATTTGTATACTATAACGTGGTTTGTAACCGCAATTTTCATTTATCACCAAATAAAGGCGGTAGATTTCTAACGAACTTGGTTTGTACTTTGAAAGAGCCTTTTCCCTTTTAAAACCTTCACTCCCTCACAGTTTCGTGGTAAATAAATATTAAGAAATTATTTCGGCGAAATTCGATAAAACGTTATTTCAATTGAATCAAATTATTGTAACCCCTAGAAAACACTTCGTGAGTCCCCATAGATAGGGGACCCCTGTTCAGGAGTTTTGAGGCGGTTGTCAGTAGAATTGCTTCAAGATGCTTCAATACTTTTTTTTTTTCCCCAAAAAAAGTGTATTGATTGTAATCCTATTTAGTCACGAGTCTAAACAGGTGGTGGGAAATTTTAGTTAATATTTTTCCTCTTTACTCTGAACATGTAACTCCTTGACGCACATGTCTACGAGAATCTTAGAAAAAGGCATATATGAAAAATGTTTCAAAAGACATTCCTGTTTCTTTGAAATTATCCATGCCCGGCTAAGCACAAGGCAGACTAGCTTGTCTGTCTCCGCGTACTGTCAGGGATATCATGCATACATCCGGGATTCTTGGATCGTCAGTTATCAGTATAAATAATAAATAAGCCGGTCATTTAAATATTTATCTATTACATGTTAAAAGAATGTCGCAGAGGTGGTCTATTTCATTTCACTTATTGAAGGAAAGAGAGTATGGATTTAAAGAAAGTAATTCGTATCCCTTAAGAATTAAATGACGAATGCATTATTGAATTAAAGTATGTTATACTTTAATTAGATGCATATTTTTCTTGCGAAAAAATTATCGTGATTATTAGGTTTTATTTCAGCTTTTGATATTAAAAGAAACAAAACAGATATTCCTTGTACAAATAATTTCAATCAACATCAGGAAAATTGAAATACACGATAACGTTCCATTCCGAATTTCAAAATGTCTCTCCTTGCAATCGTCACTTGAAATTTTGATAACACCCTCTCCCATCCGGCTTTGATTTTCCCCCGGAATAGTGTAACGAGCCAAGACGGTTTCTATAGCAACCAGGTACCGCCGCCCATTTATTGGCTGTAAGTTAGTAGTGGAACATTCTTTACGGCCAGAAGTGCGCAGGACGATCTTGATGTAAGGTACTCGTCGTGGGGTTGCAATTTTGTAGTTGGAGTGACTAAATTACGAAGCAGCCACCGCCGCTGATTTATTGGCTGTAAGTTGGACGCGGAAAATTCTTCGCTGCCAGAAAGAAGAGCTCGCAACGTTCTTAACGTACGCTGTTCGTCTTGGATTTGTGATAGTTTTAGTTTGGATTAGTCTTAGTTTGAGTAGTCAAGTAAAGAGACTAAATAACATGAATTCACCCCTGACGTTGAAAACCGCCTGCTTATCAAGGGTCGCAGGGGCAATCTGTAGCAGAAGGGAAGTTACTGAGAGAATACCTGGGTGTGGTGCTTATGGATGGTTACCAGACATACTGGACAATATCATCCGGAGTGATATAACCATAAGTCTTTGTAATAATATCGCCAGTCTTCCAATTCCCGAAAGTCTCAAACCAGAGTTACTCGAAGTCGCAGATTACGTTCTTACACGAATATTTCGCTGGAAGAAGAAGTACTCCGGGAAGCACCTTTTTTATCGCTTCTTACTTAGAAATTTCCATGTCGTGGAATGGACAAACTGCGGAGAGATTGATGAAGACAGCACTACAAGGAAAATTTTGAACATGGACAATGTAGATTTGCACTTCAGATACTATACTGCGTGCTACTTTTCTATGCATGATGTCATAATCCAACTACGTCCATTTGTAGATGAACTGATGTGCAGCGCAGAATTTGCTTTTCATCCTATGCTTTCCTCTCCAGTATCCAAGTATTGGTATTCCTTAAAGGACTTATATCCAGACGGTGACGAACATGAAACGTTTTTAAATCTCTTCATTTTTTCTGTACGAAGTGAAAATTTAAGTGCGATGAAATATTTCCTGGAAAAGATTCCAGATGATCAAAAGCAAGCAGTCTGTCGAGGAGCTGCGAGAAAGTTACTTGGAAATATAAATCGCTTAAAATATTTTAGAAGTGCTTTATCCATTTCTTACATTATTAATAAGCTAAACGAAGAAAGCAAAAAAGAGATCTTCAGAGACTACTCTTTCAACATTCTGGTCTTTTACCTAACATTTCCAGAGAAAAAGTTTTTTACATCGGTTGTCCACCAGTTGCTTGATGACGTATCAGACCAAGGAGTATTTTCTTTGCTGCTTTTAATTGTAAATGGATACCTTCGGGGGCATGCCAAGCCAAACTACCAAGATGCATTCCAAGTAGTTTGGGAAAAGTGTTCCCATCAGTGCAAAGAATATGTCGTCGATAGAGGTCTGAATCCTGTTGCTTTAGGTGATACCATATTTATACCATGCCTGAATGCCTTTAATTTTCAACTTGTCTGGAACTTTGCCACTCAGGATCAAAAAGAAAGAATGGAAAATATGAGGAGGACACCCCTTTGAATTGTCTGGTGATGCTGTAAACTAATCCTATTACAGATGTGTCTAAATTTTGGTTATTTTATGTGTTTATAAGCAACAAGTGCTTCATCCACAAAGTGCCTTTAATGTAGGAGATTTAATAGCCAAAATCAAAATATACACACATATCTTAAATATTTTTGGTAACTATTCACTTGCACTTCATTTTAAGTACTCAGTAAAACATTTGTCTGATTTCATTTGGATAAACTTTACAGGATGGTGAATTAAATAATTACTGAAAAAGGGAATTATTTCTTTATTTTAAATCTGTTTTTAGAACAAAATGCCTCCTTTCTTATTGGCATTTTAATAAATTTGGAAAAAGTTAGGCATTTTATTGAGTGGGGTAATTTTCATAAAATAAGAAAAATATACTGTTTTTTTCTAAAGTTTCTTTGAAAAAAAATTTGTTACATGCTGAATGTATTGATCACTTGTTTTTCAGAAATGAGAGGCAGAATATATTAACATCGTTGTATTTTTTTTAGTAGTGGGAAGTTTGAGGGTTGTTTTACGTGTAGGTTTCTGTTTTACTAGTATTATGATACTGATGATCATGCAGTGTGTTTTAAAAAATAATAGTAAAAGGAATGGTTTACATCTTATGTTCCTATATTTAAATTACTTATATTTAAATATATGCAATGTTAATTGTGCACTTATTAAAAGGAATGGTTTACATCTTAAGTTCCTATATTTAAATTTCTTATATTTAAATATATGTAATGCTAATGGTGTACTTAGCAAAAGGAATGGTTTACATCTTATGTTCCTATATTTAAATTACTTATATTGAAATATGTAATGTTAATTGGTTAATTGTGCACTCATTAAAAGGAATGGTTTACATTTTAAGTTCCTATGTTTAATTACTTATATTGAAATATGTAATGTTAATTGGTTAATTGTGCACTCATTAAAAGGAATGGTTTACATTTTAAGTTCCTATATTTAAACATTGAGTGGTTAATTGTGCACTCATTAAAAGGAATGGTTTACATTTTAAGTTCCTATGTTTAATTACTTATATTGAAATATGTAATGTTAATTGGTTAATTGTGCACTCATTAAAAGGAATGGTTTACATTTTAAGTTCCTATGTTTAATTACTTATATTGAAATATATAATGTTAATTGGTTAATTGTGCACTCATTAAAAGGAATGGTTTACATTTTAAGTTCCTATGTTTAATTACTTATATTGAAATATGTAATGTTAATTGGTTAATTGTGCACTCATTAAAAGGAATGGTTTACATTTTAAGTTCCTATATTTAAACATTGAGTGGTTAATTGTGCACTCATTAAAAGGAATGGTTTACATTTTAAGTTCTTATGTTTAATTACTTATATTGAAATATGTAATGTTAATTGGTTAATTGTGCACTCATTAAAAGGAATGGTTTACATTTTAAGTTCCTATGTTTAATTACTTATATTGAAATATGTAATGTTAATTGGTTAATTGTGCACTCATTAAAAGGAATGGTTTACATTTTAAGTTCCTATGTTTAATTACTTATATTGAAATATGTAATGTTAATTGGTTAATTGTGCACTCATTAAAAGGAATGGTTTACATTTTAAGTTCTTATGTTTAATTACTTATATTGAAATATGTAATGTTAATTGGTTAATTGTGCACTCATTAAAAGGAATGGTTTACATTTTAAGTTCCTATGTTTAATTACTTATATTGAAATATGTAATGTTAATTGGTTAATTGTGCACTCATTAAAAGGAATGGTTTACATTTTAAGTTCCTATATTTAAATATATGCAATGTTAATTATGTACTTATATTGAAAAATGTAATGATATTTTAAGAGTCAGTTGGTATTCTCTTGTAATTATCTTTCAAATAGTATTCTAAATAAATAAATTTCTAGTCAGACAAAATGTTTAATTTTGCTTGTAATTGTTGAATTACACATTATGAGGAAAGGCATATCATATAATTGTCAAAATACCTTTGAACATTTCTAAATATTTACTTTCTGTTTACACATATATATGGGAAAGGGGATGAAGAAATATATTTTGACGAATTTTATTACTTATGAAATGTTTCTTTAGCCAAGTTTTATTTTCTAAGTTCTATGCACACCAGATGTACAGTACAAAATACTTAATATTAAGGTTCTTTTTGCTAATTTTGTTAAACTTTGACTTTCTTAATAAATTTATCACATTTCTAGAATTCAGTTTATGATTATTTCTTGCTCAAATATCCTCATACCTGGAAAATAAAATTTTAAAATTTATAATCATTGCTTTGTCACCTGAAAAATGGATTAAACATGTGTATTTTTATTTATATCTTCAAAATTGGAAGAAAAAAAACATGTTTATGAAAATGTTCATACATACTGCTCAATGTTTAAATGATGTAAACTTTATTTACACATCTTTTTTTTTATTTACTTATTTTCTAGGCTTTTAATCACAAAAGACGTATATTATGTTCCTTCTTCAAGCATGGTAAGTAAGGTATTACAAGTAGCTTACTTGTATTTCTGCAATATATTTGATGTTTACAGGAACTCATCACTAACAAGTAACCTGAACAATCTCACATTTTCTTCGTAAATGTCAAAAGGGAAAACATTTTAAACCTCAAGCCAGATGCCGACTGATTTATACATTTCAGCATTATGATGCATTAGAAAGTTCAGTCCATTTATAATGTATGAAAGTCTTTCTCAACAATTTTAATATATCTGAATGTGCCGCAAGTACAGCATTTTTCTCCTCTAATTTTTAGGATTACTTACAAAGATATGAATTTATGCACACTTTTTTTTCTAGATGCTGAGGTTTAAATGTTTGCTCCTTTGCCTCCCCCCCCCCCCTAAACAACAACAACAAAAATCTGTGAGAAGGTTTGAAAAGGTAAGCCCTGAAATTACAATAATGTTTTGGTAATAAATTAAATGTATTAATGTTCAAAAATGTTCATGAAATAAACATGAGTATTTCAGATAATTTTGATGTCAAGCTCAATACAATAACAGAAAAGCTCAATTTGTAAAACATTAATCATGTTATAAAATATTAGGCTTGAAATATTTTTCTACATTTATGATATTCAAATGAAAATGACTTGATTATGTAAAGCTTAACAAGATTCAAAAGGAAAGCAATTATTTTTTTAAAGCTAATAGCCTAAATTTTATATGAAATAAGGCAAAATTTTGAGATTGTTAGAATACTCAAGCAACTATAATTCAAGAAGTTTAAAAATTGTTACCGACTATATCATAATCAACTGAAAACACATGTAAGACAATTGTATGCAATGCTTTCATTTAAGATGAAATAAATTAAATACTCTTTTGTTAGTTAAATAATTCGTTCACACTTTTTTTTCCATAAAAATTCATGATTTACCATAGCTTTACATTGCAGGTCTAAAGATGTTCCTAATTTTTTTTTCATGTAGGAGAAACAGAGGACTTCATTTTTAATTTTAAGTGCTGTAATTAGTTATATACATAGTTTTTGTTAAAAACAAAACTGAATTTCATGAGTTAAAACCTCATTTTCATTTTATTTTTTTCTATGTTAAATACTTGAAAGCATAAATCCCTTTTTCATTGAAAAAATATTACCTAATGTCTATTATGCATGTATGATTGTGATATTGTTTTATCTCCTGTTATTGAAAAATTTGATACCATTTATGTTGATTAGCTTGTTGAGGATTTATTTATTAGAGTGAATGTGTAAGATTTTTTTTAAACTTTCAATGAAAATAAAAGTTAATTGTGTCCATTTAAAAATAAAATAATTAAAATTATTTTAAAATAAAATAAAATTTTAGCTTATATGTACATACTTCATTTTAATTTTGTGTAAAATATGTATCCTAAGTTTAGTATGAATGTCTGTTAAAAAGGTTAAAAAATTCATGAATTTTAATTTGGAAATATCTATGGCATGCTTTTTGTATTTATTTAAAATCTGGCTGAGTTTTAAAGAAGGTAGGGAGAAATACAGAGGAAAAATTTATTAATGGTCAGAAAAAATATGGACCTGCACTCTCAAAAGAATAAAAAAATACATATCTTTCCATAAGTTTGTTAGAATTTCAGACCTTTGGGAATAATGATGTGTTAAGACAAAGATTTTTTTTAAAAATTGTGAATACAGTTTAAGAATAACATAAGTATATCATTTATTTATTTTATTTATTTATTTATTTTTTTGCTGTAGACATGATTAAATATGTGTTAAAATCTTGAAGAAAAATTACTTATAACTTTTCTCAAGCAAGTTTGCTTGTCTAAAGGTATGCACTTAAATACCCTGTTTTAAACAATTTTAAAATCTTTATAATAAACCTTGGATAGATATGAACATGCATAAAAAAGTTATTAGTTTTTAGGATTAATTAAAACCATTTTTTTCTTTTAATTTAGCCTCTCAGTCAAAAATCAATTAGTGTAGGTAACAAATTTCATCATGAAAAATGCATTTAAGTCTTGTTTTCTATTTTCAGATATTAGAACCCCTACTTATAACTTTTATCAAGCAAGTTTGCATGTCTAAAGGTATTATGCACTTAAACACCCTGTTTTAAACAATTTTAAAATCTTTATAATAAGCCTGGGATAGATATAAACATGCATAAAAAAGTTATTAGTTTTTAGGATAAATTAAAGCCATTTTTTTCTTTTAATTTAGTCACTCAGTCTAAAATTAATTAGTGTAGGTAACAAATTTCTTCATGAAAAATGCATTTCATTAAATCTTGTTTTCTATTTTCAGATATTAAATCCCTAAGATATTAAGTCCTTGGTTTAAACTGCCTGGCTTTTGACACTGAAAACAATTCTCTCAGATTCCATTAACTATTGACCGAAAATGACCTTGAGATGATAAAAATAAGGATCTTTTATTTCAAAATTAGTTTTGCTTCATTTGAAACATATGTTGTAATATTTGCATTTCACTTCTATTTCTAATAATAACTCATGTATTAAAATGAAGAATCAAAATAATTTAACATCAACATGAATTCTAAAGTTTAGGTAATATACATTTTGAATTTAATGCAATTATAACACCCTATGAGGTTCAACCTTAAAATAATAATATTAGTAATAATGCACACATTAAGATTGATTATTGATGGGGGGGGGGACTAGTCTCTTAATAGAGTAGTTACTTTACTGCAACAAAGGAGAATCAATTTTCTGTGATGCAACTACAGTTAAAATTTTGTTAAGAAAATTAATTTTGTTAAAGAAATTGTGTTGAGCACAGATACTTCCACTCACTCTCAAGAAACATCATAGCTTAATAGGGAAAAAACTGTTTGATCCTGTCTGTCATTTCGTGTTAGCTGTTATTTTTAAATTAAAAAACTAATGTCTTGATTTTTCAAGCATTGCAGTAAAAATTGGGCAAAACAATATCCATTAATGTAGTAGGTGTTAGAGAGCACTTCAAAAGTTTAACTACTTTATGAAGATTAAATATGAAGATTAAAATCAATTTTTGTACTGAACATTTATGAAGTTTATTTTTATATTTCAGGTGAATAATCATCCCTGTACTGCAGCCGAAAGAAAGCTATTGTAAAAATCTTGATTGGCTAATATCAGAATTGCTACAAAAATTTTGATTGCAGTATATCAAGAGCTGTATCATGTTTATTGACTGTACACTAAATATTTGCAGCCAAAGTTTATGGCTATCATTGAAATTAATTCAGCATTTATTTTGTAATGCACAGGTTAACGTTGCTATTGTAACAATGCAAAATTGTGACTTGAAATATGTATGTATATGTAAATAAAGTTTCTATGTATTTGTAATTTTGTTTGCTTGGATGTTTTTTGATTTATGTGAGTTTATATCTGTGGCTTGGTACAAGCAGTGCCTAAGTCGATTTTCTTCAAGATGACTGTTTGCTTAGGTCTCTTAAAAATTTTTTTTCAATGTAAGAAGTACCTAAATCTGTCCAATGCTTTAAAAGTGTTTTCTAGACCATTGTACAAACTTGGGTACTTCTTACATTGAAAATAATATTTTTTTAAAGAGACATAAGCAAACAGTCATGTTGGAGAAAACTGACTTAGACACTTCTTTCAACAAGCCACATATACACTGCTCAAAACAATTAGGGGAGCACATGGTTTTAACGATATTACGCAAATACTTAACATAAAATAAATCATCCATAATTAAGTAACATAAGTAACATAAAATAAATCATCCATAATTTAAAGCCTTGCAGGAAACAGAAGAAAACTTCATATGCAAATCAAAGTTCATGACGTCAAAAACCAGAAAAAGAACATAGGGGCAGAAATAGGGATGTTGCAGAAACGTCTGTTTCTCTGCCTTAACTGTGAAATTCGATTGCTCGGTTATTCTTTTTGAGAAAAGGTGACTTGAAAATGTCTCAACAACGTGATTTACCGGAATCCATGGCATGGCGTATTATAGGCAAACTTGAATCCAGGCAAACACAAGTAGTGTCGCTGACGCTGTTGGAGTCGCCAGAAGTGTCGTTGCAAGGCTATGGAATCGATTCCAAGAAACAGGGAATGTTAGACGTCGACCAGGGCAAGGTCGGCCACGTGCCACTACAGCGACTGATGACCGGTATATACTGTTAACAGCTCGTCGAAACAGAACAATCAATGCTAACTCAGCTGCA
Source organism: Dolomedes plantarius (assembly GCA_907164885.2). Classification (NCBI taxonomy): domain Eukaryota; kingdom Metazoa; phylum Arthropoda; class Arachnida; order Araneae; family Dolomedidae; genus Dolomedes; species Dolomedes plantarius. The sequence continues at coordinate 155,634,445 of OU015494.1, read as the reverse complement.
AAGACAGTTGCTCTTGGCAACAGGACGAAGGGTGTCCAGCCAAATAGTACGTAATAGGCTTCATCAGGGAGGTCTCTATGCACGTATGCCAATGGTCTGCATTCCGTTGACCTCACGCCACCGTACGGCCCGAAGAAGATGGGCTGCTGAACATCGAGATTGGGAGCAACATGATTGGAGTCAAGTGCTGTTTACAGACGAGTCCCGATTCAGTCTGGAGTGTGACACCCGACGTGTTTTGGTATGGAGGGAAAGGGGCACTCGAAATAACCCCACATTCGTTCGAGAAAGGTCACAATACAGACGAGCTGGTTTTATGGTATGGGGTGGAATCAGCATAGGTGGACGTACCGACCTGCATATCATTCGGAATGGTACTTTGACGGCCCGAAGGTATGCAGACGAGATACTGAGACCTCATGTCATACCTTACGCTGCAGCCATTGGAGATTCCTTTGTTTTCCAGCGTGATAATGCCAGACCGCATACAGCTCGTCTTGTGGAGAACATGCTTGAAGATGAAAGAATACAGCGTATGGAATGGCCAGCGTGCTCTCCTGACCTGAATCCAATCGAGCATGTTTGGGACATGCTCGGACGACGCATTGCTGCAAGATCAAGGCCTCCTTTTACTCTCCGAGACTTGGAGATTGCACTTCTTGAGGAGTGGAACAGTATTCCCCAAAGTCTTATCGATAACATCATCGCATCCATTGAAAACAGGTGTGCAGCAGTCTTAGCTGTTCGAGGAGACCACACGCCATATTAAAAATCTTGCATAATTTCTAAACAATACTTTTTTTATCGTTTACATGTAACCAAATTGTTGCCCTAAATCCTCTTTTCATGTTTTGTCCATATTTTCAAAGAATTAAAGCTTAATTGCAAATTTTTTTACGTCTTTTTTTTTGTATTGCGCATTGATACGCGTGTACTATCCATTTTATGCCAATACGTGGCTGTCTCGCACGGTTTTCTTAACTTCTTTGCTTGCTCCCCTAATTTTTTTGAGCAGTGTATATTTTCTCATTAAAGTGGGCATTTGAAACCATCAGATTATCAAGGATGATGAATGCATTATGCATGAATTATTCAATTTTTATGTATAAAAGTATATTTGTAGTAAATATATTAGCACATTGTAAAATTTTCAGACCATGTGCCATGAGTTCTTTTGTTTAGAGCAGCTGGGTAAGTACAGTGGACGCTCGTTAATTCGAACTCAAAGGTTCTCGGAAAAAAGTTCGAATTATCCGAAGTTCGAATTATCCGATGTTAAGAGAAAATATATAACTTTAAAGTGTATCACTGAAGAAGAAAAATCTCCTAGTATGTATAACCCCAGAAAATATATTACACTATGTTATCTAAAATTAACATATTAAAAAGCAATACAGACTTGCCTTAATCATAAAATGAAGCAGCAGATATGCAGTAGAAAGTAAACTTTAATTAAAAATACGAATTATACTAAGGGGAAAAACTATAAAGTGGATGCTTGGTTTTTTTTATGATGCCTACATTGTTCAGCCAACTTCTCGATTGAAGTAAACATTTCAATTCATTTTCAGAGGAAGGTTCCATCTAAATAAATGCTTTCAGAGTTTTAATAGAGTTCATTATGGCTTTGTCCATTATGGCCGCATTAAAAATATCTTTCGGCAGGTAAGTAGAAAAAAGCCCTGGCAGTTTCCTACCGAAATTAGTGCATACGTCTTCTTTTACATCAGAGCTTTGGCCACATACAGTTTGATAAGAAATATTGTGCCTTGACTTAAATCGAGAAAGCCATCCATCACTACATTTAAAATCTTCAATACCCATTCGACTTGCCAATTCATCAGCCTTCGTCAGCGCTAGGGGTCCATTTATCGGAAAATTTCGAGATCTAACATCCTGGAACCATAGCAGTAGAGCTTTTTCTAGATATTCTTGGGATGCATTTCTCATGCGTTTCCTTCCTCTAGCAAATTTTGATTTTTCCCATGAATCTAAAACTGACTCCTTGTTTTTCAAATAAGTGGACAAGATTTTTTTTTAATTCCATAGTCAGCTGCTAACTTTGTTTTACATTCGCCATTCTCTACTCTCTTTAAAATTTCTACCTTTGTCTCCAAAATTAGGGTTTTGTACTTTCCACGCGTAGACATCCTGAATTTTTACACTTTCACATCACACACTGAGGAAGAAAAACTAGATCACATTAACTTGTCTGCACTGAAAGCATAACTGACGGAGCTTCCTAGAATCTGTAGTAAAGACTGGTTTTTCTGAAATTCTAAGAAAATCGATACAAATAACGGAAAATCGCTTTGATAGTTAAGCACTGATAAGGACAATAGCCACTAACGTTTAGCGGAAATGCAATAGTCTAGGAATGCGGGCATGTGCCTCCTTACATAGAAAAAAATACAGGTGATTTTGACACACAAAATAATAAATACAGCGTGTATTTTCTCCGTTAATTGAGGAAAAAGAAATTTTTTTGTCAAATTTTTAGTTCGAATTAACCGAATTGACAAAAATTTAGTTCGAATTAATGAGATATTTTTAACATTAACTCCAATACAAGTTTTTTTGGGGCCTTTGGATTAGTTCGAATTAACCGAAAGTTCGAATTAACCGAGTTCGAATTAACGAGCGTCTACTGTATATTAATACATAATTATGAAGTTTACAAATCATGTAGGTAGTAGTATTAAAGAAAAATTTGGTCGAAATGAACTAAGATTATACCTGTGAAAAACATGTCTTAGAAAATGATTATCTATATTTCCTGAAAATCTTAGTTGTTACATTTTGAGATATTGTAATTGTAGCTGAACAAGTTGTGTGGGGATTGGGGAATTTTTACCAATCGGAAACATATATTACTGATATCAATGCAGTTTATTTTTCGTCTAGATAACATTTCAAAATGTATTTCATGTATTAAAGCTAAAATCTGAAACTTTCATGACAAAATATTTGTGTCTCAGTTTAACCAAACTAAAAGTTTGTAGATAAGGAAAGCTTTTTTATCTACAAAATTTGAAGGTTTTATACGTTATAATATTCATAAGTTTCCTGTAAACTTGATTTTACAGGTATGTAGAAGCACCACCACTAAATCTCATCAGCATAAAATTCAGTAATAACTTGTTTTAATTCAAAATTTAGAAAAAAGATCTAAACAATAGTTTGTTAAAGAAAACTATAGTATTACACATATTGTAGTTACAAACGATTAAAAGAAAAATTTTTTATCTCTAAATAATTTATATATAATATAAACTCATGATTTATCCTAACTTTACATTTCAAGTCTAAAGATGCTCCTAAATTTTTTTCATAGGAGGAACAGAGGACTGAATATTTTAATTTCAAGTATTGTAATTAGTTACATACATAGTTTTTATTAAAACAAAACTATCTTTAAACTACCTTATTTCAATAAATAATAAGGCCTCTAGGAAACTAAAATATCAGTTTATAGAGTGCTTCAGTTGTAAGTTATTGCAAGAAAAAGTGATTAATATGGAAAATGAAAGTCTAATTAGGAAACTAGAGAAATTAAAAAAAGACTATCCAGCAATTTCTTTTTAATATAACTTAGATAATACATAGAAAAGGGACTTGAAATCGATGATTCAATAGTAATATTTTGTGTTTTTTCACGATTTTGTTAGAAATGCTTTTTATATTTTTGAACTGTCATGTGTAAAGTCGTAAGTATATGCGTCAGAAATTTTGGATTGTATATTTATTATAAATAGATATATATTCATGAGTGGGAGAGATAATTTAACTATGAAAACTAAAATGGGATAATCAATGTCTGGAATCAAAAAAACTTGACGATTAAAATTTATTATGTGGCTACATACAAAAGCAATTTAGCATGATTTAAATATACAATTCCTCTTATTATTCATATTTAATAAAACTGTTACCTTTCAACCCCCCCCCCCCATTACCACACCACACGAATATTTCGGTTTGGAGTTTAGATAACAAAACTAATATAATTAGTTTTTATGTGATAATTTAAGTAAATACTAATGCAGAAGAGTATTTCAGGTATTGAAATTCTAATAACATCAGCATTAGGAATACAAAGGACGTATCGGAAGAAACGCGAAATCGAAATTTATGATTTACCTGCGGTTAGCTGTTGATTTCTTTTTTTCACCTTGTTATCCAAATAACAGCAGCGTTGGGAGCACATAGATCCTATTACAAGAAATGCGAAATCGAAAGTAATGCAGATAAACGTCCAACTGGTTCGGTGCTCTCAACCTTAATTTGTTTCACAGAGACATGTGTGCGAAAGTACGTTCTGCCTCGTAGTCTGGATATGGGGCTTGCTAATCACTAGGGATACGTAAATTTCGCATAAAAAATATCAAAATTTCGCAAAAAAAACAATACATAAAATTTCGCATTTATTCGCAAAAAAGAAATATAAATTCAAAATTTTCGTATTTATTAAAAAAAATTACAATTTTCATTACTTGGATAGGTACGTATCAAAATTCTTAGTTAAAAGTTAACATTTTAGTAGTCTCCACATTATGATCTATAAGTTTTTGCCTTCTGTCAATACTTACTATATTGTAGATACTAAAATATATCAGCATATACTCTGTTACCGGGACTATAGAGGCTTTGTATAGCCGCCTTTGCAAAGTTAAGGTAGCAGCATTTCGTTGCAATTACAAATCTGTATAACATCAACAGGAGGTTTTTGGTTGACTGCTGTAAATAGCTGAAATACCCTTGAGCTATTTACAGCAGGGGTCAAGAGACGTTCTAAGATCTACTAAACTGTTCTACAAAACTTGATGGTTGATTTTTACAGTTAGATTTCTAGATTCGACTCCGGTACGAAAAACTGTCCGGGTGAATTTCGGAGCAAATTCGAAGGAGAGATTTCTCAGTTAAAGACCGCGGATGGTCTTAGTTAAGCAGTTGTGTTGTAAATTATTACCATTATTACCTAATTTCGCTTAAAAAGCCGTTTACCACCGAGTTTTCGCCGAAAAGTAGTAAAAAAAAGAATTTTCTCATTTATTCGCTCATATCGGCAAATTTCGCATTTATTCGCATCTATTTCGGAAATACGAAAATTACTTATCCCTACTGATAATCCAATAAAAATGGTATTTTCAGATAGCCTGAACTTTTCTGCTCCTTGCAACAGGATTCATTTTATAAATTGTGTTCACCAAAGGCAAACACTTTATACTAGTTAAAACACACTATACCATAATTTCCCCCCGAATAATTTTAATTTTAAAATATTATTTGCAATTTTGGAAGAAAGAAAAAAGCTCCAAAGTGTAAAATTTCTTTCTCTATTACGGAGAAAAATTTAAAAAACAAAACAAATTTTCTCCATAGGTTAGCATTGAGGTAAGCGAATTCAATAGGGTTAGTGCACAACAGCCTTAAAGAACGCGTGAATAAGTTGTAATTACCCCATCTTTCGCTTCGCTCTCATTTTCCCTCTTTGAAAATGAGAAGCAGGAATTGAACTCTGCATCTTTGCGGATCCAAACTGATATTCCACCGTCCGTCAGCCTTACAACCCCCAACCTAAAAAAGAAAAATAAAATCCTTTATAAGGATCCTTATACCCTTATCGAAAACAGCTAAGTTTCTAGTGGGCGTCACTGCAACGACCAATATATTATAAGGCACCTATTTATATTTATGTAATAATAAATGGATCGGTGACGATGAAACATCAGTTTAGGAACTCGTGATTTACCGTTCGGTTCACAGTTCGGTAGTCATGGCACAAGGTAGAAAGGCAAATAGAGAGGAAAAGCTAAGTAGACCGGATCAAAGAAGAGGCGCTGTCAATTCGATGAATCTTTATTTAATGTAGTTTCCGGGGAACATCCATTTGAGTTGGACGGACACATTGCGCGGTGGACGGGGAACGGAGGACCCCGCCCGCGCATTTTTGACAGGAACGAAAAACTCACGTTTTCTCGTCGAAAACAAACAAACAAGTGCTACCGAGGCGCGAAAATCTCTCGCCCGAGTACGGGTCTATTAAACTTCTAATTGGCCAGAAACGGACACGTGATTAAGTCGCGTCATATGGGGTGATCGGTGGAAAGTTCTCCAATCTTATATAACTGTTATATAACGGGGCAGCGCGTTCCTTAGGGGAAAAAACTACTAGATTACTTTGGTTGTATTTGAGGGGGTAATGCTTTATTGCAAAAAGGTTAAAGAATTTAGATTGGCGTTTTAATAATAAAAAGGTTTGAAATTTATTTCATTTATGTAGTTTCTGTTAATAAAAACTAATAGCGGCAGGGTGTGGAATTGAACCAACCAACCCGGGGGCAATATTCTAACCATTGAACGACCTTGTCATCTCGTTAACCAGCCTTACAGTGTAAACTATTAATTATGAATAGGATCTTTCAATGCACATAACTTAAATGATAAAAATTTAGGAATTACTTAATCCAAAATATTATTCCTTCCACAGCCTAAGCTTATACGGAAATTTTGATATCAGTTTGTTCCGACGGAAATTCTCCCAGTCGGAACCGACAGGCATTAAGGGAGAGCAAACTACGCTTACTCCCCCAAGCCAAGCCAATTTAATTTTAATAATTCCAAATTTTTAACACCCTCAGACAAATTTGTTGACAACCTGCAAGTATTAACCAAAAAGTTTTAAATTCTTCATTCAACAAGAAGTCAATTCAGCTTCCATCCCAGTGATAACTTGCTTTTTTTTTTCCTAATGTTATTTATAGCAGCTATTATACACTGCTGGCCACTGTAAATGCAACACCCTGAAGGAAACAAGCAAATAACATGAAATTTACAACATGCATTAGCGGAGGTGAGATATGCAAATGATTAGAATTTCAGCGCAGACGCACATCACGCGCGCCTGTGGCGCCACTTCAAAGCGCTATTTAAGGCTTGGAGATTTCGACGATTTCAAGTTCGGCAATTGTGTTTTTCTTGTGGTTTTTTCAAAAAAAAACGATCAATTATGCCTCGTCGAAAACAGCGATCATCTTTTGATCAAGTATCCGAGTTCGACAGAGGAAGGATAGTGGCCTACCGAGATTGTGGATTATCTTTCAGGGAAATCGGTAGTCGTGTTGGACGAAACCAAACAACTGTAATGCGGATATGTGATCGTTGGATGCAGGAGGGTACGACGGACCGGCGTGTTCGATCGCATCCACCTCAGCGCACCACTTCACGTGATGACAGGCAAATTGTGCGCATGGCAGTGACGGATCGCTCAGTCACATCACGAACCATAGCACAGCACATGCAGTCTGTAATGCATCATCCAGTGTCTGCGCGTACCATTCGACGCCGTTTACAGCAGAGTGGTCTGTCCGCAAGACGTCCATTGCTTTGTCTACCCTTGACGCAGAACCACAGACGTCTCCGCCGCCAATGGTGCGATGACAGAAGGATGTGGACGGCAGAATGGAATGAAATTGTCTTTACTGACGAGTCACGCTTCTGTCTGCAACACCACGATGGTCGCATTCGAGTCTGGAGACACCGTGAAGAGAGGGTGCTGAACAGCTGCGTTATGCACCGCCACACTGGTCCTGCACCGGGTATTATGGTATGGGGCGGTATTGGATATCACTCTCGCACACCTCTAGTACGCATTGCCGGTACTTTAAACAGCCAGCGCTACATCTCCGAGTTGTTGGAGCCAGTTGTCCTTCCTTACCTTCAGGGCTTGCCCACAGCCATATTTCAGCAGGATAATGCGCGACCACACGTGGCACGCATTGTCCAACGGTTCTTCGTCAATCGCCAGATTGAATTGCTTACCTGGCCGCCTCGCTCTCCGGATCTTTCGCCGATAGAAAACATGTGGTCCATGGTTGCTCTACGATTGACCCAGATTCCATCCCCAGCTGCCACAGCAGATCAACTTTGGCAACGTGTGGAAGATGCTTGGTCTGTTGTACCCCAAGAACTCATCCAAAGTCTCTTTGAATCAATGCCGAGGCGTGTGGCAGCGGTGATCTCCAACAATGGCGGCTACTCTGGCTACTGATTTTGGCAGGAACCACACTTCACAGAAGTCTATAAATTTAATCATTTGATATTTATTGGTCAACATGTTATCTACAAAATAAATTTTGTTGTGATATCTCTTGTCTTTCTTGGTGTTGCAATTTAGTTGGCCAGCAGTGTATTTACAACAATTATAACAATTATTACACTTTCTGTCATTCACAAGATGGCCAATATTACTGAATAATATTAATATTTTAAATGCAAGAAAATAATGATCACCACACATCAGTGATTATACTCAGTGAAGACTTAATGCATACTTGGGCTTAATTGAAGCACTCATCAATGGCGCAATCACATGTTAACAACATAATATATCATTAAGACACTTAAAATTAACACATATTATTAATATTTGCATTACATAGTGATTTTCCTATATTTATAACGTTCAATACCCCTTAAATTCAATGCATTATACTAATTAACATTTTTGACAACAACAATAAATTTATACACTAATAAAACAAACAAAATTTTTTCAATTTGCAAAAGCCATTATAAAATTACTAGTTTGCCCTATTCATTAAATAATTTACGATTTATATAGCTATGCACTAAATATACAACATAGATTGCTATTTACTTTACTTTTTAAAATTTTACAGATTAACACATTATATTGCGTTTTATTAACATTTTAAAGAGTTCTATACGATAATAAACAATGTAATTAGCTATTTACAGTACCTAAGATAACCAATAGTTTTACACCTGGTATTACAAATGGAATGCATATTATGACTTGCTATACAATTTAAAATCAATGCAATAAACTTATTAACATACTTTTCAATAACATTAATAATTTACACTTTAGCTGACAGGGCACACAAAGATAGCACTGCACCATCGTACAACCAATTCACGGAGTCTTATAGCGCCAGCGACTTTAGGATTAGATAACCTGAAAATTTACTTATTTCCATTAAAGTTACGTTAATACTGCGAATAAGCCGTTACTTAAAATACAGCATGAAAAATACAATGAATTTCTTTTTAAAAGCAGAATTATTTGCACTTTAGGTTACATTTGACCCGGGTTAATAAGTATCCCGTTGTAAATAAGTATGTATACCTTACCTTGGTTACAAAATCATCAAAAGTTACAATACAGAAGCAAAATCACACAAGGAAAACTGCACCCACCAACGCTCGAGAAAAGTATACTAAAATGGCTGTCGAAGTTGAGTAGCAATACGTTGGTCTAGTTGTACTTATTGCCGGTGGCTGACCACACCTCCTTGACACCTAAAAACAGCGGTCTTCATTCCGCCCCGAACCTCGTTCTACCCCGGGTTCCCCTACTATCTCAAATCGCTCGAGTGTTCAATCCGCTTGTCACCATGTGCAACTTTCATGAAAATCTTCTTTCAACAATTGTTGCAAGGGAAATTCTCTTGGGATCAACCTCTTCCTTATGAACTATGTGCCACATGGAGAAAATTTCTGGGGGAACTTCATCACCTCGAACTTGTAACTTTTCTTCGATATGTACTTAACTCTCATGCGGAAGTGGAAATACATGCCTTTTGCAACGCTTCAGAGAAAGCGTACTGCACCGCAATATATGTCCGATGCATCTCTATTGATTCAGTACGAGTCAAGCTACTGACATCTAAAACAAGAGTAGCACCGCTCAAAGTACAATCTCTTCCGAGACTTGAGCTCTGACTGCACTTTTGCTGTCTAATTTGCTACATTGAACACACTCTTATCTGGACATTCCTGTCAAAAATAAATTTGCCTGGTCTGACTCCAAGATAACTCTAGTTTGGATCAACTCAGAGCCAAGAAGATGGCAGCCGTTCGTTGCAAATCGCGTAGTGCAGATTCATGAGCTGGCGTCAAACGTCAAGTGGAACTTTGTTTCTGGACTCGAAAATCCTGCTGATTGTGGCACAAAAGGTTTATCACCATCAAAATTTGTGAACTGTGAGTTGTGGTTGAGTGGCCCAAAGTGGTTGAAAGATCCTTCGCTGCCCAGTTCCAGGATTGAAGAAGACAATCTATTATCACATGAATTGTCTAAAGAGGAAAAGAAACCAATCAAAATAACTATGCTACAAATGGTAAATGACACTTTCAAAACTGAGTTTTTCCCAGCTATATTCTTCTTGGAACAAACTGAAAAGAGTTCTTGCATGGTGTCTTCGATTCGCCAAGAACTGCTCTGTACCTGCTTAAGAAAGAAGGAAAACCTTTTTGGCAATTGATGAAATAAATAACGTAGAAAAGACAATTGTGAAGGTCGTACAACAAGTTCATTTTGGCGTAGGAATCTCACAACGCATTTACACAGTCGCGCTAGCAGCAAGTCGAATTTGCGGGGGGAGATGCAAGGAGAATGTGTAAAAGGTGCGCTCGCCGTTCATCCTGCTTTTCTCCTAGCCAATCGTGGCGCTCGCTTCGGGAGCGGTTTTCTGGCACGAGTCAAAGGGGCGAATGGCGCCGAGGGGGGGGGGGTCACTTAACTGTCACTTAACTGTCACTTAACACTGTAAATAGTTCTTGTAAATATAAGTTTTCATATTTTATCTCAGGTTCCTATTCAATGCTAAGCACCGCACCAAAGACACCTTTAAACACAGCATTTCTTCTTTTAATTAAAATTAATAAAGATAAAGGACTTTAGATTGTAAACAAATTATTTGACATTAATAAATGCATATTTCTTTAATTAGTTTCATGGATTAAAATATTTAAAAAAAAAAGTTTCTTAATATTTTAATCCTTGAAACTTGGGGATTTTGAAATATTTTCAGGGATTAAAATATTTAAAAACAATAGCAGTTTAATACATACTTAAATAACTTCGCTCGACAGAGTGGATTAACTGGTACATTATACAATGATCATTTCTAAGAGTAAAAATTATATTTATGTTAACAGCTGTGTCATGGATTGTGGATCCACGGATACTAGTACTAATTTTGATAAGAGCAATCATTCTCATTATCTTCAAATATTATATTACCTGAATTTTCAAAAATCCACCCCCAAACCAGTTTTCTTTTTACTTTTAGGATTTAGGGAAAACGTGAATCTTCTTCCTTACCTCCAATTTTCACCAAGTTATTATCTATTGTTCTCTTTTGAATTAATAGCTATTATTTTTGAAAGAATTTGAATTATTTTTCGCCTTTCGAAGTTCGAACTCCGATGGCTGAGTAACGAAGGCGATAGTTAACTGTAAATTGTTTTACTATTTTTCTCTTTTTGAAAGAAGAATTAGCTTCAGTTTATTTCTATACAAACTGGCTTATGTGTATATATTTTAAAAATTCTGATATATATAGTGTATATATATATATATATATATATATATATATATATATATATATATTTGTTTTTTTGTCTGCGTCTCTTTTCCTGTTTGTTGATAGGCTTCCTTGAATTCCTTCACTTTCTTGAGTCTCATGGGAAGCAAAATAATGTTCTCAAACGATATTTCAAGAGGGCGATATTTCAGGAATAAGTCAGACCTTTAATTGCGTCGTTTACAGCTATAGCCTCAGATACTTGAAATCGAGTGAAAGGCACTATCATTTTTGTAATAATTTATTTCTCTCTCTCTCTCTCTCTCTCTCTTTAAGAAACATAGTAGCATGTACTGGAAATAAAATGATATTGTAAGCAAAAGATACACACTAAAAATGAAATCCTGCTATAGCCTAAAAAACCTACCCGCTTCAGGGTGACATGACTTCGGCTATACGGCCTACCGGTTCTGGGCACCCCTCATTCCGACCCAAAACAGGCAAACCCTCTACCCAAAATCCTCACACCCCGATACAGCCAAATCCGCTACCCAGAGTCATGTCATCCCGTGGCAGGCAGATGAGCTATAGCACATCTGGGTATACCCAGAAACGGTACTCCCTGAAAATGCCCCTGATTCGAATTGTAGAATGTATTAATTATACAATAACTATAGAGTTATTGTACATAAAACATTTTTACAGTCTTTACACATAAACAGATAATTTATTGTAACGTTCATTTACATTATTATTTATGTAAATTAAAATTTAAAATATTTTAGCACCCAGAATATAAACAATTTTCAACGTAAATTTTTAAACTAAACTGTAAGTAAATACATTTTATAAATTCATATTCCTTTTAAAAGACTGGTATCAGTGTTTATTCTTGCATTCTTTGACAAGACAGTAGGAAAATATGAAAAAGAACAAATATTTCAAGAGAATCTCATTTGAATTTTCTGTTCATTCCTTTAGAAAATATTGAATTTTGAATAATCAGGCATTAATTTGTGGATTACTTACATCTACATTTTCATTAAATATTTTATGATTTCTTAAACATTTATATATTACATAATGTGATTAATAAGTATCTGGACATGCTAGAATGAAAATTTAACTTAATTTTTTTAAAGTAATTTTTCTTAAGCATATTACTTCAACCGAAGATCGAGCCAAATTTTTGCAGCAAATGCAATATGTAATACATGCCATGGAAATAATTTCATTCGCTAGACTGAAAAGCTGAAGAATATTTTCTCTGTTTTCACATGAATCACAATAGATGATTCATATCAAAAAGAAAATCATATATACATATATATATATATATATATATATATATATATATACATGTAAGATACCCATTACATCATGTCCTTAAACTATAACCTGAAAGGAAAAACTAGCTCATATTTACATGGCTTGAGCTAGACTCAGCCTGAAAGGAATAAAAATTAAATTTAAATGAAGTCGGGCCGAATCGTTTAAATCTAATTTTTAAAAAAAGTACATAAGTCCATACCAGAAGAACGGCCCCGAAAGTAACATCACCTTTCAATACAATGGAAAAAGAGAAAGGTTGAACTTTTATTTACACTTTAAATCTTCAAAACAATATACATATTGGTCATAAAATATAAAACTCAAGTAAAATTAAAATACAACCACATAATATAAAACTTTTCAAACAAAAAACTCAGACTTTAAAATTAAGACTTTATCAGTAATTAAATTTAAGGACGCATGTGGAAATGTATCCTTAAAGTTACTTGTTATAATAAATGCGATAATGTCATTAAAATTCATCAATTTTAATATATTTTTTTTAATTGAAAATACAGTGTATTCCCAGAAAATGTTTTGTTTTATTCTTGATTTCCTTGCAGATTTATGTTTGATGGGTAAGATATATAAAACAAATAAACATTAATTTACAAAATGAAGGTGTGATTAATTACTTTTATTAATAATATTTAGTGTTTATGAATTTAAAATCTGTTTTGTGTAGTTTAAAAGCATTTTAAAAGGTGAATCTCCATTTAATGAATTTTCCATATAACGAACTTTTTTTTTGGATTTAGCAACTTAGTTAAATAGAGGTTCGACTGTACATACACACACACACACACACACACACACACACACACACACATATATATATATATATATATATATATGGGAATTGTGTTATCCCAGGGCTCCAGCTATGAGCCATATGTCACCGTGTACGCTATGCGACGACAGCGCTATTAGGTTTTCGAGAGATGAACGGGGAGAAAAGTATTTGAGGAGAGACTGAGATTGGGTCCCGACCTGGTAAGAGGTGCTGAAAGCAGCAGACGGCTGCGAAGGGAGAGACAGTCTCGAAGGGGGCATGACGTTAGCTCCGGACAAGCAGCAGACGGCGGCTTAATCAATCCTATCTCGGCAGACGGCCGAATGCTTCAACCCATTTAGATTGTGGAGGCCTGGTGCGGCTTGACGTGTAATTTTATATGTAACGTATCTCTAGATATGTAAATAGTTTATATGTGTCAATATATAGTTTGTGTGTTGAAGCAGTGACTCTGTCTTTAATTGAGTACTGTATTACTCTGAGTGTAAGAGAGTCTAGTTCCGCCGTGCAGTAAGCGGAAAGGTTTCTATAAGACTGAGAATAACAACCCCTAGACACCGACCACAGTTTCTAGTATAAGTGGGGACTCGCACGAAACCGAGTTCCTACATATATATATATATATATATATATATATATATATATATATATATATATATATATATATACATACATATATATATACATACATATACACTGCTGGCCACTGTAAATGCAACACCCTGAAGGAAACATGCATATAACATGAAATTTACAACATGCATTAGCGGAGGTGAGATATGCAAATGATTAGAATTTCAGCGCAGACGCACATCACGCGCGCCTGTGGCGCCACTTCAAAGCGCTATTTAAGGCTTGGAGATTTCGACGATTTCAAGTTCGGCAATTGTGTTTTTCTTGTGGTTTTTTTCAAAAAAAAACGATCAATTATGCCTCGTCGAAAACAGCGATCACCTTTTGATCAAGTATCCGAGTTCGACAGAGGAAGGATAGTGGCCTACCGAGATTGTGAATTATCTTTCAGGGAAATCGGTAGTCGTGTTGGACGAAACCAAAGAACTGTAATGCGGATATGTGATCGTTGGATGCAGGAGGGTACGACGGACCGGCGTGTTCGATCGCATCCACCTCAGCGCACCACTTTACGTGATGACAGGCAAATTGTGCGCATGACAGTGACGGATCGCTCAGTCACATCACGAACCATAGCACAGGACATGCAGTCTGTAACGCATCATCCAGTGTCTGCGCGTACCATTCGACGCCGTTTACAGCAGAGTGGTCTGTCCGCAAGACGTCCATTGCTTTGTCTACCCTTGACGCAGAACCACAGACGTCTCAGCCGCCAATGGTGCGATGACAGAAGGATGTGGACGGCAGAATGGAATGAAATTGTCTTTACTGATGAGTCACGCTTCTGTCTGCAACACCACGATGGTCGCATTCGAGTCTGGAGACACCGTGAAGAGAGGATGCTGAACAGCTACGTTATGCACCGCCACACTGGTCCTGCACCGGGTATTATGGTATGGGGCGGTATTGGATATCACTCTCGCACACCTATAGTACGCATTGCCGGTACTTTAAACAGCCAGCGCTACATCTCCGAGGTTTTGGAGCCAGTTGTCCTTCCTTACCTTCAGGGCGTGCCCACAGCCATATTTCAACAGGATAATGCACGACCACAGGTGGCACGCATTGTCCAACGGTTCTTCGTCAATCGCCAGATTGAATTGCTTCCCTGGCCGCCTCGCTCTTCGGATCTTTCACCGATAGAAAACATGTGGTCCATGGTTGCTCTACGATTGACACAGATTCCATCCCCAGCTGCCACACCAGATCAACTTTGGCAACGTGTGGAAGCTGCTTGGTCTGCTTTTTTCCAAGAACTCATCCAAAGTCTCTTTGAATCAATGCCGAGGCGTGTGGCAGCGGTGATCTCCAACAATGGCGGCTACTCTGGCTACTGATTTTGGCAGGAACCACACTTCACAGAAGTCTATAAATTTAATCATGTGATACTTGGTCAACATGTTATCTACAAAATAAATTTTGTTGTGATATCTGTTGTATTTCCTGGTGTTGCAATTTGGGTGGCCAGCAGTGTATATACATACATACATACATACATATATATATATATATATATATATATATATATATATATATATATATATATATACATACATATATGTATGTATATATATATATATATATATATATATATATATGTATGTATATATATATATATATACATACACACATATATACATATATATACATATATATACATATATATATACATACATACATACATACATACATACATACATATATATATATATATATATATATATATATATATATATATATATATATATATATATATACATACATACATATATATATATATACTCCATATATCGAAGTAGCAAAATGCCGGAAAAAAATTCGAAATATAGAATTGATCTTAGTTTTATCATAATTCTCCTAAAACATTACAATTAAAGCTAATATTCGTATACGAAACTCCCATTTCTAATTTATATGCGACTCAAATTAAATGGAAGTTAATAACTAAAAAATTAATTAATTTGAAAGATTTATTGAGTACTATATACCTTTAAAAAAACAATCCAGACAGTGTTTAAAGTATTTAAATTACAATATTGAATAATGTTCTTAGAACATATATTACCACTTTTTCTGCTACGCAAAAATACCTAATTTTGTCCCAAGGCACAAATAAAAATCTTAATATAGGAACAAAATTTCTTAGTAACTCAAGCAAACTAAAAATTTTACTATCAACATACAGATATATATGATACTAAAGTAATAACTCCATGACATTCCATCGTTTTAGTTCTAAACTGGCTGATATATGTTCTATATACAGAATCACAAAACACTCACACGACACACATATATATATATTTAAGGCTTTTTTTTTCAGGGGTACGCAGAGATATGGCATGTCTCCACCTTTTTTAAAAGTATTATTTTGGCTTAATCAAAATTTTAAGAAACTTACGAATCAATTGTTAATATATATAACAAAAAGTATATTTTGAATTGTGAGTGTTTTTGTTTCCCTGTGACGTGACGTGGGAAAACACGATACTAAAAATACTTACCTTTATTTCAGAAAACAAAGTATACCTAGCTATTTTTTTTTTAGAAAAAAAGCACTGTATATATATATATATATATATATATATATATATATATATATATATATATATATATATAAGCATAACATTTAACAGCTAGAAGAAAATATATAATAAAGTTAGTTTTTAACAAAAAATGTTAAATGACTATAATTTAGTCATTCTTTTTAATGTTACATAACCACACATAGTTTATATCTACTTAACTACCCAATAATAAGATGCCATTATTATTCAAGTTTCATTAAACCTAAAACAAATATTTTATTACACACAGATCAAGTTTACATAACATTTAAAAAAAACCTATTACATATTACAATATCTAAATATTGGTTCTCATCCCTGTTCAGTTATACATATATATAATATTAATTTACATACACATAGAAGTTCAAATAAATTTAAATTTTAAGGAAATTTCTGAAATGTTCAGTTTTTGAAAAAAGAAAGCCAAAATGGTATCAACAAAGTTTTTCATGAGTGTTACTTTCTATTAGTCTAACATAAAATATCATATCTGGTTTGTTTTCAAAACACTTGCTGAGATCACTAACCCTATACAAAATTTATAATGACGAAATTGAAAACTTAAAATTATTTAAATGCACAATAACCATCAATTTTATTTACTTAGCATATGCAACACTTCTAACTAGAACGTTTTGCTAAATTTTCATGAGATATACAGACTAAATAAGTTTGAAAAGACATTTAATTTCATGTCGTAAATAAATAAAATCTGTTCCGCACAAGTTTTTAATTTAGTGTAATGGAAAGGTTTAATTAGGCAATAACATAAGAAACTATGTATATTGACCATCAATAATCATAAATAAAAAAATATTAGCAGAAAAATTATACAGACATACAGATATATACCATTGCATTGTTATACATTCAAATACATACTTAATATTAATTTACATACAAGTTCAAATAAATTTAAGTTTTAAGGAAATTCTGAAATGTCCAGTTATTGAAAAAAGAAAGCCAAATTGAAATCAACGAAGTTTTTCATAAGCGTTATTTTCTATTAGTCTGGCATAAAATATATTTGGTTTGTTTTCAAAACACTTGGTGAGATCATTAACCCTAAGTGGAGCAATCAATTTCATCTGAAGACTGATAAATGTATATTGCAATTTGGAAGAAAACATTTAACCATATAAAAATAACACAATAAGGGTAACTGTGCATCAAGTATTAAATAAAGACTGATAGGAGCTAAATTATAAGAAATAAGGAAACTTACTTGTACAGTATCGTCAATAACTCCTTCCCTTCGGATGCCATCTTGAAATGAGCGCGATCGGTTTAAGCCAATCACAATAGTCTTCGCAGCGGGAAAAAAACGGTTAATACTCTTACAGCCCGCCAGATATGTCCGTATAGTTCGAAACCGTACCTGTTTTGAGAAAATGTTGAAAAATTGGGAACCTGCAGTATTTCCGAGCTATTCGAGCTAAACTTGTGTTTTGGTAACCCACGCAAAACAGTATCTCATTTTTAGTGTGTACCACTATCTTGAGCTGAAAATATAATGTATGGCATTTTATACACGAGTAATTTGTCATTCAGGGAAACAGTTAAAAAACTGCTCCCCTGGAGTTGCTAGGTCAAAATTGAGGTGGCACGAGGGGGTTGTGTTGGTTTACTTATGCGGTGCCCCCCATTGAAAGCAACCAATGATTCTCATGGTTAAAGTTCGAATGTCTTTATTCACAAGTGGCCCGCATTGGCAAACGACGGCAACAAAGTACTAAAATTAAATTTGTTTCAAATCTGAACACTTAAAAAGTATAATTTTTTTTAAAAAAATGCATATGAATATATATGCATATATATGCATATATATATATATATATATATATATATATATATATATATATATATATATATATATATATTATGACTGCTTCAAGATTAAATTAAATCAAAGCAGTTTACAGAAACGACTTCCCAGCAAAGGAGACGACCTAAAATTGACCCCAAAACTAACCTCTCCATAATCAGAAATAAAACTTGCTGCCATAGAATTAAACTGAGGGCAAATGAAAAATAACACTTAAATTCAAACGACCAAAAGAAAAGACTTGACAATTATATTTTTTAAACTTAACAACAATTTATTCAGACATTACATGATTTAACTTTACAATAATTATTACCCTTAAGACCAGCCTCATCATAAATAAAATCTACACTTATCCATTTCCTTATATATATATATATATATATATATATATATATATATATATATATATGTATGTCTAAAAATACAATAAACACAATGGTTACGCTCACATATTACATAATAACGGATGGCTGGTGACCTGTAGGTATTTAGCACTTTATATGAGCTCAATATAACTATAATAGAATTAAATTTAATATTACCTCAGTCGACTGTAGGCTAAAAAAATTAGAGAGGGAAATGCAAGAAAAGGAAGAAAAGAAAACAAAAAACGAAAGGGCAGGCCCCATAGCTGCATCCATGACCCGGGAATACTTCAATTTTCTGGGATCGGACGGGGAGACGCTGAAGGGGTAAAACGGAAAAACGCTCCGAAGTCACGACAGTACTAAATCCGTCTTTTTTCTCAACCCCCTCCGAAAAAGCCCGCGGAGGGGAAAACTTTTTTTTTTACTCCTCAAGCCTGCGCGTAGGAATGGAAGACGTAAAATAGTTCTTTTCGGCTCCTTGCGTTACGGGCATACAACCACCTTAACTCTGGAATGCCCTGACCCTTCTTGGATGTTAGAGGCTGAATTATTTTTTTCCATGCATTGGTACTTGGCTGTTTTTCCTTTATTAATATGCTGCGGAGGAACTCGCCTTCTTCAGGTGCTGTATCCCACCGCGGAAGAAAAAAGCTCCTTCTCGAGCCGGCTTGAGTGCAGAATCACTTAACATTCCTTTGGGCTGTGTTTTTGGTACGAAGCTAGATGGACACTCCGAGATCCAGCGGGATCCTGCGAAAGCGTATGACAAAAAATGGCAAGAAAGGAGGTATAGAGTTACCGTGGCATATATTTTGAAAAGAAAAAGGCTACCCTAAGGAAAACAGAGTTTAAGGAAAGAAAAGGGGTTTTACCAAATATCTAATTTTATATTATTAAATTAAATTTTACAAAACAACCTTATACAGCCATCCAATAGAATAATCCAGCCACCTTACATTATATCTATAAATATACATATATCATAACAGAGAAAGACGTGATATTATAAATAAAACATACAGTCTTACATTAACCATAACACACACACACACACACACACACACACACACACACATATATATATATATATATATATATATATATATATATATATATATATATATATATATATATATATATATATATATATATATATATATATATATATATATAAGAACGCATGGGATTTTCTCTAATAACTTTGACCGTTACCTTTAATCACCTTAAAGAAAAACATCGCACTTAACTTTCTGAAGGAAATAGTTTATTTACTTCAGTTAGTTTCATTTATTTATTCATTTATTCATTCGATGGGTATATATATGTATGCATGCGCGCGCGATGGGTATATATATGTATGCGCGATGGGTATATATATGTATGGGTATATATATGTATGCGCGATGGGTATATATATGTATGCATGCGCGCGCACTTGAGAGAATTTTCTTTAAGTTTTGTGGTTTTGAAAATAGTTTTATCCGGTGAAGTATGTTATTAATTGTCGCGTTTCTGAAACAAAGATACTTAAATTTAGAGAGTACTCTAAAATACAGGATTCTTCTATACCTCTATTAGAATAAATGTATCATGGCAAATTTTTGTTTTTGAACCTAAAATGTATTAAAATAGAATCATTGTCCATAGTTTTATTATAATTCGTCTTTTTATACCCGTTATTAAATTCCATAGGGTAATTAGAGCTGTGCAATTGTAGACACCGTCTCCCAGAACTGTTAGTTTTACCCAGGTCTCTTAAACTTCAAGGTTGGCGTTTTGCTTTAGACAATCCTGGTGATGTGGGAAACACACACAATTTACCGAATTTGGCAATGGTTCAATATACCGCGCTTGGGGTTTTGTCAATAATTCACGGGAAAAACCGAACGTACCATAGATGTCTATAAAACATGAAAAACACTAAGAAGGAATGAATTCAGATTTTCAAAAGTAATTAAACAGGGGGGGCACAATATTTAAAGCTAGATATATTGTTACGATTAATGCCCAAAATTATTGCGGAATGGATTTTTAAAAATGGGAAGAAAAGAAGCTTATATTTTTTGCATAATAACATGTAATGGATTAACCAAGTTATAATATTAATAACAACCTCATTTAGGGATCACTTATTCTCCGATTTTTTTCAAAATTAAGATTCTCTTTGAATACCTTATTTGTATTAAGGACGTATCCGTGCACTGTATACCAGAGATGTACCTGTATAATGCATATCACAGGAAATTTTCAAATTAAAAAATCTTGGTTTTTAGTGTAAACGAAAGAACGTTCAATTCTAACAGCTATCTTAGCTAATTAATGACTAAATATTTTACAATTTTCGAAACATGTAAGATCTTACTAAAACATATAAATATAAGATAGAATTACAAAACAAAATCCTAGATGAAAAATAATCAT
Organism: Dolomedes plantarius; assembly: GCA_907164885.2. Lineage (NCBI taxonomy): Eukaryota > Metazoa > Arthropoda > Arachnida > Araneae > Dolomedidae > Dolomedes > Dolomedes plantarius. The sequence goes on along the minus strand of OU015494.1, from coordinate 155,613,167 downwards.
TGTTTTAGAATTAATAATTAAGGATAAGATTAAAGTTAGATGATACTGTATCAACTGAAAGTGAAAATGCATTTCCATTCAAAATGTGAACTCATATTTTAATCTTCTAATTAAAAAATACTGAAAACGAATTATGAATTGTGTCTAAACTGAAATGTAATTTGATTTTTATGAAAGACAACTATAATTTTTTTCCTAAGATAAATATTTAAGCCCATTTTTATTATAGTTACAATAATTGAACAAACATAAAAATGTACATATATATTTACTATTTTGTGAGGGACTGACTACAAGTAAAAGGGAATTAAATTGTTAAAATTTAGTGTTGATAATGAAGATATTACATATTTTATCACTCTGTATAATAGAAATTAACATACTTAAAAAGCATATACTTTGTAATTAATATTCATTGACAAACGAATTTTGTTTTGTTACTCTGTAGGATTAACAAAAGACTAAAATGTTAGATAATCTTCCAATCTGACATTTAACGTTATATTGTTTATTAATATTTTCGAACCACGCTATGCTCTCACAGACAGAAAATTCTGAATTAATCATACAACAACAACAACTCCTTCATTGAAGAAATCAAACTGAAACGATGTTTGCTTCAAAACACAAGAATTTTATTTATTATGATCAAATTAAGATTAAGTAAGATTTGAATATTATATAACTAGGGATACGTAATTTTCTTATTTACGAAATAGATGCGAATAAATGTGAAATTTGCCGATAGGAGCGAATAAATGCGAAAATTATTTTTTTACTACTTTTCAGCGAAAACTCGGAGATAAACGGCTCTTTAAGCGAAATTAGGTAATAATAGTAATAATTTATTAGCACAATTGTTTATCTAAGACCATCCACGGTCTTTAACTGAGCGATCTCCCTCTCGAAATTTCCTTATTACTAAGACTTAAGGAAGAGAATGTGGAGACTATTACAACACTAGCTTTTAACTAATAATTTTGATACTTACCTAAACTTTTGAATAGAATATATATATATATATATATATATAAAATTTCGCATAAAAAATATCGAAATTTTATAGAAAAAAATTACAATATATAAAATTTTGCATTTATTTGCAATATATATATATATATATATATATATATATATATATATATATATATATATATATATATATATATATATATATATATATATATATATATTGCGAATAAATGCAATATTTTATATATTGTAATTTTTTTCTATAAAATTTCGATATTTTTTATGCGAAATTTACGTACCCCTATATATGATCAGTGAAGCAAATAATGTCATTAACTAATGTAAGCCAGCACCTACGTTTATTCTGTACCTCTAAGACATGTACAATTTAGTGCTTACGTTTCTCTCCCATTAACTTCAGGGTATTTTTGGTGGGATGTAAGTTTCTGTCCGTGCAATTGCATATCCGGTCTGGAAAATTACAGATCCTATTTTTTCCCCTTCCCATCTCGTTCGAGAAACCGTACTAGATCCCTTTAACACATGTGCGAACAGGCGAAAATCGTGTATAGAATTTGGCAATCTTAGTACTTGGTGGAATTCTCTTCAACCACTTCCCCCAAGATCTGTGACTGCTCAGAATTTATACAGGTCAAGAAAGTTCAGAGCGATAACTATACCAGTAGTGAGCAATCTTTTTTCAACCGTGACCCACTTTCTTTAAATCACCCGACCCCGATGAAATATTTTTGGTAGTAGCATTTTTTTTTTATGAGGAAAATGTTAATAAAAGAATAGAAAAAAGAAATAAGTAAGGATACGTAACTTTCATATTTACGAAATAGATGCGAATAAATGCGAAATTTGCCGATATGAGCGAATAAAAACGAAAATTATTTTTTTACTACTTTTCGGCGAAAACTCGGTGATGATCTGCCATTTAAGCAAAATTACTTAATAATAGTAATAATTTATTATCATAATTGCTTAAGTAAGACCATCCGCGGTGTTTAACAGAGAGATCTCCCTCTCCCTCGGATTTGCTCAGAATTTCACCCGGACAGTTTGTCCTTTCCGGAGTCGAACCTAAAAATCTAACTGTAAAAATCAACCATCAAGTTTTGGGGCACAATTTAGTACATTTAAGAACGTCTCTTGAGCGTCAAAATCAAGGGTATTCCAGCTACTTACAGTAGTCAACCAAGAGACTCCTGTTGATGTTATACAGATTTTAATTGCAACGAAATGCTGCTACCTTAACTTTGCAAAGTCAGCTATACAAAGCTTCTTAGTCCCGTTAACAGAGTAGATGCTGAGATATTTTAGTATGTACAACATAGTAATTAATGACAGAAGGCAAAGACTTAAGGAACTTAATGTGGAGACTACAACAATGTTAGCTTTTAACTAAGAATTTTGATACTTACCTATCCAAGTAAGTAAAATGCAAGTAAATTTTTTTTTAAACAAATGCAAAATTTTTGAATTTATATTTTTTTGCGAATAAATGCGAAATTTTATATATTGTATATTTTTGTTGCGATATTTCTTTATTTTTTATGCGAAATTTACGTATCCCTGGAAATAAGCAAATTTCGACAAATTATTTTCAAAATTGACTAACTGTAGATTTTGGGTACATATTTACTTTCCATAATAACAATAAAATATATATTTCTTACCTTTTGCATTCGTTTTGGGAAAATCTCGCGTGACTAAAACTTAATATTTAAATATTAATATGCATTTCTACTATATTCGGGTAAAAATTAACAAAAATTCAAATTAAAAAAGAGGATAATTTAAAATTATTATCATATTTACAACAATTGTTTTAATTAAATAATTCAATACGATATAAATTTACTTGAAACCACCAGCGACCTACAGTTTGCGCACCACTGAACTATACCATCTGTTTAAATCGTTTGTGTAGAAAATTCCAAATTTCGTTTGAAATGGGGGTCTTCAACCTTTTCATGTTTGCGGGCCACACATCTGTGAAATAAGTGGCAGAGGGGAAAATGTAATTTGCAAACGAGCTTCAGCCTCTGAGGTAATTGTTTGATTTGCTTTTTGTAGCATGATGATGAAGGATTAATTCCTTCAAAACACGTCACTGAAGTTTTGTGTGTATGGTGTGTTTTAAAAAGTATTTTGCACCTTTATAACCATTATAAATTAAATTTTTTTTTATTTATTGATTTCTATAAACAACAAAAAATGGGAGTTGAATCAATTGTATTTTGTACTTTATATTGCATGAAACAGAACGAATGTAGGAAGACGAGACGTACGTGAGATTCTGGAAAGAAAGAGCCTTGGCATGCTGCTTTTTGTGTTTATTTCGTCTTAAGATTCTAAATACAATTACCAGTTAATTATTTTGATAAGACTATGTGCCATGGGCTGCTTTTCCCCGTGCATTCTTGATCTTTTTGTGTGAGAGAATTTGCCGTTCTAAGGTTTTATTCAAATTTATAGAGAACTTTAGTTTTGTATGATCAAAATGTTTCGGTGGGCCACGTGTTGAAGACTCCTAGTTTAAAACTATGTCCTTTTCTTTTTGAGGAACAACTAATTACTTTCAGACTCGTGTTTTGAGAAACGTGAAGCTTCTTTTGTCTAAATCCTGAAAATTGCTTCGCTTTGTTGTTCATAAAAATTACAAAATAGAGCAACTGAAGGCGTGCTTTTGAAATAGCCCTTTTTCTCGGGAAATTTCCATACATATATGTATTTAGTTTAATATCGAGTAAATCCATAGCACATACTAGATTTTAGTTTTGGGAGGTTAATACTACTTATAAAAACACCGAAGAAGTATTAAAATCTGAGAACTCATTCGCACCCCTGTCATTGCCTGCAGTGATATAAGGAATTGAACTATATTGCGTAATGACCCACAAACTTAACAATTTTGACTTAAATAATTTCCCCCCGTTGTTTTGGGCAGAATAATAACCAATAAGTCGATTTAGGAAGCTTATCATTTTAATAACTATTCTCTTCGAAAGTTTAATTTTTCAAGGCCATTGAACATTGTTGATTGTAGTGCGATATTGTTTCTGCAGTAAGTCTTGACTACTTTAAAATCCCAGAAATCTTTTACAAAAACTTCATTTTAGCGTAAATATGAGTTAATACACTGGTTATCAAAAATTAAGGAAAAGTCACAAAAATAACGATTACTCAAAAAGTTACACGTAGAATTTAATGAAACTTATACACATTATACAACACACAGGTAGGTATAAAATAGCATAAAAAGAAATCGCCAGACAATTTTGGTGTTATAGAAACTAGCATATGTGTACAATGAACAAATCGGATGTGTCAGTTTGGTATAGGAAAAGTACCTTTAATATGGCGTATGATCTCCCCGAGAAGCAATACATCACATACAGTGATGTGTGATGCTGTCAATTATGCGGTCTATGAGTTCGGTAGGAAGTGAGAGCCATTGCTCTTGCAAAGCAGTTGAAAGCGGGGCTAGGGTCCTAGGAGGAGGATTGAGAGCAGCTATACGTCGTCCTAAAGCGTCCCAAACATGCTCGATAGGATTCAGATCCGGTGATCGAGCTGGCCACTCCATGCGCTAAATTGTTTCTTGCTCAAGATAAGCATCCACGATGCGAGCCCTGTGCGGTCTCGCGTTATCGTCCTGTAGCACGAAAGCATCGCCCATTGCCGCAGCGTAAGGGCGCACATAAGCATCAAGGATGTCATCTCTATAGGTGTCAGCATTCACATTTCCACGGGGAAAGACATGGAGGTCTGTGCGTCCACACAAAGAGATACCACCCCAAACACAGACACTGCTTGATCCGTATGCATCTCTTTCACGGATGTGTGATGAATGAAAACGAGTTCCAGGTTCTCTCCAAATCAAAATACGCCTACTATCGCTTTGGAGGCTAAACCTGGACTCATCCGTAAAGAGAACAGCCCTCCATTGATCACGCGTCCAGTGGACATGTTAACGTGCCCACTGCAAACGTTCCCGCCTATGGCGTGACGTGAGCGGGACGTAAATGGTTGGTCGCCTGGCAAAAAGACCACCTTCGTGAAGACTTCTACGCTTGGTTGACGTTGATACCAACCTCTTGCAGCGAGGCCTCTTGAGCTTGCAGCTCGGAAGGATCTGCAGATGGAACTTGCAGACGGAGTTGCGGTTCTGTTCCTTCGTACGCATAATGATAAATATCGGTCATCGGCACTCGTCGTAGCGTATGGCCGTCCTTGGCTGAACCTCCTGGATGCCCAATCCGGGGTTAGAAATAATTGCCAAAGACTATGAACCACAGACGGACTCACATTTACGCATCTGGCCACTTCTGCCTGACTTTGACCTGCCTCTAGTCTCCCAATAGCTCACCATCGCAATTCTTCAGTGAAATGATGCCTGGAGGTCATTGTTAAAATTTGGCTATGCCAGATGTCTTATCTCAGCCTCACAGCGACAATAGCCGCCTTGCTCCGAGACATGCACTTTTATGCTCCTCGCAAATGTCGTATTCCGACTGCAGCGCCGCTATTTTGCATAATGTAGTATTGTTCAGCACCTTTTACTTAACAACATATTCAAATTTTAAACAGATTGGCCTAGTTTTGAACGTGTTATTCCTCTTTTTGTGATTTTTCCTTAATTTTTTATAACTAGTGTAGCATTGTAAATATCGTTTGCTTTGGTTTGGATCGCTACGGCCATTTTTTTCCTAGACGAGGGATAATTAGACCGGGACCTACTGCTTAAAGCCGATTCCGAACGGCTACAAACATCCATGCCCAGAGTAGGACTCGAACCCACGGACTCTGATACCGAATGCCAGCGCCCTAGTCGTTCGGCCATCGTCCGGCCGTAAATATCGTAAATAGAGTTTCTAGTAAGTCTTGACTATAAACTGTTTTCTGTGCAGAAATTGCACCATAAAAATTATTTTACATTTAAAACATTGATTATTCTTGCCCGTATGGTTTTTTTCTTTGTACACTATGATGTTTAATTGTTTCCAGAGGCCAGCTCTTACTTCGTCGACACTCTCTTGTGCATCAGAGTGTTACCCAGCTCTTTAGGTCTTACGATTACACTGTGGACGTTGCTGGAGTAATTCAACATGCCACGGACAATTTTCCCGTCCAAGAAACTGTGTTCACCAGAACCTAGCTCTTAATCCGTCGAAACTGTTCATCTATTAACTTCAGAATTTTCAGTTGTGAGTGCTGTCATTTCAAGAACTATATATATTTCATAGAACATTTTTCCTTCCAGTGGATTCAACGTTTTATACAAGTTTCCCATAAAAAATGGTTACTTGATGTTGTTTATCCCGTTAAATATATACTCAGGACATTAATTATTTTAAATTCATTTCTCTATTTTAAACCAGTTATTTTTATTTGCACTTTATATTATATTATGATGCTTTAATTCTTATACCCATTTCTTTTGCATACCTTCAGCTCAAGAATTAGTATTAATTACTTTTAGGTACAAAATGTTATTTATGAAGGTTATCAGTATTGAATTTACTAAGAATTTTGTTTCATTATGGTTGGCATTGCATACTTCGTCTATGCTATTGGCAATTATTTTCCAATCATTTACACTCTGGAAAATATTTTTTTTTAAATTATTTATAACTCAGTATTATCTATTTCATTTATTTTTTCAAGCAACTCCTATATATTATGATTAGGCTAATTTTTAAACTAATTTTTTTTGTGTCTTTCTCAAGCCCAAGAGTTACTTTTACTTATATTTTAGGTACAAAATGTTATTTAGGTTGGTTACCAGTATGCATATATGCTACGAGTTGCTTCTAGTAAGCTTATTTTAACATTGGTTATATCAATTTTTTTTTTCAGCAACTCAAATTTTGTGTCTGGGCATTATTTATAATTTTATTGTACTCTTATAATTTATTCATTCTTATTTATGCTTTATATTATATTACTACTGGATAATTTTCCCCTATATTAATACCTATTTTTTGAACACTTTAAGCACAAGTGTTACTATCAGGATTAATTTTGGAAAAAGAAGCCATTTATCTTGGTTGAAAGTGTTAAATTTTACTAAGAATATTATCCTAACGAGTCTACTTTTACATTGATTAGAATTTGATAATTTTTTTTTTGTGTGTTGTATATATATATAACCTGGTATTTTTGTGCTATATATGTATGTTTATCATTTAAATTTGGGTCCTCCACCAGTTAGTAGTAGGTCTCTCAACCAATTAGGTATTAAATCTCAAATTGGGACTTACAACTTTTTTTTCTTTTTTTAAAATTTTTTTTTTCTTTTTCTGAGACTTTTGTGAGTATTGCTGGCTCTTTAAGCCAGCAAAAGGCTTTCGGAGATCTTGTTAAAAGCTGCAAGCCATTTCAAGATTCTTTTATCCATTGTGAAGCGTTGTGAAGGGGAATAACAATTAAGAAAGGGTCAGCTATAAAAATTGTATACGCAGAGGAAGGATAGATTGAGGCGGCTGTAGTGAAAGTAAGAAAAGGCCTTTTACATAAGTTTAAAAGATTGTTAGAAAAGGGAAACGTACGCAATAAAAATATATTTATGGTAGAGAGGGGAAGGTTTGGAAATAGCCGCCGCTCCCATATAAAGGCCCCCCATAAGAAAAGGCTTAGTAGTAAAATTAGATCGCGGTTAGTCAAAGGCCCCATGATAAAAGAGTTGCGTTGGACGAGGGTCAGTCGAAAAAGCCCCTTAGAATAAGGTTTAGGAATTGAAAGGATTATATTGAAATTTACGCAACAGTAGCAGTATTGTCGGATCATGGTCAGGAAAAGATGTTATAAAACTGACCAGGTGTTAGAAATAAAATATAAAAAAATGTAGAAAGGAACAGGGGAAAAATGTGAAAGAATATGAAAATGTTTAGTATAGGTCCAATGAGAAGTGTGATTTTAATAAAAGAGAAATATTAGGGCACTAGAAAAGGGTTTTAAGACGTAGGTGGAGTTTATATGGAGAAGAAAATACTGTGATTGGAAGGTGAAAACATGTATGCAAAAAGTTGAGATAAATATTAAGGGGTAGAAATGATACAGATGAGAGAGAAAAAGTTTTCAGAGAGATAGAGACAGAGTGTGCAGAGGATATAGAGGTGTGCAGAGGGCGAATAGCCTACGGGCTTGCCCTGTGGTGGACTCTCGAGTCCACCCTGCCCCTTTACCTACAACCATGAGCGAAAAAGATGGAACAATGTTAATGTTCCCGTAGCAACGCCGAATTGGGGTAAGTCAGTCTCTACATTTTCTGTTGCCTGTTGACAGTACTATTTTAAGATTTAAATTTAAATTAAAATCCCGTAAATGATACATACCTTGTTTTATCCGGTGAGGACCCAAATTGTTATTTGAAAGAACATTAATCATTTTAACACATTATTTTTTTTCATGTAGTTATAATCATTTTTAATACTGTAATTTAACTGTTTATTTGTGTAATAAATTTTCGTTGTTAATTTGTAAAATATTGGTCCTCCATCATTTATATAAAACATTTAAGTTGTGTATCATCTTTCTCTACAGTGTTTACATGCTGGGGTTAAAACGAAACCTGGGTAATTAAGTAATGGGTAATAACTAATTAGTAAGCAAACCCTGTAATATTTTAACTTAAATATGTTAAAACCTTTAATCGGCTTCTTTTCCACCCAGCACTTTCACTCATTTCACTTTCAAAGGTTAAGCTTTTTTTTACTCAAATATACTAATTTTCCCTATCTAAGTATTTATAAATATCATTAAAAATGCAGTTTAAATTTTATTACTGATTCGCTAGACCAGTGGTCGGCAAACCGTGGCTCGCGAGCCACATGTGGCTCTTTGGCCCCTTGAGTGTGGCTCTTCCACAAAATACCACGTGCGGGCGAGCACGTACAGTGCGATTGAAACTTCGTGATGACGGGTTTTCTTATTTCTATTTTTACATACTTGGTGTTTATGTGTCTTTATCTTTAGGCGAGGGCTCTGAAGCGACTTAATGAGAAAACATTTCCAGAAAGATTAAATGTCAACGCGTATCGTCAAGTTTTATCTTTGCATCGTGTTTTACAATGTATTGCTCCCGAGAGCGTCTCCCGGTAGAAAACACTAGACTAGTCAAAATGGTCTTCGAATCTAACCAACCAGCAAGTCAAAGATCTTAAATTGGTTTTAGCTTTATCAATAGCAGTTCACGAGTCTTGTGACATAAATGATACAGCGCTAGTTTCACTTTTTGTACGATTTATTTCATGTACAGGTTCTAAAGAAGAACATTTAGAATTATTTTCACTCAAAGATCAAACACGTGGAGAGGATATAGCAAATGCTGTAATTGAGTGCATTGAAAAACTTCATATTCTACTCGATAACATTGTCTCAATTTCTACAGATGGGGTGAAAAGTATGGCCGGCGTAAGAAACGGGTTTGTTGCTATTTTGAAAGAAAAATCACGAGGTACTTACAATGAGTCCATTACCATTGCATCATTCATCTAGATGCGCATTGTGCGCAGACATTTTCAGAAGAAATTTGCAAGTTATGAAAATGGTGATAAGATTATCAACTCCATTATAGCTGAAGCTCTTAATCATCGCCAATTTAAAGAATTTTTAGTTGAAATGGAGAGTGAGTACTCAGATCTTCTGCTGCATAACAAGGTACGTTGGTTTTCAAGAGGAAACGTTTTGAAACGTTTCGCTTTCTTAAAAAACAGAAATTAAAGCATTTCTCCTTGAGAAGGGTGTTCACCTATCCAGAACTAACCGAACGATCAGTGGATCCAGAAATTTTATTTCATGGGAGACGTTACGTCTCATCTAAATCAGCTCAATCGTAAACCAAAGGGGAAAGGATGCAGAATTTTTTCGATGTTAGAAGTTATTTCATTCAAAAACAAATTATCTCTTTTTACTCAAGATTTTGATAGAGAAATTTTCCAAGCCTGTTGAAACATCGCCAAGAAAATAATTCTGATATTGACATTTGCTATTTCAAAACAACACTTTTAAATATTAGAGAAGCTTTTTTCGACAGGTTTCAGGAAGTCAGAAACAGCAAAGCGACGTTAGCTTCTGTTAAAAAACCTCTTAATGCTACTGTAACAGAATTAAATTTTTCTCCCTTTAATATTGAACCGGGGGATGGCCGAATGGCTAGGGCGCTGGCCCTAGGTACCAGAGTCTGTGGGTTCTAGTCCCACAATTGGCATGGATGTTTGTAACCGTTCGGAATCGGCTTTAAGCAGTAGGTCCCGGTCTAATTAGCCCTCGTGTAGCAAAAAATGACGTAGCGCTCCAAAACCAAACCAAACCCTTTAACATTGAGATTAGATACTCTGAAATGCAGTTACTGGATTAAAAAACTAAGAAATGGGGAATTCGAAATTTGAACGTCTTTGTGCTGATATAAAAGTACTGGAGATAAACAAATGTGAACTTAGTTCACAGCACAGGTGGTCTGCTTTGAAAGATCTGGAGAAGGAAGATATGATTTTTAACACCTAGAATAGTATTGCTGACTCATATAATCAGCTGGAAAAAGTAGTGTTTGCTGTTCTTCCTTATTCGGGTCTACTATTTGTCGTGAACTCTCTTTCTTTCACCGGTTCACTTAGGTTCTTTTACTATATGGCATGGGTACAAACGAGGTAGTATAAAAACTAGTCTCTCTTAACGACACGAACATAAATTTATTTACAGTTGAACATTAATATAACAATTACAAACAACTCTGAGCACGAGGTGGGCAAGCCTACAGCATCTTACCAGATCCCGGCTCTTACAACTACAATCTAATCTGCTTACAGCTTAATTAATTCACTGGAGGCGAGACGAGCCTGCTTTATCTCGCCAGACCTCCTAACACTCTCAGAGACACTCTCTCTGTACCTATTCTAATCACAGAATAATTGCTAACCAGAGGCGAGACGAGCCTGCATGTATCTCGCCAGACCTCTGATTCCTACAAGAGACGCGATCCTTCTCTCTTTCTTTCTGACTGCTCGACGATCCCTTCCACCCACGCATTCAATCTTCTGATTGGTAGGGGGGGGGAATCACGGGTCACAACATTTTAGTTTAAACCAGCGCTCTTAGTCAAACATTACACTACAATATTCATACGAACAATCATTTTCAAGAATGAACCTTATCAAGAGTAAATTGAGAAGTCATCTTATTGATGAGAACCTCGAATCGTGCCTAAAATAAAAGACATCATACAAACTTGACTTACCCAAACTTTCCAAGGAGATGCGAAGCCATTGTTCATATTAGTGTTTGTCTGTCATTGTCATGATTTAATTTTATGGATACTTTACAATTTAATTTTATCAATAAATAATATCGATATTAAGTATGATATCAAGTTTCATTCAACGTACCTATAGTTTAACTAAGACTTAAAACTTTAAGTACAGTTTATTAAGTTAATGTTAGGGAGCGCTGTGGAGGGATAGAAGATGTAGTGTCGAAGATTGAGAAAGGTATGTTGAGATGGTTTGGACATACAGAGAGGATGAACGAAAGGAGATAGACGAAAGGAGATAGACGAAATAAGTATACAAGACGAGTGTGGATGGAAGAGTTGGAAGGAGTTTACTTCAGCGAACGTACCTCATTCAGATTGAGGACGTTTTTAACAAAGGCCAGCTTTGGAGTATCCTAATTAAATTAATAACAATGCACCTACCTATATAGTTTAAGTTTACAAAATTTGGCTCTCAAAAGAAATTTCAGTCGTTGTACTGTTGACATTTGGCTCTGTTGACAAATGAGTTTGCCGACCACTGCGCTAGACCAAGGCAGCTGGTTTCGAGACTTATTAATCTCCGTGCAAGCTATGATCCCCGTCCCCCCATAAAATATTAAGTTAGATTACAACGCTTACATAAAGAAGCATTCTACATCAAAATTAACTTCAGATTTTTAGAATTTTGCATTACCCTCTAAATGACACATATGTCATCAAATTCAAAACAGAAATAGATGGATAACGCACCCCATCTTATGGAAACACAAAATTCAATGATGAATAATTCATTTTCTAAACTTTTGATCTCTCTACTAAGATAAGTGGAATTGTTAGGTTTTGATTTTTCTAAAAAATTTGCTGTAAATTAACAGTTTAACTTCTCTGTGGACGACCTTAATTCAGATTGTCTGTAAATCATTTTATCATTTGAGTTAATCTTGTATCAGACACGACTTTCAATAAGAATAAATCAATAGACTGATGGGGGAATCGAACTCATACTCTTTTTTACAGTCAGAGAAATTTTACTGAAAACACATAACCCTGAAAATGATATTTCTATAGCCATATTTGCTTTCTATTTAGACAGAAAGACTGTCCAGCTCGATAACTGTGTATCAGTTCTCAAAATCTAGTTTGACGCTGAATCTAACCAAGTCTAGTCAGTTTCAAAGCTCATGTTTTTTTTTTTTTTGCAGTACAAGACGGGTTAGCTTTTCCCTACCGATAAATACTTTTCCACCTCATAGTAGCTGTAAACAAGTTGAGAACATCTTTCGGCTTCTTCCTCCCCCATCATGCTTATCAGTACGCGTAGAGGTGAAAGAGAACCATAAATTTTGACTGTGTCGGTAAACATCAAGTGGGAATGAAAAACAAAATGTTTAGCGATCGAAGCTCGTTATGGTAACGTCAAGAAAGATTTGTAGATCGAATCATAACAACTGCTAGGGCACCAGAAATTTGTTGTTGAGTGTGTGAAGGGGAAAAGTTTTTTTGTTTTGTTTTAATCTTTTTCGCTTGTGTCGCAGCTTGCTTAACGGTTTTTGTTTTTCTGCAGAAGTATAAACTCGGTAAAGCGCGCAAGCTAACAAGTGCATATCATAGTATGAGTTCTATAAATTATGTGATCAGATGGCAAAATGTTATCTTATTTTTCTTAAAAGATTGAATTTTTCCCATTCCGGATTCTCGTCCGCCGATATTTTCTATTTACTGTAGCTACTGTAAGAAATAGCCAACTATTAATACATACGTTATAAATACGATATAATACAAATATAAAACAAATTACCGGTTTTTAATGACATCTTGAATCTTAGAATTGCTGTCACGTAAATTTAAAAAATAGTAACTTATAACATTTTGCTATCTGAGCACAGAATTGTCCTTTATGAAAGAAATTTTACATTGAAAAATGAATTTAGGATATTAAAATTTATCGCGTAGTTTTTGTAATAAGAATGAGAAATATTTTTTCGGAGTTTGTATATTTTTATTTAAGTGAATCATCTCGAGTTGCGTGGTATAGTCATTATAATAAACCTTTCCGTTTGAAATCGTTAAGAAAAATCTACCGTCTTTCCTTTCATATAGACTTTTTTTTCGTGGTTTCTTATTATTATTGGGAGCATTCTTCAAATGTTTATTTTTAATTAACCTTTACATTAAAAAGTATTGAAATTCCTGTATAGACAGGTAATTCACATAAGAATCTCTCATGTCGTCATCAAAGATACAAGAATCATATTGTATGATTTTCTCTCTCATCTTCATTGCTTTGTAAATGTCGTCGAAATTATTATTTTTTTATGTTGCTCAAATTTATGAAACGAAAGTAATTTTTAATACTTAAAGATCCGAGTTCCAGAGGAAAATTTATTACAGGGAAAAAATATTATTGGGTAGTGAATTTATTCATTTCACCATGGGGGTGGGGAGCTCAAAACGCTAAAAAAATCACATACTCTGGAGACTTGCTGAGTTACTGTTTAAAACATATTCTGGAGCTTTTGGAATCAAATAACACTATGAAAATTACATGATGGGAAATGCAGTCGAACCCCGTTATAACGAACCTCAAGGGACCAAAGGTTTTGTTCACTTTATCCGCTGGTTCGCTATATCCGAACCGTTAAGAAAATGCTAGAGTTCACAAAAGTATAACTCATTAGTTGCAATGTGTATTCAATAATGATGTATTAAAAAATTATAAAATCTATTTAAAATGATCATTAATGAATTAAATCGACTGTTGTGAAGGATTCGCAATAGAAACATTTTGACTCCTTCCAACATCGACTAAAATCGATTACATTAAACTGACAGAATACTAATTAAATTACGCACAATAGGACAACGGCGTGACCAAAATTTTCGTTCGTTATATCTGTGAGTTCGTTATATACCGGGTTCGCTATAACAGGGTTCGACTGTACAGCATTTTCATGGTGTAATGTATAACCTGTACATTAGAACAGACATTATGTACATGCTGTACAATAAGGCTGTTGGGTAGTAGCAATACTGGATTCTCTCAGCTCAATGTTAACCCATGGAGAAAATGTTTCCAATGATTGTCGACTTGGATTTAATTTTTTTTTAAATTGTACTCCGCAATAGGGAAATGATTTCTTTACTCTGTTATCCTATCCGTTTTAGAAATTTTCTCCCACTAAGGAAATTATTTGAATTTAAGACACAATATTGAATTTTTTTTTCCTGGAATAACTCAAAAAATGTTATTTGCGTTTCCAAGGTATCCGATTACGTTCGGAGCCCTTTTTTTTTAATAACTGTACTTGCGAAAATTTCTGTCTTATTTATCGAGGGAATATAACACCAAAACTGGAAAATCATGAAAAAATAGACATTAACTGTGCAAATTTTTACAAAATTGAGGAAATTGGGTCGAAATTTAGTAAATTTTTTCAAAAACGGCTCTAGCTCTTAAAAAAAACAACAACAAAAAATAAACATACATATAACATTAACTTATTTTTGTCATGTTTATAAGTACCTTCTCAGTGTAATGAGCTAAAAGCTAATCGATATCTTAAAATCTAAAAAAATACAGGTCATTAGGGTGGTTGTCTCAAATATCGCCCCTGTGCCTATTATCGCCTACTCGTGTTTCTATAGTACCTATGATTCGCGCTATGTATGAGAAAATACAATAACTTCTTAGTTCTGGGTTTTTACTAACAGTGGCGATAGCGACAACATTCTTATCACTGACATCAGAAACTATATAGCAGAGGTGGGGAACGTGCGGCCTTCATAAAAGCTAGCACTTGTATTAATTAATATTTAATTATATAGATTACATCAATTTCCAAATCAATAGAATTAAATAAAGAACGTCACGAATGTATATACAGTGTCGGCCAAAATAAAGTTGACATTTTGAAATTGTTGTCTAAAGTCGCTACAATTGTATATTTATCCAAATGAGCTTCATTTACCTTGATTGTATGATACTTTAACTACACTTTATATGTAATATAATGCTCAGAGTTTCTTAGCAATACTACCAGACATGTTACACTGCTGGCCACCCAAATTGCAACACCAAGAAAGACAAGATATATCACAACAAAATTTATTTTGTAGATAACATGTTGACCAAGTATCAAATGATTAAATTTATAGACTTCTGTGAAGTGTGGTTCCTGCCAAAATCAGTAGCCAGAGTAGCCGCCATTATTGGAGATCACCGCTGCCACACGCCTCGGCATTGATTCAAAGAGACTTTGGATGAGTTCTTGGAAAAAAGCAGACCAAGCAGCTTCCACACGTTGCCAAAGTGGATCTGCTGTGGCAGCTGGGGATGGAATCTGGGTCAATCGTAGAGCAACCATGGACCACATGTTTTCTATCGGCGAAAGATCCGGAGAGCGAGGCGGCCAGGGAAGCAATTCAATCTGGCGATTGACGAAGAACCGTTGGACAATGCGTGCCACGTGTGTTCGCGCATTATCCTGTTAAAATATGGCTGTGGGAAAGCCCTGAAGGTAAGGAAGGACAACTGGCTCCAACACCTCGGAGATATAGCGCTGGCTGTTTAAAGTACCGGCAATGTGTACTAGAGGTGTGCGAGAGTGATATCCAATACCGCCCCATACCATAATACCCGGTGCAGGACCAGTGTGGCGGTGCATAACGCAGCTGTTCAGCATCCTCTCTTCACGGTGTCTCCAGACTCGAATGCGACCATCGTGGTGTTGCAGACAGAAGCGTGACTCGTCAGTAAAGACAATTTCATTCCATTCTGCCGTCCACATCCTTCTGTCATCGCACCATTGGCGGCGGAGACGTCTGTGGTTCTGCGTCAAGGGTAGACAAAGCAATGGACGTCTTGCGGTCAGATCACTCTGCTGCAAACGGCGTCGAATGGTACGCGCAGACACTGGATAATGCGTTACAGACTGCATGTGCTGTGCTATGGTTCGTGATGTGACTGAGCGATCCGTCACTGCCATGCGCACAATTTGCCTGTCATCACGTGAAGTGGTGCGCTGAGGTGGATGCGATCGAACACGCCGGTCCGTCGTACCCTCCTGCATCCAACGATCACATATCCGCATTACAGTTGTTTGGTTTCGTCCAACACGACTACCGATTTCCCTGAAAGATAATCCACAATCTCGGTAGGCCACTATCCTTCCTCTGTCGAACTCGGATACTTGATCAAAAGATTATCGCTGTTTTCGACGAGGCATAATTGATGGTTTTTTTGAAAAAACCACAAGAAAAACACAATTGCCGAACTTGAAATCGTCGAAATCTCCAAGCCTTAAATAGCGCTTTGAAGTGCTGCCACAGGCACGCGTGATGTGCGTCTGCGCTGAAATTCTAATCATTTGCATATCTCACCTCCGCTAATGCATGTTGTAAATTTCATGTTATTTGCATGTTTCCTTCAGGGCGTTGCATTTACAGTGGCCAGCAGTGTATATGATCTCTACACAAAAACCATTTTCTTACTATTATTGTTGTGACTGACTCCATGTACGTTAAAACGTATTATTTTTTCTTCAAAAAAAAGTAATAATTAATGATTAATGTTATAACAAGTTTTTATCCTTATGTGAATACAAAAATATTTTACATTGTAACTTTTTATGTCAAATAATAAATAAATAAGGATTTAATTTTTTTTTTGTTATTTTTCTACATAATGCACCAAATTGTTAAACTATATCTAACTATAATAATTTCATAAAAGTCACATTTATAGGTTCATCAACTTATGCGGCCTTCTTTATTACTACCTAATTTACATGTGGCCTCTAATGGTAAAAAGGTTCCCCACCTCTGATATATAGCGTCTGAAGTTGTTTTGGCTATTGTCTTTGTAAACTTTGGCGCCAAAGAATCAGAATCCAGTGAATGAACAGGTAGGTGCATCCAAATTCTAATTTCGCTTATACCATTTGAAAGTGCATTAAACAGAGACTTTGCTAGCAACACCTTTTAACAAGTGCTCCTAATTTCGCCTGGTAGGCGGTAAGTGGAACAGAGGTAGGCGATATTAGGAACCGCTCTGGAGTTCACTGGAAATTTCATTTTTTTCCAATTTAGCTACATTACTTAAATTTGCACTAGTTTTGGAGCTGGTTGATCTCAGGATACTAAAGGAAATAGTTCTTAGGGATGTTCTTTGAGTTTACAGCCTAATCAGAAACTAAAATGTGGATGAAATGTCAAAAAAAGTTAGAGTAGGCTGTGGCAATTCCCCTCCTCTACGCGGGCAGAAAGATTATTATAGACAGCTAAAAATGGTCAACGATGGCGAGCCGCTTCTAAAGAATGGCATACCCCCGAGCAGAGGGATAGTTACAATGAGCCACCTCTTCGGAGCGCGCTGCTAGAACAAAGGAGCCGACGGACTGGCGCCTTGCCTTGACGTTAAACTACAATGAAAGGAACGCCCCTTAACACACGACCTTAACGAGGTAGCCGGGCGATTAAGATACGATAATCCTTATCGTTCTGCACACGGCCTAGGCGGACCAGCCTATTCGAATCGAGCTTGAGAGACGGAGGCTGTTAGAAATTCCGCCAGGGATCAAGCTTTTAAATAAGCCGACGAGAGCTAGAGAAGAGGGATAGAGTTTGAGACAGAGAGAGCTGATCTCCTAGCTCCACTCGACTTGAGTGATTTTACCTTTTATTGAGGCTCAGCCCTCTAAGTGAAAAAGACCGTTTTCTCATCGAGAAAGGTCGGGGAAACGATCAAAACTTGATCTCCCCAGTTTATTATTTCTCGGAAGCAGCTAGCTTCCAGTGAAAGAGTGTGTGGGTCGAACCGACCAACACTCTGTGTGAATCCACGGTGCATCTAAGGAGAGGAAATCTCTCTTAGTCTACAGAGTTTCAACTAACGAACTGAATTCGGCGGTGATTTCTTCAGTGACCTGACCGGCAGTCCAGCAAACTAGCTACAGCGACAGTGTGCCCCGTCCTCGAGAGGTCGTTCCTGAATTTACTTGTGCTACTCCGACTTCTACGTATCCTGTGTACTATACGAAATTAGATCGCGGCTTAACCGTGTGATTCAGCTCAATAAATCTGTAATTTTATTAATTTTGCAAATCTTGATTTTGCAATCTTGAGTTAGCTGTCTGCCTTATACATAACCTGTAACGCTGCCTAGAGTGTTGGTCTTTGACACTAATCGCAGGAATATGTTACAAGGCGATATTTGGGACACTTACCCTATATGCAATCACATGTAAAATTTCAGTAATTTTCCGTAAGATTTTTTATAAATGCTGCTATAAATCAAGAAAAATATACCTAGAATCAAATATGTAGTTCGTTACATTCTTAGTATTATGAATAGCATACGTGAAAAATTTCATAGATATATCATGGTTAGATTTTGAGTTATCGCAAGAGTCGTTTATCTTTTTGATGAAATATAAGTTCTTCAGAAAACACGATTAAAGTTTTCAACTTGTATTGAAATTCATAGCTGTTGCTGATCTTTAAATCGCTCTCATTTCATTTCTAATGATCGTACCGAAAAAACAAAAGCAGATTTAGAAACATAAATTTAAAATCTTAAAAAAAAAATTAATAAAAGCAATTTCGGAATTTTCGTCAAAATCGATGTTTTAAATGTACTAGTCGAATACCAGAATGAATAAAGGTACCCGGTATAAAGAAAAAAATCTTTATTTCTTACGGAGTATAATATTAAAATATTTCAGCCCAAATTGACAATGATCGGAAAAATTTTCTCGATAGGTTAACATCGAGCTGAGCGTATTCAGTATGGCTACTATCCTGCAGTCTGCAGTCTGTTAATCTCGAAGAGCATTCTTCCTGATTTGACACCTTTACAAGGATATACAGGGTGCGGCAGAAAGAAAGTTCCGATTTGGAACGTCAATAACAAAAATATAAAGCAAGATAAAGAAAGAAATATTTTATACCTGAGAAGTACACAGTATGCCATTGTCATCCATTAAGTTTTAAAGATTACATCAGTTAAATGACGACCGTCATTTTCGATGCAGTTTTGAAGTCTCTTTCGGAAATGTTTCATGGATCTGCGGATCATGTCCCGCGGAATCCCCGTGATTTCTTGCGTAATTGCTGCCTTGAGTGCTTGCAATTTTTTTTTCTGTGGGGCTATCTCAAATCAAAAGTGTAAAAAAGGCGACAATTTTTTTTTTTAAAAAAGAGCCACCTTTTGAATTTATTACTACAAAGTTCACGTCGTTCCTGGAGTTTACTTAAAAACATAACAAATTTTGATTCTCCTTTGAAAGTTCTGTTTGTTAAAACTGTAGTAAACTGTCTTCTCCCACCTCATATTTCAATCACTTGTTCGCCCGTGTGGCGTCTAGCTGCAGACGAAGTGTTGCCACGACTCTGGAAGAAAGGGTTTCGCCTCGAATTGAGCGCGCTATAGACATTTGGCGGGCAGACGAGACCGGAAGTCCATTCAAGTAAAGATGGACTCGTAACGTTAGGTGTATAATGTCAAAACCACGGCGTACTGTTAAAGAAACTACTCTTAAGGGTTGATTTATACAGGCACGCAAAGGGAACGTAACGGGAACGATCCGAGCGCGCGACGAGTCGTCGTAATCATTTCCTCCCTGTTTTGCAATGGAACTGTTAAGGGTTGATTTATACAGGCACGTAAAGGGAACGTAACGGGAACGAGCCGAGCCCGAGCGCCGGATGTAGGGTAGGTGGGGGCAAAGGTTTGCAGTTTTGAGTTTTGGGTTTCTTACGGGCCTCCTTTAGATCCTATCGCCCCAAAAAGTCACTTGTATTGTAGTTTGGTATCCCCTCTACCTTCTATAAAATAATGAATTTTTTCCCGAAAGATTTAGTCACCGAATTTATAATTTTACCAAAACACCTGTTTGCGAACCTTTGCCCCAATCGGTGGGGCAAAGGTTCGCACTGCAAACCTTTGCCCCACTCGTTGGTTTCTTACAGGATAGGTATCGAAAATCCCAAAAAGATTTGTCTAAATAATTTTATTTGACATTTTGTAATCTTTTTAAAGGTGTTACATATATAGAAAATCACAAATTGAACAGGTTAATCTCAATAAATTTTTTCTTAAACTAAATAACTTCAAAATGAAATATCAACTATTAACACAAAAAGTTGAATCTAACAAAAAAATTCACAAAATGAAAAGGGGTTAATCTCAATAATTTTTTTCTTAAACTAAAGAACTTCCAACTAAAATATCAACTATTAACACTATCGTTATATCATATCTTAGGCTTTACTCATTCTTTTAAAACCCGTAAAAATTAAGCAAATTAAGGGGATGGGGGACATTACAAAGTAATTTTTGAAATTTTTACCTCAGAGATATGAAATTGGGCATAAATATTCATTAAAGTAAAACTATTTCAAACACCTTATAAAATTTTATAAATATTTAAAATTTTATTTTTTATATTTAAAAAATTGAAATTTTTATTATGTTTTTTAAAATGCTCCTTGCGATCCAATTTTTAACCTTATCCTTAATTTTGCATTTAGATTGCTTATACATTTTGATCAGGGTTATGTTTTGATTTGTGCTTTCGTTGAATAATTAATTTTTAGGAAATATTTTTATGCTTGTACTCTGAATTCTCGTGAAATTTTTGTACTTTTCCACGCTTAAGTTAAACTTTGATAATCTGAATGATGTCGAAACCTGAAATGGATACAAAACTTTATTTTAATGTATAAAAGGAGTCTGTGTAATAAATTTTATAAAATTTCGTCAAAAATTGTGACGCAAGGAGCATTTCAAAGACTTGCAAATCTGGAAATTACTCATTTAGAGCTTTTTTCCCTAACCAGACCTTCGAAGCTTATAATGTCTTGTAACAACATTTAATTCCTTTATCTTGTAAAATAGGTCTTTGTTCAGAGCTATTTTATTTTTGTGTTGTACTAATTTATTTTATTTTTAATTTATGGATTTTCAAGCATTTTACAAAAAATTTTCTGATTTAAAAACAGGCAGTTTTTATCAAAAACCATAATTTTTTTCAAATTACAAAAATGTGAATTCCCATTAATAACAAAAGACGTTGTTAATAAGGATTCCTAATGAAAAGAGGACATGAAACAAATGTTAATAGTTAGAGCGGCAAAGGTTTGCAGATGGGGCAAAGGTTTGCACTGCGAACCTTTACCCCATGACTCCTGCAAACCTTTACCCCATTTCGTGCTGGTTCTGTTTCTGCAGAATAGACACCACTGTATTTGAGTTAACCCAAAACTTAAGGTAGGATTTGAAAGGTTATTTACCACCCTAACATGCGAAAATAAGCCCAAAACAGTTCGTGAGTTTGAGTGATGCTCAAAATTACTCAAAAGTTGCAAAAAATTACATTAAATGAGACGAAAATAAACTTACCTCATTTTATCTGCAAGAGGGGGTCTTAACTCCAACATTTTTTACGAGGCAATTGACTGGAAGTAGAGGAATGCACTGCCTACCCTATTCTTCCTAAAACTCTTCCCGGTCATTTTAAAATGTATGTGCGAACCTTTGCCCCATGCGAACCTTTGCCCCCACCTACCCTATGTGTTTATGCAGAGACGGGAGTAGAAAGTGGCGGGAACGTGTTTCATTAGTTGTGAAAGATTTGTAACGTTATGGCGCGGTTTCATTTTTCAGTTAAAGATTTAGCCATTATCACACTTTTGTTAGAGGAGAGCCAGGGCCGTGCTTAGGGGTGGATAAACTGGGTAACCGCCCAGGGCCACCATTTTTATTTCTCATAGCAACACTTTTCTAAATGTTACGGGTTTTTAAAGAAATCCCTCATTTTTCGCGGTTTCTATAATTCAACTTATAAAAATATATATATGTTTCGATTTTTTCCAAAGAATCGCAGAAAGAATCTTAATTGACAAACTACCCTTTTGGTTCGAAAAATTTCTCGGTTAAAAAAACATGATTTATCTTCAATTCAGTTATAGTAAACACTTGATTATCAATCTTTTTTTTCAATATCAGTTTCTACTTTCTGTCAGTCACTACATACAGTCATTTGAAGAATTATAAACCGTTTTGTCGGACATTGTTCGTTTTCACGGAATAGTTGCAAACTGAGAAAAACGTGAACATATCCTTGTGAACGAATACTAATACCATTTGGTCAAATGTTTGCTCTATTCAAAGCAAACAATAGACAACATTTCTCCAGGGAGTGTAAGACAAATAAGTAAATGCACTCCAAACAGGCCGCCCAGAGACTTTGCGGGGCCTGGGGCAAACTTCTGTTGGGGGCCCCAAGAAATCTGATTAATCGAATTTTTTTTTTTGGGGGGGGGCCCTTTTTTCAGGAGATTATTTTGAATTTTGAAGTACGGTACAAGTTTCAGAATTTTATTTCGGAGGAAATCTAATAAATAATTTTTAAAAAAATTTTTGGGGGCCTGGGGCAAAATGCCCCAGCTGCCCCCCCCCTCCCTCCCTCTGGGCGGCCCTGGCTCCAAACCTGTTGGGAAGAAAGGGGTTTGAAGGCTGAAGGAGTGAGGTAAACAAAAAATGGCTCTTACTTGTTCTCCCTATCATTATAATGGATTTTATTTCCCACTTTTCCCACAAGAATTGAAAATATTACAAAGCAGGTACAATCAGAATGCTTTGAATACGGATTGTACGCCTGTCCTCCTTGGCACTTATTTCTAATGAAAATGATCTCTCATCATCTTTGGACTTTTCACTTTTAATATACAATTTTGCTGCTCAGAAAGCAAGAAAAATTGCTTTATAACCAACAAATCAATACATGTAAGTATTTGTTTTTAACAATTTACACTTTCTAAATCGTGTAAATAATTTTTCCATTGTTTCATTATTCATACAAATTGATAAATTTTATATTTTAGTGAACCAATTGTAATTTCATGTATAATTTTCTCCTATTGCCTTCCGAATTGTCATTTTGAACTTTGGATTCATGTATTTTGATGGGCCAAATCGTACGAAACTTCCCACCAGCTCAATGAGTTTTCATCATCCATATTAAATATCAAACATAAATAACAGTATGTAAATTATATCTTGAATAGCCACTTTTTACTTTCTGCCATGAACGAGAGACGGCCGAGCAGTGAACGACTTCCTACTTCGAAACGTTGGCGCCGATTCTCGGCAGGGAATCCGCCAAAGTCCGTGAAAACGAACAAAGTCCGACAAAACGGTTTATAATTCTTCAAATGACTGTATGTAGTGACTGACAGATAGTAGAAACTGATATTGGAAAAAAAGGATTCATTTGTTAAATTCAGTTAACTAACGAGTCTCTAGTCTCTTTTTGTTTTCCCTACTTTCTCCATTTTACTTAAGTTTAAAAATTTTTGATTTAGAAAACTTCGCACAACATTCTGAAACCTCACCTTGAGACTTAGGTAAAAATTTTAAAGTTCTTGTTTATCACAAATTCTTTAACAGAAATTTTTACACTAATGATAAAACTTTTTTCTTTCCTACGATGTCGATTTCTACAATAGATAACCCCTCTCTTTTCTCTTTACCTCTGATTACTAATTTACTATAGGCCGGCAAAAAGTACAGTTTTCCAGTGTAATTGTTTATTTTATACCTGGCTGCTATCGACTATATGGTGAAAAACTTCGTTTAAAAAAAAAAAAGCTTCTCATTAAATGAGTAAACATCGTCTCCATGTCTTCTACGGTTATAAGAAAGAAAAATACTCGTATTTCAGAATCACTTAAAATACCCAGAATACATCTGTAAACTTTAAGTTATACAGAACACAAAGTTTTAGGAAACGCTTGAAGACCTTGAGTTGCTTTATTTAGTTGGAGTTAAAGGTGATTTAAAGTGTTTGTCGGTAGAAAGAGAAAAACGCGATAACGATAGTCATTTATTGGAGGTAATTTGGAACTTCTTGAGTACTGGAAAATAAATGACTATTTCACCGAAATTGTCCAAATAAAAACACTGGTAGACAATCTTTTATTTTATGCGACAAGAGATAATTCTCTTGTAGTAATAATACTCGGTGGGTGGTTTCTACGCATTAAAAGAAGTCTCTAATTTAATTTTTTATTGTGAACAAATGATATAGAGTATGTATGATTTTTTCTTACGATAATTTTCCCTTTATAAAGGTGCTATTTAGTTCTGAGAGCACATTTGAGAGTCAGAAACTGTTTATTTTTATCAAGCTATTAAACATGCATCATTATCATGTATTTATGTGGGGAAAGAGAGGATAACATTTCCGGGCTTTAAATTAATCATCTTATTTTTTTTTATTTACCTTTTATATTCCACATCACTGATAGTGATAATTTCCCTTTGGATAGTGATAATTTCCCTTTGGATTTCCCTTTGGAAAATACATTGATAAATGGTGTCGCTAGACAAAGTCCAAGTTTCAGTATATAGAAAGTGTTGATTATTAGCTAAAATGTATTGGTCATTGCGTTTCACGAGAACTTTGTTTTTTCCTCAGCTAATTTTAAGCATTAAAAAAGAGAAATATCAAGCAGTATAGGACAACTCAATGAATAGTAATAGCATATCCCTTTAGAACTTTCATTATAATTTTAATTCTTTTTAATAGTAGTCAGTTTGTCCATGTGTTTGTTACTCCCATGTGTTTGGACTTAAAAGATATTTTTATTGTTAATTTTTATATGTTTTATTTGTGCTCACCAACAGATGGCAGTGTTTCACTTGGTTGGGTTTTTTCACTTTTCTGAAGTGGCAACGGTATATGTTTTTAGAAATATGTTTAAATAACTTTAACAACTAGCATGTTTCTCTTTCGTGTAATTTAAAGCCAAATTTTAAGAAGCGGTTTGTCAAGCTTTATGGTTTTCAACAAGAAACATTTTTTAGCGAGGTCTTTGCACAAGGCAGGTCCTCCCATTGTGAATTCAAGTAATTGCTTCCAAACGTATTTGTTATTATTTGGGACCAGTTCTCCCTTCTTCGATACCGCTAATTGAATTACTGCCATCATGCAACGTTTGTTACTTCTCCACATTTACTGGTCGTAAAGTTTTGAATAAATATCTACAAGTGAAATATGTTTTGCTTCTAATTAGCGTATGATTTGGAATACCTCGCACTGCGGTGACACCATACTACAAGAAGAGTGGAAGTAAGAATGCTTCGTTCATGTTAAGCTTAATTTACAGTCGAACCTCCATATATCGAAGTAGCAAATTGCCGGAAAAGAATTCGATATATAGAAATTTCGATATATAGAATTCAGTTTAGTTTTATCATAATTCTCCTAAAAAAAATTTAAATCTAATTTTCGTATACGAAACTCCATTTCAAATTTATATGCGAATCCCATTAAAGGAAAGTTAATAACTAAAAAATGAATTAATATGAAAGATTTATTGAGTACTACATATCTTTAAAAAAACAATAATGCAGATAGTGGTTACAATGATCACAGTTCCATTCTTTTTAAAAAAATTACGAATATCTTGCTGAACAGCTAGTTTTGCGGAAAATTAAAAGAAATTTAGTCCACTAAAAACTTCATCAGGGACATTTTCCGTGAATTGAAGTCCACGACATATTGTTTCAAATGCCAAAAATTGGGAGATTTTATTCTAAAGTGGAATAATATCTCCCAATCTTGAAAAAAATTTCGATATATAGAGATTTTTTCGATATATAGAAACAATTTTTCTATGTAATGAACATGGAGATTTGCTAAGAGTTCGATATATTGAAAAATTCGATATGGGGAAGCTCGATATATGGAGGTTCGACTGTATTTACTTTCCCACATTGGTTGCATGGCAGTCCGTGCTGGGTTGGTTTGAATAACTCTTTCAGTTTTACCGATTTACATACAGTTGGCGCCTCCGCCATTGTCGGTTGTTTTGACATTACATTATAAACTATTACTAAACTACTACCATGTAAGAAATATAGAAATATTTAATGACAAAGTAAAGTAACATTTTTATGGAGTAGAAATATTTCTACAGATCGAATAAGTCTAAAATATAAAATTAATGAAACTAAAAATAAGTTTTAATTTGAGTCACAGAGCTCGCGACTGATTTAGCAGTAACCCCAGAATTTCAGGAAACACGTTTACGAGAAACGAAAAGAGCTATTTAATTACGAGTGTGCCGATGCCTCAACTATTAATCCACAAGAAATGTTTCAGATGTATTGTTTTTGCTAAGTAGTAAACAAAACTAGACAGGTTCTTCAGCAAAGTTTCGAACTGTAGGTAAAACACAATGACATTTTTTGATTCCTAAGTAAATTTCAGGCAATTTCAAAGGACTAACTGTGAAAACATCCTTCGATTTTAGAAATTGCCTTAACAGATGTAAAAATGATTCAGAATAACGACCGAACGAAGTCTGTAAAAGATGCAGATGTAGATGTAATTGGCTATATGCTGGTCGAAGAAATGGAAGCATTAAAAAGTTATTCTTCCTTCTTCAAGTTTCAGAAAACCCCATAAAAATTCTATAGTTCCTTGCTACAAATGTGACAGAGCTAGTGGCTTTCAAAATTTTTGCTTTTCTTTTTGTATTTTTAACGACATTTCTAATAATTCTCGTAACCGTGGCATCAGAGAAAAAAAGCTTTTCTAGATTAATAATTAATTAAAACATACCCTAGATCAATAATATCACAGGAGAATCTTAACAGCCTTCAAATACAATCTGTAGGGCATGAATAAAGGAGAAAATTAATTTGATCAAATCGTAAATGATTACGCTAAAAAAAAACTACAATTTTTTTTTTAGTAAATAATATTGTTCTCTAAATTAAATCTTTGAAGTCTACCTAATTTTGATTTTTTGTTTTTTCATAAATGTGTATAAAAAAAGAAATATGACTGCCTTCATATTTTTGTCTTTTGTGTTTCACATTAACTTTTTAATGTACTATATTAGTATTTTGAAGGGCCTCGCCAGAAATTCTGCATTTAGGCTCCGCAATGACTAAGGCCAGCCCTGCCCCAGACATGCTAATGTATTATTTATTAACATGTGGCATTTCAATTTCATTCAATTTTAACATTTCTTCCCTTACTTTCATGTAGAATGCATCCCAAAATACGAACAGTGATTAATCTAATTCTCAAAAGATGATCCAAAATTCTTTGCATTTCAGCCATGCGAATTTAAGGTTTCGTAACTTTCCACAGCATATTTTAAAGAAATCACAATAAAGCGAAGAATATCTAAAAGTTTTATATGGAATTAAATAATTTATTTGAACAACGATGTTAAAAATCATTGTTTTGAACACACGTCTGTTATGACGTGTTTTCAAGAAACAACAGACATTTTTGAGTGACCAAGACACTCAAAGTCTGCGTCACTTTTGAGTGACTTTCTTTTCAGTGTGACGTTCTTTTCAGTGTTTTCGTCAAACTTACAGCACCTCTTTTAGAGAATTTATCCGGTGTTATTATAAAGATGAAATCCTCGGCTTTTATTCTCTGAGGTGACCAGACAAATCTTCAAATTTTTGACCCCAATAACCCATGCTCCAGCTTTTAGTTTGTTAAATGTTATATTGGTAATGAAAGGTACACATGCACCAATTCAGTTCGACCCAATTTCTTTTGTGAAGGTCTAAGGCCACACATTTGCATGCTGTTCTGGCAGATGCCAAAAATGTAGCAACCCTTCTTGGAATGCGCCACACCAAAAATGTAGCAACCCTATGAGGGACGCTCCCTACCCATAGAGGAGTGAGTGTTGTGTAGCTCTGATGGTGCATATACATTGGTGCAGAGTTCTCTGCATGCAGACCCCCGACTCCTGTCATCACATTAGTCACGGTAACCCTACCCGTCCAAAGCGATGTGAATGAACACGTGTCTTCCAGATACTCCCCCATTTAGAACCTTCCATTCAAGCCTCCAAGGTCCCTCGTATTTCTTGATCTAGTGTCCCCCGCCCCCACTGTCACCATTTGACCCCCGGGACCCCGGGTTCTTTGATGCTATGTATCCGGACCGCCAGAGGAGGCGATCCACGCATATACAGAGTACAGAGTGAACATCAATCACTGGATTCCCCAAGGCACATGCAGAGAACTCTGCACCAATGTACAATGTATATGCACCATGAGAGAGAGAGAGAGAGAGTGAGAGAGAGCTAGCTTTATTCATTAAAGGAATAAATAACTTAAAAAGAGTATGAGATTTAGTTATTTTGTGTGAAATTTCTTGTGTAGAAGAGCCCAAGATCTAACACATGCCTTGATGTGAAGAGCGTGAGAGAGAAATAAATGAGTGCCCATCATTTTTCCACATCTTTAAGGTTTTGGGTGAAGTCCTCTAAAGTTATGCAAGCATTAACCAAACCAAATAAACGTCCTTATGCTGTTTCGAAATCAACGTCAACTTAACGTTTTTGCATAAGCGAAAAAAAAAATAGCCCTTCGAGACCGTATGGCTCAACTCAGAAATAAAATTTTATAAATATCAAAAGATATAAACGCGATATGGAAATTCAAATAAAACTATAACTAAATTAGTGAATAAAAGTCACATGTCTAGCCAGCTCAGAAGATTCACCAGTGATTACTATATTGTGCAGAATGGGACTACTTCATGCAATTTTTTTTTTTTTTACACATTCTCTCACAAGCAATACACTTCAGCTGTCTTAACAATCTTCCTGAAATTCCCTTTTGCACCAATCTTACCCTCTAGCACAAACATACTCCACCTTTTTTTCTCAGGGCCCCATGCATATATTTGCTACGTTGCGCGGGCCGCAACATAGTACAGTACACATCATAATAATAATATAAAACGTAAAAATCCCAGCCGAAATGTATTCCAACGTTTATTTAAGAGTTATTGTGATTTTTTTTTAATGTTGAAATAAACTTTTGACTATTTTACAGAAATATAGGTTTGTACTTGCTACAAGCTACTCTCGATACGTCAAAGTAAGAATCAGTAAGCGGATTGTACATTCTTCCCATATGTCATTCTGAAATTGGATAATTCACAAAGATGCTTTGATGTGAACAACGGGAGCAGCAAGTGGCACATTTTTGTACAATTTTGTATTTTTCAGGCACTAATTTTAAAAATTGTGCATATAAAAGCAACTGCCTGATAATAAGTGTGAGTGTCTCGAGTTGCACATAAAAATTTAGTGGGTCGCAGTTTGAGTACCCTGCTCTAGCAGCAACAGCGTGACGTCATAGCTGAGATGCATAAAATTTCTAGCTTGTCATAATAAATTGGCCACTTAGTGTATGCTAACCTTTAGCTTACGGCTCCCATTTTTTCCGATTCTCTCTTTAGAACGGGAAATTTCATACTCCCTTTCTAAGATTGGCCATTAAGGGGGTTATATATACATATCAGGTGATCATAATTAAACTTGGCCTATTCAGAGCCCTCTGTATCTGTAACTAAAAGGCGGATTGAGCTGAAATTTTGCAGACAGACAATTCAAAGGATGCGCTGAAAGATTCTGAAAAAAAAAAGTTTAAAAAATGTTCGCTAGGGGGTTTCATACCCCCTTTGAAAGAATGACCATTAAGGGGGTTATATATATATATCAGGGGATCATAATTAAACTTGGCCTATTCAGAGCCCTCTGCATCTGTAACTAAAAGGCGGATTGAGCTGAAATTTTGCAGACAGACAATTCAAAAGATGCGCTGAAAGATTCTGAAAAAAAAAAGTTTAAAAAAATGTTCGCTAGGGGGCGCATTACATGCAAATAATTTAATAAGTTACAAATTCCAATTCAAGCCTAATTTACTTGTTACACATTGTCTAGCGATGTAAAGAAAATTGTTCAATGGAGGCTCCCTCATTAGTATGTAAAATGTGTAGGCAATGAATAGCGTGTTCAACAGCAGACCGCAGCTGGTCACCAGTAATCTGTCGAACATACAATGTTATGCGGTTCCTCAGGTCAGCCGAAGTTGTAACATTCCCCCTATAAACAACGTTCTTTAAATGACCCCATAACCAAAAATCACACGAAGGGAGGTCGGGAGAATGGGCCGGCCAAGGTGTAGGAAAAGATCGGCTAATCACCCTGTCATCCGTAAAATGTTGTCGCAAAAACCTCCGCATACAGAGTCCATTATGTGGAGGGGCACCATCCTGCATAAAAGTAGTAGACTCAAGGCATTGTAGTTGCTGGAGTTGAAGTAAAACGAAACTGCTGAGCATGTTACGATATCTGAGGGCTGTTACAGAACACATGACAGGGCCATTGTCTTTAAGTTCTTCGAAAAAGAATGGTCCAAGGGTAAATTGTAAAGTGAATCCACACCAGACGGTAACTTTAGGCGAGTGTTGTGGAATTGTGTAGAAGACACGTGGATTTTCCAAGGCCTAAATTCGACAATTCTGGATGTTCACTGTTCCGTTCAGTTAAAAATGAGCCTCGTCACTCCAGAGAATGTTTCACGGCCAGGAGTCATCGACTTCCATTCGGGCAAGAAAAGTCAGGGCAAAAGTGACCGTCATTGTCGGTAAGAAGCAGTTGCTGGTTGTGGCTGATCATATACGGAAAAAAATTCACTATTTTTCTCAGGATCTTTTGCACTATGCTATACGGTACGTCTAATTGTCGTGACACTGCACGTGCACTGCAGACTCCATGGTCATTTGTCAGTGACTGCTTGATAATGGCCGTTGCTACTTCTGAAACGACTTCTCCGCTGACAGGCTTTCGCCTTCTGCCACGTTGAACGCTTAAACGCCAAGTGTTTTCAAATCGAGATACCATGTCTCTCACACCTTGTGGAGACATTGGACCCCGACGCAATTTCTTTTGACGTCGAAATTCGCGAAAAGCTGCAACAGCATTTCCCTGGTTTTGATAAAAAAGTTTTACGATTAACGTACGTTCTTGAAATTTAATTGCCATCGCAATTGAAAGAATGATACTCACTCGATCTCATCCTTTTTATACCCAGAATTAACTTTTAATTCGTATGCTTATGCAAATCAGATTTTCTTCTTCACTTGCAGTGCCACATTTATCAACTTTTGTACCGTCAGAATACTTCAAAACGTAAAAATAACAGTTTTAAACATCA
Source organism: Dolomedes plantarius (assembly GCA_907164885.2). Taxonomy (NCBI): domain Eukaryota; kingdom Metazoa; phylum Arthropoda; class Arachnida; order Araneae; family Dolomedidae; genus Dolomedes; species Dolomedes plantarius. The sequence continues at coordinate 155,581,881 of OU015494.1, read as the reverse complement.
TAATGTTTGAGAATGTAAAAATAAAAGTTTTAAATGACTTTTTTATTGTGCCCAGTTATTTATTGCATGACTTTTCAAGTATAGGAGGGAATCACCTAGAAGCAATGGATGCATGCAAGGGTTGGAACAAGCAAGGAATACAACGCATTGACCTTACACATACATTTAATGATAACCCAAATTTCAATTAACATGTCAGAGCTATAGTATTACAATCAGTTTGATATTAACAATTTTGACATACGATACCCAGAAGCAGAGGCAAACTATAGAGTCAAATATGATTTTTAGAGTCTATCGGGGAGGCACTTACTATAACGGATGTATGCAACGATGATCGTAGCATCGACGACCGGGACCCAGTATCATCTCCAGTGTAGGAAAACGTTGGCGGGATATTGGCACTTCTCCACGGCTATGGGGCAGACGAGAGCCTCCGACATCTAACTCTCAGGAACCCAATCTAAAGTCCGTCTCCTTCTTTTTTTTGATTCCTTCCGTCCTTAGCGAAGCTGTTGTCCGTTTACAGGGGGGCCATTCTAGCACGCCCTTCACTTTCATTGGGCAGTGGGCTGTTTCTCTTTCAGTGGTTCCTATCCCTAATTGGTCCTTTATTATACCGCCTCTGTCGCCTCTGTCCATAGGCTATGTAGTACCTCCCCCCCACATACGTTTATTTTGTAAAACAACTATGATTCTTCTCCTCTGACGTTTTTACTGTGGGCCATAAAATAACGACCATCCATCTTGTAAAATATAAACTTCAGATCGCTATCACTGGCCACACCGACAGCTATTCTTCTATTTTTTTATTGTTTTACAATCCTGTATTTACCCCTGCCTCTGCATCCTTTCTGATACATTCTTTATTGTCCACACACCGTGGGAATTACACCATTTTCCCTTCTACATCAAGCATTTAGGCTTTCATGCGCTCCCTAGCGGACATTTTTTAAACTTTTTTTGGGGGGAGGGGGGCAGAATCTTTCAGTGCATCTTTTGAATTGTCTATCTGCAAAATTTCAGTTCAATCCGCCTTTTAGTTACAGCTACAAAGGACTCTGAATAGGCCAAGTTTAATTATGATCACCTGGTATATATATATGTGTGTGTGTATATATATATATACATATGTAATACATATGTATACTATACATACATATATGTGTGGGTATTTGTGTATATATACATACATATACATATAGTATATACATATAGTATAAACATATACATATATATGTGTGTATATATATATATATGTGTATATACATATATATACATTCTTGGGCCCGTATTCTTGGGATACATGCTATCCCACCCCATAAAGAAAAGGTTAATAGTTTAGACGAGGGGTGCCACGCAAACCTTTTGGTTTGCGTGGGCCACACCGAATATGGAGGAATTGCCTTGGGCCGTATATGAAATACACATAATACAGTTAATTTATATAAATCACACAACTTCCTGTATTTTTTACTATAACATAAAAAGGAGAGTGACATGTCGAAGAGCGATGTCGAGAGCGATGTCGCGAAAATGGCATTATTGTTATGAGAGAGATATTTTTCTCACGGAAGACATATTGTTTACGATCTTGTGGGCCGCGGGTTGGACATGCCTGGCTTAGACTAAATAAGTAGGGGTACGTAAATTTCGCATAAAAAATATCGAAATTTCGCCAAAAAAATTACAATGTATAAAATTTTGCATTTATTCGCAAATATATTCAAATTTTTCACATTTATTAAAAAAATCCCAATTTTACTTACTTGGTTAGGTAAGTATCAAAATTATTAGTTAAAAGCTAGTATTGTAGTAGTCCCCACATTCTCCAACACATTTAGCAATAAGTAATCAGCAAATTTCGAGAGATCTTGCAGTTAAAGACCGTGGATGGTCTTAGATAAGCAATTATGTTAATAATTATTACTGTTATTACCTAATTTCGCTTAAAAAGCCGCTTATCACCAAGTTTTCGCCGAAAAATAGTAAAAAAAAATTCGCATTTATTCGCTCATATCGGCAAATTTCGCATTTATTCGCATGTTTCGTAAATGCGAAAATTACGTATCCCTATAAATAAGTAATAGTATTTTGACATATCTGCATGAATAAAGAAAAGAAATGAAAAGTAAAGAAACAATTTATTTTTCGTACAAGAGCAATTCTGATTCATAAGAGATTTTCTGATTAATAAAGGTAATTACTACATAATTACGATTCCACAATGTTTAAAGAAACTTATTGAAATAAATTTGTGAATAAAACAAATAACAAAACATAAAATACAACTGAACTTCATTTAGTGTGTTCTAAACACTAGCACGTTCTTCTGTTTTAATTTTAGTTTTTTACTTATGCATTGACGACTTGACAGCACGTAACTTATTTTCTAAAAAATTTAGTCTATCCTTAATGCTGCCAACGACCTCTTCCATGAAATATTTATTTATTGTGATAAATTCCATTATGGTTACTTTTTTACTTTCTTCGGCTTCAGTCTGCCATTTCTCTAGAGTTGAGTTGAATCTAACTAAACTCTTTTTAAAGGAAAGGCGCAACTCGGATACTTTTCTTTCGATGTATATCATGTCCCGCTTGCAGACTTCTAATTCCATCACCACGTCGTTGATTCTGATGGAAAAAACTTGTAAGGCAAACTTTGTAGCTTTGATTCTTCTATCCAGGGCTAGTTCTTCTTCTGTGAATCTTGGTTCACATTTAACGTCATGTAGCCTGAAAAATAAAAGAAAGGAAATGCATTCAAGTTCATATCTTTCAGAGTGATGCTATATAGAGGCATCTGCAGATTTAAAAAAGTTTGTGCAGTTTCTGTGCTTTACATAAAAAGAAGGAAGGAGTACAAAAACTTTAAATAAGTTAACTTTTGATTTTAACCAAATAGATAAAACCAAATTTCATATCTCATTATATATATATATATATATATATATATATATATATATATATATATTTATTTATTTATTTATTTCCAATGGCAAGTATTACAGGACAACAGATATCGAAAAGACAAAATTACAAAATTGCAAGATAGAAAAATGACATCCGTTAACCCATCAACTTATGTCTGGCAATCCAATATCGCTCCCATAAAGAAACGGGAGGTAGAGCAGGGCAAGAAGCAAGGTGAAGCATGTCCATTTCTTCCTGGTTGTTACACAGGAGACAAAGAGAGTCGGGAGCCAAGTTAATTCTGTGGAGCTGCTTGTGAAGGCAACCATGGCGAGAAAAAAGCCGTAGCATTGCTACAGATTTACCTCTAGGCCACTCAGGGATATCATGGACATGGGTATACCAGGGCTTGTGATCGCTTCTAGCAGCAACAACATGTGAGAAGGAACACCTGAGAGTCTTTTTGACTATTGTCTTGATGGAATGGTAGGCCAAGTCCTGGTTGTTTAACTGTGAAACCGAAGCCCCCTTTTTCGCTAGGAAGTCAGCAACCTCGTTCCCCTCGATTCCGCAGTGGGCCGGGTCCACTGTAGGACAACTGTTATATTATTGTTCGACAACCGTTCCAGAAGGTTAACACAGTCATCAATATCTTTGGATCGAAAGAACCATGGGGAGTCAATAGCCTGAAGAGCTGCTCTTGAATATGAGAGAATCACCACTCTTGTGAAACGGTCTAATCGGCTCTGAAGCTGGATAAGAGCCAAACGGATAGCTGATATTTCCCCATCAAAAGCTCACACATGAGTAGCAACAAGAGAGTAGAATGAGAACAACTCACAATGAACACCGGCTCCAACGTTTACACAATCACTTGTTCTAGAGCCATCCGTATAGACCCTGAGCCAATGTGGAACGGGGTAGAGGGTATTTATAGTTTCGTATGCCACCGATCTTAGGATTTTATCACTGTCCTCCGCTTTTAACGCACTTTGGCTCAAGCCAAGACGGATAGAAAAGGTCTTGGCTTCGATGGGGTTACGAGGTAATAAAAATTGTTGAGCTCCAAAATCGATGTTTAGATGAGAAATAAGTACGGTAACCCCCTGTACAAAGCCTCTCTGGGTCTTTAAATTACGCTCGATCTCAGTAGAGACATGAACCCACATGGACATTCAACCGGGAGTTCTTACTATTTTCTCCCATAACAACAGGGCACGTTCCTTAATAATTGTACTGAGAGGCCTGTTATTTGTACGCAACAACAAATAGTCAATTGGGGTGGATTTCACCGCGCCAGTAATAAGACGATATATATATATATATATATATATATATATATATATATATATATATATATATATATATACACTGAAGTGCCACTGAATTAGGGATACCTACCTAGTAACGAGTTGGGCCTCCTCTGGCCTTGATAACGGCTGCCACACGACGAGGCATAGATTCAACAAGTTTCTGGAAACGTTCCATGGGAATGGCTTGCCAAATATTGGCTAAAGCTGTCCATAATTCAGTAAGGTTCTTTGGTGCACTGTGATGGCCTTTCACGCCTTGTTCCAAAACATCCCAAAGATGCTCAATAGGATTTAAGTCTGGGCTTCTAGGTGGCCAATTCATGACAGAGAAGTCAGAGGAATGCTCATCCAACCAGCCTGTAGCCAACCGGAACTTGTGAGAGGTACAGTTGTCTTGCTGGAAAACTCCATTACCGTGCGGATAACAGAACAGCATAAACGGATGGAGGTGATCACCCAGCAACTCTACGTACCGAATTGCATTGAGGGAGGTTGGTACACGCACCAAAGATCCCAAACTGTGCCACGAAAAAACACCCCAGACTATAATTGAGCCACCATGCCCTTGTACAGTTCCAGCCAGGCGTGCAGGATCCATGGCTTCATGAGCCTGACGCCATATTCTCAGCCTCCCGTAAGCGTTAAGTAGTCGGAATCGAGACTCATCACTCCATGCTACTCGTTTCCAGTCCTCTACACTCCAGTCTCTGTGCTCTCTTGCCCAGGCAAGACGTGCAGTCCGATGGCGAGTATAGAGCAATGGTACTCTCGTAGGTCGACGGCTCCCGAAACCCATACGGTGAAGCGAGTGTTTCACAGTCCGTTTACTGACTGTACGACTGGCACCGTCATTAAACTGGGTGGTAATTTGAGTTAATGTTTGGCTTCGCTGGCTACGAAAAATACGCCTGAGCCGTCTCTCACCACGCACTGTCAAGGCTAATTGTCCTTTGCAGTTTGCCCGATCGCTAGTTTTTTTTCCACCATCCATGTACTCTTGACACTGTCGACCTTGAAAATCTTAGCTGTCTGACGATTTCGGAAATTGAATGGCCCATGCGTCGCGCACCTACGATTTGCCCGCGATCGAATGTGTCTTCAGGCAGTTTACCCATACTGGCAATTCCAACAACTAATTCAGAACAACCACAGTACGCGCTATATATGCAGTTACCACAGTGCCCTTACTTGCGCATACATGATGCGCAGCGCTACACAATTTGCATAGGCTTTGCTATCCCTAATTCAGTGGCACTTCAGTGTATATATATATATATATATATATATATATATATATATATATATATATATATACTGGTGTTCAAAATTAAGAGAATTTGCCCATTATATCGAATTTCTGGAGAACTTAAGGAAAATTTTAATGAAATATGGTACGGAGACATATTTTTATAAGAGAAAAAAATTTTACCATACAAAAGCCATGGTACGCCCTCCTAATCATCAGTTAGGCTCATCAGCGCAGGAATGTCCAAAACTCATGTTGAGAGACGGAACATAAAATGACTCTAATATGGGGTATGGACTCCTCTCACAATCATACAGCTCTCACAGTGAGATGCTATACTGGAACCGAGGCAGTTTTATGAGTCCCTGTGGCAGTCCGTCCCACTTCTGCAGCAACGCAGTTTTCATCTCCTGGATGGTTCTCGGCGGGGAATGGTGAACTGCAATCCCCCCCCCCAAAGAAAGTTCCAAACATGTTCAATAGGGTTTAGGTCTGGATATCTGGCTGGCCAATCCATTAGGCGAATATCCTCCCTTTCAAGATAATCGTCGACTAGGTGAACCTTATGCGAATGAGCGTTGTCGTCCATAAAAATAAACCGAGGGCCAACTGTGCCCCTGAAAAGTTGAACATAGGGCTGTTGGATCTCATCCCAATACCTCTCACTCGTCAGAGACCCTCTGTCAAACACATGGGGAGTTGTGCAGCCGTTTAGAATGGTGCAGACAACATCAGCCTTGGACAAACTTCAGTATGGTCTTCACAGACGAGTCACGATTCAACCTGGACACTGATCTGCGACGTACCTTCATCTGGTGAGAACCTGGGACTCGATACTTTTCCTCCAACATTCGAGAAAGGGACCGCTATGGCAGTGCAGGTGCCATGGTCTGGGCAGGCATCGTGTTGGACATCCGCACACCTGTCCATGTAGTGCAATGGAATATAAAGCTGAAACAATTTCTATCTGAGAGGTTTCCAGTTTAGTTTTAAGCCTGTTTTCAAACGTAATATATTGTCAGTTTGTGAAACTAGCAATTATCTGTGCAGTAACCAGCATTTTTGCCTTCTCCATTTTAATTACAAAATCAGTTTTCCCGTTTAAAATGAGTTACTTTTAGTTACAGAATTTTAAAATTTTGTGAAGGTATTTTTGAAGCCCATGTACCCTGAAGAAAACTACCTAATAATACAATAAAATATTTTATCGATTATTCAAATTCAATCGTAAATATTGGTAATTTTTTTAAAGAGAGATATAGGAAAAAAAGTCAAGAAAAAAACTTATCACCAGATATTCAAGAAAGACCTGCGAGGACTCCCCAGATATCTCCTCGATACCCAGCAAAAAACTCTTGGGAGCATTTTATTAAAGGAGTGTCTATTCTCTAATCATGAGAAATGTTGAAACATTTTTCACACTTCCTATCACACGTGAATTACTATGACATGATTCTACAAAATTCTTGATGTAGCAAAGAAAAGAAAATTTATCACATCAGACACTATAGTGTCTTGGGAAATTTTCACTTTCCGATAAAAGCGTTGTGCAATTTCCCCTATTTTAGATAATTTTATGTGCTACAAATAGTAAATGCAGCCACAGCTTCTTTGCTGTGTTATCCCTTTGGTCTAACTCTTAGTGAAGCACATTTTTTGCTTAAGCATGTTACGAGTGCAAACTTATAACCTGAGTTATTAGTGTTACTAAAAACAAAAGAAAAAATCATTAATAATAGAACGATGTCTCCATACATAATTCAAGAAAGTTCTTTTGAAAGCAAAGCAAATTCACCAATCAAATGAGAAATTTAATTTATACTTATAGAAAAATTATTGTGTCTCTTGCTTTATGAAAGCACGAAGTCTTATTTCCTTCCACTAATCTGGTACGCAATAAAGATCTTACAAATGTATACACAACATCTAATCCCGAATCTACATTTAGTACAAAAACCAATCTGTTTTACTTCTCCTGGCTAATGGAATATTTTTCCTAATTTTGCTTTTTGGATGACAGAGTAAATATCCTTAAAAGAAAGAAGTGGAAAAAAAGCTAGAATAAACAATCTGAGGAAAACCAGTCACATGATGTACGGATGGGGGAAAGAAGTCATTAGAACTTCTATTCTACTTTTTAAATCAAAAAGAATGAAAAGGATTGCGAAAATACTGTTCTAAGCCCGACCCTACTTTTCCTCCACAGTCTGTTGCAGACGGATATTGTTTCTATCCGATAAAAGAAAAATTCTGTTTTCGACTATAACATCAAATTACGATAGAATTGTTGGTCTCAAAATCTGTGGTAGACTACGGGAGTAATTACAGCCGAATTGCATTAAGTGTCAGACCACGTGACTGGTCACAAGACCGAAAAATTAACTCATTGCATGCGGAACTTTGCATAAATTTTAAAAATCCCAAATGCCACTGCACCTATACCTCGCTATACGGCCTTTCGCTATAACGGCCTTTCGTTATAGCGGCCTTTTTTAAATTATGGCACTTTTTCGATTTACGGCCCACATATATTTCGTTATACGGCCACAACAGCGGAAAGTGATGATGGCAACATATAGCTTAGTGATTCTTCATGTTAATGTTCATCATCAGACTAAAACAGTTTTTAAACATTTTATTTTATGTTTTTTATTATATGTATACATATGTGTATATGATTTCTTTTGTTTTTTATTTATATGTTTATTTTTTAGTTTCTGTTTATTATTACATTGTTTTGTTCTTTTATTTTTATGTAAGCATTTTCATAGGAAATAAAAAGATTAAAGTGCTTTATGAAGTAAAAACTACATTATTTATAAAAAATTGGAACAGATCCAGTTAAATTTGTTTGGGTTTGTATCAAAATAATTGATTCGCTATAGGGCTTTTCGCTTACTGCCAACTTTTCCGGAACGTATCTAGGCCGTAAAGCGAGGTATGGGTGTATTAAAATCATTTTTTTTTCAATTAACCAAGTTGGGAAAGCTCTTAATGGATTAAAATTGAACTGGTTTAAATTAAATTTTGACCTCTTACTATAAAGTTCCTAATAGCAAAGATATGAACTAAACTGTTAAGCTTTAAGTCTGTTAATTCTGAATACATTTAAAATAGTAGATGCTCCATAAATTATGTTTAATAACTGCTCATTGTGTTGCATTTTTTGGGAACATGCAATAGATAATTCTGCTTTAAATTCATCGCAATCATATTAATTAGCGTTAGTCATCAGGTCAAAACCGTTCAGAATTGACTTCAAGCTATAGGTCCCAGTCAGTTTGACCTTCGCATTGCTACAGGTAACAGTAGCCCTACAAAGCACCCAACCTAGTAAATTACTGACAAATTTGCCTTTAGCATTGTGTTTGATATCCGGAAAGCCACGGAGATCTTTCTTGGTTACGTAGGCGATCACCGGGGCCTTCTGCACGGTAGAGCATTTAGAACACGGGCTCAGTAGAAGCCCCAAGAAAGTCAAAAACAATTTTTTTAAATGTGAATGAATTTTGAAGCTGCCAACTGCTTATGTATTAAGTTTATTTCATTTATTTAATTTGTCAGGTAAAGCAAAAAGTCGTTTTCTAGAAAAATATTTTGATAATACAGTGCTACCTCGGTATGCGACGTTAATTGATTCCAGAAGGATAATGTTCCAATAAAAGATAATGTAAACTGAAATAATCTGTTACTCAGCCCCAGAAATTTCACATTTTACTTGGCAATTAATAAATTCATGCCGCCCACATGGTACAGTGGTTATTAGTACACTGCTGTCCATTAAAATTGCAACACCAGGAAGGAAAGCAAATAACAAAACTTTACTGATTGTACGTATACAGCATAGTAGGAAGAAAACATGATTAAATTGGTAGGCTATTTGGGGGTATACAAGGTCCGAAATTAGTACACACAGGTGCCGCCTCTGGCAGCTAAAACGCCTTTAACCCGGTTAGGCATCGAGTCGAACTGGACTTGGATAACAGATACGGACAAGTCATTCCATGCTGCTTCAAGTCTATGCCACCTTTCATCAATCGCAGTGGCTGAAGATCGGTGGCGTCCCAGTCTCTCAGCAACCCATGATCAGATGTTTTCAATGGGTGAGAGATCTGGAGAACGTGCTGGCCAGGGCAACAGTCGAGTCGTTCAGTATGACCCTCCTGAACCCATCGATTCCATATTCGCATAACAGTCATTGGATTCCGACCAATGCGAGTAAGATCGCGGAACGATAAGCCACACTCTCGATAGGCTACGATCCTGTCGCTATCGCATTCCGACACGTGCTGATAGCCGTTTCTCCTTCTTATACGAGGCAAACACGATCTTCTCACAAACAATCAATATTCAAATGCGATTTCCGAATGAGAAACCCGCTGCGTAACTTTCCCTTTATACAGAGTTTGAGATGCCGTTTCTCCCTCCTGCGTCGTTCGATTTCCTTTAAATGCTAATCATTTGCATATCCCAGCATCTTCTTCCTTTCATGCGAATTTGTATCATCCCTCCTTCATGGTGCTGCAATTTTAATGGCCAGCAGTGTATATAGTGGCTCATCGTCGTGAGCTTCCACGCAGTGGGCTTGGGTTCAAATCCCGAATAAGGCTTGGTCGTTAACGTGTTGTCCCCCCATAGGGAGCAATGCTGGCTCGTGCAAATGCTGCTCCTACTATAAAGTAGCCAGCAAGACTTTGCGTTGAATGTCAAAAGGCGAATGTCTCACGACAAGTGCCTCCGCATGCGAAAAAAAATGTAAATTTTAGGGATTGTTTTTCGACACAAAATCTCAAACTAGAGAGACAGCAATAAAACACAATAATGAGATAAGATAAAATTTTACTTCACTTAACCTGCACTAAGAGGAGTTCATGAAGAAATGGGATGGGAACGAGTGGTTTTTGCTTAGAATGGGAGTTCCCTTCCAGTTATGCAACAGGCACTCAAACTTCTTTGTCTTCTCTGTCTACCACTGAACCCTGCTGTAGACTCAGATTTGGGGAGTTTCACTGCAAACCTATCAAGAGATACTTTGTTCTGTCTACGTTTCAAAAAAATTTTAAGTACACATTTCGGTTTGCTAGACCTTTGTCAGGGTATATTTTTCAACAAAATTTTGCAATTCAATCCATTCGAACACATTTCTTGTAGCAGTGCAGTAGGGGCTTCCACCCTTCCTCCTTCCCACTTCAAGAATGTTCTCCAGCCACTATCTGTTTCTGCTCCCTTTGAAGTTCTTGCAGCTCCTCAGTGCCGAGTTCTACTCTGTGTTTTCCCACTAACTCTTCGATGTCTTTATCCCTGACTTCCAGGCCCATGGATTTTCCCACAGACACAATGTCCTCTACTGTTGGTGTAGCCTCAAATCCTTCAAAGTCCCCCGGAGTTATCCTCATCTTTGTTCTGCTCAGAGATCAGACACGCAGCTATTTAGCTCACACATACCTAGCTATTGCTTCATCGTGGTTCTAACTCATATCTGTTGAGTGGTATCGCTAACCTCCTTCGAACTCACGATGACTTAAACAATCAAAAATAAAGCTTGAAATGAAAAAAAAAATAGTACATGGCGAAATATGTACTATTTTTCAGAGGTTCTGCTCTGAGTGCAAGACTAGCGCATCGGTCTTTGTTTCGTCCACAGAGACGGGATTGCCTCATGCAGGTTTAATAGCAAGTGTAAAGAATATACGGAGCAAACGTCGAGTGCCGAAGCAGACGAGCACCGAGGTATGACTGCATCATGGCGTGCTAATATTTTAAACTGTCTAATTTAAGTTTTCAAAACTTAAATTACACTGAAGTAGCTACATATAATTATTTCAATTATTGTGAACTGAAATGGTGACTCATGTGTAGAATTTGAAAAATATTCGATTAAAAGGTTTTTTTATTTTTTATTCGAGGGATCTAAAAGTATTCCGTCGTAAGTACACCTTAAGTACTATCATACTAACTGTTCCTTAAGTACTCCTTACTAAGTTATAGAGATAGTTACGGAATAATGCTTAGTGCCACCGCCCCTCCCCCTTTCAAAAAGAAAAAAAAGCTGTAAATCAGTCCCCTTCATTTTTTCCTAGATACAACACCCCCATATTATGTAATACGACAAAGTATAATAAATGTTCAATAACTTTTTTAATGTTATTTCCCCCAAAAATTAATTAAAATATTAAAAGCGTTTAACATTATTTAAGCTATTTAACATTAAAAGCTTTTTTAATGTTATTTCACTTACGAAGAATGAGAAAGCAGGTTATTCAGCTCGGGCATTATAACGAACTTGAACGGTTCGTCTTCTGCATCCATGATTCTGTAAGAAAGAAAGTGAATTAAATAAATATTTTTGTAGATATGTATAGGTAAAAATGAAATATATTATGTTAATGTAATAATCTTCTGAGTGATAGCTTCAAATATTCACTTTATTAATATTTATAATTAAATTTAAAAAGATTATATTATACTTGGTTTTAAAACTGTTTCAATACGAAAAAGGTTTGATTTTGAAAACACCAAGATCTAATTACCCTGAGTCCAAATAGTCAAGAATTACATTTAATCCGAATGGAAAAAAATTGTTCAGTTACAGATGAGACAGCTTTTAGAAGGTGGTAAATTGAATCAGATTCTTCTTAACTACTGCTTTTGCTGTTATACGTAACGTCTTACATACATAATGTTGTCCTTCCTCGATTTCTCTCTGATCGACGACGTTATCGGGAACCCAATTAACACCACTCTAGTAAGTATTCAAAATATTTTATTTCTACGACTCACACACAAACACAATACTCAAACTGATTCACAGATACTTATATACAATATTTACATTAACTAATCCCTACCTCAGTCATCTGACTCCGACTGAGAGCAAACGAAAACCCCAGAGCGTCTTCGGGTTTCCCATTCCTAAGCACTGACTTTTCAACTCCCCAACACAGACTGACAACTGTGGGCTCTTCCCTCAAAGGACTCTCATGGTGGCGTCCGGAGAGCACCCGGCACGACACAATATATATATATATATATATATATATATATATATATATATATATATATATATATATATATATATATATATATATGTGTGTGTGTGTGTGTGTGTGTGTGTGTGTGTGTGTGTGTGTGTGTGTGTGTGTTTGTGTGTGTTTATGTATGTAATAAAACGCCCCGCCATTATCAATCAAATGCGTATTTTAAATTATCCTTGTTTCTTCTCAGTAAAGTACAGTCCCTTTTTCCGAATTTCTACCTAGGAATTGACCAACAAACCAACCATATTACCCCTTAATGCACGCGCGGTAAAGATATTTTAAACATGATTCAACACCACGCGTTTATTTCGCCACGTTGCGCCTTTCGAAACATCATGCGATGTTGAATCATACCTTTATGTAATCAAGTCAGATGCCCAATTCTAGCCAATTAAAAGATCTCTCAGCGATCAGCACCCTCACACTTTATAAGCTTCTGCAAAGAGTTTTCGGGGCTTTTCTCTGTCTGCTCTATGCCCTGTCCTGGTGTTGGCCTTGCTTCGATCTCTGTTATCTCCGCGCGTCTCCGCTGTCCGTCCATGTTCGTCCATACAGTGTACAGTACATCGATACTAAAGGCAGGTCCGGGCTATTTCCTTCGTGCCCTTTTATGAAGTCATCCGTATTCAATGAGTACTGAAATGTCTTGTGCAGTGTGCAGTATCCGTTATTCGGACTAATAAAAATATTTTACGGATCTTGAGCTTATCATGTCTGTTATGTGTGCTCCTTCAATGTTTCTCCTCGAGTGTTTCGCAGCGTCCACGACTACCGGAATTCTTGAATCTCCGTGGTGTGCCGTTCTTGCAAGCGAGAATCATCTCCTCCACTACGCGATGTACAGTTCATTACAAGAGAGTCGGCAGGATACGAACCTTTGATCATACCAAGTGCAGGGCCCGTTTGATGATATCGAATGCAAGCAGGCCACGTGCGTTCTCCTCGGTGCCTATAGACACGAATACGTCCATCATGATGCTGCACGCAGAACCGGGACTCGTCTGAAAAGACAACGTTATGCCACTCCTGTATCCTGTTTTGTGGTTGGGCGCACCACTGTCGCCGCGCTTGTCGATGCTGCAATGTCAAGGGAAGGCGCAATAATGGTAGCCGTGCAGACAGTTCGTGCTGCTCCAGACGTCGTCGCACTGTCCGTGCGGATACTTGTCGTGCTGCAAACAAGCCCATTTCCCGACTCCAGGTCCGTTATGTGGCTGTACTATCCTGCAACCTGACAACATGTCTGTCCTCTCGGGCGTTAGCAGCGGGTTGAGATCCTGCATGACGTTCAGTATGACCCTCCTGAACCCATCGATTCCATATTCGCATGACAGTCGTTGGATTCCGACCAATGCGAGTAGCAATATCGCGGAACGATAAACCGCACTCTCGTTAGGCCACAATCCTGCCACTATCGATTTCCGACACGTTCTGGTAGCCGTTGCTCTTTCTTATACGAGGCATAACACGATCTTCTGACAAACAACCGACATTCAAATTCGATTTCTGAATGAGAAACTCGCTGCGTAACCTTCCTTTTATACAGTGTTTGCGATGCCGTTTTTCCCTCCTTCGTTCGATTGCGCTTAAACGCTATTCATTTGCATACTCCAGCATCTTCTTCTATTCATGCGAATTTGACGTTTGTATCATCCCTCCTTCATGGTGTTGTAATCTTAGTGGCCAGCAGTGTATATGTTCTTCATATCTTTCTCACATATATCAGAGATAGAGATAGCTCTGCAGGAAGGAGATTTCTAGTAAGGAGCTAAATTATATTTCAGTGATTAGAAAGTATGTTCTGTTTGTTTAAACACGGTTTGATTTGAGATAGGTATTTTTTAAAGAAATCAAATTTATGGTAACTGTGAGATTAGTACGGTTAATTCAGTTGTAAATGTCACATTTTGATATTTACATCCCGATCTTGTGTATGAGAGATGTGTGTGGCGCTCAACGAAGCCCGAACTTATGTAGCTTTAAAATGTGGGGTGGACTCTTATCACAGCGCCTTATTTTGAAACGGTAGCGTGGGTGTCAGAGTCGAATAAAGGAAAATGGTGTACGAAGCCGACCAGAGTGCTCGATCCTCAATTAATGTGTTGTAAATAAAGAGATACAGTCCATTTGAATATATACATTACTTGTTTGTTTTTGTGCAATCGGATGCAAAAAACGAAAAAAACATATTTTAACACGCTGTTTCACACGCCTTACGAAGCGTTAAAGCCCTTTCACGATAGTTATTTTCTTTTCAATTATATCGAAAATTGGAATCTAAATGATAAAAAGTGTCATGTCCAACGCGTCAGTATTTTTTTTTTTTTTTCTAATAGTCGAACGAAATTAAAGCTCTAAAATTTCCAAAGCAACTTCTGTGGCAACGTGTTTACGAAGGGGGTGAAAGAGATATCAACATTAATGTTACGAAATAAATTTCAGAGCTTATGAAAATAAAGATGGATTTCAACTTATTAAGAATGATACTGGAATTATTAATACCTTGTTGCAATGAGGACGAAAATAACAGGCGAAAAATGTGGTCACATAATGTTAAGCCGCTATTTCCCATTTCAACACGTGCCTAGAAATGAAATATCCTTCACCAGGATGTTTTTGTGGTCTGGTCATTTCGAGCGGAGGATCTCCAATTTCAGGGGTTCTTGGTTAATATTTTATAAAGACTTCTTTCAGATAAAATAGATTTTTAAAGCGTAATAATTGCATGGAAAATTATTAATCAGAACAGCATTTGTTCGCTAAATTGAACGAAAGTAAAATGCAGAAATATAACGCTTTACGGTTACAACTATCATTAAAAATTTTTAGAAAATGAGTTGTTTTTAACGTTACTTGTAAGCAATGACGATGGATGACGTTCTTTTTCAGTGCTGAAACTGGTAAATTTATTTGCGCGATACTCTTTCGGAACAAAAGCTTAACGGAGTGGCAATACTGTACATAGAAAAGGATATTCTAAAAACTCTGTTATGAAGATAGTATTAATAAGTTACTTATGTCAAAATTATAAAACAAAAATTTTTAATTTCTTAAAGGAATTTAATCTTGATTTTTTATTTTCATTCCATACTTTTTTTTAAAATATAAAACTGACAATATAAATTACCACAGCTTCAAAAATTGGGATTTTTTTAAAAACAAATATCATTTTCATTCTTGCTTATAGAGGACTTTCATTTGTATGTCTAGGGCCCGAAAAGCTTTAGTCGCGGCCTTAGTTATACACTATCTGGCCAAAAGTATCCGGACCCTCCCCCCCCCCCCTAAAGAAGTGGATCTTGCAGGTGACGTAATTTGATGCGCAACCGAAAGCTATAAAAGTGTTGGTAGGGGTTTGTCAAGTCATATTTATGCATAAATATGACTTGACATAGTCAGACATAAATATGTCTTGACATAAATATGACTTGACATACATAGCCAGCCAAATCGACCATCCTCACTGCCAGCACTCACTTCAGCTGTGATGGATGCCTGGAAGTCAATTCCTATGGACAACTATCAAAAACTGGTGGAAAGTCTCCCCAGCCATGTGCAGGCTGTCGTCGATGCAAAAGGAGGGCCGACATCGTATAAATATATGCCTCAGGACTCTCCGAGTCCATACCACTGGATGTCCGGATACTTTTGGGCCAGATAGTGTACCCCACTACAATGAACGCAGCAATCGCTACCTACATGACTGAACTGACTAATGTGGAGCACCTTTCGATCGGAGCATTCGCGAGGAAACGTGGGTATACTTGCAATGCTCGCCACGAACATTACATTACAAGTCAAACGCCGAATTAAAACAATCTGCACTCGGAAATTTCTATTAAACCAATATTCTATGGTGTCCGGTATAAAGGGCTTAAGTCAAAAAAAGTTATTTTTAGATATTTGTTAGTATTGGTAATAAAAAAAATCTTTTGACTTGTATGAAAGGCTTCAGTTTGTCAATTTTGTATACAAAAGTACATTTCTAAGTACAAAAGACTCAAATCGAAATTATATTTTTGCGATTGGTATAAAAGCCAATAACTTGGCATATTTAAATCACTGTTTTTGACTTAAACCCTTTATAGCGGGCACCATAGACATCGATAAAAAAATCCCCTCTTCTGTTTAGTTTTCGACTTTTATGAATTCTCTCCATCTGATCTCTACAGAACATGAAGTCTAATAGACAAGCTTCTCGGATTCCTTTTAATCAAAAGAACTATATCATTCTTGTGATCTTAAAAATAGTCTAATAATACAGTGGAATCTCGATCTATCGTTTTTCAAGGGACCGATTGAAATGAACGATAAATGCGGGAAAACGATAGATGCGGAAACATAACAAAGCAATATGATCGTTGGGACTGGATAAAATGAACGACACATACGGAAAAACGATGGATCCGAAAACGATCGATCGAGATTCCACTGTATTTCAATTTTTTTTCTATTATTTCGGGATTTCAGTAAGAAAATATCCTCAAGAATCGAATGAAACAAATTTATAATGCGCAGAGTGAAACTATTCAACAAACTCTAAGTATATGTCAGAAATGTATAAAGACATAAATATCCTTCTCTCTTTGCCGAAATCCGATTCGTCATCACCCACCCCAAAGTAAATGGTATTAAGTCAATTTTCTATGTTGTAGAGGAAAGTAACTTTACTCTGTTATTAATTGATCCTCAGTTACAGTATTATCCTAAATTTCAATAGTAAGCATTATTTCAAAAACCTCTTAATTTCTACTTTCAAATGTAATTATTTTTGGGTAATTTTAATGGAGTTATAAAATATAATAATGCTTCAATGAAATAACACTCATTTTTGCGTATTTTCCGCAATTATACAATGGAAACAAATTAGTCATTTCGGTGGAGATTGTTATTGTAGTCATTTTTTTTTTTTTCTTGGCTACTCCACTGTCTGGCTTCGCTTTATAGCGTGCTTGAAACTAAAAGAAAACAAAGGAAGCTGTTTTGATTTACCTTGAAATCTTTGAACCGAATCGTTTTAAATGACCCTTAATTACATTTCCAAAAGGGGTTTTAGTTTAATGATAAATGTCTCGGGGTGTCTTAACTTCATTTACAATCAGTCACCTGAGTTGTTTTTCTTTGATCCCAAGAATATCTTTTTTTAAAATGGGTTTCATTCTAATGGTAAATGATTCAAGGTTTCTCAACATCATATACAACCAATTACTAGGTTCTTTTACTAATTACAGGATTATCTATTCCTTTTTAATGCAAATACAATAAGTGCATTTAGCTTGTTTTTATTGTTAACTTTTGCAGATGAAGTAAATCCTTTTATAAAGTCACAGTTTTTACATTTTATGGTAAAGTTTGAGCTCATACCAAATCTTGAATCCTCTATCAGGCTGAGATCATTATGTAAACAAAGTGGACAACATAGCACTGCAAACACAGATATTAATGTCTTAATATCAAATATTCGATGTCCGAATGTTTTACTAAGAACTTCAGAATCATTATTATCTGAAAAATTATGCTTCAGACCGCCAAGCTTTGAAGCACTTGCAGTTTTCGGCTCATTATTATTCGCAGTAACAATGTCATTTTCATCAACAGTTTCGCTTTCGGCACGTATATTTGAATGTTGATTACCAGTGAATTTTCGCTTTTTAGAGCGATAATTCTTAGTATGCCCCGTATTTATAGTGTTAAAAACGACTTATAAGCAAAATTTTAACTTCAAATATAAGTTTTCAAGATAAAAAGATATAAAAAATAGCTAGCTAAACATACACGTTCTTACGATTGGATGTAAACAAACGCCATCTTCTGTTGCCACTTTTTAAACAAGAAATCATTAAACTTACTGCCGTAAAGTAGTTTCTGAAACTCTAGAAAAACTATAAAAACATTATTTATAAATAATTTTTTTTTAAATGTAGAAATTGAGTCGAAAGCTGCAATTCCCTGCAACTTCCGGTTTCAAAATGTTACTTCCGGTTAACTTTTGCAGCAGACTATGTTTTTAAAATAGCTGTAATTTTTTTCTATTTCACGTAAATTAAAACGAAAAACGGTTTTAGAAAGTCCAATGTTCGAAGTAAAAGAATCGCAAATTTTAAAAAAAAATGACCCAGGGACTCAAAAAATGTCATTTTGTATGTAGGCAGTCGCTTTAACTCCTCTAATATACTCCAACATCTTTTAAATTAACAGCGAGTACAAAACAAAATATTTTAGAACAATGAGACGGTCGAAAATTTTCTTGCTAGGGCTACTGTAGCTATTGGAGAGACATTTTTTTTCTTTTTTTCTATTGAATGCAAACCAGTAAAAACCTAAATGCTTGATTACTTTCAGATGAAATTTCTAGGTGAGAGTAATAATGAACTAGGTGAGAGTAATAATGACACAATGTAACTATGTTGTATAAATAATACGTGATTCATGGGGGGGGAGGGGGCTCACAGAAAAAACTTATAACTGAATAATATACAGAGGAAATTTGAGTTAGGGCCTGTTCACATAGGAGTCCGTTGCGTTGCGTTAAGGAAAAGATGACGTTGAGACGAAAATAAACCAATCATATGCCTCCAAACGATTAGCAATGAAATTTTTAACTCCTATGATTGGTTTATTTTCGTCTCAACGTCACCTTTTCCTTAACGCAACGCAACGGACACCTATGTGAACAAGCCCTTAGACCAACAAAATAACTTATTAAGGCTGCTGTGTACTAACCCTATTGGTTTCACTCACCTCAATGTTAACCTATAGAGAAAATTTATCAACTAATTGCAGCTAAATAAATGCTGATAATCAAATAAAAATGGTATTTTCAGATAGCCTGAACTTTTCTGCACCTTTGCAACAGGATTCATTTTATAAATTTCGTCCACCAAAGGAATTTATGAGCGTTTAAACACACCATACCAGATTTTTTTTCCCTGAAAAATTTAAATTAAAAAATATTATTTGTATTTAAAAAATGCCCCAATATGTAAAATATTTCTTTATTACGGTGTAGAATTTAAAAAAAAACAACCTTTAAATCCAAGTCAGCAATCCTTGGACAAATTTTCTCTATAGGTTAGCTTTGAGGTGAGCGAATCCATTAGGGTTAGTATACAGCGGCCTTAAATATTGTGTCTGTAAAATAATCAAATAAACGAGCTACGTATGACCGATTAAGGGCAATCTTTTAATCCTTTTTTTTTTAAATTTGCCGTCATCGTGCGCTAACATAAATTCTCCTCATATTCAATAAGGCATATAATTTGCCTGGATTAAAATGGCTAATCCACGGGAAAAATTAAAAAGACGAAGAGTGTTTGGTCGAAGTTTTTAAGTCACTACTATCCAAGTTACAGTAATATATGAATAGGAAGAAGGAATTCCTCATATTGCTTTAAAGCTGTCAGTTAGCGAATGGTACAGCTCTAATTTTGTGTCAAAGGTCGAGCTTCACATTAATTCTATGACTGCAGTGTTTTTTTGTTTTTTTTTTTGTTTTTTTTTGTTTTTTTTTTTTCATGGCGACGAGCTAAGGCCTGTATGCAGAACAAACGACGGAAACTTGTGGCTCTCGTTCCGCAAGTGGGGGGTGTTTGCGAGAGTAGGGGGTGAGCACTGATTTTAGCTATGCTGATCAAACAATTTGCGCTTCCGCAAATGATGACGTCAAGATGTGTAAGGAAACCTTATATGGTCAGGCCACGCCCTTTTTCTCCTCCCTTTTGCGGGAGCTGGGGTCCCTCACGAACCCTAACCCGGGGGGGATTCGACGGTCAATTTAGCGAAACCGTCCGACTGAACTGTCTCAAACTCGGCATTTTAATTGCTTCCTTGCGTTGGGGTTCAAGAAAAAGTATACAGTATTGAAAAAAAACCCGCGCTTTGACTTCGACCAACGTGGCTGTTTCTTTTACATTTTGTAGATAAAATTGTCTCAAAGGACATCAAATTTTTCAGTAGAGGAGATCGAGAAAAAAGTGCAGTGAAGGCATCACTAATGAGTCATTCGATTCATCTGCAATGGTAAGTAATTTCAGTTGTATTTGAAAAGAAAAAAATGTAATTTGACTTTAGCAATATCCTAATATTTTATTATTTTTTTACTTGTAGGCTGTTTTAAAACAGAAAAAAATGGATGGTAAGTAAACTATTAATTTTGTATTTAATTACCTGTTTATTAGAATTTCTTTTAATCATTTTCAATGCTATTTATAATATATCATATTTTTACATTGCAAGATATTTATCATAAATAAATTTAATTAAAGCAAAATTTTAAAATGTCCTAATGCTTATTTAAGGGACAATTAAGTACTAAAGATGTTCTGTTAGACTTTTCTGGCATTTGTGTACAAGAATATCATATTTCTATTTTTGTTTATAAATCTTATTATAAATTTTTAAAAATGCTGTTAGTTAATCATTAAACAAAGATCAAAATATTTTGTTGCAGGAGGCTTTGTTACCAGGTAAAGATCACCGCATTATTAATATTTGAGGGTGGGGATTGAGACCATGACATTGTACACTTAAATAGCAAATATAAATTTAATAATTGAGCTTCAAAAGATTACTGCCAATGCTCAGTCATATATCAGAATTATGATTAGCTTTATGATTGCTAAATGCAACTATGTATTTAATAATCATAAAGCTAAGAAAAATCCCAGAGAAAAAAATAGCTATTGTAACTAACAAAATGAATGTTTGTTTCATAATGCTTTTGGAAAATTTGAATTTTTTAAATAAATTTAAAGTAAAATTATTTGCTATTTATACTAATTAATTCCCCCCCCCCCAGAAAGTTGTTGTTATTCAAAGTGAATTACAATACCTAAGATTGTAACTACCACTAAAACAGCAGAAACAAAGTCTTGGCATATTGCTCAATCATCAAGTAAGTTATTTGGATTTTGATAAATTTAAAACAAATTTTTGTAACAAGTTTTAAAATATAAATTTCAGACTGAAATTGTTGGAGATAATTAAAAATTTTTTAGTACCATACTTTATAGAAATTAAACAATTGTATGTTTTACGTAACATACATAGTTTTATGTAAATGCCTGCATAGAACTCTTCTTCATAATTATTTGCAGTTTTACTATATATTCTGTGACAATAACTTCTATGAAATAACATATGTTGATTTTTATGTATGACATAGTAGCTCTGTTTCATGTGCTATCTCATTTACTATGTATTTTTTATTATTTTCTAGACAGTTCAACAGTACGTGGCAGGAGGCATCTAGCCTTAAAAAGAAAAAGAGAAGCAGCCGAGTTAAATAAATTTGAAGCTGAGGCTATTCAAACCCAAAAAACTATGGTGCAAGAAATCGAAACAACATCCCGGCAAGGAATTCTGCAAAAAATTAATCAAAATTTAGAAACATTAATTAAAATAATGGAAGACAAAAATAGTTGTTAGTCAGAAATAAAAAGCTTTTAGAGCTCATAAATGCTGAAGATGTTGTAGAAAAAATGTAATAAACACATAAATTCATGTTTGCACAGTCTAAATTTTTGTAATAAAAACTTCATCTTCCATCTCAAGTGGATTATCCGTATCTTGTAATATCCATTCCCTGCTTAAAGAAAGGGATAACATCCTTCTTCGCAAAGCGAATGACTATTCCGGCTTTGCGAGAGAAAAGAAGAGTCTATGGGCCTGATTCACGACAAACACTTTTCTCCCGCAATCCTGTTTTCTTCCGCAAACTTGCGGTGCGAAGACAATTTCCCATTCACGACAAACGCGCAGAACGTTTTCTCCCGCAACTTAAGTTCACTGCTTGCGGACGCTACGTAGGTCTCGCAAGCGAAGGATAAACAGCAATGGCGGACGTCATAGCAATCGGTAGGCTTCGGCGGCGGCGAATTAATATATGATTAAAAAATGAATGGAGATTCCACGATCGAGACGATCCATTTCAAATGAATGAAAATGAGTTCGTTTGTCACGGATGGAACTGAGACCACATTTGCAGTCTAAACACGGCGGTTATTCAATAGAAATGCAGGTATGTTCAATGTTTTGATTCTTATACTTCCAGTTTTAAGCATATTAATTATAAAATAATTTTGTAAAGGGGACAGTACAC
This sequence comes from Dolomedes plantarius, assembly GCA_907164885.2. Taxonomy (NCBI): domain Eukaryota; kingdom Metazoa; phylum Arthropoda; class Arachnida; order Araneae; family Dolomedidae; genus Dolomedes; species Dolomedes plantarius. The sequence goes on along the minus strand of OU015494.1, from coordinate 155,559,273 downwards.
CTTTTAAAATGGTCCAAAAATTGATTTTTAGAATTTTATGTCATTGGATAGGGCATTTTAGGTCTTTAGATGTATTGATTTTTTTTAATCTCAAAGCTGAGTCAAATGTTTAGTATTGGGTAAAGGTGTATTGACCCTTTATAAACTGTTACTATGTTTTTCATTCTTACTCTATAATTTCCCTATGATCAGATTAATGTAAGAATACTAATATATGTAATGCTGTGTATATGATCGGTTTGTGAAACAATGGTTATTTGTAATAACTATATCATGTGGCTTAAATAGCTTTACTTATATACTTGTATTGTTTATATAGGTCCTCAGCAGCCTACAGGTCTTGGGAACAGGAAGTTTTCAAAGTGCTGTTTCAAGCACAAACTTTTCCCAAAAATTGCAGCCAACTCTTTCAAGAAATGTAAACAAATTTACAAAAGCTGTATGTAAAATTTTAAAAAATCATGTACAGTTTCCGCAGAAAAGTAATGAGCAGCTGCAAACAAAAGAAAACTTCTATTTAAACACTGGATTTCCAAATTTTGTAGGTGCTGTTGCCTGCACACATGTGAACATCATCAAACCAATATTTTGATTGGTTTGTTTTCATTAACAGGAAAAGCAAATACTCAATAAATGTGCAAATGGTAAGTAGAGCCTGTTTATCTTAAACTATTAAAAAGTGATGGTGCATTTCACATATTTCAGTCAGTGTATAACTATAGGTGCCCATAAGAGTACTTACAGGGGCGGGAGGGGGGGGAGAAAAACAACTGATGAGCACTAAAAAGCATGAAACTGGTCTTGGAATAGTGTTGATATGCGAAGGAAAATTTACTTGCGTTTGTCTTTATTGGATTATTCTATTGATAATAATACTGAATAATATACAGTGGATGCTCGTTAATTCAAACTCAAAGGTTCACAGAAAAAAGTTTGAATTATCAGATGTTAAGAGAAAATATATAACTTTAAAAGTGTATCACTGAAGTAGAAAAATCTCCTAGTATGTATAACCCCAGAAAACATATTATACTATGCTATCTAAAATTAAACATATTAAAAAGCAATACAGATTTACCTTAATTATAAAATGAATCAGAAAGTAAACTTTAATTAAAAATATGAATTACACTTTTAGGAAAAATTGTAAAATGGATGTTTGGTTTTGTTTATGATGTTTACATTGTTCAGCCAGCTTCTCGATTTGAAGTAAACATTTCAATTCATTTTCAGAGGAAGGTTCCATCTGAATAAATGCTTTCAGAGTTTTAATAGGGTCCATTATGACTTGATCATTAGGATGCTTAACAGTTTCTGCATTCTCATCTAATTTGTCAAATTTTTAGTTCGAATTAACTGAAGTGATAAAAATTTAGTTCGAATTAATGAGATTTTTAACTTTAATCACAATACAAGTTTATTGGGGCCTTTGGATTAGTTCGAATTAACGAGCGTCCACTGTATTAGGAATATTGTGCAGTTATCCAACTTGAGTACATACATACAGGGAGATTATTTCAACATTTTTCGTCACCTAATATTTTAGGGCTGCTTACATTCCATACTAACCCTACACCAAAGATATTTCTTCATACCTTTTCATCACATATGGAATTGCATATCTCCCAAGCAAAAATATTTTTAAACTTATGCATTTGGACTGATATTAATTCCATACATTCTAGCACCCTTCTCATTTTCTGAATCATCATTTAAAAGTGTACACTGTTCTATATTTGTATTATTACAACACATATTTTAAAGTTTACTTTCAGACCAAAATGACTCAAAGATCATTTAGAATTGGCTAGTGTCCGAAAACTCATCTTTGTACACCACAAAAGTGCATGTCACAAAAAAAATACTGTTTCATATACACTGAGGAAAAAGAGAAAAAGGTGTTGTGTTCTTTTCAATCTTAAAACATTCAAAATACTAAATCTTATATTTCTTTTATTTCAGGTATGTGATTATAACATGAAGATATTGGATGTCGTAGCAAGATGGCCTGGGAGCACTCATGACTCCTCTATTTGGAAGAGCAGTGCTCCCCGAGAGTTGTTTGTGTAAAATTTATAAATTTAATTTTTTGTTAATTATTAAATAGTTTTTTCACACTTGAACTGGTGTTTTGTATTATCAATTTTTAACATTTCTTTGTCACAATTTTAATATGACATTTTAACATTTTAAGATGTTGACATACATTGTATTATATTATTATAGACTAGCCTGGCTATGCTCGGGCCATCCGTCCACCAGACAGGCGGCTTTGAATTGATTGACTGAGAGGGAGAATTTTCATAAGAGGCACTATTAATTTGAAGTCCCCCCCCCACAAAACAACAAAAAGAAAAATGTGTTATTCGTATTAATACCCACCACCACCTGGTATGATATGAGCATACCTGCAATACAAAAAGATAAATTTTCATGTGAAAAGAAATCGGCTGGCTACTTTAGCCTATATTCCTGCTATATAAAAATTCAAATTTCCTTAAATTTGTGTCATTGGTGACATAATAATGCAATGTACATTGAAATTATATGAGTGCATGTATTAGGCAGAATTGCCCATGTCTATGTTGCGAGATATTCTGTATTCAGTTTAGTCAAAAGATAAGCATAATTGAAATATTAAACAGGCTTCCGGAGCATATGGTATTGTGGAAAAACCAATAAACACCAAAATTTCCTAAATATAAATATTTATATAACGAAAATGTGAATATGCACTTTTTAAATATTTTGGCGTGTAATCAACAAAACAAAGAAATGGTGAACTTCATACAAAAATAGCTTAGTAGAATATTTATCTAAAACCAAAAACTAAACTAATCAGCAAAGAAAGAAATATATTAACAGTTTTGGAAAAAAATCAGTAACATGCAAATAAAAATTAAAGAATTATTTGTTGTTTGGACATTTGAAACATGATCATTGTCAATTTTGTTAGGATAATTAAACTTTATTTCGTTATTGTTAAAAGGCTTGTCATGTATACATTATTTTGAGCATCTTCAATAGTTTTAACATATACCTTTTTTAACAAACATGGCTTTTACTGCACAATACGAGTAAGATTACTATCTGTTTCACTAAAAGTAATTTTCAAGATAATAAATAATATCTATAATAGAACAGTGAAACTTCAGGGAACTTAAATTTTTGTAGCATTTGAAGTAATTCTAAAACTAGTGTCATTTATATGATACTAGACTTTTTTTTTATCCTATGTTGGGGAAAAGTACATTCACCATAATTCCCCACTGGTAACTCAGTAGAGGTGATATCTATTTCAAAAATCTGTGACTGAAAAGTACTTGTTTTGAAGAGAGGATCACGTTAAAAGGTGATTGAAATCCATAAATTCCCCAGCAGAATAAAGGTGGTAGTCAGGAGAGGATGCAACGCCAATGCGGTGCAGGTAAAAAGCCGTGAGATTATTCTATAAAATTGAATTTGAACTATTAACACACGCGAAATGACACAAGCGTTTGAACAACAAACACTTGAAAAGACAGTTGTTTTGATAGACATACGCGGTAACTCAGACACGCTAAAAGCGTTCTCATTGGCTGATATCCGATGAAAATCGATTGTACCTCGATTATCACTCCGAGTTATCGAAAGATTCGGTTCGTTTTGACAGCGTGACGTCAGTGGATGCGGCTGGCGGAAATTGTTTGTCGTGAATGGCTTCCAAGGTGTCTTTCGCTTTTCATTCGCAGATCTCCCTCCCTTGCGGCTTGCGGACTGCGAGTCGCTGGCGTTTGTCGTGAATCAGGCCCTATGAGAGCTCCCTACTAGCCGCAAGTTTTGATCACGTGACGTTCGTATTTACGAGAGAAAAAGCTCTCGCTGTTTGATCTGCATCTCAATTGCGACCCCTCTGCGGAAGGGAGAAGCTTTGCGAGAGCTTTGCTCTCGTAAGTGTTTGATCGGCATACGGGCCTGTTGTTGTTGCTTACGTCACTTGACCGACAGCAACATCAGATCAAGTCCCGAAGGCTATGGGCGATGAAGGTGTGGCTCCTGTTTTGACCAGCACCACAAGGCTCGGAGTCCGACTTAGCCAAAGGACCAGTCCCGTAATTTTGAACCGAGTAAAGTGACGAGACCAGAACACGTGACCCCGCACCTCCAGAGGTAATTTTGAGAACTTGGAGGACATTACAGCCACGACAGATTTTACGTGCACCAACCGCCATTAATGTACACGGCATTGGATTTGTTAACGACGGGCATTGAACCAGTGACTTTCAGATCACTAGCCCGCTGCTCTTGCCAACTGGGCCACTGCGCCTGCGCTAAATATGTAGATCCATTTAATATGAGATTGTAAAAAGCACTAGGTATTTTTATGACTTATCAGAATTCATGTAACCAGAATTCAAGTGCTCCCATTGAACAAAATATACCTTCAAAGAAAAATTGCAAGATTCTTCATTAGATGGCAATAATTTTATTTTTATTTATTTTTTTTTTTTTTGGGGGGGGGGGGGGCATCGGGAATAATATTTTCATGAAATAAATTTTTCCTCCATATTGTCTATGATATTTGGCGATAGCAGTGTCATTATCGTCAGATGTTCCATGATGAAGTAGATTTCCCAATAACTACAGAAAACTGCCCAAAGATGCAAATAAACTCTGTATAAAAATATCTGTGATCTGCTTTAAGTTGGGGAGGGGGGTCAAGTGCCCCCCCAACTTAACTTGAAATGAATCAAAGCATTAATAGAAATTCAGTTAAAATCGGAAAATTGTAGAAAACGTTTAAGAAAATTGGTCTTTTTCCCGCTTTTTCAAACTGTGAAACTGAAGATTCCGATTATGTCTTTAGCCTTAGCATACTTTTAAACAATAATATGATCCATAAAAAAATTCGATGCTATTTTTATTCTCATTTTATTTATATTATATTTATTTTTCTCATTGTATAACTTTTGAATACTACTCAAACATCAATTCTATTGTTATTCAATTTAAAAAAATCATAATATTTCATATTTCAAAGACCACCAGGCAGTAAATGCGCGGAGGAGGGTCCTAACTGAATTCAATTCGTGCCCCCCCCCCCCCAAAAAAAAAAAAAAAGTTAGAAGCACGCTACGCCTATGCATGTGGTAGACCAAAAAGCTCGGAATTACGAATTTTAACAGGATTGCAATGGAATTACAAAACATTGTTATTCGGAAGGGACCCATTTTGTACACATGTGGCTACTGCGAAGAATTATGGAGAATGCTATGGGATAGGTAAGGAAAGATACGTAATCACTTTTAGTAGCAAATTAAACAATAAAGCTCTCTGAGCGTTCTTGAAAATCCTCAGTTTATTTAATCGTAATCGCTTAAGCGCAAACACTATTTTATCTAAAAGGGACCATTTGAGTGATAAAAATAAATAAATAAATAAATAGATTGATTTAAACATATTAAACCTCTGCGTGGTATTCGATAAAAAGGAAAAAAAAAAATGTTTCTAGATAAACTCTAAAGTTAATTTTCAAATTGCATCATGTTATGCTTGAGGAAAATGAGTGAGAACCATCAGTTCATCTGAATACTCCCTTCATGCTGACTGCTTCAGGAGTTATTGCGACAGCAGGTATTAGACAACTTTCATTACATTAACCTTTAGCTTACGGTGCCCATTTTTCAAATTCCCTATTTAGAACGGGAAATTTCAGACCCCCTTTGTAAGAACGGCCATTAAGGGGGTTATGTATATATATATATATATGTATGTATGTGTATGTGTATGTATATATATATATATATATATATATATATATATATATATATTCTTGGGATACATGCTATCTCACCCCGTAAGGAAAAGGTTAAGTTCAGTCTTTTGAAATAGTTCCTGCCGTAATAAGTTTCGACCGGAGAGACAAACAAAGCTTTTGGTGAATACACTTGCAACATCCGGGTAAGTGAGGAATACGGTATTGCAGTGTTTCCCAAAGAAGGGTTCTGCGAAAAAATTTTGAAAATAAGGTGCAAAACGAAATACTTTTCCCGTTACTTAATGACTTACCAGGAATCGAAATGAATTTAGAGGTTGAATCTGCAACAATATTCAAACTTCTCTGCAGAGAATTAGAATCAGACAGCGAGTTTTTTTCAAATTTGATGAACCGGGATAATTATTGCGTAAAAAACTTTGGATTATAAAAATTTTAATTAAATTTGCTACAGACATGTAATGAATGGCATAGTTTGACGGAGCACAGGTTAGGAATACGGTATTGCAGTGTTTCCCAAAGAAGGGTTCTGCGAAAAAATTTTGAAAATAAAGTGCAAAACGAAATACTTTTCCCGTTACTTAATGACTTACCAGGAATCGAAATGAATTTAGAGGTTGAATCTGCAACAATATTCAAACTTCTCTGCAGAGAATTAGAATCAGACAGCGAGTTTTTTTCAAATTTGATGAACCGGGATAATTATTGCGTAAAAAACTTTGGATTATAAAAATTTTAATTAAATTTGCTACAGACATTCAATGAATGGCATAGTTTGACGGAGCACAGGTTAGGAATACGGTATTGCAGTGTTTCCCAAAGAAGGGTTCTGCGAAAAAATTTTGAAAATAAAGTGCAAAACGAAATACTTTTCCCGTTACTTAATGACTTACCAGGAATCGAAATGAATTTAGAGGTTGAATCTGCAACAATATTCAAACTTCTCTGCAGAGAATTAGAATCAGACAGCGAGTTTTTTTCAAATTTGATGAACCGGGATAATTATTGCGTAAAAAACTTTGGATTATAAAAATTTTAATTAAATTTGCTACAGACATTCAATGAATGGCATAGTTTGACGGAGCACAGGTTAGGAATACGGTATTGCAGTGTTTCCCAAAGAAGGGTTCTGCGAAAAAATTTTGAAAATAAAGTGCAAAACGAAATACTTTTCCCGTTACTTAATGACTTACCAGGAATCGAAATGAATTTAGAGGTTGAATCTGCAACAATATTCAAACTTCTCTGCAGAGAATTAGAATCGGACAGCGAGTTTATTTCAAATTTGATGAACCGGGATAATTATTGGGTAAAAAATTTTGGATTATAAAAATTTTAATTAAATTTGCTACAGACATTCAATGAATGGCGTAGTTTGACGGAGCACAGGTTGAAATTTTCTATCGACATATTTGACGATCAGTTGGATTTATAAAAACTGACTATTCGAATTTTCTCACTGCTTAGACTCCACACTCGCATGAATCTGGCTTTTTTAAATGTGTTACCAAAAGAACTAAATATCGCGAAAGGCTAGACACCGCAACAGTTGTCGCAACGTTATTTGCATTAATCTTTAAATCAAATTTTTTCTAATACTTACAAATTTATGAAAATTAAAAATAAAGTTTTTCTTTAATTATAAATTTTCAACTGCAATTTGTTTTTAAAAGTGAAAGAAAACTAGTTGGTACCCGTCAAAACATGGCGGCTAGATAGTAAATAAATGCACTAATACACAAATTATACTCAACACATCATTGCCAAATGTTGAAAATCATAATAACGCGCAGAACAAATTCATGTGTTTAAGCGGCTTCGTGCTTAGTGAGTATCTAAAACCAGATTTAAAAATGTCACTGAGCATGCGCAGAAAGCAAATTTTTTAATTGCAAATTAATGAATTCGAACCCCTTGTTTATACCCCTTGTTTTACTGGGATTTTTAAGATGAGTTTTAATGTTAATGCTTTCCACAAGTTTCCTGTAAGTCATTCAGGGTTACAATTAATAACTTTGTTCTAATTTAATTCTTGATGAAATGTAGCTGTTCCAGTCTGATCATCTCCGGACTTTTCCTTCTTCGAATATATTAACTCTTTTTTATTTTTAATCGTAAACTGTTCGCAATGTAATTCTACTAACAGCTGCTGTAGTGAATTGTAGCGCGAGATTTCTATAAATAGATCACTTCCTGTATAGCGCGCATGCGCATTGATTTCAACACTTCGATTCCCGCGTTAAGTAAATTTTTGTCACTTCGAAAGGGTGCTTCTTACTAAGAGCACATTCTATTTTCATTAAATGTTATTCTTAATATTAATTCTGTTGACTTTCGTTTCTTTTGTCGTTCGATTTAGAAATTGTTAACCACTGAACCTCATGTTGACTACTTCCATTTGGTGCATCGGCACTGGAAGTTTTGATTTGAAATAAATTCATTAGAATCAAACTCAGTTGGCGTTTTCGTTCCCTTGTGGTAGGTTTTGTTAGGTGAGAAATACTCGTACTTCGGTTGGGAAGACCGACGCCATTGTGATTTCGTTTATGGATTAACACGGATTTGATGCCTTTCCAAGGTAAGAAGAATATTTTTATTAGATGCTCCAGCAGCTCAATTATTTGAAACTATTAGAAGAGTTTGATTGAAGATTTGAAAAATTGTTGATTTAGTTGATATAACTGTAGAGATTTTTTTAGTTTCTGAGTATAGAATTCCAATTTTATAGAAGTGTTGAAAAATTGTTGATTTAGTTGATATAACTGTAGAGATTTATTTAGTTTTTGAGTATAGAATTCCAATTTTTATAGAAGTGTTGAAATGTTGAATATGAATATGAATATATAGTAGAATTTTGATTTATTGAATATTGTTGAAGTGTCACATAACTTGAGAGATGGATGAATTGTCGAAACAAAAAAAGATTAGAGGCGTTGTTCGCGCCGCAGTAACTAGATTTTTGAACAAACTCGAAAACGAATTTGATCAGTTAAATACTGAAGAGCTATTAGAACAGAATTTAATTCAACTTTTGGATTTAATTAAACAAATAAAAGATTTAGACAAGGCAGTTCAGTCTCTTATAACAGAAGAGAAAGAATTTGATTCTGAGATTAATTCTGCTGTTGATTATAATAGTAAAATGACATTGTGGAATGCAAAGCTTTCCGCACAACTGAAAATTATTTGTCGTAATGTTGATCGAAATATATCGGGTCAAGATGATGGTAGAACCAGCGAAAGCAGTGCTAGTGGAGTTTCATCAATCTCTCAAAATCATTTGAAAACTGTTAAATTACCTAAATTGAATATTGATAAATATTATGGAGATCCTTGCAACTGGCTAGAGTTTTGGAATAAATTTCAGAACGCAATCAATAAAAATGAAACTTTATCACTAATTGATAAATTTAGTTATTTAAAATCTTTGTTAGGCGGTGTTGCCGCTAACGTAGTTAATGGATTCGCACTAACTGAAGAAAATTATAAAGAAGCCCTCTGCCTCTTAGAACAGAGATTCGGCAAAGATTTCCTGGTAATAAATGCCCACATGAACAGATTATTAAATTTATACCCTGTTAAAGATACAAATAATATAACTGGATTACGTAAACTTTATGACACCTGTGAGGTGCAAATTAGAAGTTTAGAATCACTCAACGTAACCTCTGGGATGTATGGCCATTTATTATACCCTATTTTAATAAAATTAATTCCAGAGGAGTTATCCTTAGCATTTAATAGAAAACGATTGGATCAAGAAATGAATCAATTTGATGTTTCAGAATTATTGAAATTTCTTAAAATCGAAATAGAATGTAGGGAATCTTCCATTTTGTTTCAAAATTCAAAAAATGAAAGAAAAAAACCAGTCAATCAGCATTCGGGTTCAAAATATCAACATAATTTTAGCTATAATAATTACAATGCTCGTGAGACGTCGCGAAATCAAAGTCGTCCTTTCATTTCATCTAATGTAGACAAAACAGTAGAATATTTAGCGCCAATTTCAGAAACGGCATGCCTCTACTGTAAAGCAACAAACTACAATTCTGAACATTGCAATAGCATAACTGTTGATGAAAAGAAGGAACTATTAAAGAAACAAGCGCGTTGCTTTCTGTGCTTACAGCAAAAACACAGAATAAAAGACTGTAGGAAAAAGGAAATGTGTGATATCTGTAATCATAAACATAATCGGTCTATTTGTTTTCAATTTGGCAAAACGATTGACGATAAAGTTGTTACCGCAGTTTCGCATTGCCAAGAAAATATTAAAAACAATTCGGTAGCAAAAAACCAGTCAGGAGTTTTATTGCAAACCTGTACTGCGATGATTAGATCTTCCTCAAACGAAGAAAAAGAACCTGTTAGGATTCTTTTAGATAACGGATCGATGAGAAGTTTTATTAATTGTACAATTTCTCAAAAATTAAAGCTTCCCGTAATAAGAACCGAAAAGCTTTCTGTTTATGCCTTTGGTGTTAAGGAAGCAACTCAAAAAATTTATGATGTTGTAAAAGTCCGTCTGGAAAATAGAGATGTGCCATCTTTGAACATTGAAATTGAAGCATTAGTTACAGACCAGATTTCGGCAGCTAACATACCAACCCCTGACCTAAACATATCTAAAAGCTATAAATATTTAAAAAATCTACAACTTGCAGATTCCTATAATTATAGAGACAATGAAATAGTTATTTTAGTTGGATCAGATTTCTATTTTAACATAGTAAATGGCAGAATTAAACGATTAGATGATAAACTTGTAGCTTCAGAAACACTGTTTGGTTGGTGCCTTCTGGGAAGAGGGAGTGTAAATCATGAGTTGGTTAGTATGAAAGTTGCAGTTGAAGAGAAGACCATTTGTGATCAGTTGAAAGAGTTCTTTGAACTCGAAGGCATTGGAATCAGTGCAGAAGCTGATGCCAAAGATGAAATTGAAGAGGAGATAATGAGAAATTTTAATGAAGGAATTTCATTTCAGAATAGACGCTACAAGGTCAAGTTACCATGGAAACCTGAAATGAAGCAGATGTTAGATGATAATAAAGAAGTTGCCAACAGGAGATTCCAAACGCTTAAGAAATCATTCATTAATGATCCTTTATTTTTTACAGAATACCGAAAAGTTCTCGATGACTATAGGAAAGAAAATATCATAGAACCTGTAGAGAGGGGAGCGAAAGAAGTGAACTGTTTCTATCTCCCACACAGAGCTGTAATTAGAAATGACAAGAGTACTAGTCGTCTGCGCATCGTTTTCGATGCCTCCTCTCATGGAAAAGGAAAAATTTCTTTAAACGATTGTTTGTATGCTGGTTTAAACTTATTACCTGATCTCTTTAATCTTTTATTAAGATTTAGAACGAACCCCATAGCTATTACTTCGGACGTCAAGGCAGCGTTTCTGCAAATAGAAATAGATGAGGAAGACAGAGACTTTACAAGATTTCTTTGGAGCGAAAGCCACATAGCAGACGAGAACCTTCAAGAATACCGATTGACACGAGTTTTGTTCGGGGTCACATCCAGCCCATTCCTGTTGAACGCTACAATTAAATACCATCTGAAGGGGTATGTAGAAATCTTTCCTCATACTTGTCAGTTGTTGCATGATTGTCTATATGTCGACGATTATATTTTCGGTGAAAAGACTGTTGACATAGCACTCACTACGTGCCTACAAAGTCATGATATTTTTAAAGAAGCCAGTATGTATTTAAGAAAATGGAGAACTAATTCTCCAGAATTATTAGCTAAATTAAAAGCGCTTGGATTTGAAGTTGAGGACTTTGAGGACTCTTTTGACAAACCTTTAGTTCCTTCAAAAGTTCTGGGAGTTGGATGGAATCCTAAAAACGATGTGTTTTATTTTGATACTCAAAATATTGAAAAATGCCTGTTTAAAGGGAACGAGACTAAAAGATATGTACTGCAAATTGCCGGTCGAATATTTGATCCAATCGGTCTTTTAGGTCCGTTCACAATTCGTATCAAATGCTTACTACAAGAGATATGGTGCCTTGGGTTAGATTGGGATGAGAACATACCAAAACAGACTGCTATGATTTTTAAAGAATGGTGTGATGACATAAAAAAGTTAAGTGAAATTCGTGTACCCCGTTACTATTTTGCACATGCCTTAAATCAAGACATTGACAATATTCAGTTGCATTTCTTTGCGGATGCATCTATCAAAGCATACGGGACAGTTGCTTATTTGCGTGCAAAATTGAAAGACAACACTGTTGTGATTAGTTTTGTTGCATCTAAAGGAAGGGTAGCCCCCTTGAAGACTTTATCCTTACCAAGACTCGAGCTAATGGGAGCCCTGTTGTCAGCACGGTTAAGCGACAAAATAATTAAAGGTTTAGAGTTTCCGGTTTCCAAATTTTTTTGGACGGATTCATCCATTACATATTTTTGGATAAAGGGCTCACCTGACAGATTTAAAGTTTTCGTAAAAAATAGGGTAAAAGAAATTTACAAATACACTAATCCAACTCAATGGGCTCATTGCCCTGGTAAAGAAAATCCGGCGGATTTGATTTCACGTGGACTCGCTGTGTCTGAATTAAAAAACAGTGATTTGTGGTGGCAAGGACCATCTTGGTTAAAACAAGACGAATCCACCTGGCCTAAGAACTTAGAACCATCTAAGGATTTAAAATGTGAAAAGAACCAACAGACACTTGAAATTAAAACAATTACAGCTTTAAATACAAACGTTTTAGATAAGAATCAGGACTTTGATAGTTTTATAACTAAATATTCCTCTTTTTCCAAATTGATTAGAGTAACTGCTTACTTAATTAGATTTAGTATTAATTGTAAACTTAAGCAAATGGATAGAAAAAAGGACAACTTAAGTGCAGCTGAGTTACAAAATGCCACAAATGTTTTAATTAAGAGAATACAAGCTTCTGAATTCAGTACCGAAATTAAATGCTTGAAGAACAACCAACCTCTTCCAAGAAGTAGTAAGATTTTGTCGTTAAACGTTTTTATTGACGGGAACGGATTTTTAAAGGTTGGCGGACGATTGAAGTTTTCTGAACTACAAGAATCACAGAAACATCAAAAACTCTTACCTAAATCACATCACTTTACTCAGCTACTCATTAACTATTACCATATCAAATCTTTGCACTCTGGAACACAAACCACACTTTATTTGATTCGCCAACAATATTGGATACCCTCTGGTCAAGATAGGGTACGAAGAGTCATTAGTAAATGCTTGACATGCTTTAGATCAAAAACTCAAACTATTAACCAAATAATGGGTGATCTGCCTAGAGACAGAATTGTACCTTCTAGACCTTTTGAAAAAGTAGGTCTTGATTTCGCTGGACCTATCTTAACTAAACCTAATCTAAAAAGATCCCGAGTTATAATAAAATCATACATCGTTATATTTATTTGCTTTTGTACAAAAGCAGTTCACTTTGAGGTCGTATCAGACTTAACGACTGAAGCATTCTTAGCTTCATTGCGAAGATTTGTGTCAAGACGTTCGAAACCATCTCTCATTTGGAGTGATAACGCCACCAATTTTAAAGGCGCTAAAAATATTTTGAATTCCTTATTTCAAATTTGCAAGTCTAACCCAGTACAGAATTTCAGCGCTGAAGAAGGCATTCAATGGACTTTCACACCACCTGCATCACCTCATTTTGGAGGCTTGTGGGAAGCCAACATAAAATCAATGAAGAGAATACTCCTGAAAATTGCAAAAACCACCATTTTAAATTTCGAGGAGTTAAATACAATAGTAGTTCAGATAGAGAGTATTCTTAACTCTCGTCCCCTGTGTCCAATGTCTGCGGACCCCAACGATCTACAGCCATTAACTCCAGGGCATTTCTTAATTGGTGCCCCTATTGCGTCGTTTCCAGAACCTCATACTGCTCCAGATTCCTTTTCTCCTTCCTCTAGGTGGGGCTTGATTCAAGAGATGAGGAAAAAGTTTTGGGACAGATGGACCACAGAATATTTAAACCAGCTGCAGACAAGACCGAAGTGGACCCAAAGACGACAAAACCTAGAAGTAGACCAACTTGTACTGCTAAAGGAGCCCTGCAAGACACCCTTGGAATGGAACCTTGCCAGAGTCATTGGAGTTCATCCTGGAGCTGACGGAGTGGTACGAGTACTGGACTTAAAGACATCTAAGGGAACCTTCCGCCGAGCGATCACGAAGGTTGTGCCCTTACCCATCAGTGAAGATGTTGGACAGCCGTCCAACGGTGGCCGGGATGTTCCAGTCTGATCATCTCCGGACTTTTCCTTCTTCGAATATATTAACTCTTTTTTATTTTTAATCGTAAACTGTTCGCAATGTAATTCTACTAACAGCTGCTGTAGTGAATTGTAGCGCGAGATTTCTATAAATAGATCACTTCCTGTATAGCGCGCATGCGCATTGATTTCAACACTTCGATTCCCGCGTTAAGTAAATTTTTGTCACTTCGAAAGGGTGCTTCTTACTAAGAGCACATTCTATTTTCATTAAATGTTATTCTTAATATTAATTCTGTTGACTTTCGTTTCTTTTGTCGTTCGATTTAGAAATTGTTAACCACTGAACCTCATGTTGACTACTTCCAGTAGCTTTAACTGTTTTTTAAGTGATAAAAATTGTGATGGACATAAGATATTGAAGAAATGCTATCAGCATAGATTTTATATAATAATGAAAAAAACAGTAACTAAGGCAACGCAGAATAAAAAAAAAGAAAGCAGGAGAAAGAATTTCACTTAAGAATTAAAATTAAAAAGAACTAACTGGTACCCGTCAAAACACGATACCTGGACAGTAAATAAATGTACTAATACACAAATTATACTCATTATATCATTACCAAATGTTGAAAATCATAATATTAAGAATAGAGAAACACACTTTAAAAAATGACTATTGAACCCAATAAAAATGAATGTGGTTACTCAACAGCGCAAAATAAGCAATTTCCGTCAGGTTTAATTCTATATCCAACAAACATAATTAAAAATAAAAGTGGCAGAGAGAGAGAGCTAGAGAGATTCCTCGGAATAAACAAATTAACGTGTTTATGCGGTCTCGTGCTCAGTAAGTATCTGAAGCCAAATTTCAACATGTCACTGAGCATGCGCAGAAACAAATTAATGTGTTTATGCTGCTTTGTGCCCTTAGTGAGTATCTAAAGCCAGATTTAAACATGTCACTGAGTACGTGCAGAAAGCAATTTTTTAACTGTAAATTATCGCTAATTAATAGAAATTGCGGTAACAAAAACCAAATTTGACACATCTATAGATTAAAATCTTATAGTTTAAGACCAAAATAAAGTAAATTGACACAGTAGTTTTCTCTCACGGACTGTCCAAAGAATCGGCTTAGCAACTTAAATACAGGGCGATTTTTTTTTAAAACTGACACTACTCAGACTCATCTATAGCGCGATCAATCAGCCGGAATTCCACCAAAATTGATAGAGGCAGTGCCCGCTCTAGGGGCGGGCAACCCGGACATTTGTCCGGGGTGCCATTTTGACTGTCAGAGTGAGAAAAATTTTGATGTGTTAAATGCCCAATTTATAGAAAATTTCACGTATCGATTTTTTCGTTCTCTAAAAATTTACAGTGTGTAGCGTATTTATATTGTTTATGTATAAAAGCTAAAAATATTTATAGTATTATTGAAAAATTAACGCAGACTTTGTAAAGGACGCTGGTTGAATTTGTTTGTGCATGCATATACTTCTCTGAACAAAATAGCATTAGCACGCGAGCTGAGCACTACTTTAACTTATGTTTGAACATGCATAGTCTTTATGGTTTGGCCATTTTGGCAATTGAGCATGAAATTGCTGATCAAGTAAATTTAAAAGATGCAATAAAAAAGTTTGCTGAACTGAAAGTAAGAAAAAATGTTTTTTGGGATTTTAGCGTAGTTGATGTTACCTTGTTTTATCTTCAAAATAATGGCATTTTGATTGTTTGTGCAATAATACACATTTTTAATAGCATTTAAAAATGTAAAAAATTATATGGTTAGCTATTTGTGGCTAGGTACAGATATTTCGTAATTAATTTCTACGGTTTTGTACTGCTTGATTATGAATGTTATGTTATGTTATGTTATGTTTCTTTCTAAATATATGCTTTTATTAAAATTTAAATAAAATTATTTGATTTTTACTGAAAATAAAAAATATGTACCTTTATTAAATAAATGAATAAATAAATATATATATATATATATTTAATTGCCGCCCCTTAAGAATATATATATATATATATATATATATATATATATATATATATATATATATATATATATATATATATATATATATATAATTATTTGTCTTTTTGTCCGAGGCGACGTAACCGCTAGAGCGGGCGCTGATAGAGGGGATAAAGACAACATGGGAAAGAATTTCCACGAAAAAAAAATAATTAGTTCCAAAAGTCACCTATAGGGGAAGATATGACGCGTTTGTTGTCGGCGCACCCGAGAATTTGCAAAAAAGGTAAGTAAAACATCAAAATACACATTCACGACTATGTAGCAGCACCAGTATTTCGGGCTATAAAGATAAGGGATGAATACCGAAAAAGTTGTAAGCAGACAAATGAATAACAAAGAAATTTCCCTGCAACACTACTTTATGCAGCAAATTCACTTTTCCCTCCTTCAATGTGACCACAATCCTGGTGGACGACACATATCATGAATACTACGTTCTCAACGGCCAAGCGTAACATGTCACCAGGAATGTTCATCAAAGTCCGGGATATGTTGTCCTTTAAGGCCGCCAAGTTCGAGACTCCACCGAGATACACCCTAGACCAGTGATTCTCAACTTTTTTTTTTTTTTTTTTTTTTTTTTTTGTCGCGGCACACTTTTAACGATTTCCAAATTTGGTGGCACACAAAGAAAAGGATAAGTTTAAAAGTTGTTTACTTAAAACGGATAAAAACAGTTAAAAATATGGCATTTAACTGTAAAAACAACAGTTTTCTTTTACAGTGTAATTTTCTATAATTTAAACAAACTTTACTCGTAATAAAAAAAGCATTAAAATTTTTACTATATACATTTTTAAAATTTGGCGGCACACAAAAGTGCCGCGGCACAGTGGTCGAGAATCACTGCCCTAGACTTTAACCCCACACACAAATATCACATGGGTTAGGTCCGGGTAGCGAGGTGGCCATGCAATTGGAAATAAGCGACTGATGACTTTTTCTTTAAAGTGAAGGCACAACAGATTCCGCACCAATCTTTATAGCCCAAAATACTGGCGCTGTTATCAACTACGTAGTCATGAATTTAATTTTGATGTTCTACTTGCCTTTCATACAAATTCTCGGGTGCGCCGACAACAGCGCCATATCGTTCCTTATCAGCGACTTTTGGAACCATTTTTTTTTCTTCGCGGAAGCTCTTTCCCATGTCGTCTTCAGTCTCTCTATCAATTTTGGTGGAATTCTGGCTAATAGATCACGCTACAGATGGTTCTGAGTAGTGTCAGTTTAAAAAAAAAAAGTCACCCTGTATATGGTAAAAGAAAACTCAAAATAGACCACAAGACTGTAATCCCAAGACTCTGTAACCCTGATGTGTTCTAATTCTCACCCACTTTGCTGTTTGTCGTGACTTCTTTCCTTCAATGTTGCATTTAAAGAAATGTAATTTTATGATGTAAGTAATTTTGATTGATACATTTTAATTGTACTCTCTTTTATTATGTAAGAGCTTTTAATGTATTATGTTTGTGAAAATGTCACATTTCAACGTGACGATTTTCCCTTTTTTTCTTGGGGGGGGGGGGATTTGTAATAGATGAGAGGAGGGTATTATGGAATACCATTTACATTTCTAAATATAACTTTACTGGTTTTTGAATGAAAATCCCCAAAATCATCATGAGTCATCATACTATAACTAACTGTAACGAACTGTCACTTGTAAAAAAATACTATTTATTTTTTTGTTATAAAAAAATTATTTAAAAATAAGTTACAAATGGAGGTTAATATGAAATAGTCGGGTGATATGGAATAGGCGGTTTAAACCATTGAAAAACTAATTAGACTTCATAAAACATAGTTATTTTTAGCTCTAAAAGCCATATTTTTAAGATTATGTGTAAGTCATTTCTGCTTCTATTCTATTTACAAAAGTCACAGATTAAGGCCCGTATGCAGATCAAATGGTGGAGCTTTGTGTCTCTCGCTTCGCAAACGGGGGGTTGTTGCGAGAGTAGGGGGTGAGCACTCTTTTTAGCTATGCTGATCAAACAATTTGCGCTTCCGCAAATGATGACGTCAAGATGTGTAAGGAAACCTTATATGGTCAAGCCACGCCCTTTTTCTCCTCCCTTTTGCGGGAGCTGGGGTCCCTCACGAACCCTAACCTGCTGGGGGGATTCGACGGTCAATTTAGCGAAACCGTCCGACTGAACTGCCTCAAACACGGCATTTTAATTGCTTCCTTGCGTTGGGGTTCAAGAAAAAGTATACAGTATTGGAAAAAACCCGCGCTTTGACTTCGATCAACGTGGCTGTTTCTTTTACATTTTGTAGATAAAATTGTCTCAAAGGACATCAAATTTTTCAGTAGAGGAGATCGAGAAAAAAGTGCAGTGAAGGCATCACTGATGAGTCATTCTATTCATGTGCATTGGTAAGTAATTTCAGTTGTATTTGAAAAGAAAAAAATGTAATTTGACTTTAGCAATATCCTAATATTTTATTATTATTTTTTTACTTGTAGGCTGTTTTAAAAAAGAAAAAAATGGATGGTAAGTAAACTATTAATTTTGTATTTAATTACCTGTTTATTAGAATTTCTTTTAATCATTTTCAATGCTATTTATAATATATCATATTTTTACATTGCAAGATATTTATCATAAATAAATTTAATTAAAGCAAAATTTTAAAATGTCCTAATGCTTATTTAAGGGACAATTAAGTACTAAAAATGTTCTGTTAGACTTTTCTGGCATTTGTGTACAAGAATATCATATTTCTATTTTTGTTTATAAATCTTATTATAAATTTTTAAAAATGCTGTTAGTTAATCATTAAACAAAGATCAAAATATTTTGTTGCAGGAGGCTTTGTTACCAGGTAAAGATCACCGCATTATTAATATTTGAGGGTGGGGATTGAGACCATGACATTGTACACTTAAATAGCAAATATAAATTTAATAATTGTGCTTCAAAAGATTACTGCCAATGCTCAGTCATATATCAGAATTATGTTTAGCTTTATGATTGTTAAATGCAACTATCTATTTAATAATCATAAAGCTAAGAAAAATCCCAGAGAAAAAAATAGCTATTGTAACTAACAAAATGAATGTTTGTTTCATAATGCTTTTGGAAAATTTGAATTTTTTAAATAAATTTAAAGTAAAATTATTTGCTATTTATACTAATTAATTCCCCCCCCCCCCAGAAAGTTGTTGTTATTCAAAGTGAATTACAATACCTAAGATTGTAACTACCACTAAAACAGCAGAAACAAAGTCTTGGCATATTGCTCAATCATCAAGTAAGTTATTTGGATTTTGATAAATTTAAATCAAATTTTTGTAACAAGTTTTAAAATATAAATTTCAGACTGAAATTGTTGGAGATAATTAAAATTTTTTTAGTACCATACTTTATAGAAATTAAACAATTGTATGTTTTACGTAACATACATAGTTTTATGTAAATGCCTGCATAGAACTCTTCTTCATAATTATTTGCAGTTTTACTATATAATCTGTGACAATAACTTCTATGAAATAACATATGTTGATTTTTATGTATGACATAATAGCTCTGTTTCATGTGCTATCTCATTTACTATGTATTTTTTATTATTTTCTAGACAGTTCAACAGTACGTGGCAGGAGGCATCTAGCCTTAAAAAGAAAAAGAGAAGCAGCCGAGTTAAATAAATTTGAAGCTGAGGCTCTTCAAACCCAAAATACTATGGTGCAAGAAATCGAAACAACATCCCGGCAAGGAATTCTGCTAAAAATTAATCAAATTTAGAAACATTAATTAAAATAATGGAAGACAAAAATAAGTTGTTAGTCAGAAATAATAAGCTTTTAGAGCTCATAAATGCTGAAGAAGATGTTGTAGAAAAAATGTAATAAACACATAAATTCATGTTTGCACAGTCTAAATTTTTGTAATAAAAACTTCATCTTCCATCTCAAGTGGATTATCCGTATCTTGTAATATCCATTCCCTGCTTAAAGAAAGGGATAACATCCTTCTCCTTCGCAAAGCGAATGACTATTCCGGCTTTGCGAGAGAAAAGACGAGTCTACGAGAGCTCCCTACTAGCCGCAAGTTTTGATCACGTGATGTTCGTATTTACGAGAGAAAAAGCTCTCGCTGTTTGATCTGCATCTCAAATGCAACCCCTCTGCGGAAGGGAGGGGCTTTGCGAGAGCTTTGCTCTCGTAAGTGTTTGATCGGCATACGGGCCATAATGTTCTTTCTCTGCTCCGGTACAGTCAAGGTGAGCCCGCAGAGAACAGATGAAGCATTGAATCCAAATATCCCCTCATTGATCTTCGGAGAATTTTCCGTTACAGAAGATACATTCAGCGTCTTTGTTTTCCGGTTCTTTAGTTGATGGCATGGAGTCCATTTCAGATGATACATCAGAATGGAAAGATTCATCGCTGCTAACACTGGAGTCATCTCTAGTAGGTTTAGGTCTAGAAGGTCGGTCTAAGTTTAATTTCATAACAGGGGTCTTTGAATGTTCAGTTTCTTTGGTTGTTTTGAAGCTTCTGGTTCCTCCTTTATGTCATTTTCTTTCAGTTCATCCTCTAAGTCTTTTTTTTTTTTTATATGGGGAGTAGGTTATTATAGAAGATCTAGCTTTCCTGCCTATAAGGGGATTATGGAATACCTAGTATTCCATAATACCCGACACGCCATTATGGAAAATGAACCTTTAAATTGATGGACAAAACATTGTCAGCTAAAAAACGACCACATTATAACAAACTACAATTCTTTTAGTGTACATTAGGCTTGACATCAGTGTTCAAGTCACATGTGTACTAGTAGGTTAACATGTTTGAAAACTTACCTGCACAAACTCTTGAAAATCACAAAACACATTTTGTTCTGTAGCAAGTGGTACAACAACAACAAACGGTCAACTCTCAGTGTACTGCATCATGGGAGTCTTTCTTAAGGAGTTCATGGTATTTCCACGTGATAGCAGCACCAAACAGAGCTGAAACCTCGGTATTCCATATTACCCGACTATTCCATAATACCCTCCTCTCCTCTATATAAAATATTATGCCCTCCATTTAAATTCCTTTTCCTAAATCCAATCCGCAGTAATATTAATTTATCGTTTTAAAACCCTCAGCCACAGAACTTCCATTAATCGCATGCCTTTGCATTTCTACACGTCTACATGTTAGAATTCAGGAGTGGGTTCGCATCGCGAGCCCCAATATCTTCTGACCCTACAAATAATAGCCACGTGTTTGTTTGTTTTTTTCACCTTTCGTGCTTACTGTTGAAAGGTGATATGTATTCCGAGCTGTTCTTCTGAAAGAACGGATGTACTTTTGACGCTCTAATAAACGATTCGACCCGACTGCTTCCAAATTAAATTTTTATTCCTTTCAGGCTGAGTCTAGCTCCAGCCATGTGAATATGAGCTAGTTTTCCTTTTCAGGTTGTAATTTAAGGACGTGATGTAATGGGTATATTACACACACATACATATATGCCTTTAAATTAATTTTGCAAAATTTTCTCTTGATGAATTTTTTATAACTGTACAGATTGAACCTATTAAAATACCCAGAGAAATATAATATAATTGAAGGTTTAAAAAAATAAATTTCTCGCTAAATTATTTTAAATAGCTTACACATCGTGATAAATTTGTATGTATGATTTATATATGACTATTCTCAAATGAAAGTAGTCAATTTGTAAGTTTTACATAAAAAAAAAAAAAATATTACAAAACTTTCTGAAAATTCAAAAATTTATTACAAATTTCTCATCATTACAGTGTGATGAAATATTACATCACTATATTGGTACATAAAAGGTTATAAATGTTTCGAGTCCAATTTCCACCAACATGGGTAGATAACACCGATCAGTTCTTAAAAAAAATTAAACAAAAAAATATATAAGGCAACTGCAACTGTTAACGGTATAGGTTCAGTCACTGGGGGTAATATCTTCTATCTGGTTCATTTCTCTAAGATGCTCGTTTCTCTTAACCTTTTGAATTTTGAGAAAAGTGTTCTTGCTTATTTTGAAAATGCAGACTATTATATCCCGTTCATTTAATGTAGAATTTTCAACCATGGTAAAATGCGAATTATTGGCCCTTTGAACAAAGGTAAGGCGTGGTTCAACCTTGTTTTTTGAATTCCCTGGAATCCTCTTGATACGCCTTGTGTAAAATTTATTGATAGCTAAACTATCAGGGTATTTTCTAACGTAGTTAATCTTGGCACTATCTGATTTGAAATTATTCCATCCACCTAACATGTCTACTGAACTCGATAGTTCAGCAAAAATAAAATTTGCTGTTGCCACTAGTAGATCGTTAGCTAACGATACAACTCGTTCCAACACTGCAAGAGTCGCAATTTGCAGCAAATAGGCCATGAACACACGCAGGTAACACCATGTCATTCCTAGAGTTTCAAAAAACTCTTTTCCTAATTCATTGATGTAGCTCTGAACTTTATCTTCGGGTGTTTTCAGCAAATATTTGACGATGCGAATAATGTGTTCTTTGTGGTTCCTTTGAAAATCATCAGATATGTACATAATGGAGTTTGCAATTTCATAATTTTGGATCAGTGTGACCCTGGGCGACGAAATTGTGATCGGTACGTACTCAGTACCGTACCTAGACACAATGAACTCAAGGAGGTCCTCGAGCAGTCGATGAATGTTCTCCAGGGGGAGTGTGTCGGGAGGATCCATACTGCTTTTAGAGAACAACCTGTTGAAAGATAGATAGATATATTACATTAAAAAAATGATCTCATTAAGAACTAAAAAAAATAATTTTTTGATACAGATATCCTGAAATTAGAATAAACTTTTTTTCTCTTAACTTGCCATCATAGCCTTGTTTTAAGTCCCTCGTGTCCAGATATTCATTAAATAGTCAAAATGAAAAAAATAAATACAGGGTGATTTTTTTTTAAACTGACAGTACTCAGAGCCATCTGTAGCGTGATCTATCAGCCTGAATTCCACCAAAATTGATAGAGGGACTAAGGCCCGTATGCCGATCAAACACTTATGAGAGCAAAGCTCACGCCCTTCCCTTCCGCAGAGGGGTGAAAAATGAGATGCAGAACAAACAGCGAGAGCTTTTTCTCTCGTAAATACGAACGTCACGTGATCAAAACTTGCGGCTAGTAGGGAGCTCTCGTAGACCCGTCTTTTCTCTCGCAAAGCCGGAATAGTCATTCGCTTTGCGAAGGAGAAGGATGTTATCCCTTTCTTTAATGGATAGGAATGGATATTACAAGGAATGGATATTACAAGATACGGATAATCCACTTGAGATGGAAGATGAAGTTTTTATTACAAAAATTTAGACTGTGCAAACATGAATTTATGTGTTTATTACATTTTTTCTACAACATCTTCTTCAGCATTTATGAGCTCTAAAAGCTTATTATTTCTGACTAACAACTTATTTTTGTCTTCCATTATTTTAATTAATGTTTCTAAATTTGATTAATTTTTAGCAGAATTCCTTGCCGGGATGTTGTTTCGATTTCTTGCACCATAGTATTTTGGGTTTGAAGAGCCTCAGCTTCAAATTTATTTAACTCGGCTGCTTCTCTTTTTCTTTTAAGGCTAGATGCCTCCTGCCACGTACTGTTGAACTGTCTAGAAAATAATAAAAAATACATAGTAAATGAGATAGCACATGGAACAGAGCTATTATTTCATACATAAAAATCAACATAAGTTATTTCATAGAAGTTACTGTCACAGATTATATAGTAAAACTGCAAATAATTATGAAGAAGAGTTCTATGCAGGCATTTACATAAAACTATGTATGTTACGTAAAACATACAATTGTTTAATTTCTATAACGTATGGTACTAAAAAATTTTTAATTATCTCCAACAATTTCAGTCTGAAATTTATATTTTAAAACTTCTTACAAAAATTTGATTTAAATTTATCAAAATCCAAATAACTTACTTGATGATTGAGCAATATGCCAAGACTTTGTTTCTGCTGTTTTAGTGGTAGTTACAATCTTAGGTATTGTAATTCACTTTGAATAACAACTTTCTGGGGGGGGCGGGAATTAATTAGTATAAATAGAAAATAACTTTGCTTTAAATTTATTTAAAAAATTCAAATTTTCCAAAAGCATTATGAGACAAACATTCATTTTGTTAGTTACAATAGCTATTTTTTTCTCTAGGATTTGTCTTAGCTTTATGATTATTAAATAGATAGTTGTATTTAACAATCATAAAGCTAAACATAATTCTGATATATGACTGAGCATTGGCAGTAATCTTTTGAAGCACAATTATTAAATTTATATTTGCTATTTAAGTGTACAATGTCATGGTCTCAATCCCCACCCTCAAATATTAATAATGCAGTGATCTTTATCTGGTAACAAAGCCTCCTGCAACAAAATATTTTGATCTTTGTTTAATGATTAACTAACAGCATTTTTTAAAATTTATAATAAGATTTATAAACAAAAATAGAAATATGATATTCTTGTACACAAATGCCAGAAAAGTCTAACAGAACATTTTTAGTACTTGATTGTCCCTTAAATAAGCATTAGGACATTTTAAAATTTTGCCTTAATTAAATTTATTTATGATAAATATCTTGCAATGTAAAAATATGATATATTATAAATAGCATTGAAAATGATTAAAAGAAATTCTAATAAACAGGTAATTAAATACAAAATTAATAGTTTACTTACCATCCATTTTTTTTCTGTTTTAAAACAGCCTACAAGTAAAAAAATAATAAAATATTAGGATATTGCTAAAGTCAAATTACATTTTTTTCTTTTCAAATACAACTGAAATTACTTACCATTGCAGATGAATCGAATGACTCATTAGTGATGCCTTCACTGCACTTTTTTCTCGATCTCCTTTACTGAAAAATTTGATGTCCTTTGAGACAATTTTATCTACAAAATGTAAAAGAAACAGCCACGTTGGTCGAAGTCAAAGCGCGGGTTTTTTTTCAATACTGTATACTTTTTCTTGAACCCCAACGCAAGGAAGCAATTAAAATGCCGAGTTTGAGTGCCGGTGCACACTTGCGGCAAAAGTACTCTGGACGCTGCGTTATTTTCACTCTGCGTGGAACGCCGTTCCAGTGCACACTTTCGCGGTGATAGGCGTCAGCGGTAATCTCTCGTTTACCACCAACCGAGATGGATCGTACGCGCGCCCAATTATTTTTTAAAAAAAGTTGTATTTTCTTACTTAGGCCCGTATGCAGAACAAACGCTGGAGCTTTGTGTGTCTCGCTTCGCAAACGGGGGGTTGTTGCGAGAGTAGGGGGTGAGCACTCTTTTTAGCTATGCTGATCAAACAATTTGCGCTTCCGCAAATGATGACGTCAAGATGTGTTAGGAAACCTTATATGGTCAAGCCACGCCCTTTTTCTCCTCCCTTTTGCGGGAGCTGGGGTCCCTCATGAACCCTAACCTGCGGGGGGGGGATTCGACGGTCAATTTAGCGAAACCGTCCGACTGAACTGCCTCAAACACGGCATTTTAATTGCTTCCTTGCGTTGGGGTTCAAGAAAAAGTATACAGTATTGGAAAAAACCCGCGCTTTGACTTCGATCAACGTGGCTGTTTCTTTTACATTTTGTAGATAAAAATTGTCACATCAAATTTTTCATTAGAGGAGATCGAGAAAAAAGTGCAGTGAAGGCATCACTGATGAGTCATTCTATTCATCTGCATTGGTAAGTAATTTCAGTTGTATTTGAAAAGAAAAAAATGTAATTTGACTTTAGCAATATCCTAATATTTTATTATTATTTTTTTACTTGTAGGCTGTTTTAAAACAGAAAAAAATGGATGGTAAGTAAACTATTAATTTTGTATTTAATTACCTGTTTTTTAGAATTTCTTTTAATCATTTTCAATGCTATTTATAATATATCATATTTTTACATTGCAAGATATTTATCATAAATAAATTTAATTAAAGCAAAATTTTAAAATGTCCTAATGCTTATTTAAGGGACAATTAAGTACTAAAAATGTTCTGTTAGACTTTTCTGGCATTTGTGTACAAGAATATCATATTTCTATTTTTGTTTATAAATCTTATTATAAATTTTTAAAAATGCTGTTAGTTAATCATTAAACAAAGATCAAAATATTTTGTTGCAGGAGGCTTTGTTACCAGGTAAAGATCACCGCATTATTAATATTTGAGGGTGGGGATTGAGACCATGACATTGTACACTGAAATAGCAAATATAAATTTAATAATTGTGCTTCAAAAGATTACTGCCAATGCTCAGTCATATATCAGAATTATGTTTAGCTTTATGATTGTTAAATGCAACTATGTATTTAATAATCATAAAGCTAAGAAAAATCCCAGAGAAAAAAATAGCTATTGTAACTAACAAAATGAATGTTTGTTTCATAATGCTTTTGGAAAATTTGAATTTTTTAAATAAATTTAAAGTAAAATTATTTGCTATTTATACTAATTAATTCCCCCCCCCCCAGAAAGTTGTTGTTATTCAAAGTGAATTACAATACATGAGATTGTAACTACCACTAAAACAGCAGAAACAAAGTCTTGGCATATTGCTCAATCATCAAGTAAGTTATTTGGATTTTGATAAATTTAAATCAAATTTTTGTAACAAGTTTTAAAATATAAATTTCAGACTAAAATTGTTGGAGATAATTAAAATTTTTTTAGTACCATACTTTATAGAAATTAAACAATTGTATGTTTTACGTAACATACATAGTTTTATGTAAATGCCTGCATAGAACTCTTCTTCATAATTATTTGCAGTTTTACTATATAATCTGTGACAATAACTTCTATGAAATAACATATGTTGATTTTTATGTATGACATAATAGCTCTGTTCCATGTGCTATCTCATTTACTATGTATTTTTTATTATTTTCTAGACAGTTCAACAGTACGTGGCAGGAAGCATCTAGCATTAAAAAGAAAAAGAGAAGCAGCAAATTTGAAGCTGAGGCTCTTCAAACCCAAAAAACTATGGTGCAAGAAATCGAAACAACATCCCGGCAAGGAATTCTGCTAAAAATTAATCAAAATTTAGAAACATTAATTAAAATAATGGAAGACAAAAATAGTTGTTAGTCAGAAATAAAAAGCTTTTAGAGCTCATAAATGCTGAAGATGTTGTAGAAAAAATGTAATAAACACATAAATTCATGTTTGCACAGTCTAAATTTTTGTAATAAAAACTTCATCTTCCATCTCAAGTGGATTATCCGTATCTTGTAATATCCATTCCCTGCTTAAAGAAAGGGATAACATCCTTCTCCTTCGCAAAGCGAATGACTATTCCGGCTTTGCGAGAGAAAAGACGAGTCTTACGAGAGCTCCCTACTAGCCGCAAGTTTTGATCACGTGACGTTCGTATTTACGAGAGAAAAAGGTCTCGCTGTTTGATCTGCATCGCGATTGCGACCCCTCTGCGGAAGGGAGGGGCTTTGCGAGAGCTTTGCTCTCGTAAGTGTTTGATCGGCATACGGGCCTTGGCCCGTATGCAGAACAAACGCTGGAGCTTTGTGTCTCTCGTTTCGCAAACGGGGGGTTGTTGCGAGAGTAGGGGGTGAGCACTCTTTTTAGCTATGCTGATCAAACAATTTGCGCTTCCGCAAATGATGACGTCAAGATGTGTAAGAAAACCTTATATGGTCAAGCCACGCCCTTTTTCTCCTCCCTTTTGCGGGAGCTGGGGTCTCTCATGAACCCTAACCTGCGGGGGGGATTCGACGGTCAATTTAGCGAAACCGTCCGACTGAACTGCCTCAAACACGGCATTTTAATTGCTTCCTTGCGTTGGGGTTCAAGAAAAAGTATACAGTATAGGAAAAAACCCGCGCTTTGACTTCGATCAACGTGGCTGTTTATTTTACATTTTGTAGATAAAATTGTCTCAAAGGACATCAAATTTTTCAGTAGAGGAGATCGAGAAAAAAGTGCAGTGAAGGCATCACTGATGAGTCATTCTATTCATCTGCATTGGTAAGTAATTTCAGTTGTATTTGAAAAGAAAAAAATGTAATTTGACTTTAGCAATATCCTAATATTTTATTATTATTTTTTTACTTGTAGGCTGTTTTAAAACAGAAAAAAATGGATGGTAAGTAAACTATTAATTTTGTATTTAATTACCTGTTTATTAGAATTTCTTTTAATCATTTTCAATGCTATTTATAATATATCATATTTTTACATTGCAAGATATTTATCATAAATAAATTTAATTAAAGCAAAATTTTAAAATGTCGTAATGCTTATTTAAGGGACAATTAAGTACTAAAAATGTTCTGTTAGACTTTTCTGGCATTTGTGTACAAGAATATCATATTTCTATTTTTGTTTATAAATCTTATTATAAATTTTTAAAAATGCTGTTAGTTAATCATTAAACAAAGATCAAAATATTTTGTTGCAGGAGGCTTTGTTACCAGGTAAAGATCACCGCATTATTAATATTTGAGGGTGGGGATTGAGACCATGACATTGTACACTTAAATAGCAAATATAAATTTAATAATTGTGCTTCAAAAGATTACTGCCAATGCTCAGTCATATATCAGAATTATGTTTAGCTTTGTGATTGTTAAATGCAACTATGTATTTAATAATCATAAAGCTAAGAAAAATCCCAGAGAAAAAAATAGCTATTGTAACTAACAAAATGAATGTTTGTTTCATAATGCTTTTGGAAAATTTGAATATTTTAAATAAATTTAAAGTAAAATTATTTGCTATTTATACTAATTAATTCCCCCCCCTCCCCCAGAAAGTTGTTGTTATTCAAAGTGAATTCAAATTCACAATACCTAAGATTGTAACTACCACTAAAACAGCAGAAACAAAGTCTTGACATATTGCTCAATCATCAAGTAAGTTATTTGGATTTTGATAAATTTAAATCAAATTTTTGTAACAAGTTTTAAAATATAAATTTCAGACTGAAATTGTTGGAGATAATTAAAATTTTTTTAGTACCATACTTTATAGAAATTAAACAATTGTATGTTTTACGTAACATACATAGTTTTATGTAAATGCCTGCATAGAACTCTTCTTCATAATTATTTGCAGTTTTACTATATAATCTGTGACAATAACTTCTATGAAATAACATATGTTGATTTTTATGTATGACATAATAGCTCTGTTCCATGTGCTATCTCATTTACTATGTATTTTTTATTATTTTCTAGACAGTTCAACAGTACGTGGCAGGAAGCATCTAGCATTAAAAAGAAAAAGAGAAGCAGCAAATTTGAAGCTGAGGCTCTTCAAACCCAAAAAACTATGGTGCAAGAAATCGAAACAACATCCCGGCAAGGAATTCTGCTAAAAATTAATCAAAATTTAGAAACATTAATTAAAATAATGGAAGACAAAAATAGTTGTTAGTCAGAAATAAAAAGCTTTTAGAGCTCATAAATGCTGAAGATGTTGTAGAAAAAATGTAATAAACACATAAATTCATGTTTGCACAGTCTAAATTTTTGTAATAAAAACTTCATCTTCCATCTCAAGTGGATTATCCGTATCTTGTAATATCCATTCCCTGCTTAAAGAAAGGGATAACATCCTTCTCCTTCGCAAAGCGAATGACTATTCCGGCTTTGCGAGAGAAAAGACGAGTCTTACGAGAGCTCCCTACTAGCCGCAAGTTTTGATCACGTGACGTTCGTATTTACGAGAGAAAAAGGTCTCGTTGTTTGATCTGCATCGCGATTGCGACCCCTCTGCGGAAGGGAGGGGCTTTGCGAGAGCTTTGCTCTCGTAAGTGTTTGATCGGCATACGGGCCTTAGTCTACAAGCATGTTCATCGTGAAAATAGAATTAGAAAAAAGAAGCACTAGATCCATCCATACAACAGCGAGAGACAGGCCCTGATTTACCATTAGGCCAGGTAGGCCGAGCCCCAAAATTTTTATTTTAAAAGAAAAGAAAGAAAAAATTCCCAATTCCCAATTTTTTTTTATTTTACCTTTTTTAATAGCAATTTTTTTTATACATCTTTTCAAATTTTATTGATTGGTTCATTATATGTATAGTTCATCATATGTATGTTATAGTGTATATAAGGAATTAATAAGTTTTTCTGATTGCATTGTATTGGTGTTTTAATGATGAAGTTAATATGTTCTATTACTTTTTGTTATTTGATAATGTTCTAGGCTTCTACGCTTCAAATAGCCTATTCTTGGTAAAATGGTAGTTCCATAATGATTTATGATTATTTCTTTTGTGTGTCAATTTTGGAAATTTTATGCCCATATCAGTGTTAGGGGGCCCCCATCCCGAGTTGTGCCTATAGTCCAGAATTTTCTAAACCGGGCCCTGGCGAGAGGTACTTGAAGGGAGCGTTTAATGTATGCTTGGTGGATCTCAGGGAAGATGGTGAAAAGTTTTTTAATTATTTTCGGACGACCCACTTAAAATAAACTTAAATACTTGACCATCTAAAAGTTTTTTTTTAATCTAATGTACTTATTTTAATAAAAGTTGTAAAAAATTATACTTACTGGTTGTATTTTTTTCATTCTCCGTTTTTTGGCTTAAGGCTGCTATGTACAAACCCCACTGGATTCGCTCACCTCAATGTTAACCTATGGAGAAAATTTGTCCACGGATTGCCGGCTTCGATTCAAAGATTTTTTTTTTTTAATTGTACTCCGTCATAGAGAAAGAAATTTTACGCCTGTGTACCGCTTTCGTTTTTATTAAAAAATGCAATTAATATTTTTAAATTTAAATTATTCGGGGAAAAATCTGGTATAGTGTGTTTTAAACGCTCATAAATTCTTTCGGTGGACGAAATTTATAAAATGAATCCGGTAGAGTACTGCAGAAAAGTTCAGGCTATCTGACAATACCAATTTTATTTTATTATCAGCATTTATGTAGCTGTAAATAGTTGACAAAAAAAGATCTTTTAAAAAAATTTGCTGAGAATTTCGTCTGTTGGGGGGGGGGGGGGATGATTGATAACTTTGACGGGACCGCCCATCACAGCAAGGGGTAGCGCTCCCGACTTGACACCCGCGAGGGGGAAATTATCGTCAAGGTTTCTGAAACCCCGAACTTTGGAAAACAGGAACGAGACAAACAAACAGAAAAGATCTGGGATTAATTTATGTAACTCTTAAATGAATATCAGAAATAACTCCCTTCATGTTGGGCTCGTTGTCATATCCCAGCCGTCTCAATTTTTTTTTTTTTTTTTTTAACAGATAACCAAAGTAAATATTCTTTCAAGTTCATCCTAAATTATAAGTAAAATTAAGAACGGATAAATGGAGATCGTAAATGTAAACTTCAAATCATTAAACTGATAAAGAAAAACAAAGAAACACAACATAGCATTTGAGAATGATTTTTAATATGAATGAGCAATTTAAAAACACAATTTAATCGAATGTTACGCGCATACCTATTCCGAATGTAAACATTATAAAAGAAGTCAAACTGCAAGTTTCTGTAGAAGGGTAAGATTATGAAAGATTAAAAAAAAAAGTGACACATATCACCGTATATACAAAACAATATTTCAAATCACAATTTTAATTTTGCAAACTTGAAATCATTAAACTGACAAAGTAAAACAAAGAAACGGAACATTGCATTTGAGAATGATTTTTAATATGAATGAGCAATTTAAAAACACAATTTAATCGAATGTTACGCGCATACCTATTCCGAAAGTAAACATTATAAAAGAAGTCAAACTGTAAGTTTCTGTAGAAGGGTAAGATTATGAAAGATTAAAAAAAAAGTGACACATACAGAGGCTGTTCACACATTTTTTAGACGATGTATATTATATATATACATATATAATATAACGATGTATATATATATATATATATATATATATATATATATATATACATATACATATACATATATATATATACACATATATATATACATATATATATATATATATACATATATATACATATATATATATGCATATATATACACTGCTGGCCACCCAAATTGCAATACCAAGAAAGACAAGAGATATCACAACAAAATTTGTTTTGTAGATAACATGTTGACCAAGTATTAAATTATTAAATTTATAGACTTCTGTGAAGTGTGGTTCCTGCCAAAATCAGTAGCCAGAGTAGCCGCCATTGTTGGAAATCACCGCTGCCACACGCCTCGGCATTGATTCAAAGAGACTTTGGATGAGTTCTTGGGGTACAGCAGACCAAGCAGCTTCCACACGTTGCCAAAGTTGATCTGCTGTGGCAGCTGGGGATGGAATCTGGGTCAATCGTAGAGCAACCATGGACCACATGTTTTCTATCGGCCAAAGATCCGGGGAGCGAGGCGGCCAGGGAAGCAATTCAATCTGGCGATTGACGAAGAACCGTTGGACAATGCGTGCCACGTGTGGTCGCTCGCGCATTATCCTGTTGAAATATGGCCGAAAATTGCCGAACTTGAAATCGTCGAAATTTCCAAGCCTTAAATAGCGCTTTGAAGTGGCGCCACAGGCGCGCGTGATGTGCGTCTGCGCTGAAATTCTAATCATTTGCATATCTCACCTCCGCTAATGCATGTTGTAAATTTCATGTTATTTGCATGTTTCCTTCGGGGTGTTGCATTTACAGTGGCCAGCAGTGTATATATATATATATACCTATATAGGCTCCGGTATTTTTTGCGGACCGCACCGCCAAAAAGGACGATTATATGCGACTGTAGTAACCCCCCAAATTAATGCAAAGAAAGTCCCTCCTCATAACTCCTTAGTGGGAGTTGTCTTTCTGGCTTCTTAATAAGGGATTCATGCATTATTCATGGTTTATGCATGCATTATTCCTGCATTATTCATGCATTATCGGTGAATTATTTGTACATTAAGAAAAAAAAAAGGCTTCAAGACGGTGTGATAATTGTTTGCTGATAAGAAAAAAAAGGCTTGAAGACGGTGTGATAATTGTTTGCTGATAAGAAAAAAAAGGCTTGAAGACGGTGTGATAATTGTTTGCTGATAATTAATTTGAAGGGCATTGTATATATACGTGTATATATATATATATATATATATATATATATATATATACAATATATATAAATGATTCATGGATTATTCATGATTTATTCATGCATTATTCCTGCATTATTCAAGCATTATTGGTGCATTATTTATGCATGAAGAAAAAAATAAATTAGAAATCGGTGTGATGGATGTTTGCTGTTAATTAAATTAAAGGGCATTGTACATATATATATATATATATATATATATATATATATATATATATATATATATATATATACATATATATATATATATATATATATATATATATATATATATATATATATATATATATATATATATATATATATATATATATATTTATATATATATTTATATACATACATATATATACAGAGGCTGTTTACAATTACATAAAATTCTTGTGTTTTAAATGTTCTATTTGACATCCTTATTCTGAACTATCTTTCGACACCGCAATTTCCAGGATAATAATGCCTTTTGAAGTGTCAGAAGAGGTATTCTATCCCATTCCTTCTGAACAGCTTTCCAGAGTACTGTAAGGGTTTTCGGACGACGTTTGGATAATGCAGATTTTAAAAGTCCGAAAGCACAAAAATCCATAGGTGATACATCGGGAGATTTAGTAGGGATATCAGTGAAGGGTATGGCCTTGATACCAGTTTTTTGTTCCATTTCTTTTAGGAAATTTACAGTGGATTTTGATGTGTAACTATATGTACATACATATATATATATATATATATATATAGTTTACAAATGTAAATTACTTAATATGAAACAAAAAAGAGTAAATAAATTTTAGGCGCTAAGCTGCTCACAAAAATATTTACGATATATAGATATTTAAAATTGAGATAATTAAAAGGGCAGATGTGACCATTTAATACTCCTCTAACCTGAAAAAAGATTGACATATATAAATAGGCAAAAAACGGAATCGGAGGTGGTATAGTTGATGACTGGGGGGGGGGGGGTGTTGTGACCCCCCAACCCCGGTTAAACATGTTTTAAGCCAGGCAACACTCCCGGAGGTCGGCTATAACACCAAGACAGTAATAAAAAATTATGAAGAGGAAAAATATTTTAGGTGAAATAGATAAGTTAAACCAGATAGTTTACTAATGTAGTCAACTAAAACATAATTACCAGATGAATAGAATGAAAAAAATCTTAATACTAAGTTACAGAAATAGAATAATACTAATTAACTAAATAAGTATTCACTAACATATACACTATATATATACAAAATACTTAGCTCCCACAAAGCAAAGAGACACGAAACCCTTGCACACTCACATTTTATAGACATAGTAGGGATAAATATCGCCGTATTAGGGAATTTTTTTTTTTTAGTGTTGCCAACTTATTTTAAAACGATTCATACAATTTTAATAGCCAGCAGTGTATATATCTTTACTACCAGCAGTGTATATATATTTAAACTTACATATATACTAATACGAAAGAAAAACTATAGATTATAAATACAAATGTAGCTACCTGCACGATGATGGCTACGTAAGGCACTTAACTGTTCCGTCAAAGGCAGCGTTAACTGTTCCGTGAAAGATGAAATACTGCAAAGAAATATTCAAACAGTTAGTATGCGATTTCAAAAAACGAAAGTGGAAAATCATAAATAGAAACGCTAAGTAATTCATTTATAGTGTTATGTTAAAGCTGCGATTAGGGCCAGTCCCATAGGTGAGGCGTTGATGCGACCGCCTCTGTCGCCGAATTGAAATAGGCGTCAAAATGCGACACAGTAAAAATATGAATATTTAACAAATAAAAAAAATATATTAATAGTTTAATCTGATACATAACGAAATTCCTAAAAATATACAAATATAAGCGAATTTTAAACTTTTTTTTTTCTAAACTTCTTATTTTGAGATTATGAGAAATAAATTTTTAATGTATATTTCCAAACTTTTTTTGTAGCTCCAAGATCTCTACTAACACTACCTGTAACTGTAGAAGCAGCAGAGCTCGGTTTTTCTATAATATTAATGAACAACCAAAGAACGATAGAATGATCTGGCTATATAATAGACTGTATGAAAAACAATGTTGTTGCTTATGCCACTTGACCGACAGCAACATCAGACCAAGTCCCGAAGGCTATGGGCAATGAAGGTGCGGCTCCTGTTTTGACTGGCACCACAAGGGTCGGAGTCTGACTTGGCCAAAGGACCAGTCCCGCAATTTTGAACCGGGTCAAGTGACGAGACCAGAACACTTGACCCTGCACCTCCAGAGGTAATTTTGAGAACTTGGGGGACATTGCAGCCACGACAGATTTTACGTGCACCAGCCGCTATTAGTGTACACGGCAGTGGATTTGTCAGAGACGAGCATCGAACCAGTGACTTTCAGATCACTTGCCAACTCGCCACTGCGTCTGTATGAAAACCAATAAATTATTGAGATGCAATTAAGCAAATAGCTGCAATAAAGGGTCAAGAATTGATTTAGAAATTATTTATAATGCATAACAAATTATATTAAAATTTATTTACTTCTTCATAACAAATTTTTTTTCTTTTACATAACAAATTATATTAAAATTTATGAAAAACATAAATTATAGAGATGCAATCTAGCAAATATCTGCAATAAAGGGTCGAGAATTGGTTTAGAAATTATTTTTAATATACAACAAATTATATTAAAATTTATTTACTTTTT
The DNA here is from genome assembly GCA_907164885.2 of Dolomedes plantarius. Taxonomy (NCBI): domain Eukaryota; kingdom Metazoa; phylum Arthropoda; class Arachnida; order Araneae; family Dolomedidae; genus Dolomedes; species Dolomedes plantarius. The sequence goes on along the minus strand of OU015494.1, from coordinate 155,523,473 downwards.
CTGCTCTTTTTAAGTTCTGTAATTTTTAAGTTTTTAAATAAATAAAACTTTTTTAAATAAATACATATTTTCCACAAAATGTCCATTATTCTATTAAGTAGACTATTTCTAATAGAGATTTATTCATTATTTAGTCTCTCTAAAATTTTGAAAAGGCTCCGTTTTTAAAACTTGCCTCGGGTGCCACAATAGATCGGCTTGGCTCTGACTACTATTCATTATTTATCTTTTGAGACACGCTGCAAGAATCAGATTTCTTGTAGTTGAAAAACATAAATGCAGAAAAAATCCACTTTTGAAAAACATTAGGAGTTTCCAAATGGTGAGTATTATCGAGGAATCTAATATCCCGTCAGCAACAAAAGGAAAATCCCCGCACTATCCAACCGTCTGATTTATACAATAAAATTAGTTCATCGATCGAAAAAAGGACAAAACACATGTTGCGGAAGAATTTTTTTTTTCTTAAAGTAAACTATTCTAAATTTTATCTGTTTCACGAAATCCAGAAACTTTCCATTAGAAGCAATGGCAGCTCCAGTCTACACATTTGGGGGGCGGGGGGCAACGTCGGCTCTTCGGGTTATTTATATATATATATATATATATATATATATATATATATATATATATATATATATATATATATATATAACAGTTCCGTAACTGACTCATTCATTCACTGACTGACTGACTGACATACAAAGCACAGACCAAACCGCTGGACCTAAAGGGCTGAAATTTTGCATGGCGATTCTTCTAATAGTGTAGGGGTGCACTAAGAAAGATTTTTCAAAAATTCTTCTTAGATTTTTTAAAATTAAATTTTTAAGCTGTTTTTTAAACTTTTTTTACGTTTGCATTTAAAATAATACATTGAGGGTTATAAAATTTATATCACGAGAAAGATCCTAAAAATTCCTTTAAAATGAAATCTTTTTCGAATCTTTACCTCCATTTCCTGATTTTTGGTGAATTTTTAAAGGTTAATTTTTAGAATTTAATTTATTAAATGCTGATCACGTGATTTCTTTTTCTGGTACTTTAAATAAATTTATCGTCACGTGCATAACAACTAAATAAACAAAAAATATTTTTTTTCCTTGCTAATGCGGCAGACGATTGGACATTATCCAAAAAAATATTAAAATACAGTAAAAGAAATGTTCTAAAAACTGTACTATATTAACTGTACTATATTCTTTAGTATTCTTTATATTAGATTTAATTTTAATATTTTCCTCTACATCATTTTGTCTATAAAATTATCCTTTACGATTTTCTTAAATATATATATATATATATATATATATATATATATTTTACATCAATTGTATACATCGATCGTCGTATTTATCATATAATATATATTTATATTTGGCATGAATTGCATACATTGACCGTTGTATTTAATTTGAATGTACTCCGTAGCGAAGTACGGGTTTTCAGCTAGTATATATATATAACAGTTCCGTAACTGACTCATTCATTCACTGACTGACTGACATACAACGCACAGACCAAACCGCTGGACCTAAAGGGCTGAAATTTTGCATGGCGATTCTTCTAATAGTGTAGGGGTGCACTAAGAAAGATTTTTCAAAAATTCTTCTTAGATTTTTTTAAATTAAATTTTTAAGCTGTTTTTTAAACTTTTTTTACGTTTGCATTTAAAATAATACATTGAGGGTTATAAAATTTATATCACGAGAAAGATCATAAAAATTCCTTCAAAATGAAATTTTTTTCGAATTTTTACCTCCATTTCCTGATTTTTGGTGAATTTTTAAAGATTAATTTTTAGAATTTAATTTATTAAATGCTGATCACGTGATTTCTTTTCCTGGCACTTTCAATAAATTTATCGTCACGTGCGTAACAACTAAATAGACAAAAAAAAACATTTTTTCTTTCTAATGCAGCAGACGATTGGATATTATCCAAAAAAAATAAATATTCCTTATGATTTTTTTATAAATATATATATATAAATATTTTTTTATATCAATTGTATATATTGATCGTCTCATTTATTATAAATATATATATTTATTTTTTTGGCATTAATTGCATACATTTACCGTTGTATTTAATTTGAATGTACTCCGTAGCGAAGCGCGGGTTTTCAGCTAGTATATATCTATATATATATATATATATATATTTACTTATGACTTATACGACAAAAGATCTGACTATAATTTTAATATTGTTA